>CM057455.1:874647500-875897500 GCA_016271365.2 Neoceratodus forsteri | reverse complement strand
TATCCAGGTTAGATGTTCCTTTTTTTCTGTCCAAGGTTGTTGAAATGGAAAGCCTGAGGGAACCCTCTTTTGAAATGCTTTCCTTGAGTGGACACCAAGAATAGTTAGCATGCCCTTGCCGGAATAATATCTGAGCGTGTCAGCAATCTCCACACCATTATGTTGGATTTATGCCAAGTCTTACTATCCATGATCGATGTAAAGAATACTGGATGTGCCTCTGATTACAGGATATATCATTTCATTTGAACTGAGCAAGAGGATGACTATCTTTTGTTTAGCATTCAGTTTTAAAAGTAAAATGATTTGGGAAGAGTTTGTATCATGTTTCTGTTACAATTTATTTGCCCGGGACAGCCCAGCTAAGCTGCAACATTTATTTATTTATTTAAAATTTGGTGACCGGGTAGGCCCACTGAGACAGAAACAGTCCCTTTTTTAAGGGTGACCCGGAATTAATTACATACATCTATAAACATAACAAAATACATACATGTCATTTCACAATTAACGGTCAATATTGACATACTGACCCAGTCAAGGATACAATAATAGGTTAATTACAATCAATATCAACAGGAGTAGAAGTGCTGTTATACACAAGACAATCACAGTCAGACTGATGTCCCAATAAGGTTAGATCGGCAGCAGGGAGTCTGGTAGACTCACCAGTAGCAGCTGCAGAGGCTCAGTTCCAACAGGTGGGCTTTAAGACCCTTCTTGAAGCCCCCAAAGGAGGTACATTCCTGGAGACTACTAGGGAGACCATTCCAGATAGGAGGGATGAAGGCAGCATAGGACTGGAGTCCTAGGGAAGTCCTAACACTAGGGACATGGAGAAGCCGACGGCCAGAGGATCTTAGTGTTCTCCCATTCTTTTTGCGAGCTAATGTGTTAATTAGGCTAGGAGGGGCACCATTTTGCTGGAGCTTAAATGCAAGGCAGAGTGATGGATATGATAATCTGCTGTCTAGAGAAGGCCACCTAAGAGATAATAGTACCTTGCAGTGATGCTCCCCGTGGTGACACCCCTGCAGCGAGGCGCCCTATCCTGTGATGCAGTATTTTTAGCCTTTGCATTTCAGAACTTCTTACAGATTGTAGTAAAGGGGCCCCGTATAGCAAGGTTGGAAAGAGTATACCAATGGAAGCCTTGAGTTTGGATTCACGAGTGAGGAAAGGACTGAGGCGTTATAATAGACCTAACTTTCAGTTGAGTTTCTTGGTCAGATGGTCAATGTGGCTTTTAAAGGAGCAGTCTTGGTCTAAGTATACACCTAGGTATTTGATGCAATCGATCACTTCAATTTTCAAGCCATTGGAAAGAGCTGGGGACAATAAATGTAAACGCGTTTGGCCTAGGCTTTTAGGGCCAAATAGCATGGCTTTGGTTTTGTTACTATTTAGAACTAATTTATTAGCAAGAAACCAGTTCTCAAGTAGACCAAGGTCTTGACTAAGAAGGTTGTTTATTTGGACAGTGTCTCGGGAGGACCTATAAAGCACGGCATCATCTGCATATAAGGTCACCTTGGCCCCTCCACAATGTTGAGGCAAATCATTAATAAATAGGGAAAGCAGGAGAGGTCCCAGTATTGAACCCTGGGGCATGCCATCTGTGATAGGGAATTTGTTGGACATAGCGCCATGCCATTTAACAATTTGTGACCTGCCATTAAGGTAGTCTGTGAACCATTGAGTAGACAGATGATCAAGACCAAGAGATGTTAGTTTAGTGATAAGCTGCTGATGATTTACCAAGTCAAATGCCTTGGTGAGGTCTATAAAGGTCGCACCAGTTGAAAAGCCATCATCTAGAGCCGTGAAGATATCCCCAGTAAGGCTAATCAGGGCTGTGTTGGTACCATGATTTTTTCTAAAATCATGTTGTCGTTCAGTTAATAAAATGTTCCGTTCAACATTTTCCTGGACCTGCTGGTATACAATCCTAACACTTTACTTAGAGTGCAGAGGATGGATATCGGTCTGTAATTGTCAACAAGCTCAATATCCCCACCTTTATGGATAGGAGTGACCACGGCGACTTTCCACACAGTGGGGACTTTGCCTTCAAGCAGGGATCTGTTTAAGAGCCAAGTAACTGGAGAGGCAATAACGTGGGCTGTGATTCTGAGGAGTCTGGGCTCCAGCTTGTCAAACCCAGCAGAGCCAGAGGATTTGATTTTTTTAAATAATTTTTGGACCTCAGATTTAGTTGCAAGTTTGAAGTGAAAATTAGGGTAAGGGGTTTCCTCTTGTAGATGATTCTGGGTAGGAGGGGGGCCAGAGAGATTATTTTTAAATTTGTTCAGGTCAGTTAGGAATGTGTTTAGTGCATTAGCAGCATCTTGCGGGTTGGTATAGCAGACACCATTTGCTACTATGTCACTTTTCTCATGGGTGGTGTTCCCCTTTAGGAGAGAGTTAATTTGGGACCAAACTTTTGTAGGGTCTGAAAGGTTTTTAGTTTATAGGTTCTGGAGGTATTGTCTTATAGCTGATTTTAGTTCCTTTTTACACTTGTTTCTCAGTTTTCTATACTCCACTCAATCCTTAGTTAGATTTGTAGATTTGAATTTTTCCCAGGCTTTGTCTCTCACCCTCATTTGTTTTTTAAGGTCTCTGGACAGCCACTTGGAGCGTTTTCCCTTGACTCTGATTTGTTTTAGGGGGGCATGCTTATTGGTGGCCGAGAGGAAGTTATTAATGAAGAAATCAAGGTCTTGAGTCCAGACTGAGGGCTAGCTTGATTTGAGTCCAATCCACCACTGCTAGGGTTTCAAGAAAGAAGCAGGTGTCGAAATTGGAATAATCTCGAGCCCAAAAAATTCTGTGTGGAGGGTTGGGATGGTCATTTTTCCTGATGCCGAATATAGGGGCATGGTCACTTATGGAGTCCGCAAATGTCCCAGCGAGCTTAAAACTACTTGGGTTGGAAGCAAGAATCCATTCTAATGTGGTGTGGTTTCCAGACTTAATGTTGAACCTAGTGGGTCCTTGGATCAATTAGGTCAAGTTGGCATTTATTTTTCAGTGGGGTCCTGCTTCTACACATGTTTGCAGCTGGCTAGACTGGAGCTCTGGGAGGTTCAGTGGCTTGGCCAAGGTCAGAGAGACTCCACCTATGGTATTGTGCCCAGTTGTGTAGGCTACACCTCTGCAAAGACATTGACAAGATGGAAGCGGTCCAGAGGGGGGCTATCAAAATGGTGCAGGGGTTGCACAAGAAACCGTATGAAGAGAGGCTGCTGAAGCTCAACATGTACTCCCTGGAGGAGAGCGAGAGGGGAAACGATTGAGACCTAGAAGCAAAGCACCTCACGGGGTGAACAAGGCAGTAGAGGAGCACCAGAACACATGGGCATGAAATGAAGCTATTTGGGGGGGGGGGGGTATAAGAGGGATGTGAGTTATACTTTTTCACAGACAGCATGGTGTACATCTGGAACAACCTGCCAGAAGAGGTGGTGGGGGTGAAGACAATAAGAAGCTTCAAGCATGCGTGGGATAGGCACATTGGTATAATAAGTAGAGGTAAGGGAGGAGGGAGGGACACCTGTGACCAGATAGCATCTGTGGTGTAGAAATAGGTAGGAAAAATAGGGTAGACTAGATGGGCCGACCAGTCCTTTTCTGCTGACAGGTTCTGTGCTTCTGTGTTTCACAGCAAGTACAGTATTTGGCTCAAGTGGAATCTGAACCTGTGATATCCTAGTCCCCAAGCCTGTTCTCTGACCACTAGACAACACTGCCTCCTAACTGGCACTTGTCAGTTATTACATGAATTGATATTGAACTACATAGGCCATTCAGATGTAGTCCTTTAGAATTCTTATCAATTGCATTCAGGTCCCCTTTTCCTCTCATTTTGTTTTTTTTTTCCAATTCTTTTTTTCTCACCTGCCCTGACCTCTCTCCAGCGAGGTCACTCAGCTTACAGCTCTGTCCACCCACCTGCAGCCCCATTGGTGCTCCTCCAATGCTGCCCTGATCCCCTGGGTCTGCATCCTCCAGGAAAGGACCACCATGCCTCTGGCGCCCTTTCTGTAGTATTGGCATGCAACACTGGCTTGAGGGAGGATCCGATGAGCACCTCCAGAAGGCCCGGCATTGGGCATGGGGCCGTAGCTCGTGGACCCACCTTTGCCGTCAGTGGGAGGGTTTTCCCCATTTCTTTTGTTACACCCCCCCCAGCAGAGCCGGAGCGTACAGTGGCACCAGGCACGCTTGTCGTGGCTCTGCAACCGCATGTTCAGCCCTGATGCATTGCAGTGCCTCCGGTCTCCATCGGGGGGCACTGTGGTGCCGGACAGTATCCTGGATCTCTCCCCGAGAGAGAGAGCAGTCTTCAGATGCTTAATCCTCTCTCTCTCCCCTGCCGACCCCTGCGGCCCGGGCTCATTCCCAAACCCGGGTCACGGGTGTGGCGAGAGGTGTGGCGTCCAGTGCCTCAACCCTCAGAGCCACCGGGCCAGCCCTTTTCCTCTCATTTGCTCCATACCATCTCAACATCTGAGGCTTTGTTCCATCAGAACATCTAATGCTGCACATTAAAAATTGATTGACTGCCTTAACTTTATTTACTTGTTTTTTCCTATTTAATATAGCCTATTTGTTTTATTGTCCCGTTTTCTGTTATATTTAGTACTTAAACTGGAGGTAGCAAGCCTGGTCCTCTGGAACTCCCTTCCGAGACCCCTAGTGGAGGCCCCCTCAGTGGATGCCTTTAAGAGGGGCCTAAAAACCTTCTTGTTTACTGAGGCATTTGGGGATTAGTTTCCCCATAGCTGCTAACATCTTAGTTTTTATTCATTTAATGACTAGTGTATGAATATATTTATTAAATGTTTTAACGTATTTATTATAGCTAAACTCTGGGGTATGTGTTTTGTATATAAGCAATAAGGCATGACAGGGTATGTGTTTTGCTGGGATAACAGCAGGCCTTGGGTGGATTGCAGCATAACGCTGAAGACAGAATGCTTCCACCGCCCAAGAAGTGCTATTATCCCAGCACAACCTGGAGTGCCTTATTATGATTATGAAATGGGTCTATTAGGATCAGTTAAAAAATAAATAAAAAATTTAAATTTAAAGGAATAAAATCAGTAAAAAAAAGAGATGAAAAAAGTAGTGCTGCTGACTGAAGCATTGTAGTGTAGTGTTGCTGTTTAATCAGTAGATGGCAGCAGCAATTATATTTGTCATTGCCCCTCCACCTAACTCACCAGACCCAATGTTTAAAAAGGATATCGTACCCTGTTAAGAAGTGTTCTGATTGCTAATTTATTTGTTAATAGAACCACATTTAGTAGTGTTCAAGAGTGGCATGCATTTGTTAGAGCTGTATTCGGTAGTCGCGAGGAGCAGCAGTGAACTGTTCGGGCAGAGTGTGTCCGGATCGGCATGAGTTACATGGAACCCCAGCCAGACATTAAAAACAGTGATGGCATCACGTTTGGGGAGCTGCGAGGAGCTGCACTTTGGAGTCCTGTTTTTTTTGTTTTGTTTTGTTTTGTTTTTAAACACAACCTCTTCAACTTGTTAGTTGGCAAGGCATTAAGCAGCTATGACATTATGGTACGTTTGCCATGAAGCAACACAGTTTTGTTTGTGGACTGGTTGGGGGGAAGGGAGCAGGAGCTAGTAAAAGAATTGTAAGTGTGAGCCATATGGAGGCGAGGTGTAAGTACAGTTGAGTGTCATGGGGGGGGGGGAATTAGGAGTTATGAAATGTGTAGCTGAGTGAATGGAGTGGCAAGTTGATGGGTTTGGGTAAGAGTACTGAGACTGATGAGATAACTTCACTTTCTTCCCGTGCTGTTGTTTTGGGATATCATCATGGGGTTCTGAGGTCCTCAGCCAGTCGGGTTTCTAGATTTTTTGAACCTGTTTCATAACAATTATTTGTTATTTATTTTGCTTCTACTGTTCTCTATGTTGTAATGGCACCCTGAGCCTCTGGGGAAGGGCGCCAGATAAAGAAAAAAGTATTACTACTAAGTAAGCTATACTAGCCAACAGGGTGGGTGGTATTGGGCAATACCAGACTGTCCAAGTGCGTAATTGAGGGGCTTTATATTTATTTATTTTATTTATTTAGCTTTTGTTGACCGGGTAAGTGCACTAGACAAATCCTGCCTATTTTCAGGCACGACCCGGGGGAGGGGGATACAGATGAATGCCAACTGACCTTGAACCAGATTAAGCTGTTAGTGGTATTTTTAGTGAATGAGGGAAATTTGGCCAGGACACCGGGGAAATTCCCCTACTCTTTTCGATAAGTGCCATGGGATCTTTAACATCCACCTGAACTACCACCAATCCAGGCAGATGGGACCTCGGTTTAACGTCTCATCTGAAAGACGGCACCTCAGAAGTGCAGCACCCCTCTCATGCTGCACTACAGTGTCAGTACTGGGATATTAACCCAAGTGTCAGATGTGGGAACTGAACCCACAGCCCTCTGATCTCCCGGCCTCAGAGGTGAGTGTGCTACCTACTGAGCCACTGACACTGACAATATCCCCTATATCCCCTTGAAGGTCCAGTATTGCCCATACTGTCAACCCTGGAAAGTTTATTGTGCTTAGAAAATGGGCGAGTAATTGAGATTTGTTTGTAGTACTCATTAATTCACAAAATAAAAAATTTATAAAAATTTACTAAAAAAATCATTTTGTTGGTGAGGCATTCCCTGTACTGGTATACTTGCCAGTAGAGGGCACTGCAGCATTTCGCAGTTGTTTTACTGAGTCCTGCCTGAGAACTTTTGTTTAGTGCTGTGCTGTGTTTGTCTAAGTGCCCTCCCCTACTTCTTGAACTTTTTTATATTTTTCTGATTTGAGAGTTTTGTCCAGTTGGAGAATGAGGGAGGACTGCAGCACAGATGGTGACAGACGCACTGAGTGCAATCGGGAGCATGAGCTGTAGTGCTGAGACAGAAGATGGAGACACACTGGTGGCTTGCTGCAGTACAGAGATCAACGGGTGAGTGGCTGGAGGATGGGAGTGACAGGGTAGGCAAGTTTTAGGTAGGTGAGGAACAATATTATGTGCATTGCAGGATTTTTAGATAGTAGGTATGATGCTTGTACAGCTGGTTCCGATTAAGCTATGCTTTTTGTAATATAAAAGTGTGTTATTGAGTGTCTCTCATGAGACATGCTGTTTCAGCTAAAAGAGAAAAGCTGGGAGTTAATTACAGGCTAGAAGAGACTTATAGTAAGGATCTCCTGTTTAGCTTAATTGTAGCTGCCAGCTGCTAGGCTGAAAAATCATAAACTTTTATGACGTTTAGAAAAAGAATACAGGTTATGTTACTGTTGTGCAAAGTCATAAAAGATCCTTTGATTTCCTTGAGAGAGGATGCTGCCCATGGATGAAAGAAAGCACTTGGAAAATTACAGACTTAATTGGGAAATCATATGAGGAAACAAGTTTTTTTTGCTGATGTCACCT
This sequence comes from Neoceratodus forsteri, assembly GCA_016271365.2. Lineage (NCBI taxonomy): Eukaryota > Metazoa > Chordata > Ceratodontiformes > Ceratodontidae > Neoceratodus > Neoceratodus forsteri. Next base: position 875,890,039 of record CM057455.1, on the reverse strand, counting down.
ATTAATTTACATCCTGACACAAGACATCCTGACTGTATAATTTTTAATAAACAGAGGACGAGTTGGGTAACATCATGGAGAAGGCAGGGTCAAGACAGTGTTTTAATTATGCTGTAACAGACCTTTAGACACACATGTTTAGACTCTGAAAAAAGAAACATTTACAGCACTATAAGAAGATAAGAATACATTAGGTAGACAGGTCTAAGTGTATTATTGGTAGGAATTTGCACTTTTTAAACCTTATTGTTTTAAAAGATTGTTTGTTTTGTGATGTATGGTTCTGTGTTTTACATTTTTATCTGTTTCAAGTAAACCTCTATTTTTAGAGACTACCTGGTGTGCCTTTGAAATTCTTTCTTTGACAAGGGAAGCATATATGGTTAAAGCTGCCACACTATAAAGCTTACTGGTTTTACCAAACTGGGAAAAGGTAAGAGTTTATTCTGAGGTCTGTCACAGAGTTTTTAAGGGTTCATTTTGTATACCTGGTTAGGTGCCCGAGGCTAAAGATATTCATGCATCCCTCGAAGAGCCAATTATCTGAGCCTGTACATTGGGTACACTAGCAAGAGGTTCACAGTTTGAATCCCTCCAGAACTTGAGACCAAAGTTTGATTCGAACCCACAAAACAGACAGGAGGGTTACCCTGTTCTGTTAACTGTTCACAATACTATGCTCGGAGGTTGGCACTGTGGGAGCAGAGGGCCTGACCTGCTGAGTGGGGATGTGACAGTAGGCACTTTGTGTTTTAACAAATTTGTTAAAGAAAAGTGTGTGAAGGGGGAAAGGGGGAGACCAGCCACCAGCTAAAGGCTTACTCTGTAACCGAGGAAAAAAGCATGGCCGCAATTTTTTTAATTTTTTAAATTTTAATGTGGGTACAGTGATTTACGTTATGTGGTGGCACATTGGGCTGGCACTTGTTCTTTGCTGGGCTCTATTGATACAAAATGTACCCTCCTGGCATGGCTGTGAAAAAGTAGGAAGTCTCGAGCCCATTTTCTAAGGACTACGTAAATCACTGTAAAGCATTCTGAAATGCTGCCTGAAACATAGAGGCATAGAATTTATTGGCAGAAAAGGATTGTTTGGCCCACCCAGTCTGCCCAAATGTTTCCTGCTTCATCCATCTCATAAGCTAGATAACCTGTTTCACCACGCGATATGCTTTATAACTAACACAGCCTACAGAACCCACCATTGTGGCCTTTATGCGGCTGTAGGCTGGGCTTCCCTGGCTTCAGGGACGCTACACATTAGTATCTGGGCTCTTAAAACATTTCAGAGCAAAGTCCCTTCCTACCTCACCTCCCTTTTTTATCTTTATCATAGCTCCTACACCCTTAGAAAAAATGCTTTCATACTACTAAAAGTACCCAAATTCTGCACACTTTATGGTAAAGCTGCGTTTAGCTATGTAATCCCGTCCACCTGGAACAAACTACAGCCACACTAAAACTCCCATAACTGGTCTCCTTAAACATATTTAAAACCCTGGTCAACAAAGCACTTATGGAAATTTGCCACTGCCAAAGCATCTATTAGCCTTGCTATCGGAGAAACCGTTACAGACTCATAAAGCACTTGAATGTAAACTTCTTTCATGTTTCCCACATTTCTCCTTTCCTGCCTGTTAGCTTAGTTCCTGGAATGTATATAATTTAGCCATAACTCCCCTCCTACTGTACGTTGTAGTATGCTGTGGCAGAATAACCTAGAGCTTAGAGTAACAAGCTGTGAATGAGCTTCACATCCAGCAAACCTGGGTTTGATTCCCACAACCTCCGCTTGCATACTGTGTAACTCTGAGCAAGTCACTTAACCATCCAGTGCTCCCGGGTCACCACTGAAAACAGGCACTTGTGCCTAGTGGGCCTTACCTGGTTACCAAAAGAATATAAACATTTTTTTTTAATTGTTTACTGTCTCAACACAGTTCAAACTTGATGTATCGGAACTGTATTATATTGTATTACTCTACATTGTTTACCTGTCTCAACACTGTAAGAACTTGATGTATCACAGTTGTATTATATTGTATTACTCTACATTGTTTACCTGTCTCAACACTGTAGGAACTTGATGTATCACAGTTGTATTATATTGTATTACTCTACATTGTTTACCTGTCTCAACACTGTAAGAACTTGATGTATCACAGTTGTATTATATTGTATTACTGTACATTGTTACCTGTCTCAACACTGTTCGAACTTGATGTATCACAATTGTATTATATTGTATTACTGTACATTGTTTAGCTGTCTCAGCACTATTCGAATTTGATGTACAGTATCACAGTTGTACTATACTGTATTGTATTGTATTGCATTGTATTGTAATATTGTGTATACTTTGTACCACGTTGTCCTACCAGGACCTCCTTTTAAATGAGTGTGCTCAATGGAGTTTTCTGGCAAATAAACTTGAACTTGAACCTGAACCATCTCCACAGAGCATAACTGTTTTCCAGGGACCCTCCCTCCCTATTTACTAATATTCCCCTACTGTATGTCTATATTATGGATGCTTGAAGATCTACACTGTTTTCTTCTCCACCACTTTCGCTGGCAGTCTGTTCCTGGTATCTACCACCCTTTCAGTGAAATAGTACTTCCTCGCATCCCTCTTAAAGTCCCCCCCCCAAGCTTCATTGCATGCCCCTTGGTCCTGGTGTTCTTTTTCATTTGAAAGACACTCTCCTCCTGCAACCTGTTTACCCCGTGAGGTATCTCTAGGTCTGTTATGACCCCTCTCACTCTCCACTCTCCCGGGGTATACATTTTGAGATCCTTCGGTCTCTCCTTGTAGAGCTTTTGGTGTAACCACGACACCATTTTAGTAGCCCTCCTCTGGATTACCTCCACCTTGTCTATGTCCTTTCTGAGATGCAGCCCCCAGAACTGGACACAGTACTCTGGATGGGGTCTCACCAGCATGCGATACAGAGGCAACACCACCTCCCTCCTCTTGCTGCAGATACCCCCTTTCTATTCACACTAGCATCCCACTAGGCCTACCCACTGCTTTGTCATACTACTCTGCCACTTTGAGGTTATCAGTATGATGACCCCAAGGTCCCTTTCCTGCTTAGTGACTGTCAGTAGATCCCCCAAGCTATACTCAGCTCCTGGGATTCTATGCCCTAGGTGTATGATATCTGCACTTTTTGGCACTGAACCAATACTGCAATGCTCTTGATCCCATCTTGAGTTTCCCAAGATCCCTTCACAATCTCTCCACCCCCCTCCCTGTTACTTACGAAGACACTGAAGAAGACCAATCCCAATACTGAACCCTGTGGCACCCTGCTGGTCACTCTCCCATCATCAGAGTGAGTGCCATTAACCACCACTCTCTGGCGCCTGTCTGTTAACCAGTTTCTAACCCAGCTGACCACTTTGAATCCCACCCCTAGGCTGCTCAGTTTCTTAATCAGTCTTCTTGTGGCACAGTGTTGAAGGCCATGCTAAAGTCCAGTTAGGCCACGTCCACTGCCCTCCCCTGATCTTTTTTCCTAGGTATGAAAGATATGACATACAGTAGGAAATGTCTGGTGTGTGCCGTGTTAGCAGGCAGAGAACTTCGACTGAACACAGTGTGTTAAGTAGCACTCATGCTTTTATTAGGCTAATAATTTTACTGCTACTTACTGTAACAAGTTTTGTTCTGTCTATATCAAATAAAGATATACAGTATATGGTTACCCATTGTACATGGAATTCCATCCTGTTGTACCACAGCTTAAAGGTCATGGAATGTTGTACTCATCTGTGGTATAACAGCATTTTAACTGGAAGACAAACTCATGCCACCTGCCATTTTCCAAGCATTCTTTTCCCTATAGAAAAGCACAAGGTGGCTAAAAACAGCAAGGACCAGAGCCCAAACACAGTAAATGAAGTACTCACAGACAGCAGGCAGTTCGGCAACACGGTCTTCGTGGCTCCAAAAGGATGCCATTCAACAATGGTAGGAGAAGAAAAACAGCACTTTATTCCATGTAAAGATATAAAAACAGCATTTTATTCCCTGTAAAGATACCAGAAAACAAACAGGCTTCCAGCAGGTGAAACACACACCCCTTCCTCAGTCAAACAGCTGAATGTCTTTGCACATGACTTGCTCTTTCTCAGTTCTTTTCCCTATGCACACAGAACCCACCCCTTTCTCTGAACTCAGAAGCTTCCACGCTTTCACCCTTTTAAAAAACCAAAACCCACCCCTCACTCAGTTGCTGAAAACTTGAGGACACTTATAGAGGTATTTCACAAATATATTATTGAAAAATAATTAAGGTTTAAAATGAATAGTAGAGAGCACACACTGCCAATGGTCCATATAAGCATTGCCATTTTAATCAGCCCAGTTTAGAATGGGAGGATTTAGAAACATAGAAACTTAGAAATTGCCAGCAGATGGGGACCATATGATCCATCTAGTGTGCCCGTGGTTTCCTACCTCCCACAACTTAGCTTTCTTCGTACTGCTTGACTATCCCACAGTGAGGTGGCTTACCAGTAGGCTCCCACAACTGATTCATTAAAAAAAATCTATTTTGCAATAATATACTTGCAGTTATTTTATAGCCAGCCTCAGGTGGGTTTTCGGCAGCTAGGTGAGGGGGAGGATTTCTGTTTTTTAAATTAATAGACAGTCAGCCGTCCCAGTGGCGCTGAGGGTTGAGGCACTGGTTGTCGCACCTCGCTGGTGACCCGAGCTTGGGAGCAAGCTCAGGCTGCCGGGGTTGGCCAGAGGGAGGGAAAAAGTTGATTAAGCAGCTGATGAGCAGCTCTCCTCTCCCAGGAGGGAGACAATTTCTCCTCGGTTCTTGGCTGCTGCCAGGTGGTGGCTTGGTGGTAGCACCAAGCCTGTGGGAGAAGTGGCGTTAGGCAAGTTAGGGGGAGAGGGATGTTACCAGGTTCTTAGCGCAATGCGTGCCTCCACACCATGTGCACTCATAGTTACCAGGGGTCCTGGGTTAGGTGGGGAGAAAATTGGGTGGAAAAGAAGAGTTGGAGGAGCTGCAGGCTATATGAAGCCCCCGAGGGGGGGATGGAAGACGGACCTCTCTATGGAGAGAGAGGTGAAGCTACTAGCAAACCCCTGAAAGGAGGATAAACACAAAAGAAAAAAAAATAATAGCAAATCAAACTGAAGGAATCTTGAAAGGAAAAAAAACATAATTTTGTAAATGTATTTTTCATACAATGTGCTATACAAAATAACACATGAACAACCATGCTCACCTTGGCAGACATTCCATCTTGGGGTTCTGATGACATCATGGACCTCTTGAATTTCACACTTGAGGTCATCATAATGTCAGCAGAACCCTTTGATGAAAACAGCCTTGTGCATGGTTGCCCATGCATTATTTTGTATATTGCATTATATTAAACAAGTACCAATATGTGTTGTCTAAACAGACATATGCTGCAATACTTGAAAGTATCTGCCATTCATATGATTTAATGGAGATTATAAGTCTAATTCAATATTCAGGAGCCTAGTGAAGCTCCTGATTGATGTCTAGATCAGCTACTAACGTCTTAGAAATTATCATTCCAGCTGCCAGTGATGCTGTGTGGCACGCACAACTCGTACCACACTGCTAAAACCCAAAAAGTAAGTAAAAAATGCTATCAAATCCAAAGTTGTTATTGCAGTTAGACTTATAATCACAATAAGAACCTCGAAGCCAGTGATTTCCTTGGATTAATGACCAGCTGGACGGAGGTGTCCCTTGGCTGCGCCTCGGTCCACCCATCTCTCCAACTGGTTGTTAATCCCTTGGAAATGACCAGCTTCTCAGTCAGTATTGCTTAGTTTACTGTTTCTGACTCCCCAGCTGCATCAGTCAACAAAAAGGAGGAGGCAGACCTGAGAAAAGGGTAAGTGAGCACCAAATGAATGAGGACTTTCATGGGAATGCTGAATGACATGTGCAACTCAGTAGGAAGTCCAGTGTGATTCAAAATTAACAAGTGGCAATTATTGTAAACTCTTACTGATAATTTAACTTTATTTTTCAGAGCAAGGTTTGAAATCATTTTATCATCACATATCTGTGATATACAGTCTGACATGAAGCAGGAGTACATTACTCTCTGTCCATTTTCCGCTCCGCGTGTGATCACAGACTACAGTGTGCAGTGACTCTGAGTAATGTAACCCAGCTCAACAGTTGATTATTGGAGATGCCTGCATTCTCTTGGACAGCACTAACTGGCAACCTTTAAAACATATAAGAGCAGGCAGCATTGGAGGTCAGTCTAGAAGGTATGGTAAAATGGAATGGCCACGCTGCTTTACTTGGAAAGCAAAGTCAAAGGTTAACAGTTCCGCTTTTATTCTTGTAGCCGAATAATAGTTAACAATTTATTTATCGTCTTCTGATGCTTTCACAGGCAAAGTGTATGAAACCTTGAATGAATAGGGTTTGCTAGAGTAGAGAGTTAAATGCTCATGGTGTGATAAAGGGCATAAGATAAATGAAAATCATGTTGTAAACTACACAGTTTGTAATTAAATAATGTGTATTATTACCAAAATTCAGAAAAAGCACAAAGAAAATTATAAAAACTGCTTTAAATAGGGCTGAGCAGTTTATATTTGCCCCAATCTGAGACACCCTGACCATCCAGCAGGTCAGCATATCCCAGCGGAAACTGAGCTGGCTATGAACAGCTTGGTTCAGCTCTGATTACAGGAAGTATCACGAGAAATAATATTTGCATGAAATTTCCTTCTCACTGTCACATGCAGTGGGTGGGTTCCTAATATTTCCATTCTTCATACAAGTTGCTGTTCATCAGTGTCAGTCAAAGCACTCTTGTCACCTTCAGTTTAAGTTGCAACTACACTTGGAAGAGCACTGTATCTGTCGGCAAAGTACAGGAAACTGAATTATTGCTTACTGTGTTGCTAGGGGATAGACATCTATCCAACTCTGAACCGTTGTGCTGCTCAGATCTGGACAATCTCACTTGTGTTTTTAAGTTTGTCGAGTGAGCAGGTGCGAACAAACTTGTTGATATGAGAGTTGCTAAACAGGGGTGTGAGGGGTGCCAGCCCAATGACCAGCGGTGCTGTAGGGGCTGGTCTATGACTGGCAAATCAGCAGGCAGTGTCCTGATGACACTGTTTTGCTGAGGGGGCTGGTCTCAACAAACATTTGAAAGGACAGAGCCGACGCTGCCCGTGGCTCTGTCCTTTGAAATGCAAACTCTTCAGCTGCAGCCCCTTAGAGTGTCTCTGTCTCTTGGTTCAACACTTTCCCTGTTCGCTGCAGCTCAGTGCATATTTCCTGGTGAAACAGTTTCCCAGGTCCCTGCAGCCCCATAGCGTGTTTTTCCTGGTTACGCAATTTCCCCGTTCCCTGCAGCTCCATATTGTCTTTCCTGGTGAAACAGTTTCCCATTTCCGACATTGGGATGCCCACTCCTGATGTCTGATGCGCCCCCTTCCCCCGTCTGTATCGTTAACCGACAACGGGGTGCCCAGTCCTCATGTCGGCAATGGCAAGTCCCCCCACACACACTATTATGGCACACTGGGAGTCCACCCTAGTGTGCCTAAATTAAAAACAATCCCTGTAAAATAAAAAATAAAAGTCCAGCTGAAGTCTTTTTTTTTTTTTTATTTTACCCATAAAAAAGAAAACCTTCTAGCGTCGTCTCACCAGTCTCCCCCACCCCAACCCTCCTTCTGTGCAGACCCCTCCCCTCACCTCCCCTCACCCATACTTATCCTCCAGAGGTCAGGAGCCATGATCTTCACTGGCCCGGGATACGTCTGCACTCTTTAAAGCTGAACTAGGAACTGAGGAATCGAGTAAGCCTGTATAATGGGACTCAATGTGGGGTTTCAAGTGAGGTTGATATCTCCGCCATTTTTAGGAATTTTGGCCCCAAATTTTCAACATGGGGTTCTTGGGATCCCACCTCGTGAACATGTCAGTGTCATTTCGTTTCTCGGTCCAAAAAGGTGATTTTGCGGCCACTGCGCGGAATCACCTTTCAGGGCTGATTACCGAAATGAGTGTGTCACTGTTCATTAGGTGGGGTCCCAAAAAGCCTATGTTGCAGATTTGGTGGAAAACTTCCCCAAAATGGCTGCGTTATCAGTGTGCATTGTGCAGTTTCTACACATGCTCATAACGTCTCTAATTTTTTGTATTTTCACTCCAGATTTTCAACATTGCCATTTTTTCACATCTCCGTATAAACAATACAGCTGTCATTTTTCACATCCTGCCCAAAATGTGTTTTCTCACATGTGGCCCAGAGTGGCACAGTCGGTGTGCAAAATCAACTTTCAGGATGGATTAACAAAATCACAGTGCTACTGTTCGTAACGGGAGGTCCCAGAAAGGCCATTTTTAAAATCTGGTGAAAAAATTCCACACATTGCCTGCGTTATGAGCGTGTGTTGTGCAGTTTCTACGCACACTTGTATCTCTGCAGATTTTTATTATTTTCACTTCAGATTTTCAACATTGCCTTTTTTTTACACTTCCTTATGAACAATACAGCTGTAATTTTTTTTTGCATCCTGCCTGAAATGTGTTTTCGCCCCTGTGGTGCAGAATAGTGCGGTCACTCTGCGAAATCACTTTTCCGCACAAGTGAACAAAATGACACTCGCAGTCTTCATGAGGTGGGGTACCAAAAACGGCATGTTGAAAATTTGGTAACACAGCTCCAAAAAATGGCCAAGTTACACCTGATCGTTCACAGTTTTCTACGCACTCTTGTAACTTTGGTCATTTTCAATATTTTCACTCCATATTTTCAATATAGCCTTTTTATCATACCACCTCATGAACAGTATAGCTGTCATACAACTTTCTATTGCTCATTATCAATAAAACTCTTCTTGCACTACTACACTCTTACTTGCTTCCTTATCTCTACGCACGACAAACTTTCGGCATTGACAAATGCTTATTTTAACTTGACCTGGACACTCTCACTTTTGTTTCTTAATTTGGCTTTGCTAACTGTAACTTAAATTCGAATACAGCATGAAGGATAAATTCTCTGAGCTCACCTTGTAATTCTGCATTTTTTTAATGCCTACACCAATATTTCATTGAATATAGTCCAAATCCTTAAACAAATCCAAATCAAAGTATGGGGATTAGCAAACCCAACACTAACTCCAAATCCACCCCTGGATCTGTCGGACCATTTTAAACCATGATTCAGTTTTAGGTGTTGATACAAAAAATAGTAACCTTGCAGTCCAGCAATACAAAAAATAGTATTAGTGCTGTGTGTTTATCATTTTGTGACTGTGCTGCAACAAAAAACATTCATCAATAACCCAGGCAAAGTGATCTTGACAAATGCCTTCTGACAACCCACTGACACTCAGAATGAATATTTACCAGAATGTCTCTGTTCGCTCTGCCACCCAGGCGAAGTGATCATGAACTGTTCTTGGACAGCCATACATTACTCATGAACAGTTCCCAAACGGAGTCCATGCCCATGTATCAAAGTTCATGAATCTTCATGAATTGTACAAGAACAACAAAAGGGCAAACTATGTTCATGAATATTCATGAACACAAAGCTCCATGAAAGTTAATGAAATTCCTCCAGTGAACTGTGATACACAGTCCAGCAATATTTTCACTGACCGGAAGTGCCCTACTTTTATAATATTGGTTAATTCAGCAGGCAACTCTGTTCTCAAAAGGTTTTTGCCCTCTGTACAAACCAGAGGCTGATCTGTTTAACCCTCGTTTTATTGTTTACCATGAATACTGAAATGTTAGCAAACATCAGTTTTTAATGGATTGTTTCTTACACTGCATTTTAGAATCAGTAGCTTGCTGTATTCTTATTTTTCTTTTGTTCTTTACTCTAGTGAAATCACTACTCACCTCCATTCATATATATATATATATATATATATATATATATTTTAGTCTTTGGGAACTGGTTAGGCTCACGAGGCACAAGTGCCTGTTTTCAAGGGTGACCTGGGAGATATATAAAGGCCCAATAGCTATTTATATCAGCAGATTCTGCAACTCTTTTAAAATGTGTTTTGGGTACTGAAATAGTTAATTGTCTTGTAGAACATATATCTTCCTCTCCTAAACTGAAAAAGGTTTGATTTTGTGATTCTTTATATCTTTTTCAATGAGAATGTGCATTTCAATATGCAAATTGATTTTTTTTTTGTCCTGGTTCATCATGGTTCTTCAAAGGTTCAGCAATTTCATAAACTTAGTGCTGATGTACAGTTCATCAACTTGGTTCATGAACTGTGTTGAAGAACAGTTGGCGAACTTTAATGGATGTTCAGGAACCATTCATGAACGTTCATCAGAGTTCATAAGTCAATGCACTTCTTTTGCTTGGGAATATATAAACAGTTTTAGGTAGTATCAGTGTGTATAGAATGGCATAGAGACACAAACTGTATCGGCAAGACTGATTCATGACACCAAACTTTCATTTTAAAACTGAGGTTTCTGGTCCCAGTGGTGCCAAAGTTAGACCTTTCCAAAGATCATTTCTTTAAAATGGGATAACCTGGGAATCATTAGGGCTAGAAACGTATCTTTTTGTTTAAATGAGATCTTCAAGTCCACTAAGCTGATATAGCAATACATGATGTAGCAACACCTTCCATATATTGATATATAAAACATGAAATGGTTCAAAATGTTTTAAAATCCTGTTATCTTTAACGACACATTATATCACATATATAGACATGTTTCAACACAATTTCTATATCATTATGATCTATTTATGTTCATTAGACTCCAAGCTTTCATTTAAAAAAACCTTATGTTTCTAAGCCTAACAGCTCAAAAGATACAGCTTTCAAAATATAATTTCAGCTGTTCATAACATAAACAAATTCTCTTCTAGTTTTTATTTATTTATTGACCTACATACTAGGAAGGCTTTTGAGTAGCATGTGCCTATCTTCAGAGGTGACCGCTGTCCAAAAAATGACACAAACCGATGCTCTGTACCTCCAGGGACATTGTCCTGAATTATTTATATTCTATAAGTCTGATCTGTTACAGTGACAGATTGATGTATTTCACAAGAACAGTTTCAAGTATGAAAATTACAGTCTGTTACATAATTAGTCTGGTCACAGGGCAGTGTGTTCCAAACTTCTGTTGCTCTTTAAGCAAATGACTTGTGATCTCTAAAGCTCTATGTAGATACTCAGTTAACACTATCAAAGCTATTATAAAGTGGGTAGATAGAGGTATGTCTCAGTGAATCTTTAGTAGTTATATCAGAGTATATCCCATTTAAATGAATGAGGATTTCCCATAAAATATCCGGCTATATCTAGATATTTTTTATTTTTTTTTTTTTATTTTAGTTGTTTAACCAGGATTAGCACACTAAGCTGAAAGCTTTTTTACAGGAGCGACCTGGGAGCACAGGGAAGTTAAGTGACTTGCTCAGGGTCACACAGTATGCAAGTGGAAGCTGTGGGATTCAAATCCAGGTCTGGTCTGTTAGATGTCATCAGATTTACAGCTCAGAGCCTTAAACCACTGCGCTATATTGCCTCCCATATCATAGCAAGATATACTGGGACATATCTCTAGGTACAACCGTATAATGATTGCTTCTAAAACCATGATGTGCTACTGTTGTTATGCTGTATTTTGTAGAATTATGAAACAAGTTGATCATAGATTTAGTTTCTGTAAAACAGTGCATATGCATACACACTCGAGTTTGAGCCCTCTCTCATTGCTGGTATTTTGTCAATTAATTTACAGATTGAAGCATTAAAATTAAGGGCATAATTTCCTCACAAGTCCTCCAAGGCAGCCATTTTGCATCATGGTTGAACACTGAAATGTTCAGATTTCTAAATGTGCTATTGGAGAGAATTACATTTTCTGGTTGCTTGGGCCTGTACATCCCAGTTTAGACAGCTGAGTTGGACCACATAATTCCAGCTGCATTTAGCTTGCATACATTTTCCCTACCACTGGAAGCAGTATAACTTCCAGGCATTCCAGGCAAGCTAATTACATTCTCTTAATTTAGACAGACCTGTTCATGTGGCTTAGCAAGTTGCAGCCAAGTTAGCTCCACTCGTCCAAAGCTGCAGTCATTTAAATAGGGTTTTACGATGTAGAGGTTGATTGGCAGCTGCCCTAAGTAAGGTTGCACAAAAGAAATATATTTCTTAGCAAAACACCTAAAGCAAGTGGATTATTAAACCAAGAAAAAAACTTCAAGTGCAGCATTTTTAAATAATGAATGGACACATTTCCCTATACTTTGAGATTTTTTTCAAAGGAATTCTTTCTTTAAAAAGTCAATGCTTTCAGGCAATTGGAAGGAAACAGGTGGTTAATGTTTGCCTCTCAAACAGAATGTCAAATTAAAAAAATAATCTTAGAACACAGTGTATCTAACACTGATATCGAGTGATGGTGCAGTCTGCTACAGAAACCCTATGCAAACGAGACTACCTGCAGTATTACTGTTGTATTTGTCTGTTTTTGTTTTACCAGGACAACGCTCCATTGAGTCATTCTCATTTACAGAGAGGTCCTGGTTAGGACAGTCAGCAATACAGTGAAACATAGGTACTACATACAGATTACAAAATTCAGGAGCAACACAAAAATATGACATACAAAGAGTGGTATACAGGAGAATACGGAGAATGAAAATACAGCAAGACTGAAATGTCATAAAAGATATCATGAAACACAACATAAGAAATCAGAAATCTCTGCCTACAAGTATTTAGCTATTCTTTGCAAAAAAAACTTTGTTAATGCACCAGTTATGGTAACATAATGTCACAAAAGTAGGGAAATGTGGTGTTGGGGTTTCCAACCCTAACTCTCCACCCCCAACCCACAAGCAGCAAAAGGAAAAAAACATTAAGGTTTTGGGTCTCTGGAGTCTTGGCGAATCAGTGGTGGGATCTTGCTTGGGGTTGTGTAGCGAAATGCCCCCCGTCCCGACCATAGCCTCCATTCCAGAGCACAATGTATGGGTCCAAGCCAGTACCTCATAGTGATACACTCTTCTGAGGCAGAGAAGTATGTCTCGCCACATGTTGCTAACATAATTTGTTGTAGCTTTCTTCACGCAGGGTCCAAGAAAGGAGATAATGTGTGACGTTCTTTACTCAGGAAAAGGGGTGGGCATTAGGGTTGAGAACCCCAAGGAAGATCTCACTACTGATTCGCCAATACTCCAGAGACCCAAAACCCTAATATTTTTTTTCCTTTTGCTGCTTGAGGGTGGGAGTGGGGAGTTAAGATTTGAAACCCTAATGCCACATTTCCCTACTTTTGTGGCATTAAGTTATCCTACCTGGTGCACTAACAAAGTATTTTTGCAAAGAATTTCCTTTCTTTTTGAGATGGTGGAATCTTATTCTCATTCATGCAGGCCCCTTTGATGCCTGCGCCAAGGGAAGAATCCTTCCACCTACAGAAGTGGATGTGAAGACTTCATGGGCTATCTGGTGGGCTGCGGAAGTGCAGGACCCTGTGCTTCCTGCACTTCCATGTGGCTGCAGATACAGATACACAGGGCAAAGAGTGCATCTGTCAGCCAATGCACGTTTATGAGGTAGTGTGGAAAAATGGTTATGTTAAAAGTTTAGAGTCAAAATAGTGAAAATTAGTGAAGTTATGACTGAACATTGGAATACTGCAACATTCACTCATAATCTGGGTGGTTTATCATATTTGTACACCAAATTGTCAGCATAGCCTTCTTATTACCTCACCTCATGAACCCAGTAGTGTACATTTTCAAATCCCTGCTGAAACATCATTCCACGGCATTGAAACGTCATTCTGCGCCACAGGTACGAAAACACATTTTGTCTAGGGTAAGAAAAATGGCAGCTGTCACATTTATGAGGGTGTGTAGAAAAAATGGCTATGTTGAAAATTTGGGGTCAAAATATTTAAAAGTACTAAAGTTAATAATGAGAGTAGTAAAATTTCAATGTATGCACATAACTTTGCCATGTTTGCATATTTTGACTCCATATTTTCAACATAGCCTTTTTATGACCCCACCTCATGAACAAGGGCAGTGAAAACTGTCAAATCCTGCCTGAAAGGTGGTTTCACTAAGCGACCATGAAAGTGCCTGTCATGCTTGATTTGCATAATTCCACAGCCATTGATCATGAGGTGGGGTCCCAAAAAGGGCATGTTGAAAATTTTGGGTCAAAATATGCAAAAATAAGAAAGTTATGCATCAAAAATGAAACACATTGAACTACATTTACCTTAGTTACTCATATTGCAGTCTGTGGTTCCAGCAACAAGACGTGTCTTGGATTGGAGAGTGGCTCTTCACCCTGGGAGATGTTCAGGTGAGTGAAGGGGTGTGTGGGGTGGTGAGTGCTGAGTGGGAGGTTGGGGTGATGGGGTCAGATCAGTGAGAAACCATTTTCTTTTTTGCAGAAAAAAACCCAATGAGGAACAGTCTTCTTATTTTCAGGGGACACTAGAACTCCGACACTGGGACTGGGCACCCCCAGCACCACTCCCAGCTGCAGCAGCAGAACTTAAGAAAATACCGTTGCTCTCATACAGAGGACACGGGTGAACGGCTCCTCTTGTTAAGCTGGGGATCCTGGATTTTGGGGTGCCCAGAAAAAGTATTTCAGGAAATTTTTATAAAAAACATACAGCAGAATCTAGCTAAACAGGTTCCATTTAGCTAGGTCCAGGTGTTTGTTTTTCTACAGATATTATTTTAATGCATTTTCAATGTTTGTGAATGGAAAATGAGAATGAAAATGGCAGCCAACATGATCAGTATTTTTGTCAGCACAAGAGGTAAAATGTGGAAATAAACAGTCGTAATGTTTTTTTTTTTAAACATTTGAGAGGTAAATCATGAAAATATGCAATCGCAATCTGTTTTTTTTTTTACCATTCGTATCAGGATGATAACTCTAAAATCATTGTAATTTTGGAACCATATAATATTTTTTCATGAAAACTTCCAAAGGCACCCCCTTGGCATGGGCCCCTTCAACCCTGAAAATTTAATGAAAAAATTCAACACTGCCTAGGATGTAGGTGAAAGCAAAAACACCCAATGTTAAGTATAGGGAAACCAAATGTGTTTTGTTTTTTTTTCCATTTTTTGGCACACCATATCTTAAAAAATGAACAAGATGCTGTTACAAAATTTTTCACATCTTGAGACTCTGGCAGCCTGACTGCGTATGCCAAATATGGGGCTATTTTGTCATATGATGCCAGAGTTATTAAGGCACAGAAATTGGGGTTTAACATTAAACAACCTACTCAACTCTAACTATAAGGGCTCTAACGCACCCCTATAATACAGTAACTTTCAATTGATGGTTTGAACTGAGGCTAACTAATGACTTCCGGAGGATTGTCTTGGTATGCTGGGCATTTCCATCCCAGGCACTAAAATAAAGCATGGTTCCCCAGTGCTTAGAGATAAAGGAAGTATGAATTTGACCATCCAGTGTCTGAAACTGAAAGTCCAGCTCATCATTCTTATTGGAATGACTTTTAAACTCCTCCTAAAGCCTGGTGCACTTCACAGGAACACATCTTTCATCATCTGGTATGGAATTCCCACCCTCCAGCATTTAACCAAAGTGATTTCTTCTAAGGGTTCAAGTCTTCTCTCAAGACTTGGGTGTTTGCACAAGCATTTGACAGTTACTTATCCAGACAGATGAACAGATGTTATTTTTTGTTTTGTAAATTTTCTTTATTGAGTTTATAAGAACTGCTTATTATATTCACTGATACTGGGCATTCTTATACTCTGTCATTTTTATTATAATTGTTATGCACTTTGGTAAAAGTAATAGGTGTGTATCAATTATGATGTACCTTTAAGAGTGATAGAGGGAGTAAAACCATTGTAACTCAGCCGCTATACAAAGGGCACGTGTTCACTGGGTAAACTATGTTCCCAGAGGAAGGCTGTGAGAATGGAAGCGCTGGGGCATGTGGCTGGTCTGGGTATAGTGTCAGCTCATTGAGCCCTATGCTGTTTTTGGTCTGTTAAGGCATTATACTTGTACTTTGAATGTGGCGCTGGATTATCAGTGTTAGAAACTGGATTTCATAATATGGCATTGATCATTTAGTAGCATAGCTACAATTTATATGTATGATCAAGCTGGAAGCTGCATGCCTGAAGCCTTACAAATCTAAGTATTGAATAAACACAGCAAGTGAGCTTTTGGAATCCAAAGATTATTGTGGTGTGCCTATTATTTTTACTACACAGACTGTTATATTTGTCAAGTGGTGTTAGCATTAGGAATGAAATGTTAACTTAGAGTACAGAAAACTGTTTTTGTGCATCTGGTAAGAATTGCTTATAAGCAAGTACCACAGAAGGGTAACAACTGATACATTATGCAAGCATGCACATTCTCTTACAAAGGATGTTAAGGATCCCTTCCCATGCCATACTGCACTGGGGGGAGATATCAGTATCAAATTAACAAAGAAGAAAAATGTACTGAAGGCATACAACTCAGAGCAATGCCAGGGACGTGTTAGAAAATACACACTGGGCCTAAGGCTTCCATCATCCCCAGTAGATGGAACGAGTCCGGAAGAAACTAACCTAGTGCCTAAGAGAATTCAGGCAAGAAAAGTGCACTTGATCCCATTTAACAACGTACACAACAAGGCTGAACAGCAGCTCATAACACACTTATGGTAATGCAAGAGAAAAATAAATTTATTAACAGCCTGCAATTCTCCTAGTATGAACAGAAGTACATTAGAGGGTCACTTGATTGAGTGAGATATTAAAATGTCCAGAATTGTCTAAAGACATCATGATCTCACCATCGGGGGGCCGTCATCAGTGTAACTCAAAGTTCATATCTCATTTTGAGTGTCCATGCAAAAGAAAACAGAGTAATTGTGCATTCTCTGGTATACAAGGAAAGAGTCTAAAGGCAGGAATCATTATGTTTTAGGAAGTGTGGTGCAGTAATATACCAGAGGACACTAAAATATTAAAATACTGACATTAACTATCAACATGCAGTTGGTTGAACTATGTAGCATGGAGCTCCCCTGAGTACTTTTAACACAAGATGTCTCAGTCTCATTTTATAAACATCATTCATTTAACCAGGAACAATTAAACTTGTTACAGAACAGGCTAACTAAATTAACATCTAGTATTGGGTGTCGCTCGTGATTCGACAAGCCAATTATCCCATCTTGAGGGGCACAAATAAATGGAATGCATTTTATCAAGTAGTTTCCTCTCTTGTTATGAAAAGTCTAGTAGTACTCATGACCTGTACCATGGAGTATGTCCAGTCCAAAGATTCACTCACTCCTCCATGGTATCCTCTGACTCAGCTGCTTTATCGTCTGCAGTTTCCATCTCAGTGTTATCTGCCAGTTTAACCACCTTAACTGGGTCATTAAAAAGATACACAAGGCCATTCCAGGTCACCCTTAGCTTGGCTGTGATTGACAACTGATGCTGTATTTTCAGAGGTTTTAGGGTGCCCCGACCCAGTCAAAAGCTTTCCAGCAGAAATGTGAGCTGTAGGATAAGTCCGGAAAGAGGGAGATTTCTCCATCTCTGTATAGCAGCCTTCTGATTTTCCGTGCTAGCAGAAGAGCCTGGTCCTGTCTCAAAATTCGGTACATACTATCAGGAAGGTATGTGGAGCCAGTGTGTTGCCTTATGCTTTCTGTAGGGTGATTTGAAAGATGTTCTCAAGGGAGAAGGCTGTATCTGTCTCCAAGAGACTGAGTAGCTGGTATAGGAACATACTGGCAAATTCAAGCAGTTCCTCTCCCTCAGCTGATTCAGGGAGCCCGATCATTCTTCTGTTTCTCTTTCAGGCTTGGTTCTCAAGATTCTCCATTTGTTGTCTCAACAGGGCATTTTCTTTTATTAGTTTACCAGTGGTGTCTGCTGCCTTCCAAGTAAAACCCTCCACTTGCTGTATCATGTACACTTCACCATCTAGTCAAGTTTCTAGGTTTGCAACACAGGGTGTTAACCTATCCAGTTATTTATCTATGCCCTGAACAATGTGAATTAAATGTGACAGATTGGTGTTGAGTGTCGACAGGGTTACTTCAGCCGGCCCCATCGACAGGGTTACTTCAGCTGGCCCCATTTCACCACTTCCCACGGCTGAGCCATGCTGCTGGGGGCCCAGTGTCCTTCTGTTGTGCTCTTCTCAGCTTGAATATTTATTTATTTATTTTTATTCGCAAACTATTTCACCAGGAAAGACAACATGAGCTGTGAACAGCTTGTTTCAAGAAGCATCCTGGGGGAAAGGGTTACAAGGTTGGGAGAGCAAATAACATTAAAACATATTTAAAATATAATGCTTACTGTACAGGGAAGAAAAAATACTAGTATCAATTGCAGTGAAGGAGATTTACAGAGTAGACAGAGACACATTTGATTTACGTGGTAGCTAAGCCAAAATTGACGCATAAGCAACACTGTAAAAGCTTACATAACCCGGCCATAAGCAGAAGGGCCTGGGATAGTGATCAGATAGCACTAAGAAGTACTGATTTAAGAGACTAGGCGAGTAGTAAGTGCTAGAGTAGTCACAAGGGAAGGTAGTTAAAGGGAAAAGGGGAGTGCAAGGGAAGAGAGGAGGTGGGGTAGAAGGAAGGAGAAGGGCTCTGGCTGATCTTCTTGAGGATAATATTGGTACTGAAGACCCCATAAGTAGGACAGGTCATTAGGTAAGGAGTAGAGAGGAGAGGTGTGGGGGATGAGGATATGGTAGTGACTGGTGATATGAGAGGGGAAGGGGAATTTGGGAGGATATGGGAGGGATGGGTGATATGGCGAGGTGAAGTCAGAAGGATGTGGGAGGGAATGAGTGGACTAAAGTGTAGTACAAGTGGGGGGAGAGGAGATGCAGTGGAGGTCTGTCCCGCTTCAGGAGGGGAGAGTGGAGAGAGACAGGGGAGTACTTTACATCTTCAGAAACATAGAAACATAGAATTTGACAGCAGATAAGGACCGCGTGGCCCACCCAGTCTGCCCATTTCCCTACCTAATGGATAAACTGCAGATCCTAGTTAACCAGCAGCCTACTTCTTTCTACCCCCACCCCCTAGAATTGCCTTATAGCTGTCCCATGTATGCTTGAATTCAGTCACTGTTTTTGACTCCACAACCTCCTCCGGAAGGCCGTTCCATGCATCCACAACCCTCTCTGTGAAAAAATACTTCCTTACATTACCTCTGAGCCACCCCCCATCTTCAAATTGTGCCCCTTGTTCTTACACACCTCTTTTTGAAAGATGCTACCCTCTGGGACTTTGTTGATTCCTTGAGGTACTTGAACATTTCTATCATGTTCCCCTCTTCCTCGAGGCTATATATTAAGCTCCTTTAGTCTCTTCATATGTCTTCCGGTGCAGACCCTGCACCATTTTAGTTGCCCTCCTCTGGACAGCTTCCATCTTGTCTCTGTCCTTGTGGAGATTGGGTCTCCAGAACTGCACACAGTACTCCAGATGGGGTCTCACCAGTTGTTTGTACAGAAGGATAACAACTTCCTGTTTTCTACTGGTGATGCCTCTCCCTATGCATCCCAGTATCCCCCCAGCCCTTCTTACTGCCCTCTCACATTGCTTGCCCACCCAAGTCATCTGATATAACTGCCCCCAGGTCCCTTTCCATTTTTGTTGTTGTTAGTATCTCACCCCTCATTGTGTACTCTTCCCCTGGGTTTTTGTTTCCCAGGTGCATTACCTTGCACTTCTTAGCATTAAATCTAAGCTGCCATACATTTGACCATTCCTGTAACCTTGCCAAGTCCCTTCTCATCCTTTCCACCCCACCTTGTGCATCAACTCTGTTGCAGATCTTTGTGTCATCTGCAAAGAGACATACTTTTCCTTCCAGTCCCTCTGCAATGTCGCTTACAAAGACATTGAAGAGGACCGGTCCTAATATTGAACCCTACGGCACCCCACTAGTAACCTTCTTTTCTTCAGAGTGGACTCCATTTACTATTACCCTCTGTGTCCTATTCTCCAGCCAATTCTTTACCCAGGCTATCATAGTGGGACCCACTCCCAGGTTGGCTAACTTGTATATTAATCTTTTGTGTGGGACTGAGTCAAATGCCTTGCTAAAGTCTAGGTAGGCCATGTCCACAGCCCCTCCCTGATCTACTACTTGGTCACCCAGTCAAAAAAATCTATTAGATTCGTCTGGCATGACCTTCCTGCTGCGAATCCATGCTGCCTTGGGTCCTGTGCCCCTCTGGCCTCTAGGTACTCCACAATTCTTTCCTTCAGAAGTGATTCCATCATTTTCCCTATCACTGAGGTTAAACTAACAGCTCTTTAGTTTCCTGCTTCTGCCCTGCTCCCACTCCCTGGAGTGCAGGCGCTACTCTCACTGTGCCATTTTCACCTCTAAATTCTGATTTGGGACTCTTCCCTCCTACCTCTCCTCTTCTTTAGCTACCTCCTCTCCCTCTTCTAGGCACCTTAGATCCTCTGACTCCCGAACTCTTGCTATACCAGATATTCAGGACGTTGAGAACCCTGCAAGAGGACAAGCCCGGCGAGAAGGAGGATGTGGAGGAGTATTTAGAGTAGTGAGAGTGTGTAGGTGCTATCAGCAAGTGCAGTTAGGGGAGCTGAAATTGCACAGGGCCGAGGAGGGGGATGAGGTAAATCTGATAGGGGGTGGAAGAGAGTTCCAGAGTTTTGGGAAGTGGTGTGAGAAAGCTTCCTGGTCAATGGAGGTGGAGCATTGAGGTATAGCAAGAGTTCGGGAGTCAGAGGATCTAAGGTGTCTAGAAGAGGGAGAGGGGGTAGCTAATGAAGAGGAGAGGTAGGAGGGAAGAGTCCCAAACCAGAATTTAGAGGTGAAAATGGCACAGTGAGAGTAGCGCCTGCACTCCAGGGAGGGGAGAGCTAGAGAATAATATAAGGTGCAGCGATGTGTGTGGGAAGGGGAGTCGAGAGCAAAGCAACAGAAGGCATTGAAGAGAGTGTTCAACCTTGTAATGGGAGACTTAGGACCAGCACTGTAGGCTATGTCACCATAGTCAAAGATGGGAAGTATCATTTTCTGAACAATGTCGCACCTTAGCAATAATGGTAGAGCACTGTGGTTCCTGTAAAGGGCATCTAGCTTGGGGCACAGTTTTTTCAGGATGGCGTCAACATGTTCAGAAAGGTTAAGGTGCTGGTCTAGCCAGCTGCCTAGGTATCTGAAAGAGATGGTATCCTCTAGTGGTGTCCCGTCGAGGGTGTGGAAAGAGGGGAGGAAAGTAAACCAAGAGAGTCTCGGCCTAGTGCCAAAGGTCATGGAAACTGTCTTCTTGGCATTGAGGAAGAATTGATGAGAGCTTAGCCAGCGTTGAACATTGTTGAAGTCATGCTGCAGTCTGGTAGTCACATCTGAGGGTGAGTGGCCGGAGATGAACAAGACCATATCATCAGCATACATGTGGATACAGGATGAGGAGCAGGCTGACGGTAGGTCATTTAGAAAAATGAAGAATAAAATTGGCCCAAGTACTGAGCCTTGGGGCACACCAGTGGCAATAGGTAAAGGGAGAGATGTGGTGTCAGCTATTTTAACAGACTGAGTTCTGCCTACCAGGTAGGCATGGAACCAGTTGCAGGCATGCTTGGACAAACCAGCTAACAAGAGGGTTTCAAGGAGGAGGGAGTGGGAGACAGTGTTGAATGTTTTTGCAAGATTGACAAAGATTGCCGAAGTAATATGACCTTTATCCATGGCTGAATGGATAGAGTTGGTAAGTCTGAGAAGCAAGGTGGTTGTGGAGTAGTTCTTCTGGAAACCAGATTGGAAAGGAGAGAAGAAGGAGGAGTCATCCAGAAAGGAAGAGAGCTGAGAGAGGACAAGGTGCTCTTGAAGTTTAGCCAGGGAGGGTAACAGAGAGATTGGGCGGTAATTCCTGAGGGATGAGAGATCACCACCTTTGGGTAAGAGAAGAACGGTAGTCTGTTTCCAGACAGTTGGAATGGTTGCAGTGTGGAAGGACAGGTTGAGAAGGTCAGTTAGAGGGAAGAAGAAGGCAGGAGCAGATAGATAGATATAGCAGCTTAGGGTCAAGGCCATCAGGGGAGCTGCTTTTGGTAGGGTTGAATAAGTCATTACTAGTAAGTGTGTTCCTCGGCTTGTCCATCATGACTTTTTCTGCTGCTATCAGAACACTACCGTGCATACAGTTTGGCAAAATAAGATGTTTAAAATGGGTTTTAATTGAAAATAACCTGATTTCTCTCAGGAGCTGGTGCAAGGAGTGTCTGCTGCAGTCAGCTGCTAAGGCATGTCCCTAGATGAACAGATGTTCTGTTATTTTTTAAATAATTTATTGGACTACCTGAAGTTGTTTAAAATGATGTGTCTGTATATTCTGCATATAATGTTGTGTTTTTCTGTTTACTTTATATTCTTGTACTGCTTGAAATGTATATTTATTGTAATATGTTTCATGGTAGTATTTGCCTTGCACAGTACACAGAGCTGTTTTCAATGAGCACTCTGTAAATAAAACCATACTGAGTAGGATAGGATCTTGTATCCCCCTTCCTGCTCCTTGAGACTGTAATGAAAGTGATCCTGCTGGCTTTTGACTATGGGGATGTGATATTTAGCGCAGCCCCCAAATCTACCCTCGACAGACTATACCCTGTCTTTCACTTTTGTCGCTTGGTCCTTAACTTCCGTCCCCATACTTGTCACAGTTCCTTTTACTCCTCCCTCCATTTATCGGTATCTCTTTCTTTCTGGTAGACTCTTTTTACTGGGTTTCCCTCATCTACAAAATCTGGGTTTGGTCCATCTCATGCCACCTAAGCGTCTTCCTTTCTGCTGACACCTCAGTCATTTTGACTCCCAGTTGTTCTCTCTGGAAGAAAAACGGAACCCTACACACCTTTACAAAACAAAATGGCAGATGATATTTAAGAATGAAATTAATCCCTGAATGTTCTTAAAAATAACAGTTTTGTTTAAATCTATTGGAATATTTTGATTAGTTTATTAATCGTAATAATCTTGACAAATGAAGTAATAAAAAGTAACAAATGTTGTTTCTGCATCTCAGCTACTATAGTGATACTATCTTGAAGAGGCGATGGGGAGCCGAGCATTACAAAGCCTTTATCACCGCTTCAGGAGATGCTTATGTACAGTGTCCGGCCACGGTGGTGGTCCAGGGTTTGTGACGGTCGGCCTCCCTCTCACCTCCATCAAGAATAAATCATTGGAGTGGGGGGATTCAGGCATGCATGGGATAAACATACGGGTATATTAGAAAAGAGACAGGGAGATGTGAGGGTCACCAGAGACTATATAGGGTCTGCAGAGGCAGAATAGACGGGGAATATCTTGGCAGACAGCGTGGGCCAAACGGTCTTTTCCTGATGATAAATTCAGTGTTTCTTTTGGACTCCTGACTCCTACTTTGAACCCGGAATTCTTTGGAGTCCGTTGATGAATTAAGTTAGTGGAGAATGGGCAGTGGCAGTGGCAGTGGGAGCAGCAGTCCTTTTGCGCTGTGGCAGGGGCACTAGGCGAGGCGATACTTGGTTCACACAGGCAGTCAGTGGCATCAGGCTGTGATGGTTGAACTGGAAGGGACATTTTTAGGAGAACAGGAGGTGACACATGCTCATCAGTGCTAGCAGCACCGCCAAGAGTTAGCCTAGCAGTGAGTGCAGTGCACCTACCTACTTAACTGACCTGACCTCATCTGAATTCAGTGACCACCTGCCATGCAGATGGGAGAGACAGTGAGCTGTGGGGGATGGGAATGTATGTTGGGGGGGCCGGGGGCATGGGTCTTTTTTCAAGGTTGGCTTGGGGCTATGTATACGTGCTTGCTGGGTGGGGGATTTGTAATCGGTAGCTGAATTTGGAATCTCATTCTGAATCCAACTACTTTACAGAATTAGGATATTTGACCCTTGATTCCGAAAATCCTAATTGTGAAAAAAGCTTGAAATCTGTGGTGTCCAGTTCTATGAATCGGATTCTGAGCAACCCTCTACAAAGAGAGCCCTACCTAGCTACTGTACTTATCAGCTTGGCATGCAAGTGGGCACTCCCGGTGCAGCATAGTGTATACATAGAAACATAGAATTTGTTGGCAGAAAAAAGACCCTGTGGCCCATTGAATCTGCCCAGCCCTACATATGTGTGGTAATTGTACCACGTAACTGCCTCTCTGGCAAGCATATGATCTTGGGAGTGCACAACAGTTCAGCCGCTTCATACTATGAGAATCAGCTGAAGTAGAAGTTTGCATTTTGGCCCAAAAGTTCATGAAAGTCTGCAGTAATTGAACAACCAAAGTTTGAGGTTTTCTATTCTCTCATGAAAGTCTGCAGTAATTGAACAACCAAAGTTTGAGGTTTTCTATTCTCTCATAAAAGTTGCAGCTGTAGTTTAATGCATAATGCTTGCAGTTACTTGAATTGAGAGAAAGCATGCAGATATTATTTGGACTCAGCTGGTAAATGAATTGGTCACATAGTACCGTCAATAAAATCTGTTTAGAAAGATGCTGTTATGAACTTGCCTGATGGCACAGCTGAAAGCACTCTGCACTGCCGCATACCAGGCCCAAGGTCATTCTCTGATCTTAACTCCCTGCCATGGGTCGGGGAGGTCCTGGCGCATTGTGATGTTGTGGAGGCAACATGTTCAGGTTCCAAGGAGGGGAAAATTGTTAGCTCACTGTGTGAACTCACACCCTCTAGTGCCCAAGACTGGGCAGTCTTGATGGCCTCTCCTAGATGTAGGGTCTGCTGACATCAGAGTTACCAAATCTGGGGGAAGGACTTCCCTAGTTTATGTTATGATGCTAGAGTAGCCTCTGACATGCTGCATCAGTTAGGTGCAATGTTATTCCCCAAAAGGGGTCCTGCCGTGGGAGATGGGGGAGCCATGGGTTTTAGCCAGTAAAGTTGGGGGGAGAGCAGGTAGCCATTAGGAGGCTGAAGGAAACAAAAAGATAAAAAATGTATAGAAATTTCAGGTGCTGTATACACACTTGCATTCGTACTTGATCTTAGTGGTATCTTGGACATCCCTAATCAATACATTCTTCTTTGCTGTTTCGGCCACTTTATTGCATCTTAAGCACAATATTATCCTGGCTTTCCATCTACCTTAAAGAGCTAGTGCACTGCCTAAAACTAATATTAGATTTTAAAAGCAGCCAACCATTACCTTTTATATCTGAGGTACTTTTTCTTTTCCCTTTGTTTAATTAGAAGATTGTTTCCCTGATGTTAGTAGGTGTGATGTGTGGAACAGTTCTTAGCCTGGCAGCTGACATATCTTGCTCTACTGCCCCACACTATATCAGTATTCCAGACGTGTACTGGAGTCTCCCAGCAGCAGCAGCATCAACCAGGAGCAGATTTATCCTGGACTCTCTTCAAGATGCCTTCCTTAAGCAACTGGTCATGGAACCAACTCGGCAGAAGGCAATACTGGAACTCATGCTCGTAAACGGGGACAGAGTGATGGGGTAACAGTGGGGGAGCACCTGGGGAACAGTGACCACCGGTTGTTTGAAATCACAGAAGGAACAGAACCAAACTGCACAAAAACGCGTATCCTGGATTTTAGGAGGGCAGAATTTGGGAAAATGGGGACATGCTTGAAAAAGGCACTAATGGGACTGGGGAGGGAATCGGGTGGAGGAACAGTTGGCAATATTTAAAACAGGGATTACAAGAACAACAGAATTATGCATTAAGCAGGTTAGCAAGGGGAAGAGGAAGCCATTATGGTTTTCCAAGGAGGTAGCGGAGAATGTGAAAGCCCAAAAGATTGCATTCTGGCAATACAAAAAGACACAGGCAGAAGGGGATAGGGAGAAGTATCAGGAGAGGCAAAGGGAAGCAGGGAGGTCAGTAAGGGAAGTCAAAGCTCAGACAGAAGAGAGCATCACAAAATCAGTGGGTAGAGGGGACAAAACCTTTTACAGGTACATAAATGAAAAAAGAGGGGCAAAGGGAGGGATAGTGAGACTGAAGGGGGAGGACGGAGGCCACGTGGAGGATGACAGCAGTAAAGCTGACATACTGAACAGATATTTCTGCTCAGTCTTTACTGAGGAAGAGGAGGGTAATGGGCCTGAAAGGAGTACAAAAGGACGGGAACAGCGCAGAAATGGATACAAGTCCCTTTACATGGGAAATGGTCCTAAAGGAACTGGAAGGAATAAGAGTCGATAAAGCAATGGGGCCAGATGGGGTGTACCCCAGGGTCCTAAAGGAACTAAGAGAGGTGGTGTTTGAACCTCTGGCAATCCTGTTTAGCCGATCACTGGAAATGGGGGAGGTACCCAAAGACTGGAGGACAGCAGATGTAGTCCCCTTATGCAAAAGCGGGAACAAAGAGGAAGAAGGGAACTACAGACCAGTCAGCCTGACCTCGATAGTGGGGAAGATCATGGAAGCACTACTGAAGGAGAGATTGGTGGAACATCTGGTTGCCAACGGACTACAAGACCCAAGGCAGCATGGTTTCACCGGGGGGAGGTCATGTCAGACCAACCTCATTGAATTTTTCAACTGGGTGACAAGGGCGGTGGATCAGGGAGGGCAGTGAACGTGGCCTATCTGGAGTTCAGCAAAGCCTTTGACACTGTGCCACTTAGAAGGCTAGTGAACAAACTGGGGAATATGGGAGTGGGCAGGACAGTAGTGTGGTGGGTGGATAATTGGCTGGGCGGCAGGACACAGAGGGTGGTGGTAAATGGCTGTCACTCCACAGAGGGAAGCGTGACCAGTGGGGTACCACAGGGATCAGTGCTGGGACCGGTCCTAATCAACGGCTTCATCAGTGACATTGTGCAGGACCTAGAAGGCAGAATGTCCCTGTTCACTGATGACATAAAACTCTGTAACAGAGTGGACACACCAGAGGGTGTAAACAGAATGAGGCAGGACCTGCAGAAGCTTGAAGAATGCTCAATGGTTTAGCAGTTGAAATTCAATACAAAGGAGTGCAAGATAATGCTTATGGGGTACAAAAACCCTGGCACAATATATCAGTTGTGGGGTGAGGATATAGCATGCACCAAGCATGAAAAGGACCTTGGGGTTATTATCTTTGATGACCTCAAGGTAGGGAAACAGTGTAGCAAGGCAGCAGATAAAGCAAATAGGATGCTGGGATGCATAGGCAGCGGCATCACCAGCAGGAAAAGGGAGGTCATAATTCCATTGTGTAAAACACTAGTGAGGCCCCACCTGGAGTACAGCGTACAGTTCTAGAGACCTTATCTACTTAAGGACATAGACAGGGTAGAGAAGGTTCAGAGGAGGGCAACAAAGATGGTACAAGGATTGCATCACAAGTCCTATGATGACAGGCTGAAGGACTTGAATATGTACTCCCTGGAGGAAAGGAGGGAGAGAGGGGGGATATGATAGAGACATACAAGTACCTTACAGGGAGGAACAGGGTACAGGAATACACTATTTTCCTGCAAAAAAGATGTTCCAGGACTAGAGGGCATGGGATGAAGTTGGAGGGAGGGCAAGTCAGAGGAAACATGAGGAAGAATTTCTTCACAGAAAGGGTGGTGGACAAGTGGAACACCCTGCCAGAGGAAGTTGTAGGGGCTGAAACAATCACAGGATTTAAGAATGCATGGGATAGACATAGGGGAATTCTGGAGGTCAGGGGTAAGGGGCAACAGACTTCTAGAAAAATGTAAAGGGAACTTAGAAGCTCAAATGGGAAGACTGGGTGAGCTATTGGCCCTTATCTGCCGACAGTGTCTATGTATTTATGTATCATCAGAATTGTGACCTCACTGACTGTGACATCACTGCTACTCAGGAACAGCAAGTGAGTGACTGCTAGGTCATTCACCTGTGATCTCACTGTCAGTGAGATCACAATGCTGCTGATGTAATGTGGGGCAGTAGAGCTAGATATGTCAGCTGCCAGGCTAAGAGCTGTTCCATACATCTAGCACAATATTATCACATAGAAGACTTTCTGATGAACAAAAGGAAAAAGAAACATACTTAAGAAATAAAAAGTTACAACTGACTACTACTTAAAAGTTGTATTACAGTATTTCCTGTCTGACT
The DNA here is from genome assembly GCA_016271365.2 of Neoceratodus forsteri. Taxonomy (NCBI): domain Eukaryota; kingdom Metazoa; phylum Chordata; order Ceratodontiformes; family Ceratodontidae; genus Neoceratodus; species Neoceratodus forsteri. The sequence goes on along the minus strand of CM057455.1, from coordinate 875,861,906 downwards.
GTTTTGGCTCCACTCGCTCTTTAATAAGCTCTTCCTCATCCGCTAAGACTTTTTGTTAGGGTGTTTGACACTTAGCATGACAGGTACTAGTTGTATTGTAAATCCCACCATCAGTGATTTGAATGGCATAGTTTGAATGTATAGAGTACTTTCCTGTTAGAATTCAACACTGCAATTAATTAGGGGGGCCCTGTTTTTAAAATGGATTCCCCCATTCTGTGCCTGTGGCAAAATTATTGAAACTGGGCTCTGAGTATCCTATTACAGACTTTTATAAACAGAATTTTATCAGCAGTGACAATTTGCTTGGGTTTTGTTTTTTAAATTGTCAGTTGTCATTTTCAGAATTTACTGTGTAGTTTAGCCGACGTATACGTGAAGGTGTAAACATGTTTAATGATGAGGATTTTCTGACCACACACTACACATCATTATCCCTTCCATTACAGCAGACTGTGATGTGAAAAGGGGATTGTGAGATCAGTTGTTGATAATTAGATATTCTGGGAACACAGCAGAATAAGTACAATAAAGAGAAATAATGGGGCAGTACCAGAAAGCCATGAAAATGTTAACTATCATTATTGTTAACAGTGGTTTAAAACTTTTTTTTTAAAACTGCTTGCTTTCGAAGTTCAGAAGAAGAAACCTCTCCTTAGTGGAACGATACAATGGCGTGTATTGTGATTGGTTGTAAACTTTTTATTTGAGTGGATACGTGCTATTTAGTAGGTGTCGATTTCTGGACTTCAAACTTTGTTTCGGGTTAAGAAAAAAGAAGCTCCTTGTAAATTTTTCAACAGTTGTGGAGGGATGCCCTGATTGCTCAAGTGTGCGCCGTTTTATGTCAAAGACCCCCTGACCGTGGTTACTGCTTCATGATCATTCGGTTGTCACTGAACAACTGACACAAAGCAGACTTCAGTTCCACGTGTTCATGTTATGTTTGCAAATAGTCCTTGCCAATTCCTTGCAACTGAAGGAGGAAAAGCAAGATATGCATGGGGTATTTAGGCCATAGTGCTTGTTTTAATACTAAGCAAGTGCTTGGAGCCCTTCAAAAGAACTCAGTCTTTTGGAGAGTGTCTGCCTAAAGCAGCTTGAATGAGCACGCTCCTTGATAATTTAATCAGAGACCCCTGCCTCGAGGACAACAAACAAGCCCGATTTAGAAATTGCATCTTTCTCTGTTGGTTTGCAAAATGGGACAGCTCGTCAGCAAAGAAACGAGCTTGAAAGGTCACAGCTCCAATATGCTACAGTGTTCTACTGGAAATGAAGTGATACTCTGCAGCATTGCCTTAATTATTAGCTGCGCATAAAGCTAAGCTGCATCAGCCCTTTAATTACCCAGATTCTAATTTTAGTGAAAAAAAAAAAGAGATCTGTATCTTAAATAGTATCTTCAGCTTCTGCTTGTTGAAAGCTGCCGCAGCATTTTCTTCATGTGTCAGTGCAAGCCTGTAATGCAGTGTTATGTGAGGAGCACTACACGGCTGTGAAAACGTACTCTGATGTTGAAGATGTTTAAAATAATATGGTGGGGATGGGTCGAACTAATTGCTCACATCAAGTCTACTGCTTGGTTGCTGCTTTGTTTTGGACCACAACTTTCAGGCTTCTGATACAAGTAGTATAGTAACATAGGTAGAAAGGGATTGTAAGTCCACCCTTCCATTTCATAAGCAGTGATAAAATAAGTATGCTGTGGAAACATGTACTAATTTATAGTGATTCCCTACTCACTCTACTGCCCAGCATACTCTGTGATTTCCTTGATAGGCAGGAATGTCTCCTGACTTTATAAAAATGTTATAGGAGTCCAGTCTTCCTCAACCATGACAAATGTCCACTAGTACTGCGCTCTCGAGGTTAGACTCCTCCGATTACCTCTTTTGTATCAATCCAAATTATTAAGGCCAGGTGAGCCTCCAGGTTCCAGTGCCACCCACAAACAAATCTCCAGGCTTACCTTAAAAGCCCATGTTGTCTTCATGTCTGTTGTCTCCACTGATAGGCTGTTCCATTGGTTCACTGCCGTCTGGGAGAAAACATGTCTTAGCAGTACTGTAGCCTTAGGAGTAATTCAACCAGTATCAGAGCTCACCCTAATCTTTAGATCCTTAAAATTTCCTAGGGATGGCCAGCTGGTCCAACCAAAGAGTTCAACCTGGGACAGTATACAAGGGGACAGGCAGGCAGTGGGTATTTTGGGATCACTGGTGACTGCTCCTGTAAGCATGAGACTCAGGGCTTCTGCATGGGCTGCAGAAGAGTTTGGTCCATTGGGTACGTAGGGAAATGTAGATCATTAGTGTTATGGGATGTGTAGACCTTAGTCACAGGCACTTTAAGATGGAGGCTTGGAATGCAAACAAAAGAGGTGTGTGACAGCCGACACAGGAAGGGATATCCTGACATGTGTTGGATGACTCGCTTCTTTTGTCGGCATTCCAAGCCTCATTTTCATAAAAGTACAACAAGTAATGTGTATTGACACGTCGGAGTCCCCATGAGGAACCTCTTTAGGCTACTGACTCCTGCCTGATTTGTATGCATGGGAAAGCCTATATAGTCCTTAAGGCACAGGGATATGTCAACAACTTATAGGGCATTCAAGGCCATGAAATGTAAGGTACTCTAGGCTAGGAACAAATATGTAAAGCATTTTTCGTCGTCTCTGCTACAGTGGGGAATGGCTGATGATGGAAAGCTGCTATCCAGACAAAGAGTCAGGCTACCATATTTCTGCACTGCATGACTGGCAGGATAGAACCTGGTTGTCTGCCACCTTATGAATAAACTGGATGAACGGAGCCCCAGTTAAGGGATACACAAGGCGTGGGTCTTAGAAGCTAAAGATGAAAAATTTGGTAAGCTAGAAGTAAACTGTGCCTTCCTGCCCTCTGAACTGGAGGATAAAAAATGATGCCAAATCAGATACTTGAACTGAACTTTCTTATTTCTCGAGTCCTTATTTGGTAATGCAGTATGGTGGTGGGGGTAGGGGTGTAGATCACAACATTTGTTTACAGCAGATGGAGATGGGCATTTGGAATTCATTTACACTTGTAGTACATTGTCATTTTGTTTGGCACACAGAGTAATTCCAAGAAAACCAAACCAACTAACTGCCCCTTGGATGCATCTGGAAATGAGCTTCATTTCAGTGTACCTTTCCCAGCCAGACATTCTAACACAAATAAATTAAAAACCAAACAAACTAAAGTTTGCTAATGGGTGAGTGTTTTAGACTCTAAAAATATAACTGAAATGTGCTCTCTTCCTGTAGTCTATAGTGACCTATTCCAGGTGGTATGGGGGGAGTTGGTACCAAGGCTCAATATGAACTTTCTGCCATTCCTTGCATTTCTGAAATATTTCATACAACAAGGAATAACATTTAATCCTAAAGCCGACCAGCTATTTTGTTATTAGTGTTTCAGAACTGTGTTTGGGGGGGGGCATGTTGCAGGTGATACCTTTTACGGGACTAACGCAATTATTACCGAGACTAGCTTTCAAGACAGCAGGTCAGACTGACCTGACTAAGAGAGTATTGTCTCTTTAAAGCTAGTCTCAGAAATCATTTTGTTAGTCCAATAAAAGGTATCATCTGCAACATATTATTTTTATTCTACATTGTCAACTGGACTAACGCGGCTACCACATTTCTTTTTTCAGAACCTGTGTTGTAAATTGCTATTCAAATCAACTTCAACTGACAGTGGTGTATAGATTTTCAGTGTCACAGCTGTGGGAATTTAACAGTTGTGCTTTAGGCTAATGAAGGCAAATTAAGTGAAGCCCTCAAAACTAGTAACATTTCAGGCCATGGTAGGTATATACATAAAAAAATGTCACACTTTTGCCGAGGCTTTACTTTATGGGGATTTCTGCTAGGTTAATGCAGAACGTTTTCAAAGTTTGTGGAAACAGATTCATGTAGAGATGAGGAACACACAGAAACATTTATAAATATTAATTTTCTAGAAGATTGGGCACTTTGATACAGATTTTGGTTTTCAATCCAAATTTTATTCCAGGAACAAAAACTTCAGCTCACCATCCAAGCCTCCCAAGTAGTGAAATATGCAGTATTTGCTGTTTTGAACTAAAGATAAATGGCTGGCAAGCTTCTTGTGTGTGTTTTGAAAAACATAAATAGCAAAAAAGTAAGCATGCATCTTATCTTTAAGTTCATTATAGTGACTTTTCTGAGGGGGGTTCTGTTTTGATTTGGCTAGCGGTGAAATTCTGGTTGAGAGATCTCTCGCTGGAGTGGTAGTGAGCAGACAACATGGTAGAAGTGATGCATTCAAAATCTATGTTAGGATGAGGTTCACAGTATGCTTTTCTAAACAGACCCCACCCCCGGCAACCCAAAGTACAAACAGGACTTGGCATTTCTGCTTGTAACTGAGGAGCTACTCATCCACAGTCTTGCAGTCACAGTGCAGTGGTTCGTGATGGTGACTTAAGCAATAAGATCTGACAAGGTGTGCACTGTGGTGGGATAATGGCACACCTCGGGTATGTTGTGAGGTACAAGGCATTGCCGAGTGCCTTAAACCACCCTGAGAAGTTCTGCTGTCCTGTCACATAGCACACCTTGGAGTGTTTTATTGGAACATAGAAACATAGAATTTGATGGCAGATAAGGACCGCTTGGCCCACCCAGTCTATCCATTTACCCTACCTACTGTAACACCGCAGACACTACTTGATCTCAGGCATTACCCCATCTTTACTTACCACTAATGTTCCCTTATGCCTATCCCATGTCTTCTTGAATGCCATTACAGTTTTTGCCCCCACTGCCTCCTCTGGGAGGCTGTTCCATACATCCACCACTCTTTCTGTGAAGAAATACGTCCTCACACATCCCGAGTCTACCCCCCCCAGCTTCATTGCATGTCCCCTTGTTCTTGGGGCATCTTATGCTTTCCTCTTGAACCTTATTTATACCCGTGAGGCATCTGAAAGTCTCTACCATATCCCCTCCTTTCCTCCAGGGTGTACATTTTGAGGTCCTTTAGTCTCTCCTCATAGGGCTTTTGATGCAGACCCTGCACCATTTTAGTTGCCCTCCTCTGGACCATCTCTATTCTATGTCCTTCCAGAAATGTGGTCTCCAGAACTGGACACAGTACTTTAGGTGAGGTCTCACCAGTGATCTATACAGTGGTAACACCACCTCTCTCATTATGCTGGCGATACCCCTCCCTATGCACCCTAACATCCCACTAGTTCTCCCCACTGCTTTGTCACACTGTCTGGCCACCATTAGGTAATCAGTTACGATTACCCCCAGGTCTCCTTCCTGTTCAGTGGTCGTTAATACTACACCGCCCCATTATGTACTCCACCCCTGGGTTTCTGTACCCCAAGTGCATGATTTTAAATTTTTTCGCATTGAAACTCAGCTGCCACACCCTTGACCATTCCTCTTAGCTTCCTTTTTTCTATATGTACTTTTTATGCTTTTTCCCCCCATCCCACCCCAGAGTCCTGGGACCCAGGGAGACACGGCAGTGCATGCACGTGGAGGTGCACACGCACTCCGCGTACCGGCTCAGACCCTTCTGCCCCACCCCAGGCTATCGCCGGGCTCCCGTAGCCCAAACTGCCATCCGTCCACCACCGGCTGGCAGCCAAGGGCCAGGGAAACCCCTCATCCCTCCCTGTGAGAGAACAGCTGCCTTGTATGGCAGCTTAGATTCAATGCAAAGAAGTGCAACTACTGCACCTGGGAAACAAAAACCCAGGGGAAAAGTACACAATGGGGGGTGAGATACTGACAACAACAAAAATAGAAAGGGACCTGGGGGTAGTCATATCAGACAACCTAAAGGTGGGCCAGTAATGTGAGAAGGCAGTAAGGAGGGCTGGGGGGATACTGGGATGCATAGGGAGAGGCATCACCAGTAGAAAACAGGAAGTTGTTAGCCGTCTCTACAGACAGGTAAGACCACATTTGGAGTACTGTGACAGTTCTGGCTGCACCCCATCTCCCAGAAAGACATAGACAGGGTGGAGGCTGTCCAGAGGAGGGTAACCAAATGATGCAGGCTCTGCATCAGAAGACGATGAAGAAAGACTAAAGGAACTAAAGATGTATGGCCTCAAGGAAAGGGGGGGCACTGAGAAACTTTAAGATACCTCAAGGGAATCAAGAAAGTCCAAGAGGGTAGCATCTTTCAGAAAAAGAGATGTGCAAAAAACAAGGGGCACATTTTGAAGATAGAGGGGGACGGCTCCAGAGGTAATGTGAGGAAGTATTTCTTCACAGAGAGGCTGTGGATACATGGAACCGCTCTTCCTGAGGAGGTTGTAGAGTCAAAACAATGGGGAAATTCAAGAATGCATGGGACAGGCATAAGGCAATTCTAGTGGGGGGTAGGAGGAAGTAGGCTGTTGGTTAACTAGAATCTGCAGCTTATCTGATAGGTAGGGAAATGGACAGACTAGGTGAGCCAAGCGGTCCTGATCTGCCATCAAATTCTATGTTCTGTGTTTCTATGTTGTGGCAGCTCAGTCTTGCTCCTCGCCCTCCCTCCCTGCTGACTCTGGCAACCCAGGCTTGTTTTCAAACCCGGGTCACTGGCGTGGCTTGAGGTGTGGTATCCAGCACCTCAATGCCACTGCGCTGGCCCCCACTTAGCTTTCTTAGGTCTCTAATCATTTTTTCCACCACCCCGAGTGTCTCCTATTGCAGATTTTAGTGTCATCCACAAAAGGCATACCTTCCCTTCTAGCCCCTCTGCAGTGTTGCTAATAAAGACATTAAAGAGAACCATACCATTAGTGATCCCTGTGGCACCCCGGTGGTCACCCTCCTTTCCTCAGAGTGAACTCTGTTTACCACCACCTTCTGTCTTCTGGCCCCTAATCAGTTCCTCACACAATTTACAGTCCCACTCCTAGGCTGTCCAGCTTGTATATGAGTCTTCTGTGTGGAACAGTGTCAGAGGCCATACTGAAATCTAGGTAGGCCACATCCACCACTCCTCCCTGATTTAATCCTCTTTTTACCCTGTTAAAGAAATTTATCAGATTTGTTTGACATGCCCTCCCCCCAGTAAATCCATGCTGTCTCTGATCTTGTAAGCCACTGGATTCAAGATATTCCACAATCCTTTCTTTCAGGAGACGTTCTGTTAATTTCCCCACTACCAAAGTCAGACTGACTGGCCTGTAATTGCTAGCCTGCTCCCACTTTTGTGAAGTGGGACTACATCTGCTCTCCTCCAATCCCCCAGAACCTCTCCCATCTCAAGTGAGAGGTTGAACAGGACTGTCAGAGGTGCACCCACCACCTCCCCGAGTTCCCTCAGTATCCTTGGATGTACCCCGCCTGGCTCTATTGCCTTATCCACTTTCAGATTTGCAAGTTCCTTCAGGACTCTTTCCTCTGTAAATGGACAAGCATCCACCTACCTTTCTTCGATGCTCTTGGCACTTATCTATGATCCGTTGCCTTCCCCCTACTCTGTGAACACTGAAGGAAGGCATTTGTTCAAGGTGTCCACTTTTTCCTGGTCCCCCTTCACACACTCCCCCCACTTCCCTCCTAATCCTTACTATCCCTCCCCTAGTCTTTCTCTTTTCGTTTACGTAAATGAAAAATGTCTTGTCTTCCTTCTTTACTGCCTGGGCTATTTTCTCCTACATTTATGCCTTTGTGCTTCTAGTTGCTTTTCTTGCCTGCTGTTTTTCCTGATACACCTCTCTATCCTCCTCCCTCTGCGTCTCCTTATACCTCCGGAATGCTAACTTTTTTGCCCTTACCTTTCTGGCTACCTATTTGAAAACCATAGCAGTCTCCTTTTCCACTTGCTTTTGCTTACATGCCTGATACAGTGGTTTGTTGCCTTCACTGTCCCCTCTTTTAGTTTCGCCCACTGTTCCTCCACTCCTCCCAAGTCCTCACCCCTGCCAGGGCATATACTGAACCACACTGTACAGTGATCACGGGTCCCCAGGTGGCCACCCACTGTGACGTGTACAAGGTCCAGTATTGCCCCCTCATGAGTTGGCTCTTTTACTAGTTTCCTGAGGGAAGCCCCCTGCAGGGAGTCCAGGATGTCCCTGCTCTTAGCTGAAGCTGAAGTTGGAATGCTCCAATCTACATCTGGCAGATTTTTTTTTTTTTTTTTTGTTATGTTCTCTTTTTAACCTCCTTCTGCCCTCAGCACTCCCATTCTTTGGGAGACACCTATGGTCTGTTGCACCTTCGCTAATCTGCCTGGCATCCAGAGCAGACCGTCCCCCATTGAACTGTGGTTATACCCCCCTAGGCAGGTATGGGGTGAGGGTCCTTTCACACCCGACGTGTCTGGATTTCGTCAGGATGCTGTCTCCGGTGCCGGCAGGGACATTGAGGGTCGGGACCTTGGTGCTCCGTCTACTGGAGGCGCTGAGGGTGTTCCTCCTGGTGTTCTGTGTGTCATGTGCCCCAGCGTCAAAGGCGCTGGCGCCGTCTGGCCTGCCTCCCCTATGCGACTGGCTTGCCTCGAGTTCCACCCAAGGTCGCAGGTGCCTAGTCAGGATCCCCCTCCCCTGGAGAAGGTGAGCTGTCCTTAAGATTCTCAAGCCTCCTCCTCTGGCCAGCTGTCCAGCTCCGCACACACCTGAACCTGGTCACTGGCGCTGCAGCCGGAAATCAGCCACTGCGCTGGGGGCCAGCTACATCTGCAGATTGAAGTCCCCACCAGCTGCACCTCCCCCTTATTTGCCATCTTTTGGATGGCTTCCACCAGAACCTTGTCCACCCCCCCGGGCTGGAGGTTTGTCGAGCATGCCACTGCAAATTGCGGCTCCATTCCTTGTTTCCAGGGTGACCCACAGTACTTCCACACCTCCCTGTATCTCTGTTGCCTTTGTGCTATCCCTCACATAAAGAGCCACTGTTCGCCCTTTCTTTCCCACCCTGTCCTTTCTGAACAGAGTATAGGCTGGAATGGCTATATCCCAGTCATGGTTTTTATTGCACCAACTCGGTAATGGCAACAGTGTCCAGGTCAGCCTCTGCAATAATTGCCTCTAGGTCCAGGATTTTATTTCCCAAACATTGAGCATTTGCACACGTGGCCTTACAGATTCTACTAACACCCTGCTTGTCAACCCCCCATTTCTCTTTCATCTTCTCTCCTTACCACCTCTGCTCTCATTCCTATCTCTTTTCATTTTACCATTTTGTTTTCTTTTTGTTGTTTGGTACCCTTGGGGATTTCTCTCCGTTAGGGTTCTCCCTGCTAACTACTTCTGCTTGTGATTATAAGACACTCCAGGGTGGCTGGGTTGGGCTTACGCATCTGGGAGACTTGATAGACCACAAAGCCGCCTTCTGCAGGCAACTTTCATGTTTCTAGAAAACAACTCTTAAGATGTTGGGGGTGAAAAATGCACAAAAATAAAATAATTTTAAACATTTAAATTATTTGTTTTTTAAAGTTCATTCACTCCACCAAAATAGTCCCAGCACATCCCACCACTGGCATGATATCTCAGTGTCAGATTTTATGCCTAGTGAAATATCTGCTCTTAAACCCTCTGCTTTCTCACCCTTCCTCCTCCTTTCTATGAGTTCCTCTCATTACATATCCTGTTTCATTATATGTTTTCTAAATACAATAGATAGATGGTTTACTATGGGTGAAATTTAAATATCTGGTCATTTCTACTGGCAGACTGGTCACACCGTACAAACGCTTGCATGCACACACACCAGAAGGTCTCATATGGAGCCTGAGCTTGTATGTAAGCAATAAGACACAGCAGGGCATTGGTTGCCAGGGGTTAATGCTTGCCCAGGTGCACAGTGAGATAGGAGGTGCTTGTGTCAAGCATACCTCTCAACCTCTCTCATCACAAATCGGGGACAAGGCTTAAAATGGTCAAGGACAAATGACCAAAATCAGGGACACATCTGAAAAAACAGTAATATTAGTTCCAGAATCAGTGTACAACATGCTTCTTAATGTGACTAGCATTTTCTTAATGAGAACTAGACTGTAACACCAATGGCTGGCATTATTTTGTGATTCAAATTACTATTCTTCAGTGACAGAAATGCCAAATTTAGGAGGGATAGAAGAAAGTTCTGAGACAAAATCAGGGACATCCCTGAAAATCAGGGACAGTTGAGCGGTATGGTGTCAAGTGCCTTCAGCACCTAAAAGTGCATTAACCTGAGACAATCTATGACCATGAGTGCCACATTGCACTTATAACATTGGTAAACTGAGAAACATGTAAAAAAAAGGCAACTTTTTAAATTAAAAATAAGTGTTTTCTGTTGTTGAAAGTAACTAGTAAAAGATAATCCTTCCCCATTAGTCCATAATCTGTCTTTCCACACTTTCAGTATAAGGAATGTTTGCTCATGTAAGTGATAAGACGTGACAGGACGTCGTTTGTCAGGGGCTAATGCATGCCAAGCTGCATATTGAGGCACAAGGCGCTTGCACTGAGTGCCTTTAACACCTGGAGAAGTGTTCAGACACCTCCACTTCCTCTGGCCCTCAGTACATGCACCTGGCCATGCATTAACCCCTGACAACTGAAGACCTAGAGTATCTTATTGCTCTTATAAAGTGGATAAATTGAGAAATGAATCAAACAATGCTGTTTTTTTAAAAACAGGTTATTTTCTTTTGTTAAAAGTAACTAGAACTGAGCATTTTCTGTAGCTGCACCAAAACTCTGGAATGTTGTCCTGAAAAATATCCATTCTGCCCCCGCAATGGAAAGTTTTAAATCACAATTAAAGACCTGGCTGTTTAACAGCCGTCCTGATGGCGCTGAGGGTTGAGGCACTGAACACCAGACCTCGCGCCACGCTGGTGACCCAGGTTCGGGAACGACCTCTGGTCTTCGGGGCACTGGCTGGGGGGGGTGAGGATGGGAGCAGGATTGAGCTGCGCATTGATGGCTCTCCTCTCCTGGGGTGGATGCCATCCCGCCTGTAGTCCCGTCACCACCGGGTTGGGGTCCGGTGGTGGCGCAGGCGGGTAGAGGGACGGCTGATAAGGTGGAGCATCCTGTGGGCATGACATGCATGCTCTCTACATGCATGCGCTACATCGGGACGCGGGATCAGGACCGGGAGAAAAACTCCAAAATGGAAAAGTACTAATTAAAAAAAAAAAAAAAAAAAAGACCTGGCTGTTTAGACAGGTCTTGTCAGGAGACTGATAAGCTCTGCCAGTCTCTGTGGAATATGTATACTTTGAATAGAGATTTACTGCCTGCTGCTATGTATTATAGGTGTAATCCCCCTACAAATGGGGGTTCCCAAAAAGTCTTCCTTGAGCTTGCCTAAATGCTCACTGCCAGGCTGGTGTCCTGCGTTTTAGCAGTTTAAATGTATTGCCAGAGAGTGCCCGTAGCCTCTGTGTACTGTCTCTTTAAGGGCTGCCTGGATTGCAGTCATAATTAATCTGGGAGGGGGCTGAGTGTTTCTGTGCTTGAGTCCTGCCCAGGCTGCCAAATAATCGCTCTGTTCTGCCATCGCTATTAGCTCAGAGGGAGCTCTGTTAGAAGATGTACTTGTTTGCTGATCATTTATTAGAATAGTAATAATATTGCATTTTGTCTAATCTGCCTTCTTTGCAGCATGGACATTTCTGTTTATCTCCACCATCTTGGTCCTGGACTGCTGAAATGGGTCCATCAGTACCTTTGGTGACTCTAAAATAGAGCCTGTCCCCATGGGTTTTGTGGGAGCAAAATTCTGTAGGAATTGTAGTTTTGGGCTTTTGGCGCCTAAATGAACCTGGAGGGGGAGCCCTTGTTGTGACTGACAGAGGAATCAGCCAACCAAATCTTTTGGATCCTGGGAAAAGTCCCAGGCTGCTTACAGCAGTTTTAGTTTGAGTTGGGAAGTGAAAAAAGTAACAGCTGAAGATAGTCGACCAGTAATCCTGCATTGATTCGCATGGGAGAACTGTGAAAGGGCTGAGTTTTGGCCTGCCTGTCTTCCTGCTGTCCCTGAGAGGGAAATTGAAGTTTATTCGGACTGATTCCGAATTGTGAGGACAATTTAGGCCACAGAACTGTAACCAAGCTTTAACCTGAAGAAGACTGAAGATTTGCTGAATGCGATCGGCCTGTCAGGATTTCCAGTCACATTTGAACTCCCTGTTTGTTCAGAGACTCTGTAATTGTGACCGGATAGTAATCTGCCTGGTACAATAGAATTTCTTACATGTAAATGTGTTGTGTGCTGTTAGTGGGTCGTGATTTGGTTCCCCACTGTATGCTGAACTGTGTTCTGCTTGCTGGAGGCTGCATCCAGCTCCAACGGACTAAATCCGTTTGCATCTCCATTTGGCCTGGGCCTTGAAACACTGGCCCAGCCAGACTACCCGCTATACAGAGACAGCCTTTGATGAGAGACCTGCCTGGGGATCAGCCCCCTGCTCAACGCCTTGAACAGGAACGATGCCTCGGTGATTCATGTGGGCCCTGCTTCTCCTGGCATTCCAGCTCAAGAACCTGCAGTCTCGATTTTGTCCTGCCTGTGTCCTGTATTGGGTATCATGAGTAAACATCAGGGTAGCTCCCTGCAACAACAGCTAAATCTGAAGTGTTGTTATCTGTTTGCTTTGTTGTCTTTTCCTTCACGAACTGAGCCCTCTGGCTCCAGATTACAAATAGTGTGTGTTGTGCATGTTGCTTTCTTCCATCACAGGGCCCCAACCAGCTGTGATGCTGACCTACCCCGGGCAACGGTCCTGGCAAGCCCACCTTTTTCCTACCTGGGTACCCAGAGTGTGTGACTGTGTAGGGTCTCTGAAGTGCATGCATAACTGTCTGATTGATTTAGCCTTTAAGCCAATAAACCTGATTATGCCCCTCCCTTGTTCAAGTCCCTTGAATAAATCGGATCTAACTCATTTTGCATTTAACCTGACTGTGGGTCCAGTTTGTACCAAGAGTACTGTACTGTTGCTATTTGCTGTGCATAATCTTGTTTTACAGGGGGTCCCCAGGGTCGAGCTAGAGGAACCAGCCCTGGTGGTAAGTGCAAACAGTGTGGGTAACTGCATGGTGAATAAGGATCATTGTGAAAGTGAATATTGTATATTGTTCATCCCACTAGAAGGGAAAGAGGGGGGTTACAGTGTCTCGGAGGGCTGTGCCCAGAGCAACTTGACCACTAACAATCCTGACCTCCTGGTGGAGGCACCCATTTCAGTACCCAGGCCCCTTAACCTGCTACTAGCCAAGTAGGTAGGGGTAGTAGCCTCTGGGATAGCGCCACCTAGGGGTTACATATGTAATTTAAATGTATTTGTATTCTAAAGCTCTTTGAGCTCTGGAAAGGCACTGTATAGAATTATCATGGAATCATAGAAATCTGGTGGCAGAAAAAGACAGTCTGGCCCATCAAGTCTGCCCCTCCCACCCCTTACTCATTACCTGTGTCACAGGACCTCCCCTTTTCCCCACTTGCCAACCCCTTATGTCTGTCCCATGCTCTCTTGAATCCCTCCACCATTTCTACCCCCACCACTTCCTCCGGTAGTTTATTCCAGGCCCCCGGCACCCTCTCTATGAAGTAACACCCACTCACATTGCCTCTTAATCTTCCTCCCTCTTATCTTAGACTATGCCCTCTACTTTTAACCCACACCTTCCTCTTAAATAACCTTCCCTCTCTTACCTTATTGATCCCCTTCACGTATTTAAATGTCCCTATCATGTCCCCGCTCTCCCTTCTAGTCTGCAATGGATACAGATCTAATTCCCTCCACCTCTCCTCATATGACTTCCCCTGTATACCATACACCATCTTGGTTGCCCTTCTCAGCACCATTTAAACCCCATCTATGTCCTTGCGTAGGTGTGGTCTCCAGAACTGGACCCCGTACTCCAGGTGTAGCCTCGCCATGGCTTTACAAATAAAGTTCCTATTCTAACTAGTAAAAGGTACAGTAGTCCCTTCCTACCTGCTAGTCATTTGTCTTTCCACACTGTTTGTGTATTATGGAATACAGGAATTCTAGCTGCTGCAGAATTCCTTTAGCAGAATGTTCACCCCTCACACACAACAGAAGACCTTATATGGGGCCACGGTCTCAACTGTTTCTGAAGCAGTGTAAGCAGCATAGATTGCCCTGGCAAGCTGGTAAGGATGGCAGGGGGATTTCTTGTGGTCATCAAAGAAACACCAGGGGCCCAATATTCAGAAGTTTGCGTGGGCCCTAACCAGTGTTTACCTGCGCAAGCTGGGATTTGCGCTGGAGCCCAGTATTGAAAGGGCTCTGTTGTGCTGGCAAACAGAGATAGCACCCACGCAAATCAAATGGGGGGGTATGCAAATAGTGGGGCAGGGACAGGAATATCGGTGCAAGCTGATAATCAGCAGATTTGCATGGCTTAAGAAGATTTGCGCGCTCCTTTTGTGCCACTCAAATATCGCTGAAGAAAACCTCCTCTTTATTCTGCACAACCCTAGCAGCTGCCAGAGGTAATGCAGCCAACCAGCTGGTTGGCTGCTGGGGGAGCATACCCACCCCATGGTCTGTTGCACCACCCCGACCACCAGCCCTCTAAATACATTCTCCTGGTGCCAGTGGTCCCTCCCTCCCTCCGATCGCCAGACCCGTATGAAAATGAACATTCCCTGGTCGTAGTGGTCCTCAGCCCCGTGTTAAATATAAAGTTCTCTGGTGCTAGTGTGCCCCCCCCTCCATCCAGTCCCAACCTCGTATGAATTATTAACTTCCCTGGTGCCAGTGGTCTCCCCTACCACCAGTCCCCAGCCTGGAAGTACAAAAAACCCAACCTCCCTGGCGTCCAGTGGTCCCGCCCCCCCACAGCACTGGGCATACCCCCCATCCCCACTCACCATAGCATTATCTGCGGTGCTGCGTGAGCATACAGCGACCAGCAAAGCCCTCCTCACACCTCCTGGGCCGGCCGCCTTATGTACAGGCAAGCAGCACGCCTCTTATTTATGGGACAGGGTCATGCATCCTGTCCTATAAATAAGAGGTGCACTCCTTGCCTGTACATATGGCAGCCAGTTGAGGAGGTGTGAGGAGGGCTGTGCCGGTCACCATATGCCAGATAATACTGCGGTGAGTGGGGAGGGTATGTCTAGTGCCGGAGGTGGGGGGTGGGGGACCACTAGACGCCAGGAAGTTTTTGGTTTTTTTTTGTATTTCTGGGCTGGAGTGTTAATGGGGGGCACTGGAACCAGGGAATTTTATATTTAATACAGGGCTGGGATCGGAGGAGGGGGGACCACTAGCACAAGTGAATTTTATGTTTAATATGGGGCTGGCGATTGGGGACCACTACTACCAGCAAATATTCATTTTCATACAGGCGGCATTTGGGAGGGGGACCACTAGCATCCAGGAATGTATATTTAAATGGGGCTGGGGATAGGAGGGAGGGGCCACTAGCACCAGGGAATGTATATTTAAATGGGGCTGGGGATAGGAGGGAGGGGACCACTAGCACCAGGGAATGTATATTTAAATGGGGCTGGGGATAGGAGGGAGGGGGGCCACTAGCACCAGGGAGAGACGTGTATATTCATACAGGGCTGGTGATCAGAGGAAGGGGGGGGACCACTACCACCAGGGATAGCGACAGCTATCATGGATGGCAGGGGGGTGATGCCAAGCTATCCGCCTCCACTACCCATGTAAATGGGCTCATAATGGGCATGCAGCTGGCCTCTTAGTGCCTTGTGTGCCCAGTGGGCTCATTTGCATGGGTACCTTTGAAAATTGCTGAGAGTGCTCCGGTGCTATCAACACCTGATGCCAGCTTCAGAACCCATGTCGGGGTGACACTACTTGTCTTAGCACTGCGCCAACATGGCCTCATATTCAGTCAGGAAGCACCTGAGTGAATATAGTATTCTTGGACTCCTGGGCAATTGAAAAGCGCAGTGCAAACATCTGTGCTGCATTTTGCGCCCAGCTGGATATTGGGCCCCGGGAATTAAAACTGAATAGTACTTCACTTGTAAGTTTGTTTGTGTGTGTAAAGAGAGTAACAGTGGAGTAAAGAATGTTTAATTATTTATCATTTTTTTAATTTAAGGAAGTTTTACTTTTTAGGGCCTTGTTGAAGGTTTTCAGTGAGTAAAGGTGGTAGCCGTGGTTGTAATGGCAGTCAGGGATAAGTGAAGTGGCTTTTGAATTCTGTATGTGACTAGCCCAAATTCCAAATCCCACTGCCTGAACTTGTTGCAACCTGTATATTTCTGGGGAATTAACATAGGCTGGCAGTATAACCTAGAGGTTAGAGTAATGAGATGTGAATGAGCTTGGTACATCCAGAAGACAGACCTGGGTTTGATTCCCACAACCTCCAACTGCATACTGTGTGACTCTGAGCAAGTCACTTAACCTCCCCAGTGCTCCTCGGTCACCCCTGAAAACAGGCATCTGTTCCAAGTGGGCCTTACACGGTTACCAAAGAATAAAATAAAAATAAATAAATATGGGTCCCAGAACTTAATAAGCCAAACAGGAAACAGGAAATGTCCAACCCATTTTATAACATAGAATAAAGGATCTCAGTATCCTTTTCTTCCTGTTTGTTTTTTAAGGGAACTTTTTTTTCTCTTGAAAATGAAAAGGGTAAGGTGTTAATAAGTGCATGTTTTTGTTATTCACATTTAGGTCTTGTCTTAAAATCCCTGCTACACTTGAGTTATTACCAGAGTTTACTTATGAATTTCTTTACAGAATTTTACGGATATGATATTTGTATTCTTTTTTATGTTCATTGAGCATAAGAATGTAATCATTTTGCATTCTCTTAAATAATGTTTATGAACAATGTTTTATTCACTTTCATTTTACTTCTGTAACCAGCTGGTGGCGCTATCCCAAGGGCTACTACACCTGCCTGCTTGACTACTGACAGGTTGAGGGGCCTACGTTCTATGGCGGGTGCCTCTACCCAGAGGTCAGGGTTTGTAATGGTTGGTCTAGTTTGGTCACAGCCCTCTGGGACACTGAGACCCCCTTCTAATCCCTCTAATGGCCCACACAATGCACAGGAGTTACAGTACCAGTACCCCACATGTACACACTATTCATTCATAAGGTACCACTTACCCTCGAGAGTGATTCGCAGGTTCGTCTCTGAGGACCCCCTGAAAAATAAGGTGAAGCAGCATACACAAACCCATACAGTGCTTGGCATGAAGGTACTGACACTTCAGACAGTTTAAAGTTTAACAACAACAACAAATCCAGTTTATTTAGGGAACAAGCAGTAACATGGGAGGAAATCAGGTTAATTAGTGGCATTAAATCACAGTACTGTGCACATACAGGGGTCTGAAAAGTCACCTCTGGGTACCCAGGTTGGGGGCTAGCCAGGTCCATTGCCGGGGTTGGCTGGCAGGTGCAGATGGATAGGGCCCTGTAGAAGAAAATATATGCACAGCACCCAGTTGTAATCTGGAGCCTGATGGCTCAGTCCATGAAGCAAAGAAACAACAAGAATTAGATGACACACTTGTGATTGAAAACAGACTGCAGGAGAATACCCTGATTTGTACTTACAATACCCAAGCTGAGAACCAGATGGTGGATGTTCTTCTGGATTGTCAGAAACAGCAGGGCATGGAGACAAGGTCCTTGTGACTGGACCCCACCGCAGATTATAGCAAACGGATTTAGTTCGGGACAAGCTGGGGTTTGCTTCCAGCTTCAACACACAGCACACAGCACTGGGGATTGGAAATAGCAATTCCCCACAAGCACTAAGCACATTCATATGTAAAAGGAAAGTACTATACCAGGCAGGCTGCTCCTCGATCCCGATCGCAATTACTGCAAAATACCCGGGAGCACACACAGCAGCTTTAGTTCTTGACAGACCGAGCGCGATTTAGCAATTTCTCCAGTCTTCTACAGGGTGAGCCTGGTTTCCACACTTCTAGTGCTTCTTTCTCCTCACAACTCGAATTCAGTCCAAACTGGCACTCACAAAGGCTGCAGACTGAAACTCAGGGCCTCACACGCGCTTTCTGCGCGAAACTATACACCACAGAAGCACAGGGCTCCTTCTTTCTTCACAGTCACAACTGATCTGATCTTTGCAGTCACAGAGCAGGGCATTTCCTTTTTAGCTACACACTATTCTGTTGGCTGATTCAGCTGTCACTCACAATAAGACTCCCTCTGTTGGTAGAAAAAGGCGCCAAGGTCAAAACTACATTTCCCAGAGTCACTGCCCATACAATCCCCTTGTGGCTGGCTCAGATTAAGAGTCCAAGTTCTGATTCATCCACAGGCTCCATTTTAGGGCTTCCTTAACCCAATTAGCCCAGCACAGCAGTTTAGGTCCAAAATGGAGAGGTAACACACGCAGAGTCCCAGCTGCAATAAAAGCAGGTTAGAAAAACTACAATTTTGCTAATGCTTTAAATGATTACAGGCAAACAGTTACAGCTTTCAGATGGGCTCCCTTTGCACCTTCAGCGACCGCAAAATAGAGTGATTACTCCGCAGCTCGGGTGGGATTCGAGCATTAAATACACATTCCCCCCCATACAAACTAATTAAGTCTGCAAGCAGGCAGCTCTTAAAGAGACAGTATGTGGAGGCTAAAATAGCACTCACTTGCAACCACAGTTAAGCAGCTCAGATGCTGAACACCACCCAGGCTTAGAGCATTCAGGCAAGCTCCTGGAAGACTTTTGGGACCCCCCATTGCAGGGGGGGTTACACTTCAATAAAATATTATTAACAAAAAAACATGGAATAAAGGAATTCAAACTTCTACAGATTTCCTCTGGAAGAATGTTCACCCTCTCACGCACAACAGAAGGCTTTATATAGAGCTGTATGGAGCCAAGGTCTCTGTTTTATCTGTAGCTGTGTAAGCATCAGAGATTTCCCTGGCAAAATGGTAAGGATAAAAGGGGTATTTTTCTTGATCACCAAAGACACACCAGGAATTGAAACTATGAATTAGTACTTTTAATTTGTGTGTGTAAGGAGGGGATCATGAGAAGAAGACATGTTTACGTATTTATTTTTAAAAATTGTAAGGGAGTTTTACTTATTAGGGCTTTGTTTTCCGAAAGTAAAGGTAGCAGCCATGTTTGTGATGGCAATCAGGGATGAGTGAAAGAGGTCATGCATTCTGAATGTGATTGCCTCAAATTCCAGATCCCATCTGCCTGAATGTGTTCCAACCTGTGCATTTCTGGGGAATTAGCACTTGGGTAGCTGAATTTATTTTGCCAATCATGAAGTCTGAAATTTCTAACACATTTTATGAAAGTACTGTAGTACTTTGATTTTTTTCTTTGTGTTTTTATGTGTAAGAAGAAGATTATGAGACAATTAACATTTAATTATTATTTTCTAAATTTAAGACAGTTTATTTTTACAGCCTAGTTAAAGGTTTTTGGTGAGCAAAGGTGGAGTCCATGTTTAAGACAGCAAACTGGGATGTGTATTTAGTATTGATTTTATTGTGAAGAGGCTGCTAGATCTTTAGCAGGTGCTGTTGTGCCAAGATAACAGCACAGGTAAAGATGACCCCCAGCCAATCAGATTTCATGATTTTTGAAACCCAGTTTATAATGTAGAGTAGGAAGGGTCATGGAGCAGACACAGATAGAAAAATGTGAATATCACCCTAAGAATGAAAAAACAAATCTGGTTAGGATGCCTGATAGGTTGAGAGGACAGAAAATTAAAAGAAAGGACCGTCGGATGTCCTTTGGAAGGTAAAATGAGACAGGGAGGTGAGAACCGGTTTGGATTATGAAAGCCAGCATTCTCCTCCACAGTGTCCCTGCTAGACGTAATTTTTTTTAACATTCCTGTGTCACATAATGCGTTTTGATATCCAGAGAGAGACGGAGAGAGAGAATGGAGTTGAGACTTTGATAGCAAGAGATAAAGTAGCTGATATGCTTCAACTGCTGTACCTAAAAACGGTGCAGTAAAATGTGACAGTAATCATAATGATTCAAAATGAAACTATGATGATGTAATCTCCAAGGGAGAAAATAGTTAATTTTAAGCAGTTTACCATGAATCTTGGAAAAATCTCTCAGTTTCACCAACCCTCCCCCACACTCTGCCATGCTACTGTTGACTTAAGTAATTTTGGTCAATCTATCTTTGCTTGACTTGTACCTGAAAAAAGCTACTACACCAGCGGAAACTTGCTGCTACCTCATTAATCTTTAATAATTTACTGCAGTCCCACTCAAAGAGAAGAACAGTCACAAAAAGTAGATTCACACTGCCTCTGCTACCTGCTGCTGCTGTGCGCAGTACACACACACTGTTACAAATGCCCAACAGCACAAGAATACCAGTGTGCTTAAGGAGACTAACGGTACAGTGATCAGTTTATTTAAACAAAGAGGCAGCAAACATACCCTAATGTTTTGTGTATCTCTTATGTTTGCTCTGGGTGAGGTGGGGTGGGGTGGGGTGGAGGGCAGTAGTGGAGCTTGGTATTTCTTAGATCTACTTACATGGTCCCTCTTACAGAGACAGAATGTTTTCTCCCTTGGCCACTTTGTCTGTCAGGGATATAACCCTGTTCAAGCTTAGCATCTCCTTGTCCCTTGGTTCCAGCCACCCCCAACTGCTCCAATGACTTCCTCTGCTGGTAGGGGCTCCAGGGGGAAGGCTGTCCTTCCCCATGAAGTAGTCCACCAAGTGGACAGGTCCCAGTGTCCGGCAGTAGGACCCGGGGAAGTCAGGGACATCAGCCATCATATAGATGGTCATGGGATTTTATCCCTTGTTTTCACCTCACCCCTCCTTCCTCCCTGGCATGGGCAGAGCCCCTTGACGATCTCTGATGCATGCAGAAAAACCTGTGAAAGTAGCAAGCTTCCCCTGATACACCACAGGAGTCGCTGTAGAGTCAGGTGCCAGATGTCTTCCCTCCTGACTCCAGAGCATTGCCGAGGGGCAGCTTTTGTGGCTTGGTCTGCCTCCAAACACCCTGACTCAAGTTTGTTCCCAAATCGAGGTCACCTGGAGGGCAACACAATGGGCTACCACTGAGCCATTTAGGTGGCCAGAGACAGAATTTTGAACAGTGCATTCCAAAATTT
Source organism: Neoceratodus forsteri (assembly GCA_016271365.2). Lineage (NCBI taxonomy): Eukaryota > Metazoa > Chordata > Ceratodontiformes > Ceratodontidae > Neoceratodus > Neoceratodus forsteri. The sequence continues at coordinate 875,840,824 of CM057455.1, read as the reverse complement.
AAATAATCACAACTCATTGTTTCCAGAAAGGTTACACGAATTGACCGCACTTGTGACCCAAAAATGGCAGAGACTGATGGTGCTGAAAGTAAAGAGGCCAAAGGGAGAACGAAAGATGTGAGGAACCTCCCCCTTCCCGAAAGTGGATAGATTGGTGATGGCCTCCACAGAGCAAGATTAACAAAAAAAAGAAAAAAACTGTGCTATAGCTGCTATGGCAAGGGTGATTCTGCACTTATCAATTGAGTTTACTTTAGGCATTAGATAGAACATTTTATTTATTATTTATTTATTTTGATAACTAGGTACGTTTGCTGGAGCATGCATTCTTTTGCAAGAGCAACCAGTTTTTTTTGTTTTTTTTTTACAGTGGTAAAAGCAATGTCAAACACATAAAGGTTAAAGTTTACAAGCAGAACGTCTTTCTTTCTCTAGCATAACTCCTACACTGTAGGCTGAAGTGTCATGCAGCAAGCCAGACAGAGAGCTGGGGGTGGAGGGTGGAGCCAGCTGCTGGAGAGGTAGAACACACAATAAAACACATGAAGTCAGGTACTCACCAACTCAAAAATAAGGACAAGCAGGCTTCATATTCAAAGTGCTCACATAGTCTCCTTATTAATACATGTAACCCCCTTGTTACCCGGGGTTACTAGAATCCCAGTAAGACCTAACAGTAGGCAGGGAAGGCAGCTTGTGAAACTCCAGTTAAATGGGTTTCACACTGTCTCACTCTGTTCTCAGTCTCAGCTGAGACTGAGGGATGACATCACCAATAGAACTTTCGCAGCTGCATAAGCCACATTGGAATCTGCAGCAAAGGGAGTTAGACAGAACGTTGGGAATTTTAAGGAGAGTCTGCAGTTTGGCTTGAAAGAGTGAAGTTGTACTCAAGTGGTGGAGACCGCTGTTTTTGGGTCTCAGTGCCCTCTCCCTCCGGGGGGGGGAAGGGAATGTAAAGATTCCCAGCAGATTCCTGGGGCAATCCCCTTAATTCTGCTAAGTGGAAGAAAAGCTGCCTGTTTAGTCCAGGATTTATTTTGGAAGATGGAAGATTTGTGAGTCGCCTGTGGGGCACCTGCAACTAAAGGGTGAGTGTCTGCTCTGGCTAAAAGGGCATATGTTTTCTTCACCTGGGACTTGTGTGAAAATCTAGGGATTGAACTACATATTGGGAAGCCTAGAAATGGGCCAAGCAAGTAAAAGTAGTGTCAAATCCCAGAGTTTTGTGAGATGCAAATAATTTGTAGAGGAGAGATGTGACAGACGTCTACCCTTAATCTACATTTAGAAGTTCAGCAAAGAATTGTTCAGTTTTCCAGAGAAATGGCCAGGTATGGGCTGTGGAGCTGGAGGTGGGTGGCCCCCATCTTTAGTGACCAGGTCCACCTCAACGGATTTCTTCTGTGTTTTCTACTTTGCCTCAGGCACTTGGCCAGTGAAGGGAAGTACCCAGACGTGGGATTGTAAGGAAAATTCTCTCTAAGAGTCGCAGACTCTAGTGTGGTGTGGGGAGCCACGACAGGATAATTGGTTCATTCCTCAAATGGATCATGGATCAAGTGGCTGGCAGGAGAGCGGGCCAGTGGGGAAAACCCAAGTGTGTACAAGTCGGGCTGTGTACCCAAAGCTGCGTGCAAGTCTGGGCTGTGTGCCTGGTGGGTTCAGAGCCTGAGGGCTGGAAATGATAATTGGTTCATTCTTCCAATGGACTGTCGATCAAGTGGCTGGCGGGGGAGCTGGGCCAGTGGGACCCAAGTGTGTACAAGTCGGGCTGTGTACCCAAAGCTGCGTGCAAGTCCGGGCTGTGTGCCTGGTGGGTTCAGAGCCTGAGGGCTGGAAATGGTGATAAAGTGTTCTGTAGTCTCTAATCTGCATTACCAGGAAATGTAGCCTCATGTGGGTCCGTCTATGCTTTGTTTGTTTAGCTAGTATGTGAGTAAAAGCCACATTGAAGAATCCCATTCCTGGTTCTGGACATTACAGTTATTGCTTCCTGTGTTTGGATTTACTTAGGTGCCCCTGTGCAGAGTAGCCAAACCTAGGTCCCCCTGTGCTGAGTAACCTCATCCTCCCCAAACCCAGGTCCCCACCAGGTACTTCTGTCAGCTTCAACAGCATGCCACCTGTCGTTTTGGCAAAAAGGCAGGGGTGAGGGGTTACATACATATAGACATATTGAACAGACAGACGATCCCAAAGTATCTGACGCGTTTTGGGTCATTACAACCCTTTATTAAAGGCTACTATTCTCAACCACCAATCCCCTTAAATCATTAGTTCTCAGACTTTGTCATAGTGAGCCTCCCCAAAACCATGGAAAAGATCTTAAGCCTCCCACAGATATTAAAATAATCATGGGCCTCCCCATAGAAAGATAGCATACTTTGCACAGTACACCAGGAATAAAGTGAAACTACATTGAATAGTTGGCTCTCATTATATTCAGCTTATTGTAAACCCCCAACCACCACCACCACCACCATGTGCAACCCCTTCCACAGGACAACCTGCTTGCGCTGCTATTTTGACTTTCAAGCTACATTGCTTGCTGCAATACCTTCATGGGTCAGACTGCTTTCTTGGCTTCCCATCTATCAGGAATAACCTTACTACCCACCTCTGCCTCACCCTCTCTGTCTCTGCTCTTAAGCAACTTCTCAGGGATCCTCTTGTTCCCTCCTGCTCTTGCTCCTAGTACTTCTCTGCTTAACCCTTGTATTTCGGCTGTTCTGCTACCAGTCTAATTCATCAGTTGTTCCCACTCATTATTTGTTCATTGTTCCTTTTTGTTTGTAGTATTGCTCATTTTGTACTGCTTGACTGTTTTGCAGTTACCTTTTGAACTGTATCCACTCCCTACATTTTCCTGGGTACACCTGAAATGAGCATTGGCTCAGTGTGCCTTTTCTAGTCACCAATTGGTAAATAAATACATTAATTTACCTGCTATTATCATTTTCCAGTTTGCTGTGTCCCTTCACATAAAATATCTAAAACTCAAGATTTAAATACAGCATTTTTTCAGACTTGCTTGAGTTTCCCCTGGAAAAGTCTGTGGTCTCCCCAGGGAGGCTGGCCTCACCATTTGAGAAACCCTGCCTTAAATACACCTCAATAGTAACATCATAATGACGTGTATCATTCAATACATACTAACCAATTATTTAAATAATCTTGGGTGTAGGAGATGAATAACATGTGAAACAAACACACGAATAAAAAATATCTAAAAAACATACATACAACTACATACACAAAAGTTAAAAACCACCAACTCCTCAAATTCTTTTCATTTAAAATAAAAGAATTTGAGGAGTCTGTGGTTTTTAAATGTTGTGTATGTATTTATATGTATGTTTTTTAGATATTTTTTGTGTGTTTAATTTGTTTCACAATGTTGTCTCCTGCACCTGAGATTATTTAAATTATTCATTAGTATGTACTGAATGATAAACAATATTATGATGTCACTGTTGAGGTGTATATAAGGGGACTGGTGGTTGAGAATAGTTGTCTTCGATAAAGGGTTGTAAGGGCCCAAAACACATCAGGCACTTTAGGGTCGTCTGTCAGTTCAATGTGTCTGTATGAATTAATAAAGGAGACTACATGGAGCACTTTGAATATGAAGCCTGGCTGTCCTTATATTTGAGGTGGTGAGTGCCTGATTTTGGGTGCTTTATTATTTAGTTGATGTTGTGTGCCTCACCAACCCAGTGTGGGCTACTCTAGGATGCATATAGGAAGGACACGCACTCTATAGCTTCTACTGTAGGCCTCTTGTTTAGCTTATGTGACCACCCCATCCCCGAGGTGACTGGCAAAGCCTGATAAGTGGAAAGAGTGGCTGGGTTCTCGGGCCTTAGGGTGAATAGCGCTTAGGTTCAGGGTGGTATTGTGACTTGGATGTGGCATGGTACTTCCACCTGTGGGTATACTTCCAGCAGACGCTATCAGGATGCTTCCCCACAAGAAATAACAGCACTCACACATGGTGGCAGGGTACTCAGATATTATACTTACAGCTCAAGCAGTACGTTCACAGTTCCCCACTCAACCGATGTAATATAAACAGGCAAAACAGTAATCAAACCACAGTTCACATATGGCAATGTTGTCTGAAATATGGCACAGACAGTATCACGTGACTTTATCTGGGGGGTACTGGACCAGGTGCTATGGTTGGAAAAAGGTAAGTTTAAAGAAGAACTGCATTTAACCTGCAAGTCTATATTTTCTTTCGAATCTGCTTTTCAAATACTGATTTACATTCCAGTCTTGTTCTATCTTTCCTGGCCCTTTACTCAGTTCAGTGGGTGTAAACCAATCAAAAAGGTCTTATTAAATGCACGCTGAAAATTGAAAATAGATTTAGATTGGCTGTTTCGACCATGGGTCTTCTTCAGGAGTTATCTGAAAAGTGAAATTCACTAAGGCAGTGGGTCAGTAGGTGTATCTGCTTGATACAGTGCACGGGTGGAAGCAATAATTTGTTTCTTAGGCACCCATCCCCTGAGGCTCAGCACACCATAAAATTTAACCAGCACAATTTAAAACAGATAAAAATCAAGATATAAACAAAATTACATTCCCACAGATAATAACAACTAATAAAATTGTCTAGGTCAAGACAAAATGCAGCAGCAAATAATAGCGCAGTCAAAAAGCCGACAGTAAAAACTGCGCCTCAGAAAAACATCACAAAGCAATTACAGTGCAGCAATTTGGGGAGTGGGGGAGCTGGATTAACTATTGCCAACTTGTGGAGGGTAAAAGTCGAGGGGCAGATATACTGTTACCAACTCGGGGGCAGGGTTACTGTTGTAATTTGGGGAAACACAAGTCAGGGAGGGAGAAAGTCGGGGTGGTGGTCAGATTTACTATTGTAACTCCACTGGGGATGAAACTTCGAGAGTCAGGGGCAGGTTTACTATTCTAACTCTGGGGGTGGGTGATGGCAAAAAACAAAAAGAAGGTCTCAGAATCGAACCCAAGTCAGCTGGATATAGTAAGCCCATTCACAGCATGCGATTCTAACCTCTACGCTATGCTGTCAGTACAGCTAGGTAGGACACTGTCACGAACTTACACTGCTGAGCATGAGTGAAAGCAGCTACATGTACAGCGCTATTTAATATCTTCACTGTTATATAGAGAATAATGCATGAGGAGGTGGTTGATACGAGAAGTGAATGCACACCCGAGGCGAGTGATGCTACATAAACCCTGAAAGCGCAGCTCGAGGGGTTTATTCAAGCATCACCCCATAAGGGTGCATCTGCCTCGAGTTGACTACCCTTGATTTATTTTGTATAATTGATTGGCATCAATTTTATGCAACGGAGTTCATGTTTCCTGTAAGCAAAGCTGCACTCTAAAGTAAGGCATTACTAAACATAGATACAGAGAAGGGATTTTTTTGAACAGCAGACTTTTTAATTACTTGCCTTAAAACAACAGGAAATGCAACCCAAACAATTCATATAGTGATTTAAATGATCATTTCTGACCTTCTCCTTATGCGCCCACAACAGCACGTAAAGAATGGGGATTCAGTGTGAACAGGAAAACACTGACGGGAATAGTAAAATGAGTATTGAAAAAAAGTTATAGTAAAATTACTACAGCTAGCGACTAAAACTCATTTTATAGTTCTTGAAATGTTATAAACATGACATGGCCTTTGTGGTTCTTCAGCAGTTGGTCATTTAAGAGACATGCCCACATAGTCCAGAGGTTCCTGTGAAAAGAAAGGGATCGTGGTTCAAATTACTGATTTCCTTTTCAGTTACTTTGGTACTTTTTGTGAAACAGCGGGACCGGGAATAGATGTGAAGCGCTTGTTTAGTAAGAGTGGATTTTTATTTCAAACTCGGATGCCGTTTCTTTTTCTTACTGGCACTGGGCTTATGTGTGCACTCTGAGAATGCATGCGGCTTGACTAAGACAATCGTAGCGCGTGAATCCCGTAACAACCAGCTGGTTGTTACGGGAAATATCAACCACTTAAACCTATGGTAAAAATTGATGACCAGTAATTATATCCATGTAGCTGTTTTCACTCACACTGTTTTCTCAGCGCGCATTTCTCCACACGCTGTTATTCCCACGCAGACTTGACCGAGTACCCTTATAAAATAAAGTAGCATCAGCTGTCTCCCCACAATTGTTCAAATAATGCATACAGTGATATTGTGCCACAACAGAACTAGCATATGATGTTATGGATTCATCTGCAGGACGGTATACCTGGTATGGTGATAGCATCATTGTAACTTGCACCATCTGATATTGCAAAAACAAACACTGATATGAAGCAAAGTGGAACATTTTTGTAATGTACTCCATTTGGAAGTGAACATGAAAACTACCTTTTTTATATATTCAGACTCTCTCTTCCTGATAATCCTTAAGGTAATAACATCCCTCTGGATATGTTTGTTCACAGTGTGTTGCTTAATCTTGAGGCGGTGTTTTTTAAGAGAAATCTGTATGCTGTTTCAGTTTTTTTTTTCTGTCTCTGTCTTGGATTTAAGAGATCATAGGCTGGATTAAAACACAAAGAAAAATGGTAATAACTAGATTTTTTTTTGTTCACTTTACGAGGAAAGAGAAACCCCATCAGGAAAGAAATGTCCTCATATTTTTATGGAAAGTTCCTTACAGTGGATTATGGAGCTACTGACATCTCAGACAAAACTTCTGTAGTTACCCTTAGGTACAATTAAGCTTGTTGTTTTTTCTTCATTTCTTGGTTCTCCATTTTTTATTACTAAGAATGTTAACTTGAAAACTGGGCCTTTCTCACTTAGACTTTATCTGCTCCTGCAACGTCTCTGCCTTTCCCGTGGCATGTGCAGAATTTGAATGCAGTACAGCCTAGAGGTTAGAGTAACCAGCTGTGAACGAGCTTGGTACATCCAGCAGGCCAGACCTTGGTTTGATTCTAACAACCTCCTCTTGCATACTGTGCAACTCTGAGCAAGTCACTTAACCACCTAGTGCTCCCAGGTCACCCCCGAAAACAGGCACTTGTGCCCAGTGGGCCTTACCCAGTTACCAAAGAATAAAATAAAAAAATAAAATAAATTCTAAGGTGTCCGCGTCACTCGGTTGGTTGAACATCTGCCTATGGGTCAGAAGGTTATGGGTTGTAGTCCAGTGCTGGGAGTTGGGCTTATACTCCAAATGCTGGCCCTCCAGTGCAGTACTAGGGGGGCACTATACATCAAATAAGACACTAAATCGAGGTCCCTTAGGCCCATCTCTGGGGTGATGTCCTAGTGGGTTGTCCAGGTGGAAGTAAAAGAACCCAAGGCACTTTCTTAAGAGTTGGAGATTTTCTACTCCGTCCTGTCCAGGCAATTGTTCACAGCTGTGTGTGGTTGTGGATGAGCACAGTGTTTGTCACTAGTCTTTTACAGTAACTTCACTACCAGTCTTAATGCCAGGTTCACTGACATGTCTTGCTGTAAAAATCCCACAAGCTGAGTCCCCCTCTGGTCCTGAACTGGGCACTGTAATTGAACAGATCTTAAGACACTCGTAATGAGACCGTTATGCAGTCATTAGGTTTGTGTAAAAATTAGAGTGCAGTTGATCCAGTGGCGTGGAGGGCTGAGGCATCTGTGCCTTACCTCCTGCCATGCCAGTGACCTGTGTTCACGGTGTGAGCGGGCTACCATGGGTTGGTCAGGGAGGGAGAGGATCATTCATCCAGAGGACTGCTTTCCTCTCTCGGGGCAGGGTGAGGATGAAGTCCGCTGCTTGACTGGACCCTGGTGGTAGCCGGAGTCTGGCCAGCAGACACACAATGTAGGGGGCAGCTGTGGGGCAGATGCCCGGCATGCCGTGTACTGAAGCGTGTGCAGCTCTGCCACTGGCTTCATTGCATGCCTTCTCTACGCACTCAGGGCCGGGAAGTGGAAAGAGAGAAGAAGAATCCTGACTGGTGAGATGATGCTGACCTCCTGCAGGTGCTGCACCTGGCCAGCCAGCACCTCATGAAGCAGAGGTGAGTCCGGTACACACTGGGGTAATGGGGCTGAGGGGAGTGGTGGAAGGGGGCTGGTAAGGACAGGGGTGAAAAAAATGAACAAAAAATTAGAGTGCAGGAAGTGATGGTCTAGAACCAAGATTCCTAAAACTGTTTGCCAAATTTAGAGTGTATTCACTTACTCAGTTACTTAACCTCTCCCTAGTTACAGAAATGATGCCCAGTATCTGGAAATCAGCCAGGGTCACCCATACCTTTAAAGGTGGGAACACCTTCCTGATTGACAGTTATTGGCCTATCTCTATCCTATCGCTGTTCATTGAACTGTTGGTAAAAATCATTTAAACCCAGGTGAATAACTACTTAAACAAATACCCCTTACTAGCACTACCACTCGTAATGCCGGCAACCTGGATTGAGGAACAAGCCATGGTCATCTGAGGCCAGGCGGGAGGACGACTATAGAGCATCCCAGGGGACGCATTCCTCCTCTGGGGAGGGAAGGTTGTCACACTGCCACCTATGGATGCATGGGTGGCAGTACAGGGACAGTGGTGTAGGGGGGAGGACACTGTTAGATGCATGGCCGAGATGTGCATCAGCACATCGCCAGCCTGGAAATTATTCCTTCATGCCAGACAAGGGGGAACCAAGGGGTAAATCCCCCAATGCTGAGTCATATGAAGGTCCTCAGTAAGGAGGGGGCCAGATAGGCAGGTATATCCGCCACCAGTGCCAGCATGGGAGCAAAAATTATGTTTTAAAAAAATACCCTTTACTAGCTAAGGGACAGCATGGCTTTAGACCTACAGTATTTATAGAACTAATACTTCACTAGTTGAATTTACAGACCACACGAGCAGGGCAGTTGACACTGGTCTACTTATTGGGGCAGTGGTAGTGGGCCTTACACAGTCCTTCGATCTGTTAAACCACAAACTGTTGCTGGATAGGCTGAAGACCCTGGGTATTTCAGATTCAGCAGCAAACTGGTTCGACAGCTATGTACTACAACTGCTGTATTGTAACAGGTCAAGATAGGTAGTGCTATCCCTGACCTCCTTTCTCCCAGTATCAGATACGTCTTGCAAGGTTCCATTTTTGGGCAACTGATATTCACGTTCTTCATTAATGATCTAACTAATTCTTGCCAGCATGGCTGTACATTGCTTTATGCTGAAAATCTGGTATTTTACCATAGTTCAAACTTCGTAAGGAATATCTCCCCTCCAAATTCAACTCTAATTTTCGGAATCTTTAACTTTGGTTACTTCAAAGTAGGTTACTGCTGAACAGTGAAAGACTAAAACAATGCTGTTTGCGTCGAGAGCTAAATCCAGCAAGAGTAACCTTGATCTCTGTATTTTTGACCTAAATGAGAAATAGAAACATAGAAACATAGACTTTGACGGCAGATAAGGACCGCTAGGCCCATCTAGTCTGCCCATTTCCCTACCTACAGGATAGGCCGCAGATCCTAGTTAACCAACAGCCTATATCTTCCTGCCCCCCACAAGAATTGCCTTATGTCTGTCCCATGCTTTCTTGAATTCTCCCACAGTTTTAGACCCCACAACTTCCTCAGGAAGGCTGTTCCATCATCCACTACCCTCTCTGTGAAATAATACTTCCTCACATTGCCCTAGACCCCCTCCTTCTATCTTTAAATTTTGTCCCCTTGTTCTTGCAAGTCTCTTTTCTGAAAGATGCTACCCTCTTGGACTTTGTTGATTCCTTGAGGTGCTGAAAGTTTCTATCATGTCCCCCTCTCCTTCTTTCCTCAAGGGTATACATATTAAGCTCCTTCAGTCTCTCTCATACGGCTTCTCTTGCAGACCCTGCACCATTTTAGTTGCCCTCCTCTGGACTGCCTCTATCCTGTCTATGTCCTTGCGAGTGGGGTCTCCAGAACTGGACACAGTATTCCAGATGGGGTCTCACCAACTGTCTGTACAGAGGATACAACTTCCTGTTTTCTGCTGATGATGCCTCTCCCTATACATCCCAGTATACCCCAGCCCTCCCTACTGCCTTCTCACATTGCTTGCTAACCTTAAGGTCATCTGATATGATTACCCCCAGATCCTTTCCTGTTTTTTGTTGTTACTACCTCCCACCCATTGTGTATTCTTCCCTGGGTTCTTGTTTCCCAGGTGCATTATTTTGCACTTTTTGCATTGAATCCTAGCTGCCATCGTCTGACCATTCCTCCAACCCTTGCCAAGTCCCTTTTCATCCTTTCCAGCTCCTTGTGTATCAACCCTGTTGCAGATCTTTGTGTCATCTGCAAAAAGGCATACTTTCCTTCAGTCCCTCTGCAATGTCACTGATAAGACATTAAAAGGACTGGACCAATCTGAACCCTGCAGTACCCCACTGGTAACCGCCCTTTCTTCAGAGTGGACTCCATTTACAATTACCTTCTGTGTCCTGTTGTCCAGCCAATGTTTCCCAGGCTACCACCCTGGGACCTCCCAGGCTGGTTAATTTGACTAATAATCTTTTGTGTGGGACTGTGTAAATGCCTTGCTAAAGTCTAGGTAGGCCATGTCCACAGCCCCTCCCTGGTCTACTACTTTGGTCTCCCAGTCAAAGAAATCTATTAGATCTGTCTGACATGACCTTCCGCTGAGAACCCATGCTGCCTTGGATCCTGTGCTCCACTGACCTCTAGGTACTCAACTATTCTTTCCTTCAGAAGTGACTCCATCACTTTCCCAACCACAGAGGTCAGACTGACAGAGTCTGTAGTTTCCTGCCTCTGTCTTGGTCCCACTTTGTGAAGGGAATCACACCGCCTTCCTCCAGTCCTCTGGTACCACACCATCCTCCCATGATTTATTAAAAGAGTAGCCAGTGGTTTCACTGGTTCCTTCCTTAATTCTTTTAGAATTCTGGGGTGAATTCCATCAGGACCCATTGCTTTGTCCACCTTCAGTTTTAGGAGTTCTTGCAGAACCCTTTCTTCTTGAGAGGACTGGGATCGACCCCCTATCAAAGTGCTTCTGTTAATTGGATTAGGCACTTCCCCCTCCTCTTTTGAATACTGAGCAAAATATTCGTTCAGTATCCCTGCTTTTCACTGCCCCCCTCTGCCCACCACTGTTCATTCTATTCAGCTTCACTATCCTCCTTTGTCTTTCTCGCTCGCTGATGTACCTATAAGGTTTATCCCCTTCTTAACTGAGTTGGCTATCTTTTCCTCAGTTTGGGCCTTTGCTATTCTGACTTCCCTCCTGCTTCTTTCTGCCTTAACTGGTACAGCTCTCTGTCCTGCTCCTTCTGCATTTCCTTATACTTCCGAATGCTATCTTTTCTTCCTGACTTTCACAGCCACCTCTTTTGAGAACCATAGTGGCTTTTCTTTCATTTGATTTGTTTATTTGCTTCACACAAAGGCTTGTTGCCTCTGTGATGGCAGTTTGATAATTCCCATTGTTGCTCCACACCTCCTTCTAGCCTGTTTGCTAGTGCTTTTCTGAGGCACTCTCCCATCTTGCCAAAGTCAGCCCTCCTAAAGTCCAGTACCCTCACTTTTGTAAGGCTTGACTCTGTAGCTGGAGTTTAACATGAACCACACTGTTTGATGGTCACTTGTCCCCAGATGGCAGCCACTTCTAGATCTGAGATCCTCTCACTGCCCCGTTTGAGAGTGAGGTCTAAGATTGCTCCCTCATGAGTGGGTTCGAAACTAGCTGTCTAATGCCTGCCACCTGTGGGGTGTCAAGAATAGCCCTGCTCTTGGATGTGGCTGCAGCAAATGTGCTCCAGTTAACATCTGGCATATTCAGGTCTCCCATCAACAGTATCTCCCTTTCTCTGCCATTCTAAGAATGCCTTCCATCATATCCTTGTCCATTCCTTCCCTGACATGGGGTCTGTACACAACCCCTGTGCGGATTGTGGTGCCTTTCCAGTCTCCAAGGTGACCCACAGTTCCTCCTCTCCTCCCTGTTTACTCTTTTGTTCAGTTGCTTTTATCCCTTCCTTTACATGAAAGCTACTTCTCCCCTACCTGTCTCTCCTGTAGTTATGTACCCTGGTGTGTTAACATCCCAGTCATGGTTCTCTGTGTACCATGTTTCTGTGACTGCTACAATATCCAGGCATCCCTCTTCCATTAAGGCCACCAGCTCAGGGCTTGTTGCCCAGACTCTGAGCATTGGTACTCATTACCCTCCATTTCTGATGGCCTTACCCCCTTTGCCCCATCCCTGTCCTTCTTGCCTTTGTCACTTTCTCCATTTACCCTGCCTTCTCTCTATCGACACCTCCATGTTTGCCACACTTACTACCGTGATTGTTTGGGGGCTAGGATTTTTCCTGCTCCTTTCAGTGCCTCCCCCCTTTGGCTATGGTTTAAAAAGGCTTGCCAATGAAGCATTTAAACCTATCACCTAGGATCCTGGTTCCCCTCCCGGACAGATGCAGCCCATCATGCCAGTATAGGCTTGCATCACTCCAGGTGGACCCCAGTTCCCAATGAAGCCATCCCTGAGCTCCACACCAGTTTTCAACCACTGATTGAATCCCATGGTATGGAACACCTCAGCCTCTCCTATGCCATGGGTGGGTAGCACCTCCGAGAAGGTTACCGTGCGTGCTACTTGACTAAGGCCCCTTCCCAATTCCACAAACTCTTCCTGCACTTCTCTAATCCCTTTCTTAGCCAGGTCATTTGTCCCTAGGTGGACAATGACATCCAGCTCCCTCCCCTGTGCAGCTGCTCCGGCAATCCTGAGGATTCGCTCCCTGTCCCTCCAAGCCATGGCGCCAGGCAGGCACCTTACCTCCCTCTCCCCTCCCTGGCATAGCAGAACAGGTAACCAAATTTAAATATCAGCGGTTCTCCCTTGACACTAGCCTGTTCTTCTCATAACTTATAATTGCTATCTTAGCTTTTTTTTTTTTTTATAGATTTAAAATAATTAAATTGAGTGTTTCTTTTGCTGTGGCTATCCCCAGGTTTTCATAAATATTCACAGCAGTTTTTGAACACATATTCGGTAAGGGAGCAGTGTCTTGCATGCTAGTTCACCTTAGTAACAAGAACTGTGATATTAAACAATGGGTGTTCAGAAACAGCTTCAAATACTGATAAAACCCAGGGATATCCAGATGAAAAGGAACACTCATTTTAACAATTAAAAAAATTAAAAAGAATGCAAAATCAGACGCACAGTGAGGGGAAAATGGTATCTCACAAGACTGACTGAACTATTAGGATAAGGTGTACATTTTTCATGCATATATCCTTATGAACAAGAAAAAAATTGCTTGACATTCTTTTTGGTTCAAATTTTTATAGTGTAGGTTTTTATCCTCTGGAGCTACCCATCTAGTCAGCTCCATCTACCACTACTCCCACTGTCTGGGCCTGACAGTATCCATGACTGTGTTCCCAACAGCCTCTTGGTTTTTCTGTCCTCCCCTTTCCTTCACCCACATGATAGTGACACCAAGCCTTCTGATGGCCTTGGAAATCACAGGAATTCCAGAGGCAGGGGAGCAAGCTTCCTAGCCCTCCAAAGAGTGTTGCTGCAGTCAGCAGTGACTGATATGGGGACATTCCCTCTGCAGGCTGAAAAGCATGGCAGCATTAGCTCAAAGCTCTGGATGCCTCCCCATGTGTTCTGAGTCTGCTTGTGAAACCAGGTCACCAACATGACAGCAGAATGACCTGCACATGGGCTGCTCATAGCTTGACATTCAGTTTAATTGTTGAGTATTGCGTAATTGGCATTTGCTGATGCCGAATTATTATTGTTTTGTTACTGGGGATGAGAGCCAAGAATTAAGGGAGGAACAGCTGATCACTTGACCTCACGTTTTCTGAGATTTCTGTAAATACCAGATTTTCCTCCCCTCTGTGCCACGGTCCATAGGTAACACTTCCCATTCAACAATTTCAGCACCAACTTCTCATACTGTTGAATGCAGTGGCTGCTTGGATGACAGGGTGTGAACTCAACAAACCATGGCTCTGCTTTCATTTAGCATGTCCTATGTTCCTGTGTGAAATTATTGCCTTCTTCCTGTGACATGATAATCCTTTTCCCAGAAACAGTTTCTGATGTCATAAACAGCTGAGTATGAGTGATATCACTTGCAGACAAGCAGCAGGGGCAAATGAGGTCCAAAATATGAAGGTCCTGTTTTCATACAAATGTGCTAAGCATAAATGAACGAGGGGACTGGAGAGTCAGAAAATATATGAACTATGAGTTGAATTTTTTTAAATATTATAACACCCACAGTTTTCCCAAAGCCACCAACAGCTATTTAATAGGGTGCTGTTATGGGGGGGGGGGGAGTAAAAGACTTCACAGAGTTCTCTCTGTGCAGGTACTCACACTGTGAAGTTTTCTGGATCAGGAAGATCACACACATCATTGGAAAAAAAAACCCATAAAGTGATAGGTTTTCATAAAACCTCTGTGTAGTATGCACTTTATAAAGTTGTCAGATGATTTTTACTCTACAGTGTGAAGTACCCACTTTTTGGGCAGTGTTTAACTATATAACATGATTGCCACCTCAACTTTGTATTTCATCTGGCACAATTAAGGACAAAAATGTAAAGCAGAGTAAAATAATGGGAAATCTCCAATGATAGATACACTGCTCTGGTAATGGTGGTTCAATTTCTTCTGCTCACAGGGTCCCCAGTGAAAATGTCACCTATGCAAGGACTGGATTCAGCAGCTGTCCTTCTCAGTTCAGTGACAAGAGTCAATAGGAAAGCCTTGCATTAAAACTGTGATTGTTCAAACCAGACAACTTCTGTAGCGTTTGTGACTTCTTGTTGGCAGCCTTGTTTTTTTTCTTCCCAAATACCATTTTTAAAATTAGAATGGATAACATTTCAGAAGGCTTGCACTTGTAAATGAGCAAAAAAGAGACTCAGAAGATTTGCCCTACAGTAACATAGAGGATAATGGATGGCATCAGTGAATAACGACGTCGTGTTTTCTTCAAAAGGTTGTCATGACAACCTCGAGACATAAACTCCGTGTTGTTGTTCCCTGTTGCCTGTGCATAATACTTCATAGTATATGGGCACCTCTGCACAACAGCCGAGAGTGATTTTAACTTACTCGGTTTTCGCTATGGCCCAGTCACATGCCATGTCCTTGAGCCTCAACCGTCTGACTCACATACGCAAAACACACAGCACAGACAGCACCACTCTTGATTTCTGTCAAAGTAGATTTTTAATACAGTTAGATTAGATGGCCACTACTTTCTGATTTAGATAACACCGTCAAAGCCATTGCCAGTCACTCCTCCTTGTTGTTACCGCTGAATGCTGAAACTGACCATTAAATAAAAAAAGGAGTGATTGGTGATGCTGAAAGGGAACGTACAAGGCAAGGGCATTCCGTGTTGTGCCCTAGTAGTAACATATTCAAGATGGTACAGCAACAGTTTGACGTGACTACTAGGGTACAACAATTCTGGGAATTAACTGAATTCTATTCATAATAGCCCTTACCCATATAATATAAATTATACAATGGCAAATAAAATTTCTGTCCTGTGATTGGTCAGTGAGTGCCTGGAACAGTGATTTTATTACACAGTAACATCACTGTATGATGGCCAGGCACACACATGTCCGCATGACAGGCTGTAAAGCCACCCGTCCTGTCCACAAGCTGCTGTTGCTGTGGACCGCTACTGAAAATGACTTCTGGTGTGCCCCTATCCCCCATATAGCTTTACCTCCCAAACATCAATTTTACTGATACATGAGGCAGTCATAACACGGACAATACTGTTGTATTTTATAAAAAAAGAAATATAATTTGCCTGGCTGTTTTTTTTCTTTAAAGCAAGTGGCTTCAGTGAACCATGACCGTAACTGCCGGTCACACGGTTGACATCAGGAAAAAAATGACAAAAATGATAAATGTATTTTTAAGGGCGATATCAACCCCTGTCACAGATCCTCCATCCCTACCATGGCCCTTTTGAGTGTACTCACTAAAAATAAATGGGTACTCACTAAAAATAAACGGCATTTCCATCTTTTCCTCAGTGCTGAAATGTTAGTGTGTGCAAACTTCTGTGTCCTCCAGTACTGCAGCCATGCTGTTTGACAATAAACTAAACCAACAACCATTATTTATACAATAAAAAACACAAAGAAAGTCAAAGTTCAGCCTGATTTTGGTCAAACAGCTGGGGGGGGGGGGACTGATGTCAGACCACAACACAGAAGACAAACAAGGACAAAACCATGGAGAAACTGAATACACATAAATCATTCAAGTTAGCAGCTCCACCTACTGGTGGAAAATAGTGGACTCTTTTTTTTAAAACATAAACCTCCACACACAAAAAATGGGTAAAAACAAGCCAAAAAATGTTTATTTCTTCTTCTTTCTTTAAAAAAAAAAAAAAGAGCCATTGTATAATAGCAATAAGGCACTCCAGGGTGTGTGTTATTGTGTAATAACGTCACTTCTGGGGTGATGGAAGCACTCTGCTTCGCCTCGTGCTTCAACCCACCCCAGGAGTGATGTTATTACACAATAACACACACCCTATCATGCCTTATTGCTTAAATAACATGCACCCTGTCGTGCCTTATTGCTTAAGTATTTGTTAAGCATATTCACTTGAACCCATCAGGCAAATGAGAAGCATGCATAAAGTTCTAAACAAAACTAGAATCTGCATAGTGTACAACTGTAACCCTAGGTGGTGCTATCCCAAGGGCTTCACCACCTGCCTGTATGACTGGGTGCAGGTTAAGGAGCCTGGCTACTGAAAACGGGTGTCTGAACCCAGAGGACAGGATTATTGGTAGTGTAGCTGACCTGGGTACAGCCCTCTGGGGCACTGTAACCCCTCTCTTTCCCCTCTTGTGGCCTAAGCAATGAACAACAGACACAGTTACAATAACCCCTAATCAGCATACAAGTCCCCACTCTGTTTGCACTTACCACCAGGGCTGATTCCACCAGTTCGACCCTGGAGACCCCCTGCAAAATAAGGTTAGACACAGCAGGTAACAGCAGTACAGTGCTTCTTGTACAAATGGAACCACAGTCAAGTTAAATGCCGAAAGGATTAGATCTAATTTATTCAGGGGGAATGAACAAGGGAGGGGCGTAATTTGGCTGATTGGTTCTGTAACTGATTCAATCAGGCAATAATGCATGCACTTTAGAGTCCCTTCACAGTCACGCACTCTGGGTACTCAGTTGGAAAAAAAAGGTGGGCTAGCCTGACACATTGCCCGAGGTAGGCTGGCGTTGCAGCTGGTCGGGGCCCTGTGATGGAAAGAAGGAGCATGCACAACCACACACAATTTGTAATCCGGAGCCTGGAGGCCCAGTTCGTGACAAGAAAACAACAATTGAATCAGAGGACAACACTTTTGATTTAGCTGATGTTGCAGGGAGCTACTTTGGTGTTTACTCACACTACGCAATGTGAAACACAGAAGGGACGAAATGGAGACTGCAGGTCGACAAGCTGGTATGCCAGGAGAAGCAGGGCACACACGATTCACCGAGGTGTCGTTCCTGTTTGAGATGTTGAGCAGGGGGCTGATCGCCAGGCGAGTCTCTCGTCAGTGGTAATCTCTGCATCTGAAGTAGCTGACTGGGCCAAGGTGGTAGGGCCCAGGCCGAGTGAACAGTTCGGATTCAGTTCAATTGGTGCTGGAGGCAGTTTCCAGCAAGCGTGACACACTTAAGTACTGGGGAACCAAAGCAAAACACAATACCACAGGTCAGATGATAGTCCAGTTGCAGTTTCAGTTTTCCTGAGCAAAACTGTGATCTCTGTGGTGATTCGGACGTCCTGACAGGCCGATCATTTACAGCAAATCTTCAGTTTTCTTCAGGTAACAGGGCAATCACAATTCGGTATTTCTGGTCACAAGCCGGTTCAGATTCAGTCCGATTAATTTCACTAACCGATCCCTCAGAAGGGAAGATGAACCAGGCAGGCCAGGCACAGCCTTCCCACCAGTTTCCTGCACTGCTACACAGGAGCAGCTGCTCGAATGTCTTGAGCAGTTCGCTTTCTCAACTCCAAACTCAGACAGACTCTCTGCAGCAGCACTGGGACTTCCTTCCGATCCAAAAAGGGTTTGGTTGGTTGATTCATCTGTCTGTCAAGGCAAGGGCTCCCCCTCTAGGTCCATTTAGGTGCCAAAATGAAAAAACTACAATTCCTACAGAAATTCACTCCCACAAGACCCCTGCGGACAGACTCCATTTTACGATCCCCAAAAGGTACTGATTGGTGCAATATAAAAATGTCCATGCTGCAAAGAAAGGCAGGTTAGACAAACTATAATACCATTATTATTAGAGCAGCGAATCAGCAAACAATTTCCAGTTCTAACAGCGCTCCCTCTGTACCATTAGCGATGGCAGAACAGAGCAATATTATTGCAGCTCGGGTGGGACTCGAGCCTGGAAACACTCAGCCTACATTACAAAAATAATGTCTCTTAAAGGGACAGGCACGGGGACTAACAGGGCACTCACATGCAGGCACTTTTACACCTGTAAAGACACAGAACGCTTGCCTGGCAGTGGGAATTTGAGCACATCCAAGGAAGACTTTTGAGAACTCCCATTTATAGGGGGGTTACACAACAAACATGCAAAATATTGTAACTCCTAACTGAGAGAATTAAGGATGGAGCATGACAATAACGTTTGGGACAATGATTAATTGGATAGATGTTTCATTCAAGCAGCTTTGGGGCTGCCTAGTAGTGCAGTGCTCCCTCGCTACAAAGAACCCCTCTATAACAAACTCCCTCTTATAGTGAACACCTTTGATGGCTGGCTCCAGAGGTGCTCTCTATAGAGAGGGAGCACCGTACCTACTGCAGGCACATAATGTAGTGGGAGGAAAACACTGGGTAGGAATGCAGAAACCTAGAAAACTGCTAGCAGAGGAAAGCTTTGCGGTCTGTCCTGTCTGCCCTGTGGGTTTGTACATGCCCCCCCAAGGGGATCGTGTCTGACTTCTCACCTGCCCTCCCTGATCTCTTGACCAACCCTTGTGCCAGTTCCACCCTCATTTAACACGCCCTGCTGTTTTTGCACTGACCAGTGACTTACTGTCGGTAGCTTTCTCCAATCCTCCAGCACCCTCTAGTAGTACTTCCTCATGTCACTTCCGACCCCCCCCCCGCACCACCACCACCACCACCAGTTTATTTCTAGTCCCCCTGGTATTTTTTCTACCACTGGTTGTGAACAGCCTACTAAAGTTCACTTAGTTGATACCCTGCATGTATTTAAATGTTCCAGTCATGCCCCCCTTTCCTTTCTGGCCTCCAATAAGTATATGTTGAGACCTCAAATATTGTTTTTTTTTGGGGGGAAAGGCTGGAGCTTAACAAAAGCTTGGTAATCCTGAATTGTGGATTTTGTATGCGAGTCTATCTGTAGTGGGTATTAGTTTATTACCAGCTCTGCTCACTCTGTCTAAAATGCACATAAGCACAGAAAGGTTTGTCTGATAAATGGGATCAACGGAAACCTGATATACATTTCATTATAGTTTTTGATTAAAATGCACACAGACAGGAATATAAATATCTAGTTTTTTCAACAAACGTGGTCTGGAATGCACATGGCAAATGCCAGTTGGAGATGCTGAGACTCAAGTAGTAGCTGTTGACGTCATGCCTAAGATTGGTGTGTGCAGTGCTGAGATAAATGACAGGTACTGTTTGTTTTGTAAGCCCATGTGAGTAACTAGGCATACCACACAGAGAAAACATCCATGCACAATAAGGCTGTGTTTGTATTCCTGGGGCTCTGGTGATATTATACACCATAAGAGCGAAGCTCAAGATCTGCCCGATTGCATCACAACCCTAAGATGGAAACGCACCTTGTTGTGTATGGTTTGTCTATATAAAAACTTGAAGGCACACCACCGGAGGAGGTCACCTACTTAAAGCTCCTCAGGGTTTGGCTGGACCACCACATGGAATTTTTCTGTGATGTGGATGCCATCCATAAGAAACTCTACACCAAACTAGGGCTACTCTACAGGAACAAAGCCTGTATCCAGTCCATGCGAGACTGTTGTTAAGATGATCCTTGTCTTGTTTCTTTATTACAGGAATGTGGTGTATATTTCTTCATCAGAGTCCACACTCATTAGACTCGATCCCATTTTTACTCCTGTTGTCACTTTCCCCTTAGCTGCTGCAGAGGGGGGTAAGATACATGGGAAGTTACCAGTGATGTCCTACATGAGTCTGTGCTCAGCCTAGTGTTGTTCACTGTGCTCATCAACGACATTAAGGATGGGGTTAAAAGCAAGATCTGCCTTTTTTGTGGACAACACAAAGCTCTGTGGAGGGTGGACACAGACAAAGGGGTACAGGACCTAGAGGAGGAGCTGGTGAAGCTGGAGAGGTGGTCAGGTATCTGGCAGCTACGGTTCAATGCTAAGAGGTGCAAGGTCATGCACACAGGAAGAAAGAATCCGAGAACTGAGTACAGTCTGGGTGGAGGGGGATGTCATGGTCACTGAATCAGAGGAGGAGGAGGAGGAAAAGGACTTGGGGATAGTCATCACCAGCAACCTTAGACAGGCTACACAGTGTAGAAAAGTGGCAGCCAAGGCAAACAGAATGTGGGGCTGTATTGCTACAGGGTTCACGAGCAGAAGGGAGGAGGTTATAATGCTGCTGTACAAATCCTTGATGTGAGTGCATCTGGAGTATGGCATGCAGTTCTGGAGCCCTTACCTGAAAAAGGATATCGGCCAACTCAAGGCAGTTCAGTGGAGGGTGCCAACGATGGTTCAGGGACAGTAGGACAGGCTAAGAGAGCTCAACGTGTACTCACTCAAGGAGAAGAGCGAAAGAGGGGACATGATTGAAGTCTTCATGTACCTGAAAGGTGTAGAGGTTTAGAAAAGGTGGACATCAGGGAACTTTTTTTCTTAGTGAAGACAAGACCACAAGTGGGCACTGTTATAAGATGATGGGGGTGAAGGTTCAAAAAGGAGATCAGGAGACACTTCTTTACAGAGCAGTTGTTGTCGGGTCAGAATGAACTTTCATCTGAGATTGTCACTCAAAAGACAGTGGGGGGAAGGGGTCAGGAGAGGGTAGCACAAGTTAAAGGGGAGGATCTGAGTTGGCGGGGAAGAGTGCAGGACCCACTGTAATTTCAAACAACATGAAGTCTTGCTGTATTCTGACAATCTGCAGTTAGCCCCAGCCTTTAAAATGCCCCGGAGAGTATAGGGTTAATTTTCTGTGCAGTGCATAGAATGTTGAGCTCGAGCTCGGTTGAGGTCTCTGTCTGCAGCACTTTGAAACCCAAGCGCCAGATTCTTTACTCCGCCTCACTGAACAGTCGCTGCAGAGATTTCTCCTGCTCAGTTCAAAGTCGATTAAAGTTGTCGGTTTTAATCCGAAATTAATTCCGCATTTTTGGTTCAGGCTCTGTCTGCGGTACCGTGAGTACTTAGTTTCTCTGATTATTGTGAAATTGTAAACTTCTGTTTCGATCGGTTCAGCTGAACCGATCCCTTAAATTGAATTCTTGTTTATTTTCTTAGTATGTGGTTACCGGTCCTTATTGGTTTTAAAAAAAACGTGTTTCAGTGTTTTTTTTCCAATACCCGTAGCACGGTTAGAAACCGATAAGGGAGTCTTGCCTGGCGGTTGCTGAAAAAAGGGTACGTTTGGTTAGGTTGGCCATGTCTGAGAAATCCAAGGAAAAAAAATGGGCCCACTGGGTTTCAACACTGCAGTGAGTGTGGGGAAGTCTTTGCTGAGGCTGATCCCCACACCACCTGTGTTTATTGTCTGGGGTTTGACCACCTCAATACAGACTGCCAAATTTTTAAAAACTTTCCTAAGTCTACCCTGGGAAAAAGATTAGGTAGACTTAGGGAAAAGGAAGCCAAGAAGTCCACTGACCCGGATGGCCAGCCCGGTTCGGTTCCAACCGAACCAGAAGGAGTGCCCTCTGACCAGGGTGATACTTTTCTTCAGGCAAGAGGAGAGCCGATCCTGAGGGATCGGTTCCTACAAAAAGAAAATGCAAAGAGAAATCGATCGGTTCAGATCCAGAGGTTCATGTTCCGACCCGGCGAGGAAATAGCCAGAGCGATATGGATTGTTGAATCACTTTGCCCCGGTTCCGACCGATCTGGCGCCTTTTGTCAGGGGTTCGGTCAGTTCCCCGGTTCAAGACTATACCCCTGAAGAACTTTATGAACCGGAGTTTGAGGAGGAGGGGGATTTTGAGGATGATGGTGAAAGTCTGGATGTGCCTGTGGAACTGGACATCTCCCTATACAGACCTTCTGGTGTTTCCCCTCCTAGGCTATCTGAGTCCCCTCCCCACTATCTGTTTTACAGAAAAGTGGCTGAAACCTTCCAGCTTCCTATGGAGGAGGCTGTGGAGTATCAGGAGGAGCCTGATTTTGTGGAAATGATGGACATCCCAGAGTCCAGGAGACTGTCTATTACCCTTCATAAGTCCTTTGGGAAGCAGACACAAAAAATCCTAAAGTCTCCTAATTCTGTACCTCCTGTTGACAGAAGGATGGATAAGAGGTACACCTTATTGGGTTCTGATAGAGTTTTTATACCAGCAATGCAGCCATGTTGGGGTAGTGCAGGCTGCAGCCTGTGACAAGGCAAATATTCCCTTGGCTTCACACCCCCCAAGACAAAGACTCCAGGAAGATGGATGCCATGGCTAAGAAACAGTACATGGCATCCTCCTTGGGACTCAGGCAGGCTAACTATATGGCCTATACAGCCAGGTACCAGAAGTCCAGGTGGGACACTGTACTGGCACTGGCTAAACAGCCCCCCCCCCCACCAGCTGGCCAAGTACCTGGAGGAGGTGGCTGCTGATGGGATTGAGGCATCAAAGGTACAATTTCGTGCTGCTCTGGACTCCAATGATGTGTCATCAAAAGTCATGGCTACATCTGTGGCTCTTCGGAGGATGGCTTGGCTCAGATGTACTAGCTTCTCACAGGACACCCAAGCTAAGGCCATGGCTTTTCCTGTGGTGGGTAATTCTCTGGGGAGCAGACAGAGAATTACATAAAGAAAATGGATGAGTACAAGACCACTTACAGGAGTGCTCAGGCCAAGGAGAGGCAGGCAACTCCTCAAAGGCAGCAGTCTAGGGGCAGGGGCAGGCCTTTTCATAGGCCTTTCTACCAAGCACAGGCCTCTTCTCCCTTTTCACAGAGGGGGTTCTTCAGAGGGAGAGGCAGAATGAGGATGAGCAGGGCTACATCCACTCCTCAGCCTAAGGCCCCTGCCAAGCAGACACCCTGATGGGTCTGCCCAGGTCGACTCTCCTATCCCTGTAGGAGGCAGGCTGGCTTACTTCATCCAGGACTGGATGTGTGTTACTTCAGACAAGTGGGTCCTGGAAGTAGTAAGCCAGGGACTGGTTCTCAGCTTCAAAACATTTCTGAAGATGAGAGCCAGATCTTTTCCACCTGCAGGTCTCTTCAAAACCCTTGCGCTAGAGGCAGAGGTTTCATCTCTTCTGGCCTTAAGATCCATAGAGAGAGTTCCTACCCTACACTGGGGCAAAGGTCTGTACTCCAGGTACTTCCTTACTCCAAAAAAGACAGGGGAGTGGTCACCCATCCTAGAGCTAAGATACCTGAACAAACATCTTTTAAAACCAAGGTTCAACATGGTGACTCTTGGAATAATTCTTCCCTCTTTAAGGTCAGGAGACTGGCTAGCCTCCCTGGACCTCAAAGATTCCTACTTTCACATCCCTATCAGGTGCTTCCACAGAAAGTACCTCAGGTTCAAGTTGCCCTCGGGACATTATCTGTTCAAAGCAATGCACTTTGGTCTAACATCAGCTCCAAGGGTTTTCACAAAGTGCCTGGCAGTAGTAGTTGCCTTTTTAAGAAGGCAAAAGATTTCCATTTTTCCATATCTGGACGACTGGCTCCTAGTTGGTCAGTCTCCAGACCAAGTCAAGTCAGACCTGCAAGTGACCCAGCAAGTGCTCACTTCCCTGGGATTTCTTCTCAACCTCCTCAAGTCAGTTCTCGAACCAGTACAGCTTCTTACCTTTATAGGAGCAGAGCTAGATACTGTCAAAGCAAGGGCCTTTCTTCCCCTGGAAAGGGCAAGAGTTCTTATAGAACTGGCTTCCTCCTTCAGCCTTCAGGTGTCCCAACCAGCAAGGCATTTCCTTCAACTCTTGGGCCACATGGCAGCTTCTACAGCAGTGGTCCAAGGGGCAAGATTCCAGATGAGGGACATTCAGTTCCATCTGAGGGCCTTTTGGTCCCAAAAGAAGGATCCTCTTACCAAACTGATTCCAGTGACTCAGACACTGATCCAAGCTCTTCAGTGGTGGCAGGATCAGGACAATTTAAGGCAAGGGGTCCCATTTATTACTCAGTTTCATTCGGTGGTCCTTACCACGGATGCTTCCCTTTTGGGGTGGGGAGCCCATCTGGTGGCTCATACAGCCCAGGGACTGTGGTCTCCTCAGGAATCCCTTCTTCATATCAATCTCCTGGAACTTAGGGCAGTTTTTCTGGCCCTGCAAGCTTTCTCTTAGTCAGTGCAGAACAAGGTGGTTCAGGTCAGAACAGACAACACCACCACCATGTGGTACATCAACAAGCAGGGAGGCACATGGTCCACGGCCTTGTGCACAGAAGCCATGAAATTGTGGTCCCTGGCTTATTCTCTGCAGACCTCTCTGATAGCAGTCCACATTCCAGGGAACGACAATGTGCTAGCAGATGCACTGAGCAGGATCTCCCAGGGCCATCACAAATGGACCCTGGACCCTTTGGTATTAAAAGTGATTTTCTCAAGGTGGGGCACTCCAGAGATAGATCTCTTTGCAGCTCCAGACAATCACCGATTTCCTCTGTTTTGTTGCAGACCCCCAGTCTTGAGCTCAGTCCCTCTGGATGCTCTGATGTTGAACTGGGAAGGGAAATTTCTTTATACTTCTCCTCCCTTCCTCTACTGTTCAAGGTTCTGGTCAAAGTGAGGTCACAACCCTGCAAAGTGATTCTGATTGCTCCAGATTGGGCCAGACAGCCCTGGTACCCCCTCTTACTGTCCCTGGCAGTCCATCTTCCCCTGTTTCTTCCCAAGAACTACAACCTGTTAACCTCCTCCCAGGGGAGGATTTGGTACCCCAATCTTCAGTCCTTCAATCTCAAGGCATGGCTCTTGAAGAGATTTGCATCTGTCCCAAGGCGTTCTGGATATTCTCAAAGCCTCTCGAAAGCCTGCCACCAGAAAGACTTATGACTCCAAATGGAAAAGATTCAGCATTTAGTGTTCCAAGAAGCATATATCCCCAGACACTGCTGAATTTGCCTGCAGTTCTGGATTATTTGGTCCATCTCAATGGTCTAGGCCTCAGACCAGCTACTCTCAAGGTACACTTGTCAGCTGTTTCTGCTTTTCTGTCAGTGGGAAAGCCCTCCTCACTATCATCTCACCCTGTATTCTGCATGTTTTTCAAGGGATTGCTTCATACCAATCCTCCCTTTAGGGATCCTGCCCCTGCCTGGGACTTGAATGTTTGCATTGCTCAACTTATGCAACCCCCATTTGAACCTATGTCTTCAGCAGAGCTTAAGTACTTGACTTGGAAAGCTGTGTTTTTGGTAGCCATTACCTCTGCCAGATGTATCAGTGAATTGAAAGCCCTGTCAGTGGAACCTGATTTTATCTCATTCCATAGAGATAAAGTGGTCCTTAGAACCAGTAGGAGGTTCTTGCCCAAAGTGGTTTCAGACTTCCATTTGAATCAGTCTGTATCTCTCCCTGTTTTCTTCACTGATCATTCTTCCTCAGGAGAGAGGAGGTTACACAGTTTAGATGTTAAAAGAGCCCTTAGCTACTACATAGAACGTACCAAGGGTCACAGGTTTGATTCCCTCCAGTTGTTCCTCACTTATGGAGAAGTGGGAAAGGGCAAACCTGCCACCAAGAGAACTGTTGCCAGATGGATTGTTTCTTGTATACAAATCTGCTATGAGAAACTGGGAAAGATTCCACCCTCATGCCTGAAGGCTCATTCCACAAGAGGTACAGCTGCTTCCCTGGCTGCTGCCAGGGATATTCCTCTGTTAGAAATTTGTCAAGCAGCCACCTGGAAAACGGTCCATACCTTTACCAAGCATTACTCTCTGGATATCCAGGCTAGGAGTGATGCTTGGTTTGGCACAGCAGTGCTTCAGAGCCTATTCCCAAAGTAGGTTCTGTCCCTCCTCCATGGAGGTACTGCTTGGTAGTCTGCAGATTGTCAGAATACAGCAAGACTTCATGTTGTCTGAAGAAAAAATTACTCACCTTAGTAATTGTGTTTCTTCTAATGGAGTCTTGCTGTATTTTGACCTCCCTTCCTGCCTCCCCTCTCAGAACCTGGTTTTGGGAAGTGGGTGGGCAGGTGCGGTGTTGCACCCCAGGGGTGTCTTCAGCACACCCTCCTTTTTACTTGGGTGCTTATGTTATAATCTTTATTTGGATAGGTTTTTGGTTTTAGGTTTCCTGACCTGAGTCTTCCTTTGGGAATCCAAATCTTTTTTGTTGCCAGTTGGCTAGTTAAAAATTGTTTATAATTTCTACATAGTCAGTCAGTGAGTGTTTGCTCATAAGAATCTGGCAGCTGGGTTTCAAAGTGCTGCAGACAGAGACCTCAACCGAGCTCGAGCTCAGCGTTCTATGTACTACATAGAAAATTAACCCTATACTCTCCGGGGTAGTTTAAAGGCTGGGGCTAACTGCAGATTGTCGGAATACAGCAAGACTCCATTAGAAGAAACACAATTATTAAAGTGAGTAATTTTTTCTTCTGGATCGGGGCCCAACAGTCGAGCAGACTCGATAGACAGTAAGGTCTTCTTCTTCTTCTTCTGGCTATTTCATTTCAGGAGGCAGTATAGCGCAGTGGTTTTAAGGCTCTGAGCTGAAAATCTAAAGACCTGGTTTTGAATCCCACAGCTCCCACTTGCATACTGTGTGACCCTGAGCAAGTCGCTTAACTTCCCTGTGCTCCCAGGTTGCACCTGTAAACAAGCTTTCAGCTTAGTGTGTCTCACCTGGTTAAACAATTGGGGAAAAAAAATGTAACTCCCCCCACCTTGGGGGCTTACCTTAATTGCTCTGTCTCCCGCTTACCTCCCGCTGCTGGTGGCATTCCATTTGTTCCCCACCTTATGCCCGAGTCCTTCTGGTGTCCCCAGGTTCCCCGTCTAGCGCAGCAGTAAACTTCAGCCCTGTTCTGGCTTAAATCCTGAACTGCGAGTTGCCAGCATGTTTTTGCAGAGCTAGCGACTGCGCATGCGCATGTAGTGTTTGATGTGCCGACCGCTGGTAATGCGGTCGGCCAAAAAGTATTTCAGTGGTCCCGGTGCCCTTTCTCAGCTAAATGGGGACCGGTGACCAGAACAATACGTCGTAGGAGTCACTGGGGAGTAAAAATAAAAAGTTTAAAAATGGGGCTTAGTCGAGGGCTCATGAATAAAGATAAGCACCTCATTAATATTCATAAAGTGCTGCCTAGGGGGACAGTCTTTTGGCAACAGCTAAACTACGTGGGTACATATATAAATGTGGGCTCATGCAAAAGGGCACAAAAAGGGCTACATTAGTGTGGGGAAAATGTAAATTAAAAGTATATTTGCTGGCTGCACCAGAGTTTGAGCAGTGGAACATTGTTGGGATGCACCAGATATTTTAACAGCAGCCACAATCTTAGCAGCTTATCAGTCAATTAGAAGCCTGGAATTCAGCCAGAGACTTGTGGGACATAGCAGAGACTTTTGAGAGATAAAGTAGGATATTTCTGACACTTAAAAATGCAACCAATTGGCCGGCCCGGTGGTGCTGAGAGCTGAGGCGCTGGACACCTTACCTCGTACCACGCCGGTGACCCAGGTTCAGGAACAAGTATGGGCCACCGGGGGTCAGCTGGGGAGAAGAAAGATTGAGCACCCAACGGCTGCTGTCCTTCTCCAGGGGGGTTACCTGCACACTGCCGCTGCTATACCACCACCTAGGGGAGCCCGGGTGGAAGGTGCAGTAGGAGGGAGTAGCAGCACAGGGATAGGGCAGATGTCAGCAGAGGGGCGGAGCAGAAGGCACATCTCAGCATGCCTCTGTGCTCATTGCCCTCATTGCATGCCGGCATCGGGGAATGAACAGAGGAAAATCACCCTCATCTCTCCTAGGTGACGACTCCTCGCTGTGTCCTCAGGTTCATCGGGCAGACTCCGCTGTACCAGTCCACATCGTAGCAAGCATGGTTCGGAGGAGGTAAGTGGGAGAGTACCCCCTCACCCTACCCGAGGGTTATCCGGGCACCTAGGTTAGTGGACCGTGTACTCTAGGAGCAGACCCAGACGAGGGAGGTAACACAGGCTGAGGTAGTCTGAGAGAGTGGAGAGAAGAGGGCAGGAGGAGCATAAATACAGGGTTTAAAAAAATGCAACCAATTAAGGGATTGAGACTGTGATTGACAGTTTAGGCAGACAACTGGACTCCTTGTATCCTGCCCTTTATAAAAGAGGGATTGTTTGAACTTGGGGTTAGACTCGGGCAGTTCAAGAGAGACTCCAGCTCGAACCACTAAGGAGAGAGGAACTTCTTGGCTCTGTGGAGATTCACACAAGAAAGGCCTGACTTTGCTTCCTGTGTTCACCTCCGGTCCAAAAGGGGATCGGAACCTGAAAACTGCCTTCGTGCAGACTGAAGGATTACTTAGCAAGTCGACTGAGATTGCAACCAGCCAGAAACCAAAAAAGATTACTATGTCTTCGGCCAAAGTGTTTACAGCCTGCTGTGTGTCCAGAGACTGAAATCCAGGGACTCCTATTTAGCAAAGGGGAACCAGCCTTACACAGCCACCACGTCGCCTACCAGCTGGAGGTTTTCACCAGCAACAAACTGAACTGTTCCAGAAAAGGCTGTTTTGCATCAGGGCCTATGCCAAACTCTGCCCTTGCCACTTGTTACTGTGCCAGATGCAGCTTTCCAGTGAGAGACCAGCATTGGGAATTCGGCCCCTGCGCAACAAGCCACCACAGGTTGCGGCCACCTATAGGACAAGGCCGTGAAATGGAGGTGAGTCGTGACAGGCCCATTCCCACCCACCCAAGTACAAAACTGCAAGCAACAGGTCTTTATTTCACCAGGCCTTCATCTACCTCTTGGTACGGTGAGTAAACTCAGGGTAGCTCCCTACAACAAGTATTCTAATTATTTAATGTTACCATCTGATTGCATTCAGTGTAGATCTAGAGGGTTTCAATAGACTAGGCCAGCCGGCCACGGATACAATTAGTTTGCTTTGCATTGTGCATGGTTAATTACTTTTTCCATCCAGGGCCCCAGCAACAACTGCAATGCTGGGCACCGTTTCTGGCTGGCCAGCATTTCACTGTGTGTACCTAGCAGTTGTTAGACTGTTTAATACAGGGACTAAAGTAATTGCATGCATAGTAACTTGGCTCAATACAGCAAAGTAATCATTCTTCTAAATTCTCGCCCCTTCCTTGTTTTTCACCCCCTTAATAAACCAGATTTACTGTTTTACTGTTAAGCTGGCTTGTGAACATATCATTGCTTGGTCTAAAGTTACTGTAACTTGCGTAGAGAATTGAAAGTGAATGCTTGCCTCTAATACAGTTCTTTACAGGGGGGTTCCAGGATGTTTGCCAGAAGATCCACCCTTGTGGAAAGTGCAAGGTGTGAGCATATTACTAATGCCTGTTACAAACTGGTTATTAAATGCCGTAAATGGTTATTGCTTGTCTAACGGTATATGCTCACTAGGCAGGATTGTTGGTGGTATTAGCTTCCCAGAGGGCTGTACCTACTGTGATTGATACCCACGAAAGCATTACTCTGGGTGGAGGTACCAAAATATTGTGTATACCGAGGGTGGGGACACCCGATACTTACTGACTCCAAACCCAGGTCCCTCAACCTGTACTTATGTAACCCCTATATGGCGCTATCCCAGGGGCTACTACCCCTGCCTGATTTGCCACTAACAGGTTGAGGGGCCTGGATCCAATGGCGGGTGCCTCCACCCAGAGGTCAGGGTTTGCAATAGTTAAACTAACTTGGTCACAGCCCTCTGGGACACTGCAACCCCCCTTTCTTCCCACTAGTGGCCACACAATATATCAAATTACCTTCACAGTATACACTTACCCCCAGGTCTGGTTCGGCACTGGGACCTCCTGTGAAATGAGATACAGTGCAACAATCACAGTACAGTACTTTAACATAGACAAATACCTCAGGCAGTATAACTTTGCTGAAACAAGCAGCTCTGATTTATTTAGGGATATAACAAGGACAGGGAAATCAGGTTAATTAGCTTATCACTCTAATAATCTACCTATGGCTCTGTGCACAGGCCTATCCCTATCAGTTACTGTCCCTGGGTACCCAAGCCCTAGTGGCTAGTCCAAACCGTGGCAGCTGGTAGGGCCCTTTCACAGAGAAAAGGAGAATTAAACAGTCAGCAGTACAGTAATTCCATTTGGATTTAATGTGGCAATTCAACAGGGAGCGACCCTGAATTAGTACTTCACCTCCAAATAAGATAGGGTCCTTCAATGTCAGCAGGGCTCACTTGAGGTACAAACCTCTTCACACATCCATATAAAAAGAAAGCACTATACCAGGCAGGCTGCATCTGTATCCCGAGCGCAATTACTGCACAATACCGGGAGACACACAGCAGATTCAGTTCCTGACAGACCGAGTACAATTTTCAGCAATTCCTCCAGTCTTCTACAGGGTGAGCCTGGTTTCTACTCTTCAGAGATCCTTTGATTCTTTTCACAGGACGGATTCAGTCCTAACAAGCTGTTACACAAGCTGCAGACCGAACTCTGGGCCTTACACACGTTTTTGACTAAAACTGCACACTGAAAAGCACAGGGCTCCTTCCTTCTTCACTGCCAAAGCTCAACTGAACTCCAACCGACAAAACCGGCACTTCCTTTGAGTTCCTCCCAGTTCTTGACTGGATTGGCTGTCACTACAATAGACTGCTGCTGTTGGTCCAAAAAGGCACTGAAGTCTAAACTACATCTCCCAGAGTCAATGCCCATACAATCCTCTTGTGGCTGGCTCAGATTATGAGTCCAAGTTCTGATTCGTCCAAGGCACCATTTTAGAGCTAGCTTACCCCACACTGATTGGTCCAGTTCAGCAGTTCAAAACCAGAATGGGAACTAGCAGACACAGTTCTGACTGCAAAGAAAGCAGGTTAGACAAACTGTAATTTCATTATTACTCTAAATAATTTCTGGCAAACAGTTACATCTTTCAGATAGGTTCCCTTTGCACTCCTAGTGACTGCAAAATGAAGTGAATTGGCAGCAGCTTGAGTGGTACTCAGAGAAGCACACAGTCCCCATACAAACTAATTATGTCTGCAAGCAGACAGCTCTTAAAGAGACAGTACCAGAGGTTCTAAAAACACTCACTGATAAATGGCTTAAACGCCAAACACCATTCAGGCTTGGAGCATTCAAGCAAGCTCCTGGAAGTCTTTTGGGAACCCCCATTTGCAGGGGGGTTACACTTAGACAAGCAAGCAGGGGTAGTAACCCTTGGTATAAGCAGCACCAGGGTTGCATTCATATATTTGTATCTATCCCCCCACTGTTAAACTTCCACCATCTCACTCCCATATCTTGAGAACTGACGGACATACCCATTGTGCTACTTTTATTTTTAAGTTCTGGTTTGGAACCCTTCTCACCTGTATCAGCTCCTTACTCACCTGTACACATGTGTCCTCACACTCATTTCATAACTCGGACATTCGCTTGCTCTCTCTCTCTTTCTCCGTTTTTCGCATGAAAATGTCTGTACATAAATCCTGGTCTGTGATTCGGCCAGAGCAAGTCACATGACATTCAAAGTTTTTGAACTTGACCAGTTTCAAAATGAAGTTGGGCAGTAGTTCAGTTTGGAAACTGGGGAATAGTTCACTAGACTGTTCGGCAGTCTTTTGAACTATTGCCCAGTCAAACTGCTCATGAGTTTTCACCAAGGCCACCTCAACTCCACTGAAGCTGCCATCAGTTGCCTCTGTTTTCTGCCCACTGATCCAGACTCCGACGTCTGCTGTGTAACATTTTTTTTTGTTAAAAAAAGACATCTCACTCTGTAACAGATTAGAGTTGGTGGCTTCAGTATTTCTGAAACAGTGGAGCACGAGTGAAGGTTGCCAGAACAACGCTCACACATTACTGTTTCTGCGGTGGGCATCTTTTGGAGCACACCAAAGAAATGAATATTATCTCTCTGTGCTCCCCATAGAAAATAACATTCCAGTTATTTCTTTGCTGCTCCGCGACCCTCATATAAGTTCATGGGCCGGGTGAGCAGTTCCTCGAGTAGTTCTGGCTCAGTATTCAGTGTTTCCTGGCCCTGTTTGGAAGTTTGAGTCAGGGGAACAAACTACATCGGTGGCTCTAGCCACAGTAACTATACACTTGGCTATGCCATTAAACTTTAAAAAAAATGTATGTTTTTTTTTTTGTTGCTTGTGGACCCTGAGCACATTCATCAGGAATGGTGGGTGGTATTAGCGGCCAGCATGGCAAGTTCATGAGAAAATTACAGGCCTACAAAGAAACAAACAAATACTACACAAAGAAAGCACAGGAATACTGTATAAAACCCAGGTCAGTCTTAAACCAATTTTTTTTTTTTTACATTTATTTATTTATTTTAATGACTACTACAGATTACATGGGAGGCCATTTAGTGGGCCGAAGCAACACTATTTACGCGAGGTTTTGTGAAGCAGATATTGATCGGAGTCCTTGTGGGTTATAATATGAAAACCTTGAACCCCTCGGGTTGAACTATTGCCTTCCGCCAGTAACTCAAAATATAAGCCGCACCTTGGGGGGGGGGAAGGGTTACATGTGTCTCAGGGGTCTGTTACAGCAGCAGATGTTCTTTGACAGTGTAAGTCCTTAGTTGTGTTTTAAATAACACTGTTAGATATTAGGGGTGAGCATTTGGCATGCCTCATGAATTATGTGCTGCAGGTAATTATATGACAGATTATTATACTACAGTGTTTCAGAATAATATTCTGTAAATTTGAATGGAAAACGCAGTAAAACTAAAAAAAAAAATGCTTTAGTATGAGAAGATTGCGCTCAGTTCACATTCTGGTCAGGGCTGTATTCTGTTAAATACTCCCTGGACATGTGAATGGTTAGCTGCTGTACTGTCACTTTTGTTTTAAAGTTCAATTTATGTCTTTTTTTTTAATGTTATTTATTTATGAGATTTTCTTGAAATTTTACATCATTAAAGCACAATGGAACCTATTCACTTAACGGGCAGGAACCCACCAAAGGAACGTATCCCGCCCGTATAGTTCCGCTCCCATGAAAAGATGTGTATTGGTGGTATTCGCAGTCACTAGCCACCACGTGGCTCCCATCCACGGCCCCACCCCCTGGCACACAGGTGCTTGGGGGCTATTCAGCGGACACAGGTGGGCATTCAATGGGATGCCCAGACCTGGTCTGCTACTGGATCTGTTGCAACCGCAGGGCACCATATATGGCAGGCGGGGTGCCTGATCGACCACCCAAAGTCCTCCTTGTGGACCCTGAGGGCTGGGCGGTGTGTTGGGGGGTCTACTGTGCCCCACTGTCTCTGCTGCAGCTGGTGGTGGCATCCTGGGG
Source organism: Neoceratodus forsteri (assembly GCA_016271365.2). Classification (NCBI taxonomy): domain Eukaryota; kingdom Metazoa; phylum Chordata; order Ceratodontiformes; family Ceratodontidae; genus Neoceratodus; species Neoceratodus forsteri. The sequence continues at coordinate 875,807,103 of CM057455.1, read as the reverse complement.
GTGCGTATAGAAACATAGAATTTGACGGCAGATAAGGACCGCTTGGCCCACCCAGTCTGCCCATTTCCCTACCTGATGGATAAGCTGCAGGTCCTAGTTAACCAGCAGCCTACTTCTTCCTACCCCCACCCCCTAGAATTGCCTTATGACTGTCCCGTGCATGCTTGAATTCCACCACTGTTTTTGACTCCACAACCTCCTCTGAAGGTCTGCCCATACATCCACAACCCTCTGTGTGAAAAATACTTCCTTAAATTACCTCTGAGCTGCCCCCCTTCTATCTTCAAATTGTGCCACCTTGTTCTTGCACACCTCTTTTTTAAGATGCTACCTCTTGGACTTTGTTGATTCCTTGAGGTACTTGAAAGTTTCTATCATGTCTCCGTCTCCTCCTTTCCTCGAGGCTATACATATTAAGCTTCTAAGTCTCTCTTCATGTCTTCCAGTGCAGACCCTGCACCATTTTAGTTGCCCTCCTCTGGCAGCTTCCATCCTGTCTATGTCTCTCGGGGAGATTGGGTCTCCAGAACTGCATGCAGTACTCAGATGGGGTCTCACCAGCTGTCTGTACAGAGGGATAATAACTTCCTGTTTTCTACTGGTGATGCCTCTCCCTGTGCATCCCAGTATCCTCCCAGCCCTCCTTGCTGCTCCTCTCACATTGCTTGCCCACCTTTAGGTCATCTGATATGACTACCCCAGGTCCCTTTCCATTTTTGTTGTTGTTAGTAGCTCACCCCCATTGTGTACTCTTCCCTTGGTTTTGTTTCCAGGTGCATTACCTTGCACTTCTTAGCATTGAATCTAAGCTCCATACATTTGACCATTCCTCTAACCTTGCCAAGTCCTTCTCATCCTTTCCACTCCACCTTGTGCATCAACTCTGTTGCAAGAGATCTTTGTGTCATCTGCAAAGAGACATACTTTCCTTCTAGTCCCTCTGCAATGTCGCTTATAAAGACATTGAAGAGGACTCGATCCTAATACTGAACCCTCATGTACCCACTACTAACCCCCTTTTTCAGTGGACTTCATTTACTATTACTCTATGTGTCCTATTCTCCAGCCAATTTTTTACCCAGGCTGTCATCTTGGGACCCACTCCCAGGCTGGCTAACTTGTATATTAATCTTTTGTGGACTGTGTCAATGCCTTGCTAAAGTCTAGGTAGGCCATGTCCACAGCCCCTCCCTGATCAACTGCTTTGGTCACCCAGTCAAAGAAATCTATCAGATTTGTCTGGCATGACCTTCCCGCTGTGAATCCATGCTGCCTTGGGTCCTGTGCCCCTCTGGCCTCTAGATACTCAACAATTCTTTCCTTCAGAAGTGATTCCATCATTTTCCCTACCACTGAGGTTAAACTAACAGGTCTGTAGTTTCCTGCTTCTGCCTTGCTCCCACTTTTGTGAAGGGGAATCACATCTGCCCTCCTCCAGTCCTCGGGTACCACCCCATCCTCCCATGATTTGTTAAAGAGGGTAGTCAGTGGTGTCACTAGTTCTACCCTTAGTTCTTTTAGAATTCTGGGATGAATCCCATCAGGCCCCATTGCTTTGTCCACCTTCAGTTTTAAGAGTTCTTTCAGAACCCTTTCTTCTGTAAATGGGCTGTTATCAACTTTTGTATCCAGAGTGTTTCTACTGTTTGTTTTAGGTACCTCCTCCTCTTCCTTTGTAAATACTGAGCAAAAATATTTGTTTAGTATCTCTGCCTTTTCACAGTCACCCTCTGCCCACCCTCCTCCCCTTTATTAAGCCTCACTATCCCTCCCTTGGTCTTCCTTGGCTCCCTGATATACCTATAAAGGGTTTTATCCCCCTTCTTAACTGAGTTGGCTATCTTTTCCTCGGTTTGTGCCCTTGCTGTTCTGACTGCCTTCCCAGCTTCCTTTGCTTTAACTGATACAGTTCTCTGTCCTGTTCCTTCTGTGATTATGGCTGGGGTCACCTGGTGTAGATGCACCCCCGTGACTCCACACCTTTGTAGAATGGCGAGGCATGCTTCCGTGACCGCCCCTGACCAGCCCTTACACATGGACATCCATGGTTGGTCGGGTGATCAGGTGTGAGGGGACACACATTCCATTACTGAATGCTGCATGGGGGTACAGTGTCTGTGGGTAGTGATTTGTGGCGCATAGGCACTCTGCACCTTTGTGAACAGGGCCCAATATTTGTATACAACATGTAAATGTTACATTTCTCTTTAAAATAGTATTAAATTAGTAATTTAGAATTATGTTATTTTATTTCACTTAATAGGTAAAGCCCTCAATTAGGATAAGATCCAAGTAATATATATATATATATTTATAAAATGGACTTTTGTGTATTTTTTATATAAGGTTAATAAAAGGAAATACTTTAAGTTATAAGAACTGTATTGCACCGCATTAAGACTCCATTATGTCTTTAAAGCAATTATGGTACTATATTTTAATGTTGGTTCACTTAATAAAGCATGGCAGATCCTAAAACTGTACTTCTTTTTTTAAAGAAAAGTATGCCATATCTTGGTGCTGTTTCGATTCCGGCTTGCTTCATGATTTGCCTCTGGGGGCAGGGGAGTTACATAAGGAATGAGGAGTTCTCTTATCTACTTGCACCTCGATGACATAGTCCCCTGTGTCAGAACTGTGTGACACTTAACAGTTGTGACAGGCTAGCCTATTTTTAGAAAACTGTCCCCACTCTTTCCCCGCTGGAAAAGGAAAAGCAAGCCGTTGTTAAAAATTAATCCATATGGAAAGGGAGGAAGGCTTTGAGGAGCAAAAGCCAGCAGGCTCTTGCTGCTTGCTGACAGTAACACAAGACTCATTATTTGTTTAAATCTGTGTCACCGAATCAGTAAATAGTTGCATGCTATATTCTGGTGACATTCCTTAAATTGTGAAAAATATCAGAGCTGTCTCCAGTCTGGCGATGAAAAATGAAATGGATCTTAAAGACCCATCGTTCTGTGCTCTTGCCAGTGTTAACCAAGCTGGATTAAATCCCTTTTTGGACAGAGAAGCATGTGTGACCTGACAATCTGCTATTGGCAGTTGCCTATTTCTGTCACAGAATGCAAGTTTCCAGTAGAAAAGCAACACAGAGGAGATTTTTGAAAGCTGCTGCTGCACCTCGCAGGTTACGGGCCTGTTGTGTTTTGTTTATTATGGCTCAGAAATCAGGCGCTTTACTGCACTTTTTGAATAGGTGACACTTCAGACAGACTTTCATTTATTAAGAGTCCTTGGATGACCATTCCATTAGGAAGAAACGTTTACCAGCAGACTAGGCCCCAGTGTGCTGTATTGCGTTAGTTGGCTTCCTACCTTTCTGTTTTGTTTTCCCTAGGCAGAGGATCTGATTGCAATCCATTTATTTCATTACATGTAGCCACAGTTCATTTTTGATTTCTTTGGTGATCCGGTAGTGCATCCACTTGTTTGTTTTTGTGGTTTTGGCAATTTTGTTGTTAAGAGATTTACTGGGAAAGGCCTACTGAGCACCAGACTGGTTTCCAGAGTCATACTGAGGAAGGTTGCAGGGAAAGCAGTAACTACTAGGGCTGTGTACAGAGATGATTTTTGGTATTTTTATTTATGTCTCTGTATTTGTAATAGCATTTCTGTGTCTGGAACTTGTAAATGCATTAATGTTTCTGGTATTTGTTACTTGTGTTTCTGTTATATGTAATTGTATTTGTGTCTCTGATACATGTTATTTGCATCTCCGTAATATGTAATTGTATTTGTGTCTCCGGTATTTGTTATTTGTGTCTCTGGTATGTGTATCTGTGTCTCTGGTATGGATATGTGTATTTGTGTCTCTGGTATTTGTTATTTATGTTTCTGTTATATGTAATTGTATTTGTGTTTCTGGTATGTGTATTTGTGTCTCCTGGTATTTATTTGTGTTTCTGTTATATGTAATTGTATTTGTGTCTCTGGTATTTATTTGTGTGTCTGTTATATGTAATTGTATTTTGTTTATTTAAAATCTGGTAAATTAATGGGCCAAAGACCCCCCGTTTACATGGGCAACCAGAATAACATACAAATACATACCAACAATTTAATAAATAAGTCACAGTAAATACAGGACAACCATTACAACTAAACAAATGTACTACTTAATTATTGAAACATTTTACATTGACTCCTGGAAAACAGATAATTTCTCAATGCTTGTCTGAAACTATAAATGGAGACAGTAAAACATTAAAATTTTGAAGAAATTGTATTGAAAAACAATGGTAAATTATAAAACATTGTTCTCTGGCTAACTGAGGTTTTCATTCTTGGAATATTATAATATTGATCAAACAATCAAAATCTTTATTCATCCAGGCCGAACATCATTGAGCAGAGCTCATTTGCAAGATAGACCTGGGTAGAATAAGGTCAGGGTACAAACAGAAAACAAGGAAGCATACATATGTATATACACAGTAGTACAACTGGGTACAAGAGGTCATGATATGGTGTAAAGAAAAAAAACAAAGAACCATAACACCGGTGAACATATCATGGGAGAACCAATTACAATTTGCAGATACACCAGTAGAAACATTACACAAGTGAATATATGTAGTGAGCTCCATTTACATGGTACAACAATGCAAATATATACAAACTTGCCAGGGGAGATAGTGAACACAGCCCATAAGGCATGAAAAGGCAGCTAAAGGAAGGTGGGGGTGCCAGATAGATAGCAGAAGTACAATGGACCTGAGAAGGCCTACAGGGGGTGGGGGGTAACTACCGTGATTAGGGACAAGGTAGAGAGGACTAGCGGGGGACATAAGAAGAACTGAGAAAGGAGGGGCAGGCGATATTGACCAGTAGATGTGGGGAAATCCACCCTTTAAGGGGAAACTGAGGATGAAGATGCTTGATGTGAATCAGTGCTGAAAAGCAATGTAGAAGCATAGAACAGAAATCACAAGAAGGTTGAATGCGCAGAGGAACGGTAACTGGTGTGTTTTTTGAAAACTGAATGAAAAAGGTGGGGACTCTGTCTGTAATCACTTTTTTGCAAGAATCCTTATTTGAAATTGGTAACATAGAAACATAACTTTGACAGCAGATAAGGACCGCTTGGCCCATCCAGTCTGCCCATTTCCTTACCTATTGGATAAGCTGCAGATCCTAGTTTTACCAACAGCCTACTTCCTCCTACCTCCCACTAGAATTGCCTTATGTCTGTCACATGCATTCTTAAATTCCCCCACTGTTTTTGACCCACAACCTCCTTAGGAAGGCCTGCTCATGTGTCCACCACCCCTCCATGAAAAATAGTTCCTCACATTGCCCCTGAGTCATCCCCCCTCTATCTTCAAATTGTGCCCCCTTGTTCTTGTACATCTCTTTTTCTGAAAGATGCTACCCTCTTAGACTTTGTTGATTCCCTTGAGGTACTTGAAAGTTTCTATCATGTCCCCCCCCCTCCTTTCCTCGAGGGTATACACATTAAGCTCCTTTAGTCTCACTTCATATGGCTTGTGATGCAGACCCTGCACCATTTTAGTTGCCCTTCTCTGGACTGCCTCTATCCTTGTGGAGATGGGGTCTCCAGAACTGCAGCTAATAGTATTCATTCATTTCAGGACACTACATAAAGTTAAAGACCACAAGAGAAAGAGAGAGGTCATATATACTGCAAAAGGGTCTGTGGCTTTCTGTATCTAAGAGATTTAGAAACCCCAGCAATACAGTGGTATAAGCACTTGTCCAAGATGAAAACTTATGTAACACATTTAACACATGTAAAGAAGAGTAATGTGTATAATTTAAAGAGCCAGTGACTACTATATGACCAAGCTAGATAAGAAGTCCAGCAGATAAAATAAAATATATTCCTGAAAGTTTTAAATCGTTTTAAAGCAGAAGCACAGTTTATAACATTTGTTAAAACCACTAATCCCCCCAATCTCCTCCTGCATTTTAAAAATAGAAATAAAAATAACTTGTAAGTTAAAGTAAGAAAGACGCCAACACAAACTGAATTTCATTCATTTTATTACAGTGAAATATTTATTTGGAAGAAGTATTCTGAATATAATATCAAGTGACAATATAATAAGCAGCAGGTATGTTCTTCCTGTTAATATTGTTTATATTGTTTACATTATAGAATATTGTGCTTACATATAGAAATACACTATTTAATATGTATTGTTTTTTTAAATTTACAGCTCTAAGGTTCTGATGACGGGGCATTTGTAAGTCCTGAAACATTAACCACAATTGAAATTCAGCAAAAGAGCTGATTAAAAGTGGATATTGAACAAGTTATTAAAGAGAAAGCAAATCTGATCAAAATAATTGAATAAAAGCAAAGATGATCAGACTTTCCTTCACAACATGTTTGGAAGTGGAATTATTTATTTGAAAATGGGTAGGGGTTGAGGTTCTCTCTTTTACACACTACGTTTTGGAATTAACTGGTTAATGGGAAACTCCCCCTGGCCACCCTGTTTATAGCAAAACAACAAACACACTTTAAAAGGGAACCTGGTGTGGACTGTATCTTGCATGGTCTACTACTTTGGTCACCCAGTCAAAGAAATCTATTAGATTCATATGACATGACCTTCCTGCTGTGAATCCATGCTGCCTTGGGTCCTGTGTCCTGCTGGCCTTTAGGTACTGAACAGTTCTTTCTTTCAGAAGTGATTCCATCATTTTCCCTACCACTGAGGTCAAACTAACAGATATGTAGTTTCCTGCCTCTGCCTTGCTCCCACTTTTGTGAAGGGGAGTCGCATCCACCCTCCTCCAGTCCTCAGGTACCACACCATCCTCCCATGATTTGTTAAAAAGGGCAGTCAGTGGTGTCACTAGTTCTCCCCTTAGTTCTTTTAGAATTCTGGGGTGAATCCCGTCAGGCCCCATTGCTTTGTCCATCTTTAGTTTTAGGAGTTCTTTCAGGACCCTTTCTTCTGTGAATGGACTGGTATTGACCCCCTTATCCAGTGTGCTTCTATTATTTTGTTTAGTTACCTCCCCCTCCTCTTCTTTTGTGAATACTGAGCAGAAGTATTCATTCAGTATCTCTGCTTTGTCCCTGTCACCCTCTGCCCTCCCCTTATTAAACCTCACTATCCCTCCACTGGTATTTCTTCACTCCCTAATGTACCTATTAAAGGTTTTATCCCCCTTCTTAACTGAGTTGGCTATCTTTTTCTCGGTTTGGGCCTTTGCTATTCTGACTGCCTTCCCTGCCTCCTTCTGCTTTAACTGGTATAGTTCTCTGTCCAACTCCTTCTGTGTTTCCTTATACTTCCTGAATGCTATCTTTTTCTTCCTAACCTTCCTTGCCACCTCTTTTGAGAACCATAGTCGTTTTTTCCTTCATTTTGTTTTGTTTATTTGCCTCACACAAAGGCTTGTTGCCTCTGGGATGGCAGCTTTGATTTTTTTTCCCCATTGTTTCTCCACCCCACCTTCTTGCCCATTTGCTAGTGGTTTTCTGAGGCGCTCCCCCATTTTGCCAAAGTCAGCCCTCCCAAAGTCCAGTGCCTTCACCTTTGTGTGACTTGACTCTACGGCTGTGTTTACCATGAACCACACTGGTGGTCACTTGTTTCCAGATGGCTACCCACTTCTAAATCTGAGATCCTCTCTCCGTCCCCATTTGAGAGTACCAGGTCTAAGATTGCTCCCTCCTGAGTGGGTTCCAACACTGGCTGTCTGAGGCTCGCCTCCTGTAGGGCATCGTGAATTACCCTGCTCTTGGATGTGGCTGCAGCAAAGGTGCTCCAGTTAACATCTAGCATATTCAGGTCCCCCATCAACAATATGTCCCCCTTTTCTGCCATTCTGAGGATGCCGTCTATCATTTTCTTGTCCATTTCCTCCCCCTGAGATGGGGGGGGCTGTATACAACCCCCACACGGATTGTGGTGCCATTTCCTGTCTCCTGCCTCCGCTCCTCCCTGTTTACCCTTTAGTTCCATTGCTTTAATCCCTTCCCTTATGCAGAGAGCTACACCTCCTCCTCTTTTACTCTCCCTGTCTCTCCTGAAGATTGTGTACCCTGGTGTGTTGATATCCCAGTCATGGTTCTTTGGTATGTGTTATTTGTGTCTCTGTTATATGTAATTGTATTTGTGTCTCTGGTATGTGTATTTGTGTCTCTGTTACATGTAATTGTATTTCTGTACATGGTCCTAAGATCAAGGGAAAACCACCCAACATGTTTTAACAAATTGCAATGGTGGGTTCGGTATGTTAACTATGATGCAAATCTGGCAATCTGGTTCGACAGAATTCGTACACAATTTGTGTCTCTGGTATGTGTATCTGTGTGTGTGGTATGTATAGGGTAGGTGCTGTAGTTACCGCTAAGTAACTACAGCACCTAGCTTCCCCGCTAAGTAACCACAGCAGTAGGGTCCTCCTAGCACCTGATCCATGCCATGATCCTTCTACCAGGCCACCTGACCCTGCTCATCTCTATTCTCTTCTCCCTCCCTCCCTTCCTTTCCAGCATGCCACTCACCTCTCCCATGCCCCCCTCCCAAATCCGGCCAAACCTCGTTGAGCTCTCCCAACCCTCCAGCCTGGCATCCACCTTTCCTTTCACCCAAGCATGGACACACTCTGCCACTCATCCCAGCCCATTTCTTTTCAACCCATCGCTCCCCTGGGTCATTTTTCAACTTATTCCCCTATGCCCAGCTCATACACGTCATCAGTCTAAGAGACGAATGCTCGCAGTCAGTCATATACAGCTATTTGCTCACTACCTAACTCTTGCTCTCCTGCTCCTTGCAGCAGGTGACATCCACCCTAACCCCAGCCCCAATACTACCCCCCCCCACATGCCCCTCTCCAACATTGGCCTCTTCTTCACCTCACTCTGGGGACCTTCTCCCACGTGGCCTGCGCCTCCTGCACCTAAATACAAGAAGCCTTGTCCACAACTTGACTCCCTTCAGGTTCTTGCTGCCCACTACGCTCCAGATATCTCACCCTGTCCGAAACCTGGCTCAACAAAAACATCAATGACTCCTCTGTTGATATCCCAGGCTACACTATGGCCCACCAGGATAGAGCCTCTAAAGGTGACGGAATAGCCATCTACGTAAACTCAGACTTGCACAATTCAGTGGTCCTGACCAAGTCCGAACCAAAAGTCCTTGAAGTAATACTAATTCAGCTTGTCCTTCCCTTCTCGCTACCAATCTACATTGCTGGGATATACTGCCAACCTGGTACACCGGCTTCTGCTGTCACCGACCTCCTCAAGCAAATCTCCTGCCTAACCACGACAGGGGAACTCTACATTATGGGTGGTCTTAACCACAACTGGCTAGCTCCTGCCCTCAACAAAACCAGGACTGAAATTTCCACCCTAAACCTCTCACAAATAATTACTGAGCCCCTCCCAGCTTAACCTAAAATCTGGTAACCATTCGCTCATCAACTGGGTCCTTACCACACACCCCCACCAGGTCAAACAAGCCGGTATTCTTCCTGACTCCCTCAGTGACAGCCACGTAACCTTCTTAGTGCGTAAAATCCACTGCCCAAAATCCCCCATTAAATTTGTAGTCCAACGCCCTATAAACCCTCACTCTAGCCCCTGTATTAGATGACCTGTGTTAGCAAACTGGGCCCCTGCCCTCCCACGATCTCCATTGATGATGCCTTCTACACTTTAAAACACATTCCTCAGCTGCCTGAACACACACGCCCCCACTGTCGTACAAGAGTACAAGGAAACCACCAACCTTGGATCACCCAAGAACTGATTGCATATCAAATCGCATGGGACAAAGCCTGGAAAACGCATAAATCCTCACGCTTCCAACAACACCTCTCCACATACCGCATGCTCCGTAACAACTGCACCAGAGCCACTCATCTTGCAAAAGCAGAGTACTTCGGCAGCTCCCTTCAGTCAAACTTAAATAAACCCTCAACATTCTGGAAGGTCATTCACTCCCTTTTCACCCCACCGGCTGCCAATCCCACACCAATGCTAAATGTTAATAACTCTGTCCTAGTAGAGCCCACAGCAGTCGCCACTGAGTTCAATGTGTACTTCTCCACTTGTGCTGCCACCCTCCTCTCTTCCGTGCCCAACACTACACCTCTCACACCGCCTACAGACATAAAGACCCAGACTAGGCCTTGCTCCTTTTCCTTCAAAGACATCTCTGCAACTGAGGCCCTAGATGCATTACTTTCTCTCAGCCCTTCAAAAAGCAAATCCCCGGATGGATTAGACCATAAAGTTCTATACCTCTCCACCCCCGCTATAGCAACTCCACTTGCCAAACTCCTAAACCAATCCTTTGCTGCCGCTGCCATCCCCCATGCATGGAAGCACACCATTGTCATCCCTCTGCCAAAAGGAGGTGCCCCCACCTCCCCCTCTAAAAACTGCTCTATCTCCCTCCTCCCAGCCCTAGCAAAACTACAAGAGCACCTTGTGCTCACCCAATTTACCTCCTTCCTCACTGAGTCCAAATTCTTCACGCCATTCCAGTCTGGCTTCAGGAAGGGATACTCTACCACCTCCTCCCTGATAAGGCTTACAGACACTATCCTGACAGGCATGGACAGTAGACTGATCACCTCAGCCGTTTTTGTTGACCTTGCAAAAGCCTTCAGCGCCGTCTCCCACTCCATATTGCTTTCGAGTCTCGCTGAGTCAGGCCTCTCTGTTGCAGCCACAAACTGGTTCAGATCACACCTCTCTGATTGAACTCAGTCCGTTAGAGTCTCAAATGTGATCTCCACCCCCTTCCTTAACTACTGGTGTCCCACAGGGGTTGGTTCTTGGTCCACTTCTGTTCTCTGTATTCCTAAATGACCTGCCACTCATCTGCTCTACTTCCTCAATCCACATGTATGCAGATGATACTGTACTCTACTACTCGGGCTCCGCCCTGATGTGGTACAATCAAACCTCCAAGCTGACTTCAACAAGGTACAGCAATGGTTTAGCTCATAGCAGCTCTCCCTAAATGCAAAAACAACTGTCACTATGACCTTCGGCACATGACAACGCCTGTCCAGACTCCCCTTCCTCCCCTACTTTACCACCCTGGATGGCCAAAAACTTGAAGATGTCTCCTCGTTCCGATACTTGAGGGTCTGGCTCAACAGCCATCTCTCTTTCTCTGACCACATCGATGCTATCTCAAAAAAAACTACGCCCCATGCTCAGTGCACTATATAGGAACCGCAGCAGCCTCCCTCCCCGAGTCCAGCGTGAACTGGTCCTGAAGATGATACTCCCCTCCATTGACTACTGCTACATTGTATACAGTGCAGCCCCTAAGTCCAACCTATCTAAACTGGACACACTTTATAATGCCTTCTGCCACTTTGCTGTCGATGCCTCTTTCCTCACCCACCAGTGTAACCTCTACCAAGCCTTGGCACTGCCGTCCCTCGTAAACCATTGCATCTCTCACTGTGCTAAATTTGTCTCCAGCCTATGACTCTGGTCCATCCCCTCCTACCTTGCCACCGTGCTCACAGATGCCCCACCCCCTCCCATCATCTTAGATCTAGTGACTCCCGCCAACTTTCAGTCCCTAGGCGGAAGACCTCTGCCAGTCAAGCTGCCTTCTCACACCAGCTACCCAAGCTCTGGAACACCCTTCCACCGCAAATTTGGCACTCCTCCTCTTCCTACTCTCTGTCTACTACCCTAGCAAACTTTCTTACTACAAATTGCTCCTGTCCCTGAACCTGCCATGCCCCACTATCCCCTCCCCAATGCCTTACCAGTGGCCTTAGCCTTGCTACAGAAGCTGGCGTAAAACCCCAACCTTGCACTTATGTCCTGGGCCTATTTTAGCCTATGTACTCTGTATAACTGTGATATACGTCCTGTGTTGTTTACTGTTGTTACTACTGTGCTAATCTACCTTGTCTGTTGCTTTTTGTCACAAAATTGTTATTTGATACTATAATATCTTAAGCATTCAATGTGCACTGCTTGTGTATTCATGCAATCGTGTATCCTTATGCTGCTTTTTATGTGCTTCTGTTAACTGTTCACTTGATTACTTGCGTGTTATCATATCCATATGTATCCCCTCGGGGTACCGGGAGATGAGCATCTTGTTGCTCAGTGTGCCTTTCCTGGTGAAACAATTGCAATAAATAAATAAAATATTTGTGTCTCTGTCTGTGGTATGTGTATTTGGGTCTCTGGTATGTGTTACAGTCGGCGTCACTTACAGCGCCCATGCTTAATACGGGCAATCTGTTTTACCGGGCAGATTGTTTGTCACTTGCCAAATCCATAGGATTTAGTGTTAAAAACAATGATTATAACGATCTATGCCCACCTTCTATTGCGGGCAGATTAGCTGCAACTATAGTTAATATTTCACTTACTCTGTTCATGCTTTGGCATTAAACAGCTAATCTGCCCAAAATAAAAGGTGGGCATAGCACTAATTAGCTGCTGATTGGTTTGCAGTAAGCTGAGGCTTTAATGCAAGCAGATGGAGCACAAGGAAGCACGATCACTCTCATTGCTTTGGAACCATTGAAAAGGTAGCTTAACAGGAGCTAAGAGAGCTAAGCTAACCACAGGAACAGCAGACAAGTACAGTATGCCCCAATATAGTTTACAGACTTCAGTGGACATGCCTCTGATAAGGTAGTTGGAGGGAGCTAAGTTAATTGAGGCACTGCAAACAGAGGAAGCACAAGGAAGTGCAATCTCTCCGGAACCATTGAAAATGTAGTTTAACAGGACCTAAGCTAAAACTAATGCTGCTGAAAAGGTAGCTGGAGGGAGCAAAGTTAACTGACGCTTTAATGCAGTTTTTAACTTGCACTTGCATGAACTTGCATGATCACACCAGTTGTTTTTTTTGTACAACTGAAATATCAAGACACAATGCCTTTTGGTTATAGCGCCCATTCCCTATAACAGGCAAAATCTGCTTACACAGATGCGCCTGTTATAAGCGGCTTAGACTGTATTTGTGTCTCTGTTATATTTATTTGTGTCTCTGGTATATGTAATTGTAATTGTGTCTCTGGTGTGTGTATTTGTGTGTCTGGTATGTGTATTTGTGTCTCTATTATATTTAATTGAATTTGTGTGTCTGGTATGTGTATGTGTGTCTCTGTATGTGTTATTTGTGTCTGTGTTATATGTAATTGTATTTGTGTCTCTGGTATGTTTATTTGTATTTCTGGTATTTGATATTTGTGTCTGTGTTATATGCGATTGTATTTGTGTCTCTGTTGTGTGTATTTGTGTCTCTGGTATGTGTTATTTGTGTTATATATAATTGTATTTGTGTCTCTGGTATGTGTATCTGTGTCTCTGGTATGGGTATGTGTATTTGTGTTTCTGGTATTTGTTATGTGTGCCTGTGTTATATGTAATTGTATTTGTGTCTCTGGTATGTGTATATGTGTCTCTTGTATGTTGATTTGTGTCACTGGGATTTATTTGTGTCTCTGGTATGTGTATTTGTGTCTCTGGTATTTGTTATTTGTGTCTCTGTTATATGTAATTCTATTTGTGTCTCTGGTATGTGTATTTGTGTATCTGGTATTTGTTATTTGTGTCTGTTATATGTAATTCTATTTGTGTCTCTGGTATGTGTATTTGTGTCTGTGTTATATGTAATTGTATTTGTGTCCCTGATATGTGTTATTTGTGTCTCTTGTTATATTTATTTGTGTCTCTGGTAAGTGTATTTGTGTGTCTGTTATATGTAATTGTATTTGTGCCTCTGGTATGTGTATTTCTGTTTCTGGTATTTGTTATTTGTGACTGTGTTATATGTAATTGTATTTGTGTCTCTGGTATGTGTAGTTGTGTCTCTGGTATTTGTTATTTGTGTCTGGTATTTGTTATTTATGTCTCTGTTATATGTAATTGTATTTGTCTCTGGTGTGTGTATTTGTGTCTCTGGTATGTGTCATTTGTGTCTGTGTTATATGTAATTGTATTTGTGTCTCTGGTATATGTATTTGTGTTTCTGATATTTATTTGTGTCTGTGTTATATGTAATTGTATGTGTGTCTCTGGTATGTGTTATTTGTGTCTCTTGATATTTTTTTTGCGTCTCTGGTATGTCTATTTGTGTCTCTTGTATGTGCATTTGTTATTTGTGTCTCTGATATATGTAATTGTATTTGTGTCTCTGGTATGTGTACTTCTGTTTCTGGTATTTGTTATTTCTGACTGTATTATATGTAATTGTATTTGTGTCTCTGATATGTGTATTTGTGTCTGTTATGTGTAATTGTATTTGTCTGTGGTATGTGTATTTGTGTCTCTGGCATGTGTATTTCTGTCTCTGTTACTTGTATTTTTATTTCTGTCTCTGGTATAGGTATATGTATTTGCATTTGTCTGCCTGGTACTGTATTTGTATTTGGGTTTCTGGTGTTTCTGTTTCTTTGTAAAACAGGTAACTGGGAAAGGCACACTAAGCCAAAGCTCATTTCAGGTAGGCCCCTGGGTGGGGGAGTGAATGTTGGGTACAAAGTTAGTGAATAATCAACACAGTGCAAAAATGGTAGGATAAATAAGGTCATGAGACTGTCTGGTACAAAAATAAATGAGATAAAAAAAAAAAACCAAGATATTATGCTGCAGTGAATCCCTGGAGCATATCAATACATACAGTGAATATGATTGGACAGAAATGGAGAACTGCACAAAAGTTGCCATTTGGATTAAAATACTAACCAATTATCTAATAGGGGACCTGAAGGCACAGGGGACATACGGCAGAGCTAGGGCCAGGCAGGTAGGTATAACTAGGCAAGTGGAACCAGTTAAATAGCAATGAGAGCGGACACAAGTATCTGTGTCACTGGTATTTGTATTTGTTGCACGTTCATGTTTACTTAAACTATAATTTTACATATCAGATTTGTTTTGGTTGTTAATGACGGTACAATGTCAAGGGGTTGAGAGTTACTATAATATGTAATGCCACATTTTTTTTCTCCTGCTCCTGGTCTGCCGTTCCCCCTGCCCCTGACGACACCTCCCCAGCCCTGTCATTGACCTTGTCTGGGACTTAGAAGTTGTCCACCATTCACCCAGGACCATCGGGGTGGTGGGTGGCCTGCTCTGTCAGTCTTGCAGGGTTTGCCAGTGTCGTCCCAGCAGGCCAGGGATTTTCTCCTCTGCTGTTCTCTCCTAAAAGTTCTGATGTGTAATAACCTGCATGCATGGGTCTGACAGCATGCATGCTTGGCATTCAGCGGCTGCCCTCTCCCCTTCAATATGTGCCCACTGTGCTGCCAACTGGCCACAGCCTGTTGGCATTCAAGTAGCAGGACACAGCATCCTCCCTCCCAACTGTTCATGTAATGCTCGATCTTTCTGATCTTGGGTTCTTGGCTTAGCGAGCACTAGCGTTATGACTGCACCAGGCCAGCTTCAGAAACAGTCATCTTGTCTGCCTGACTTGCAGAAGGATTTGCATATTCATTATGCCTAGCACCGGGATTGAACCTTTGGAGTATGTATGTGGTTTGGGGAGTTGCACAAAAGCCATAATAAACATGTGGCTGTGATAAACACCACAATTTCCTTATTAAAATGCAATGTACTTACAGTATACCTAACCACACAAGTACTGTGGGGTGGAGGTAGTTCCCCTATTGAAAAATAAGGCAGCTTGCATTGAAAACAGGAACCTTCTTAAATCTGGCAATCCACCCTACCCCCTGCTGTTCATTTTGCATACTAACATGTCCCATAAACTCCTATGTCTGACATCATTGTTGGGGATCATTCATTGGGGAGTCAAGTGTGCCACACATGGTTTCAGAACATAGTTATGCTCTAAGACATCTGGTGCCATTAATGTGCTTTCATGAAGTGAACCAGCAGTGCTTGGTTTATGGGGGCATGCTACTGGTACCCACTATTTTGAAGTGTACAGGTGCTCTAAAATCTTCTGGCATACTTGAATCGATTGGGAGATCCCACTCTGCCAGAAGTGGTTTCAGAGCATAGCTATGTTCTGAGACATCTGCCACTGGTAACCCGTTCCCCTGAATCTAAGCGGTTTCAAAACTTAGTCATGGTCCGCCAACCCGAAGATTCAACTGCTGAATATCTTATTTGATGAGGACATGTGTGTTATCACACACGTGCCTGAAATAAAGTATGAAAGAAATAATGTCTAGAAAAGGCAACACTGAATAAAACAAGATCTGGCTGGTGCTACCATACTCGGCAGTATTAAAATGGTTTGCACAGCAACTTCCCTGAACAGTACAGTACTAAATTAGGGCTCAGCCTGGATCAGTTAAACGTAAGTGTGAAAACCTTCTCCCTTCCTACTATAGCATTAGGTGTGTGTGTTGGGGGTTCAGTCTATGTGAGTCATTCCAGGTCACACATATCAATACAGTAATGAAACCATTTTCACAATTTAGTTACCTCAAGGAAGGATAAGATGAAAATATATTTCCATGGCAGATGAGTTCATGATTGCTTGCTTTGCCATGATAAGTATTCTCTTAGTTGCCTATAGCAGTCGATAGGTGCTACCTGGGATGCCCAAACTGTGACTGACTGTCAATGACAACTGGACGTTAGGCCGAGAAAGCTGGATTTTAGTTTTGAGACTTATAATTTGTCTATGTGTAACCCCTAGATGGCGCTATCCCAGGGGCTACTACCCCTGCCTGATTTGCCACTAACAGGTGGAGGGGCCTGGATCCAATGGCGGGTGCCTCCACCCAGAGGTCAGGGTTTGCAATAGTTAAACTAACTTGGTCACAGCCCTCTGGGACACTGCAACCCCCCTTTCTTCCCACTAGTGGCCACACAATATATCAGAATTACCTTCACAGTATACACTTACCCCCAGGTCTGGTTCCGGCACTGGGACCTCCTGTGAAATGAGATACAGTGCAACAATCACAGTACAGTACTTTAACATAGACAAATACCTCAGGCAGTATAACTTTGCTGAAACAAGCAGCTCTGATTTATTTAGGGGATATAACAAGGACAGGGGAAATCAGGTTAATTAGCTTATCACTTTAATAATTCTTCTATGGCTCTGTGCACAGGCCTATCCCTATCAGTTACTGTCCCTGGGTACCTAAGCCCTAGTGGCTAGTCCAAACCGTGGTAACTGGTAGGGGCCCTTTCACACAGAGAAAAGGAGAATTAAACAGTCAGCAGTACAGTAATTCCATTTGATTTAATGTGGCAATTCAACAGGAGCGACCCTGAATTAGTACTCATGACCTCCAAATAAGATAGGGTCCTTCAATGTCAGCAGGGCTCACTTGAGGTGCACAAACCTCTTCACACATCCATATAAAAGAAAGCACTATACCAGGCAGGCTGCATCTGTATCCCGATCGCAATTACTGCACAATACCCGGGAGAACACACAGCAGATTCAGTTCCTGACAGACCGAGTGTAATTTTCAGCAATTCCTCCAGTCTTCTACAGGGTGAGCCTGGTTTCTACTCTTCAGAGATCCTTTGATTCTTTTCACAGGACGGATTCAGTCCTAACAAGTTGCAGACCGAACTCTGGGCCTTACACACGCTTTTGACTAAAACTGCACACTGAAAAGCACAGGGCTCCTTCCTTCTTCACTGCCAAAGCTCAACTGAAACTCCAACCGACAAAACTGGCACTTCCTTTGAGTTCCTCCCAGTTCTTGACTGGATTGGCTGTCACTACAATAGACTGCTGCTGTTGGTCCAAAAGGCACTGAAGTCTAAACTACATCTCCCAGAGTCACTGCCCATACAATCCTCTTGTGGCTGGCTCAGATTATGAGTCCAAGTTCTGATTCGTCCAAGGCACCATTTTAGAGCTAGCTTACCCCACAATGATTGGTCCAGTTCAGCAGTTCAAAACTAGAATGGGAACTAGCAGACACAGTTCTGACTGCAAAGAAAGCAGGTTAGACAAACTGTAATTTCATTATTACTCTAAATAATTTCTGGCAAACAGTTACATCTTTCAGATAGGTTCCTTTGCACTCCTAGTGACTGCAAAAATTAAGTGAATTGGCAGCAGCTCGAGTGGTACTCAGAGAAGCACACAGTCCCCCATACAAACTAATTATGTCTGCAAGCAGACAGCTCTTAAAGAGACAGTACCAGAGGCTCTAAAAACACTCACTGATAAATGGCTTAAATGCCAAACACCATTCAGGCTTGGAGCATTCAAGCAAGCTCCTGGAAGTCTTTTGGGAACCCCCATTTGCAGGGGGGTTACATATGGAACTATTTTAAGCATTGTCTGCGTGTATGTCTCTTAAATTAGTTTTTTTTTTAATTTTGTGGACAGTTATCAACTGTGTTATTCCCTGCAGAGGTAACAAACAGAAATGTGCTACATTTGTTTCCTGTATTAAGTAATTGTGGTAATGGGATCTATCTGGTGTATTGCCGTTTCTCAGAATGTATGCATTGATATGTATTCAATATAAAATGCAGTAAAATATAGCTTTTAAAAAAAGTCAGTATTCTCCAACAGGGTTGTGTTTGCTTTGCCGTGTTTTTGCACTGCAGAGTTAAAACATAATATAGAATGGTATGACTTGCCGAAGGTACTCTTTGTAGAGGTTTTGCCTTCTTTGCCTTTCAGGCTTCCCTTAACCTCAGTAATCACATCTTAACTTGTCATGCCCTGCTGGCAATAATGAGGCATGTCAAGAATTAGGGTTAAGGATTTCTAACAGAGAAATAAACAATCCTACTTAAAGGGACAGTGTCAAACCGGAGGTACCAAAAAAAGGGATAGTGTCACCCTCTTTTTTTTCTTCACAGACATTTAGCCCCATAGACATCACCCTTCAGAGCCATTATGAGCAAATTCCCAACCTCGAAACCACACTATTGCTCTTGCTGTGGCAAGGGGACTGAGAGTGACGGTAGACATCACAATGATTACCGTGGTTGGAGCTGCCCCATTTTTACCCGTCCTTCCTACTTGTACACATGGGGAGGGGGGTTACTGCAGGAGCAGAAGGTGATCCCCTTCCATAAACCAGGAAGCACTGCCACTGGCAGCACCCTTGACTGTGGTCCAGCAGACCGCGGGGAACCCGGGCTCACTGTCAGATCTGGATTGCTGGCATGGTAGCATAGCACACAACCACTGTGTGCAAAAATGTATAAATCAGAAAGCCAAGTGGCCTAGAGGAAGTGCGACATGCTTCCATTTGGGCAACCTTAGTTTGGAGGGCGACTCACATCCTTGCCACCCGGTAGTCAGGCTGGGAAATGTGATGCCCAGCCAGCTGGATTGGTGCCATCCCTGTCCGTGGCAGCGACCTCTCACAATTGGCTAAGGATCTGCTTCTTTGCAAGGGGTATGCATACACAATGCTGCACTGACATCTCTGGAGACTGTGTCATGCCAGGGAGGTGGAAGGAACTCAGGGTTCTGCATGCACTGTACTACAACTAGACTTCTATAAGTGGGGGGACCCTGGTTGTCTAAATAATGGCAAGGATCAGCATGCTCGGTCTCTGAATGGCAGCAGCTGAGCACTTTGTATTGAATTTTTGCTAAATAAATATTGAACTTTCTCCATCACCATGACGTGCGCCAATCTTTTGGACTACAAAATGCCAATCTTTTGAACGATAAAAACAGGGTCTGCTAGGCTTTTCCCAGGCGATAATATTTCAAGGTCCACAGGCTTGTAAATGTGAGTTAGAGAAACGCTAATTTAGTACTCACTGTAGAGCCTGAAGGAGTGAGGCATTGTTAGGCTTGAGTGGAACAGCCTGGCATAACTTTAGATTCTGCTTCCACAAGCAACAGCATAATGCTGAAATTGAACAGAGAGAAGACACATTCATTTCCCTGTCCTTGCGAAATAATGTTGAGGCCCCCATAGACTATATGCTGTGAGAGGTCGTGCGTTGTTTTCTTAATCTGAATTTAAAGACATGGGACACTGTCCCAACAAAACAATTGCATACGTGCAAACACAGAAAAGCAGTTTCTTTTTCAAGCTCTGGGAGACAAAACATTTAAGCAAATTCTATTATGTTGTCAAATGTGGCAGATCTGGAGACATGGATGGATGGATAGATGGACACAGATGTATTAAAGGAAAGTATGCAGTTGGTTCTGAATCTTGTAGCACTTTGTAACTTAGGTTTGATTAATATTTGACACCTCCAGTAATTTGGTTCAGTCAAAATGCACGTTAATTACCTTGATGAATAATCTTTTCTTTTTTAAAAGGGAGACAAAAATTGATTTTTTTAATTGCCAGAGAGAATGAGATGAGTAATATATCAAAGAAATGGCAGCTGCACTTCTATGGAGAGACAGGACTGCAAAATTATAAATAGTTAAAACTCCTCCCACTTACGCAAGGCACGAATAAGATCTGAGGTTAATTGGGCACACAGTGTTGCTTTATTTAGAACATATGCTATTTTAGGACATAAGCAGTTATCAAGGAAGAAAATGTGTGGTCTTTGGAGTTGAAAAGATGATTACAGAAATAGTCTGCGACTGCACATTACATCTCCAAGTGATGATACACGACAAGAGAGGCTTTATGTTTGATAGAAATGCGTCCTGTGATGTAGGAAAAACCTCCTTCCCACATCAGGACACATTATGTAACTCAGTTTTGAAAGTTAGTCAAAAAGAAAAATATTTGAGAATTCTGATTAACACCAGCTTGGAGTTTAAAGATCATTGTACCACAGTCATTTCGAAAGCAAATGTGTTTTTAGGTATCCTAAAACAAAATATAAACAGCCGTAAGGCAGAGGTTATTATGCCCCTGCAGCGATCCTATATATGACTCTTACTAGATTATGGAAGCCAGTTATGGTGCCCATATCAGACAAGAGAAACAGATAGTTGAAAGGGTACAGTGAAGGATGACAAAAATAATAACAGGCATCAAAGTCCTGATGTACACAGAGAGGCTGGCAAACTTAAACCTATACCCACTAGAACTAGTGAAGAAAAAGGGGAGATACCTTATTATTTCAAGATATAATTAATGATCTATATTTATTTTAATGAACTATACATGACATTTAAAGATACTTACTCAAAAACCAGAGGCCACCCTCTACAACTTAACCAAAGAATGAGTTGAACAAACAGAAGAAAGTTTTTTTCACTGACCGAGTAATACATCTGTGGAATGATCTACCATCAGAAATAATTATAAGCAGCTCAGAAACACAGTTTAAAACAAATCTGGATACATGCACAATGAATGGCACAGATCTGAAGTATTATCCATAAGAACAGGGTGATAATCATAGGCTATTGGCCTTTTTAGCTCCTGAAAAACATTAGTGAATATTAGTGATTGGCCAACTGTGGTTTTAACAATATATAGGCACCCCCAGTTGAGGGTGGACTGAACCTTGTATACCAAGGTGATGACGCACTGCCAGATTTTGAACAAACAAGTTAGGATGCTGCTGATGTCATTGATGATTTCTTGCAAACTCTGCACTGTTAAAAACAGGAACTGCTGCCCCAACTCCCTTCCCATTTTGAAGCCCCTCCTGTCACCATCTCCTTTCCACAACCCCCTGTCACAACCCCCCATCATCACCCCCCACTCCTTCACTACCCTCCCTTGCCTCCATGTCTTCACGTTCCCCCAATTTTAAGCAGGAGAGAAAATGCTGTAATAATGTGCAAATACTGCTCACTTTGTGTGACTCTCTGTGCACCAGTTTATCTGATGTTCTCTTGTATTTTTTGAAACCAGGCAAGGTCATCTCAGACTGATTTACTTCTGCCTGTCATATTCAGCAAAATATGCCCATTCCTCTGTATGGCAAGTTTTTTGATTCTCTTATTTGTATTGTTTGTCTGGTTGCTGTAGTTATGACATGGAACCTTTGTAAATGAGCTTTCAGCTCAAAGGTATTATAATCCAGTAATTAAATAAATAAATAAGCCCTTCATAGTCTTCATTTCCACCATGGTCCTGGACAACGCATTCTACCTGGCCACCACACTCGCCATGAAGAAATAATTCCTTATATCGTTCATGAAGTCCTCCCCAGTCAGTTTATACCCATGTCCTTTTGTGGTCCCATCTCAACACTTGAACAGCTGCAAGTAGTCAACCTTATTATTCCCTTGACATATCAACATATGAAGAAGCCAGCAGAAGAAGGCCATTTGATCTGTCTAGTCTGCTTGTATTGCAGGGTCCACTGCTTGAGCTACTGTCCCTTACCCCACAACTGCTCCCATCCTCCCTACCCATAATCCTTACCTTCCCCCATGCCTATCCCAGCCTCTCTTGAAACTGCCCACTGTCTTTAACGGGATCACCTCTTCTGCAAGCGCATTCCAAGTGTCCACTACCCTCTCCATGAAGAAGTGCTTCCTGACCTCCCTCCTAAACCTCCCCCCTGCAGCTTAAGACTGTGCCCCCTGCTGTTATGGTTGTCACTCAGCTTAAAGAGACCCTCCTTATCCATATTATTTATCCCTTTCAAGTACATAAAGGTCCCACTCATATCCTCTCTCTCTCTCTCTCTCTCTCTCTCTCTCTCTCTTTCCTCCAGGGAGTACATGTTCAGTGCCCTCAACCTCTCCTTGTATGCCTTACCCTGCTGACCCGCTATCATCTTTGTAGCCTTCCTCTGGGGACCTTCTCCAGCAGGTTAATGTCCTTTTTGAGGTGTGGACACCAGTACTGAACTCCATACTCTAGATGTGGCCTCACCAGTAACCTGTACAAGGATATTGTAACCTCCTGTCTCCTACTGCTGATCCCCCTAGCTATGCATCCCAGCATCCTTTTTGATCTTGCTGCTGCTTTCTTACACTGTGTGGAGTGCTTCAGGTCACTAGTGATCATCAGCCCCAGGTCCTCCTCCTCCTCCTCTGATGCAGATACCTGACTCCACCCAGGTAGTACTCTGTCCTGGAATTATTGGCTCTAATGTGCATAACTTTGCATTTTTTGGCATTGAAGCCAGGTTACCAGATCCCGGACCACCTTCCCAGCTTTCCCAGATCATCCTGTAGGTCCTGTATCCCTATAGTTGTGTCCACTCTCCCTCAGAGCTTGATGTCAGCCATGAATAGGCACATTTTGCCCTTAATGCCATCCACAATGTTATTGATGAAGACATTGAGCAACACTGGCCCCAGCACCAAGCACTGCGGGACCCCACTGGTGACCTCTCTGGTGCCAGATAATTCTCTCCCCACAACTACCCTCTGGGTTCTGTTCTTCAGCCAGTTTTCCACCCAGGTAGACATCTTATCCCCAACCCCAAGATCCGCCAACTTCCTGATCTACCTTTTGTGGGGCGCAGAGTCAAAGGCCTTGCTGAAATCTAGATAGAGAATGTCTACTGCTTGGCCCCTGTCTGCTGTTCTAGTGGCCCAGTCAAATAAGTCAATTATATTTGTTTGATATGAACCCCCCCACCCCACCCCGAACCCATGCTGTCTCACATCCTGGAGACCATGCTCCTCTAGATATTCTACCAACCTTTCCTTAACAAACAAGAGAAACACTCTGAAGATGGGTCAATACCAGTCCATTTACAGAAGAAAGGTTCTGAAAGAACTAGTAAAATTGAAGGTGGACAAAGCAATGGGGCCTGATGGAATTCACCCAAGAATTCTAAAAGAACTAAGGGTAGAACTAGTGACACCACTGACTACTCTCTTTAACAAATCATGGGAGGATGGGGTGGTACCTGAGGACTGGAGGAGGGCGGATGTGATTCCTCTTCACAAAAGTGGGAGCTCGGCAGAGGCAGGAAATTATAGACCAGTTAGTTTGACCTCAGTGGTAGGGAAAATGATGGAATCACTTCTGAAGGAAAGAATTGTTGAGTACCTAGAGGCCAGTGGGGCACAGGACCCAAGGCAGCATGGATTCACAGCAGGAACGTCGTGTCAGACAAATCTAATAAATTTCTTTGACTGGGTGACCAAGGTAGTAGACAAGTGAGGGGCTGTGGACATGGCCTACCTAGATTTTAGCAAGGCATTTGATACAGTCCGACAAAAAAGATTAATAAACAAGTTAGTCAGCCTTGGAGTAGGTCCCAAGGTGGTAGCCTGTATAAAAAAATTGGATGGACAACAGGACGCAAAGGGTAGTAGTAAACGGAGTCCACAGTGAAGAAAGGAGGGTTACTAGTGGGGTACCGCAGGGTTCAGTACTGGGACCAGTCCTTTTTAATCTCTTTATAAGTGACATTGCAGAGGAACTGGAAGGAAACGTATGTCTCTTTGCAGATGATACAAAGACCTGCAACAGGGTTGATGCACAAGATGGAGTGGAAAGGATGAGAAGGGACTTGGCAAGGTTGGAGGAATGGTCAAATGTATGGCAGCTTAGATTCAGCGCAAAGAAGTGCAAGGTAATGCACCTGAGAAACAAAAACCCAGGGGAAGAGTACACAATGGGGGGTGAGATACTGACAACAATAAAAATGGAAAAGGTCCTGGGGGTAATTATATCAGATGACCTAAATGTGGGCAAGTAATGTGAGAAGCAGTAAGGAAGGCTGGCGGGATACTGGGATGCATAGGGAGAGGCATCAACAGTAGAAAACAGGAAGTTGTTATCCCTCTGTATAGACAGTTGGTGAGACCCCATCTGGAGTACTGTGTGCAGTTCTGGAGATCTCATCTCCGTAAAGACCTAGACAGAGTGGAGGCTGTCCAGAGGAGGGCAACCAAAATGGTGAAGGGTTTGCACCAGAAGTCATACGAAGAGAGACTAAAGGAGCTTAATATGTATACCCTTGAGGAGGGTGGGGACATTATAGAAACTTTCAAGTACCTCAAGGGAATCAATAAAGTCCAAGAGGTAGTATCTTTCAGAAAAGAGATGTGCAAGAACAAGAGGCACAATTTGAACATAGAGGGGGATGCGCAGAGGTAATGTGAGGAAGTATTTTTCATGGAGAGGGTTGTGGATGCATGGAACACCCTTCCTGAGGAGGTCATGGAGTCAAGAATAGTGGGGGAATTCAAGAGTGCATGGGACAGACATAAGGCAGTTCTACTGGGGGGGGTAGGAGGAAGTAGGCTGGTGGTTAACTAAGATCTGCAGCTTATCCGTTAGGTAGGAAAATGGGCAGACTAGGTGGGCCAAGCGGTCCTTATCTGCCGTTAAATTCTATGTGTCTGTGTTTAAGTATGTTCTCCGTGAGCTTGTACACGATTGAGGTCAGACTGACTGGTCTGTAATTCCCTGGGTCATCCATGGGACCGCTTTTGTGTAGGGGCACCACAAGTGCTGTTCTCCAGTCCTGCAGTACCACGCCTGACTCCAGTGAACTATTAAGTAAGCCTGCCTGTGGTCCTGCCAACTCTTCAGTCAGTTCCCTTAGTATCCTTGGATGTACTCTGTCCAGCATGGTGATTTGTCCACCTTCAATGCTAATAGTCCCTCCCTCACTCTGTCCTCCTCTGTCACTACATCTGTGTGTTCCCCCCACTCTTCTTCCCCCTCCTGAAGGCACTGGTCCATCCTTCTCCCTGGTGAAGCTGGAACAGAAGTATTCATTTAGTATCTCTGCTTTCCCCCATTGTCCTCCAGCCACTCCTCCCCTTTCTTAAGCCTAACAATCCTGTGTTTCTTGTCCCTTTTCTCACTTGCATAGCGAAAGAAGGCCTTCTCCCCCTTCTTAATTCCTTCAGCTGTCTGTAGCTCCTTCTGTGCCTTAGCTCTCTGGACTTCCTTACTTGCTTCAGTAGCCAACCTTAGGTAATTTTCCCTATCCACCACTCTCTTGAACTCCCTGAATTTCCTATAGGCTGACCTCTTTTCTCTTACTGCCTGGGTGACCCCAGAACTGAAACAGCTGGGCGTGAAGGCCCATGTGTTCTTCCCCCTGAGCCTAACAAACTCCTCTGTGGCAATCAGTGTTCCTTCCTTTATGATGAACCACCTTTGGTCCACCCACATATCTGCTCTGATGCCTGCCAGGTGGCTTCTTAGCGTTTCACTTCACTTGACACATTTAAATGTCTTGGTCATGTTGCTTTGCTTCCTCCTAGTCTCTATTGTGTACATATTAAGACTGCCCAGCCAATCCTCATACAGTAGGTCTTTGCCTGTTACCTATGAATCATTTGGGTTGCCCTCCTCTGCACTGACTGGTCCCTTTTGAGTGAGAGCTTCAGAACTGTGCACAGCACTCCAGGTGTAGCCACTCCAGAGATCTGTACAGGGGCAGAATCATCTCCTTTCCCGCACTAGAAAACCCTCTACCTACTGTATGCATTCCAGCATCCTGCTGAACAATCCAGCAGGTGTAGCTGTGACTCAGTGGCTTGGTGCTCTTACTGACCTTGCCTTATGCCTTTGTACACTGGGCTATGACCTGTAAGGTATCAGCAGTGGGCACTGTCTTCAGTTGTCTGGCCTACCTTGACGCCACCTAGCCAAGACTCAGTTTTAGGATTGTTTCTGCCAGTATGCATTATTTTGGCATTCAGTCTGAGTTGTCAGACCCTAGACCACTGCTTTAACATTCCTAGATCACTTGTCATTTATCCTGGATACCTTCTTTACTGTCCTCCCACCCACCCACATAACTTAGTATCATCAGAAAACAGACTAATCTCACCCAGTATCCCTTCCCCTGTGTTGCAGATGAACATGTTAAAGAGAACTATTCCCTGAACAAATCCCTGAGGGTACCCTGCTTGTCACTTCCTTCCTACCCCCCACCAAGTGTTGGCTATTTGCATCAACCCTCTGGGACCCTCCTCAATCAGCTCGCAGGCAACCTGGTCAGACCCCCCAAAAAATACCTTGGTCACCTAACTTCTTTACCAGCCTTCTATGTGACACTGAGTCGAAGGCTTTGCTGAAACACAAATACTGGATATCAGCAGCCTGACCCTAGTCCATTGTGTTGAAGAAATCAGTGGGGTTAGTTTGGCATGACCTCCCCTTCACAGAGCTGTTCTGCTCCTGTCTTGCAGATTGTCTGCATTTAGGTTCTCCATCATCTGCTCCTTGATTTATATATAGCCTCTAGCAGTTTGCCAACAATAGAGGTCAGGCTGGCTTACTGGCCTGTAGTGCCTGGTGTCCTTGTACATTCAGAAGAGCTTAGTTTGGTGTTGTGGTGTTCTCCCTTGAGGTGAGAATAGGTAGAATGGAGGAAAAATAAACACTAAGGGTGACAAGAGTAAGTGAATGTGGAGGAGAGGGATGGTGGTGAAGGCAGGGGCAGACATGGTTAAATGTTATTGTCATAAGTGCTAAGGTCACTGAAAGTGCAGTGGGGGAAGAGAGGAGGGGAGGGTAGAGAGAGGTGGAGGTGTAGCTAAGGGGACAGAAGGAATCGTGAATGGGGAAGGGTAGAGATCGTGATGACAGGGATTGAAGCAGGTGGAGGAAGTATCTACGGGTGGAGGGAGAGAGGAGAGGGAGAGGGAGAGGGGCAGACAGTATGGGGACAGCTAAGGGAAGGGAGGAGCAAGAACCAGTTGAAAGGATAATAAGGGGGGGTTGTGGATAATCAAGGGATTATGAGAGAGAGTAATCGGCCCTAAGGTCTACAGGGTACAGTCGCACTTACTAAGATTAGCGAGGTGGAGGTGTAGTTTGCCTTTGAATGGGCCTAGCTTATACTCATCTATGATATCAGGAGGGAGGCCATTTATCAGGGTTGGGGCCTGGTGAAGAAAGCATGTTGAGCCAGGGAGGTACTGCAGAAAGGCACAAGGTAAGTGGGTCTGAGTGAACTGCGAGTGAAGCCTGAGTTAGGGGAAGGCATCATAAAGGCCTGCATTGCAGTGGGGGTAGGGCCAAGGCAGATTTTCTTTGCCAGGAGGCAGGTTTGATAAGCTAGACTACCATCAAGAGTAAGCCAGTTAGAGTGTTTGAAGAAGTCACAGGTATGCATACTCTTACCTGCTCCTGTGACAGGCCTGCAGCATTTATTCAGGGCAGTCCTGATTCTCTTTAGGGTGCTGTCTGTAGCAGCCCCATAGAAGACTAGCCCGTAGTGAATTATGGACAGGATGGCACTAGTTACAGCTGTGCCCATGGCTTCATTGGTCAGATAGTGGTGGTGGCGGTGGAGGACCCCTATTCTTGAGTTAATGGTATTTGTGATACATATGGCGTACATGTGAGTGGTAAGAAAGCATGCTGTCAAGGGTAATACTGAGATATTTAAATTCCAGAACTTGATCAAGTGGTTGCTGTTGACTGTTGAGGATAGTTAGGGCAGCAGTTTTAAGCTTGCTGTGGGAGTTATGGAACAGCATAACCTTAGTTTTTTTATAGTTCATTAGCAGTTTATGCTGCTCAAACCATGACTCAGCTAGGCTGAAATTCCTCTGGAAGTTCTGGGAGAGAGGGACAGGATCATTATGGGTAGAGAAAAGGACTGCCTTGTCAGTATAGAGTATAATTTTATTACTGCATGCTGCAGGAAGTTTTTTGATGAATAGGCTGAATAGCAGTGGGCTAAGGATGGATCCTTGGGGGACTCCCGAACGCACAGGGAGGCTACAGGAGAGAGAGTCAGTGATCTTAACTTCTGGCTCCTATCCATGAGGTGGCTTTCAAACCACATGGTAACATCAGCTGAGAGGCCAAGGGCAGAGAGGGAGTCCAACTGGTGATTCACGGTGTCAAAGGTCTTGGTCAGGTCAGTGTACACCACACCATGTAGATGACCTGAGTCCAGGGCCTTATGTATATGGCTAGTAAAATCAAGCAGGGCAGAGGCAATGCTATGAGCTTTCCTGAAGCCATGCTGCTGTGGACTCTGTAGACCGTATTTGTTGCGGTGTTCTGACACCTGATCTGCAACAATGCGGTCAAGCGCATTGGAGAGTGGAGGTAAGATCGAGATTGGGCGATAATTGAAATGTAAGGACCTATCACTGTTTTTATGTACTGGGGTGACAATGGCAGATTTTCAGAGCTGGGGGAACTATCTGAGGGAGAGTGATATGGTTAAGAGTTTAGTGAGCGGGTATAAGATCACATCTAAGGAGAGAAAAAGTAGTTTGAGATCAAGGGTGTTGCTGCTGAAACTTGATTTACTTAGAACTTTTTGAAGATATTTCTTAGCTTCAGCAAGGGACACGCTCCTAAACTAGAATGAGGGGTATTTTTGGGGTGGTTAGCATTACCATTGGGGCAAAATGGGGTGGGGTCAAAGAAATTAGAGGGAAGGACACTGCTAAGATCAGTGAATGCTTGATTAAAGGTGTTGGTAATTTCTTTGTGGTCCTGATTGACAGTACCTTGTACCTCAAGCATGGAGGGGGAGGATTTGTTGTGTTTACCTGTAAGGCTTTTGATGTTATCCCAGAAGGATTTACTGTTACTCCAGGTGTTTGTAAGCTTGTCCCTGTAGTATTCTTGTTTGGCGCTGTGAATAGCCGGGGTACACTGGTTCCTGGCAGCTTTGTAGCGCTGTAGGTCTGTCTGTTGTCTTGATGCCATTGCATGATGCCAGAGATTATCCCTGTTCTTCATCATGGTAATGAGTTCAAGGGTAATCCAGAGGTTGATGGAAGATCTAAGTTTTCTTTTTCTAAGGGGGGACAAAGCTGTTGCAGACTTCATTAAACCTAGTAATGAAGTAAGTAAGGGCATGGTCAATATTGTGCATGGAGTCGAGAGGTGACCAGTCAATCTTCGTTAGAGCGTCAAGGAATTGGGGAAGTTTACCTTTCTTTAGGATGTGTTTGTGACAGAATGTGTCCTTAGGTTTGGGTGCCTTGTTCGACCATTGGCAGATGACTGGTGAATGATCGCTAAGGGCGTCAGGTAGTAGTTCAGTGTTAGTGATTCTATTAGGGTGAGAGGTGAGGATCAGATCAAGAAGTGTGCTACTACCAGTCTTATAGTTGAGCCTTGTGGGGGTAGAGACCATTTGGGTGATATCTATGGCGGCAATGGCATCCTTGTAAGGGTCAGCTTCAGGAGCCAGCCAGTTAACAATGAAGTCACCCATCACAATTGTCTCACTGCGGTGGGTGTGGTTGTCAAGGAAGTCAGTGACCATTTTAAAGCCAGCAACTTGATCGTGAGGGGGATATATACGTATATGACAGTGAGGGATTTACCTAGTCGGCCAAGTATTATTTTAATCGCTAGCATCCGAGCATTTTATGCAGAGGGAGTTAGTGGGAGGACTTGTCCTTTAAGTGATTCTCTCAGATAAATGGTGCATCCTCCACCACGCTTGCCAATACGGTCGAGTCTGAAGATGACATATCCTGGAATGGACACAATATTAGGATGATGGCTGGCATTTCTTGTCCATAACACACTTTCAGACATTCCAAAACATTGCCTAGGTGGCTATTTTGTATCAGGCTAAGCAATGGATAGTTCAGACTTCATACAGAGTTATTGAAGGTAATGGATTAAAGATATCAGAAGATCTCAGACTACAGTTACTGGACGAAGGAGTCCGGATTCCAGATATAAATAAGGCAGCCAAAGCTGAAACAGAGAACATGAGAGTTAGTTGAGTGCAGCCTACAGGTTTGCCTGTCTGATAAGCTGCCAGGGTAGACTGTGTTCATGAGGCAGCCACTTTAGGGGTGATTGAGAGAATGACCCAGGAGGAAGGCATAGAGTGCTAAGTGCCATTGGTACCTTTTTTTTTTTTTTTTTGGTAATTATCATATTTATTGAGTTTTTACAACATACAGTCGACAGGTTCCAACATTTGCAGCACTGTATCAGAATCAAATACAAGATACATAATGTAGGAAGCACCTAATGCACCACATCCTCTCTAACATGGACAATGGTAAAGCCACCAGGACAGTTTTCGTTGACCTCTCTAAGGCTTTCGACATGGTCGACCATGCTCTCCTTACCCCCAAGCTTGGCCTCCTTGGTTGTTCTCAGAAAGTCACTAACTGGTTCAATAACTACCTAACTGGCTGTTCACAATATGTGTGCATCGGCCAAACCTGCTCCCCCACACTGCCTGTCTCTGTAGGGGTCCCTCAAGGCTCAATCCTGGGTCCCCTCCTTTTCTCCTTGTTCATCAACTCGCTCCCCTATGACTGCCTCAACTGTCACTCTCTCCTCTATGCTGATGACCTTGTCCTCTTCCACAGTGACAAATCCACGGCCGGAATCTTCTCTGTTCTCTCACACAACTGTGC
Organism: Neoceratodus forsteri; assembly: GCA_016271365.2. Taxonomy (NCBI): domain Eukaryota; kingdom Metazoa; phylum Chordata; order Ceratodontiformes; family Ceratodontidae; genus Neoceratodus; species Neoceratodus forsteri. The sequence continues at coordinate 875,776,021 of CM057455.1, read as the reverse complement.
TGTGGCCTACAGCTGGTTCTCAAAAAAAACCCTCCTCTTAGTAAATGCCAAAAAAACTAAATCCATGCTGTTCGGATCTAAACCCTTCCTTGCCAAAACTAAAAAGCACCCCCCTTACGTATTCTCACCCCTGACGGTCCAGCCCTAGAGGATGTCAACACCTACAAATACCTAGGCATACTACTCGACCCCCTCCCTCGCCTTCGATGACCATGCATATTCCCTTTTCAGAAGGTTCTATCAGAGGTTAGGTGCTGCCTATAGATTCAGGTAATACTTCACCCCTGAAGCCAGACTAGCCATTGTCCAGGGTAGTAATCTCCCTATTCTCGACTACTGTTCTCCTGTCTATGCCAGGACCTCTGCTACCACCATGACCAAACTCTCTGCTGCCTACAACAGTGCATGTCGCTTTGCGTTATTGGCCCTATTATCCACCCACCACTGCACCCTCTATAATACCCTTGGATGGCTACCACTGCAAGGCTGCTTCGACCTAGCCCTCTGCTGCATGGTGGACAGCATCATCCGCATGGCTCAAGAATTCCCCCTAACTGCCCTCCTGACAACCCGAACTCTTCACCGCAACCTCTGCTTTAATGGTACCCCACCCAGCTGTTCCTAGGGTATCAACCACCATGGGTAGCAGAGCTTGGTCTGCTGCTGCCCCCTTGCAGTGGAACAAACTGCTGGCTAAACACTGTTCTATCGACACTCACTCCAGTTTCAAGTCCCACCTCAAAATCTGGCTCCTGGCAAATTCCTCCTGCCGCTGCTCCCAGGGGTTACCCACCTACCCACGCTAGACTACCCACGTTAGACTATTCCCCAACCCACATCTGTTATCTCATTGCCTTGTTAATTAGATTTACACGGTATACATGACTTCCTTGCCTGTATATATTGTAAATATTTATTTTTATTGTATTTTCCGTGTACTACATTGTACTATGAGTACAAACTGTATATTTTTCTTAATGTTTATTCGGTGTATTACATGTCCACTGCTCTATGTATCATACCTTGTACAATGTGCTTACGATTGTTGTTTTCTATCAAACCTCTCATGTCCCATATTGGAACCTTGTACTCACTGTTCTTAATGGATTTATGCAGCATGCTTGTACACTGTGCTCAATATTGTTGCCTTTATCTATTTCTGTTTCATGTGTACTACAGTTACCTTGTATTCACTGTCACTGTCACCCTGTGCCATGTGTCCATGAGGAACGTCACCCAGGTGAAGCACCTGGTTCCTCCTGACTGATCTTCCTACTTTGGTCCACACCTTCGTTACCTCCCGCCTTGACTACTGCAACACCCTTTATCTTGGGCTACCGGGGGTTGATATTCACCACTTGCAGCTAGTGCAGAATGCAGCAGCCAGGCTACTGACTGGTTCTTCTAGGGCCAGTCATATAACACCTGTGCTCCACAGACTGCACTGCCTGCCAGTATGCTGGCGAATCACCTTTAAGGTCGGTTTGCTGACTTATAAGGCCCTATACGATCAGGGACCTGGTTACCTGAAAGATCTCCTTTGTCCCTACTGTCCCTTCTGCTCTCTCCAATCCACTGACGAGGAATTGCTGGAGATTCCCAGGGTTCGTTTAAAGACATCTGGGCCCAGATCCTTTAGTTTTATGGCCCCAACTCTGTGGAATTCTTTACCTCATCAGGTGCGAGATTGCCCGACTGTCCAAAGCTTTAAGGGGGCATTAAAACATTTCTTTTTAGCCTTGCATATAATGATTTTTAATGTTGCTGCCTTGGATTAATTTTTTTTTTTTTAATTCAAGTTTATTAATTCCAAGCAGGTACATCATTTTTATACACTCTATTCGTGATCTTACATATTTCTATAAATCATTTCATTTTCAGAGATTTCCATTATCCTCCTCTCTGTCATTTTAACATTTCATTAAAATCCTCAGTCTTGTCCAATAGTAGTGTGGTATCTTTCATTTTTATTTTATATACTGTTCTATTGTTCTTTCTCCGCCTCCTCTCCCACCTCACCCAATCTTCCCACCGGACCGGTCGTATCGCCTGAGGTCTCTTAAATTCCCTCCCTTATCCATTTTAATTTCTCTCCCCCCTCCCTAATCATTTTTTTAAGAACTCCCAGGCATTATACCCTTAGAAGAACACCAAACCTCCCACCTTGTCCATCTGTTCAGATAAGCTGGAGTTCGGTTATTAATTTTGTAAGTGAGTTCCTCTAGTTCAGAGATCGTGTTTATGATTCTTATCCATTCCTGCATACTTGGGGGGACAAGATCCAACCATCTTTTTGTAATAGCTTTATGTGCTGCTGTTATTAGAACAGACCAGAGATAGATCGAGCCCCCATCCATCATCCCCTCAGGTGGCTGCCCCAGCATCAGCATATGCCACTCCAAAGGGGTCTGCACCAAGAATATCTCTTTAAGTGCCCCTGAGATTGTGTCCCAGAAAGTCCTTAAAACACTACAGGACCAGAAGACATGTAAGTGAGTGGCTTCAAGCAAGCCACAACCCCTCCAACAATTGGCCAGAGCCCTCGGGTCCCTCCTACTTAATATTTGGGGTGTCAGGAAATAGCGGATCTTAATCCTCCACGAGAATTCCTGCCAATATGGTGACTGGGTCCTTTTTTTAGTGAGTAAGAATATTCGGTCCCAATTAATCTCTCTCAAGTCTTGGGGGAGCTCCTCCCTCCATTTTATTTTTACTCTCTTGAGTGGATCCCCTTTCAGGGTCGATAGTGCCTTATAGAGGTAAGAAATCATCCTCTTTTGTATATTAGCTATAATACTTTCATGTATGGCCCCTATAATGTGTTGGGCTCTGTTCGCATCGGTATCTTTCTTCTTTAATGTGAGAATATAATCTCTAGCTTGTAGGTATCTGAAATGATGTGTATTTTGCAGGCCAAATTTGTTTTTAAGGGATTCAAAATCTAGGAAAGTGTCTCCTTGCCAAAATTGTGATAAGGATCTCAAACCTCTTGTCTCCCATGTGAGAAATCCCCTGTCCAGGATGCCAGGTCTAAAATCCGGGTCCCATGCTAACCTCTTCAGGGGCCAGATAGAGTTTTTAAGTTTATATTTCTGTCATATTCTATGGACTGATCTGATAGTGTCTCTAACTGAGGTTAGTTGTGGATATGGAAATTTATTCTCATTAGGGGTCACCAATCTGGATTCCAGAGGGTGTGCTCTCATTCCTTTCTCCTCTATCTTTTCCATAAGTTGCCATCCTGCGGTGGTGTTGGGGTCGGACCACATCACAGCATTTTTTAATTGGGCCGCCAACAAATAGTCTTCGAGGTCCAAAAGGGACTGTCCGACTTTTTCTTTGTGTATTTGAAGAATTTTTAGATTTATTCTAGGTTTCTTAGAGTTCCAAATAAATTTAGTGATCGCTTTGTTCCATGTTTGGAAAATTGATTTATGTATATTCACCGGTATACATTGGAACAAATATAAAAACCTAGGTAGCACATTCATTCTTATAGTATTTATCCTTGAGTACGTAGGGAGATTTAGGAGTGACCATCTTTTAAAGTCTTTTTGCAGACCATTCACCAGTGGTGTGTAATTAGCAGCATACAGCTGAGTATTGCCTTGTAACCTGTATCCCCAGATATTTTATTTTATTCGCCTTCCAATTTAAAGGAAGGAGGTCACATATATCTGCAGTTGGTTTGTAAAATAAAGTAAGCACCTCTGTCTTATTCTTGTTAAGGGAATAACCAGATTGTCTGCCAAATTCCATTAGAATTGTCCAGACTTGTTTTATAGATTGCTGGGGTTTTGTGACACTCAGTAAGACATCATCTGCATAAAGTGATATCTTTTTGTGTAATGCTCCCACCTCCACCCTCTCACCTCATCTGCACTACGTACAGCTTCTGCCAATGGCTCAATATACAGGGTGAACAGAAGTGGGGACAGGGGACATCCCTGCCGTGTGCCTCTACCCAGGTGAAACCTATCTGATATTCCACCGTTCACACGTTCGTAGGCCTGTGGTCCGGAATACAGGGTGTGGATTGCATCTATAAAGGGTTTAGGAAATCCCCTGTTTTCCAGAACGGCAAACAGGAAACCCCATGAAACTTTATCAAAGGCCTTTTCGGCATCTAAACTCATCAGGCAAGCTGGTGTTCCAGATCTCTGAATAGTGTCTATCAGGTTTATTGCTGACCTAACACTATCAGGAGCCTGACGGCCTGATATGAAGCCCGTTTGGTCCATGTGTATTAGCCTTGGCAGAAGAGGATTTAGCCTAGAGGCTATTATGGCTGTAAATATTTTATAGTCTGTATTTAATAGTGATATAGGTCAATAAGATTCACAAAGTGTGGGGTCCTTTCCTTCTTTGTGAATAACTGAAATTATTGCATATTGCCAGGAAGGTGGTATTGGTTCAGTTCCGGACCATACCGCCGCGAATACTTTTTGAAGAACAGGGATAATTTCTACTGGAAAAGTATTATAGAATTCCGCAGCAAAGCCGTCCGGCTCCGGGCACTTGGCTGTCTTCAGATTTTTTATTGTATCATTAATTTCTTGTGAAGTTATGGGTCTGATCAAGTTTTCTGCTTCTGCCTGGGACAATGAAGGGAGATGAAATGAGCTCAAGTATTCCATTTTCTCCTGGAGGGAGGTTTCCTTACCAGGTGAATATAGCTTAGCATAATAATCTACGAAAGCCTGTGCTATTTGTGAGGCCTGGGTTACTTTTTGGTTATTGAGGGGAGAGGTTATTTTAGTAATTGTGGCTCTTGCTATGTTCTGCCTACATCTATAGGCTAGTACTTTAGTTCCTCTGGGACCACCCTCATAATATTTTTGTTTCAGATAAAGTAGGGCCCTTTCCACTTCTGCTTTTTGCATCTTTTGTAGCTGATTCTTGTCTTTCTTTAATTTCCTCTCTCTGTCTGGGTCCCATTTTTTTTCTGTTCTCTCTCTCCGCATCCCTAATAAGAGAGATTAAATCCTGTTGTTTCTGGGCTAATAGCCTCTTCTTCTGGGAGGCTGTTTTATCAGCCTACCTCTGGTGATCGCCTTGAGGGAATCCCAGAGAATTTGGGGTGATGTCCCCAGTTTATTGTTTTCTTCAATTGCTCTTTTAATGTACTGTTTAATCTCTTTGACCACCTCTTTATCCTGTAGAAGGGAGGTGTTCAGTCTCCAGAGGGTTTTTTTTTTTGGTAGTCCCAGGTTTATTTTTAAAAAGAGGGGGTTATGATCCGACAGTACTGAGGTTCCCACCCACATCGACGGGAAAAAAGGGAGATCCCTTGTAAAAGCGAAAAACATATCCAACCTTGAGTAGATGTGAAACCTCTGGGAGTGGCATGTGTATTCCCTACTGGTGGGGTACCATTCCCTCCATATGTCAGTCATTCCCAATTGTTGTAGGAGGGAACCGAGTGCTCCGGCCCTGTGGATCTCTGGTCGGGGTATTTGAGATGTGGTGTCTGGCTCCCTGTTTAAAACTATGTTCCAGTCTCCGCCCATGACCATTATCCCCCTTCGCCCTCTCGTCAACCATTTGTAGTATGGTTGAGTAGACGGAGACTGGTGATCCCGGGGGTATATATACATTCACCAGGGTAATCAGCTGATCCTGAACTGACCCGATAACAATGATGTATCTTGCTCCCGGATCCTCTAGGACTTCTTGCACCTGAAAAGGAAAGGAAGCGGAGAGCAGGATAGCCACTCCCCTCTTCCGCCCCCCCCCCGCCAGAAAGGTGAGGCAGCCTTCTACTTTTTAATTTCTGAACCTCCCCTGGTGTAAGGTGCGTCTCCTGTAGAAATGCCACCTCACAATTCTGAAGATTTAAGTATCTTTGGAGCCTTTTCCTTTTTAACCGGGCTCGTTCACCCATTTATGTTGAAAGAGACCACCTTTGAGAAACATCTATTCATTTGTACACAATTCCATTGGAACTACTGATCTCTGAAGTATTATTTTCTTGAAATAACCAGTTTGAGAAATTAAGGTACCTTGCATTAATATGAACCTTATAACTTCAACAAAGAACTTTTTCAGTAGTAACTTTAAACAAAACTGTATTAAACACATGTTCCAGTGCTCCGGCCTTACCCTAGCCTGAGCCGTAAGAAAATTTAATGTAGTGATGATCTTGGCCAGGAAAATTCGGAGCCATGTCATCTTATGTCCATTTATCCGACTTCCTTGGTGGAATTGTGCCTTTGGTCTTATTGCGGAGGAGATGTTTTTTCTGGACTTTCAAGGGAGCTCAGTAGTGCAATGAGAATACCCTTTGACATTACCAGAAACTTACTGGCAAGTCGATCCTCCTTTAAGCCACCCTTATGCCATCGCACCATTGCCGTTACTACTTCTCGTCCCCTAGTTTAGTTTTCCACCTCCTCCCGACCCCCAAGAGGGTGCAAGGATTAGGCAGAGGGTAGCAAGTAGTTAATCGCTCCCGAAACAAAACATTTAGAGGTCCCTAGGGACCTGTTGCAGCAGCTCCAACTGAAACAGAGCTGTATAGGATTCATCCCACTGACCTATGCTGCCACGTGCCCACCTTACTCTCCATGTCCCTCACATGTCCTTCCGACTAGTCAGTGCTTCTCCCCCTCCTAATGCGGGGAGAGAACTGAGCAACCAGAGAGGGTGTTCCAGCACTCTCTCATTTCGTGAGGGTATTGTCGACCGGTCTTATAGTCTAAAAGGCCCAGTCCCACTAGCTGTTAGCATTGCTAAGTTATTCTTTCTTCCTCCCCTTCCCCCTCCCTGTCCCCCCATTCCTCCCTTCTTTCCTTCCTTCTCCCCCATGTTCCTTAGTGGAGTGCCTGAGGACACATTTTAGTTCCCTTTCTTAGTTACTTTATTTATCCTGGGCTGCCCGGATTCTCTAGATGCAGTGTCTTATTTTCCCTTAACCCCGGCACAGAGTCCCCTCAGAGCAGTCGGGCTGTCTTTTTATTATGCTGGCTCCGGACTGTCAGCCTCATGTCATTATTAAGGCTTCACTCCCCACCAAGTGGCCCACAATTCCGGGCCCTTAAGCCAGCCCCACGCTCCCCAGCCGTAAGGGCAGCCAGGGACTAGATCAATTCTCTTATAGCTGTTCCCCACCCCCTATGCGGAGCCCCACGTCTCATATCGCCGTCGGGGGTGGGGGTCGACGACCAACCCAGGGCTCTCCAGAGGGGGAGCTCCACCTTGGTCCTCATTATATCTGCCCTCACGTTCCACTCCAACCACGTGACCCCCTCACTACTACTCTTATCTGCCTGCCACCTGATGTCTCCAGTGGGCTCACCATCCGAGTTCCCAGATCTTCAACCTAAAGATGTCCGATGCAAACGTATTTGACTCCTCCGAGACTCCCTCCCAGTTCCCTTCTTCTCCTTCCATCTTGTTCTTTAAAGGTGACAACCGCAATTGCGGGAAGCGTCACAGGAGGAACTTGCCCAGGCGCAAATCTGAAGTAACGGTTATTTAACGGTTGCCACCCCCCCCTCGCTATCCCCCCATCGTTCCCCTCCCTTCATGGGGTCTCCATTTTTCTTTTAATCTCACCTAAAAAGGATAGTGACAGTTATGAATTTCAGCCCAAGGTCGCCCCCGTAGTTTTCAGATCCTATAATTCTCTCTCCCTCCTGGTAATTTCAGCATAACCATTTCTCCACCCCACAATCCGGACGAACATTCACTTCATTCTAAACATATTTTCTGAGCATAAAATCTAGGTTATGGTAGTTCTGTCTAACAGTTCTCAATTCACCTTTGTCAGGAGTTGACTGTTTCCATTATGGGATGTTACGTTTCGAGCATTATCCCAGGATCTGATCAACAGCTTTCAAGTTCTTATTTCCCCTTCATCACTTCATAAGCCCATGGTTCCATCCCCCTTCCCCCTTTTCCCTCTCCATCGCAGACTCTTAAGTGTCCTCTCAGTTAGTTTGTGTGATGCTAGTAGTCTTTCATTAAGCCCCCGTTCAAGAGTACTTACAATACATCAGCCATTTATCGAGCGAGTGCAACACAATCTCACAGGAATCGAGGTGAGAATGTCGAGGAAGGGTCAAGAGTGCCGGACTGCCTAGGCAGCTCGCAGGTACAGCGGGACAGTTCTTCAGCTTTCAAGCTGATCACAGGTCATCTGGGGCTCCGTTCCTCTTCCGCTCGTATTTCTTCAGCTGGTGAAGTTTCTTCTTCCGCTTCCAGGCGGTCCGATGTTTGAAGATGTCTCGCTTTTTTGTCTATCGAGGTCGGGTCCCCATATTTCCTAGTCATCGCTGCGATGTCCAATCGAAGAGTTGTCTGGGAGTTTCTCTGTGTGGAGCCTTTGCTAGTTGTTCCTCCCTGCGCAACTGCCCAGGCGGATAATAAAAGGTCCTTCTCCATCTTCTCCTTTATCATCGGTGGCGTGGAGATCCCGAGCTCTTTCAGGTAGGGGGTTGCCGCCAAAAGGTCTTTGAAGATTTTATTACCTTGCTGGGATATTATTTTGAGTCTAGCCGGAAAGAGCACCTGTGCTTTAAGGCCCTTGGCTCTCAGTTGTTTTACTACAGGCCATATGGTCTTCCTTGCTTCTTGTACATCAGCTGTGTGGTCGTTGTCCAATGCAATTTTATGGCCCCTGTACGATAAGGTATTTTTCTGCCAGGCCCTTTTTAAGATATCTTCTTTTCTCTTATATGACGTTAGTCTGACAATAAATGATCTGGGTCTCGCACTGGGGTCTTTAGGCCACAGGGCCAGTGAGCGGTGTGCTCGGTCAATTTCTAGGTCCAGCTCTTCTGGTAAATTGAGAGACTCTCGAAGGAGAGCTTGGTTAAAGGCAATGTTATCGGATTCCTTTTCTTCCAGACCCTCTGGGATTCCATAAATGCGGACATTCTGCCGCCTACTACGCCCCTCGAGGTCGTCCAGTCTCTTTGTTAGCTCCCGATCTCTGGCCAATAGGTACATGATAAGGCGATCTTGTTTATCAGTCTGCTCCATTGTCTGTGTGAGGCCCAGTTCTATTTGATCCGTTTTGTGTTCTATCTGGTTAAAGTCTGAACGGAGGTCAGTAAGGGTCTGGTCTATTTTTGCAACCGTTCTCGCTGTTTGTTTGATCGTTTCCAGGATGTCCTCCGGCGGTTGTTTGCATTGCGGCGAGGCCTGTCGGTCGTCTGGCTGCGGACCTCTGGAGTCTGGATAGATGTCGATATCAGCTTGCAGCATTTCTCGAAATTTTTGCATAGGAGTAGTCAGGGGCTTCCCCGGTTTATTTTGTTTCTATTTGGCTGGAGATGCCATTTCCAAAAAGAGCGATTCACTTAGATGATTGTTCTTGGGGTCGAGGAGCTCCTCGATCAAGGCGCCATGTTAGTCGGTGACGTCACCGGAAGTCCGCCTTGGATTAATTTTAACATGGTTTTAATTATTTATTGATTATTATTATGTTATGTACAGGCACCTTGGTTTTGGAAAGGCACCTTTTACAAATAAAGTTTGATTTGATCTCCTTCCATCCCCAAGACGGACTAGGAGGCACATCGCTTCAAATCCCCCACCCCCCCAAAAGCACACAAACAGGCCGGATCCCCAAGGCATGGCAAGCGCTTGAATGAAAGGGCCCTGTGGGGATTTGGATGTTCCTCAATCCAGACATTCAGTCCTGTGGATCCAACATCCCCCCCCGGCCACACCAGCAGGCCCTTCACTGCAAAGCTCACCCCAGACACCCATGGCTCTAGTCCCCCCCCCATCAATCACAAAAAAAACCCGAACCTGTATTTAAAGCTGTCTTCTCAACCTTCCCTCAGACCACACCACACCACACCACACCACACTTGGAAGATCATTTTTAAAGTCCCACTCCCAAACAAGCAGCATTTCAATTCAGCCCCCCCAACCACACCAGCAGGCCCTTCATTGCAAAGGCAATGAATGGCTTCAGTCGTCCTCATCAATCACAAAAAAAAAAAAATCAGAAGCTGCATTTACAGCTGTCGTTTCAGCATTCCCCCAGACCACACCACACACGGAAGATCATTTTTAAACCAACCTATCTAGAGTGGAAAATGCATGCGTAGGGGGCATGTGCATGGCAGTTGCCACTTACAACACAGCAATGTCTGATGCGCTTGACTCCCTTGCACCGATCCGTGTATGACCCAAATCTTCTCACTTGAGGTCCCCGTGGTTTGATGGGGAGCTCAAGGTGATGAAGATTATGTGTCAAAGGTTAGAACACTGCTGGCGGAAGACCAGGCTGGAGTCGGACAAACTGGCCCTGCATACTTACTACGGTGAGTACCACAGGACAATCAACTATAAAAAGGTAGAGTTCCTGACCAGGGAGATTGCTGCCAGGAAGAATCGACCAACTGCTCTTTTTCGGACTGTAGACAGTCTTTTACATCCTGCCTGTCTGCAGCCAAAAAATACTTTTTCTGATGTGTTGTGCGAAGAGTTTGCTCAATTCTTCTTGGATAGAGTGTCCACCATCCGGGAGGGAATTCCATCAGTGAGCCAAAGTGTGTCTGACAGTGGTCACCTTGAGCGCCTAGAGAGCACTCTGTCTAGTTGGGGTGAGTTTAGACTGATGGAGGTGGCCACGGTCATCGTGGTTGTTTCCAGGTTGAAGCACACATATTGTGAACTGGACCCAGTGCCAGCACGGTTCTTGATGGGATGTGTCGACTCTGTAGATCTGGTGTTTGCCTTGATTGTCTGGTGTTCTTTGTCAGAGGGAGTCTTCCCAGATGCCTTGAAGGAGGCACTGGTGAGATCCCTTCTGAAGAAGTCATCTTTAGACTCTGACGTCAAGGCAAACTACCGTCCCATCTCCAACCTTCCGTTTTTAGGCAAGGTTGTTGAGAAGGTTGTGGCGCTTCAGCTTTAGGAGAACCATGGCCCATGATCTATACGATCTTCTCCAGTCTGGGTTTCATATGAGGCATAGCACAGAAACTGCATTCGGGTGCACAATGACCTCCTCAGGGCAAGAGATCGAGGAGAGGGGACAGTACTCGTTCTCCTTGATCTCACCTCAGCTTTTGACACGGTGGACCATTGTGTGTTACTCAACTGCCTGAGGGAATTTTATGGACTCACTGGCACTGTCATCTGCTGGTTTGAGTCCTGTCTCACGAACAGGAGGCAAAGGGTAGTGAAGGGGAATTTCTCCTCCTCCTCCCCTAGCCTCCTGTCCTGTGGAGTACCTCAGGGCTCGGTCTTGTTGCCACTGTTGCTCGCCATGTACTTGCTGCTCCTGGGAGAACTCATTAGAAAGTACTGTTTGGGGTTTCATTGCTATGCAGATGACACCCAGCTATACCTTTACTTTGCCCCTGGGACATCCAACACAGTGGACATGCTAAATAAATGCCTTGCTGAGATCAGTGACAGGATGGCCCCCAGTTGGTTGCGAACCCCAATAAGACAGAGGTACTGACAGTGGAGTTGAACAGAGGGCATGTTAGGATGGCCTCTGGCGCAAAGACAGGACTTTTTCTGGGCTCAGTGCCATTAAAGACCTCCTCTAGGGTATGCAATCTTGGCGTTATCCTTGACAGTGGATTGACACTTGAATCTCAGGTGTCATCCATTGTCCGTATTAGTTTCTATCATCTAAGGACTATTACAGTAGGTAAGGCTAGGGGGATGTTGGGGTGTATTAGTAGGGATATCACAAGTTGGAAGAGAGAGGTAATAATCCCTCTTTACAAGACACAGGTTAGGCCCCATCTGGAGTACTGCGTACAGTACTGGAGGCCACACCTTCACAAGGACATCAACCAAATTAAGGCAGTCCAGAGAAGGGCAACGAAAATGGTGCAGGGACTGCATCAGAAGACATATGAGGACAGATTAACGGAGCTCAATATGTATACCCTAGAGCAAAGGAGGGGGAGAGGTGATATGATCGAAACATTCAAACACCTTAAGGGCATTATCAAAGGTGAAAGAGTCTAACATGTTTCAGTATAAGAAAAATAGCAGGACAAGAGGACACAGCATGAGATTAGACTAGAGAGAGGCCGATTAAGGGGTAATGTGAGGAAGTTCTTTTTCACAGAAAGGGTGGTGGATGCATGGAATGGCCTACCCCAGGAAGTGGTGGATATGAATACAGTGCAGGGCTTCAAACAGTCATGGGTTAGGCATAAGGGAGCAATATAGATGAGTATGAATAGATAAGCCATCGACAGAGCAAAGGCTGATGGCACATTTATAAGGTAGAAAAAGAAATGGGCAAACTGGATGGGACGTGCGGTCCTTATCTGCCGTCACCTTCTATGTTTCTATCACCAGGATCAAGCCCCTAGTTCCGCCCCTGAACCTTCGTACTCTGCTGCATGCCTTCGTGACGTCGAGGCTTGACTACTGTAATGCACTCTACCTCGGGGTCTCGGGAGGTTCCCTCTGCCAGCTGCAGCTAGTGCAGAACACAGTTGCCAGGTTGTTGACAGGGCAGCCTAAGTACTGCCACATCACCCCAGTACTGCATGAGCTGCACTGGCTGCCGGTCAGGTGGAGGATCCTCTTTAAGGTGGGCTTGCTCACTTTTAAGGCCCTACACGGCCTGGGCCCTGGTTACCTGGCGGACCTTCTTACACCTGCTGCCTCAGTGTGTGTCCTCCATTCCTCCTCTAGGGACCTCCTTGCAATCCCCAGGACGAGGTTAAACATGGCCGGCAACAGAGCTTTTAGTGTCGCCGGCCCTGTTCTGTGAAATTCGCTACCTCCAGCTTTAAGGGAGGCCCCTTCAGTAGAGGTTTTCAAGGCCTTCTTGTTTAACCAAACTTTTCTGGGCTGTGTTTTTTAATTACTGCCTAGGTAGTGACATACTGAATAACAGCTTTTGTCCCAGGCCACCTACTTATTTATTTAAGTATTTTCTGATTATTATAGCTGTTTATTTAACATTGTTATATTTATTGATATGTTGTTTCATCTATTCTTTGATTGTGCTTTTATGTATGGCACCCAGAGCCCCTGGGATTGGGCGTCTTGAAATAAAATTTGCCTTGCCTAATCTCCCAACCCCAAACAAGCAGCATTTCAATTCAAACTCCCTCCCGGCTCCCCCAGATAAATAGTACGAGAGCCCCCAAACCACACCAACAGGCACTTCGCTGCAAAGCTCTCCCTGTAGGCCTAGGGCTGCAGTCCCCCCCATCACTCACACACAAAAAGCAGAAGCTACATTCAAAGCTGTCCTCCTAACCTTCACCCAGACCACACCACACGTGGAAGATCATTTTTAAACTCCCTCCCCTAAACAAGCAGCAGCAGCATTTCAATTCAAACCCCCTCACAGCTCCCCCAGACAAATCGTAATGAGTACCCATCCTTCCCAGTGGCAGGAGAGGTCGGCTGGTTGGAAGAAATGGTCCGGCAGTCTGAGTCAGCATGGAGATGTGGCTAGTGTGGTTTTAGTCCGTGGCAGTCTGGGTCACAAGTTTGGTGGCAGTCCAGTCGTGAGGCAGGCTGAAGAGCTCCAGCTGGTTCAGCGTGGCGTTCAACAGGTCTGTTCAGGCAATCAAATGCAGAATGTGGTCACAGAAAAGGGAAAAAAATCCATGCATCTTCCATCTTCCTTTAAACTTCCTTCCTGATGATGGCACCATTGCTGACTCCAAGCTGATGGGTGAGCAAGCCGTTCTTCATTGATTGGTTGCTGAATCCTGCCCACCTATTGGCTGAAAACACCTCCTCTGATTGGCAAAGCCCTCCCTCCTCCTAACTGGTTCCTTGCTGAGCTCTTGCTGCTGTTTGATTGGCCATCTCTGTATCCTGCTGCCTAGCTTAGAGATAGGCTGACTCCCGATCTCTGGAAATGTATGCCCCAGTCTTGGGAGGAGGTAGTCTGTAGTGTGTGTCATCTGCAAGGGGGGGGGGGGCCCAGAAAGGGCTGGGCGCTGCAGTGCCAATATGAATATTTCGAACAGTAGGGTTTGCAATCAGAGGCTCCGCAATACAATCAGCGGCTCAGTCAACAATGATGGGGAGGTGTGGTGTAAGATGATGCAGGGGGCAATAACAAACAGCAACAAATTGAGAAAGTCAAGAGGGTGGACCAAGAACAGAATGGGCACTGTTGGTTCCTGCTGTACGCTCTGTCCATGTAGGCTGTTTATTGGTGCAAGCTTTAGAACTGCAGTCTACAGACTTAGAAATCATAAAAGTGAAAGTCAAGGCAAGACAAGTGTGTAGAGTTACCAGATGTCCTCTTTTATAAGGACATGTCCTCTTTTCCAGCTGCCAAATATTCTTCATGTACCTTCTCTATCCTGTTGTATTATTATGATTTTTATAATTTTTTTTACTCTTTCCTACCCAGGACCTCCTTGTAAATGAGCTGTGAAGGTGGTGGAGACTTTAAACCCATTAACTTGGGGTCTGGCACCAGGGCTCATCAGGGAGGGACTAAGTGTTCTCTTTTTTGGCATCCCAAAATCTGGTACCCCCTACAAGTGTGTGGCCCAAGGCAGCTGCCCCTACTGCTCCCTCCCCAAAGCTGGCCCTGACTGCTCATCTTTGCTACTTCCATAACCTACATACTTTGCACACTTTCTACATTGTTTTTTTTCTTTTTCTGAAATGTATTACTTGAACCTTGCTTTTTTTGTTCCAGTACATGCACCCGTTGTTATTCCTCTATTTGTTGGTGCTGTATCATTCCTTGTTGTATCCCCCTCCCCTGGGTTGCACCTAAAAACAAGCTTTGGCTCAGTGTGTCTGTCCCTGTCACCCTGTTTTAAATAAATAACTATGTTCATTTTCTAGCACTTGTATTTCTAGATACTGTAGATGACCATATTATGGGTAGATATCACATTGCAAAGTTCATCAGGTTTTACTTCCCTTTTTTGTTGCATGCAGTACCACTGGGACTGGAAGTGATTTGCTGAGCAGTCAAAAGCTCAGCTACTTTAAACCAAGATACATAGCAGTAACAGTTCTGCAGACAGAGAAGCATGCATTCTGCTACCATGCAAATTATAATGTACTGTGTGGAACTGACAGATTGCTTCCATACGTTTTGATTACCAAAACTAACTGTATTTAACACGTCGTATCAGACCACTCTTACAGTTGTAAAAGTGGTCTCACTTGCATTCTTAGGGTATGAGTCTAATAACCCTAAGAATGTAAATGTGACTGCTCTTACAACTGAGTGGTCTTCTAGGCTGTAGTACTAAATCAACAGCGATCAATAATATATTAAAAATTTAAAGGGAACACAAGACCCTGTTGTGTACATTTTGTAATGTAATTGTAAATGTATTTGTTTTTGTGGTTATTTAGTGGTTGTTTACCAGGTAAATGCACTAGACGATACAATGCCTATTTTCATATGGGACCCAGGTAAAGTGCAAAGCTTTGCATGTTATGGTGAGGTTACAAAAAACAATGTGACAATGTTACACAGATAGACAGCAAACCTATATTGCTAGAAAAAGCAGGCAGTATGACATAGCGTAAGTAAAATACACACATAATATGTGATGTAGAGTGTTGTCAGACTTATGAACATTCCTGTGCTATGTACAGCTACAATTATCTGTAGCTTTTAAGTACTTAAGGAGCTCACTTTTAAAGTGTGTGTGAGACTGAGAGAATCTGAGGGTAGTTGGGCATAAGCAAAGTTCAGTTATTCACCCCACAGTATTGTTTTGTACTGTTGTTTTGGAAAAGCCCTACTTTGCCGGCCCGGTGGCATGGAGGGCTGTCGCTATGCCTCACCTGCCACCACACTGGCAACTCGAGTTCAGGAACGGACTCAGGTTGCTGGGGGTTGACCGGGGAGAGGAGTATTGAGCATCTAGAGGACTGCTCTTCTCTGCTGGGGAGGGATGCATATCCCAACACATTTTTGCCCTCTCATGGTGGCTTGGGGTGTTGGCAGCCAGGGACTGCAAATTGCAGAATGGAGGAACGGCAGTCGGCGACATCCCACAAACAGGAGCATGCATGGGTATATCTGGATGGCACTACACATCCGTTCCTCCAAGGAAGAAACAGTGGAGGAAAATGACCGGTACAGCACAGGATGACACCAACCCCATACAGGCTCTGCACCGGGCTGCAGGGCCTTGTCCCAGAACTGGATCCATTTCGTGGGTGGTAAGCCACCGACTCCTGCCCCAGAGGGGTAAGCAATGGACCGCCATGGGGTAAGTCCCTTAGATGCTGAGTGACAGGGCTTGGCGTGGGGGAGTGGAGAGAAGGATATCCTGCATCGGCCACAGAGGAGGAGGAGTAAACAAATCAAGTAAAACAAAAAAAGCCCTACTTTGAGCTGCCTGATTGCTCAGTGGATGCACAATGTGCTCTTGTGCCAGGGTCCTGGGTTCGGGAGTGAATGTGGGAGTCGAGTTAGGTGGCTAGGGGTCTGTGGTGGTGCTGCCACATGGCAGCGCTTCCTGCCAGGGGAGGGCAGTGTTTAGGTTCTGCCACCGTAGTGACCCCAGTGGTAGTCCAAGGGAGCCTGTCTCCCCCTCCAGGCTTGAGAGGGGTCATGCGTGGGGATGCACAAGCTTTGCCATAATGCCTGGATGGGAGAGGAAGAAAAAGGTAAAAAAAAAAAAAAAATGTGTCCCTGCCGCCGAACATGACGACCTCCCACACTTTCGAGCCCTGCACTATGTGGAACAACACCAACTGGACCAGTTTTCTGGGTTAGAGGCCAGTACCAAGGTCCAAAGAAAGGTGCAAGGTGGCAGAGGGCAAAAAGCTATATGGCAAAAGAAAAAAAAGAAAAATCCCTAGTTTTTCCTTATAGAATCTCTTGGTAATGTAGCCATTTTTCTGCCCAGTCAGTTTTTAATTACCTATCAGTTCCGGAACACAGTGACAAGAGTTGAGTTGAAGACTACAATGAAGCAGAACCCAGCTGAGCTGATGTCACTGGGTTCTGCTTCACTGAAGTCTTCAGCTCAGCTCATGTTACTGGGTTCCGGAACAGCAAGTCATTAAAAAAATGAATATTGGGCAGGAAAAAGACTGCAGTGGTAATATGGAGCCCTAAATAAGGAAATGCTAGGACTAGTTCAAAACAGAAATGCAAAACAGTACGTTGAGATGATTAACCTGAGTTCACACGTGTCCAAATTTACGATTTTATTGAAAATGGTAGATAACAGGGTTTATGTTCCATTTAAAAATCCTTCCCCTGTCCATGCCCTTTTCCAGGGCACCAGTATGTGAGACACTGTTAACAGAATGTGCGTCTCACAGGCTCTGGAAGGGAGTGCTCCGATTGTTTGTGTGAGCACCACCTCAATCTATAATGAAGGGCTGATGTTGCAAGGGGGAGGGAAAGTGAGTGACTAAGCCTAAGAATATTTGTCTTCTACTTGTAACCCCTAGATGGCGCTATCCCGGGGCCTACTACCCCTGCCTGATTTGCCACTAACAAGTTGAGGGGCCTGGATCCAATGGCGGGTGCCTCCACCCAGAGGTCAGGGTTTGCAATAGTTAAACTAACTTGGTCACAGCCCTCTGGGACACTGCAACCCCCCTTTCTTCCCACTAGTGGCCCACACAGTATATCAGAATTACCTTCACAGTACACTTACCCCCAGGACTGGTTCAAGCACTGGGACCCCCTGTAAAGTAATAAGATACAGTGCAACAATCACAGTACAATACTTTAACATAGACAAATACCTCAGGCAGTATAACTTTGCTGAAACAAGCAGCTCTGATTTATTTAGGGGGATATAACAAGGACAGGGAAATCAGGTTAATTAGCTTATCACTTTACTCATCTACCTATGGCTCTGTGCACAGGCCTATCCCTACCAGTTACTGTTCCTGGGTACCCAAGCCCTAGTGGCTAGTCCAAACCATGGCAGCTGGTAGGGGCCCTTTCCCACAGAGAAAAGAAAAATTAAACAGTCAGCAGTACAGTAATTCCATTTGGATTTAATGTGGCAATTCAACAGGGAGCGACCCTGAATTAGTACTCACGACCTCCAAACAAGATAGGGTCCTTCAACGTCAGCAGGGCTACTCTTAAGCTCCACGAGACTCCTCACTCATTTATATGGTAAACAGTAACAGGCAAAAGTCCTTTAATGGCAGCAGGATTCACTTGAGCTCCACGAGACTCCTCACACATTTATATGACAAACTGCAACAGGCAAAAGTCCTTTAATGGCAGCAGGATTCACTTGAGCTACACAAGCCTCCTCACACATTTATATGGTAAAAAGAAAGTACTATACCAGGCAGGCTGCTTCTCTCCTATCCCGATCATAATTACTGCACAATACCGGGAGAACACATAGATTCAGTTCCTGACAGACCGGAGTGCAATTCAGCAATTTCTCCAGTCTTCTACAGGGTGAGCCTGGTTTCTACTCTTCAGATATCCTTTGATTCTCTTCACAGGACTGATTCAGTCCTAACAAGCAGTTACACAAGCTACAGACCGGAACTTGGGGCCTTACACATGTTTCAAGACTAAAACTGCACACCGGAAAAGCACAGGGCTCCTTCCCTCTTCACTGCCAGAGCTCAACTGAAACTCCAGCAGACAAAACCGGGCACTTCCTTTGAGTTCCTCCCAGTTCTTGGCTGGATTGGCTGTCACTCACAATAGACTGCCCCTGTTGGTCCAAAAAGGCGTCGAAGTCCAAACTATATCTCCCAGAGTCACTGCCCATACAATCCTCTTGTGGCTGGCTCAGATTACGAGTCCAAGTTCTGATTTGTCCAAGGCACCATTTTAGATCTACCTTAACCGACACTGATTGGTCCAGTTTAGCAGTTCAAAACTAGAATGGGGAACTAGGCAGACACGGTTCTGACTGCAAAGAAAGCAGGTTAGACAAACTGTATTTTCATTATTACTCTAAATGATTTCTGGCAAACAGTTACATCTTTCAGATAGGTTCCTTTGCACTCCTAGTGACTGCAAAATGGAGTGAATTGGCAGCAGCTCGAGTGGTACTCAAGCAAAGAACACACAGTCCCCCCATACAAACTAATTATGTCTGCAAGCAGACAGCTCTTAAAGAGACAGTACCAGAGGCTCTAAAAACACTCACAGATAAATGGCTTAAACGCCAAACACCATTCAGGCTTGGAGCATTCAAGCAAGCTCCTGGAAGTCTTTTGGGAACCCCCATTTGCAGGGAGGTTACATACTGTACCACCTAGTGGAGTTGATTCTTTAGTTTGGTGTTTGTAGAGTCTTGTGTTGAAAACCAGAGGGGGGATATGGTAAAATCAAAAGTGCCCCTGGTTTGGAAAAGGAGGCTGCGGTACTAGAAAGTGTTCAACAGGTGGTACTAGCAGTGGTGGAACTCTCACAGTCAGCAACCATTACTAGCACCATCTGCATTTAAAGCTAAAGGTCCAACACACAAGGTGGTATGCAGGACAGACAGTTTGCAATCAGAGCTGTGTGCACAGCCCTTAAAGCAGCAGTATTTGTTAGCAGAAGAAAAATTCATGATACAGTTTTTTAATATTAACATGTAAGCAAAATCCATTCTGGGTCCTGATAGTGAGAGGGGTGGCAAATTGGCAAGCAGGGAGTCATGAATGCCTGTCTCACCCCCATTTTCCTACCGTTTGTCTCCCGATTTACTGCTGGAGTGTGCACATCCATCCTGTGGAGGAACGTCAGGGAGTCCTGCAGCATCCATCCTGTTTCTGCCACTCCTGACACACTACCACCAAGCCTCCACCTGGGGGCAATAGTTCA
The DNA here is from genome assembly GCA_016271365.2 of Neoceratodus forsteri. NCBI lineage: Eukaryota > Metazoa > Chordata > Ceratodontiformes > Ceratodontidae > Neoceratodus > Neoceratodus forsteri. The sequence goes on along the minus strand of CM057455.1, from coordinate 875,756,322 downwards.
GCAGAGGCAGCAATCTCTTCTGCCCCCCCCCAAGGAGAGTAGTGCAGTCCCTCGGATGCTCAGTCCTCTTCCCTCCCTGGCCAGCCCCTGGCAGCCCATGCTTGTTCCTAAACACAGGTTGCCAGAGTGGAGTGAGGTGTGGCATGCAGTGTCTCAAGCCTTAGCACCACTGGGCTGGTGAGATATAGGGTTTTGAGCTGTTTAAAGGTCTCTGCTCTCTGACCTATCCCACGATGAAAAAAATTAAACATTCTGGTGTGGTGCTGTGCTGCTTCCCACCAGGATGTGTGCTAGTGTCACCCCCCCTACAAATGGAGGTTCCCGAAAAGTCTTCCTTGAGCTTTCCTAAATGCTCACTGGCAGGCTGGTGTCCTGCATTTTATCAGTTTAAATGTATTGCCAGAGAGTGCCTGTATAGCCTCTGTGTACTGTCTCTTTAAGAGCTGCCTGGGTTGCAGTCATAATTAATCTGGGAGGGGGCTGAGTGTTTCTATGCTTGAGTTCTGCCCGGGCTGCCAAATAATCTCTCCGTTCTGCCATCACTATTAGCACAGAGGGAGCTCTGTTAGAAGATGTACTTGTCTGCTGATCATTTATTAGGATAGTAATAATATTGCAGTTTGTCTAACCTGCCTTCTTTTCAGCATGGACATTTCTGTTTATCTCCACCATCTTGGTCCTGGACTGCTGAAATGGGACAATCAGTACCTTTGGGGACTCTAAAATGGAGCATGTCCCCAGGGGCTTTGTGGGAGCAAACTTCTGTAGGAATTGTACTTTGGGGCTTTTGGCGCCTAAATGAACCTGGAGGGGGGAGCCTTTGTTGTGACTGACAGAGAAATCAGCCAACCAAACCTTTTGGATCCTGGGAAAAGTCCCAGGCTGCTTGCAGCTACTTTCAGTTTGAGTTGATAAGTGAAAGAAGTAACAGCTCGAGATAGTCGAGCAGTAATCCTGCATAGATTCACATGGGAGAACTGTGAAAGGGCTGAGTTTTGGCCTGCCTGTCTGCCTGCTGTCCCTGAGAGGGAAACTGAAGTTTATTCGGACTGAATCCGAATTGTGAGGATGATTTAAGTCACAGAACTGTGACCAGACTTTAACCTGAAGAAGACCGAAGATTTGCAGAATGCGATCAGCCTGTCAGGATTTCCAGCCACCTTTGAACTCCTGGTTTGTGCAGAGACTCTGTAATTGCGACTGGATAGCAATCTACCTGATACAGTAGAATTTCTTACATGTAAATGTGCTGTGTGCTATTAGTGGGTCGTGATTTGGTTCCCCACTGTGTACTGAACTGTGTTCTGCTTGCTGGAGGCTGCATCCAGCTCCAATGGACTAAATCTGTTTGCATCTCCATTTGGCCTGGGCCTTGCCACACTGGCCCAGCCAGACTACTCTGCTACACAGAGAAAGCCATTGATGAGAGACCTGCCTGGGGATCAGACCCCTGCTCGACGCCTTGAACAGGAATGATGCCTCAGTGATTCATGTGGGCCCTGCTTCTCCTGGCACTCCAGCTCAACAACCCGCAGTCTCGATTTCGTCCTGCCTGTGTCCTGTATTGGGTATCGTGAGTAAACATCAGGGTAGCTCCCTGCAACAACAGCTAAATCTAAAGTGTTGTCATCTGATTGCTTTGTTGTCTTTTCCTTCATGAACTGAGCCTTCTGGCTCCGGATTACAAATAGTGTGTGTTGTGCATGTTGCTTTCTTCCATCACAGGGCCCCAACCAGCTGCGATGCCGGACTACCCCAGGCAACAGTCCTGGCTAGCCCACCTTTTTCCTACCTGGGTACTCAGAGTGTGTGACTGTGTAGGGACTCTGAAGTGCATGCATAACTGTCTGATTGATTTAGCCTTTGAGCCAATCAACCTGATTATGCCCCTCCCTTGTTCAAATCCCCTGAATAAATCAGATCCAACTCTTTTTGCATTTAACCTGATTGTGGTTCCAGTTTGTGCCAATAGTACTGTACTGTTGCTATTTGCTGTGCATATCCATGTTTTACATGGGGTCCCCAGGGTCGAGCTAGAGGAACCAGCCCTGATGGTAAGTGCAAACAGTGTGGGTAACTGCATGGTGAATAAGGGTCATTGTCAAAGTGATTAGTGCATATTGTTCAAGCCACTAGAAGGGAAAGAGGGGTTTACAGTGTTCTGGAGGGCTGTGCCCAGGTTAGCTTGACCTCTAACAACCCTGATCTCTGGGTGGAGGCACCTGTTTCAGTGCCCAGGCCCCTTAACCTGCTACTAGCCAAGCAGGCAGGGATAGTAGCTCTTAGGATAGCGCTACCTAGGGGTTACACTAGCTCCCTCCTAATACATCCACAGGATATATGAATCTAGTATGTAAAGTCAAGAATAACTTAGAGGAAAGGGATTTTTTTTTTAAATTGCTTGTGGCATCTACCTTTAATGACGTGAGTCGTTAATTATTAACATTGGTGTAACCCCCCTGCAAATGGGGGTTCCCAAAAGACTTCCAGGAGCTTGCTTGAATGCTCCAAGCCTGAATGGTGTTTGGCATTTAAGCCATTTATCAGTGAGTGTTTTTAGAGCCTCTGGTACTGTCTCTTTAAGAGCTGTCTGCTTGCAGACATAATTAGATTGTATGGGGGACTGTGTGCTTCTCTGAGTACCACTCGAGCTGCTGCCAATTCACTTCATTTTGCAGTCACTAGGAGTGCAAGGAACCTATCTGAAAGATGTAACTGTTTGCCAGAAATTATTTAGAGTAATAATGAAATTACAGTTTGTCTAACCTGCTTTCTTTGCAGTCAGAACTGTCTGCTAGTTCCCCATTCTAGTTTTGAACTGCTGAACTGGACCAATCAGTGTGGGGTAAGCTAGCTCTAAAATGGTGCCTTGGACGAATCAGAACTTGGACTCATAATCTGAGCCAGCCACAAGAGGATTGTATGGGCAGTGACTCTGGGAGATGTAGTTTAGACTTCAGTGCCTTTTGGACCAACAGCAGCAGTCTATTGTGAGTGACAGCCAATCCAGTCAAGAACTGGGAGGAACTCAAAGGAAGTGCCAGTTTTGTCGGTTGGAGTTCAGTTGAGCTTTGGCAGTGAAGAAGGAAGGAGCCCTGTACTTTTCAGTGTGCAGTTTTAGTCAAAAACGTGTGAGGCCCAGAGTTCGGTCTGCAGCTTGTTAGGACTGAATCCGTCCTGTGAAAAGAATCAAAGGATCTCTGAAGAGTAGAAACCAGGCTCACCCTGTAGAAGACTGGAGGAATTGCTGAAAATTACACTCGGTCTGTCAGGAACTGAATCTGCTGTGTGTTCTCCGGGTATTGTGCAGTAATTGCGATCGGGATACAGATGCAGCCTGCCTGGTATAGTGCTTTCTTATATGGATGTGTGAAGAGGTTTGTGTACCTCAAGTGAGCCCGCTGACATTGAAGGACCCTATCTTATTTGGAGGTCGTAGTACTAATTCAAGGTCGCTCCCTGTTGAATTGCCACATTAAATCCAAATGGAATTACTGTACTGCTGACTGTTTAATTCTCCTTTCTCTCTGTGTGAAAGGGCCCCTACCAGCTGCACGGTTTGGACTAGCCACTGGGGCTTGGGTACCCAGGGACAGTAACTGATAAGGGATAGGCCTGTGCACAGAGCCATAGATAGATTATTAGAGTGATAAGCTAATTAACCTGATTTCCCTGTCCTTGTTATATCCCCTAAATAAATCAGAGCTGCTTGTTTCAGCAAAGTTATACTGCCTGAGTATTTGTCTATGTTAAAGTACTGTTCTGTGATTGTTGCACTGTATCTCATTTCACAGGAGGTCCCAGTGCCGGAACCAGACCTGGGAGTAAGTGTATACTGTGAAGGTAATTCTGATATATTGTGTGGGCCACTAGTGGGAAGAAGAGGTTGCAGTGTCCCAGAGGGCTGTGACCAAGTTAGTTTAACTATTGCAAACCCTGACCTCTGGGTGGAGGCACCGCCATTGGATCCAGCCCCTCAACCTGTTAGTGGCAAATCAGGCAGGGTAGTAGCCCCTGGGATAGCGCCATCTAGGGTTACATCTTGGAGGCACCGCTGGGATTGTGTGTCCTCTAGTGGCCATATTCTACGAACCACTGTTAAGAAAAAATGGGTACCCGACAGAAGTGGCTGTGCACGGCTGGTGGAGTGGTGTACTGGGAGGAGATCGACCCCAAAATGCTATGCTTATCCTGGACATCCCCTGGGTATCAATACGGACACTGTGCAGGAGTACTTTCCAAGGTGGAAGGTTTACAAAACCCTGTGGTGGTGGGTCGGCATGCTAATCTGCTCACCCACACTTTCCTGGCCCTAGTAGAGTTTAAGGATCCCATAGATAGCTCCAAAGTGCCACAGACCATTACCCCAGAGGAGCCCTCACTGCTTGGAGAGTGATAACTAAGGACAGTAAGACCGGGGGAATCAGCCCCACCACTATCTGAAACTTTTGAGGAGAAATTTGCTGAATGGTTGCTGGGAGAGGGAAAACTGTGGAGGACTTGAAGAAACTATTCTTGCCACCTGGGGTGTTCCTCCCCAACACCCTCTCCTGCTCCAGTGCCCGTAATGGTGGCTGAACCAATGCAGACTCTATTTCTGCACCTGCCATTAGTCACGACTCTTACGAAGGTTGAGGATCTTCTCTGACCCTCCCCACCCCCAAGGAGGATGACTGGGAGACCTGGATAGACTATGTTGCCCCCAAGTGCTAGAATGGCAATGCTCGGGCGAGCGAAAGAGGGTTAGTGAGAGCCTCCGAGGTCCTGCCCTGGCTACCATCCGTGCTAACCGGACCCAGTAACCCTGAAGCGACTGCACAGGCCTATCTTGAGGCCTTGAGAATGTGTATGGGAGCCCAGATTCTGATGAGGACCTATGGTGGAGAGTAGAAATGCACAACAGTACCAAGGGAGTTGTTGTCTGTGTATGTCTCGCTGGAAAAATTGTTGCAAGAATGCCTCAGAAAGGGTAGTTTGCCAGCGATTGAACTAGACCGAACCAGACTGGACAGAATCCTTAAGTCTGCCCTTCTCAGAACTGCTGTTGCTTCAGTTACGCCTGGCAAATCGACTGGAATCCCCACCCTCCTATGATGAGTTAATGAGAGAAGTCGAGGAGTTGAGAAAAGCGACCTCGGAGGTACCTGCACCAACAGCTGTGGCTACGACCGAGTGACTGAGGGTGACCCATCAAGTGAAGTTCAGGCAGAGGTTGACAGTCAATGAGTGCTCTGACAAGGAAAAAGATATGCCACAATGAGGCGAACTGTTGAGAGAGATCCGGGAATTCAAAAACAGTCCTTTATGAAGGCCACGCCTGCAATGCAGGCCCTGACCTATATCCGACTGCATCTGCTATGGGGTGGGGTACCCACCCATGTATCTCCTGCTGATAACAGCTCCAAACTCAATTCCTTAACCATGGAAGTGCAGAACTGACGAGATGTCTCCAAATGCTTATCACCGCAGACAGAGATGGCACCCAGGTTTCAGTTAGTAATACCCCGCCCTGGCTCCCAGTGTGGCGCCTCGGCCAGCTCAAACTCCAGAAAGTATGTTTTGCTATAATTGTGGGAAAGATGGGCACATGAAAGGGAATGCCAGTCCCCAAAAGACACTGACAAAGTTGCATATAGGCTACAAGGAGAGCTGGAGAAGAAATCAGTGGTTAAGAGGTGCCTGACATGGTCAGTGAGGGCACCAAAATGCTAATTCACGTCCTTTGTGGCAAGGTCAGTTGCCCAGGCCCCCACTACCGCCTCTCCAGACTGGTCCAGAATAGTGGGTCCCTCCATGGAGACCACTGTAAGGTGAATGGAGTGTCTACAAGAGCTGTATTAGACAGTGGCTCCCAAGTGACAATTATGTTCCAGGATTGGTATCAGAAGCATTTGTCAGAAGTACCCTTACAACCATTAGAAAGGACTGCATGTATGGGGGTTAAGTGAGAAGGCCTACCCCTATTCCGGGTATATCCGAATTTGGCTGTCTTTCCCCACCTCCGTGGCTGGAGTGGCGAACAAGTAGAGACCCTAGCCTTAGTGTGTCCCCCACTGGACTGTATGATGGTGTCCCTTTGTTGATTGGAACAAATGCTCATATGTTCGGAAGGCTGGCACAGTTGTGTTATGAAAACAGGGTCAAAGACTAGTAGAGCTTTAAGAGTTCGGCTTTAATTAAGAAGGCCTATGAGGCACAGAGATGCTGAAAAACAGAACCAGAGGAACCGGTCGGAATTGTATGGAAGAAGGATCCTGAGTCTCTGATCCTGGCGCCAAATGCCCAGTGTACCTTACAGGAGAGGTCCGTATCAGAAAGGATGTTAAGAATAAAATATTAATGTTGGATGCACCAGGCGATGGAAAATTGCCAGAGGGACTGCTGGTCAAGCCTAGTATTTTGCCCGCTAGAGCCCATGCTTATGCCAGAGGGTAATGGTCCAAGTTCATAATGTGTCTGAAAGAGACATTGAGTAAACAGAGGTTGCATCCTGGCTAATGTGCATTGTGCAGACACTGCAGTGCTACCCAGCAGCAAGAGTTCAAGGAAGAATGACAAGTAACGCCTGACTTGTTTGATTTCGTGACTCCCGCTGCCAGCTGAATGGAAAGTGAGGATCAGTGAAGCTTGCCCAGAGACCAGGTGTTTTCTTTAAAGGAATGGGATGTAGGATGCGTGCAGAGCTGAGCACAATATCCGGCTGCATGACGAAAGACCATTTGTGAGAGGTCTCGACCTGGCACCTGCTGACATAGATGATGTGAGACGGCATCTGCAAGAGATGTTAGCTGCTGGTGTAATACAAGAATCCAGAAGCCCTTATGCTTCCCCCATTGTGGTAGTGAGGAAAAGAATGGAACAGTAAGGATGTGTGTGGATTATCGCACCTTAAACCCGTGGACTATCCTGATCAGTACACAATGCCCGCATTCAGGATGCTTTGGACTGCCTAAGCGGGAGCAAGTGGTTCTCTGTGCTGGATCTCCGCCAGTGGGTACTACCAGATCCCGATGGCCCCAGAGGACCGTGAGAAGACGGCCTTTATCTGTCCGCTTGCTTCTATGAATTCATGAGGATGCCTCAAGGGTTTCAGGTGCCCCAGCCACTTTTCAACGATTGATGGAGGCGTGCAGTGGGGACATGAACTTACTAGAGTGCCTGGTATACCTAGATGATGTTATTGTGTTTGGCAGCTCACTGGAGGAACATGAGAGCAGATTATTTAAGGTATTGGACCGACTGGAGGACTTTGGCCTTAAACTGTCCATTGATAAGTGTCAATTCTTTCAAACATCAGTAAAGTATATGGGACACATAGTATCCACCGAGGGAATAGAGACCGACCCAAGTAAAGTTGAGGCCTTGACCACCTGGCCACAGCCCAAAAATCTAAAAGAACTGCAAAGATTCCTGGGATTCTGTGGTTATATTGCGCTTCATCAAGGACTATTCAAGAGTGATCCCCTTTACTTAACCTTACTCAAGGGTATCCCCAACCACAAAAAATACCAAAAGTCAGCGTCCCTCAAGACTGAAAAGAGTGTATTTTCATCCGAGTGAAGTATTTGGGGCCGCTGGACTCCTGATATGAGACTGCTTTTCATGAGATCATATATCAACTTACCCATGCTCCAGTGCTGGCCTATGCGATCCAAGAAAACCTTCACGTCCTGCACACTGATGCTAGCTTGCAAGGGTTAGAGGCTGTGTTGTACCAAGAGACACGAGAATGCCTGAGACCAGTGGCTTTTGCCAGTAGAAGCCTGACCCCATCCGAAAAGAACTATCCTGTACATAAGTTAGAGTTCCTAGCTTTGAAGTGGGCTATTGTTGACCAATTCCATGAGTACTTGTATGAGGATAAAATACTAGTAAAACGACAATAATCCTTTGACCTATGTGCAGACCTCAGCTAAGTTGGATGCCACTGGCCATAGGTGGCTTTCTGCATTATCTACATATGACTATGCTCTCGAATACGAGCAGGTCTGAACCACATAGATGCTGATGCTCTCTCCCGGAGGCCTGTTCCCCAGAATGATTGGGTCCGATTGGCAGAACCTGACATTCGGGCACTCTGCGCGAAGTTTGACAGGGAGGAACAAATGTCCACGGGCCTTGATGTGGACTGCATGGTGGATTGCTTGGGACCCTCTGAGAATTGCATACCTGCTGCTTGTCCACTTTTCTGCAATAGACATTGGTGCACTGCCTCAGCTGGACAATGACAGTATTAGGCGGGCTCAATCGCGATCCCATGATCAAAGCAGCTTTAGAAGCCCTCTATGCAGGAAAAGATGTGTCCAAATTACGCTCCACTGATTTGAGAACTGCACTGTTATACAAAGAAGGTCCTAAGTTGAAACTGATCAATAAACTGTTATACAGAGAAACAGTAGACAGGGGACAAGTAGACAAACAACAACTAGTGCTGCCCACTGCCTTTCGAGACTCAGTACTGAGGTCCTTGCACAACCACATGGGGCACCTTGGTATAGACAGAACACTTGACTTGGTGAGATCCAGATTCTATTGGCCTAAGATGGGGGCTGATGTGGAGCAACACATTCGAACTTGTAGTCGCTGCTTACAGAGGAAAGCTTTGCCCAGAGGGCTGCCCCTTGTTAACATCACCACCAGTGCACCCATGGAGCTGGTCTGTATTGATTTTCTGAGTTTGGAGTCAGATCAAAGAAATATCAGTAATGTGCTGGTGGTCACTGACCATTTCACGAGATATGCCCAAGCTTTCCCACCAAAGACCAGAAAGCATCCACTGTGGCCAAAGTACTTGTAGAAAACTTTTTGTTCACTATGGGGCTCCACAAAGAATCCATTCTGATCAAGGGAGAGACTTTGAGAGTCGTCTGATCAAAGAGATGCTTTCTCTGTGGGGAGTCTGAAAGTCCAGAACCACTCCTTACCACCCCCAGGGGACCCACAGCCTGAACGTTTCAACGCACTTTGCTAGATATGCTAGGCACCCTGCACCCAAAGGACAAGCCTAGATGGAGCCAACAAATTAGCACCCTGGTACATGCTTATAACTGCACCAAAAGTGATGCCACTGGATTCTCCCCTACCGCCTGATGTTTGGAAGAAAGCTCGACTACCAGTAGATGTGTGTTTTGGGGTCTCTCCTGATGGGGTTCAAGCTGACAACTATTTACAGTATGTGCAAAGTTAAAGGCCAGCTAACTCATGCGTACCAACTGGCTCAAACCATGGCTGCCAAAAGAAATCTGGCCAACAAAGAAAGGCATGATAAAAGGTGAAAGCACAGGAACTCCAGGAGGGAGATCGGGTATTGCTAAGAAATCTGGGACTGCATGGCAAGCACAAGATTGCTGACCGATGGCACCATCTCCCTCACATTGTAGTGGGCAAACTAGATGATCTGCCAGTGTACAAAGTAAGGCCTGAGAATAATTCAAAGATGTAAAAACAATACATAGAAATCATTTACTGCCCATTGGACAAATCTTAATTGAGTCTGAGCCCTAGAAGATGCCCCTCTGGACCAGTGACTAGAGCTGCTGCTAAGAAAAGATCAAGAAAGTCTGCACCTACAGAAGCAAAGTTAAAGTGTTCCCTCCACAAGTCCCAGTTGAGCATGACTGTCAGTCCATATCGGAAGAAAGTGAGGTGACTTTGAACACTATCCTTCTTACGAACTGAGTCAATTGTTTCAGGGCAATCCCTAGTCAATACTGGAGACAAAGCTGGGCCTTCTGGACTGTCTAAGCCCCCAGCCGGTCCCTGGAGCCAATGCTCCCAGAAAGTGAAGTGCAAAGCATCAGATCAGATGAAATGGAATCATTGTGCATGGTTGAACTGTTTGAGCTTTCAGGGAGGAAAATGATAGATTAGGGCAGACTGGTGATACACCGAACAAGAAGAGTATTTTGAGTGCCCGACAGTCCACTGCCAGTGTCAAAGCTCTCCATGCGAGCCAAATGTTGTGGACTCAGAAACTGTAACTCCTGGAGCTGAAAGTGCCCCAAGTTCTAGCCTCTCTACCCCCATGGAGACTCCCCTGACAAGTGAGGACAATGCTGAAAATGAGGCTCAGAGTGCAGAGACTATAACAGTTCCCCCTAGAAAGACTGGTCGAGCTGTAAAGCCTGTGGTGCACCTCAGTTATGATTCACTTGGGGGGCCTGTGGACTTGCCTCTCAATGTTGTCCATAAAGGAGTGTATGTGTCCCCGAGCTCACTGCCCAAACTGAGCATCAGTGCTAACTCCAAGTTACTTGTGTTGCCCTCTAAGTATGGTGCCCTTGCCCCATCCAGCCCCAAGGTAACTGATAGGGAAGGGCCCCCTCTCTTCAGGTTTCATGTACAAGAGGTAATAACTTGAGTTATGGTACAATGTGTATGTAATACTGTGTAAAGAGTGACGTACTGCAATGTTTCAGAAATGTGTTCTTGGTAAAATGATATATTGACTGATGATTACATGTCGAGCCTAATGCAAATGTATATGGTTGCAGTTAGAAACTTAGGTGCCCTTGGCCGGACGTCAAGCTTTCCCAACCAGGAAGGGTGTAACCCCCTGCAAATGGGGGTTCCCAAAAGACTTCCAGGAGCTTGCTTGAATGCTCCAAGCCTGAATGGTGTTTGGCATTTAAGCCATTTATCAGTGAGTGTTTTTAGAGCCTCTGGTACTGTCTCTTTAAGAGCTGTCTGCTTGCAGACATAATTAGTTTGTATGGGGGACTGTGTGCTTCTCTGAGTACCACTCGAGCTGCTGCCAATTCACTTCATTTTTGCAGTCACTAGGAGTGCAAAGGGAACCTATCTGAAAGATGTAACTGTTTGCCAGAAATTATTTAGAGTAATAATGAAATTACAGTTTGTCTAACCTGCTTTCTTTGCAGTCAGAACTGTGTCTGCTAGTTCCCCATTCTAGTTTTGAACTGCTGAACTGGACCAATCAGTGTGGGGTAAGCTAGCTCTAAAATGGTGCCTTGGACGAATCAGAACTTGGACTCATAATCTGAGCCAGCCACAAGAGGATGTATGGGCAGTGACTCTGGGAGATGTAGTTTAGACTTCAGTGCCTTTTGGACCAACAGCAGCAGTCTATTGTGAGTGACAGCCAATCCAGTCAAGAACTGGGAGGAACTCAAAGGAAGTGCCAGGTTTTGTCGGTTGGAGTTCAGTTGAGCTTTGGCAGTGAAGAAGGAAGGAGCCCTGTACTTTTCAGTGTGCAGTTTAGTCAAAAAGCGTGTGTAAGGCCCAGAGTTCCGGTCTGCAGCTTGTTAGGACTGAATCCGTCCTGTGAAAAGAATCAAAGGATCTCTGAAGAGTAGAAACCAGGCTCACCCTGTAGAAGACTGGAGGAATTGCTGAAAATTACACTCGGTCTGTCAGGAACTGAATCTGCTGTGTGTTCTCCCGGGTATTGTGCAGTAATTGCGATCGGGATACAGATGCAGCCTGCCTGGTATAGTGCTTTCTTTTATATGGATGTGTGAAGAGGTTTGTGTACCTCAAGTGAGCCAGCTGACATTGAAGGACCCTATCTTATTTGGAGGTCGTGAGTACTAATTCAGAGGTCGCTCCTGTTGAATTGCCACATTAAATCCAAATGGAATTACTGTACTGCTGACTGTTTAATTCTCCTTTTCTCTGTGTGAAAGGGCCCTACCAGCTGCCACGGTTTGGACTAGCCACTAGGGCTTGGGTACCCAGGGACAGTAACTGATAGGGATAGGCCTGTGCACAGAGCCATAGGTAGATTATTAGAGTGATAAGCTAATTAACCTGATTTCCCCTGTCCTTGTTATATCCCCCTAAATAAATCAGAGCTGCTTGTTTCAGCAAAGTTATACTGCCTGAGGTATTGTCTATGTTAAAGTACTGTTCTGTGATTGTTGCACTGTATCTCATTTCACAGGAGGTCCCAGTGCGGAACCAGACCTGGGGTAAGTGTATACTGTGAAGGTAATTCTGATATATTGTGGGGCCACTAGTGGGAAGAAAGGGGTTGCAGTGTCCCAGAGGGCTGTGACCAAGTTAGTTTAACTATTGCAAACCCTGACCTCTGGGTGGAGGCACCCGCCATTGGATCCAGGCCCCTCAACCTGTTAGTGGCAAATCAGGCAGGGGTAGTAGCCCCTGGGATAGCGCCATCTAGGGGTTACATTTATAATTAAAGCGTTTTCAAAACCATCTCAGAAAGAACCAGCCTGTCATCATAGCTGTAGCGCTACTGCTTGCGACGCCAGTGACCTGAGAGCAGGAACAATCTCGGGTTGTCTAGGGCTGGCTGGGGGTGGGGTGGGAGGAGGATTGGGCATCCCAGAGGACACTCTGCTGCTTTGCTGTCACCACTTATGACCATGCTTGACAGTACAGGCAGAGCCCTGAATGGGGGAGCACTTCCTGACTATGACAGGAGTACGCATGCATGCTTACATCACTGCATTCCATGCCCACAAAGTGCCCAGAGGAAGGAAGACTATGGGAAAGATTGCTGGCTGAATTAGTAGTATGATACAGCATCATCCTGCAGGCCTTGCTTTGCCCACTGGGCTTCCCTGCCTACCACATCTGAGCTAAAGTCTCTCCTAGGCTTGGGGAACCTCGGGGAGCTCTGCCACAGGGGGCAAACTGTGGGGTACTTTGTCAGATAGGTGAGTCCTAGTGACAGGGGGTGACGGGGCTGGGGAAGACACTGCAGATGAGGGCCAGCCGAGAAAAGGAGAAAAATCTCAGAAAAAATTAAAATACACCGATTGTGGATTGAGTTACATCAGAAATATACTAATGCTAAAAATCTATTTGATGACATTTTTTGGCCAAAGAAATACTGTACTGCTGCTTTAAAAAGTATATGAAGAGAAAAAAGTTAAAATCCATTGGTCTTGTGAACCTCTTTCCCCCATGATGCTTTGCAAGGCTTTGAGACTACAGAGTATACATGTGTGGCCAGCTCTCCCAGATAATTATACAGAACACTGCCTATTATTATACCCTGGACTCTGCCCCCTACATGGAAATCTGTGATATAGAGCTTCTGAGCCTTTGATGCCATCTACATTGAAACCCATTATAATCAGCCTCGCTATTACAGTGCCTCAACACACAGAAGGCTTGGCTTGCAAGAACAACCATTTCAGGGTGGGTGGGGGGCAGGGGCAGTGTACTCCTGCATTTATGTGGCAAGTGACTTTCATATTACCCCCAGAGATAAGCAAAGAAGTATATATTGACGCTGCCATTGTGCATGGGCTTGATTAATCACTTGATGATTATTTAATTACACACAGGTCCCAAATAAACAAGCTGCTCTAACCCTGAGCAGACTAGATAAACCTTAAGCTATTAGCTGCACTCCATACTCATCAGAACCCCCTGCAGCAGAATGCTCCTGATAGCCAGCATTAAAGCTGTTGTGCATAATTAGGTCCCTACAAAAGAATTTGTCACCACACGCTGACTCATCTCAGCCCTGGGGGTATGGTTAAGATTATAAATATTTGCTCTGTGTAAATGCTACATTAGAAAATACCTTCATCGAAAGGATGTGCTTCCCTGGCTCACTGTATAGGGATGGAGACAGAGCGAGATCTTCTGCTCTACCAGCAGGACAAGACGACTTAGAACCACAACTGTAGCTGTCTGGCACTAACAAGGCTCCACATGTGTTTTTGTGAGTGTGGTAGTAGTGGCTACTGTATGCACACACAAGTATGCACCCACCCACCCATCCACACACATGCACACTTAGATACAGAGACAAAACACACACACACACCACCCTCTTTTTTTTCTTACCTTCTGCTAACTGTGTTTGGGCCTATCATTGCATGTTTCTGTTCAGCCTCTGGTAAGGAAGACCTGGATAGTGGATAGGGGTGGGATGTGGCAATTGAAGGAATGCAGGAAAGGGATTTTTCTAGCACTCAAGTATTATTGCTATTTATTTGAAAAGTTTTACCCGGAAAGGCACACTGAGCTAGAATAGCTTATTTCTTGAGGTACGTCCTGGGAAGAAGGGGAAGTGGGTAAGTCATCAGGTTAAATCAACAAATTTAGTACATTCAAACCCCAGGAAATCTTTACTGTATTCTCACATATGTAGTCAGCCTTCACCATTCAACTGCCCTGGAGAAAAATAAGTTAATAGAATCTATTCAAATAGTGGAACATTGATAGGCTCAAGCTCGGTTTTCAAACCAATGTCCCTGGTGCATTGTATGCAACCACCAGATTCCTTACTCCACCTGCCTAGTATGATGCCTTGGAGACTTCTCCTTCAGCTTTCTTGAAGGTATTTATTTTTTTCAGTTTTTCAAAGTACTGATTTAATTTCTTTAGTTTTCAAAGCACTGTCCTTGGTTTACAGGTAGACTAGTCTAGGTTTAATGTTATTTTGGTAAGTTTTGCGGTTCCCTGTCGGTTCCTTGCAACTGGGACAGAACCAGACTTTCGTCGTTTTTCTGAGGTAAAATTTATTGGTTTTGACTATATTTAAACTGGTTCTCCGTTGGCCAGATTTCTCCCCACAGTTCTGTGGTTTTAAACCAGGAATTTCTCAGTTTTATTAGTCACTGAACCGACCGCAAACCCCCCCACCCCCGAAACAGAGAACCTTTTACTTTGTTGTGATTTAAGTGTCATTGCTCTCAGAACCCAATATTAAGGGGTTTTTAGGCTATGTCACAGAAGCCTAAAAAAAGCGGGCCTAACTGGTTTCCAGCGCTGCACTGAGTGTGGTGAGCCATTTGCAAAGGCCAATCCACACCTAATTTGTGTCCTCTGTTTAGGGTTTGACCACCTGAACACAGATTATGAAATCTGTAAAAAAAAAAAAAAAAAAAAAATCCCCTCAGTCTACACTTGATAGGCGAATAAACCAACTGAGAGAAAAAAGGTCTTATAAAGCTGCAGAACCAGCTTCTGGACATACGGTTCCTCCTCCTACCAAAAATAAACCGAAGGAACCGGAGGGAAAGCCCTCTGACAAGGGCAACACTTCCTCTGGGATAAAAAGAAGTGCAGAACTGGCCGCTGAATCGGCTGCTACCGCTAAGAGGAAAAAGAAGTGTAACCCCTAGATGGCGCTATCCCAGGGGCTACTACCCCTGCCTGATTTGCCACTAACAGGTTGAGGGGCCTGGATCCAATGGCGGGTGCCTCCACCCAGAGGTCAGGGTTTGCAATAGTTAAACTAACTTGGTCACAGCCCTCTGGGACACTGCAACCCCCCTTTCTTCCCACTAGTGGTCCACACAATATATCAGAATTACCTTCACAGTATACACTTACCCCCAGGGCTGGTTCAAGCACTGGGACCTCCTGTAAAATAAGATACAGTGCAACAATCACAGTACAATACTTTAACATAGACAAATACCTCAGGCAGTATAACTTTGCTGAAACAAGCAGCTCTGATTTATTTAGGGGGAATATAACAAGGACAGGGGGAAATCAGGTTAATTAGCTTATACTTTACTCATCTACCTATGGCTCTGTGCACAGGCCTATCCCTACCAGTTTCTGTCCCTGGGTACCCAAGCCCTAGTGGCTAGTCCAAACCGTGGCAGCTGGTAGGGGTCCTTTCCCACAGAGAAAAGAAAAATTAGTTTAAACAGTCAGCAGTACAGTGATTCCATTTGGATTCAATGTGGCAATTCAACAGAGGCGACCCTGAATTAGTACTCACGACCTCCAAACAAGATAGGGTCCTTCAGTGTCAGCAGGGCTACTCTTGAGCTCCACGAGACTCCTCACACATTTATATGGCAAACTGCAACAGGCAAAAGTCCTTTAATGGCAGCAGGATTCACTTGAGCTGACCAAGCCTCCTCACACATTTATATGGTGAACAGTAACAGGCAAAGTCCTTTAATGGCAGCAGGATTCACTTGAGGTACACAAGCCTCTTCACACATTTATATGGTAAAACAGAAAGTACTATACCAGGCAGGCTGCTTCTATCCCGATCGCAATTACTGCACAATACCGGGAGAACACACAGCAGATTCAGTTCCTGACAGACCGAGTGCAGTTCAGCAATTTCTCCAGTCTTCTAGGGTGAGCCTGGTTTCTACTCTTCAGATATCCTTTGATTCTCTTCACAGAGGATTCAGTCCTAACAAGCAGTTACACAAGCTGCAGACTGGAACTCTGGGCCTTACACACGTTTCCGACTAAAACTGCACACTGAAAAAGCACAGGGCTCCTTCCTTCTTCACTGCCAGAGCTCAACTGAAACTCCAACAGACAAAACCGGGCACTTCCTTTGAGTTCCTCCCAGTTCTTGACTGGATTGGCTGTCACTCACAATAGACTGCTCCTGTTGGTCCAAAAGGCCCGAAGTCTAAACTACATCTCCCAGAGTCACTGCCCATACAATCCTCTTGTGGCTGGCTCAGATTATGAGTCCAAGTTCTGATTAGTCCAAGGCACCATTTTAGAGCTAGCTTACCCCACACTGATTGGTCCAGTTCAGCAGTTCAAAACCAGAATGGGAACTAGGCAGACACAGTTCTGACTGCAAAGAAAGCAGGTTAGACAAACTGTAATTTCATTATTACTCTAAATGATTTCTGGCAAACAGTTACATCTTTCAGATAGGTTCCCTTTGCACTCCTAGTGACTGCAAAATGGAGTGAATTGGCAGCAGCTCAGTGGTACTCAATCAAAGAAACACAGTCCCCCATACAAACTAATTATGTCTGCAAGCAGACAGCTCTTAAAGAGACAGTACCAGAGGTTCTAAAACACTCACTGATAACGGCAAACTAGCATAGACACCATTCAGGCTTGGAGCATTCAAGCAAGCTCCTGGAAGTCTTTGGGAACCCCCATTTGCAGGGGGTTACACCCTTCCTGGCCTGGGAAAGCTTGATGTCCGCGTTAAGCAAGTACCCCATAAGTTTCAACTGCAACCATATACATTTGCATTAGGCTCACATGTAATCATCAGTCAATATATCATTTTACCAAGAACACATTTCTGAAACATTGCAATCGTCACTCTTTACACAGTATTACATTCACATTGTACCATAACTCAAGTTATTACCTCTTGTACATGAAACCTGAAGAGAGGGCCCTTCCCTATCAGTTACCTTGGGGCTGCATGGGGCAAGGGCACCATACTTAGAGGGCAACACAAGTAACTTGGAGTTAGCACTGACGCTCAGTTTGGGCAATGAGCTCGGGGACACATACACTCCTTTATGGACAACATTGAGAGGCAGATCCGCTGGCCGGCCCAGGGAATCATAACTGAGGTGCACCACAGGCTTTACAGCTCGACCAGTCTTTCTAGGGGAACTGTTACAGTCTCTGCACTCTGAGCCTCATTTTCAGCATTGTCCTCACTTGTCAGGGAGTCTCCATGGGGTAGAGAGGCTAGAACTTGGGGCACTTTCAGCTCCAGGAGTTATAGTTTCTGAGTCCACAACATTTGGCTCGCATGGAGAGCTTTCGGACACTGGCAGTGGACTGTCAGGGCACTCAAAATACTCTTCTTGTTCTGGTGTATCACCAGTCTGCCCCAATCCATCATTTTCCTCCCCTGAAAGCTCAAACAGTTCAACCATGCACAATGATTCCATTTCATCTGATCTGATGCTTTGCACTTCACTTTCTGGGAGCATTGGCTCCAGGGACGAAGCTGGGGGCTTAGACAGTCCAGAAGGCCCAGCTTCGTCTCCAGTATTGACTAGAGGATTGCCCCGAAACAATTGACTCAGTTCGTAAGAAGGATAGTATTCAAAGTCACTCTCACTTTCTTCTGATATGGACTGACAGTCATGCTCAACTGGAACTTGTGGAGGGAACACTTAACTCTGCTTCTGTAGGTGCAGACTTTCTTGATCTTTTCTTAGCAGCACCTCTAGTCACTGGTCCAGAGGGGCATCTTCTGGGGCTCAGACTCAATCAAGATTTGTCCAATGGGCAGATAAATGATTTATGCATTGTTTTTACATCTTTTGAATTATTCTCAGGCCTTACTTGTACACTGGCAGATCATCTAGTTTGCCCACTACAATGTGAGGAGATGGTGCCATCTGTCAGCAATCTTGTGTTTGCCATGCAGTCCCAGATTTCTTAGCAATACCCGATCTCCCTCCTGGAGTTCCTGTGCTTTCACCTTTATCATACCTTTCTTTGTTGGCCAGATTTCTTTTGGCAGCCATGGTTTGAGCCAGTTGAGTACGCATGAGTTAGCTGGGCCTTAACTTTGCACATACTGTAAATAGTTATCGCTTGAACCCCATCAGGAGAGACCCCAAAACACACATCTACCGGTAGTCGAGCTTCTCTTCCAAACATCAGGCGGTAGGGGAGAACAGTGACATCACTTTTGGTGCAGTTATAAGCATGTACCAGGGTGCTAATTTGTTGGCTCCATCTAGGCTTGTCCTTTGGGTGCAGGGTGCCTAGCATATCTAGCAAAGTGCGGTTGAAGCGTTCAGGCTGTGGGTCCCCTGAGCGGTAAGGAGTGGTTCTGGACTTTCGACTCCCCACAGAGAAAGCATCTCTTTGATCAGATGACTCTCAAAGTCTCTCCTTGATCAGAATGGATTCTTTGTGAGCCCCATAGTGACGAAAAGTTTTCTACAAGTACTTTGGCCACAGTGGATGCTTTCTGGTCTTTGGTGGGAAAGTTTGGGCATATCTCGTGAAATGGTCAGTGACCACCAGCACATTACTGATATTTCTTTGATCTGACTCCAAACTCAGAAAATCAATACAGACCAGCTCCATGGGTGCACTGGTGGTGATGTTAACAAGGGGGGCAGCCCTCTGGGGCAAAGCTTTCCTCTGTAAGCAGTGACTACAAGTTCGAATGTGTTGCTCCACATCAGCCCCCATCTTAGGCCAATAGAATCTGGATCTCACCAAGTCAAATGTTCTGTCTATACCAAGGTGCCCCATGTGGTTGTGCAAGGACATCAGTACTGAGTCTCGAAAGGCAGTGGGCAGGACTAGTTGTTGTTTGTCTACTTGTCCCCCTCTGTCTACTGTTTCTCTGTATAGCAATTTATTGATCAGTTTCAACTTAGGACCTTCTTTGTATAATAGTGCAGTTCTCAAATCCGTGGGCGTAATTTGGACACATCTTTTCCTGCATAGGGGCTTCTAAAGCTGCTTTGATCATGGGATCGCGGGATTGAGCCTGCGAATACTGTCATTGTCCAGCTGAGGGCAGTGCACCAATGTCTATTGCAGAAAAGTGGCACTAAGCAGCAGGTATGCAATTCTCAGAGGGTCCCAAGCAATCCACCATGCAGTCCACTGCGTCCGTGGACATTTGTTCCTCCCTGTCAAACTTCCGGTGGAGTGCCCAAATGTCAGGTTCTGCCAATCGGACCCAATCATTCTGGGAACAGGCCTCGGGAGAGAGCATCAGCATCTATGTGGTTCAGACCTGCTCGGTATTCGAGAGCATAGTCATATGTAGATAATGCAGAAAGCCACCTATGGCCAGTGGCATCCAACTTAGCTGAGGTCTGCACATAGGTCAAAGGATTATTGTCAGTTTTTACTAGTATTTTAGCCCCATACAAGTACTCATGGAATTGGTCAACAATAGCCCACTTCAAAGCTAGGAACTCTAACTTATGTACAGGATAGTTCTTTTCGGATGGGGTCAGGCTTCTACCGGCAAAGGCCACTGGTCTCAGGCCATTCTCGTGCTCTTGATACAACACAGCCCCCAACCCTTGCAAGCTAGCATCAGTGTGCAGGACGTAAGGTTTTCTTGGATCGGCATAGGCCAGCACTGGAGCATGGGTAAGTTGATATGATCTCATGAAAAGCAGTCTCACAATCAGAGTCCAGCGGCCCCAAATACTTCACTCGGATGAAAATACACTCTTTCAGTCTTGAGGGACGCTGACTTTTGGTATTTTTGTGGGTTGGGGATACCCTTGAGTAAGGTTAAGTAAAGGGCAGATCACTCTTGAATAGTCCTTGATGAAGCGAGCTAATAACCACAGAATCCCAGGAATCTTTGCAGTTCTTTTAGATTTTTGGGCTGTGGCCAGGTGGTCAAGGCCTCAACTTTACTTGGCGTGTCTCTATTCCTCGGTGGATACTATGTGTCCCACATACTTTACTGATGTTTGAAAGAATTGACACTTATCAATGGACAGTTTAAGGCCAAAGTCCTCCAGTCGGTCCAATACCTTAAATAATCTGCTCTCATGTTCCTCCAGTGAGCTGCCAAACACAATAACATCATCTAGGTATACCAGGCACTCTAGTAAGTTCATGTCCCCACTGCGCTCCATCAATCGTTGAAAAGTGGCTGGGGCACCTGAAATCCTTGAGGCATCCTCATGAATTCATAGAAGCAAGCGGACAGATAAAGGCTGTCTTCTCATGGTCCTCTCTGGGGCCATCGGGATCTGGTAGTACCCACTGCGGAGATCCAGCACAGAGAACCACTTGCTCCCGTTTAGGCAGTCAAAGCATCCTGAATCGGGGCATTGTATACTGATCAGGGATAGTCCGCACGGTTTAAGGTGCGATAATCCACACACATCCTTACTGTTCCATTCTTTTTCCTCACTACCACAATGGGGAAGCATAAGGGCTTCTGGATTCTTGTATTACACCAGCAGCTAACATCTCCTGCAGATGCCGTCTCACATCATCTATGTCAGCAGGTGCCAGGCGTCGAGACCTCTCACGAAATGGTCTCATGCAGCCGGATATTGTGCTCAGCTGCCTGCACGCATCCTACATCCCATTCCTTTAAAGAAAACACCTGGTCTCTCTGGGCAAGCTTCTCACTGATCCTCACTTTCCATTCAGCTGGCAGCGGGAGTCGCGAAATCAAACAAGTCAGGCGTTACTCTGTCATTCTTCCTTGAACTCTTGCTGCTGGGTAGCACTGCAGTGTCTGCACAATGCACATTAGCCAGGATGCAACCTCTATTTACTCGAATGTCTCTTTCAGACACATTATGAACTTGGACCATTATCCTTCTGGCATAAGCATGGGCTCTAGCGGGCAAAATACTAGGCTTGACCAGCAGTCCCTCTGGCAATTTCCATCGCCTGGTGCATCCAACATTAATATTTTATTCTTAACATCCTTTCTGATACGGACCTCTCCTGTAAGGTACACTGGGCATTTGCGCCAGGATCAGAGACTCAGGATCCTTCTTCCATACAATTCGACCGGTTCCTCTGGTTCTATTTTTCAGCATCTCTCTGTGCCTCATAGGCCTTCTTAATTAAAGCTGGAACTCTTAAAGCTCTACTAGTCTTTGGCCCTGTTTTCATAACAAACTGTGCCAGCCTTCCGAACATATGAGCATTTGTTCCAATCAACAAAGGACACCATCATACAGTCCAGTGGGGGACACACTAAGGCTAGGGTCTCTACTTGTTCGGCCACTCCAGCCACGGAGGTGGGGAAAGACAGCCAAATTCGGATATACCCAGAATAGGGGTAGGCCTTCTCACTTAACCCCATACATGCAGTCCTTCTAATGGTTGTAAGGTACGTCTGACAAATGCTTCTGATACCAATCCTGGAACATAATTGTCACTTGGGAGCCACTGTCTAATACAGCTCTTGTAGACACTCCATTCACTTTTACAGTGGTCTCCATGGAGGGACCCACTATTCTGGACCAGTCTGGAGAGGCGTGGTAGGGGGCCTGGGCAACTGACCTTGCCACAAAGGACGTGAGTTAGCATTTTGGTGCCCTCACTGGGATCATTATGCACCTCTTAACCACTGATTTGTTCTCAAGCTCTCCTTGTAGCCTATATGTAAC
Source organism: Neoceratodus forsteri (assembly GCA_016271365.2). Lineage (NCBI taxonomy): Eukaryota > Metazoa > Chordata > Ceratodontiformes > Ceratodontidae > Neoceratodus > Neoceratodus forsteri. Next base: position 875,734,558 of record CM057455.1, on the reverse strand, counting down.
TTTGTCAGTGTCTTTTGGGGACCGGCATTCCCTTTCATGTGCCCATCTTTCCCACAATTATAGCAAACATACTTTCTGGAGTTTGAGCTGGCCGAGGCCACACTGGGAGCCAGGCGGGGTATTACTAACTGGAAACCTTGGTGCCATCTCTGTCTGTGGCGTGATAAGCATTTGGAGACATCTCGTCAGTTTCTCCACTTCCATGGTCAAGGAATCGAGTTCGGAGCTGTTATCAGCAGGAGATACATGGTGGGTACCCCACCCCAATAGCAGATGCAGTCGGATATAGGTCAGAGCTCGTGACTTGCATGGGCCTTCATAAAGGGACTGTTTTTGAATTCCCGGATCTCTCTCAACAGTTCGCCCCATTGTGGCATATCTTTTTCCTTGTCAGAGCACTTTTACTGCCAACCTCTGCCCCTGAACTTCACTTGATGGGTCACCCTCAGTCACTCGGGTTGTAGCCGCAGCTGTTGGTGCAGGTCCCTCCGAGGTGCCTTTTCTCAACTCCTCGAATTTCTCTCATTAACTCATCATAGGAGGATGGGGATTCCAGTTGATTTGCCAGGTGTAACTGAAGCAACAGCAGTTCTGAGAAGGGGGCAGACTTAAGGATCCTGTCCAGCCTGGTTCGGTCCAGTTCAATCGCTGGCAAACTACCCTTTCTGAGGCATTCTTGCAACAAATTTTCCAGCCGAGATACATACACAGACAACAACTCCCCTTCGTACTGTTGTGCATCTCTTACTCTCCACCATAGGTCTTCATCAGAATCTGGGCTCCCATACACATTCTCCAGGGCCTCAAGATAGGCCTGTGCAGTCACTTCAGGGTTACTGGCCCGTTTAGCATGGATGGTAGCCAGGGCAGGACCTCGAGGCTCTCACTAACCCTCTTCGCCTTTTCCCGAGCATTGCCATTCTAGCACTTGGGGCAACATAGTCTATCCAGGTCTCCCAGTCATCCTCCCTTGGGGGTGGGGAGGGTGCCAGAGAAGATCCTCAACCTTCGTAAGAGTCGTGACTAATGGCAGGTGCAGAAATAGGAGTCTGCATTGGTTCAGCCACCATTACGGGTACTGGGCGGGAGAGGGTGTTGGGGTGGAACACCCCAGGTGGCAAAATAGTTTCTTCAAGTCCTCCACAGTTTTCCCTTCCCCCAGCAACCATTTAGCAAATTTCTCCTCAAAAGTTTCAGATAGTGGTGGGGGCTCATTCCCCCCCGGGTCTTTACTGTCCTTAGTTATCACTCTCCAAGCAGTGAGGGCTCCCTCTGGGGTAATGGTCTGTGGCACTTTGGAGCTATCTATGGGATCCTTAAACTCTACTAGGGCCAGGAAAGTGTGGGTGAGCAGATTAGCATGCCGACCCACCACCACAGGGTTTTGTAAACCTTCCACCTTGGAAAGTACTCCCTGCACAGTGTCCGTATTGATACCCAGGGGGATGTCCAGGATAAGCATAGCATTTTGGGGGTCGATCTCCTCTCCAGTACACCACTTCACCAGCCGGTGCACAGCCACTTCTGTCGGGGTACCCATTTATTTATTTATTTTTTCTTAACAGTGGTTTGTAAATATGGCCACTAGAGGACACACAATCCCAGCGGTGCCTCCAAGATGTAACCCCTAGATGGCGCTATCCCAGGGGCTACTACCCCTGCCTGATTTGCCACTAACAGGTTGAGGGGCCTGGATCCAATGGCGGGTGCCTCCACCCAGAGGTCAGGGTTTGCAATAGTTAAACTTACTTGGTCACAGCCCTCTGGGACACTGCAATCCCCTTTCTTCCCACTAGTGGCCCACACAATATATCAGAATTACCTTCACAGTATACACTTACCCCAGGGCTGGTTCAGGCACTGGGACCTCCTGTAAAATAAGATACAGTGCAACAATCACAGTACAATACTTTAACATAGACAAATACCTCAGGCAGTATAACTTTGCTGAAACAAGCAGCTCTGATTTATTTAGGGGAATATAACAAGGACAGGGAAATCAGGTTAATTAGCTTATACTTTACTCATCTACCTATGGCTCTGTGCACAGGCCTATCCCTACCAGTTACTGTCCCTGGTACCCAAGCCCTAGTGGCTAGTCCAAACCGTGGCAGCTGGTAGGGACCCTTTCTCTAGAGAAAAGAAAATTAGTTTAAACAGTCAGCAGTACAGTGATTCCATTTGGATTCAATGTGGCAATTCAACAGGGAGCGACCCTGAATTAGTACTCACGACCTCCAAACAAGATAGGGTCCTTCAATGTCAGCAGGGCTACTCTTGAGCTCCATGAGACTCCTCACACATTTATATGGCAAACTGCAACAGGCAAAAGTCCTTTAATGGCAGCAGGATTCACTTGAGTAACCAAGCCTCCCACACATTTATATGGTGAACAGTAACAGGCAAAAGTCCTTTAATGGCAGCAGGATTCACTTGAGGTACACAAGCCTCTTCACACATTTATATGGTAAAACAGAAAGTACTATACCAGGCAGGCTGCTTCTCTTTCCTGATCGCAATTACTGCACAATACCCGGGAGAACACACAGCAGATTCAGTTCCTGACAGACCGAGTGCAATTCAGCAATTTCTCCAGTCTTCTACAGGGTGAGCCTGGTTTCTACTCTTCAGATATCCTTTGATTCTCTTCACAGGACAGATTCAGTCCTAACAAGCAGTTACACAAGCTGCAGACCGGAACTCTGGGCCTTACACACGTTTCCGACTAAAACTGCACACTGAAAAGCACAGGGCTCCTTCCTTCTTCATTGCCAGAGCTCAACTGAAACTCCAACAGACAAACCGGGCACTTCCTTTGAGTTCCTCCCAGTTCTTGACTGGATTGGCTGTCACTCACAATAGACTGCTCCTGTTGGTCCAAAAGGCCAAGTCTAAACTACATCTCCCAGAGTCACTGCCCATACAATCCTCTTGTGGCTGGCTCAGATTATGAGTCCAAGTTCTGATTCGTCCAAGGCACCATTTTAGAGCTAGCTTACCCCAACTGATTGGTCCAGTTCAGCAGTTCAAAACCAGAATGGGAACTAGGCAGACACAGTTCTGACTGCAAAGAAAGCAGGTTAGACAAACTGTAATTTCATTATTACTCTAAATGATTTCTGGCAAACAGTTACATCTTTCAGATAGGTTCCCTTTGCACTCCTTGTGACTGCAAAATGGAGTGAATTGGCAGCAGCTCGAGTGGTACTCAATCAAAAACACACAGTCCCCCATACAAACTAATTATGTCTGCAAGCAGACAGCTCTTAAAGAGACAGTACCAGAGGTTCTAAAAACACTCACTGATAAATGGCTTAAACGCCAAACACCATTCAGGCTTGGAGCATTCAAGCAAGCTCCTGGAAGTCTTTTGGGAACCCCCATTTGCAGGGGGGTTACAGAAGGAAAAGCAGGAACCGCGACCGAAGGTACCGATGGTTCCAAACGCTGAGAAAATCGCAAACGAGATCAGTTATTCAGTTGCTGCAGCCCAGTGCTCCGGTTCCAGTTCCAGCAGTAGCAGCCCCTGATTCAAGTACCGCATTTTTCAGTGGTTCCCGGTTCGTTTGAACAGGATCCCTATTATGAGGAGGAGTTTAGGGAACCCCATGAACCAGAGGTTTCCCCAGACTGAGAGGAGTTTGACTCTCCTCCTAAATGTCCTGAGGATTATTCTTCCCATTTTTCTTTATGAAAAAGTCACAGAGACCCTGGACCTCCCCACTCAAGAGACCACTGAGGAGGAGGAGGAGGAGGTACCAGACTACATGGAGATAGTGGATGTGCCAGCAACAAAAAGGTTGCTTCTTCCTATCTATAAGTCTCTGAAGAGGCAAGCTTCTAAGATTTTACAGAACCCCACCTCTGTTTCCCCTGTGGACAAGAAGATGGAAAGAAAATAGCTGGTGGCCAAAGGAGGAGCTGAATTCCTCCTCGGTCATCCAAGCAATGAGGGAAAAGTATAGGCAGCTGCCTGTGATAAAGCAGGTATACCCTTATCATCCTGTCCTCCTGATAAAGACTCCTAAAGGATGGACTCCATGGCCAAGACCACCTATTTGGTGATTTGCATATGCAGCCCATGATGCTTTGCATTGTGTCGGCATGTGTGATTTTGTATTTTCTTGAAACTTGGCTTCCCAGCCAAATGCCCTTTGGGGTAACCCTTGCCTCAGTGTTTGCGCACAGAGGTTCTTTGTCTATTTAGGAACTTCCTTGTCTATCAGAGAAGTCTCTTATATGGCTTATGTTTCCAGATATCAGGAAAAACCTCTGGAACTCTGTGATAGAGATGGCTAGTCATCTCCACTCCTGTTGTCAGCTGGCCTTATGGAAACTGCAAAATGTGACATTGAGGCATCCAAGTATCATTTCCACATGGCAGTTGATTCTAATGACACTGTCGCCAGGGTAATGGCAACGTCAGTGTCACTGGGGAGGTTTGCCTGGCTCAATGCTACTAACCTGTCTCAGGACACACAGACTAAGGCCCTGGACTTTCCATGTGAGCCAACCTCTTTGTTTGGTGAACAGACAGAAGCCTACATGAAGAAGATGGATGACTACAAGGTGGCTTACAAGAGTGCTGCTGCCAAGGAAACGGCATCCACACCCCAGAAGTACCAGAGCAGAGAGGTAGGGGAAGGCCCTATCCTAGACCTTTTTAACCAGACCCAGGCTTTCCCAGCGTACCAGCAGCAGAGATGGTACTTTAGAGGCAGGGGTAGAAGGGGCAGCAGTCCGGCTGGCCCCAGTCCCCAGCCCAGTGCACAAGCAAAACAGAACCCACTGATATCCTTGTCAGGGTCGCCTCCCCAGTTCCAGTAGGTGGTAGGCTGGCTTAATACATCCAGGCATGGCAAGCCATCACCACAGACAAGTGGGTACTGGAGGTAATAAGCCAGGGCCTTGCCCTCAGTTTCAAGGTCATACCAAGGTTGAGGACAAGGCTGTTCAGACCTGCTACCCTAACAGAGAAAATATTACTGGAAGCAGAGGTAGCCAACCTTCTACTCGAAAAGGCAGTAGAACCTGTTCCCCCAGCTCAAATGGGGAAAGGTCTGTACTTAAGATACTTCCTAACACTAAAGAAAACCGGGGAGTAGCGACCCATACTAGATCTCAGACACTTGTACAGACACCTTACAAAGCCAAAGTTGAAGATGGTCACTCTGGCAACTGTTCTCCCCACCATCAGGCAGGGGGATTGGTTGGCATCACTAAACCTCAAGGATGTGTACTTTCACGTTTCAGTCAGGCAATCCCACAGACAGTATCTCAGATACAGATTGCCATCAGGCCATTATCAGTTCAGAGCCCTATCCTTCGGCTTGACCTCTGCTCCAAGAGTGTTCACATAGTGCCTGGCAGTGGTAGTGGCACGCTTGAGACAACAGGGGGTGACAGTGTTCCCTTACTTATATGACTGGCTAGTTGTGGGACAGTCACCTCAGCAAGTCAGAGATGCTGTAACCCTTACACAGGATTCCCTGCAGTCTCTGGGGTTCCTGGTAAACCTGAAAAAGTCAGTCTTGATACCGGTTCAGCTCCTGGAGTTCATAGGAACAGATATGGATACACTAAGGGGAAAGGCTTTCCTTCCTCACAGAAGGGTGGACAGTCTGATGCAGCTAGCAAACTCTTTCCAACTGCACACCTTCAGGCCAGGAAGACATTTCCTGCAACTATTGGGTCACATGGCAGCTGCAACAGTGCCAGGAGCCAGGTTCCAAATGAGAGACATTCAGTTTCACCTCAGGTCTCACTGGTCCGAGAAAAAAAGACTCCCAGTCACAGGAACTCTCCTTCAAGCACTCTAATGGTGGCAGGAAACGGACAACTTCAGAGAAGGGGTGCCATTGCTGCAGCAGTCCCCAACAGTAGTATTGACAACAGATGCCTCCCTGCTAGGGTGGAGTGCCCACCTGGGGGAGCACACTGCACACGTTACATGGCTTCAGCAGGAGTCATTGCTGCACATAAATCTGTTGGAACTCAGGGCAGTTTTTCTGGGCTTCCAGTCCTTTGCAACAGTGCTCCAGGGCAAGGTGATTCAAGTCAGAACAGACAGTACAACCACCATGTACTACATAAACAAGCAAGGGGGCACAAGGTCATCCTTGCTGTTCACAGAGGCCATGAAAATCTGGAGCCTGGCTTACTCCTTCAGAATTTTTCTATCAGCAGTCCATCTTCCAGGAAAGGACAGTGTCTTGACAGACACCCTGAACAGGATCAATCAAAACCACCACAAGTGGTCTGAACAGGCAGGTCTTGCAAGCTGTTTTCAGGAGGTGGGGCACCCCAGAGGTAGGGGTACCAGATTTTGGGACGTCAAAAAGAGGACACTTGGTCCCTCCCTTGATGAGCCCTTGTGCCAGACCCCGAGTAAAAAGGTTTAAAGTCTCCACTGCTTTCACAGCTCATTTACAAGGAGGTCCTGGGTAGGAGAGAGTAAAAAAATTATAAAAACATAATAATACAGCAGGATAGAGAAGGTACAGGAAGAATATTTGGCAGCTGGAAAAGAGGTCATCTCCTCGTAAAAGAGGACATCTGGTAACCCTACACAGAGGTGGATCACTTCGCAGCCCCAAACAACTACCAGTTGCCACAGTTCTGTTGCAGACCTGTAGTGGCCACAGTGCCACTGGACGCACTACTGCTGGATTTTACAGGGAAGTTCCTGTATGCCTTCCCTCCATTCCCCCTGTTGCCCAGAGTGGTGAACAAACTCAGGACTCAGCCAGCAACAATGATCCTCATAGCTCAAGACTGGGACTGGCAGTCCTGGTTCTCACTGCTCATGTTCCTGTCAATCTCCACTCTGATTTGCCTTCCCAGGAGGCACAACCTACTGATCCTCCCAGGGCAGGATCCCTTACCCCAACCTCAAGTCCCTCAGGCTCGTGGCCTGGCTTTTGAGGACCTAGAGTATGCTAACTTGCACCTCTCTGAAGGGGTCTTGGAGTTTCTTACAGTCTCTAGAAAACCCTCTACTAGGAAGACTTGCACTTCCAAGTGGAAGAGGTGCTCCATTTGGTGTCAGCAAAAGGACATAGATCCGCACCAGGCTGGTCTTCCAGTCCTGTTGGACAATTTGGCAGATCTCCATTCTCTTGGTCTGAGGCCATCTACCCTCAAGGTACACCTGCAGCTGTCTCTGCCCTCTCGGCAGGTAAGGGCTCTTCCCTGGCCTCAAATCCAATTTTCAGGAAGTTTTTTAAAGGGCTACTGCATTTGCATTCCCCACACAGGGAACCAGCTCCCTCGTGGGATCTCGGTATATGCATTGCCCAGTTAATGCAGCCCCCTTTTGAGCCCCTGTCTTTGGCACAGCTCAAGTATGTGACCTGGAAAATGGTGTTCCTGGTAGCAGTCATTTCAGCCAGTGGGGTCAGTGAGCTCCAGGCCTTGTCCACAGAGCCTAATAACATTTCAGTCCATTGGAACAAGGTAGTACTCAGGACCAATAAAACGTTTCTTCCCAAAGTGGTATCTGACTTTCACCTCAACCAGTCTATTACCCTGCCTGTTTTCTTCACTGACCATTCCAGTTCAGGGGAACGTAGGCTACATAACCTTGAGGTCAAGAGGGCCATCAGCTATTATTTAGATTACACAAAGGATCATAGGCAAAGGAATACACAGCTCTTCCTGACCTATGGAAGAAACGGGAGAAAAGGAAAACCAGCTGCAAAGAGGACTATTGCATGCTGGATTGTTGCCTGCATTCAGTTTTGCTGCATCAAAGTTGGCAAGGAGCCTCCTGTCGGTCTCAGTGCCCATTCGACTAGGGGTACAGCCACTGCTATAGCAGCTGCCAGAGACATTCCCTTGTTAGAAATCTGCAAAGCAACTACCTGGAAAACTGTTAACACATTTACCAAACACTATTGCCTGGACACTCAGGCTAGAAGTGATGGCAGGTTTGGTACAGCAGTACTGCAGAGCTTGTTTCCTAAATAGGTTATGTGCCCACCTCCAAATGTACTGCTTGGGTAGTCTGCATATGTCAGAACACAGTAAAGATTTTCTGGAGTTTGAAGAAAAAAAAATACCTGCCATAGTAATCTTGTTTCTTCCAAGGGAATCTTTACTGTATTCTGAGCTCACACCCTACCTCCCCTACTACAACCTGCTGGGCGCTGCACTACAGCTGTCCATATTTTTGTTGTTGAAACTTTTTTGAGTTGGTTGTCTTCGGGCATTTATGATTTGAGTCTTTAAGATGCCACCTTATTAAAAAGGGGGATTGTTTATTGGTGAGTGAATTAGTTCTTTTTTAAGGATAGCTTAGATAGAATTTTTTTGTGCATGCTTTGTAAGAATCTGATGGTTACATAGAAACATAGAAGGTGACGGCAGATAAGGACCGCAAGGCCCATCCAGTCTGTCCATTTTTTTCTACCTTTTGAATGTGCCATAGGCCTGTACTCTGTCAATGGCCTATCTATTCATACTCCTCTTTATTGCTCCCTTATGCCTGTCCCATGCCTGTTTGAAGCCATGCACTGTATTCATATCCACCACTTCCTGGGGTAGGCTGTTCCATGCATCCACCACCCTTTCTGTGAAAAAGAACTTCCTCACATTCCCCCTTAATCGGCCTCCCTCTAATCTCATGATGTGTCCTCTTGTCCTGCTATGTTTCTTATATTGAAACATGTTAGACTCTTTCACTTTGTTAATGCCCTTAAGGTGTTTGAATGTTTAGATCATATCACCTCTCCCCCTCCTTTGCTCTAGGGTATACATATTGAGCTCCGTTAATCTGTCCTCATATGTTTTCTGATGCAGTCCCTGCACCATTTTGGTTGCCCCTCTCTGTACTGTCTCCATTTTGTTAATGTCCTTGTGCAGGTGCGGCCTGCAGTACTGCACGCCGTACTCCAGATGGGGCCTAACCAGTGTCTTGTAAACAGGGATTATTACCTCCCTCTTCCGACTTGTGATACCCCCACTAATACACCCCAACATCCCTCTAGCCTTACCTACTACTTTAGTAGTCTGCTTGGATGATTTCAGGTCATCTGTGATGATGATGCCCAAGTCTTTTTCTTCCCTTGTGATTCCCAGCAACTCCCCTCCCAACCTATAGGTGGCTTCAGGGTTTCTCTTCCCTATGTGCATGATCTTGCACTTCTTTGCATTAAACCCTAATTGCCACTCTTCCAACCATTTTGCCAGTTTATCCAGATCTCTTCTCATTCTTCCCACCCCATCTGGATCATCTACACTGTTGCAGATCTTAGTGTCATCTGCAAACAGACAAACCTTACCCTCCAGTCCATCTGCAAGGTCAGTGATGAAGATATTGAAGAGGACTGATTCCTGAGGTACCCCACTTGTGACTTGCATCTCTTCTGACTGAATACCGTTTACCACCATTCTCTGTTTTCTGTCAGCCAACCAGTTTGCCACCCATTTGACTAACTTCTGACCCAGCCCGAGCCTACCCAGCTTATTAATCAATCTTCTGTGTGGAACAGTATTGAAAGCTGTGCTGAAGTCAAGGTAGGCGACATCAATAACTCCCCCTTGGTCCACTACTCTGGTTACCCAGTCGAAGAAATCTATGAGATTAGTGTGACAGGACCTTCCTGTTGTAAACCCATGCTGTCTTGGATCCTGTGCTCCATGGAAGCATAGCAACGTAGAGTCTGATGGCAGATAAGGACCGCTTGGCCTACCTAGTCTGCCCATTTCCCTACCTAACAGATAAACTGCAGATCCTAGTTAACCAACAGCCTACTTCCTCCTACCCCCCACTAGAATTGCCTTATGTCTGTCCCATGCATTCTTGAATTCCCCACCAGTTTTGACTCTACGACCTCCTCAGGAAGGCTGTTCCATGCATCTACAGCCCTCTCTGTGAAGAAATATTTCCTCACATTACCTCTGAACTGCCCCCCCCCTTCAAATTGTGCCCCCTTGTTCTTGCACATCTCTTTTTCTGAAAGATGCTACCCTCTTGGACTTTGTTGATGCCCTTAAGGTATTTTAAAGTTTCTATCATGTCCCCCCTCTCCTTCTTTTCCTCGAGGCTACACATCTTAAGTTCTTTTAGTCTTTCTTCATATGTCTTCTGGTACAGAACCTGCACCATTTTGGTTGTCCTCCTCTGAACAGCCTCCACCCTGTCTGTGTCTTTGCAGAGATGGGGTCTCCAGAACCGTACACAGTACTCCAGATGTGGTCTTACCAACTGTCTGTATAGAGGACCAACAACTTCCTATTTTCAACTGGTAATGCCTCTCCCCTGTGCATCCCAGTATCCCCCCAGCCCTCCTTACTGCCTTCTCACATTGCTGGCCCACCTTTAGGTTGTCTGATATGCCTATGCCCAGGTCTCTTTCCATTTTTGTTGTTGTCAGTATCTCACCCCCCTTTGTGTACTCTTCCCCTGGGTTTTTGTTTCCCAGGTGCATTACTTTGCACTTCTTTGCATTGAATCTAAGCTGCCGTACATTTGACCATTCTTCCAACCTTGCCAAGTTTCTTTTCATCCTTTCCACCCCACCTTGCGTATCAACCCTGTTGCAGATATTTGTGTCATCTGCAAAGAGACATACTTTTCCTTCCAGTGTCTCTGCAATGTCACTTATAAAGACATTAAAAAGGACCACCCCCAGTACTGAACCCTGCGGTACCCCACTAGTAACCCTCCTTTCTTCACTGTGGACTCCATTTACTATTACCCCGCTGTGTCCTGTTGTCCAGCCAATGTTTTACCCAGGCTGCCACACTGGGACCCATTCCCAGGCTGGCTAATTTGTTTATTAATCTTTTGTGCAGGACTGTGTCGAATGCCTTGCTAAAGTCTAGGTAGGCCATGTCCATAGCCCCTCCCTGGTCTACTACTTTGTTCACCAAGTCAAAGAAATCAATTAGGTTTGTCTAACATGACCTTCCTGCTGTGCATCCATACTGCCTTGGGTCCTGTGCCCCACTGGCTTCTAGGTACTCAACAATTCTTTCCTTCAGAAGTGATTCCATCATTTTCCCCACCACTGAGGTCAAACTGACAGGTCTGTAGTTTTCTGCCTCTGTCTTGCTCCCACTTTTGTGAAAGGGAATCGCATCCGCCCTCCTCCAGTCCTCAGGTACCACACCATCCTCCCATGATTTATTAAAAAGGGTAGTCAGTGGTGTTACTTGTTCTTCCCATAGTTCTTTTAGAATTCTGGGGTGAATTCCATCAGGCCCATTGCTTTATCCACCTTCAGTTTTAAGAGTTCTTTTAGAACCCTTTCTTCTGTGAAAGGACTAATATCAAACCCCCTATCCAGAGTGCTTCGGTTGACTGGATTAGGTATCTCCCCCTGCTCTTCCATTGTGACTACTGAGCAGAAGTATTAGTTCAGTATCCCTGCTTTTTCACTGTCACTCGCTGCCCAACCAGCTTCCTCTTTATTCAGCCTCAGTATCCCTGTCTTAGTCTTTCTTTGCTCCCTAATCTACCTATAAAAGGTGTTATCCCCTTCTTAACCGAGTTGGCTATCTTTTGCTCGGTTTGTGCCTTTGCTATTCTGACTGCCTTCCCCGCTTCGTTCTGCTTTAACTGGTACAGTTCTCTGTCCTGCTCCTTCTGTGTTTCCCTATACTACCTGAATGCTATATTTTTCCCCTAACCTTCCCTGCACTACTTGTGAGAACCATAGTGGTTTTTTTTTTCATTTTGATTTGTTTATTTGCTTCACACAAAGGCTTGTTGCCTCTGTGATGGTGGTTTTGATGTTTCCCCATCGTTGCTCTACCTCTTACCTGTTTGCTAGTGCTTTTCTGAGGCACTTTCCCATTTTGACAAAATCAGCCCTCCTGAAGTCCAGTACCTTCACTTTTGTATAATTTGACTCTACAGCTAAGTTTATTGTGAACCACACTGTTTGGTGGCCGCTTGGTCTCAGATGGCTACCCACTTCAAGATCAGAGATCCTCTCTCCATCCCCATTTGAGAGTACCTATGGATTCCAGGTGTTGCACTATCCTTTCCTTAAGGAGTGCCTCCATAATCTTGCCCACCATTGAGGTAAGACTGACTGGTCTGTAGTTCCCTGCCTCCTTCCTGCTACCACTCTTGTGGAGTGGGATCACGTGAGCCCTTTTCCAGTCTCCTGGGACCTCTCCTGTGCTCAGAGACTCACTAAACAGTTCTAATAATGACTCTGCTAGTTCCACCCTTAGCTCCTTTTGTACCCTGGGATGTATGCCATCGGGTTCCATTGCCTTGTCCACCCTGAGCTTAGCAAGCTTTTGTAGGGCCCTTCCTTTTGTTAAGGGACTAGTGCACACCTCCCTTCCCCCTGTGTCTATGGTGCTGAGCTGTGGGCCCTGCCCTACCCTACCTTTTCCTCAGTAAATACTGAGCAGAAGTATCTATTTAGGATGGATGCTTTTCCTTGGTCCTCCCCTCACACTCCCCTTTATCCCTTTTGATCTTAGCAATACGCCCTCTGGACTTTCTCCTTTCTGTAATGTATCTATAGAAAGTCTTGTCACCTTCTTTTACTGTTCGTGCTAATGCTTCCTTGGTTTGGGCCTTTGTCTGCCTTACTGCCTTCCCTTAGGGAAGGTTGGTATACCTCCCTATCTTCGTCCCGTTGCGTTTCCTTATATTTCCTGAAGGCCAGCCTTTTGGCTCTGACCTTTTCTGCTACTGTTCTTGAGAACCAAAGTAGTTTCCTTCTTCTTCTTTTGCTCTTGCTTTTCTCTCTAAAACAATGGGATGTTGCTGCAAGTATTGCCCCCAACCCTCCATGTCAGCCCAGTGGGCTGGGGCAGCATGTTGAGGGGATTCCCTGTCCCGCGCAGCTGGTGGTGTGATTTGGGAAGGTGTAATAAAGATATGGCAAGGTCCCCACTGCTGTATCCTGCACCCCTCATTGCCCGGCACTTTGCGCCTTCGTTCCTTCATGAATGGTGTGGAGTGTGGCCACACCTGTAGACATGACCCCAGACTAGCCGCATGCGTAGTTGCATGACTGACCCAGGGATCCATTGCAAAAGGGATGTACACCCCTTCCGTGAATGTGCACTGGGGTCCACGGAATCCTCGGTGCATGACTTTCGGACTTAGGGTTGCTTACACTCTGTGGATCTACACTTAAGTGTATATACCCCAATGAGTGATAATATGGGCATCGGGGACACTCCATGAAATCAGTGGGGGGAGGTTCAAAAAGGATGTGGAAGTACTTTTAACAGAAAGAGTGTTGGCAGACTGGAACAAATGTTCAGAAGAGGTCATCTGCACAGTATGGGGCTTTAAAAGAGGGTTGGACAGACACATGGGAAAAAGTGCATATGGAGGCAGTTGAAGGAGAGAGGGGAAGAAATGAGAGCTGACAGGGGCACACTCCCATAACTAGGCAGGCTTGGGCAAACTAGATGGACTGATAGGCCTTTATCTGGCGATGTTTTCTATGTTTGTTTTTTTCTTCATTTATATTTTGCCTCCTTACATCCCCCATATGGTGACTCCCCCAGCCCCACCACTGATCCTTCTGGTGGACTTACCGGTTAACCACTGAGAGGGTGGTCTGTTGTCTAGGATCATGCTGGGCCTGCAGGGGAAGTCGGGTGACCGGGAGCAATTTCCTCCATTTTTCACCCCGGGAGATGTCACGTGCAGTGACAGAGCTTCTGCCAACATACCCCACATTCAGCTGTACTCTGTGGTATTGCCACCTGGCCATCATGAATTCTAGTCAGGTAGTGAGACACTGGCCCCCCCCCCGGGATGAAAGGTCTTCTGGACCCTCAATCCTTGCTCAGCCACTTGACCCTCCGTGCCCTGAATCTGTTCCTGAACCCGGGTTGCCGGTGTGGTGGTAGATAGTGCACCAGTACCTCAACGCTCAGTGCCACTGGGCCAGCTCCTACATTTTCGATGTTTCTATGTAAGTTTTATGTTGGATCAGAAAAGCAGATGTGCTCTGTCTAGACTAGTGGAAAATGGATCTTGATACAGAAGGTGAAGGCTCGGAGATGAATTTCTTTGTTCAGAGAATAAATTAGTATAACCGGTAACTGTTTTGTGATTAAAAGAGAGAGAGAGACAGAGAAAGAGCACTGTTATAAACTTCTTGACCTACATTTTCCATCTCTGAAGTTGCTGTTTCACTCTTATATCCCACATTCTGCAGTGAGCAACATCTAGAACTATAGTAAATGCATAGAAACTGTAGGAAAAAGTACTCTTCTAATCCATTTTTCTGAATTTCACACTGGGAATTTATTTTATAAATCAAGTTTATTACTGGGAGGTGAGCTATCTTTAAATCATAACCTGTCTTTGATGGAGAGGTCTAGATGAGTCTGGTATCATTTTTCTCAAGATGGTCCCCAACTGCATAATATGCTGGTTTTATTCTGGGTGCTAAAGCTAACCGAGACAGCGAATGGTGCACTGCTTCTTGAATAATTCAAAAATCATACCTTCCTGCAATATTTAACAAAACTCACCCTGTTTGGAGAAGGTAGAGCTTTGACACCTAGTTAAGTCTAATGTACCATTGAGGAGCGATTGGTAGTGTACTGGTTTGTACACGTGTCAGGACTGGCTACAGAGAGGTACTTTTTTAATTCAGTCCGACAGGATGTAGAGTGCCAAGGTTTCAGAGGATTTGTGAATGATGCAAGCTGATAAGCAGTGTGAAATTGGATATCCCATAGTGCAGCAGGAGCTAATGAATGCTGACTTGCTGACTTCAATGAAAAGGCCTTCCTAGTGATCTCAGTATGCTGAAAAATAGTAAAATTGAAGGATGTCGTATTTTTCCTTGCTTCATTATTTAACAAGGGAAGAGAGTGGGAGAGAAACAGTGTTTTTAAATACAGAATGCATTTTTATTTTTTATTTTCTGTTTATGGCACGTCTGAGCCTCCAGCACAGCTCTCCTTAAGGCAGCTCCCGAGGCACCAGACCTCTGTCACCTGTGGCCACAACGTACTACCTGCATTTATTGGCTTTACCCCCTAGGCGGGGACAGGGAAGGGTGGCACCCCTCCCCAAGACTTTCATGTTGCGTCACATGGCATAGCAGGAGGCAGGGAGAGGTTCGGTTATATGCTGGAGGCTGTCATTCACTGCTGTTGGGCCCTTGCTTTCCATTGCTTCTCCCAACCTCTAGGTTGTCAGCATGCCTGGGGCTCAGTGAGGGGGGATGCAGTAGCCCACGTTCACAGCTTTGGAGATCTTTGCAGAGAGGCCCATGAATGGGCTATTGACAACTTGAATGAAGAGCAACCAGCTTCAGAATTTTTGTTTAGTAAGCACCACAAAATGTGTAGAATAAAGACAGTGTTGAGTGGGTTTAAATGTAATGAGTTAGGAAGGAGGGAGCTTTGCCCACAATGATCTTGTACCTTAAGTTACCACTGATGGAGGCTTCTGTTTACAAGAGGTGACCAGCCCACGAGGTTGTAAAGAGTGCAGTGATGAGTGCGAAAGGAGCCAGTAACGAAGTGAAGGGCACTCTAATATGGACATATTTATATTTATTTATTTAGAGTTTTGTTGACCAGGAAGGAGGACTAGACAGTTGTTTTCCTATTTTCAGCCTCATCCTGGGGGAGGAGGATACAGATGGATGCCAGCTGAAACTGAACCAGATTTTAAGCTGGGTTTGTTTTGATGTTGTCAGGGCAATTGCGGTTATAATTCACATTGGGATGGCAAGTTTTACAGAGTAATTACTTGATGATGTTTTTTTTTCTCCCCCTGTATGTAACAGTGTTATGATTTCCCTTTTGTGTTTCTGTACACACTTTGTTCAATAAAAACTCCCCTACTCTTTTCGAGAAGTGCCATGAGATCTTTAACATCCATCTGAACTACCACCAGAACAGGCGGATGGGACCTCGGCTTAGCGTCTCATCCGAAAGATGGTAGCCTAGTATAGAGAGTAAGCTTTTAAAGGTTGAGGAAGATTTTTAGATTATCAAGATCTACCACTTGCAGGTGCAGAAAGAAACATATTCGTTCCATGCCAGTGTTGACAAGTGTGCTCTGATAAATATGGGATACACAGTAGACTAACTCAAAGTATGCGCATTATTTTCACATGTGAGCTAACAAGACCATAACTCATGAGCGGCAGAGCCACAAGTGAGTTTTGAAAGTCCTGCACCATCACGTAAGTGGTAATGAATTGCATATTTTGAGTCAGACCATTGCATATTCGGTGTGTACAACCTCTGTTTATTAGTTGCAGCTTTTAAATGCACTAGGGGTCTACATAGGTACTATCCTCTTTGTGTGCTATGCAAATACCTCCTTGAGGTTTAAGATCATTTGGGTTTGGGGACCGTATCTCTGCAAAGCATTGCTAATCTTTTTAAGTGCACCACCAACCAAGTGCAACTTCATCAGGCCTACACCATTTCCACAGGTCGGTACTAGTGAAGCACAGGGAGCTCCTTAGTTAGAACTAAGGGTATTCCACTGGTTCTTGTGGGAGAGGATAGTGCCCCCAATACAGAAGGGATTCCTAACTCTTTTACTGTGAATGTGTGACTTGGGGGTGGGCTGCTCTAAGTGGACGGAGGCTGGATGGGCACTAAGCACAGCCCAGGGCTCACTTTTATTTGGCTGCGCCTGGAAGGATACCAAAGTGTAGCCCTGTATGGAAGTAGGTTTGGTCTAGCTGGGCATGGAAGAGCCAGCCAGATTATGCAAACTACCTCATTGCTGCCTATCCCTCTTTTTACCTGTAAGCCCCCCTCCTGGTATCTAGGGGTATCCGGATGGTAAAGACGGGAGGGGGGGGGGCACCATAAAAACCAAGCAACCACAGTCCAAAGAAAATAGAAATGTGCTCATTACCTGGTTCTTCTGATGGCAGTGAGTTGGCTTCGCTAGTTGAGGAGCAGGAACGATTCTTAGATTTCACAGTGAGCTGCAGGGGGCAATGGTAGTTACAGGCACAAATTGCACAGTTCAGATTGATAAAGTCTAATGTCCACTCCAGAATCAATGATGCAGAAACAGGTTTTAATAAACAAGAAAGTTAATGAACCACAAGATGGAGTGTGAGGGGTAACAGACGCGGTTGGGACACTTCTCAGGCTGAAACCTGAGAACTCACAACTCTGACAACTCAGAAGAAGCCAGAAGGTGAAGGAAGGAAACCTATTCAATTCAGTGCTTCAGAGTAACTGGTAATTGGTATTTTTCTTTTAAACTTAGATTGTAGGCTTGTAGTGACACTATACTTTCTTTCTGTGTTGTCTTTACTTATAATTGTTTTTGGGCTGTTGAAAATTTAAAACATAGTGGTGGTGTAATTCTGTGCTGTCTTTAATTGCTGCAAATTTTATCTTGGCTTGTCTGACTGTCCTGTAGCTGGGTGAAGGGTGTTAATTGTCCGCCTCTGACCTCAGCTACGTGATAACTGGAGGTGGGGCTTAGTCACAGTTAAAGCAGCAAACAGAGGTTCATCTTCTCAGAAGAAGCCAGAAGGTGAAGGAAGGAAACATATTCAATTCAGTGCTTCAGAGTAACTGGTAATTGGTATTTTCTTTTAAACTTAGATTGTAGGCTTGTAGTGACACTATACTTTCTTTCTGTGTTGTCTTTACTTATAATTGTTTTTGGGCTGTTGAAAATTTAAAACATAGTGGTGGTGTAATTCTGTGCTGTCTTTAATTGCTGCAAATTTTCGCCCCCTTCCCCCAACTCTTAATTATATGCCCTGATAAATCTGATTGACAGGAGCTAAACACAGGGTATAGTAAGATGGTAGGTAGGAGGCATAAGGGGAAGAAGACCACCATCAGCACGACAAGTGTTTTGACTCATTTATTTATTTATTGGTTTCTTTTCCTTAAAAAAAATATATATCTGAGGATCAGTTACAGGATTTTAGTACTGTAAATAAATAAAGAGAACTAAGAGAGCTTCAGCCAGAAGTAGTGAACTACAGTATAATGTGGGGAGTGGTGCAATGCAGTGGCTGTGGGCAGCCATATTCAGGCAGACCTTCTGGACACTGAGGTGCTGCCCCATCTGCATGCATCTCTCGGGACTGCGGGATGAAGTAGCCAGACTCAGAGCGAAGTAAACTGGGTCAGGAGTACCATCACCCCTATCCAGGGACCACCCAGTCCAATGCAGCTGCCTCAAAGGATGCCAAGAACGAGGAGCACTTGGATGACAGTGGGCTCAGGGAGGTTAGAGCAGTCAGGCAGAGGCACATCCCAGATCCTATTCCTCTCAAGAACTCATATGCCACACTGGCAAATGAGGACAACCAAATAAGGTACCCAGGGAAGTGGAAGGAAAGGATGTGGAGGTTGAGGCAAGGAGGTGACCTCAGTGGGAAAGCAGTGGACCCTAGAGGAGGAGGAGGAAGCGAATCCTGGTGGGGACTCCATCGTAGAGGATCCAGCTAGGAACACAGGAGGGGGAGGACAGGGAGGTGAGGTGCCTCACAGGTGCCACGGCATGGAGGGATGGAAGGAAGATACTGGGGATCACTGGGAAGGCAAGACGGGAGGTGAGCTGGATGTCATTATCCACCTAGGTACTAATGACTTGGCAAATGGGGAGCCAAAGGAAGTTCAGGAAGAGTTTAGGAAACTGGGAGGGGTCTCAAGCAAGTAGCTACTTCTGTCACTTTCTCAGAAGTACTACCTGTGAGAGGCAAGGAAACATAGAGTGCATGCACCAGGAACTTTAACTCATGGTTGAAGAACTGGTGCTGTGAGGAAGGGTTTGGATTCATTGGTGACTGGGGACCCACCTGGAGGGATGGAGGTTTGTTCAAGCCTGACAGCCTGCATCCATCCTGGAGGGAATCCAAGCACTAATGATAAGTTTAAATGCTACATTGACAAGCATTTAAACTAGCAAAGGGGTGGCAGCCACAGGATGGTACCTACTTGCTCACCCCCCACAGATAGTAGTGTGAACCAGTGAACCAGAGGAGTGGCTATCTCTGCAAAGCAGTGTGCAAAAGATGGAGATTAGTGTCCAAAAGGTGGATAAGCAGAAAGGGCAAAATTCAGTAGAAGGGCAGACAGCAAGGAGAACCAGGGATAAATGACAACCAAGGAAGGGGCTGGAGTAGAACAGTGAAGCAGTCTAGGAGGTCAAATCATGGAAAGCCATGTGTGCAAATGCCAGGAGCCTTAGCAACAAGATGGAAGATCTGGAGGCTGTCATGGTACAGTCAGACCTGGACATTGTGGCCATCACTGAAACCTGGTGTAATGATAACCATGACTGGAGATGGCCATACCTGGCTACAACATATTCAGAAGAGACAGAGCAGGCAGGAAGGAGGAGGAGTGGCACTGTATGTGAAAAAATGACATAAGGGCCACACAGATCCAGGAGGAACAAAATGGGGAGAGATACTGTGGGTTAAGCTGGAAAGGAAAATGGGGCCAGCCATCCTGCACAGGTGTGGTCTATAGACCACCAGCCCAGGAGGAAGAAACAGATAGGGAGTTGATGCTAGCCATCCAAAGGATGGCAGACAAGGGTGAGGTAGTACTGGTTGGAGACTTCAGTATACCAGACGTGGACTGGAGCATCCCAGCAGCAGCATCAACTAGAGCAGATTTATCCTGGACTCCTGCAGGGTGCCTTCCTCAAGCAACTGGTCATGGAACCAACTCGGCAGAAGGCAACACTGGACCTGTGCTCACAAACAGGGACAGTGTGATGGGGGTAACAGTGGGGAGCACCTGGGTAACAGTGACCACCAGTCATTGTGGTTTGAAATCACAGAAAGAGCAGAACCAAACCACACAAAACACGTATCCTGGATTTTAGGGGGCAGACTTTAGGAAAATGGGGAGATACTTGAAAGAGGCATTAAGGGAATGGGACAGGAATCAGGGTTGAGGAACAGTGGCAGTATTTAAAATGGGGATTATAAGAACAACAGAATTATGCATTAAGCAGGTTAGCAAGAGGAAAAGGAAGAGGAGACCATTATGGTTTCCAAAGAGGTAGCAAGAAAGTGAAAGCCAAAAGATTGCATTCAGGCAATACAAAAAGACACAGGCAGAAGGGGATAGGAGAAGTACCAGGAGAAACAAAGGGAGGCAGGAAGTCAGTAAGGAAGCCAAAGCTCAGACAGAAGAGCAGCATTGCAAAATCAGTGGGTGAGGACAAAACCTTTACAGGTACATAAGTGAAAAAGAAAGACAAAGGAGGGATAGTGAGACTGAAGGGGAGGATGGGAGCAGCGTGGAGGGTGACAACAGTAAAGCTGACATATTGAACAGGTATTTCTGCTCAGTCTTTACTAAGGAAGAGGGGTAATGGGTCTGGAGGAGTACAAGGGTGAGAATGGTGCAGAAATGGACACAAGTCCCTTTACGAGAAAGGGTCCTGAAGGAACTGGAAGTAATAAGAGCTGATAAAGCAATGGGGCCAGATGGGGTGCACCCCAGGGTCCTTAAAGAACTAAAAGAGGCAGTGGCTGAACCTCTGGCTATCCTGTTCAGCCAATCACTGGAAACAGGGAAGGTACCCAAAGACTGGAGGACAGCAGATGTAGTCCCCTTATACAAAAGTGGGAACAAAGAGGAAGCAGGGAACTACAGACCAGTCAGCCTCACCTCGGTAGTGGGAAAGATCATGGAAGCACTACTGAAGGAGAGATTGGTGAACATCTGTTGTCAATGGACTCACAGGACCCAAGGCAGCATGGTTTCACCAGGGGAGGTCATGTCAGACCAACCTCATTGAATTTTTGACTGGGTGACTAGGGAGGTGGATCAGGGAGGGCAGTGGACATGGCCTATCTGGACTTCAGCAAGGCCTTTGACACTGTGCCACATAGAAGACTATTACACAAACTGGGGAATATGGGTGTGGGCAGGACAGTGAGTGGTGGGTAGGTAACTGGCTGGGTGGCAGGACACAGAGGGTGGTGGTAAATGGCTGTCACTCCACAGAGGAAGAGTGACCAGTGGGTACCACAGGATCAGTGCTGGGACCGGTCCTATTCAACATCTTCATCAGTGACATTGCACAGGATCTAGAAGGCAGAATTTCACTGTTCACTGATGACACAAAGCTCTGTAACAGAGTAGACACACCAGAGGGTGTAGACAGAATGAGAAGGGACTGCAGAAACTTGAAGAATGGTCAAGGGTTTGGCAGTTGAAATTCAATGCAAAGAAGTGCAAGATAATGCATATGGGGCACAAAACCCTGGCACAAATATATCAGTTGGGGGTGAGGATATAGCATGCACCAAGCAGGAAAGGGATCTTGGGGTTGTCATCTCTGATGACCTCAAGGTAAGGAAACAGTGTGACAAGGCATCAGGTAAAGCAAATAGGATGCTGGGATGTAGAGCAGGGGCATCACCAGCAGGAAAAGGGAGGTCATAATTCCGCTATACAAGACACTAGTGAGGCCCCACCTGGAGTACAGTGTACAGTTCTGGAGACCATACCTACGTGGGACATAGACAGGGTAGAGAAGGTTCAGAGGAGGGCAACAAAGATGGTGCATGGGTTGCATCACAAGTCCTATGAAGACAGGTTGAAGGAACTGAACATGTACTCCCTGGAGGAGAGGAGGGAGAGAGGGGATATGATAGAGAAATACAAGTATCTTACAGGGAGGAACAGGGTGCAGGAAAACACTATTTTTAAGCGAAAAAGATGTTTCAGGACTAGAGGGCATGGGATGAAGTTGGAGGGAGGACGATTCAGAGGAAACATGAGAAAGAATTTCTTCACAGAACGGGTGGTGGACAAGTGGAACACCCTGCCAGAGGAAGTGGTGGGGGCTGAAACAATCACGGGATTTAAGAATGCATGGGATAGACATAAAGGAATTCTAGAGGTCAGGGGTAAGGGGAAATAGACTTCTAGGAAAACAAACTGAACTTACAAGCTCAAATGGGCAGACTAGGTGGGCCATAGGCCCTTATCTGCCGACACTGTCTATGTATCTATGTATGTAACCTGCATTTCTTCTGCAACAGTCTCTTTTGCCAACAAACTGAATTATTGCATGCAGTCAATCCCTCAAGCCAAAAAGGCCACATTCCTGGCAGAAACAATACAGCGGGCTGAAACAGGCCACACATAGTGGTAGCTTGTACTTAGAAGCACTTCCATCTCATATTCCTTCATCCCACTTTAAACCTTACTCAGGCCCTTGATTACTCTTTATTCTCTAAATCTCAACACTAGGCAGACACTAGAGACTATGACAGCACGAGATGTTTCTACTGTCCCAATTCCATTAGCAAACTTGGCCTTTCCTTAGACTTTCTTCACGGGGTTATCTAACAATACTTGGAACATTTCCTTCACTTCCAGTTCCAGGTCTTACACAGTCAAAACTGGTGTTCTTTAGCAAGAATTGAACCACTGAAGACCTTCCAGACATCCAGTCATTGATGCCACGTGCCTAGAATGGCTTCCCAGAGAATTCCGCATCCTTCCTGATCTGGAAACCAACAGCACCATCGCTCATGCAGCAATTCCAATTTCTGGACTGCCTTCACCCAAGGGACTGTTACTTGTGACACACCGAGCACCCGGGCAGTCAGCCACCCCTCCCGGGGTCCCAACCAACCATTCCCCACATGGACCTTTCCCTGCCTCCACAGGCTGCCCAACTCAGAAGTCCCAACACTGTAGTGGCCTGCAGCCAGGAGAAAGGAGTAGTGCTGCACTACTACACCCACAACAGTCCAGGCTGTCACCTCTGGACTGTGCCGCAGGCCCAATTTGCCATAGCAGGCCCACTCACAGGACACACACCGACTCCACAAGATGCTCTCGCCCACAAACGAGACTACTTTAATTCAAAGAGCCCCATTGGTGCTTACCCTACCAGCGTGCCGAAGTTCACTTGGTGTGCCTCCATACTTCTTTTCTCCCCAGGCTTCGGCTCCTTCATGCACCAACAGACACCTAACCTTCTCCCCAGTCAATTTCAGGGCCCAGTCTGCTGCCACTTCTCAAACACGGATCTTCAAAGGTGGATGGCCGGGTTGGCAAGTGGTCCACCCTGGCCCTGCCACGGCCTCCGGCCAAACTTGCAGACTGACACCCCCCCGCCGGACTCTCTTCTCCCCGTGTCTAACTGTCTCGACCACCTTAGTGCCAAAATCCCTCTCCGTATATTTCCTTGAGGATGGGGCCCCCTGCTGCCAGCAAGCAGGCCCTACATCCCAGACCTGGTGGCACCTAGCAACCAAAATTAACTAGTAAGCTCTCAGAGGGTGCTTACATTCCCATTAAGGAAGGACCTGGAGCTGTCCTTAAATAAAAATCCTACTGTTTGTTGTAACTGGATGTGAGTGTGCTATTTTTTTAGACTACAAGTGCATACATTATGGGCACTGTCAGTGAATTGATTTATTTCATGGTTGGGGTGACTCTGTGAGGAAGTGGGGGGGTACTACATCCATACTTACACCAGCTGCACTTTAACTTTATTCGGGGTGGAAGCACTGTGCTGTTTACTATCTTCAACTTTGGATACGAATCCCTTCAACTAGGAGATTAAAAAACCCAAGTCCTTAAGCTTTGTTGAGCCCATAAGGCAGGGGTAGTCACCGGTGCATCTGCAGTGACCTGTTGGCATTGTAAGCAGGGAGTACTCCAGAAGCAAGGGACTTCAGCCTCGGAGGAGGCTTACATAGGTATTTTGATACCTAATCTACTTACCTCTGTTACAAAAAACTAAAAAAAAAAAAAAACAAGCATTTGTTAGTGCCGAATGTTTTCTTGCTGACATTGGCATTTGTAGTGCAGGAGTTAACAGAGATGCATAATAGGAATGGCAGTGAACTATTGAACTGATGCCAACCTCACCTCCACCCTGCAGAGACTGACAGGTGTTGGGGTGTGCCTTTGGGTCTTCGGCCATAACGCGCATGCCATTTCACCTTACCCTACCCTGCAGACACTGACAAGTGTCCCTGTGTGCCTTAGGGTCTTCGGGCCTTATGCTCACTTCATTCCATAAGGAAATACGCTGAGATGGGTGCAGTATAGGAGAATGGGGTGACCTTTGGGGCTAAAGAGTCCAGGGCACACCTTGATACCTGTCACTGGCTGCAGGGTGGGGGTGGAATGGCGTGAGCATTACAGCCGACGATCCCAAGTTGCACCCCTGACGCCTGTCAGTCTCTACAGGGTGGGCGTTACAGTTGGAAACCCTAACACCCCGGGCATTAGTTGGTATTTTCACTCCAAATTTTCAGCATGGGCTTTTTGTGACCCCACCTCATGAACAGTGGCACTGTCAGTTCGTTAGCCGAAAGGTGATTTTGTACAGCGACTGTGCCATTTGGCGCCACAGGTGTGAAAACACATTTTGGGCAGGATATGAAAAATAACAGCTGTACTGTTCATGAGGAGGTTTAAAAAAATGGCAATGTTGAAAATCTAGAGTGAAAATATGAAAAATTGGTGAAGTCACAAGCGTGCATAGAAACTGCAAAACGCACGCCCATAACACAATTATTTTTTGGATTTTTTTAATCACATTGGCATTGGTAGTGCAGGAGTTAACAGAGATGCAATCCACTCTGTCTACAGTCTGGTAGAGATTTTTCACAAATAAAGTGTGATGAGCTTGCTCGGTTTTTCGCTGATAAGATTGCCAGCATTAGGTCAGATATCGGCCAGGCTCACTCTTCAAGGGTTTGCAGTGATCGGCAGGGGGAAACAAACACCTGTGTCACCTGGTTTGACTTTGGTAAGCCGGAATTCATGGATATTGTGAGGATTGTCCAGACTGTACGTCCAACCAGTTGTAGTTTGGATCCGGGCCCTACGCCTCTATTATTAAGTTGCGTAGACACTATCTGTCTGACCATTGCTGAACTTGTTTGGAAATCTCTGGAGCAGGGGATCTTTCCCGATCCCCTAAAGGAGGCGGTCGTTCAACCACTCCTAAAAAAACCTTCATTGAACCCGAACTGCCCAGCTAACTACAGACCTGTCTCTAACCTACCCTTTTTGGGTAAGGTTATTGAAAAGGTGGTTGCACTGCAACTGGATGACCATATTACAAATCACAATGTCTATGATACTCTCCAATCGGGATTCAGGAAAAGACATAGTACTGAGACTGCCCTTGACCCCGGGTTCTAAATGATCTCCTGATAGCGAGAGATCGAAAGGCTTGTACTATTCTAGTCCTTCTTGATCTCTCTGCAGCATTCGACACTGTGGACCATGGTGTGCTTTTGGAACGCCTGCGGTTCTATTGCGGACTATCTGGTACAGTTCTGCAGTAGTTTCAATCTTTTCTTACGGGGCGGAGACAGAAGGTTATCTCTGGAATGTATTCCTCTGATACCTTCCTCCTGCCCTGTGGGGTTCCGCAGGGCTCCATCTTAGCACCCATGTTGTTTGCTGTCTATATGCTGCCATTGGGAGACATTATTAGGCAATACAACTTGGGTTTTCACTGCTGTGCAGATGATACCCAGCTGTATTTGTCATTTAGTCCCGGACAGGAAGATGCAGTCTCTACACTTAACAGCTGTCTATCCGAGATCAAGGATTGGATGAGTGCCAGCTGGCTAAGGTTAAACCCGGATAAGACTGAGGTGTTGGTGGTGGACCCAGGTCGCCTTGAGGCGGGTTGTAGGGCTGCTTCCTTCGGGCATATGGATCTGATGGTGCCCAGCTCTCAACCTCAGACCGGTGCGAACTCCAAGTTATTATTGATTTATGGTTTGACCCTGAAATTTCAGGTGTCATCCGTTGTCAAATCCTCCTTTTATCATCTTAGGCATATTGCTCGGGTGAAACACCTAGTTCCTCCGGCTGACCTTCCGACATTGGTCCATGCCTTTGTTACTTCTCGCCTTGATTACTGCAATGCCCTGTACCAAGGGCTACCAGGGGTTGATATCCGCCATTTGCAGCTGGTGCAGAACGCAGCAGCCAGGCTTTTGACTGGGACATCTATAAGAAGTCATATTACGCCTGAGCTGCGCGAACTGCACTGGCTGCCGGTTCAGTGGCGGATCACCTTTAAGGTCAGGTTACTGACCTATAAAGCCCTACACGAACAGGGACTGCGGTATCTTCAAGATCTCCTTATTCCCTACTGTCCCTCTCGCTCGCTCCGCTCTGCCGACGAGGGATTGCAAGAGGTTCCCAGGGTCTGCTTAAAAACTTCTGGAGCATGGGCATTTTCTTATGTTGCCCCTACCCTGTGGAATTCTCTACCTCGTCGGATACGAAGCTGCCTGACCGTTGAGAGTTTTAAGTTAGAATTAAAAACTTATTTATTTCAAAAGGCATATGGAGAGTGATTTTATTGTGATTATATTGTTATTGTTGTTGTTTTATGTTATATGTATGTATTTTAATTGTTTCTATTTGTACAGCGCTTTGGCTTTGAGCGCTTAAAAATAAATTTTTACTTACTTTCCCTTACTTACTTACATTTTCAACATAGGCATTTTGGGACCTCCCTCATGAACAGTGGCACTGTGATTTTGTTAATCTGTCCCAAAATTTGATTTCCCACAGCAACTGCGCCATTGTGCGCCACAGGTGGGAAAACACATTTTGGGCAGGATGTGAAAAATGACAGCTGTACTGTTAATAAGGAGATATGAAAAAATGGCAATGTTGAAAAATCTAGATGAAAATAATTAAAATAAATCAAAGTTACGTAATGCGTGGAGACTCGCACGCACGCCAGAATGCAAGTCATTTTTGAATTTTTTCACCAATTTGGTAACATGGGCATTTTGGGATCTCTACCTTATGAACAGTGGCACTGTTTCATTAATCGGTCCCGAAAGGTGATTCCAGGCAGTGACCGCGAAATCACCTTTTGAGACTGAGTAACGAGATGACAGTGTATGTGTTCATGAGGTGCGGTCCCAAGAACCCCATGTTGAAAATCTGGTACTAAAATTCCCTAAAATGGTTGAAATATCCGCCTAAGTTGAAACCCTCCATTGCCTGCCATTATAAAGCTTACCGCATTTTGTTCAGTTCCCGGTCGCCTTTCGAAGAGTTCAGATGTGTTCCCACTCCCCAGAAGATCACAGCACCAGCCCTCTGGAGGAAAATAGGGGGTGAGGGGAGGAGGGGTGTGCAGATGGTGGGTGTGGGAGGGGGTGCGGCGGTGTAACGAGGGACCTCTTTTTTTACAGGTTAAAAAAGAAAGAAACCAGACTTTGTGTAAGGGCAAAAGCTAAATGGCCACAATTGTGAGTGAAATGTGTGGCTCAATGCTCAAACTGAGTTAAACAAAAAAAACATACACAATACAAGTCATGTAATGAGCATAGGCAGAGTCTGTAATAAAATGTACGAGGCAGTAAACAAGTAAGGCAGGTAAAGCAGAACGTGACAGGCGGTGCCCTGTCAAAGGTATTTGTGCTGTAAATCAAAGGTATTTGTGCTGTAAATAAAGGCATTGTATTATGGTGCAACTGGTTATGCAGGTAAATTTGAGTTCCAGGCAGCGTATCAAACTGGGCTCTTCAAACATGCCTGTGACTAAGGTCATTTAGCCAGTTCCAGGCAGTGTATCACCAACACACAGTAAATGACCATATTACGTAATAGGATTGCTAGGAGCAAATCATAGCGTTCGTCCTGTTTGGGGTGTAACTTTCAAATTGTGTTTATAAGCTGTGCATGTGTAACAAAAAGTGGAATCATGTAACATCAAAGGCTAAGTGCAAGTGGCACTATAATAACACTGCTAAATAAATTCTTTTTGATTCTCCGTCGGTCTCGTTGAGTAATTATATTAAGTTGTTAGTAACATTAAGTATACGTTGCACTTTGGGGGATAGCTTTCTTTATTTACAAGTTAAAAAAGTGATTTGGGCACACTGGATGAAGCACAGTGTACCACAAGACCCACAGAGGGTCCATGATGCTGACGGGATTGGGCGCCCCGCAAGCAAAAGAGAGTGTGTGTGGTGGGAGGAATATGATACCGACGGGATTGGGCACCCTCGTCGGCAAATAAATTGAACTGGGGGGGGGGGACATGCCGACGCGGGGATTGGGCATCCCCGATGTTGGCTTTGTGAGGATTGTGTGATGGGCAGCAGGAGCTGCCATATTTATTGGGATGTTTCACCAGGAAAGGCACATAATGGAGCCTTGTCGTCTGATGCTCCAGTGGGGAAACTGCACCTCATTGGAGCAGCAGATTTCTTTCAACTCTGTGGCTCTCTTTGAAACTGCTGTCATCGCTAGCATGCTCGCTAATTGGTGGATGAGGGACACACCCACTAAAGCATTCCCTGCATTCACCACAACACTGACACACCTCTGAATGTGCTACCACCGCGAGATGTTGCTTGCGCACATGCAAAACAACATAAAAAGTACTGCTATAAAAATTGGTTATAGAGGATATACAATGTCCTGTGTTCACATATGCCATTTATTTCCATGAGTGAGTTATAGAAGTCCTGCCCCCTCACAAGTAGAAATTAAATGGCATATGTGAAAACAGGATATTGTATGTACTGTGTATACCATGTATGTTGGTGGGACTCTGTCATTTTATTTTTTTAAGATCAAGTCGGACAATCCCCATACTTATGTTATTTTTTCTTCTTTAAGACAGGCTCAATTTCACCCAACACCCACATACAAATTCTGTGCTTGCTTAAACCCCCAAGTTGAACAGCCATCAGTACTCCCCCACCCAACAAAAGTGATGTGATCTTTTTCTACCCTTCCCAACTGAGTACCTTCTGGACTTTTATGGAGGGTGAGCTGTTAGCCTTTCTGCTGCAAACCAGTGAGAAGCACGTAGTCTACCACAGCGACTGTGGCATGTGGCAGCCAGTCAGAATACAGAAGTTTAACAAAAATAAATAAATGTGTGATTGCAACATGTGACTGGTCATCACAGTATGGAGGCAGACGTTCGTAAAGTATAAATCCTGTGTACTTCCAGCAGCATATTAATATTAAAAAATTTGTCAGACTTTCGGCCCGGTGGCGCTGAGGGTTGGCGCTGGATGCCACCTCGCGCTACCGGCGACCTGGGTTGAGGGAACGAGCCTGGGCCGTTGAAGTCGGCAGGGAGGAGAAGGATCGGCGTCTGTCAGACTGCTCTCGGGAGGGGAGATGCCTTGGTGGCCTGCGGCTCCTGGCGGTGGCTGGGGGCTATGGCGGGTCATGAGCAGAACCAGAGGGCGTGCTGTGGCAGGCGGCTGGGATGGGGGCGCGTGCGGTGGCGCCGCGCCGCTCTGGTCCCATGCGCCATTGCCGCCACAGACGTATGGGAGGAAAAGAGAAGAGAACCCTTGCATGCTACTTGATGGCCGGGCAAGCAGCCCCCACCGGCTTCTACCTGGATGCTCCCTCCGATCTGAAAACCCCCTCAGATCCCGTGGCGGTGGTCGCATGCCCACCATGGCAAAACCGATCGTTGTGTAGGTTGGAGGTAAGGGGTTGAGCTTGGGGATGTGGGGCAGAGTAGGGGCTGTTGGTCGGGCCGGACTGGGGGAGAACCATTGGTAACACCCCCCAGCCGCAGAGAAGATAAGAAAATATATAGCACAAAAAAAAAAAAATGTGGCAGACTGATTCCATACCAGAATTTATGTTAAGCGGGGAAACAAAATGGTGGTGGGAGCAGGGTTTTCAAGCCAAAAAGCTGGGTTTACATTGGCTACATCTGGGGTAAA
Source organism: Neoceratodus forsteri (assembly GCA_016271365.2). NCBI lineage: Eukaryota > Metazoa > Chordata > Ceratodontiformes > Ceratodontidae > Neoceratodus > Neoceratodus forsteri. Next base: position 875,704,925 of record CM057455.1, on the reverse strand, counting down.
GCTTCGTGTAGGATTGGGTAGAACTGTTTGTCAGTCAACATTTGATTAAAATTTTGATGACGTAGGGAAGTGAAGAATAAATAGTGATCTTACTTCGAGATGGTTCCTTCAGTAGGTCATCACATATTGGACTGGCGCCACCTGGCGTCGGGCTGCATGGCAGACTTTTCTAGCAATACCTGACGGGGGAACGCCCACCAGACGTCACGTGACCGACGTCAGCGTGACTGTATATAGTGGGCAGTCCACACGCCCGCCCTCCAGTTCTTTCCCGCCGTCGCCTCGTGTCAGTCGCATAGCAGACTTCCAGTAGCGATCGTCGAGAAAGTTCGTTCGCATCAGGTTTTTTCCTTCGCAAGTCTACCTAAATATTTACTATAGCTTTGATGTCTTCTCCGAAGAAAAAGTGCTGTGCTTGTGGAAAGCAGATCCCGCACAAAGACTGTCATCAGAAGTGCGTTCTTTGCCTAGGCCCTAACCATCCTATCTCCTCGTGCCCTGACTGCAAGTCTTTCAACTAGGCCACAAAAAAGTGAAGGCAACAGGCATTGGAGGCCCACCTTCTTAAATCCTGTCTGGCCTCCCTGGAGGGCGGACAGGCTCTACAGGGTACCTAAGGATGCACCTTTTTTAAAGGCTCATCCTAAGGCAGACTGTGTGGTCATCTCTGCTGCTCATGATTGCTCTACAGCTCCCAAGCACATGAGCACAACACCTCCGGACAAAGAGTCGAGGCTGATGGACCAGTTCGGTAAAAAAGTTTACTTGTTGGCCATGTGTGCTCTCCATTCCCTTAGTTACGTGGCTCATAAGGTATCTCACCAGAAACAGACTGTGGCCAGGTTGGAGGCGAGGGTCCAATCCATGGACCCGTCACCCCTTAAGGAGGAACTTGCTAAGGATCTCCACCTCTCCAAGATCTCCTGTAGGCATGCTCTTCAGGCCACCTACGACTGTCGATTTGGTGGCCCATACCTCAGCAACTGCTGTTGCCCTTCGACGGCACTCCTGGCTTTCGTCTCTCTGGTCTTGCCAATGAAGTCCAGTTGGTGATTCAGGATGCCCCCTTCAGGGGTTCAGTCCTTTTTGGAGGAGATACCAAGGACATTATAACGGATTTATAGGACAAAGGCGTGGCCCTTAAATCCGTTAGGTTCATGTACCAATCGGGCACTCAGCAACAACAGCAGCCCTTTCGGAGAAGGACCGGGAGGCAGCGGAAGTATGCTCAGCAGAGACGTCTAGCTAAGCGTAAGGCCATGGGTACTGCAACTCCACCTGCTCCCATGAATCATCGATGTTCGGCGGGACCTCCTCCCGAGCATCCCGCCACTTCTTGACTCTCCTGCCCATCTGCACCCTCAGTCTTTCAATGAGGAGCAGGTGGGGGGAAGGTTCGCCCGCCACACGCAGGAGTGGAGGACGATCACTTCAGATGAGTGGGTCCTGCAACTAGTGTCCGTTGGACACATCGTTGAGTTCCTGGAGATCCCCCCGGATACTTCTCCACAGAGGTCCTCTTACTCCCGGGACCAGGCCCTCCTCGTTCGCGAGGAGGTCAATGCGCTCTTGGTCAAAGAAGCAATTGAGCCCGTCCCCTTCGGGCAAAGGGGAAAAGAGTTTTACTCCTATTTCTTCCTGGTTCCAAAAAAGACCAAGGACTTCAGACCCATTCTCGATATGAGTCACCTCAACCAGTATGTAGAATACAAGAAGTTCCGCATGCTGACGCTTCAGAGTCTACTTCCTCTCCTGTTGGAGAATCATTGGCTCTGCGCCCTGAACATGCAAGATGCATACCTGTACATCCCTATCTTCCCCAACCACCACCGTTTCCTGCGTTTTTGTTTCCAAGAAGAGCATTTCCAATTCTGTGGGCTCCCCTTTGGTCTGACTTAAGCACCCCGGGTTTTTACCAAGTGCCTGGCGGTGGTAGCGGTGTTTTTACACTGCAGGGGTATTACGGTGTTCCCTTACCTGGATGACTGGCTAATCTCAGCTCCGTCCAGGGATCGGTTATTGGAAGCTCTGACTTTCACACTGGGCTTCTTCACTCGACTGGGGATAACAGTCAGCATCCCCAAGTCATCTCTATTATTGTCCCAGAGACTGCAGCTTACTGGGGCAGTTCTGGATACGGTCCAGTTCAGAGCCTTCCTTCCTCCAAACAGGGTGGAGACCCTAATCAGTCAGGCTCGCAACGTAGCCTCTCTCAGGACCATTCCTGCCCGAGAGGTCCTTCGACTTTTAGGGCTGATGGCAGCCTCCATCACGACCATTCCCCTAGCAAGGCTGCACATGCAAATCACGCAGTGGTCGTTAAGGGTGCAGTGGGACCAGCTTCTGGACAACCTGGACCATCCGGTCTTAGTCTGTTCAGCGGTCCAGAGGGATCTACAGTGGTGGGAGAATCCACACAATCTTTCCCTGGGACTTCCATTCCGGAATCCTGCACTGACAGCCACCCTCACCATGGATGCCTCGAATATGGGGTGGAGAGCCCATCTGGGGGGATCACCAAGCACAAGGCCTTTGGTCAGACCTGGAGACTTCTCTCCACATCAGTGTTCTGGAGCTCAGAGCAGTCCTGTATGCTCTCCAGGCTCTTCAGACCCTGCTTCCCAAGGGAATGCTGCTTATCCAAACAGACAACATGTTGGTAGTTTGGTACATCAACAAGCAAGAAGGATCCTGTTCATATCCCCTTTGCAGGGAAGTGACTCGGGTGTGGAACTGGGCAGTCCATCACCTTCTGGTCCTGGTGGCCGTGCACGTTCCAAGCATTCTAAATGTCTTGGTGGACAGTTTCAGCAGAACTCGAACCCTCGCCCACGAATGGGAATTACATCAGGAAGTGGTGGACTCCATATTCCGAAATTGGGGGCGTCAGGAAATTGACCTCTTCGCCTCCCAATACAATGCAAAACTTCCCAGGTTTTGCTCATTCGTTCCAGAGCCACATGCTATTTGGAACGACGCGTTGTCTCTATCCTGGACAGGAAAATTCTTGTGTGCTTTCCCTCCGTTTCCCATTCTTCAGAGGGTTCTCCTCAAACTTCAGGCTGAAGGATCAAAGATGATCCTCATTGCTGTCCTCTGGCTGAGACAAATTTGGTTTCTGCTGCTACAACAGCTTTATAGGGAACCACTGGTTCCACTTCCACTGACCCATGATCTCCTGACCCAGGATCAGGGCAGGCTTGTCCATCCGTGGCTCAGGACCCTGCATCTTCATGCGTAGTTCCTTCAGGCATAGCGATTTCTCACTTTGGGGTCTCCTCTAGAGTGGCCAGGTCCTCATAGAGGCCAGGAAACCATCCTCTCGTTCCACTTATGCTATGAAATGGAAGTGGTTTTCGATCTGGGCTTCCGCTTAGGTCTGGGACTCTTTCTTCTGTTCAGCCCCTCAAGTAATGGAATACCTCCTCCATTTATCGGACTCTGGTCTATCCTATTCTTCATTGAAGGTCCATATCGCGTCCATTTCTGCGCACCACGAGCTAGTGGATGGTAAACCCATGGCTCAGTTGGAGGTCTCAAAGACCTTTCTGAAATGCATCCTCCATCTGAAATTCTCCATCCGCAGTCCAACTCCACTTTGGGACATGAACTTCGTTCTGGAAAAGCTCACCCTTCCTCCTTTCGAGCCGGCTATGAGCTGTGATCTGCGCTTCCTTTCCTGGAAGACGCTTTTTCTGGTGGCTGTCACCTTTGCCCGAAGGATTTCGGAACTTCATGCTCTAGTCTGCAAGGAGCCTTACTTGATTTTCCATAGTGACTGGGCGGTCCTTAGGACACATCCGAAGTTTCTTCCCAAGGTGATGTCAGAATCCACACTGAACCAATCAGTGGAGCTTCCGGTTTACTACCCATCCCCTTCCAACAAGGGTGAAGCACTCCTTCACATGATGGATGTCCATCGGATCCTCCGGTGCTACACTCACCGGACTAAAGAGCTCCGCTCGTGTGATCAGCTATTCATCTCCTTTGTCCCTAGGACTAAGGGCAAACCGGTTTCTAAGCAGGGCCTGTCCAAATGGCTAGGAAACTGCATTCGGTACTGTTACCAGAAGTATGTCAAACCTCTTCCGGGTTCCATAAGAGGTCATTCTACTGGGGGCATGGCTGCCTCTGTGGCCTTTCTTCGAAATGTTTCTGCAGCGGACATCTGTGCTGCTGCTACTTGGAGTTCTGTCCACACCTTTACCAAACACTACAGTCTGGACATTGCTTCTAGGCAGAGGGCCGGCTTTGGATTAACCATCTTACAAGGCCTATTGTCCTAAGTTGGGTCCTTTCTGGACTTCAGTTGTCCTGTTGGAGCTAGTTTTCGCCTCCATAGTTTTTCTCGTTCTCTCTCTTGAGGGACTGCTTGGGACTCTGTCCTATATATGATGACCTACTGAAGGAACCCTCTCGAAGTAAGATAATACAGTTACGTAGGAACTTACCGTAACAGTAGATCTTCAACAGAGGGTCCTTTAGTAGGGTCATATTTTTCCCTCCCTCCTTCCCCTCATTTTCTTTTTATAGGGACTCCAATTCCTGTTTGCTTCTGCTGTATGGCCTCTTCCTGGCTCTGGCGGGAGAACTGGAGGGCGGGCGTGGGGACCGCCCACTATATACAGTCACGCTGACATCGGTCACGTGACGTCGGGTGGGCAGTCCCCTGTCAGGTATTGCTAGAAAAGTCTGCTGTGCGGCCCAACACCAGGTGGCGCCAGTCCTATATGTGATGACCTAATGAAGGAACCTCTCTTGAAGATCTACTGTTACGGTAAGTTCCTACATAACTGTACTGTATTTACCCCGTCGGGTCAGTAACATCATTTATCGTTAACTTGGGTCAGATTGTTAGGAAAATAAAGGGTTTATTTAAATAATGAGAGCCCTACCTACATTGTATACATACTTTATGTTCTCATTGAACACTGTGTACTCTAGGTACCATATCTACTTCAGTCTTTAAGCCATTCAAGAATATCTGTTTATATTACCAACACATCTTTGTGCTTTGTGTTTTGTAAACACCACACATGAGTAAACAGGTTTGGAGGTACTAAGTTTTTCATGTAGTATTAGCTCAAAAACCTTACTAAATTCTGAGAATATTACATCTACTGGTAGCCCTCTGTACATGTTCTCGTTATTTATTTATTTATTTATTTATTTTGTCTTTGATAACTGGGTAAGGCCCCCAGGGCACAAGGTTCATTTACAGGGGTAACCAGGGAGAACAAGGAGGTTAAGTGACTTGCTCTGGGTCACACAGTATGTATGTGGAGGTTGTGGGAATCAAAGCCAGGTCTTTACTAAGCTTGTTCGTAGCTCATTGTACTAACCTCTAGGCTATGCTGCCAGGCTGGTAGTAAGAACTGGCTCATAAAAACTGAGCAAGCTGGATTTGCATGATATTCCTGTAGTTTATACATGCTGTGCCCTATCTGTTACACCTATTTCTGTTATATGTGATTCAGCTTCAAGGTACTATGATTATTTGTTTCTGCAGTATGTTTTTTTAATCTCCCTGTAACCCCCCTGCAAATGGGGGTTCCCAAAAGACTTCCAGGAGCTTGCTTGAATGCTCCAAGCCTGAATGGTGTTTGGCATTTAAGCCATTTATCAGTGAGTGTTTTTAGAGCCTCTGGTACTGTCTCTTTAAGAGCTGTCTGCTTGCAGACATAATTAGTTTGTATGGGGGACTGTGTGTTTCTTTGATTGAGTACCACTCAAGCTGCTGCCAATTCACTTCATTTTTGCAGTCACTAGGAGTGCAAAGGGAACCTATCTGAAGATGTAACTGTTTGCCAGAAATTATTTAGAGTAATAATGAAATTACAGTTTGTCTAACCTGCTTTCTTTGCAGTCAGAACTGTGTCTGCTAGTTCCCCATTCTAGTTTTGAACTGCTGAACTGGACCAATCAGTGTGGGGTAAGCTAGCTCTAAAATGGTGCCTTGGACGAATCAGAACTTGGACTCATAATCTGAGCCAGCCACAAGAAGGTTGTATGGGCAGTGACTCTGGGAGATGTAGTTTAGACTTCAGTGCCTTTTGGACCAACAGCAGCAGTCTATTGTGAGGACAGCCAATCCAGTCAAGAACTGGGAGGAACTCAAAGGAAGTGCCGGTTTTGTCGGTTGGAGTTTCAGTTGAGCTTTGGCAGTGAAGAAGGAAGGAGCCCTGTGCTTTTTCAGTGTGCAGTTTTAGTCAAAAACGTGTAAGGCCCAGAGTTCCGGTCTGCAGCTTGTGTAACAGCTTGTTAGGACTGAATCCGTCCTGTGAAAAGAATCAAAGGATCTCTGAAGAGTAGAAACCAGGCTCACCCTGTAGAAGACTGGAGGAATTGCTGAAAATTGCACTCGGTCTGTCAGGAACTGAATCTGCTGTGTGTTCTCCGGTATTGTGCAGTAATTGCGATCGGGATACAGATGCAGCCTGCCTGGTATAGTGCTTTCTTTTATATGGATGTGTGAAGAGGTTTATGTACCTCAAGTGAGCCCTGCTGACATTGAAGGACCCTATATCTTATTTGGAGGTCGTGAGTACTAATTCAGGAGTCGCTCCTGTTGAATTGCCACATTAAATCCAAATGGAATTACTGTACTGCTGACTGTTTAATTCTCCTTTTCTCTGTGTGAAAGGGCCCTACCAGCTGCCACGGTTTGGACTAGCCACTAGGGCTTGGGTACCCAGGGACAGTAACTGATAGGGATAGGCCTGTGCACAGAGCCAGGTAGATTATCAGAGTGATAAGCTAATTAACCTGATTTCCCCTGTCCTTGTTATATCCCCTAAATAAATCAGAGCTGCTTGTTTCAGCAAAGTTATACTGCCTGAGGTATTTGTCTATGTTAAAGTACTGTACTGTGATTGTTGCACTGTATCTCATTTCACAGGAGGTCCCAGTGCCGGAACCAGACCTGGGGGTAAGTGTATACTGTGAAGGTAATTCTGATATATTGTGGGGGCCACTAGTGGGAAGAAAGGGGGTTGCAGTGTCCCAGAGGGCTGTGACCAAGTTAGTTTAACTATTGCAAACCCTGACCTCTGGGTGGAGGCACCTGCCATTGGATCCAGGCCCCTCAACCTGTTAGTGACAAATCAGGCAGGGGGTAGTAGCCCCTGGGATAGCGCCATCTAGGGGTTACATCCCTCCTCATTTTTTTCCTTCAGAGCACCACACCAACTCCTATTGAGTCCTCCTACTTTCATTTGTTTTCTCCTCTAGCCCCCTTTGTGGGTCCCCACTCCCAAAACACAGAGGCTCATCAATGAGCTTCACTCAGTTGCCTATCAAGCCCCATCCCTTCAGGAGTACCATCATGCCGCAGCAACTGGAACTGATACCCAGTACTGGGTGGGCTCTGATGGCAGCTTGTGTTTCCTGATGGTGTTGGAGAAGTGGGGGATGAGCCTTACAAGACTTTCTGGGCCACTAGGAGGCAGTCATTTCTCTTGGAGTGTCATCAAGCCCTCTTTGAAAAGACTGCATTGCTACCTCTTCGTTCCCATGCTTGTCTGACTGCTGGCCACCTAATTTGAACAAAGGCTCTTAGTTGTTTCAAATTATGTGTTGCAGTGTCATAAGCTGGCGGGGACTTCTTTTTACTAGGAGCTGATGAGTGCATCAGACTAATGTTGTCTGTGACCAGAGTAAGGGTTTGAACTCTTCAGTGGCAATAAACTAAAGCACAGCTCTGTTGCCTGCAACGTACTTAGGCCTGCAAAAGGGACATAGCTTTATTGTGAGTAAGCAGCTGGCGTCAATGGTTGCGGTAACTGATGTTTAATCCACCTTTAGTGTTTGATTAAAAGTTGCTCTCAATCAGTCTGTATTCTTGGAGGAAAGGAATTAAAGTATTAAGGCAGCATCTTTTTTGTAAATGATCCCTGGAAAGGTCATTTTAAGTATGACTTAAAAAATTCATGCAGACACACAAACAAGAAAATGCTGTGAATGCAGATGGATTTGTCTTGACTGCATTCTAGTCACATCCTGTTAGTAGCCTGCTGTTTTGAGGACCATCCCTTAACTGTGAAGTAACACAATTGTATAGCTCTATGCACAAGCAGGTACCATACTGTATTTCACTAGATTTCTCCCACAGAGCCCTTATGCCTCCCCAACACACACACACACACACTGTTTTATCTTTTTCATGTCTTTCACATATAAAAAGGGTCTGGTAATGTTTGTTAATGATACAGCAGACTCTGTCTGGCACCACAGATTGCCAGAAGCAAGGCTGGGGGGAGGGAGAGAGAGAGATTGCACCGATGGCTGGCAAACACACCAAAGCTTATTGATTTACAGTTTATTCATTAAACGTCTGGGAGCCCATTTCAGCAAGCCCAGTAGGAAACAAATTGATTAGGTGGTTGGCTGATACAGTTGGAGAGTGCCAGCCGCAGGCCCCTGAGTGCTGTCTTTCAGATGGCATAATAAATTATGCCGCAATTATACTCTGACAGATATTGCAATGGATGATGTGGCTTCTTTAGGAGTATTGATTGGAAAGTTTGGCCTATTAGATAAAAAAAGAACAATTTTCAACAAGGCAGCAAGTGTTGCGCTGCAAACAGGTGGCTGATGTGAATAGAATGTGTGGCCTGTCAGGATAACAGCTCCTTAAACAAAATAGATTTCTGTGTGCCATGCATTTTTAATATACATAAACCGTAAATCTTTCATATGCTAAAAAATGAAGGTTAGTTTGATTTTCAGGAGGATAGCTCTCGGAAGCAGGAAGAAATATTTCTTTTAATCCAGTTTTGCTCTTGGTGTACAACAAGATAACACACACACACACACATATGTTCCTGGTTTAGGATTGTTTGTTGGGGTCCTGTTTTAGCTGCAGCACAGGTGTAGTACGAACACACCCCTGAGGTGACATTAAGCTATGGGATTGATGCTGTATACCAGCATAAGTCCCTTTCTTCCTATGCCTTAGGTTGCATTTGTAAGCCACCCTCATTTTTAGGTGGCTTATTGCTTACCGCTAGGGCCCCCTTGCCCCAGGGCTAAGGGTGTTTTTAGTGCTCGGGGGGAGTGCAATTTCTTCTGGCTGCCACTTGGGGCAGCAGATTAGAGAATATGTAAAGGGAGAGCTGAGTGAGAATAGAGAGAGAGTGCGGTGGTTCTGCATAAGGGCAGTTCAAAGGGGGGTCCTCCCCCCTTCCTTAAGCAGGTTATCAATTTTCAGCGGTGATGCGCCTGGTCCCTGGGTGAGCATCCAAGGGTGGATCTCAGGAAGGCTGTTTGCGGTTGTCTGAGTCCTGGGTCCTTGGGACTGGGTGGTGAGAGCATCCAGGGCATGTTTGGATGGCAGGTAGTGGAGGACCCCTTGGGGGCACTGGTCATGGTTTCTAGAGTGGTTTTCTCGAGCTGTCAGGGCTGTGAAGGTTGTGACAGGGCCTCTTCAGGGGGTCGAGGAGGCGGTGGCAGCGTTCCCTGATCCCATTCTCCGCGTGGCAGGGCAGCTCATGGGCTAGCAGTTTGAGCGTGGGTGGCGGCCTTTACTCATATGGGGCCTGCGTGGAGGGGCAGGTCCCAAAGCCTTGGGTTAGAGCCCCATGACGGGTTCTCAGGCTTTGGGTCAGAGTCCCATGTTTATGCCTGAGGCCGTTTAGGCCATGGGTCAGCTTGGGTTAGAGAAACAGTAAAGTAATGGAGCCCCTGTGACTACTGTTTGGGAGACTTAACTCTGGGAAAGCTTCGGAAACCACGTAGAGAGAGAGAGAGAAAAGCCATTAGGAACCAGGCCGGTCCAGGACAAGGGTTAAGTTTTGGGGCTGTGAGCCATGTTTGAGAAGAGGCAACTGTGGAACTAGCAGGTTGTTCAGTTTTTACACCGAAAATGAAATTGTTTGGTGTTGTCAGAGGAGAACATTGCTCCCCTGGTAGAGGTTTTTGGGCTGAACCAGTGAGAGGTGTGTAAAAGAGTTTGGTTTTGGAGAGAAGCTCAATTAGAAGTGAGATAGCAATCAAGTTCTTAGGTACTTACCAGTGCCAGTGAGTTATGGAAGCTTCACGCTTCTGGTCATTTAAAAGAAATTCTCAGTCCTGAATAAAGTGCTGTACCTAGAAAATCTCTCCATACCTAAGCACTGCCCTAAAAGTGCCTCTCTCATGCATTCCATATGTAACCCCTAGGTGGTGCTATCCCAAGGGCTACTACCCCTGCCTGCTTGGCTAGTAGCAGGTTAAGGGGCCTGAGCTCTGAAACGGGTGCCTCCACCCAGAGGTCAGGGATGGTAGTGGTCAAGCTAACCTGGGCACAGCCCTCCGGGACACTGCAACCCCCCCTCTTTCCCCTCTAGTGGCCTGAACACTGCACAATAATCACTTTTACAATACCCTTGGTACACCACACAAGTACCCACACTGTTTGCTCTTACCACCAGGGCCGGTTCCTCTGGCTCGACCCTGGGACCCCGCTGTAAAACAAGGTTATGCACAGCAAATAGCAACAGTACAGTACTTTGAGCACAAACTGGAACCACAGTCAGATCACACGCAGAAAAAGTTAGATCTGATTTATTCAGGGGACTTGAATAAGGAAGGGGCAAAGTCAGGCTAATTAACTTAAAGGTTATATCAATCAAGCAGTTATGCATGCGCTTTGAGCTCCCCCACACATTCACACCTCTGGGTACCCAGGTGGAGAAGAGATGGGCTAGCCAGGACTGTTTCCTGGGGTTGCAGCTGGTTGGGGCCCTGTGATGGAAAACGCAACATTCACAGTACACAATATTTGTAATCCAGAGCCAGAGGGCTCAGTTTGTAAAGGAAATGAAACAGCAAGACAATCGGATGACACACTCAGATTAAGCTGTTGTTGCAGGGAGCTACCCTGGTATTTACTCACGATACCCAAGACTGGACACAGGCTGGACGAAAATCGAGACTGCAGGTGGTTGATCTGGAATACCAGGAGAAGCAGGGCCCACACGAGTTGCAGAGGCGTCGTTCCTATTCAAGCGTGGAGCAGGGGGCTAATCCCCAGGCAGGTCTCTCGTCGATGGCTTCTCTGTGCAGTGGGTAGTCTGGCTGGGCCAGTCTGGCAAGGCCCAGACCGCATGGAGACAAATTTGGATGCAGTCCATATTGGGCTGGAGACAGTTTCCAGCAAGCAGAACACAGTTCACACAGTGGGGAACTAACTCACAACCCAGTTGCAGCTCATAGCACATTTACGTGTATGGGAATTCTACTGTACCAGGCACAGCGCTCTCCGGTCACAATCACAAAGTCTCTGCACACACCGGGAGCTTAGGGGTAGCTGGAACTCCTGAAAGGCCGATCGCATTCAGCAAAATCTTCGGTCTTCTTCAGGTTGAGCCTGGCCCACTTCAGTAGCTTAACTTTCAAACAACATGAAGTCTTGCTATATTATGACATATGCAGTGAGTCCCAACCTTCGAACTGCTCCGGAGGTGAAAGAGTTAATTTTCCATGTCAGGCATGGAACTTTGAGCGCGAGCTCAATTGAAAACTCTGTCTGTTGTTAATCAAACTCAAACTGTCAGATTCTTTACTCCGCCTCACTGAACAGTCGCTCCGGAGATTTCTCCTTCTGCTCGGTTCGTTTGTTGGTTAAAAAGTATTATTTTTCGTTTTTTTGACCGAAATTTAACCGCAACCAGTTGGTTCAAGCTCTGTCTATGGTATTGTAAGTAATAGATAGGCTTACATTTATTTTATTCTGTGTGGAACTTGTAAACGCTTTTCGGTTCGGTTTGAACCGATCAGGTTATTCTCAAACTTTACTAGTCCTTATTTAGAGTGCAGTTCCCGGTTCTTATCGGTTCTAAAAAAACGGATTTCATTACGGTTTTTTCCACGGCCCGTGACACGGTTGGGAACCGATAAGAGAGTCTTGCTTGGCGGATTGCCATAAATGGACAAGTTTGGTTAGGCTGGCACTATGTCTGAGAAACGCAAAAGAAAAACTGGGCCCACTGGGTTTCAGCACTGTAGTGTTTGTGGGGAAGCCTTTGCTAAGGCTGACCCACACACCACCTGTGTATATTGTCTGGGGTTTGACCACCTCAATGCAGACTGCCAGATTTGTAAGAATTTTCCTGCTGCCACCATAGAAAAGAGAGTTGGTAGGCTCAGGGAAAGGGAGGCCAAAAAGTCCGCTGACCTGTATGGCCAGCCCGGTTCGGTTCCAGCCGAACCGGAGGGAGTGCCCTCTGACCAGGGCGATACTTCCTCGGGCAAACGAAGAGCCAGCTCCGAGGAGCCGGTTCCAACTAAAAGAAAGTCAGCTAGTGTGGTTCTTTCTCCAACCGCTGAAGAAATAGCTAAAGCATTTCAAATTGTCCAGTCACTTTCCCCGGTTCCGACCGAACCGACACCATCAGGGAAGCGCTCGGTTTGGCCGGTTCCACAGGTTCAAGATTATGATTTTGAGGATTTTTTATGAACCAGAGGAGGGGGAAAAGGACTATGAGGAGAGTGAATGTGGTTTTGAAGGTCTGGATGTGCCCATGGAACCGGACATCTCTCCAGACAGATCGTCAGGGGTTTCTCCCCCCAGGCTATCTGAGTCCCCTTCTCATTTTATGTTCTATAAGAAAGTTGCCGAAACTCTCCAGCTGTCTGTTGAGGAAGCTGTTGATGACCAAGAGGAGCCTGATTATGTAGAAATGATGGATATTCCAGAGTCTAGGAGACTGTCTATTCCTCTGCATAAATCTTTTAGGAAACAGACAGTAAAAATTCTAAAAACTCCTCACACTATACCTCCTGTTGATAAAAAGATGGACAAGAGGTATACATTATCAGGCTCTGATACGGAGTTCCTCACACAGCAATGCAGCCATGTGGGGGTAGTGCAGGCTGCAGCCTGTGACAAGGCAAATATTCCTCTAGCTTCGCACCCCCCCCTGAAAAGGACTCCAGGAGGATTGATGCCATGGCAAAGAAACAGTACATGGCAGCATCTTTGGGACTCAGACAGGCAAATTATATGGCTTATGCTGCTAGGTACCAGAAATCCAGATGGGATACTGTGCTGGCCCTGGCAAAACAGGTCCCTGACCAGCTTGCCAGGGAGCTGGAACAGGTGGCTGCGGATGGTATTGAGGCATCCAAGGTGCAATTTCATGCTGCAGTTGACTCTAATGATGTGTCATCAAGGGTCATGGCTACATCTGTGGCACTTCGCAGAATGGCTTGGCTCAGATGTACTGCCCTGTCACAGGATACCCAGTCTAAGGCCATGGATTTTCCTGTTGTGGGCAATTCTCTGTTTGGGGAACAGACAGAGAATTACATGAAGAAAATGGATGAATATAGGACCACCTATAGGAGTGCACAGGCCAAGGAAAGGCAGGCCACTCCTCAAAGGCAGCATCCCAGGGGCAGAGCAGGCCTTTTCATAGGCCTTTTTACCAAGTCCAGGCCTCCTCCTCTGCTTATGTCCAGAGGGGGTTCTTTAGATGGAGAGGCAGACGGGGTACAAGCAAGCCTGCTTCTACCCCTCAGCCCAAAGCCCCTGCCAAGCAGGCAAGGGCTGATTCTCCACTACCTGTAGAGTGCAGGCTGGCTTACTTTGTCCAGGACTAGAAGTCTTTGACATCAGACAAGTGGGTCCTGGAAGTAGAGTCAGGGACTGGTTCTCAGCTTCAAAAATTTCCAAAGATGAGAACCAGATCCTTTCCACCTGCAATCCATCAGAGGCACTTGCCCTAGAAACAGAAGTTTCTACCCTCCTGGCTCTCAGAACTGTGGAAAGGGTTCCACCCCTACACCAGGGCAAAGGGTTGTACTCCAGGTACTTCCTTACCCCAAAAAAGACAGGAGAATGGCGGCCCATCCTGGATCTCAGATACCTAAACAAACACCTTTTAAAACCAAAATTCAAAATGGTGACTCTGGGAATTATTTTACCCTCTCTAAGGCCAGGGGACTGGCTAGCGTCCCTGGACCTCAAGGATGCCTACTCCCGTGTTCTTATCAGAAGCTCCCATCGAAAGTACCTCAGATTCGAACTGCCCTCAGGCCATTACCAGTTCAGAGCAATGCCCTTTGGCCTCACCTCTGCCCCGAGGGTATTCACAAAATGCCTGGCAGTAGCAGTTGCCTACTTAAGAAGGCAAAAGATTGCCATCTTTCCTTACCTGGACGACTGACTCATAGTAGGCCAGTCTCCAGACCAAGTCAAACTACACCTTCAGGTAACTCAGCAACTGCTCACATCTCTAGGTTTCCTTCTCAACCTTCCAAAGTCAGTTCTCACCTTCATAGGTGCAGAACTGAACACAAAAGAGGCCAGAGTCTTCCTTTCTCTGGAAAGGGCAAGGACCTTGGTTCTCTGGCCTCCTCTTTCACCCTGCAGGTCTCTCGACCAGCAAGGCATTTTCTGCAGCTCCTGGGGCACATGGCTGCTTCTACAGCAGTTGTGCAGGGAGTAAGATTTCAGATGAGGGACATCCAGTTCCATTTGAGAGCCTTTTGGTCTCAAAGGAGAGACCCTCTAACCAAATTGATCCCAGTGACTCGAACCCTGATCCAAGCCCTTCAGTGGTGGCGGGACCAGAGCAATCTGAGACAGGGGGTCCCCTTCACCCCTCAGTCTCACTCCTTAATCCTTACTACAGATGCATCCCTCTTGGGGTGGGGAGCTCACATGGGCGATCTCACTACCCAGGGATTGTGGTCCCCTCAGGAATCTCTGCTCCACATCAATCTGTTGGAACTCAGAGCAGTTTTTCTAGCACTTCAAGCTTTTTCCACCTCTGTTCAGAACAAAGTTGTACAGATCAGAACAGACAACACCACTACAATGTGGTACATCAACAAGCAAGGAGGCACTGGCCCACGGCCTTGTGCATCGAAGCAATGAAGTTGTGGTCTCTGGCGACTCCTGAATACCTCCCCACGCAGTTCACCTCCCAGGCAAGGACAATGTCCTGGCAGATGCTCTCAGCAGGATTTCCCAGGGCCATCAGGAATGGTCACTGGATCCACTAGTATTGGAGGTAGTATTTGCCAGATGGGGCACCCCGCAGATAGATCTCTTTGCAGCCCCAGACAATCACCAACTTCCCCTTTTTTGCTGCAGGCCCCCAGTGTTGGGCTCAGTCCCTCTGGATGCCTTCCTTTTCAGTTGGGAAGGGAAGTTTCTCTATGCTTTCCCCCCCTTCCCTCTCCTGTTCAAGGTGCTAGTCAAAATCAGATCTCAACCCTGCAAGATGATCCTGATTGCTCCAGATTCGGCCAAACAGCCCTGGTACCCACTCCTTATGTCCTTAGCAGTCTATCTTCCCCTGTGTCTTCCCAGGAATCACAACTTGTTAACCTGTGCTCAGGGGAGGGTTTGGTACCCGAATCTTAAATCTCTCAATCTCAAGGCCTGGCTCTTGAAGAGTTAGAGTTTGCTGACCTACACCTCTCCCAAAGTGTATTGGATATATTGAAGGCTTCTAGGAAGCCATCCACCAGAGCTATTTATAATTCCAAATGGAAGAGATTTTCCATTTGGTGCTCTGGCATGTTTTCAGAATCTGCTGATTTACCCACAGTCCTGGATTATATGGTGCATTTGAATACTTGGGCTGAGCCCAGCTACCCTAAAGTGCACCTGGCAGCCGTGTCTGCTTTCTTATCAGCAGGTAAACCTCTCTCTTTCAGCTCACCCTGTATTCTCCAAGTTTTTAAGGGTTTGTTTCACACCAACCCCCTTTCAGGGACCCCTGCCCCTGCCTGGGATCTTAATATTTGCATTGCCCAGCTTATGCAATTCCCTTTTGAGCCCTTGTCTTCAGCAGAGCTTAAGTACTTGACTTGGAAAACTGTGTTTTTGGTAGCCATCACTTCTGCCAGCGCATAAGTGAATTACAAGCATTGTCAGTGGATCCTGATTTTATCTCCTTTCATAGAGATAAGGTGGTCCTCAGGACTAACAGAAAGTTCTTGCCTAAGGTGGTTTCAGACTTCCACCTTAATCAGTCTATGTCTCTCCCTGTGTACTTCACTGACCATTCCTCCTCTGGCAAGAGGAGGCTGCACAGTTTAGATGTCAAAAGAGCCCTTATTTACTACATAGAACGTACCGAGGGTCACAGGTTTGACTCCCTCCAACTGTTCCTCACTTATGGTGAGATTGGTAAAGGGAAACCTGCCACTAAAAGATCTATTGCCAGGTGGATTGTCTCTTGTATCCAATTTTGCTATAAAAAAAATGGGTAAGGTTCCTCCCTCAGGCCTGAGGGCTCACTCTACCAGAGGTACAGCTGCGTCTCTGGCTGCTGCCAGGGACATCCCTATCCTAGAGATATGTCAAGCAGCTACCTGGAAAACAGTTCACACTTTTACCAAGCATTATTTCCTGGACATCCAGGCTAGGAGTGATGCTCGGTTTGGCACAGCTGTGCTTCAGAGCCTATTTCTAAGGTAGGTTCTGTCCCTCCTCCATGGAGGTACTGCTGTGTAGTCTGCATATGTCATAATATAGCAAGACTTCATGTTGTTTGAAGAAAAAATTACTCACCTTAGTAATGTTGTTTCTTCTAATGGAGTCTTGCTATATTGTGACCTCCCCCCCTGCCTGCCCCTCTCAGAACCTCTATTTTTGGGATGTGGGTGGGCAGTGCAGTGTTGGCACTTAGTAGATGCCCACCTTATTTTTTTTTTCACCCCTCCTTTTTGGGGTGTTTGGGTGTTATGTTTTTAATTTTTTGGATTCCTGACTTGAGTCTTTGTTTTGGGACCAAGAAAAATGTGTTCTTATATTTAGTAGCCAGTTGGCTAGTGTAGGTTTACGGCTCCCACACAGAACCTTAGTGAGTTTTGCTTGTAAAGATCTGACAGTTTGAGTTTGATTAACAACAGACAGAGTTTTCAACCGAGCTCGCACTCAAAGTTCCATGCCTGGCATGGAAAGTTAACTCTTTCACCTCCGGAGCAGTTCGAAGGTTGGGACTCACTGCATATGTCATAATATAGCAAGACTCCATTAGAAGAAACAACATTACTAAGGTGAGTAATTTTTTCTTAGTCACACAAACTTGAATTTAGTCCAAAATAATTACCTTCTCTCCCTCTCAGGAGCAGCTGGCAGACATGTGTAACCCCCCTACAAATGGGGGTTCCTAAAAAGCCTCCATGGAGCTTGCCTAAGTGTTCCCCTGCCTGCTGGCGTTCGGCTTTCAATCCGTTAGATTGGCACTGTGAGTGCTGGTAGAGCCTCCACATGCTGTCTCTTTAAGAGCCGTCTGCTTGCAGACACAGTTACTGCTTTTCTAGGGGGACTGGTGTTTCCCTGCTCAAAGCCCTCCTGAACTGCGGGGCAATTGCTTAATTTTGCGGTCGCTGGAAGCGCAAAGGGAGCCCATCTGAATGATATACTTGTTTTCCTATAAACAGAGCCTTCGTAATATTGTAGTTTGTCTAACTTGCTTTTGTTACAGCTGGGACTCTGTGTGTGTTGCCCCTCCATTTTGGACCCAAACTGCTGTTCTGGGGGCCAGTGGGATTAAGGGAGCTGTAAAATGGAGACTGTTTGGACCAACCAGAATTCGGACTCTCCTGGGAACTGGTTTACAATGGGATGTATAGCTAGTAATTCTGGGACATGAAGTTCTGGACCTTGGCGCCTATTTGCACCAACAGAGGGAGTTTCTGAGTGATTGACAACTGAGTCCACCAACTGAACTGGGTGGCGCCTGAAGAGAATGCTCTGCCCTGCAACTGAGAGATCAGATCAGTTGTGACCGTGGGGAGAGAGGGTGCTCTGTGCTTCTGCGTTGTATAGTTTCGGGCGGGAAGTTGCATGAGATGCCTAAAGTCGGGCCGTTGCCAACTCGAATCGGACTGGATCCGAGAGTACTGAGAGGAAGAAAGGCTGAAAGAGTGGAAACCAGGCTCACCCTGTAGAAGACTGGAGATTGTATCGCGCTCAGTCTGTCAGGAATTGAAGCTGCTGTGTGTACTTCCTGGTGTTTGCAGTAAGTGCGATCGGGACCTGAAAGCAGCTGCCTGGTATAGTAATTTCCTTTACATATAAATGTGTGGAATGCTTGGCAGGAATAGCTATTCCGGGTCTCTTGTCACCGTGCAGTGTAAGCTGAAAGTCGAACTGAATGTATTCAGACTGAATCTGTCTGCTGATCAAAACAGTGTGGCCTGGCCTGTAGAATCCCATCTCCCTGCTTTGTGTGTCTGGCAATCCAGAACCACCATCCGCGCCAGGTTTTCAGTGTGGGGTAGTGTGAGTACAAATCAGGGCATCCCCCTGCGGCCTGTTAACCATCACAAGTGTTTCATCTGATTTTCTTTCTTTCATTTCCTCAAGGACTGAGCCATCCGGCTCCGGATTACAATTGGGTATTGTGCATATCTTTTCCCTACAGGGCCCTTTCCATCTGCAACTGCCAGCCAACCCCGGGCAACAGACCTGGCTAGCCCTCAACATGGGTACCCAGAGTGTGACTTTTAAGACCTTGTATGAGTGCACAGTACTGTGATTTATTCCTGCTAATCAGCTTGATCTTCCCCACCCTGTGTTTCACTCCCCTAAATAAACCAGATTGGATGTTATTGATTTTAACCTGTTTAAAGTGTCAGTACTTGTATAGCAGGCATTGCCTTGTTTTGTGTAACTTGACCAACCTTATTTCACAGTGGGTCCTCCAAGACAAGCTTCAGAATTGGTCTCAAGGGTAAGTGCTACTTTAAGATTGGATCCAGTGTACATGTGGGGTATTGGTATTGCCATTCTTGTGTATTGTGTGGACCATTAGAGGGAACAAAAGGGGGTCTCAGTGTCCCAGAGGGCTGTGACCAAACTCAACCAACCATTACAAACCCTGACCTCTGGGTGGAGGCATCCACCATAGAACCTAGGCCCCTTAACCTGTTGGTGGTCCAGCAGGCAGGGGTAGTAGTCCTTGCGATAGCGCCACCTGGAGGTTACACATGCAAGCCAAAAACTCAGCCCTTTCAGTTTTCCCATGCAAATCCACTCAGGATTGCTGCCCAAAATACACTTGAGTTCTTCTCATTTCACTTCCTAGCTCAGAACTAACTGAAAACTGCCAGCAGCCCAGGACTTCCCCAAGATCCAAAAGATTCGGTTGGCTGATTTGGCTGTCAGTCAAAGCAAGAGCTCCCCCTTCAGTTGCAAAAAAGGCGCAAAAAGTTCAAAACTGGGGGGGGGGGGCGCTGAGGAGCCCGAGCAATATGGAAGCTGGATTCTGAAGCTCCTCAAAATCCTAAAATAAAAGCACCACAGATAAAAATATTGGAACTATAGAAGACCTGAGATGGGAAATCCAAGGAAAGATAAGTCAAGCGGGGAGAGCACTAAAAGTAAAGTAAATACTGGCCCTCCAGCAACGCGATCAACGCATGGCCTACCACTCCTGGATTCTAGTGTGGAAAGTGAAGAGGAGACGCTGCAAACGCTAGGCCAGAAAATGAATAGAATGCCGTGGTCCATGGCGGGTCTATCGGAGCATTTCGATGCCCTCACGAATAGAGTTACTCTCCTGGAGGCAGACGCTGGGGTTATGAAAACGGAGGCTAAAGATGCAAAAAAGCAGTCAGAAGCAGCGATGGGTACAGCTTCGAACCTAATAAAAGAAAATACACACCTGCATGCTCGACTCGAAAATTTGGAGAACCAGGCCTGGGCATCGAATCTGAGGATAATAGGAATTCAGGAACGTAGCGAGGGAGACCATCTAAGTTTATTTTTGAAGGACTGGCTAGAGCAACAACTAGGTCAACCCCTACAAGAGAAATCATGGGGGATCCAAAAAGCATATAGAGTGGCCTTTCGGGCCAGACCTAGCAAAAGTGGAGACACTAAGAACAATCATGGCGGTCTTGGACAGCATGGAGACTTGCGACTTAAGCTTATCCCTTGCCAGGCAAAAGCATTCCTTACTACACGATGGAGAAAGAATCTCACTGTTTCCAGATCTAAGTTTTGCAACCCAACAGAAAAGGAAGAGATTTGACGGCGCGAGGGCGATGCTTCATGAAGCAAACATCCCACACAACATGCTTTTCCCTGCATGACTTAGACTGACACACAAGGGGAAGATATTTGTTTTCTCAGATCCGGCTGATGCTTTGAAATGGGCCCAAAAGTTTGCAATATCCACCAGAAGAAGACGGGAATCCTCTCGGTCCGGTTCTGAGGACGAAGAAGAAGATTTGGACACTTAAAAGGACTTCCTTTTTCTTTATTTAGAAAATCTCAGGTCTGTAAAATGTAAAATTTAAAATTCCTGAACAGTATATTCAGCCTCATATTTAGACAGACATTTAAAAATTAAAGAAAAGGTTGAATTGACATGTTATTTACTTTATAGCGCTGACAGTAGGCAATAAAAGTTACTGGAGGAGAGAAAAGGAATTTCCTTCCACCGTTCTATATTTTGAGTTTTAGGAAATTTGAATTATTGAGTGTCTGAGTGGGTATAGTGTCTCAAAACCTCAGTAATTGTGGGGGGAATATTAGGAGGGAGCTTCATTTGTAATTCTTTTTATATAGTACCATGTTGGTACATTTTTCTCGATTAATGCATGCTGCTTTAACAGACTCTTTTAAAGGGAAATGTAACTCGAATTCTAATCTATACAAGTCTATTTTTCTTTTTAAGAATGCTGCTCATGGGCTCAAGATACATAGCCTACATCGTGTTATTA
Source organism: Neoceratodus forsteri (assembly GCA_016271365.2). Taxonomy (NCBI): domain Eukaryota; kingdom Metazoa; phylum Chordata; order Ceratodontiformes; family Ceratodontidae; genus Neoceratodus; species Neoceratodus forsteri. The sequence continues at coordinate 875,684,252 of CM057455.1, read as the reverse complement.
TTTCTTTAAATAATAGGACTATTTACTCTATTGCTGTACCCCCCATGGAGTATCTTATAGATGTAACACGGATTCATTTATATGCATGTATTAAGAGGGGTGGCGCCCTCAAAAGAAAATTAAATATATCCTAATGTATTACATCAGGAACTGTAACTGTATGTTTTTAAAGATATACAATAAATATAAAATATAAAAAAAAAAAAGTTCAGAACTACAATTCCTACAGATTTTGACTTCAGACAGCTCCTGTAGTCCGGCTACATTTTAGGTCCCACCAGAACTGATTGGTCCAATTTGCAGTCCAGATCCAAGATAGTGGAGACAAACAAAACAGTCCTTGCTATAAAGAAGGCAGGTTAGACAAACTACATTATCATTATCACTCTAAATGATTTTCAGCAAATAGTTACATCTTTCAACATAGCTCCCTCTCAGATTACTTAGGCTGCAATCAGGCAGCTCTTAAAGAGACAGTACACAGAGGCTATACAGGCTCTGGTAATCAAATTGAAACTGGTAAAATGTAGGACACCAGCCTAGCAGTGAGCATTTAGGCAAGCTCAAGGAAGACTTTTTGGGAACCCCAATTTGTAGGGGGGGGTTACACATATAAAAAGGTTATTAGCCCATGGAGCTGTGCATTTTATGTTCTTAAGCAATTGGGACCCCTGAGCTCTGTTAATTATTGAGAGGCTTAGGAGAATAAATCTGATTAGTTTGGAAGAAATCGGAGTCCAGTGTAAGTAATCTTTTAAGAGATTTAAAATGAAATAGCCAGTTCTTTAGTTTTAAGGGTCTTCCATAGTTTCCTGTAGGGTCTTGAAGTAATCCAGATGTTACTTGTGCCCTCTTGCTCCGGGCCGGGGTGTGGACATCCATGAAGGCTGAAGATGAACTGCCTGGGTCTGCTCTCATGGAAAGAATCTGCTGGGGCAAATTGATTCCCTCGTTTGGAACCCTTGAGACAAATACCAGAAGACATCTCAAGGCAAGAGATATTTATTCCATGCTTTCTGGTCAGAGAAATGCTGGTGAGGATTCTGTTATCTGGGACCCCTTCCTGGCCCCTAGGCATTTGGGAAAGGGGGGGTCCTACATATTTACAGAGGTCATTTAGTAAAGAAGCTAGACAGCGTATCATGTGATAAACACAAGGGAATCACAGTGGAAAGGACCGGGAGAGAGAGAGAGAGAGAGAAAGATCTGTAGATCCGGCATGGTCTGCGGTAAAAGTGTGGGTAGGGAGAAATGGCTGACTGGATGGGCCAATCTGCCATCAAATTCTCTGTTTCTGTGTGACAAACCTGAGGCTTACCCACCACCATATGTAAGTGGCCTATACAGCGTCTATGGTGCTGCTGTACAAATGGTTGGATGTCTTTACTATATACATTCTCTGTAGTTACATTATGAAGTGGCTTTGACCAGTTCTGTCTTTTCATGGGTCTGAACCCCATCACACAGTAGCCTGAGTCTTAAGGTATATGCAAGTCACTGTAAAACAATTTAGACTGGTTCTTTAAGTAGGAGTGTATAGTGCCAAATGGTGTCTCACACAATCAGCAGAGGGTGAGAAAAGAATGAGACAGTGCCTTCTGTTCTTAGCCTTATGCTGATTGCGTGAGAGGCCATTTGGCATGGTTCACTACTGCTCAAGGCAGAACCAGTCTGAATTTTTTCATGGTGATTTGCATATACTTCCCATGATGCTTTGCATATTGGAGTATGTTTGATCTTTATTTATTTATTTTTTGTTGACCGGGAAAGGAGGATTAGACAATTCTGTTTATTTTCAGCTTCATCCAGGGGGAGGGAGATACAGATGGATGCTAACTATCATTGAACCAAATTAAGCTGTTGGTGGTATTTTTAGTGAATGGGGCAAATTTGGTCAGAACACTAGGGAAATTCCCCTGCTCTTTTCGAGAAGTGCCATGGGATCTTTAACATCCACCTGAACTACCACCAGAACAGGCAGATGGGACCTCGGTTTAACATCTCATCTGAAAGACGGCACCTCAGGAGTGCAGCACCCCCCTCATGCTGCATCACAGTGTCAGTATTGGGATTTAACCCAAGTGCCTTGTGTGGGGATTGAACCCACAGCCTTTTGTTCTTCCAGCCTCATAGGCGAGTGTACAATCTGCTGAGCCACTGACACTGCTTTGTATTTCTTTCAAACCTGGCTTTATTGCAAATGCTCTTCCTGGGTAAGCCTTGCCTTGTGCTTTTGTGTTTAAGTTCTTTGTCTATTAAGGTTTGCAGTGGGGAGATCTAGTGGGATGCTAGGTTGTATAGGGAGCAGTATCACCAGCAGAAGGAGGGAGGCAGTGATACCACTGTATAAATCTTTGGTGAGGCCTCACCTATAATACTGTGTCCAGTTCTGGAGACCACATTTCTGTGTAAGTCCCCCCCCCCCCTTGCTTGTGGACTAACTATTTCGTCCTTGTTTCTCTCCCGCACCTTTCCCTTTAGGTGTTAGCTTTGAACATTTCCTGTATACTACCCCTAGGGGGAAATGTTCGTGCATGCTGTATAAGCAGGGGGCAGCAGAGCAGAAGGGAGAGAGATGGCTGGTTCTGGCAGGGCTTAAAATCCCCTGAGCCGAAAGGTCCCGGCCTGCTCAGCATCAGTGCACTGGATGGAATCTACGTGGGGGAGGTTGGCAGCAGTTGGCGACTGTTTTGGGTCAGGGGACCCATTGTCATTGGGGTGGGTAGGAGACTGGAGGAACAGCAGGACTGGGTCATCTGGAGGCAGGGGTGCCCCGTACCTAAAAACTTGGGAAGGAATGGCAGCGGGGCTGAAGTGGTGGTGGCAGGGCCACGTCAGGACTCCTTGGAGGTGGCAGCTTCAGGGAGGTCTTTTCCTATGAGGCACACTGCTAGAGCCAAGCCTGGAGGGCCAGCGCTCTGGGATTCATTTTATCAGGCTTGCTGTGCACATATCTGGGGCAGGACCCATGTTAGACCCATAAAGGAGTGCAGGGGGAATGTTGTAACAAAAAAAGGAGGGAGCCGTTGTCCTGTTCCATTCTTACAGGCCACAGTATAACCCTAAGCAGTGGTGGGAACAGCGTTATTTTTGGCTCGTGAAAAAAGGGAAACGGAGCAGCTGTGGTGTGGTTTTAGGCTGCAAAAGACCCCTGTTCTAAAAGGTCCGGAGTTGTTGGGAAGTTAGGCACTCCTCACAGGAAAGGATGGGTTTCGGGAAAGAAAGTGCAGTCAAAGGACTAAGCCTTGAGTCCGGATTACAGATTCTATGCATGGAGTTTGTTTCCGGTCTACTTGTCTAGGCCTGGTGTTCCAGCTGTTCTGGGTCCTTTCAGTACCTGTGTGCCATCCAAACTTTTGCTGTATGCTCTCAGCACTATGGAGCTGCTCGATTTATTTATTGTTGTAAATCATTTAATATTCTTGCATTAAATGGTGTTCTGTTTTTCCTTTTCATGGTGGTACTGGGTTATTTAATGAACTTACCTAATTAATCCATCCAGAGTAAGGCATTTCCTATCTCCTGGTCCCACCCATTGCCCAGCAGAGGGGTGTGCTAACGGATGGAACAGCATCAGCCTGGAGAGGTGAGTCCGTGTCAATGCCCGAAGTTCCACCGGCCAGGTAAGGCCTAAAACAGGGGTGTCCAACCTTTTCTGGGTTGGGAGCCACATTTAAATTTCTGAGTGAGATGTGAGCCACAACAACGTGTGGTCAATATTATACCCAACGTGAGGCCCTTTCCATACCCATACTTACCCATATTTAGGAGTTAAAATAATAACATAGTCATAGCAAATAGCAAACAATTATATTTTAAGTTACAGTATTTTTTAAAAATTGTTGTCAATTAAAAATTATTATTCAGAGCAGCTCTGGTGCTTTAGATTTGCTTGCAGGCTTAGTAAAAGTAGATTGTTTGAGCACTCGGGGCACTTTTTAGCTCCTGTACTTAGACTTTTCTCAAATTTAAAAGACTGTGAGTGTGCTTGACACATAATTGACAAACCCCTCAAGAGCCACATCAGACTGCTTCGAGAGCAAGATATGGCTCACGAGCTACAGGTTGGTCACCCCTGGCCTAAAAGCTTATCATCTTTAAAGTTATTTGTTGCTTGCTGGAATACTCAGTTTGTGGGCCCCTACCCCTCGTTTTACCATCGGGACCCCTAGACAAATGTGAGGCAGGAGGGAGTTACATCTGAAAGGACATAGACAGAGTAGAGGTGGTCCAGAGGAGGACAACTAAAATGGTGCAGGGTCTGCATCAAAAGTCCTATGAGGAGAGACTAAAGGACCTCAATGTGTACACCCTGGAAGACAGGAGGGAGAGGGGAGATATGATGAAGCCTTTCAGTACCATACGGGTATAAATAAGGTACAGGAGGGAAACATTTTTCAGAAAAAAAGAAGATGCTCAAGAACAAGGGGACATGCTATGAAGCTGGAGGGGGTAGACTCAGGGGAAACGTGAGGATGTACTTCTTCACAGAAAGAGTGGTGGATGCCTGGAACAGCCTCTCAGCTGAGATAGGTGGTGGGGCAAGAACTGTTACTGATTTCAAGAATGCATGAGATAGGCATAAGGGAACCTGTAGGGTCTGCGGTATTGCAGTAGGTAGGAAAAATGGGTAGATTAGGTGGGCCTAGCAGTCCTCATCTGCCATCAAATTCTATGTTTCTAGGTAACATATGCAGCTGAAACCAACAGAATGATTCCTGAAAGTGAGTTAAGCCAAATGACCCCCTGTCCTGTATAAAAATCAATGGATCAGTAAACTTGAATGGTACTGTATTAACAGTACATGCTGTATATATCACAGGGGTCCATTAAACTGAGAGCACAACCTATGCATGTCAAAAGGTCAGTATGCAAATTACACAGCCTGTTCTGTCAGAAAGTCAATATGCAAATCACAGAAACTAGCAACATAAAAATCATATTCACATAAAAAAACACGCAAAAAAGTACTATTACTCTCCCTTGCACCCCTGCACAGACAGCATTACTCAAAACTCGTAAGTGCCAAACTAAAGCTCCAAGATTTATTTTCAAACAACAAACACGAGCTCTAAAAAAAACTTTTATTCAATCCACTAAAACTGAAAAAACATACTTTATACTCGAAAGTCCAAACTTGAAAAGCCTCAGTGGTGCTCCCCGTTAAAACAAAGACAAAGTGGCCAGTTCCATGTCACTGAGCGGAAGGCACCATCCTGGCACGTGACAAGCTCAGTTCCAGGCCCCGGCGTGAGAACATCAGGAGTGAGGTCGGCAGGGAAGGTGAAAGAGCATCTACGTAGATACTGCCTTCCTGGGGGAAGGAGATGATTGGAACCGCTTAGAGAGTGGCATCTGGACGAAGTGTGTGGCTGTTGCTGACATGGGCGAGCACACACTAGTGGGTCCTGCATCAGCGTGCCAATGTGGGCATGCTGTACATGGGAGGTAGGGATGGAGGGAGAGAACAGGTGAAAATGTTTGGCAAGGCAGTCTCTGGTGACTGGTGCATGATACTGTAGGCTTGGTACTGCTTAATCTGGGATTGGTGTGTTAGTGTGCATGTGTGACAGTCCCATTGCCAATCTTGCATGCTGGGTTATGCTGATCTTTGTTAGAGTGAGACAGAATGGGAAAAAAATAATGTGTGTGTGGATATTTAAGCAATGTACCATGACAGGGAGTGGGTATATTGGAGGATTTACCACAGTCACATGATGTGTTTTGACCAATGAGGTTACAGGATTTTCATACCCCCATTGTATAATACTGTATTTTCTCTGAACTGAAAATAAATGTCTTTCTACATAAAAAAGACCCAAAGAAAGACAAGAAGGCAAACTCTGTATTATTTAATCATCTTTTGGTCTGTTATGGTGGCTCATAGGAGATTTATTATGGGCCTTGCTCTCCAGGCAAATAAAACCCCACCCACAATTTGAAAAACTAAGAATTTTTATAGCTGATGGTGTGGGTGGGGATGAGGAAGGTATGAATCAGGAGGTTTGCAATAATGAAGGGTATTGAAACAGTACACTCAAGTATGCTGTTTGTTTTAAGCTGGGAAAAGACAGCTAGTGGACATGGGTTGAAGCTGTGACAGATGAGGGAATTAAGGCAGCGTTATAGACATGGTAGGTGGATGGATTGTGAGGTAGATAGTGTGCCCCAGTAGTCAGCAGAATGAAATTCAGTTGGGTGCTTTACAGAAACTTTCCAGTACAGCATTTACATTTGGCAAAAGCAGAACTCATTTATGCACCCCCTCCCGACCCCCATTTGAATTTCAGGACCTATTACTGATGGACTTTTCATGAACACATGTTTCCCTCATTCAACTTCATCTGTTCCTATGGATTATTTCTCCCTTGCAGTCATAATCCTCAATTTATGACATCACAGCCTGTTGCCACAGAAAATATTCTGATGCTGCAAGCAGAGGATTATGACTTCAGGGGAAGAAATGCAGCAGGAACATATCAAGTAATTTTTTTTCTTCTCGATTTCTGTTTCTCTATCCTGTGCTTGGCGAAGATGTACTCCTGTATCTGCCCTTAGGTGAAGCTCTTCCCACCCCGCACTGGACCTTTATACCCAGGGTCTACCTAAGCAGTCCACTGAATGTGGCTTGCCCCCCACAGCAGGGCTCCTCCTGGGGGAAAGGAGGAGTGACCGAGATCACCTTTGGCTGGCCAGTCGTTCATGGACCTGTGACTGAGGCAGTGGGGGGTCTCGGGCTTCATACAGTGTCGTCCATAGGGGGCTTGTCTGGCTTTGTGCCCTAGAGGAGTGAACATGCAGTGATATCTTGGTACATCATGCACATTCCTGTGCATGATGCGATAACGTCCGCTACGTCCTCCAATCCCTGCGTCAGCAAGACCCCCAGCTCACTGCCTACTGGTCACCACCAGGATTCAGCACTACTGACAGTTGCCTACCCTCCCTGCAGAAAACAAGCTCATCCTTTGGATGCACAAACCTCCTCCCCACCCGCCAACCCTCTGATGCTTTGGGCTCATTTCTGAACTTAAATCATCAGGTTCATAAGCAACAGCTCTACTGCTGCACCGGCAGACTGTCCACAGCAGAAGTCTTAAAGGGCAAAGGCCCTGTTTTCATGTGAATGTCTTTCATTTAAAAAAAACATGCTGGCCGGCCCAGTGGCACTGAGGGTTGAGGCACTGGGTGCCACACCTCGCTCCACGCCGGCGATCCGGGTTCGGGAACGGACTTGAGCCGCCGGTGGGTCGGCCGGGGGGGGGGAGAGAAGGATTGAGCACCAAGCAGCTTGCTCTCCTTTTCTGGGATGGGATGGAAAGCTTTCCCCGCCGCCTCCTGGTGAACTCAGGGAGGGGGAATGTCGGTGTGACTGAGGAGGCAGCAAAACAGGGGTTGCCATCGACAGGGGACTGAGGCGGACACACGTCTCAGTGTGCATCTCACCCCTTGTTCCCACTGCACGCCGGCATCTGGAACAGAACAAGGAGACAAACCTTCACCTCTCTTAGGTGACAACTTCTCAGGCAGCATACACACCACCTACCGACTAACAGGGCAGACACCGCTGTGCTAGCCCTCTCCTTGGAAACATTCCGAGGGAAGGTAAGTGGGACCTTTCCTCACCCCGCCTGGTGGGGGGTAATCCGAGCCATCAAGGACTCAGGGAGTTGAGCTGTGCACTCTAGGGCAGACCCTGGGTCAGGAGGGTAGACGTATGTGTGGTGCATTGTAGGGGTCCGATTGAGTGGAGAGCTGGGGGTAGTAGAGGCGAGGAAAAAAAGAAAGTAAAAAAAAAAACATGCATTTGTCAATGCCGAATGTTTTCTTGCTGGCATTAGCAGTGGAATAGCAGGAGTTAGACAGATGCAGTATAGGAATGGCACTGAAGTATTGAACTGATGCCAACTCCAACATCACCCTGCAGAGGTGGACAGGCATTGGGGGTGTGCCTTTGGATCGACGCCCATGGTGGTCATGACATGTCATCTCACCCTACCCTTCAGACACTGACAAGTGTTGAGGTGTTCCTTGAGGTGTTTGGTCTTTACATTCACCTCATTCCATAAGAAAATAAGCTGAAATGGGTGCAGTATAGGAGAATGGGGTGAACTCTTGGGGAAAAGGGTCCAAGGTGCACCTCGATGCATGTCACTGGCTGCAGGGTGGGGTGGAATGACACGAGCATTACTGTCGACAATCCCAAGTCACACCCCTGACGCCTGTCAGTTCCTACAGGGTAGGGCGTTATGGTCGAAAACCCCTGTGCTTTTATATTTTACCTCCAAGTTTTCCACATATTTTTTTAGACCCCCACCACATGAACAATGATACTATCAGTTCCTTAGGCGAAAGTGATTTCGCACAGTGACTGCGCCTATTTGGTGCCACAGGTGCGAAAACACATTTCGAACAGGATGTGAAAAGTGACAGGTGTACTGTTCTTGAGGAGGTGAAAAAATGTCATTGCTGAAAATCTGGAGTGAAAATATAAAAAAAAAAAAAAACTGGTGAAGTCATGAGTGTGCGTAGAAACTGCGCAATGTACACCTGTAATGTAATTAGTTGGGGGAATTTTTACAGCAGATTTTCAAGATAGGCATTTTGGGACCTCCGCTCATGAACAGTGTCACTGTGATTTTATTTATTTATTTATTTAGTTTTTGTTAACCGGGTAGGTACACTAGACAGCATAGTTGCCTATTTTCAGGTACTACCCGGGAGATTACAACAAAGGGTACGCAGACAATAGTAGATAAAAGAAAACATCATGGGAACAAGTAGAAGTCAGACATAGTACACTTATACAAAATTTTCAGCAATGACAGTACATTTGCAGAAATCTGTATGTAGTAACAAAACAGAAATATAAGTGCAAATAACTAACAGTCATAAGTCATACAACTAGTGAGTAAGTGCTAGAAGAGAGGAAATAACAAGATTTCCAGGTAGGTTTGAGAGTAGCAGAGGTTGGAGCCGGTAGGCAACTAGGAGGAACCATTACAGGAGTGGGTGGATAGAGGACAGGAGCAGGGTTCAGAGCTTAGAAGAGCCGTACGAAGCTCCTGCTTGAAGCTGTGGGGAGAAGGGGAGACTCTTAGACTTAGTGGAAGGGAGTTCCATAGTTTAGGGGCCCAGCTAAAGGAAGCATTCTCCCCCATTTTGGTTTTACATCTCGGTTGGACAGGAAGGGATTTGTCAGCTGATCTCAGTGGGTAGGCAGAGGTCACAGGTTTGGGCAGTAGAGCCAATTTGTCAGGTATCTGGAAGGAGATTATATTCTTTATAAAACAGTAGGAAGTAAACTGTTGGAAGGCTGAGGGGGTAAACCATCCCAGACTGGAGTATAGAGTGCATTGGTGAGTAAGTTTGGGCAAAGACAAAGCAAAACGGTAAATGCTGTTGTAGTGGACATCCCACTTTCGGAGGAGCCCTCCAGTAGTTGCCGGAAAGGCTATTAACCCATACGCCAATTTGGGTCTCAGACTCCCCTGTGCAATGGCCATCCTTGCCGTGGATGTTAGGCTATGTCTCACTTTATATGCCAGTCCAAGTTGAATATTGAAAGATTTAATGACTGAGGCTAGATGCAAGTCAAAATCCAAGGCAGGATCAAGGGTTACTCCTAGGTATTTAAAAGAGGTAACTGTGTTAAGGGGAGAGCCATCAAGTGCTCTGTTACTTAATGGTTGGGTGCAGGACCAAACTTTTGAACCTGAACCGAAGAGCATAGTCTCCATTTTATTTTTATTTAATGTGTCCCAACACTAATTTCCCACAGCAACCGCGTTATTCTGCGCCGGAAATGTGAAAACACATTTCGGCCAGGGTGTGAAAAATGACAGCTGTACTGTTCATAAGGAGGTGTGGAAAAATGTTAATGTTAAAAATCTGGACTGAAAATATTACAAATTCGTGAACCTACGAGGGTGTGTGGAAATTGCGCAATGCACACTCGTAACATGGTCATTTTATGGACTTTTGTCACCAAATTTTCAACATAGCCATTTTAACACCTCTGATCATGAACAGCGTCACTGTGATTTTCTTAATCTGTCCCAAACATTGATTTTGCACACCAACCATGCCAATGTGTGCTACATGTGCGAAAACACATTTTGGGCGAGATGTGAAAAATGACAGCTGTACTGTTCATAAGGAGGTATGGTAAAATGATAATGTTGAAAATCTGGAGTAAAAATATTAAATATTCTCAAAGTTACAAGCGTGTGTAGGAACTGCGTAGCGACGCTATAAAACAGTCATTTTTGGGAATTGTTTCACTAATTTTCAACATAGGGTTTTTGGGGGCCTACTTTATGAACTGTGACACTGTTGTTTCATTAATCGCTCCCGAAAGGTGGTTCCACACAGTGACTGCAAAATCACCTTTTGGGACCAAATAATAAAATGACAATGACTGAGTTCATAAGGTGGGGCCCCAGGAACCCCATGTTGAAAATTTGGTGAAAAAAATTCCCCAAAATGGCCAAGATATGCACCAAAGTTGAAAAAAAAACAACATTTATGCCATTATACAGCTTACCGGAATTTCTTCAGTTCACGGTCGGCTTTGAAGAGTGCAGACGTGTTCCCGGTCCACCGAAGATCGTCACACTGTGCTCTGGAGGTAAGTATAGAGGTCGGGGGTGGGGTGGTGGGTACAGAGGGTGGGCGGGTTGGAGGAGGGGGCAGACAGTCAACAAGGGTTTTTTTTTTTTCAATACAGGTTTTTGTTTCGTAATAGGAAGCGGCAGAACTTTTGCCATGCTGGGTGGGCTCTGGCGTGTTAGCTGGAGTTTTTTTTTGGGGGAGGCAGTGGGTCGTGAGGATTGGGCACCCCGTCGGCATACCGACTTTGCCACGCCTGGGGTGGACTCCCCAGCGTGGCACCTAGAAGTCGGTTGTTTTGTTTTTTTGTGGGTAGGCAGTGGAGCAGATTTGGGGATTAGCAAATTCTGCTTTATAGGATCTTTGCCACACTGGGGTAGGGCTCCCAGCGTGGCACCAGAAGTCTGTTTTGGGGGTGGAGCCGATAGGGGATTGGGCACCCCTCGGTCATACAGTGTGCAGGGGTGGAGGGGAGTGCATGAGCACGCTGGGGTGGGCTCCCAGCATGCTACGTAGGTGTTCGTGGGGGGGCGACAAACTGTCTATGACAGTTCAGATGCAGTGCTGATGCACATGTAGGCAGTTTGCATACTCTCGACAGCAGTATGCAAATTGCCTACACGTTACCACTGCTGATTGTGGCGGTGTTTTCCTCAAAACTGCACGCCACTGCATCTGAACGTCTGTCATAGCTATAAGGACACAGTATTTTTACTGATTTTTCTCACCCATTTTATAAAATCAAATACTGACATGTCATGACTTTATAACAATACTGTGGTTGCACTTTACTGCTCGAGCTGGTGGGTTAGCCATGGTACAAGAGGAAATAAACAGTGCACTCAGCCACCCACCTAGGACATCCATAGCTATGTAGTACACTCTAAGCATAAGCATATTTTGGCGGGGGGTGGTGAGGATTTTTGTTTTGTGGATTATTGTTCCCTTAAAGTTTTTTTTCTGGTATACAGGCAAACATTTTAAAACATTATTTCTATTCAGACGCAATTAATTATAATTTATTCCTTTTTGCACTCCTGTTCCCTCATGATTCCTACCGATGACATTTACATGAAAACAGGATCTTTTTGTCTCTGACTTCATCTTATCCTCCTGCCCCCACCACCAAAGTCATCATTTTCTGTTCATGACATCAGAATTATTTTCACTGCAGCAGATGATGATATCAAAAACAAAATTATGAATTCATTGGGCAGAACAGCAGGAGGATGAATACATCACAAACACAAAGACAGGGTTTCGAACGGGGGTTCTAAGACAAAAACCTTGTTATTTAGTCCTGGTGTACAAAACATTTTTATGGAAACATTATGGAACTGAGGTGGAAGTTTTTTTTTTAAGGCATCCAAGCCCCCCATCCTCCCGGCTAGACAGTCTGAGGCTAAATAACCTGTTTTCATGTAAAAGTTGTCAATAATTTAAAAAATATAGGCGGTACATATAAACAAAACAAAAGAAATATAAGCTGAATTGTGTCTTAATATTGTATTTTAAAATGTTTGCCTGAATACTGGAGAGGTGCTTTAACTGCATGCGACATCTCTAGTAAAACTGTTAAAAAATATAACATTTTCACTCAGGTTTGCAAATATGTTTCACATATTTTCTGCATTTAGTGCCTCCTCTTTATTTATTTCTAAAGACAGCTGCTTGACAATAGGATCCTTTCCCCTTAGACTTCATCTATTCCTGCAGCTTGTTTCCAAATGATGTCATAATCCTCTATTTATAAATCACAGTCAATTGCTATGGAAATGATTATGATGTCACATGCAGGAGATTATGATGACACGTGTAGACAGACAACAGCAGCAGATTAAGTCCAAAGGGCAAGGAGGCTCCTGCTTGCATAAAAATGTTCTTAGGACTAGAGGATAAGGCCTTCATCAGCTCATTGGTTGATACTAAGAGTGGGAGACGTTGACCACTGGCAAATTCAGTTTGGGTTTCATTTGGATCCCTCCCGACTTAGGTTCGGCTGTGATTCTTTGGCTGAAACATGTAATTGCCTTGGTATGGGGTTCTAGTAGACTGTAGGTAGGAATATGTAATCCCCTCCACCACCCCTGCCCATTTGGCAGCCAGTTTTCCCTGTCACGACTCTTCACCGAGAGTACTTGTATTGACACCATTAGGTGCCATCAAGTGTGACAAGTGACGTCTGCAAGCTTCCCCTCCTGAACCTGCCTGTATACCTCGGCACCGCCACCTGTGGTTACCAACTGGCAATGTAATGGTCTGAGGCACAACCCTCCTTCCTTGGAGGAGGATTGTGTTCTCTGGGAGGCTCATTCTTCCTCCACCCCCTCCAGCTCTCCCCTCCAGAGCTGTTCCCAAACTAGTGTTGCTGGTGTTGTGGGCAACAATTGCTTATGTATTTATGTATGATTGTATTTGTTTACATGTTGATTGATTCCAAACGTTTTGCCAGAAAAGACATACTGAGCTGATAGCCACTCATTTCTAGACATGTCCTGCAGGAATGGGGTAGGGGAGAATACAATGCAGTTACAAAATACTGTACTGGAAATAATTACAACAAAACGAGCAATTCACAGGCAGTGCTTCTGAGCAGGAATTATGAAATGCAAAACAAAAGGTAGAAAAAGAGCAGGACAAACAATATGCAGTAAGCAAGCAATGCGGTATTAAGAAGAGGAGGTGGTAGTGGCAGAGGATGGGGGAAGGGCTGTACTAGTGACTCAGCGGGGAGCAGGGCTGTGGACAAGTCCAGCACCCAGTGTCAGAAGGAATTGTAGGAGTGAGTAGCGAAGTCATGGTGGAAAGATTTCATAGTGTGAAGGGTACAAGCAGAGGAAATGGAAGGGGGAGAGAACCCCCGAGATTTGGGAAGCAGAAAGGGAAAGCAAATTGATTAGTGTCACAACCCCACTCAGCAGGTCAGGCCCTCTGCTCCCACAGTGTCAACCTCCGAGTGCAGTCTCGTGAACAGGAAACAGAAACAGGGTAACCCTCCTGTCTGTTTTGTGAGTTTGAATCAACCTTTGGTCTCAAGTCTTGGAGGGATTCAAACTGTGAACCTCTTGTTAGCGTACCCAATGTACAGGCTCAGATAGTTGTGCTCTTCGGGGGGGGAGGCGCAGATATCTTTTGCCTATGGGCACCTAACCAGGTGTACAAAATGAACCCTTAAAACTCTATTAAAGACCTCAGAATAAATTCTTACATTTTCCCAGTTTGGTAAAACCAGTAAGCTTTGTACAGTATCAACTTTAACCATGTATGCTTCCCTTGTTAAGAAAAAGAAATTCAAAGGCACACCAAGTAGTCTCTAAAGTAGAAGTTTACTTAAAGATAGATAAAAAAATGTAAAATGTAAATACAGAACCATATATCACAAAACATACAAATTACTTAAAAGAATAATGTTTTAAAAAGTGCAGATTCCTACCACTAATACACTTAGACTTGTCTCTTCTAAGGTAGTCATATCTCACAGTGCTATAGATGTTTCTTTTTCAGAGTCCAAACATTTGTCATTAAATGGAAAACAGAATCCTGTTTAAAAACTGGTTTTGCCAACCTCTTTGCGTGAGGTCACCTAGCTCCTCCCTGTCAGAATATAAAAAAATATATCTATGCAAAACAGGATGTCTTATCAAAGTATTAAATTCTGTGACCTCAGCACAACTCATTTTCTCATATGACCCTTTGATCTATGAGCAGCTTCCACTTTGCAGGACATTGAAGGACTTGTTATGTGACGTCTCCCTGCCAGATCTCACGGAGGTACAACATGCTTTGTATCACCTTGTGAATTTTAACTGTGTTTCCTCTGAACATCATAAAAGTTTATGATCTATCTTGGCTGTTGGTAAGCTGCCATTAGTCACATAAACAGGAGATCCTAAATTTTAAGTCTTTTGTAGCCTGTAATTATCTCTTGGCCTTCCAGGTAACATGTTGTAGCTAAAGCCTGGGAGGGGGTGTCATTCCACAGGCTGTCAGCATCTCTCATGAGAGACATTCAATAACACGTTTTTATATTACAAAAAGCATAGATTAATCAGAACCAGCTGTACAAGCGTCACAATACTCCCTACCTAAACTGAATTTGGGGGGTCTAGTCCCTGCATGGGATGAGCGAGACAAGCCATCTGAGTTTTGATTTTTGGCTCCAGCCCTATGTAGAATTGTCATATCATACCCTTGCAAAGCAAGACTCCATCTTAGCAATCTACCATCGTTTTTCCCCATCTGCGTCAACCAAACCAGGGGGCTGTGGTCAGTTGGCACCACAAAATGCTGCCCATATAAGTATGGCTCTAATTTCTTTAGGGCCCACACTATGGCAAGACACTCTTTTTCCACCATGGAGTATGACTGCTCCCTGGGAAGTAACTTTTTACTCAGGTAGGTTGTTGAGTGATCCCTCCCTTGGCTGGATGTCTGACTCAGTACTGCTCCAATACCCACATCTGAGGCATCAGTCTGAACTATAAAGGGTTTGCTATAGTCAGGACTTGTCAAAACAGGAGCACTGCACAGTGCCTCCTTTAGTTTGGAAAAGGCTTCCTCATAGGCTGGTCTCCAGGTAATTTTCTTTGGCATCCTTTTCTTTATCAGGTCAGATAGGGGAGCAACCAGGGCACTGTAATTGTGTACAAATTTTCTATAGTACCCTGCTGCCCCGAGGAAACTCCTGACTTGCTTCTGCGTTTCTGGTCTGGGCCACGCCCGGATTACCTCTATTTTTATGTGGTTAGGATGGAGCTGTCCTCGGCCTACCACATGCCCGAGGTATGCCACCTCTCCCATGGCCACCTGACACTTCCCAGCTTTGACAGTGAGCCCGGCCCTCTGTATCCTGCCCAGCACTTCCCTAAGGTGGGATAGGTGTTCCTCCCAGCTAGTACTAAAGATGGCATTGTCATCCGGGTACACCACAGCGTACTCCTCAGCACCATTTAACATCTGGTTCACCAACCTTTGGAAAGTGGCCGGAGCGTTCTTCATTCCGAAAGGCATTACTTGAAATTCAAGTAAGCCCATTGGAGTGATGAAGGCCGACCTTTCCCTATCTCTGTCTGTCAACTCTACCTGCCAGTACCCCTTTGTAAGGTCAGTGTTCATAAGGTAGGTCGCCCCTCTCAGCTTGTCCAGGAGTTCATCCGTCCGGGGTCTCGGGTGGGCGTCTGACTTTGTGACTGCATTCAGTCCACGATAGTCCACACAGAAATGAGTAGAGCCATCTGGCTTGGGCACAAGGACTACGGGTGGAGACCCAGGGGCTGTGGGATCCTGGATTACCCCTAAATCCAGCATCTCCTCCACTTCCCTCCAGATGTCCTTTTGGACAGCCTCTGACACCCGATATGCTGTCCACCATATGGGAGTCTGTGTCCCTGTCTCCACATCGTGCGTCACTAAGGGGGTTAGTCCAGGCTTGGTGCTAAACAGAGGGGCAAAGTCTGCTAAAACCTCCCTTACTCTCTGGATCTGGTCCAGGGCCAGCTGGGGAGACAATTTTACTGCCTCCACAGAGGACTCCCACTTAGTTTCTTCCAGCAAGTCCAGGCGGGGGTCTCCTTTGTCCGTCCCCTTCCCAGGACTACACACTGCAAACACCTTGTCAGCCCTATTTGCATATGGCTTCATCTGTTGACATGGTACATCCTTTCTGTCTGTCTTCGGTCAGGTAACTCCACAGTATAGTTCATGTCACTTACCTTCTTAACCACTTTGTACAGTCCTGCCCACTCCGCCTTCAGCTTGTCTTTCTCGACCGGAATAAGGACCATGACTTCCTGACCCACCATGTAGGAGCGAGCTCTGGCTCTGCGGTCATACCACACTTTTTGTTTCTGTTGGGCAGCTGCCAGGTTGCTCTGGGCTGTCCCCATAAGCTCCTTCAACCTTTCCCTAAACTTAAGGACGTAATCCACTATGGGAGTTCACTGGGTGGCATGCTTGTCGTCCCAGTCCTTCTGGATCAAGTCTAGGGTCCCACGTACTCGGCGTCCATATAAGAGTTTGAAGGGGGAAAATCCTGTCAACTCTTGGGGCACCTCCCTGTGTGCAAACAACAGGTGGGGAAGGTATTTCTCCCAGTCCCTCCCATGCTGTTCAGAAAACACCTGGAGCATTGACTTCAGGGTACCATTGAATCATTCCACAAGCCCATTGGCTTGTGGGTGATACGGTGTTGTGCATCTCTGCACCACCCCACACTTCTCCCATAAACATTTCATTGGGTCCAACATGAAGGAACCCCCTCGATCGGTGATAACCTCCTGCGGAAATCCAACACGGGAGAAAATCCCAAGTAAGGCATCTGCCACTTTGTCTGTCCTCAGTTAGGATAAGGCGACTGCCTCTGGATACCGGGTGGCATAATCCACACAGTCAGGATGAATCTCTTCCCTGAGGAGCTGGGGGTATTTAAAGGTCCCACAATATCCATTCTCACCCTCTGGAATGGCTCCTCTACTATGGACAGTGGAATCAGGGCGGCTTAGGTTTTCTTGCCCGCCTTCCCTATTTCTTGGCACCGGTGACAAGACCTGCAATACTCCTTCTCTTGCTGGGTGAAGTTAGACCAATAGAAATTTTGGGCCAACCGTTGCATAGTGCGCGCAATTCCCAGATGACCAGACAAGGGAATATCATGTGCAATCTTGAGCAACTGCTCACAATACCCTGGGGAACGACAAGCTACCTGCCTAGCACCCCTCCTTCTGTCTGCACAGCCTGAGTATACATCAGTCCATTTTCCCAATAAACCTTATGTCTGCTGTCACCTCCCTGTGTCCCGTCAGAGTCTGCCCAAGCCCTCAGCTTCTAAACTAGGGTCACTTCTCTGAGCAGCTGCAAACCCCTCACACATTCCCAAGGCATGGGACAGATCCCCTTCAGTCACTAAACTAGGGTCCCTAGCACTAGCGTCAGGGCACTCAGGATCACTGTCAGTCCCAACCCTCTGACAATGAGTCACCCCTCCCTCTTCAGAGTAACCCTCCGTAGCTGTGTGGTTACTTGCTGCTGGGGAAATTTCTACCCCCTTTTAATTCATCTCCCCATCTGGAGAACAGGCTGGGGAACCAGCCTCTCAGTGGTTTCCACAATGGCTTCTGTGGGGTTCAGGGAACTACAATTTTCCCTTGCCGCTTGGCTATGGGTAACTGCACATACCATCCCCTGTTTGAGATTGTTGCCCAGGATCACATCCACTGCTAACGTTTTGGCTACAGCCACCTGTTGCACAGTTCCCCCCGGTTTCACCCCAGTCCCGGAGAACACTGGCCAGTGGCAATGTTTTCTCTTCATCAGTGAACCCTTGTACAGTGACATATTTATTGGGTATAAGCTGACCAGACTGTACCAGATCCCCTTTTACCGATGTCAGGGATGCCCCTGTGTCCCTTAGCCCTTGCGTCTATACACCATTCACCATGATTGGGTGCATGTGTTCCCTCATGTTCACAGGCTTGCTTCCAGGGACACACAAACAACCCACTTCTTTTCTAGTACCATTCTGCCTATTATTGCTCATTCTTTTGGGACACTGTCTGGCAGTATGCCCAGTTTCTTTACATAACCAACATTCACTTCTATTTTCTGAGAAATCTTTTCTCTGAAACCTGGGGCTGTCTGGTTTTGGTGGAGGCAGTGATGGTTTTAGCTGCTCTGAAGGTGTGCTTTTCCCTTTCTGTGCTGCCACACCCGCTTCATTCGCTCTCAGATCAGGTCTGCTTTTGACATAGTGGTCCGAGAGTTCAGCAGCCTCTTGCACTATTTTGGGATCTCGGTCCTCCAACCAGGTTTTCAGCTGTGCTGGGCATGCCCAGAAAAACTGTTCTAACAAAATCACATTTTCAATTTTATCAACAGAGTTTGCTCCAATTCCTTCTCACCAACGTTTTAAAAACTGACGTTGTTTCGTGGCTAGCTCCTCGTAGCTCATGTCAGGGCTTCTCCTGAGCTTATGGAATTTAGCTCTGTATGATTGAGCAGTTAATTCATATTTTTTTAACAGTGCAGCTTTAAGTTTGCTGTAATCATCACTGTCCTCATTGTCCATTTGACCCAATGGATCCTGAGCTTTCCTGGTAAGTAGTGGGGATAGCTGGAAGCTCCAGGACTCTTTAGAAATTTTAGCCTGAATGCAAACTTTTTCAAATGAATTTAAAAAGGCATCCATGACCTCCCCCTCTTTAAATTTGGCTATCAATATGGAATTCGATTTGTAACCTAGTCCTGCAGTCCCAGTTAAACCCAAGCCACTTACCTGCCCTGGTGCCACTGGTTGGAGTCGTAGCTTCTCCAGTTCATATTGCCTCTTGCATTCATGCTCCTCACGGTCTGTGTCTCGGCATTCTCGCTCTGCCTCACGGTCTGCCTCCCGCTGTTCACGGTCCCGCTCCCTCTGGAACTCCAGCTCCATTCTACACAGCTGAATTTGCAGCCCGAGTACTTCTGGATCCAGGATACTGGTGACCTTCCCCTGCTGCTGTGGCCCTTCACTGACAGTGGCCCTGTTGCCCTCCTCATCGGATCTGGACACTGCACTGGCCGCTAGCCCTGCCACACTCAAGGTTTGGTCCTTTTTCAGTCACTGTCTGTCACTCGATTCTCTGGGTATCTGCTACCATCAGGGCATCCACGAGGTTCTGTTTGCTGGCTTTCACCTTGAACGGTACTCCTCTGTCCCCGCACAACTGCTTTAAGTAGTCTGCAGTGTGCCTGCAGTAGTTGGAAGCCATCTTCTTCAGTAACTACGGCTACTCTGACTTGCACTTTAGAAAAAAAATAAAACGGGTAGGAACTTGACTGTATGTCAAGTGATATAGTTCTGTCTCCTTTTAAAAATAAATCACTGCCTTTTTTCTTTCTTTGCAAGTGAGCTGATGGTCTCAAGCTGACACACTGAACAATAAAAGCTTGTAATACCACAATTATAGCACCGCTGCCAACCAGTCAGACACAAACCCACTCAGCAGGTCAGGCTCTCTGCTCCCACATTGCCAACCTCTGAGCACAGTCTTGTGAACAAGAAACAGAAACAGGGTAACCCTCCTGTCTGTTTTGTGGGTTCAAATCAACCTTTGGTCTTAAGTCTTGGAGGGATTCAAACTGTGAACCTCTTGTTGGCATACCCAATGTACAGGCTCAGATAATTCTGCTCTTCGCGGGGCCAGATATCTGTTGCCCGTGGGCACCTAACCAGGCGTACAAAATGAACCCTTAAACCTCTTCTTAAAGATCTCAGAATAAATTCTTACCTTTTCCCAGTTTGGTAAAACCAGTAAGATTTGTACAGTGTCAACTTTAACCATGTATGCTTCCCTTGTTGAGAAAAAGAAATTCAAAGGCACACCAAGTAGTCTCTAAAGTAGAGGTTTACTTAAAGATAGATAAAAAAATGTAAAATGTAAATACAGAACCATATATCACAAAACATACAAATTACTTAAAAGAATAATGTTTTAAAAAGTGCAGATTCCTGCCACTAATACACTTAGACTTGTCTGTTCTAAGGTATTCTTATCTCACAGTGCTGTAGATGTTTCTTTTTCAGAGTCCACGCATTTGTCATTAAATGGAAAACACAATACTGTTTAAAAACTGGCTTTGCCAACCTCTTTGCGTGAGTTCACCTAGCTCCTCCTTGTCAGAATATAAAAAAGTATATCTATGCAAAACAGGATGTCTTATCAAAGTATTAAATTCTGTGACCTCAGCACAACTCATTTTCTCATATGACCCTTTGATCTATGAGCAGCTTCCCCATTCCAGGACATCAAAGGATTTGTTATGTCTCTCTGCCAGATCTCACGGAGGTGCAACATGCTTTGTATCACCATGTGAATTTTAACTGTGTTTCCTCTGAACGTCATGAAAGTTTATGATCCATCTTGGCAGTTGGCAAGCTGCAATTAGTCACATAAACAGGGAATCCTAAATTTTAAGTCTCTTCTAGCCTGTAATTATCTCTTGGCCTTCCAGGTAACATGTTGTGGCTAAAACCTGGGAGGGGGTGTCATTCCACAGGCTGTCAGCATCTCTCATGAGAGACATTCAGTAGCACATTTTTATATTACAAAAAGCATATATCAATCAGAACAAGCTGTACAAGCATCACAACCAGCAGAGGATTTCATTGGGGAAAAGCGAGAGAGCGAGAGCCAGAGTTGCAAAGAGGGTAAGAGTTATTGGGGGGGAGAAAGTAAAAGGGGTGGGAGCCTAACCAAAATTTGGAGATACAGAATGCACCATGGGTAAAGCACCTGGCAATAAGAGAGGGGAGGGAGAAGGAGGTTTACAAGGAACAGTGGTGAGTGCGTGGGGGTCAAATTGACAGAAGGAGTGAAAAAGGGGTCCAGTCTGGTTAAGGTGGACTTGGGAGCAGCACTGTAAATGATGTCCCCATAGATGAAAATCTGGGGTATATTTATTGAAAAGGATCTTTCTGTGGGTAAGAATGGGGAAGACTCCTCTTGTTTTTGTAAAGTGCACCAAGTATGGGGTGGACAATGCTGCCGCTGTGCCAATGGTCCATCTTTACCAGTCACTCTCAAGTGAACACCCTGTCACTGCCAATCCAAGTATGGGTTTAGCATCAGGTAGTCACTTGCCTAGCATGTGTGAAAGGTGATTATTCTGGACAAAATTTAAAACAGGATCAAATGATGAACATCAGGGACACTGTCTTTTATGTTGGCATTATAAGCTCAAGAAGCTGTTATTGGATATGGTTTAGTGTGAAAAGCATTTTGTGAAGGGGAATTTGACTGTTGCACTATTATGTCTGGCTACATGTTAAGCTTTAGATCTCTTAAACTCTGTGACAAAAAATGCTAAATTTAGAAAGGACAGAGTAACTTATGGAGGCAAAATCGTGAGTAGTAGAAAGTTATGGCTAGCCAGTGCGGTGGCACTGAGGGTTGAGGCGCCGGACACCACACCTGGCGCCACGCCAGCGACCCATGTTCGGGAACAAGCACAGGCTGCCGTGGGGGGTCAGCAGGGGAGGAGAAGTATCAAGCATCCAGAGGACCACTCTTCTTCTCTGGGGAGGGGGGGTTCGCTGGTGCCGGCATTGGTTGCCCCCTGGCGGAGGCTGGGGGACAAGGTGTCGCACTGCAATGTGGGATGGAGCTGGGATGGACACTTTCCCGCTAGCGTCATTGCACATTCCCAGCTCCAAGGGAGAAATAGTTTAGAAAATCGCCGGCCCCCATGAACGAGCCAGGCTCAATTCCCAACCCTCCAATCATGAGCGCTCTGCTCCGCAGCCCTCCTCGAAGGGGGTTGGGGCGCCCCGGTGAGGGGTCACCGAGGCCGGGTGTGCCCATTCATGGGGCTAGGGGTGCCCGGCTGCAAAAATACAAATGAAAAAAAAAAAAACAAAGAAAGTTATGGCTAGAAGTCAACTGGAAAAGGAGAGTGGTATAAACAGTGGGGTGGCGGGGGAGATGATCAGAATAAGAAGGGGAAATAATACATGAGAGAGAGAGACACACATTTTTGAAGCTGTGTTGAGGAAGGAAAAGCCTGTTAAGACTAAAGTACGATACAGAATCAGCTGGAGAATATATTCTTAACTGCAGCAAAATGTGATGAATAAACATCACTCTATGATTTTGCTAGGATGGGTCGAGGACTCACGAGTGCTTAAAGATAGGGGTCAATGATTTATTTATTTATTTATTAACGAGATTTACCAGATAGGCATACTGAGCGGGAAGTAATCCGCTCATTTCCAGATGCGACCTGGGTACATATAACATGGTACATATAGTGGCGTTTAGAGAAAACATTGGTACAGTAGGCATTTTTACAATAGGATAGATACTTCACTACGTAGCTTGAATACAGTTCGATGCAGCAGTGGTGAGAGACATAAAGGGATTAGGGAGATTTAAATCATGACATTAACATTGCAAGATATTAAACATATGTACTAGTACAATGCAGCATGATAGTTGGTATAATACCCCTAAGTGCCAAGTGGATATTTGGGTTTAGCCACACTACCTGGAATGTTACAGGTGCAGGTGTCACAGAAGTGTGCCTGGAGGAGAGTGGTCAAAGTCCGAGGGGAGGAGGAGGCCTGCCTGATGGTACTAGGGAGATTATTCCAGAGGGAGGGCATTCTGTAAGTGAAAGCTGACTGGCCTTTTGAGGTGCGCATGAAAGGGATGTGGAGTAGATATGGGTCAGAGCCGCGCAGGGGGTAAGCCGGCGAGGGTTGCGATGTTAGAGAGGAGTTGAGGTAGGAGGGGAAGGAATTCGACTACTGTTTTGCAACGAGATTAGCACAGTGGAGCTGTCATATGGTATGCAGTGAGGGGAGGCGTAAGGCAGTATATAGGTGACAGTGGTGGGTGGTTGGGGGGCAGTCTAGGATCAGACGGCAGAAGGAGTGAAAGAGGGGGTCTCAGAGTGCTAGGGTGGATGGGGAAGTCGCACCGTAGACCACGTCTCCATAGTCAAATATGGGGAGAATCATTTTGAGCACAAGCTCTTTCCTGACCTGGTGGTTAGGCACCTTTTGTTACGGGTAAAGGGCACCTAGTTTTGGTGCAATTTTTCTGCAGGAGTCTATGTGTATAGCGAAGTCCAAGTGGTGATCCAACCATACACCCAGGTACTTAAAGGAGGTGCAGGCTTCCAAAGTAGAACCGTCCAGTGTATGGAAGGTGGGCAGCTCACCTATCCTGGAGAGTCTATGCGGTGTGCCGAATGTTAGGGATAACGTTTTTCTGGAGTTAAGGATGAGTTGATTTGAGCTAAGCCAAGTTTGGACTGCATTGAAATCATGCTGGAGAGTAGATTTCAGGGCCTCTTCTGAGGGGCCTGAGGCGTACAGGATGGTATCGTCCGCATACATTTGGATAGCTGAGTTAGGGCAGGATAGCGGAAGGTCATTTAGGAAGATTGAGAAAAGAACTGGGCCCAGGACGGAGCCCTGGGGGACTCCCATAGTGACTGGGAGTGGGGGGGATATTTGGTTGCTAACTTTGACTGATTGAGACCTGCCAGAGAGGTATGCCTGGAACCACCTGATGGCTTGGCCAGAGAGGCCAGCATCATGTAGTTTGGTGATGAGCTTGGGGTGGGACGGTATCAAAAGCTTTCCAGGTCAATGAATATGGCTGAGGTGATGACCTTTGTCCATGCCTGAGGTAATGTCATTTGTTAGTCTAAGGAGCGGTTATGGTGGGAGTGAGATTTCCTGAATCCAGACTGGAAAGGGGTGAAGAAGGAGGTTTCTTCAAGGAATCGCGGATTTGAGCTAGAGCTAGCTTTTCTTGAAGTTTGGCCAGAGTGGGAGGAGGGAGATCGCGGTAGTTCCCTGGATCAGCTGGGTTCCCTCCTTTGGGCGGTGGTACGACTAGAGCTTGCTTCCAGGCTACCGGGATTTGCCCAGTCGAGAAGGAGCGGTTTATGAGGTCGGCAAGGGGGGTGGAAATGGCCGGGGCGGAGAGACATAAGAGTTTAGTGTCCAGGCCAAGTTGGCATTTCCCTTTGTTGGGGTCAAGGGAGGTGAGGATGGCTGAAACTTCAGATGGGGAGGCCGGTTTAAAGGAGAATAAGGAGTGTGGAGGGGGGCAGGGGTGTGTGTGGGGTTCTGGAATAGGTGGCAGTGTGGACGTGTCAGGGAGTAGGGTTTTAGTGCAGCTGGTAAAGAAATGGTTGAAAGCAGAGGCAACTGCGCTTGGCTCGGTTATGTTTTTACCTTGTATAATGAGGGAAGGGGTTGGGGGCTGTATAGGAGGATTGAGCAGCGTTTTAATGGTTTTCCTGAAGTTGGAAGGGTGGTTTAGATTGGAAGTGAGGGCCGCTTGGAAGAAATGCTTTTTAGCCTGTCTTATGGCTTTAGTACACTTATTGCGGAGGGTCCAGTATTGCTGCCAAGAGGCGGTGGAGCCAGTTTTCCTGTGGTTTTTCCAGGCTTGGTCCCTGGCACGGCAGCTGGAGAATATGTTAGCCGAGATCCAGGGGAGGTGGGCAACCCTTACCCTTTTGGTTCTCAAGGGAGCATGGCGATCCCATATAGTGAAATTGCAGCCTGAACAAGTCAAAAGCTTGATTAATGGTGGCGCCATTTTGATGAGCGACCAGTCGGCCAAGGTGAGATCAGTTAGCAGTGAGGAGTGGCATAGGGACTTGTAAGACCGGAGCAGACTGACCTGGGTGGCAAGTTGTTGGTGGTCGGTGCACTTTTCTACCTTAAATATATCGGTGATGGTCGCCATTGAGTCAGGGAGAGGCCTGCTTTGGAGACTGGGTGGGGTGGGTTGAGAGGGCCCAATCCAGGAGAGTGGTGCTGGGATTTGTTGTTGAGGCGTGTGGGTTCCTTGATCAGCTGAGAGAGGTTAAGGCTGTGACCCTGCAGCTAAGCTTTGAGCAGCTCTTGTCTAACCAATTGTAGTTAAAGTCCCGAGGATGCACAGCTCACCAGCTGTGGCCGGGTTTTTGAGTGTGGCCAGGAGTCAGAGATGTGACTTACTGAGGTATGGAGGCGAGTATATCCCCTGCCACAAACACAGGGGCGTGTGTAGGCAGGACGAGTTTGATCATCGTGGCTTCGATAGATAGGGGGCAGGGGAGCTGGATAGGGGTGAATTGAACCGAGTCGGATATGAACATGGCAATGCCCCCACCCTTCTTTTTGCCAATTCTGTCATACCGGAGGACTGTATAGCCTGGCATAGCGACTTCCGAGTCATTATGCTGGGGTTTTAGCCAGGTTTCTGAGACAATGCAGATGTCGGGTTTGAGTGCAAGAGTGGTAACTTGCAGCTCTGGCAATTTATTCAGGAGGCTGCGGATATTAAGATGCATCATGCTGAGCCCCTTGGGCAGTTTTAGGAGGGCAGGGTGGGTCTGGGGTCCCGGGTTGGTCTCTATATCCCCTGCCAACAGGAGCAACAAGGTCAGGTATCTTAGGGTGGTGGTGAGTGGTACATTGCAAATTCAACAGCAGGCATTAATTTCTGGATGCAGCTGGCTTTGAAGTAGAGGGTGGCAAAGTGTGACCTGTTCCTTCTCCTGGACAAGAGTTAACGTAACAAATTTGTAAGTTCAGCAGCCTCATGGCCCTGCAGTAGGTTAGAATATACAACATGCTTTTTTGTTCATTTTGAAATCAAAGATAGCATCTCCCTGGAGAGAATGAACACAAATCTACATAGAATCCTGCTCTGCAGTAGAACCCACCAGCCCACATCAGTTGTACGCAGCAGTAGCAGTGCCCCGACATCTGTATCAGTTGATCAGTGCAACTGTATTGTTTGCCAATTCATTTTGAAAGACGTATATTGGCTGTTTACTAGTTACCTGATACCTCCCCACTGTCAGCATCACTTAGAATAGAGTACTAACAGGGACGGTCCTCTCAGCCTTTTATTCTGTTTCTCTGTGCAGTTTATAGGCATGGACAACGATTGCCTGTATTGCACCCTCCTAATTTCATCAGGATTTAAATGTAATTGAAAGTACTTAAGGCTAGTGTGAAAACCTGCAAAACTCCATTGCAAAGGCCATGACCTGACTCATGTAAGGCATCCTGGAATTTTATGATGTTTTATTGCTAAAGCCTGCAGTAGTTATACTGTATTGGTCAGTGCTGTTGCTGTCCTCTGCAGTCCCTTTGTTCTTGTTTTAGGCCGAACATGGTGAAACTTTTCAAGTTATAGTAAGTGCCCTGCTGTTTTCTGTAGTTTAAGTGTATCTTGGTCAGAAAAGAATGCTTTTAGAGAATACAGGGACTTCACAAAACATATAACAGAACTGAATGAGAGCATTACTTCTGCTGGCCTGTGCAGATAGACATCATCAACTCCCATGATGCTTTTGCCTGAGGTCATGACCTTTGCAATGGAGACAAACAGGTTTTTGCACCAGAGCAAAAGAGTAAAGCAGTCTCATTAATATTTAAATTAGGATGAAATTAAGGGGATTCAAGAGGGAATCGCTGTTCATACATACAAACTACACAGGTAAGTAGAAAATAGATTGAGGGGATTTTCCCTTTAAAGGGACACTGTCAACCCCCTTAGGCCTCAAAGAGTCTCTAGTTTGAATGTTATGTTATGACAGGTCACATTCTTTACAAGTTGCTGAAGTAGCTGGTTATTTGATTCTGATTTTATTTCTTTAAAAAAAGTGATTGACCATCCACCATATTGGTGTTACCACACAAAGCATGCTTGTTTACAGTCCTTGATCAACTCCCACTGCAATTTTGCAGGATTTGGAAATGCCCCCAACACAGTCTAGCCACTTGTGATACAGTTGGAGGAGAGGTGACTGTTGCATTTGAGTGGTTGCACTGTTTGGGGGTGTTCCTAATGTTAAGGAAGTATGCAGTAAGAGTAGATCAAACATTTCAAATGAAACAAGGTTGGGTATAATGGGACGGCTTTAAGCCTGAGGTTCAATGGGTGGAGCAACTACATCACTCCCCCATAAGGCCTTAAAAGGCCACTTCTCCTGGACTGTTTCAGGATTCGTCTCTTCATTACGGACAGAGGTGCCGCTCTTCCTCGCCACCAGCATCTTCTGGCCTGTCATCATCATCCTGGCAGTTGCCTCCGGCTGTCTGTTTGCTCCCTCGCTAGCTCAGCGGCGTTTCTGCCACTTTGTCCCTGGCGTTTGCCTTGCATTCTGCTCATTCTCCTCCCCCAATCTGTGCTGCTTGTTTGTGGCTCTTTTTTGTCCCTCGCTCCTCGTTCTTCATGCCACTCATGCCGCTACTTTTTCTCTTGTCATCCCCCCCGCCTGCCACTCTTGCAGCCCCATTTCAGAATGCTCTTCATCTGCTGCAGTTCTCAGTGTGCCTTCCTCCACTCATCCCATTGGGATCCTCACCACTATGGGTGCTTTGTTTCCCATTCCTCTGTCCATGCTCCCCTATTACCGTCGCCCACCCCCGAGTGGCTTCCTCTGCTGCACCTTCCCTACTCTGGCTCGGCTGTCCTCCCAGATGTCTGCCATGTACTGGCATTGCCCGTTTCCTCCCCGGCCCGACCTTGCTTGTCTGGGACTGTTGTTCAGGGCGTGCCCCCGGTGCCGGGTGTCCACCCGGAGCTGTATGTAGCATGCCTCTCACCTGCTATACCTTTCGCATAGCACTCAGCTTTTCACGCCATATTTTGCCTGGCTCTGCCTGCGTTTACTACTGTTCCTCATCTGGTTATGATTGTTTCTGGCCACACCAGCCATCGGTTCCTTGACCTAGGTTGCTGGACTCGTTCCTTGTTGCCCTCTACTCAGGGCACTCTGTCTGTAAGCATCCTATCATTTACAGTAAGGGGGTGCTTCTCTTTTTGGCCGTTTGCTTTGTTTAGGAAAAAAAAAAGATTTCTAGACCTCCTTTCTTTTCTCGTGGTCTCTGGTTTCCTGGGGTCTGCTCATCGGTGCAGCTGCCATTTGTAGACCTCACACTACATTTTGGCTACCATTCCTGACTGCTTCAGGGCATTTGCTTTCAATTGGTTGGCTTTCCCCCTTCCAGTTCATTTTTCTCCTGTCATTATCTAAATTCCATGTCATATGAATGTATTGGACTCCTGAAATAGCTTTCTCATATAGTTTGCCCTCCACCTCCTCCCATTGCCTCCGCCCTCCATTCCGCTCCTTCTCTAACCTTTGCTCCTCCATTCCACCCCTCCCATGTTCTTTCCTTGCTTTGGGGGTTTTTCCCTATCCTGCTCTCACTTTCCTATTCATATCCTCCTTTTACATTAGTCCGTATGGTGTCCAGGTGCTCAAGTCCGACTCTCCTTCGCTCAGTCTGACCTCAGGGTCTACTCATTTATATCGCTTAATCGAGCATACCTCTCATTGGGTCCTATGCTACCTCATCAAACTGCTTCAATCCTGTGGTTATTATCACCATCAGTCTTCTCATGCCCTCATCTGAGTATCCTGCGCTCATCCAACCTCTGTGTGGGTCTACTCCTTCACATCGACTACTCGAGTATAACCTTCTTGGGTCCATGCTACCTTGACTCGACCTGCTGTCTGTCACAAACCCACTCAGCAGTTCAGCCCTCTACTACCAAAGTGCCAACCTCCGCGCGCAGTCTTGTGAACAGTTAACAGAAACAGGGCAACCTTCCTGTCTGTTTTGAGGGTTTGAATCAACCTTTGGTCTCAAGTCTTGGAGGGATTCAAACTGTGAACCTCTTGCTAGCATATCCAATGCACAGGCGCAGATATTTCTGTCTTCAGGGGGGCCAGATATCTTTGCCTATGGGCACCTAACCAGGTGTACAGAAATGAACCCTTAAAAACTGTAATAAAAGACCTCAGATTAAATTGCTTAACTTTTTCCAGTTTGGTATCACCATTCAAGTGTATGTACAGTGTCTGCTTTAACCATATATACTCCACTTGTAAAGGAAAAGAAATCAAAGACAGACCAAGTAGGCTCTAAAACTAGAGTTTTACTGAAATAGATAAAAATATGTAACATGTAAATACAGAACTATATATCACAAAACATACAAATCACTTAAAAGAATAAGGTTTTAAAGAGTGCAGATTCCTACCACTAGTACACTTAGAATTGTCTGTTCTAAGGTATTCTTATCTCACAGTGCTGTAGATGTTGTAGCTTTCAGAGTCCAAACATGTGTGTGTAAATGGAAAACAGAATACTGTTTAAAAACTGGCTTTGCCCATCTCTTTGCATGAGGTCACCTAGCTCCTCCCTGTCAGAATATATAAAAAAAATATATCTATATAAAAACAGGATGTCGTTTCCAAGTATTAAATTCTGTAACCTCAGCATAACTCATTTTCTTCAAATGACCCTCTTTGATCTTATGATCAGCTTCCCCTTTCTAGGACATTAAAGCATCTTTTATGACTTCGCACTAAAACGTCACAACCTGCACTTCCTCCTCTAAGCGTTATAAAAGTTTATGATCTATCTTGGCAGTTAAGTATCTTCTAGCCTGTAATTAGCTTCTGGCATTCCAGGTAACACCTTGTATCTAAAACATGTGCGTGTGTGTCATACTTACATGCTGTTTCAGTATTTCTAATGAGAGACAGTCCATAACACATTTTTATATTACAAAAAATGATACAGTGATCAGAACCAGCTGTCCATGTGTCACACTCTCCACTTGGAGACATGCCTCCATGTCTGTTGCCCCTTTGCTAGGGGCTGACAAGCTTCTCTCCATCATCGTTCATTGTTCATTTCATGTCTCACTTTAAACCATGCAGGCCTTCAAGGCTTCTTTCCATTATCATACTTCCTCTCTTGCTTTTGAGTGTCTATTTGCAGACATCGCTAGCATCCCTCGACAGCTGTCCATTTGGAAGGACAGAGTGAGAGCTTCCTCTAAAATTGGACTTTTTCCTTCTTCCTCGATCTCTACTTTAAATTGCTGTAGCGGAGCTGTCCTTAATCTAAACATCATTCAGCATGGAGGGAAGGCGACCTAGGCCTTGGATCCCCCAGAGATTTCCTCCTCAAAGGGGGTTTTTCCTTTCCTGCATGCCAGTGGTCATAATATTAGTCAGGGTTAATCCTTTCATAGGTTCCGTTGTTGGATGGAGTCAGATGGTGGCCCTGGCTGTTCCCTCTCTCCTTAGGAAGTCTGCCCTTCTGCATCTTGTCAGATTTCCTTTAATTCATTGTCCTCGCCTTTTCGCATTCTTTTCCTGTCTTTCCTATCTATGTTTGTCACATTTATTTCCGTTCTAGATATCTTCTGATGTCTTGCCTCTTTGATGCTCAATACCCTTTTGGGTATTCTTTTTGGGCTTTTTCCTAAGCTTCCTTTAGCCAAGGGAATTTCCCGTGGCACCTATGGGGGGAACCCTCATTTAGGGTTCCTTGAGTCGTACTCCTACAGGGTGGTATATCCCACAGATAAAGAGGTGAATAGCCTCAATGTATCTAAGTCACACAAACATACATCTCATCCAGTTGCGTAAGCACAATTGAATGGGAAGGCTCTAAGCCTGAGGTTCAATGTGCGGAGCAACTACATCATTCCCCCATCAGGCCTTAAAAGGCCACTCCTCCTGGATTCATTTCTTCGCTGCCCCATCATCAACCCCTCCTCCAGTGGCTCATCTCCCTTTCCCATGGGCTTCCTCCTAAGCTACCTTTAGCCAAGGGAATTTCCCACAGCACCTATACGGGGGAACCCTCCTCTAGGGTTCCTTGCGTCATACCCTTACAGGTTGGTATATCCCACGGACAGAGAGGCGAATAGCCTCAATGTATCACAAACATACATCTCATCCAGTTGCGTAAGCACAATTGAACTACACCATTAGCATGCATTTCAGTCTGACTATAAAAGGAAACAGATAAAGCAATCATAAGATGTGGGTTTTCACTAGAAATACTGTGATGCAAAAGGGTTGACAGTGTCCCTTTAAAAACAGCTTTCACAGCTGCAATCTATTTCTGAAAGAAACCACTTGGCTACAGCATGACTGCTTGCTAGCAGCATGGCTGTCAGTATAGCCTAGAGGTTAGAGTAACTGAGCTGTGAATCAGCTTGGTACATGCAGCTGACCTGGGTTTAATTCCCACAATCTCCACTTTCATACTGTGTGACTGAGCAAGTCATTTAACCAACCCAAAGCTCCCGAGTCACCCCGAAAACAGACACTTGTGCCTAGTGTGCCTTACCTGGATAACAAAGATTTAACAAATAAATAAAAAAACTTACTGTATTGCATACAACCCCATCAGTGTGCAGTATCTGTATAGACCTCATCTGATATCTCATAAAATGAGTTACAACAGTTAAAAGACCTACATAACAAGTAGAATTCAATTCAGTCTAATTTTAAACAGGTTAACAAACAGGCCATTGAGGCAATATGCTTTCTGTCATCATAGCAGAAGATTACATGTGCAACAGTTATGCAGCTGACAGCAATCAGCTTGCATTTTTTCATTTTCCAGTTTGAATCTTTTTACAAAAGGATACTGCACTAGTGAGGTGCTGTCATTTGGATGAGATGATAACCGAGGTCCATTCTGCCCATCTCTGGTTGCTGTCCAAGTGAAATTAAAGATCCTTTGCCTCTTGTTATAAGAGTATAATACATGGTTAGGGCTTATTCGCTATGGAAAATGGTGGCTTTCAAAATCTTCTTGTAGGAGAGTTCAGAGGTCACGGAAAGTTGCAATATCGCTCTGATGTCACAATAATACTACAACAACTTTCCCCCTCGAGCTGCTACCTGATTGGTAGAAACAGCGTCTCTTCATGAAAAACATACTCAGTAATATGGCGGCGCCACTTAACGAGAGGTCGGGCAAGCGAGCAGTTCATAAACATAGTTTGGGTATGGACTGCCATGGTTTGCTCTGTGCTTCCAAACTATGTCAATTTGTCAGTTTTTAAATTTTTTTTTATTTTAAAACAGTGCCGCTGTGAAACTTCAGCGGGTTGGAAGCAGAAGCAGGCTGCTTAACCTGAAAATGTACTCACTGGAAGAGAGAACAGAGATGGGGAAATGATTCTGGACCTTTAGACACCTTAAATGCATTATCACAGTTGACATAGGGGAGCTTTTTTGCAAAAGTGGGAACAGAAACACCAGTCGGCACACCTACAGATTAGTGGGGTGCAGGACGGAATACACTGCCAGAGGGGTAGTAAATCATAGAATAGTTGGGGTTTAAAAGAGGGCGGATAAATACATGGGGAAGGTTAGGATGATATGGGCGGGGTGGAGCAGTATGTACAGTCGTGGCCAAAAATATTGGCGCCCTTGCAGTTTTTTCTAATAATGCACCATTCCTTCCAGAAAATTGTTGAAATTAAAAAATATTTTGGTATCCACATATGTATTTCTTTGGTTTGCAGTGGAATAAAACAGAAAAAGCAGAAAAATTTACTAAGTTTTAGCTTATTCCACACAGAAATCCTTAAATGGCCTGGACAAAATTATTGGCACCTTTTAGAAGTAGTTAGAAATAATTAGATTTCAAGCAGGTGATTCTCCTTCACTTTGGAATTGAACTCACCTGTGGTGAGTCGCAGGTGCCTGCAATATAAAAATCACTCATTCAACCAGTTTGAATAGAGAAAAGGACTCATTCTCCTGTTTTGTGTCACTGTGTGTACTGCAGTGAGCATGGAGAAAAGAAAGGCAGCCAGAGAATTGTCTGAGGAGGTCAGACAGAAGATTGTAGCCAAGCATGGACAATCTCAAGGCTACAGATCAATCTCCAGAGACCTTGATGTTCCTGTTTCCACCGTACATAATGTTATCAGAATGTTTAAGGCCCATGGCACTGTAGCCAACCTCCATGGACGTGGCCGCAAGAGAAAACTTGATGGAAGATTGCAGCGCAGGATTGTTCGAATGGTGGAGAAAGCACCTCGATCAACTGTCAAACAGATTCAGGCTGACCTTCAGACACAAGGTACGACAGTTTCAACTCGCACCATCCGTCGCCAACTCAGTGAAAGGGGGTTATATGGTAGAAGGCCCAGGAGGACCCCACTGCTGAGAGAGAGACATAAGAAAGCCCGACTGGGGTTTGCCAAAACATACCTGAACAAGCCAAAATCCTTCTGGGAGAATGTCCTGTGGACAGATGAGACCAATTAGAGCACATCATCTCTATGTTTACAGAAAACAAAATGAAGCCTTCAAAGAAAAGAACACTTTCCCTACAGTCAAACATGGAGGCGGTTCAGTAATGTTTTGGGGTTGCTGTGCTGCCTCTGGCACTGGGTGCCTTGAACGTGTGCATGGCATCATGAAATCTGGAGATTACCAGGCCATTTTGGAGCGCAATGTTGAACCCAGTGTCAGAAAGCTGGGTCTCCGTTGAAGGTCATGGGTCTTCCAGCAGGACAATGACCCCAAACACACTTCAAAAAGCACCCAGGAATGGTTCAAGACAATACGTTGGACTTTTCTGAAGTGGCCAGCAATGAGTCCAGATCTAAATCCCATTGAAAACCTATGGATAAATCTGAAAACAGCAGTTGGGAGAAGGCACCCTTCAAATCTGGGAGAACTGGAGCAGTTTGCACAAGAATAGTGGGCCAAACTGCCAGTAGAGAGGTGCAGGAAGCTCATCCATGGCTATAGGAAGCGGTTGATTACAGTTATTTTGACCAAAGGCTGTGCTACCAAATATTAAGTCTAGGGTGTCAATAATTTTGTCAATGCCATTTCTTTTCATTTTCTGATTTAAAAGGATATATTAAATTCTCAATCAAAAACAAAGGTTCTGTAATATTAACAGAGAAAGAAAGAATTGTGGAGAACAAATACAAATTTAGGAGGCAGTATAGCACAGTGGTCTAAGGCTCTGAGCTGCAAATCTGGTGACATCCAGCAGACCAGACCTGGGTTTGAATCCCACAGCTTCCACTTGCATACTGTGTGACCCTGAGCAAGTCACTTAACCTCCTTCTGCTCCCAGGTCGCTCCTGTAAAAAAGCTTTCAGCTTAGTGTGCTATACCTGGTTAAACAACTAAATAAAAAAAAAAATACTGTACTGTTGTTAATTTCAACTTATGTTTAGAGGAAATTGTGAGTTATTTGAAAAAGTGCAAGGGCGACAATATTTTTGGCCATGACTGTAGCACACACTTGCATGTGCTCCACATCAAGCAGACTCAGTAGACCTTCAGGCCTTCTTCTTTTGGCCTTTCATATGTTCGTATGTTCATAAAATTAATGTGGCAATGCTCACATATACTGGCATTCTCTGAAATAATGTACTAAACAAATCATGCATTTACTGTTAATTGAGTGCAATCATTACTTAGAGGAATGACGACATTGATAAAGTGTCCCCCCCCCAACCCCAACAAAATGCTGGTAGTCTCATGATCTGAGATGCAAATGAACTAGCAACGTGTGACATAAAAAAATTGTGCAATGAGTGTATGGGGTTCTTTGTAGTCTTCGAATTGCTTTATGTTCATGGCAGGCCATACGGTCATTGGGTATGGGAGGTAGCATAGCATAGTGGTTAAGAGCACTGAGCTGAAAACCTGAAGAACTGGGTATGAATCCCACAGCCACCACTTGCATACTGTGTAGCCATAAGCAAGTCACTTCACCTCCCTCTGTTCCCAGGGTGCCCTTGGAAACAAGCCTTGTCTTAGTGTGTCTTTTTGGCCCCCAAAATTTGTAAAATTAAAAAAAATTAAAAATAAAATGACTGCACATTGCCCCCCAACTTTGTGGGTTGGAGGCATGAGGCATTAGCTGAGCACTCTTCAGTCAGGGAGAGGAGGACAGAAGTGCGGTAATTCCCCAATAACAACAAGCCATGAAGTGTGTTACTGTGTTTATAAAATGGCACCAAAATAATAAAAAAACACAAGACTAAGTAAATCTTTAAATTCATAGTAAATGAATTGTCATCATTGGTAAATAGTTCTAACACCAAGCAGTTGAGTTTGCTCCATCAAAGAGGCCAAACTGAGTGCCAGGTAAGTCACTCATGTTGTTTGTTGAAACTTTTTTTTTTGTTTTCCCAACTGCCACAGTTACTGACAGGTAAGCAGTGTAGTGATATTTCTGTGCAGTTAGGGCAGTCTAGAAAACAAGTTCCAAGACAAGGCACTTTCCAGACCCATGTGGTTACTCATCAGTTACCAAACGGATCTGGATAGGTTTGACCAATCAGATCACTGGCATTTTCTTTCCCATTTTATAATCTGGATTTAAGAACCAGCTCCTGCCCCATATTTTTCGTTGTCTACCTGGAATCCTCCTTGCATTTAGACTTAAAAGATTTACTAAGGGTTGTGTGGTGTTTTTTTCACATCCTGCATGCGTGTGTGTGTAACCCCTAGATGGCGCTATCCCAGGGGCTACTACCCCTGCCTGATTTGCCACTAACAGGTTGAGGGGCCTGGATCCAATGGCGGGTGCCTCCACCCAGAGGTCAGGGTTTGCAATAGTTAAACTAACTTGGTCACAGCCCTCTGGGACACTGCAACCCCCCTTTCTTCCCACTAGTGGCCCACACAATATATCAGAATTACCTTCACAGTATACACTTACCCCCAGGTCTGGTTCCGGCACTGGGACCTCCTGTGAAATGAGATACAGTGCAACAATCACAGTACAGTACTTTAACATAGACAAATACCTCAGGCAGTATAACTTTGCTGAAACAAGCAGCTCTGATTTATTTAGGGGATATAACAAGGACAGGGGAAATCAGGTTAATTAGCTTATCACTTAATAATCTACCTATGGCTCTGTGCACAGGCCTATCCCTATAAGTTACTGTCCCTGGGTACCCAAGCCCTAGTGGCTAGTCCAAACCGTGGCAGCTGGTAGGGGCCCTTTCACACAGAGAAAAGGAGAATTAAACAGTCAACAGTACAGTAATTCCATTTGGATTTAATGTGGCAATTCAACAGGGAGCACCCTGAATTAGTACTCACGACCTCCAAATAAGATAGGGTCCTTCAATGTCAGCAGGGCTCACTTGAGGTACACAAACCTCTTCACACATCCATATAAAAGAAAGCACTATACCAGGCAGGCTGCATCTGTATCCCGATCGCAATTACTGCACAATACCGAGAACACACAGCAGATTCAGTTCCTGACAGACCGAGTGCAATTTTCAGCAATTCCTCCAGTCTTCTACAGGGTGAGCCTGGTTTCTACTCTTCAGATATCCTTTGATTCTCTTCACAGGATGGATTCAGTCCTAACAAGCTGTTACACAAGCTGCAGACCGGAACTCTGGGCCTTACACACGTTTTTGACTAAAACTGCACACTGAAAAAGCACAGGGCTCCTTCCTTCTTCCTGCCAAAGCTCAACTGAAACTCCAACCGACAAAACTGGCACTTCCTTTGAGTTCCTCCCAGTTCTTGACTGGATTGGCTGTCACTCACAATAGACTGCTGCTGTTGGTCCAAAAGGTGCTGAAGTCTAAACTACATCTCCCAGAGTCACTGCTCATACAATCCTCTTGTGGCTGGCTCAGATTATGAGTCCAAGTTCTGATTCGTCCAAGGCACCATTTTAGAGCTAGCTTACCCCACACTGATTGGTCCAGTTCAGCAGTTCAAAACTAGAATGGGAACTAGCAGACACAGTTCTGACTGCAAAGAAAGCAGGTTAGACAAACTGTAATTTCATTATTACTCTAAATAATTTCTGGCAAACAGTTACATCTTTCAGATAGGTTCCCTTTGCACTCCTAGTGACTGCAAAAATGAAGTGAATTGGCAGCAGCTCGAGTGGTACTCAGAGAAGCACACAGTCCCCCCATACAAACTAATTATGTCTGCAAGCAGACAGCTCTTAAAGAGACAGTACCAGAGGCTCTAAAAACACTCACTGATAAATGGCTTAAATGCCAAACACCATTCAGGCTTGGAGCATTCAAGCAAGCTCCTGGAAGTCTTTTGGGAACCCCCATTTGCAGGGGGTTACATGTGTGTATATGTTGCCATCTGTACCAGTCCATCTGACCAGTGACTTCCCAGTCTTAACACCACTCACCTGTCTGTCTGTGGCCTTCCTTGATATCCCTCCTGTGATGGGGCCTTCAGGGCATTGTGTCCCCCTCCTTCCCTCCCAGAGTGTGGTATCTGGCTGGGGGCATGCACGTCATGGTGTGGGGCGCAAGGGTCATCTGGCATCATCAGGCACATCAGGCAGTTATTCTGACTTCATGGGGAGGTTCCTATATAATCTCATCTGATAGAGGATCAGCATATGCATGGTGGTTTGACCCTTGCCATCCCACCTCCCTGCAGTGCCCTGCTAGCCCCACTGAGGGCCTCATATGCAGCATGTTCCCTTGTGATGGGACTATTCTCCCATGGTCCACCATGGCGGGCTACCATTGCATTGGGCTGCAGTACTTTCTCTTCCCAAACTGGGACTCACTGCTGTTGGCAGCACTCTCCACAGCTCTGGCCACATAGCTGCAGATTCCTTGGTCTGCTTCTGAACTTGGGCCACCTGTTTGGTGGTGCAGTGCACTACCGCTGGGCCACCAGGTGGTCCCATATGGTGATTTTCTAATATGGGATCCAGCCAGTAGGAACAGAACTGAGAGACCAACAATCTCATTTCACTTGAGGCCAGTCAATATTCAGTCCCAGCCTAACATCAGTGCAAAATTCATTCCTTAAATTGCTGAGTCACTCAACTCCTCAGTATATACTGTACTGCTGATGAGGGAACCTTCTAGGGTATGATAGCTTCTGCTGTGTTTCCATACCTTTGTGTGTTCATTAGCTTATCGAGTATCACTGCTACTAAAAGGCAACTTTGATACTGCACAGTGAAGCGGTCTGAGGT
Organism: Neoceratodus forsteri; assembly: GCA_016271365.2. Lineage (NCBI taxonomy): Eukaryota > Metazoa > Chordata > Ceratodontiformes > Ceratodontidae > Neoceratodus > Neoceratodus forsteri. The sequence continues at coordinate 875,646,349 of CM057455.1, read as the reverse complement.
TGACATGGATGTGGCATTAGCCCCTATCTTATCTTTGATCTAGGGCTTACAACGATGTGCCAGTTTTATAAAACCAGAAGTAATAATAGTGAATTGAGCACAGTCCTATAATGAACTAAAACATCTTACTTTTTTGAGGAGTCTTTCTGGGTGCTGCTGAAATGACAGAGCCACCAATATCAAGACTACTTCAGCTTTTCAAAGATCCTGTACTCTCCACAATGTCTAGCAAGTACAGCTTAACTCACTTCTTAAGGTTAGGTGAGACACACTGAGATAAAATCAGACAGATGAAAAGAATGTTTTGCCAAATCATTTGCCTGTTCAAAAGCTAGCTATTGTGGCAAAACATAAATCTTAGAGGATCTCGCTTTCATCAGGCCGAACCTTTGGAACTACGGCCGCCAGGCACTAGGACCACACAGAAACCTTTAGCAAGTAGTCAGCCAGGAGCTGCCCATGACGTCAGATGTCAAGTTTATACACAAATGTGGGTTGTTACTCCTTTCCTCAGTTCTTTTCCCACCATCGATCATACTCATCGGACTGCCATTGGAAACTTTCTTTATATATCTAAGTATTTACTTTTATAGGGATTTTCTGTGACCTGTGTGTTGTCGAAAGAACCATCAAAACTCTTTCAGTACTGCGAGTGTGGAGAGAAGGTCTACACAGGAGATTCCCATGATGTCTATGCCTGCAGCACAGCCCTCAGTCACAAAATGAAAGCTTGTGAGATCTGCCAGGGGTTCAATTCTGCAACCAGGTGAGGCAGAAAGAGGCCAATTAAGAATATCCTACGCCAAAGGACTGTCGAGAGAATGGAGAAGCAGCTACAAGAAAAATCCGCATTGCCCAGCCTATCAACTGAGTCGTAGTCATCGAAGTGCTGAGAAAAAGCTTTGGGGAGTCGCAAACACAAGCACCAGCACAAGGCCTCCCAGCATGCTTCAGGTTGCCCCTGTATACTGCAGGCATGACCTCTGCTTTGATGTTGACCTCTCTGGTAGCAACTCTGACTGCCTCCCGACCATCAAACAAACACCAAGGTCAAGGCTTGGCATGGGCACTCCTCGGCCTATTACAACTAGTACGTCACCATCATCGACGGAGCTCTAACTTCCAAAGTCGACTACTTCAGTCACGCCTACTAACCAAAGTAGTGACAATGCTCAGGCAGTCCATATCACATTTTCAGATATGATGAGACATCTATTGCCTGGCCTCTCAGTTTCAGGTCACATCAATGAGGACTACTACAAAGACCCCATCGATGTCGTAAGGTACTCCCTTGCTACAGAGACCTTCTCAGCCACCACCGACGTCACCTGCATGGTCTTTCATTCCCATCGATGATTGAGTCAGTGATGAATATGACGATCCTGATCTAATGATGCAGAAAGATGAGAAGGAGGAGGAAGATCAGGCTGAGAGCCACTATGGACAGGGCACCAGCTCCACCGTTTCCTCTTGTAGTGAGTGAGGACTGTTGTGAACACACCAAGATCATCTCCAGAGAATCCCTCATTTTTCAGTATAATGCAGCAAATGCAAGCTGCCGTGGGCTTCACTAACTTTAGAGGAGCAGGATTCTACCAAAAATAACCTGCTGGAGTTTCTGGAGATGCCAGAATCTCCCTCTGCTGTGGTTCCTCCACTATTCCAGCCTTGGAGGCTGCCACTTATGCAGCCTGGTAAAGGCCAGACAACAGGGTTTTAAATAATTGATTAGCAGTTTTTTTCTTCGGACAATGCTAACTGTACAGAAAGTATTTATATAGGATTTCTAGAAGTGTTATGTTTGTTAAACACAGTGAGACAAGTGCAATGCATTTTCACAATGTTTTAGCACTTTTATGAGCAAAACGCTAATCAATTTTTAGAGTTAAATAAAATCCTGGACAATATACCAGCTGTGCCTAGAAAGGCAAACAGAATGTATTCTGCCCCTTCTGAAAAGCCCTTTTATGCCAACCAACCTGAGACTGACTCAATGGTGATCACAGCTGCCCATGATAGGTCTAGGGCAGCTAGACACCTGAGTCTCCTTTCTCCTGACAGAGAATCCAGGAGGTTGGGTGTTACAGGCAAGCGTGCATATGAAAAAATGACTTACCATAGTAAACTTGTTTCTCTGAAGGAAATCTTACTGTATTCTAACGTGTGCAGTATGGTCTCTCCATAGGACTGCCCCAGAGCCGAAATGATTAATAGGACCTATGCAAATGATGCAATGCTAGGTTGAGCTCATTTTTCAAACCACTGTCCCTGGAATACATCCTGCAAGTGTACTCTTGAGTACAGCAACACTAGAAATAACCTCAGATCTCACAGTCAGAAACTGGTTGTCCCAAAGGCTTCAACTAACAAAAGAGATAATTATTTTACTTTAAGAACCATCGGAGCATGGAATAGGCTGCCACAAGAGGTGGTGGAAATTGACAATTAAAATAATTTTAAAAATACAATTGAGAGTTTATTTTACTCCAAACATCACATGGTGTGAATGTGACCCACCTATGTGGGGGACAATCCCAATAGGCATATTTGCTCCCTTTTGTCCTATATACCTAGTAAACAGTCAGATTCTTATGGAGCATACATAAGAACAAACTATCTAAACTATCCTAATAAATAACTAGCACCCCCCAAAAACAAACAAACAATCCCCTTACTTTTAAGACTAGAGTCACAGATGCCCCAACAAGAAACAACTCAGAAGTTTCAAATAGCAAGGACAGCTGTACTGCAGTGCCTATAGGTTCTAGTAGGGGAGATGGGGGTGGGAGCTCAGAATACAGTAAGATTCCCTTGCAAGAAACAAGATTACTATGGTGAATACATTTTTCTTCTAACCCCAGGAAATCTTACTGTATTCTGACATATCCAGACTACCCAAGCAATGCCTTTGGAGAAGGGCAGAGAACCTATTTACCTATTTAGAAAACAGGCTGTGTAGTACTGCTGTGCCAAATCTGGCATCACTTCTGGCCTGGCTATCTAGGCCATAGTGTTTGATAAATGTGTGAACAGCTTTCCAGGTGTCTACTTTACAAATTTCCAACAAAAGAATATATCTTGTAGCTGCTATAGAAGTAGCTATACCCCTTGTAGAGTGGGCCCTAAGGCCCATAGGGGGTTCTTTGCCTACTTTGCTGTAGCAGAATTGAATATCGGCAGCAATCCATTGTGCAGTGGTCCTCTTTGAGGCAGGTTTGCCCTTGCCCACCTCTCTATAAGTCAGCTGAGTACTATCCTACCTTTGATTCTTAGTGTGATCCAAGTAGTAGCTGATAGCCCTCTTGACATTCAGGTTATGCAGGCTGTGTTCTCCTGAACTGAAATGTTCTGTGAAAAAGACTGGCAAAGTGATGGACTGATTCAGGTGAAAGTCCAACACCACCTTGGGGAGAAACTTCCTTTTAGTCATGAGGACTACCTTATCCCTATGTACTGAAATGTAATTTGGCTCCATGGACAAGGCCTGGAGCTCGCTGATTCTCTTGGCTGAGGTGATAGCTATCAGGAACACTGTTTTCCATGTCTCATATTTAAGCTCTGCTGAAGACATGGGCTTGAAGGGTGACTGCATTAGCTGGCCAATGCCTATATTGAAGTCTCATGCAGGAGCTGACTCCCTGTGTGGGGGATGCAAGTACAACAGAACCTTGAAAAACCTTCTGAATACCTGATTCTTGGCCAGGGATGAACCCTTACCCACTGAGAGGTAAGCAGAGACAGCTGCCAGGTGCACCTTAAGGGTAGCTTGCCTAAGTCCAAGGGAGTGAAGGTGTGCCTGATAATTCAAAATGACTGGCAAGCCAGCCTGGCCACAGTCTATGTGTTTTTGCTGGCACCAAATAGAAAACCTCTTCCACTTAGAGGCACACATTTTCCAGTAGAGGGTTTTCTATAAACTCTGATGACCTCTAGAACCCCTTCAGAGAGGTGTAGGTTAGCATACTCTTAAATTCTCAAGAGCCAAGCCTTGAGCCTGAGGGACTGGAGATTGGGGTATAGGATCCTGCCCTGTGAGGAGGTCAGTAGGTTGTGCCTCCTGGGGAAGGAGATTGGTCTGAATACTAATAGGATCAGGTGCAGTGAATACCAGGGCTGCCCAGCCCAGTCTGGAGCAATGAGGGTCAGTGTCGCTGGCTGAACCCTGAGCTTGTTCAGTGCTCTGAGCAACAGGGGAAATAGAGGGAAGGCATACAGAAACCTCCCTGTCCAATCCAGCAGCAGTGCATCCAGAGGCACTGTGCCCACTGCAGGAGGTCTGCAGCAGAATTGTGGCAGCTGGTGGTTGTCTGGGACTTTGAAGAGGTCCGCCTCTGTGGTACCCTACCGTCTGAACACAACTTGCAGTATCTGCCTGTTTTAGTGACCACTTGTGGTGATTCTGATTGATCCTGCTGAAAGCATCTGTGAGGACATTTTCTTTCCCTGGGTGATGAACTGCTGAGCGGGAGATCTGGGAGTAGGCTGAATCCCATACTTTCATGGCCTCTGTGCATGGGGGGGGGGAATGACATGTGCCCCCTTGCTTGTTGATGTAGCACATTGTGGTTGTGTTGTCTGTTCTGAATTGAACTACCTTGCCCTGCAGCACTGAGGAGGCAAAGGACTGAATGCCTAGGTAAACTGCCCTGAGTGCCAGTTGGTTTATGTGAAGCAGAGACTCCTGCTGAAGCCAAGCACGGTGTCCAGTGTGCTCCCCCAGCTGGGCACCCAATCCTTGGAGGAAAGCATCCATTGTTAGCACTGCTGATAGTGGCTGCTGAAGGAATGGCACACCTTCTCTGAAGTTGTCCTTTTCCTGCTACCACTAGAGTGCTTGAAGAAGGGTTCATGTGACTGGCACCATTTTTGACAAGGAATCTCTTTTCTGAGACCAGCGAGATATGAGATGGAACTGGATAGCTCTCATCTGGAACCTGGAACCTAGCACTGTTGCTGCTGACACAGCCATATGTCCTAACAATGAAGAAAGTGCCTTGTTGGTCTGGAAATATACAGCTGGAAGGGGCTGGCCAACTGTACCAGGCAGTCCACCCTCTCCTGATGGAGGAATGCCTTTCCCCTTAGTGTGTCCAGTTCCCCTCCTGTAAATTCCAGGAGCTGAACTGGCCTCAGTAGTGACTTTTTCTGGTTTACCAGGAAGCCTAAGAACTGCAGGGTATCCTGAGTGGTAGTTAGTGCATCTTTGACCTGCTTGGGTGACTGGCCTACTATTAATCAGTTGTCCAAGTATGGGAAGACTGTCACTCCTTGCCTCCTTAAGTGCACTACCATGGCTCTACGATGCTGGTTCGACAATTAATTCATTGATCGGCATCACAGCGTCAGGCTCCAAGTTGACCGCGATTTGCAGTCAGCAGGGAGCCGCGCACATTGGACTGTGTTTTTTTGAACCCACACATGGAGAGCTCTGCCCCCGCACCCCCCATACTTTTAGATTCCAACTCTAAGTTGGAGTTGGTTCGAGGAGGGTGTGCAGGATGGGGGAAAGTGTTGCCAGGTCCCCGGCGGAATTCTTAGCAACATGTCACTGTTGTCGGTATCGACGTATGTCGCTGTAGAAGTGTCGCTGTATGGGGGTATACCGCGCTACCACTACTGCTAGACACTTTGTAAACACTCTCGGAACAGCAGTCATGCCGAAAGGCATGATTCTGAACTGATAATGGCCTGATGGCAATCTGAACCTGAGGTACTTTCTGTGGGATTGCCTGATAAGGATGTGGAAGTAGGCTTCCTTTAGGTCTGGAGATGCCAGCCGATCTCCCTGCCTGAGTGTAGGGAGAATGGTGGCTAGGGTGACCATTTTGAACATGGGACAACTACATGGGACTAAACAAGGGGGGGTGAGGGGACAGTGGAATGGGAGGTAAACGGTGGGAGGGGTGGGCTATTTCTTACGAGCAGACTCGATGGGTCAAATGGTCCTTTTCTTCTGACAGAATTCTATGATTCTAACTTCGGTTTTGTCAAATGTTTGTATAGATGTCTAGATCCAGTATGGGTCGCCACTCCCCAGTTTTCTTTGGGTTGAGGAAGTATCTTGAGTACAGTCCCTTTACCCTTTGGTCAAGGTGACAGGCTCTACTGCCTTTTCCTGCAGGAGTTTTGCTACCTCTGCCTCCAACATAATTGTTTCTGATGGGGTGGCAGGTCTGAAAACTCTTGCCCTCAGTTTGGGCAAGACCTTGAAGCTGAGGGCAAGACCCTGGCTCAGTACCTGCAGGACCCAGTTGTCCGTGGTAATAGAACTCCAAGCCTGGAGGTAGTGAGCCAGCCTGCCCCCTACTGGAAGTGGGGAGGTGACCCTTGCAGACCCCTCAGGGGGGTCTGCTTTGCTTGTGCTCTGGGCTGGGGACTGGGGCCAGCATGACTGCTGCCCCGTCTGCCCCTTCCTCTGAAGTACCCTTTCTGTGGCTGGTAGGCTAGAAGAGCCTGAGTCTGGAAGAAAGGTCTTTAGTGGGTGCTACCCCTACCTCCTTCACTCTGGTACTTCTGAGGTGTTGCTGCTTTTTTCTTAGCAGCAGCATCACTCTTGTAAGCCACCTCGTTTTTTTTTAAACTTGGATTTTTATTGAAGTTTTACAGTGGTACAAGTCATACACCAAAAAAAGAAAATATAATAGGAATATTCCAGTATCGTAAATATAGCATTGCAATATTGAGGAGACCAAGGCATAAAAAGTCAAAAAAGTAATCCTCAAAATTTTGAGGGAAGGTGTATGTAAAAGGTTGTAAAAGAATATGGGGTGGGAGACTGTCCTATTGGGTATACCACTCTAAATACATGTCTATTTTCATAGAGTGGTCAGACCGGACACAAGCACTGTTCCACCTTCCTATATGCCCTGAGCTCAGGGTACCATTTCAGGTCTATGGGCAGATATGAACAGGTGGACCATCTGTTTTTTATACATAAGTGTTTCTATCTTATCCTGTAACTTAACCATCATGTTTTCCATCAGACAGATGTTGTATATAGTATCTTGCCACTGTTTGATTGTTGGTGGAATAAATAATTGTAGCTGCAGTCTAGTTATTACTTTTTTCGCAGCTATAAGTAAAGTGCTAACTAATTAAATTTATTTTATTTTTTTTATTTGAGTCTAGGACTACAAAGTACCTTTGAGCCGAGGCTCTTTTACAAAGGTTCCACGTCAGTGAGTACAGGCATACAGCATCAATTACAGAATAAAACAGTCAGTAACACTGATGGTCATAACATGCTATTACAAGGTAAATACATGAGACACAAGGAAAAATAGGGGAAATGACAGAGGTAGGACAGAAGGAGGGGTGGGGAAAAAAGAAGATCACAGGGTGTGAGGAGGTGAAGCAGAAAAGAAGGGGGAGAAGCAGGAGGGTGAGGAGGAAGGAGAGGGCGGGGAGGGAGAAATGTTTGGGGGTACGACAGCCCAGGGGCACTGTCAGGGGCAGGGGTGATTGCAAAGTGCTTGGTGGAGTGGCACAACAGGCAACAGAAGCAAGGGACAGCTAGGTGGGAGTACTGCTTAGTCAGGGCAGTCACAGGAGCTGGAAGCAAGAAGAGCGAGGCGAAGCTTGGACTTGAAAGCACCCAGCGTGGGTGAGGCAGAGATGTCACTACTGAGACTATTTAGCCAGCTGGGTGCCCTATATGCAAAGGCCCTTTGGCCTTGGGTTGTGGGACAGCGGGGGAATTTCAGGAATTGAGGTTTAGACCTCCTGGTGTCGCAGTTGTTTCTGGGTCTAAGGAGAGAGCAGATTCCAGAAGGAGCAATGCCAATATGGTATTTATGTCTGAACCGGGGTTGTAAGCCACCTTGTGTTCATCCATGTTTTCCATGTAGGCCTCTGTCTGTTCACCAAAGAGAGATGTGGGCTCACAAGGGAAATCCAGGGCTTTCGACTGGGTGTCCTGGGATAGATCAGTGGCCCTGAGCCAAGCAACTTTTCGCAGGGACACTGAAGTTACCGTAAGTCTGGCTGCAATGTCATTGGTATCTGTAAACATTGGCCATGTAAGTGGCCTGCCTCATGGCCAAAGAAGAACCCAATTAAGATTTCTTGGCCATAGAGTCAGTTTTCCTAGAATCTTTATCCGGGGGATGTGATACTAGAGGGATGCATGCCTTATCACATGCAGCAGCCTGTACCACCCCCTTCATGACTGGGATGCCCAAAGAGGAATTCTGCTCCAGCCTTGGCAACCCAGTATTTTCTATCCATTTTCTTGTCCACTGGGGGAACAGAAGTGGGGGTTTGCAAAATCCAGTGGCCTGTCTCTTCAGTGACTTATGGATGGGTAATAGCAACCTCTTAGTTGCTGGTACATCCATCATTTCCATGTAGTCTGGTTCCTCCTCCTCCTCTGTAGATTCCTGGGTGGAGAGATCCAGAGTTTGTGCCACTTGCGTCATGAAAGCAAAATGTGAGGTAAAATCCTCAGGTTTCTTATCAGGGGAATCGGGGCACTGAGGCTCAGGGGAAACATCCGGTTCAGGGTGCTCCCCAAAGTCCTCATCATAATCCTTTTCGTCATCATCACCACCATAAATATCAGTGTAGTGTTCAAGAGAACCGGGAACTGAAGAGGACCCCAAAGTTTGAACTGATGGATGATGTGAACTAGGTTGCGGAAACAGTTCCACGTCAATACAGCGACAACGATATTGTCGCAACCCCCGACATTGACCGGAACAATGCTGACTGTCAACAGTGTTCCCGTCAGGAAGAAGTGTTTTTTCTGCAGGGGGCTTTGCCCACCGCAGAGTTTGTTTGGGGTGGGGGCAAAACACCGGGAATCACAGCGTCGGCAGACAGTGGACCACCACAGCGACCTGTTGAGATTTGTCGCTGTGGTGGTGTTTGCTGTCATAATGTCATTGTGGTGGTATGCTACCCGCGTAACCAAACCAGTACCATTTTGCAGTGACTGAATTATTCTAATAGCATTAGTAATTTCCTCAGTAGTAGGTACCGCCGGGTTTGCCGGTTGCTGTTCCTTCCCCGAGTGCTTTTCCTTCTTTTTCTTTTTCAAAGTGGTTGCCAGTTCAGCGGCAGTTTTCGTGGTTTGCTTCCTTCCAAGGGAACCTTCACCCTTGTCAGAGGGCTGTTCGTCCAGTTCCTTGGGTTTTTCTTTTGAATGAGAAGGAGTCTGCTTATCCAAGGCCGGGTCAATGGCCTTATCAGACATCTTTTCCCTCAATTGGTTCAATCACATATCCAGCATCGACTGGGGAAATTCTTACAGATCTCACAGTTTGCGTTCAGGTGATCAAACCCTAGGCAGAAAACACAAACGAAGTGTGGATCAGCTTTTGTGAATGGTTCACCACACTTGTACAATGTTGAAACCCCATAGGGCCTGTTCTTTTCTTGGGTATCTGTGATATAATCCACCCCCCCCAAAAAAAAACCGGGCTTCTCTGAGCCAAATACACACACTATTAAATAAAACTTCTCTGGTTTTCCTTCTCTCTCTCTTTTTTTTTTTGCTGTCGGTTCAGCGACCAAAGCAAAAATGAGAGTTACCCTGGTTAAATAATACAAAATAAATGTAACTAGAAACCGGATACTAGAGAAATAAATTTCAAAGAAGTTTTACCTCGAAATGTAAGCAAAGGCTCGGTTTCTTCCCGGTTATAAGGAACCGAAAAAACTTGCCGGAACAACACTAAATATATACTAGTCTACCAGTAATACCAAGGACAGTGCTTTAAAAATGAAAAGAAATAATCGGTACTTTAAAAAAACGCGAAAATAAAATCTTCAAGAAAGATGCAGGAGAGCTCTCCAAGGCGTCTTACTTAGGCAAGCAGAGTAAAGAATCTGACAGTTGCAGAACGTATTCCAGGGATAACAGTTTGAAAACTGAGCTCGAGCCTAGCAGTCCATGATTTGCATGTGCTCTATTAACCATTTCGGCTCCAGGGCAGTCCTATGATGAGACCATACGGCACATGTCAGAATACAGTAAGATTTCCTGGGGTTAGAAGCATCTGCTTCATGGGGGCTCAGGTATTGCTGTTTAGCAGGCCCATATGGTAAAATACAACACCACCTTCAGGAGGAAGGCAAAGACTAAGGCTGCTATACAGGCCTTGCCTGAGGGTTATACTAAGCGAGAATTAATGAAAACTCTTACCGCTGGTGCTGATTTGGGAAAGCATTTGAGCTGCACAGCATATGACATTTCTGATGCCTCTGCCAGGGCTGTTGCCTCTGACTTATTTCCAAGGCACTTCTTTTACCTCAGAGTAGCAGATGTTGCCACTGATGTGAAGCAAACCATTCTCAATGTCCCATTTAGAGGGTAAAAACTGTTTGGCTAGGATGTGGAAGATGCTTTGTGCGAAATCTTCAATCATCCGGAAAGACTCTGAAGTCAGTACACTCCCTGTACCATACCCAAACTGGGATAGGAGCAGGGGTAATTTTCACCCATGTGCTGTCAAGGTACAACATCCAGCCTACAGGCAGTAAGGGAGAGGAAAAGGTGCAGGGGCCTTGGCAGACCCCACCACCACCACCTGTGGAGCCCATTCAAAAGCACCTAGAGGTAGTAGAGCCAGTGGCTGCACCTCAGCATCTCAGCATGACTCCTTATACACGCCCCAACCAATGTTACCTTCAGGGGTGGTTGTAGGGGGTTGTCTATCCCACTACTTGGACCAGTGGAGGGAGGTGACTACAATCGCATAGGTTCTGGAGATCATAGAAAAGGGTCATGCTCTGGAGCTTCTGGACAACCCTCCAGATCATCCACCAGTTGTGACAACATATCACCAAGGCACATGTCTCTGTTACTAGAGGAAGTACAGACTCTGCAGCAAAAATGGGCCATATAACCTGTACCTCTAGCACAGAGGAACATGTGTTTTTTTTTACTCCAGGTACTTACTTGTCCCAAAGTGGACAAGAGATAGGAGGCCTATTTTGGATCTAAGAGGACTTCTTCATAGACTACAAGAAGTTCTGGCTAGTCACTCTGCAGGGTCTCCTTCCCCATTGCAAACAGTGGTCTGGATTTGCTTCCTGGATATGAAGGATGTCTACCTCCATATCAAAATCAGGGAAACCTCACAGGAAATACCTGAGGCTCCTGTGTCAGGAGAACAGTACCAGTCCAGAGTGTTGCCTTTTGGCATATCTTCTGTGTCACAAGTGCTTACCAAATCCTTGGCTATGGTGCTAGCAGCCCTTTGCAGGGAAGGCCTGTATGTCTTCCCTTACCTGGACGACTGGCTATTAAAAGCCCACCCAAGGACCAACTGCTCCAGATATTGGCTTTTTTTTTTTTTGTGTGTGATCTATTTTTCCGCCCCCGTACTCGCTGGTCCACCACTCCTTCGGGCTCTACCAAGTTCCCCCCAGCCCCTACTGTACTTACCCAACCCTTCTCTGATCCTCATATTGCAGCCGACCCCCGGGATATTTCGGCGTATCCCTTCGCCGGGTGGGTCCCCCCTCCTCCGAGGGGGAAGGCACCGGGGGGGGGAGAGGCATGACCCCAGCACATACTTCTAGGGCCCAGGGATGCTGCTGAGGAACACGAGGCCCTGGAAAGGTGCTCAAGGCCCTTAGGGAACAGAGAGCCATCATCCGGTGGCCAGCGAGCGATTTTTCCTGGCTTTCTTAAGGTGCGTGATGTCTGGACGTCAAGGCAGGAGCCGAGGTCTGTCACGCACCACCCCCAATGAACCTGACGTGTTGCTCTACCCCTGGCCTCCACCAGTGGTCGCTTTAACACCGGATCATAGCCCCTTCCCTCCCTGAAGACAGTGAGCAGTCGTGGGGCGCTCTAGCTGCCTCCCCCCCCCCAGCCAGCCCTCCAGATCTTGGCTTTAACAAGACAGATGTTTGAATCTCTGGTGATAGTCAATGTACGACAGTCTGTACTGATGCCCTGCCAATGGTTGTAGTACACTGAGCAGTTCTGGATACAGCCCTGGGTTCAGCGTTGCTGCCTCTGGACCTGTAGTTGCCCAAGCTTAGTTGGTGCAGGACACCCATTATGTTTCTGCAAGGACATTTCTGTGCCTTCTGGTACTAATGGTGACAGACCATAGTTACTGTACCACTGGCCAGACTGCACATATGGATCCCACAATGGACCATGAGAGTTCAGTGGGAACAGCTGACAGACGATCTAGAACAGATGGTTCTAGTCACATCCCCCTTGCAAAGTGCTCAACTGGTGGATGGAATGCAACAACCTGTTCATAGGTGTCCCATTCCTGGTTCCTTTTCCACATCAGATCCTCATCACAAATGCTTCGGAATCAGGATGAGCCCACTGGGACCTCTGGAGACACAAGGCATGTGAAACCAGGTAGAGCATGTTTTGCACATAAATGTTCTGGAAATGAGAGTGGTCCCATATGGACTCCAGGCCTTCCAGAACCACTTGTCCCCAGGTCCTCTATTAATACAGATGGACAGTGTCAGTGTGATGCATTACATCAACAAGCAAGGGGGGACTCATTCTTGCCCATTGTGCAGAGAAGCAATGAGAGTTTGATACTGAGCTCAGGAACGTGAAACACAATCTAGAACTGTCAGCAGTACATGTTCCAGGTGCCCAAAACATCTTGGCAGATAGACTAAGCCAGTCACTCTCCAGGATGCATGAATGGGAGCTGCTGACTTCAGTGGTCAACAACCTAGTCAAAAAGATTGGGTCATCCAGAGTTTAACCTTTTTGGGTCCTCACACAATGCAAAACTGCTGTGTTTCTGCTCACTTGCTCCAGGGCCTAGAGTTTTCTGGTGAGATAAATTGTCACTCTCTTGGATCCCTCCCTTCCCACTAATTCCGAGAGTACTACTGAATCTGAAGATGGAGGGGGCAACTTTAATATTCACTGTTCCCCTATGGTCTTGGCAGATCTGGTATCCTCCGCTGCAACAGTTGGCAGTGGAACCCCCAGTGCCTCTGCCCCTGTGCAAGGTCTACTGTCAGGGGAACAGGGAACCCTAGTCCACTTGGACTTGAAGTCCGTACATCTGCATGCATGGCTTCTGAAGACATAGTCATAGCTCACTTTGGGGTATCACAGAAAGTGGCAGATGCTCTGGTGACTGCTAGAAAACTGTCTACCAGACAGACCGACTCCATGAAATGAAAGCGATTTGCTTTATGGGCCACCTCTCATAACTTGGATCCATTTTCCTGCCCAATTAATCAGGTTCTAGAGTACCTGCTGTCCTTACTGGAGTCGGGCCTACAGTGTTCCTCAGAGTGCACATGGCTGCCATATCAGCTTTCCATGTGCCTGTGGATGGCCATATTGTTGCTCAGCTGGAGGTAGCCCATATGCTCCTGAGAGGCATTTAACACATAAAGTCTCTTATTTGAAATCCAGTCCCCGGCTTGGGATCTCAATTTTATTTAGGAAAAGGTGACTTTGGCTCCTTCTGAGCCAGCTGAGACTTGTGGCTTATGCTTTATCTCTTGGAAAGTGTTATTTTTTAGCTGCCATTACTTCTGCTCAAAGGATTTCAGAGCTGCAGGCTCTAATGTGAGAGCCTCCTTATTTGATTTTCCACAAAAACAGGGTGTCTTTGTGTGCTAATCCAACATTTCTTTCAAAGGTGGTGTCTGAGTTTACTTTAAATCAGACCATCGACCTGCCAGTGTATTATCCAGAGCATGCCAATCCAGGGGAAGCATTGCTCCCTACCTTAAATATGCATAGAATACTGAGGTACTGTACACACTGTACAAAGGACTACAGAAAGTCCTCACAGCTTTTTGTTTCATTCACCCCTGGGAAAAAGAGTTCCCCAGTTTCTACACAGTACTGGTCCAAATGGCTAGCACATATGAACATACAAAGGAGCCAGCAGAAGAAGGCCATTCAGTCTATCAAGTCTGCTCGTGTTGCAGGGTCCACAGCTAGAGCTACTGTCCCTGCCCTCTCTCCCCACTCCCTACCCATGACCCTTACCCTCCCCTTATACCTGTCCCAGCCTCTCTTAAAGCTGCCCACTGTCTTCAACGAGATTACCTCTTCTGGCAATGCATTCCAAGTGTCCACCACCTTCTCTGTGAAGAAGTGCTTCTTGACCTCCCTCCTAAACCTCCCACCCCTCCAGCTTAAGACTGTGCCCCCTCATGTTATGGTTGCCACTCAGCTTAAAGAGACTCTCCTTATCAGCCTTATGTATCCCTTCCAAGTACTCGAAGGTCCCAATCATATCCCCTCTCTCTCTCTCCTGTCTTCCAGGGAGTACATGTTCAGTGCCCTCAACCTCTCCTCATATGCCTTATCCTGCTGACTAGCTGTCATCTTTGTAGCCCTCCTCTGGACCTTCTCCAGCAGGTTAATGTCCTTTTTGAGGTTACGTTCTGTAGCAGATACGTTCTGTATCAGAAAGTACAGTAAGGAACTTCTGGTATGGTTAGTGGTTAATTCTACAAGAGGCATGGCCACTTCTGTTGCTTGTTTTCTGAATGTTTCTGCTACAGAGATTTGTGCAGCTGCTACATGGAGTACTGTCCATACCTTCACAAAGCGCTACAGTCTGGATATTGTCTCTTGTAAATGAGTTGGATTTAGCCTAGCTGTGCTACAAGGCCTACTATAATAATCCTGTAAGCTCCAGCCACCCAGGCTGTTTGCATCTGGTGCTGTTTGGGACTTGTTCCAAAGGTGTGGCCTGATGAAAGAGATATCCTCGAAGAAGATAGAACAGTTACAGAAGAACTTACTGTAACAGTAGGTCTTCAAGAGACTCTCCTTCATCAGGCCATGCCTTCCCACCCTCCATCTCTCTGAGAGGTTATGACAAAAGATACTTGTGCTGCTGTCTCCGTTGCTACATTTTCCAGTACTCCCGTCTCACCTGGTATGTGGAGTGCTGGGTCTTCTGGTTCCCTACGGGAAGGTCTTCCAAGTACGACCTTTGGTGGGGAACTGAAGAGAGGAGGGGCCACCAGTATTTATGTATATGCCAACATCTGACATTATCATGGGTGGCCCCTGGATGATTGCTTGCAAAAAGGTGTGTGTGGTCCTAGTGCCTGGTGGCTGTAGTTCCACAGGTGTGGCCTCATGAAAGAGATTCTCTCAAAGATCCACTGTTATGGTTAGTTCTTGTGTAACTGTTCCTTATTGTCTGTGAGTCTCTCACTAACCTAAACAGGTTAATGATTCAGTAGGTTTTCATATAGGGCCAGAAGATTGTGGGTTCTCGTCTCACACCAGAAGCTTGGGCTGATGCCCAATAATGACACTGTAGTGCGGCACTTTAAGGATGCTGCACTCTTGCGGTTCCGTACTTCAGATGAAACATTAAACTGAGCTCCCTCTTGCCCATCTCTGGTGGCTTTCCAGGTAGAAGTTAAAGATCCCATGACACTTATCATAAGGGATTTTCTGGTGTCTTGCCCACAATCCCCCACCCCATCAATAAAACAGGTCCACGTAGCCCACCTGCAGGACACACTTGAAAAGGAGCTGTCAAAAATTACAAACCAATGAATAATATTAATTGCTTGAAGTACTTGCTACATGTGTAAAGTGCACTAGATTGCAAGAACACTGTATTTTATGTCACAGAGAGGCTTTCCTGTAGGCTAGTACTCCAGGTGAACTGTTGGAATAAAAATAAGGTACTCTTTGACTCATTTGGAGGCTCACAATTATGTTTTAGTTATACCTCTTTATTTTTACCTGTGTCATGTTGTCAGGTCTGTACTTTGATGTGCTAGGCTGTAGATCCCAAAAAACAAAATAGTTGCATCCTCCTGGTAGTGTAACTGGGTTTGACATTATTAGCTGGAGAGTGCTGCTGGAAATGTA
This sequence comes from Neoceratodus forsteri, assembly GCA_016271365.2. Lineage (NCBI taxonomy): Eukaryota > Metazoa > Chordata > Ceratodontiformes > Ceratodontidae > Neoceratodus > Neoceratodus forsteri. The sequence goes on along the minus strand of CM057455.1, from coordinate 875,630,544 downwards.
TCAAAACAGCAGCAGCCACATGGAAAGATTTCTATGTAGAATCATACCTTTAAAAGGGTGAGCAGGCAAGACATTTTCAAGAGAGTATGATGCTATAAAAAAATGCTGGAAGTTCCCATAGTATACAGTTCGATTTAGACTTTTAGAGAAGCAGACAAACACTAGACTTCGCCAGCTATGTCCTGTGTGGTGCCTGTGAAGAACCTGGCCACATAGCAGTTATGTAATCGGTTAGTGTGCATGAGTCATCCCATAATGGTTTGGAGTGGGCAATGCAGTAAAATAGTCCTAATGTGATATCACGCAATTTACAGCGTCAATAAATCCCTCAACATGGCAACAGCATTCTGACCACGTCATGTAACCCTTATTATGTACAAATTATACTGGAGTCTCACTGACTCATCGGCCTCAGTGTAGCATGCGTCAGCTGTCAGCTTTTATAAATTTGTCCGCTTCTGAGCAAAACTTACCTGCTTTCTTGCACCCTTTTCAGCCTACAGCTTGTGAATTGGTTGCAAGACAACACGTTCTACCCAGGCTCACTCATCAGTTTTAAATACGTTTGATAGTAAATATACAAGTCATGAGCAGGGTGCCCCAGGAATCAGTTCTAGGACTGGCTCTCTTTAACTTATTGAATTGTGATGTGAGGGAGGGGATTCAGGGAAAGATATGCCTCTTCATAGATGATGCCAAGATCTTTGGAACAGTGGATACAGAGAAGGGGGGTAAGAACCATAAAGAGAGATATGGAAAATCTGGAGTGATGGTACAGGGTTTGGCAACTGGAAAAACAAGTACAAGACAATGCACATCGTGGCCAAGAATCCAAGAATGAAGTATAGGATGAATAGGGTGGTAGTGGAGAGTAATTCAGAAGAAAGGGGCCCGGGGCAGTTAATAATGGAGAACATGGAGGCATTGGCACAGTCTAGTAGGGCTGTGGGAAAGGTAACTCAGATGCTGGGGTACATAAGGAGAGGGATCACTAGCAGAAGGAGAGATGTGATACCGCCCCTGTATAGGTCCTTGATTCACTCTCACGTTGACTATTGTGTAGAGAATTGTTTGTGACTGGACTGGTCCTTGTACTAAAAGATGAACGAAGTGGGTAACTTAATACCTTTTACTGGACCAACAAGAAATTTTCAGAACACTAGCTTTCAGGCTACACAGAGCCCTTCTTCAGGTGTTGTAGTACTGTGTGCGGTTTCGCAGACCACACTTGAGGAAGGACAGGGACAGGTGGAGGTGGTGCAAAGACAATCCACCAAAATGACACAGGGTGGGGCAGCAGGGGAGGTCATTCAAGGAGCACGTGGATGGTGTCGACATGTACACACTGGCAGACAGAAGAAAGTGGTGGGACATGATTGAGATGTTCTGGTACTTATGTGAATAAACAAGGTGGACAGCAGAGAGCTATTCACAGTGAGTAGCAACTTGGGTACCGGGGTTACCCCTGAAAAATGACAGGGGAAGGGTCAAGAAAGATGTCAGGAAATACTTTTCTACAGAAAGAGTGGTGACAGACTGGAAAAAAACTTCCTGATCAAGTCATTGGAGCTAAAGCAGTGGGAGGGTTTTAAAAACTTTCACCTGATGTGAGATAGGCACATGGAAATTGAGCACAAGGGGGGTGGAGTAGTGAGGATTGGCAGGTACCCCCCCCATGCTGCCCAGAAAGGGCCCGCTTATTGAAACTATTTCTTATTTTCCTATTTCTTTAGTCCTTACTTTAGTTACAATAGGGGCAGTTACATTTCAGCAGCTGTATGCATAAGCATGGCACTGCTCCACAGTAACCCCCTTTATCATGTCCTTTTCTATCCTAGATTTTCACCATTTTTCATAATGAGTTGAAATATTGTTCTTTTGTTTTTATATTCTTTGGTAACTGGGTAAGGCCCAGTAGGTCCAATGCCTGTTTTGGGCAGCCTGGGAGCACTGGGGAGGTTAAGTGACTTGCCCAGGGTCACACAGCTGAGCTTTTCTCTTATCCTGTAGCCTGTTTTCTCAAACACTTGTTTTTGCCACTGTCTTTCCATCCTCCACCCCAATAATGGCTGCACCCCTCTTCCAGCTGAAGGGTGAGCAGTTGCTGTCACAGCTGGTGCTGCCCCATGGTCAGCCGGTATCTGGTAGGTGAATGCTGGCTGGTCCATGGCCTTCCTCCTGAGGAACTGATGACCTCTTCCTTTCCACAACATGTCTGCTCCCCCAGCTGGCCTTTGTGTCGTATTCTGCCTAATTAGTATTATTACTCCTCCCTGTTCTCCCTTCCATTTTATCCGTTTAGCTTTGTCCATTATATGCAGACTGTGATTAGTGATGATGCCTCACTATGGCTCTGCTTCATAACAAAGATGATTTCAGAAAGACATAAGAAAAGTGACTTTACCGGGACTTCAGGCAGGCTGTTCAAGCATTTTTCTGTATTTAGTGTTTGGGGATTCCTAAGGTAAGAAAGTGGTAAATAGTACTTAAATAGGGAATATAAAATGGGTTGACTCAAAATATGCGATTTATCTTCAGTGTGTGTGGGGGGAGCAGGACCATAACTCACTAGTGGCAGAGCCATGAGGGAATTATGAAAGTCCTGCCACTTCACATGTAAAAATACACTGCATAGTTTGAGTTAGACCATTGCATATTCAGTTTATACAACATCAGTTTAGTAGTTACACCTTTTAAATTTACTGTATGTATGAAGCTTTAACTGTTTCTGTCTGATGTCAACTGCTGGCTTCAGTGCTGCTCATGGCTATTGTGATGTCATCTGCATTGTGAAAGCAGCTCTCTTATTGGTTCAGCGTGCATTGTGACATGCCCAACTTTGCAAGATAATATCTTATACGAATATACGAAGAAGCCAGCAGAAGAAGGCCATTTGGTCTATCAAGTCTGCTCCTATTGCAGGGTCCACAGCTTGAGCTAATGTCCTTTCCCTCCCTCCCCACTCCTCCCATCATTCCTACCCATGATTTTTACCTTCCCCCTATGCCTGTCCCAGCCTCTCTTAAAGCTGCCCACCGTATTCAACGAGATGACCTCTTCTGGCAGTGCATTCCAAGTGTCCACCACCCTCTCTGTGAAGAAGTGCTTCCTGACCTCCCTCCTAAACCTTCCACCCTCCAGCTTAAGACTGTGCCTCCTTGTGATATGGTTGCCACTCAGCTTAAAGAGACTCTCCTTATCAACTTTATTTATCCCTTTCAAGTACTTACATGTCCTAATCATGTCCCCTCTCTCTCTCTCCTGTCTTCCAGGGAGTACATGTTCAGTGCCCTCAACCTCTCCTTGTATGCCTTGCCCTGCTGACCGGCTATCATCTTTGTAGCCCTCTTCTGTACCTTCTCCAGCAGGTTAATGTCCTTTTTGAGGTGTGGGCACCAGTACTGCACTCCATACTCTAGATGCGGCCTTACCAGTGACCTGTACAAGGGCAGTATAACCTCCTCTCTCCTACTACTGATCCCCCTAGCTATGCATCCCAGCATCTTGTTTGCCTTTGCTGCTGCTTTATTGCACTCTGTGGAGTGCTTCAGGTCACTAGTGATCATCATTCCTAGGTCCTTCTCCTCCTCTGATGCAGATATTCGGACTCCACCCAGGTAATACTCTGTCCTGGGATTCTTGCTATATTGGGTCAAGAAAACACGTTTTATTTTGCTATTTATTAGCACTTGCATGTTGTCTAAACAGAAATACTTCTAACCCTTCCTAGGAGTGCCACAAAGATTCATTTGCAAAGAAAATTATTCAGGTACCAGTATGCAATATCTTCCAAAGCCAGTCTTTTGTCAACACTGGCTTAGGGAGAGGAGGCAGAGACTTGCCATCTCTTTCAGCAGCACAACACGATCAGTCAGCTGCAGTGTGGAACCCCCCCGAATTCTGTTGAGGGTTTCAGGGTTTGTTTATTTGGTGGTGTGCAAGTGGGTTTAAATTCCCCTACCACCCCTACTGGAGACATGCTTGACCCCTGTTGTGCATATGTCAGGAGTGAAAGGAAAGGAATTCTGTTTTATATAGCCCCTCTCATACACAGTGTATCCCAAAGTGCTTTACAGTCAATGGGCACCTGGCAGTAGCCATTTGGCATGCAGAGATTTAGTACATAAATGAATGGTCAGAAGGGTTAGGTAGAGTGAAAAAGAGAATCAAGCACAAGGAGGTTATGTGACTTGCTCAAGGATGCACAGTAAGCAGGTGGTGGGCTGGTTCAAACCAAACAGCAGTGGGTGATGGGGTAGCCACAGGACTAGACCTAGCCACCCGGGAGAGAGGGCTAGAGGACCATTTTATTAGCTCTTGAATATGGTGGAATTGTGAAGAATACTGAGTATCCCATGATTTGAGGTTTACAAGAATTGATGTTTGGGGATGTGTGCACATCTCTACACTGTACACGTTCAAGCTACAGCACAGAAGAAAAAAGAATGCTGCAATCTGGATCTTTAAAGCTTTATCAGACACACTCCCCTCCTATATCTCAGACTGTTTCACCCGAATCACATCCAGGCCATACACCTTAAGGATCAATAAGCTCATTATGCTAAAGATTCCCAATACCTGCACCCGGTTTGGGAGGGCTGCTATCAGCTATTCCCTAGCATTTACTTGGAACTCACTCCAAAAATCTATGAATCTGAATACCCTTTTACCCTTATCATCCTTCAAAAATTATACATCACCCTATTCCCAGAACTGTGCAACTGCTTCCATAAGGCCTAGTCTCCCACCCAACCTCCATCCCTCCTTCCGCATCCACTATGTTTTTTTCATTCTTCTCCCAGTCAGTTATCACACTGATAAAAAGCCTATAGAAGCCCTACTATCTGAATATTATCCCTTCTATATCGAATGTCCTCTTCATTTTACAGGTTTAAGTTATTGTTACTGTGCCTTGTATATCTGTAAATTTTGTATACATCTCTCATCTAATTGATTGTATTAATGTTATGTTATTCTCATGTCTTTGTATAAAATTTGTATCCTTCTTTGTATGACCACTCAGGTCCATCTTGTAAATGAGCTACGCTCAATGATGTTCGCCTGAATAAATAAAGATTTTGATTGATTGATTGAAGCTGCAAGTCCTGCCTGAACACTAAAGCAGGAAGTAATTAATCGAAACTAGTCTGAAAGGGATTCTTTCTGTCCCCCCAGCTGTTTATTTTCAACATTACGTAATTTCAGTGCTCCCAGACATATTTGGCATTTTCCCTGTAACTCCAGGATGATTTTTCGTGTGTTTTCCTGTAGATTACCTTATTTCTTATGGAAGCTAAATTGTTCTATTTTTCTTGTATAACCAATGCAAATCTATGGGAAGAATTTCCCTGTAGATGGCTATGGCTCCAGATCACTGTAAAATACAGGAAGCCCTATAGATCTGGGAGCCCTATAATTTGTGTGTGCTTTGACACCTAGCTGCTGCCTTAACCAATTAAAAGTAACAGCATCTTGTGCAGGCTTCCTAATTAATGAAACTTGGAGGAGGTAGGGGAGAGGCTCGAAATTAAGACTGAATAAACAAGTCGCACAGTTTGGGAAGGCACCTGGCTGAGTGCCTGGAAGTGGTAGAGGCAGAAGAAAAAACAGAGAGGTAGAGTAGCAAAACTTGTCAGTGCTCCAGCTGTTGAAAGATGTGCATGCTGATCTGGAGAGCTAAAATCAGTCTCACAAACTCAAGTTGCAGAGAAGCTTCGGAACTGTGAATAGTGTCATTCATCTTTGCAAACCAGGCACATGGGGGGCCTCGCTGCTTCAGCCTGCTCATGGCCCCACCTCATTTGACAACACTTGTTTACAAGAGTCAGACTGCATGGCCTTGGGCAGTGTACAGCATCCTCTTGGGTGCAGGACATCATCTGTCAGCAGCAACTCATGCTAACTCCTCCTTGGATACATTTCTGTTTGCCATTTACTTGAGTTTTTTTTGAGCAACTTCCAAGACAACTGAAGACAGAACAGCAGTTTCTCTGCTTTCAGCTGAGAGCTGCTAGTAAACTCTCAGCAACAGTATGAGTCAATGTGGAGCAGTAAACAGCCAGGGAGGTAATAAATACTGTTTTCAGAGCAAAGTCCATAGGTTGCATTCAGGCATACAAGTGCATCTGTTATAGAAGTTGTAATTAAATACCAGCGCTGTACAGCACAGCTTGGCCTGACTGGCATATTCAGTGGCCCAGTCAAACATAATTTATTAAAGAAGAACTGCACTGAACCTGTACGATATATCTTTTTTTTCTCCGAAGAGCTGTTTATGAAATACCAGTTCACGTTCTGTTGTTGTTCCATCCCTTACAGAAGCACAGATTCACAGCATGCGTGCTGTGCACTTGTGTTCCTGTAAGGATCTTACTGGCCTTATGTAAACAGTAATGAGTGCTTTTCGACTGATGCACTGGAAGGAAGGACCCTTTAGAACTGTATGAAGTAGTCTCTAGAGTTCTGTTGTACACTAAGATTGCACAGTTTTCGTATTTTGTTTGTTTTAACAGGAGAGAGCTCCACTGAGCAATGCAGACATACAAAGAAGCCTCGGATAGGACAAACAAACGATGCAGAAATAAACTGAATACAGATTTAGAACAGAGATTGCATATTGACTGCATCAGAGTAGGTGATGAGGCCTTCAATCAACCAGTGAACCACACTAGAAACTTTAAAACTTGTAAATTTTCAATTCTTTATTTTTCATAATCTTGAAAGCTTGGCCACCATGCTGCCACCCCCAGTGTTTCTCTGGTGCCTCTGCCAGCTTTTTCAAGAAGGGTGGTCCTGCAAATTATTAACAATATATACCAATAAGTTTACAGTATTTCAAACAGTGGACTCGAGCAAGAGTACCAGTTCTAGCTCCAAACCCAGCACAATTCACACACCGAGTCACAACACTTTAAATATGCACAATGTGAGTTGATAATACTGCTTACCATTTATTAGAAGGAAATCCTTAGTTCTGAACACTCACATAGCTTAGTGCGCAGTGTAGAGGAGCTTTGTCTTACCAGTACAAATCTAACAAAGCTAAAAAATGGAACTCCTTTTAAGTCTGCACCGACAAATGTCCCAGCGTCATATGTTCATGCTTCTTTGTGACGTCAGATATATCATACGCTCCCGTTGGGAGCACTAGTGGTAGTGGGCAGCCGATAAATGGCCACAAGTCATTCTAGAATTTTACTTAATTCAAAGTGGATGGATTCAGACCATCATATGTGATAATATTTTTGAAATGTAGCCAATGAAAACTGATCCTATCACCGGCTATCAATCAATGCACTTTACTGGAATCCAAATTCACCAGAACCAGTGGACACATCCAGATCAGTAATAAATATTCTATACAGTTATATGACACACGGTTGTGATAATGCATTGTGCCAACAATGGAAGAGCTGAGTATGGACATAAACTACATTCCACAATTCTAAAATGGTCCTTGCCAGCAGTGTATGGAAATAGGAAACCACCACTGTGTTTTCTAAAAGCCCAGTAAAGATGAAACACTAACAAAATGTGAATCAGTATTTGAAAATCAGTTTCCACAGAAGATGCAGGTTTAGACATTAAATGCAGTTATCCTATACATTGGCTGTATCACGGGGGGTATTGGTAATGCTACAGAATTAATTGAACATATGGGCTTTTGCATTCTATGAGATGCAGATGACAACAGCTGTTGATTTTTATACCTTCTGTTTATCTAAATGGTGTTAGAATGTTAACATTTGCATTTTTAAAGACAGCATATAGTAGTTGTAATGTTGCATGAGAGAATGCCGTATACTGCATCTACAGTAGGAGCCAAGCCTCTTTAGGGTTTATACAATTAAGACTGAGAGGTGTCTTTGCTGGCCTTGTGGTGTGGGACCAAGCATGTGTCGTGTGGTTGAGGAATGGATGGTGATTTCTCATCTTGGTGTCTAATGGAGACTGAGCAAGTTGCTAAGGAAAACAGCAAATGTTACAGGGGCCATATGGGCATAATTCATACCTTCTGGCCATATACTGGTATGCACATCATATGAACACATTATACTACATTTATTTTATTTATTATTTATTTATTAAATTTTATTAACTGGGTAAGCCCACTGGGCCCTGAGAGTCCCTTTTTCAGGGGCGACCCGGAGTTTGTTGCATATAATTTTAAACATACAGTCAGGTAGTACAGTGTCAGACATATTGTACAGGATTACAAGGACAGTATACAATTTTACAGTTTCTGTGGAAGAGGGCAGGAGGTACATGATATTAGTTAATACAGTAGTACAGTGCAGTACGTCTAATACAGTAACTATCTACTGTTCCTACTAGCATTTAAGGCATCCTTCATTTGTCCCAGTTTTCTGTGCTATCGGAGGCAAAGCACCACACAAAAAAACTATCTGCACGCGTGTGGGGCCAGTAATTTACAATTAAGGACAATGTTTGAATCCTGCAAATGGCGCCAACTATCAGTGTTCAGGACAACAGCCTCAGTTTGTACCGCGTGGCGTCTCACCCTGTATCTCCGTACCTGGGTTCCAGCTTGTAGGGAGGGCTCCCTGTGTAGGCCCTCACGACCTAACCTTCCTCCCTACTGGGGGGGGTCTGTGGCATCATCCGTACCTCGGTGACCTGGGTTCCAGCTTGTAGGGAGGGCTCACTGTGTAGGCCCTTATGACCTGACCTTCCTCCCTTCGGGGGGGGTGTCTGTGGCTTCGCCTGTACCGGTGGCCTGGTTCCAGCTTGTGAGGCCCCCTGTGGGCCTCATGACCTGACCTTCCGCCTTCGGGGTGTGTGTGCCTGTGGCCGTCTGCATTCCTCGTGGCCTGGGTTCCAGCTTGTAGGCAGGGCTCCCTGTGTAGGCCCTCATGACCTGACCTTCCACCCTTCGGGGGGGGGGTGTCTGTGGCATCGTCCTACCTCGGTGGCCTGGGTTCCAGCTTGTAGGGAGGGCTCCCTGTGTAGGCCCTCATGACCTGACCTTCCGCCCTTCGGGGGTGTGTGTGTGTCTGTGGCGTCGTCCGTACCTCGGTGGCCTGGGTTCCAGCTTGTAGGCAGGGCTCCCTGTGTAGGCTCTCACGACCTGACCTTCCTCCCTTCGGGTGGGGGTGTCTGTAGGGTTGCCACCTTTTAAGAAGCCCAAAGTGGGACATTTCTTACTGAAACATGATTTTTCGCAGGACAGTACGTAACCTCGACCAATGCAACAGGCTTGTTTTCTCTATATAATCAGAATTAAGGCTAAGTATTATAGTGTCTTAGTTGCTTCTATTGTTTCTTACCATTTTAAGGTATTTTAGTTAAGGTATTGTAGTTTTCTGCAACATTTAGTGGAAAGTTGGAAAATATTTTTTTTACTATAAAATCAGGACATGTAATATTTTTCATGTTTTTTTTGCAGGACAAAGCTGCCCAAATCAGGACTGTCCTGCGAAACTCAGGATAGGTGGTAACCCTAGGTGTCTGGGGCATCGTCTGTACCTCGGTGGCCTGAGTTCCAGCTTGTAGGGAGGGCTCCCTGTGTAGGCCCTGGGGGTGTCTGTGGTGTCGTGCGTACCTCGGTGGCCTGGGTTCCAGCTTGTAGGGAGGGCTCCCTGTGTAGGCCCTCATGACCTGACCTTCCCGGGGGGGGTGTGTGTGTCTGTGACGTCGTCTGTACCTTACATAGTGAAAAACATGCTGTAAATAATCAGTAAAAATATGTAGTATATCATATAGTGAAACACAAACACTGTATAATGAAACACATACTGTAGCTAGATAGTGCAACACACACATTATATATACAACATGGTGCAGCACATAATATTATATAGTAAAACATACTGCATTCTGCACATCATATCATGAAACACAACTGCATTATAGTGACACACAAACACTGTATAATGAAACACATACTGTAGCTAGATAGTGCAACACATACATTATATATACTACATGATGCAGCACATAACATTATATAGTAAAACATACTGCATACTGCACATCATATCATGAAACACAACTGCATTATAGTGAAACACAAACACTGTATGATGAAACACATACTGTAGCTAGATAGTGCAACACATACATTATATATACAACGTGATGCAGCACATAACATTATATAGTAAAACATACTGCATGTCATATCATGAAACACAACTGCATTATAGTGAAACACATTTAAACCACCCTTTAACATGGATTTGAGGCGCTATTTTTATAATCAGAAAGTGATGGGGAGTTAATCAGAATATGGTGGGGATTTGGAATGACTGCCTGAATCACTGGTTGTCAAGATCACTGGATGCTTTGAAGCTTAATTTGGATAAATTTACTGTATGTCAATGAGTAATTTGACATGTTACTTCCCTGAGTCAGTGTGTGTGTGTGTGTGTGTGGTGGGGGGGAGGCAGTCTTGATGGGCAGCCTACCTTCTTCCATCCCTGTGACCATAGTAATGACACAGTATAATACTGATGTATATAGCATAATACAGTGAAACACATATTCTATATAGTGAAACCCATGCAGTACATTATATAGTGAAAACATAATCATATACTGAAACACATATATCGAAACACACACTATGAAGTGCAACACATATATTTATTTATTAGTTCAAAAGTTTCTCCAAGAAAGACATACTCAGTTGCTAACAGCTTGTTTCCAGATGCATCCAGGGGGTAAGGGCAAGTGAAAATAGATGAGAGGAGGAAATGTCAAAAGTATTAACAGGATTATAAAAATAGAAGTCATACACAGCAAAACAGTGGTAAAAATTTATCAAAAATTGATTGATTTGTTTTATTGATAACATACCTTTTATTTAAGTCTATAAAAAGAGAAACGTGTCAATGCTCAATGTTGGAACTGGACAAACTTATAAAGTAAAAAAATGATAAATGTACAGCAATACAGTATTTCAAAGGAACATAATCATAAACATTGTACGGCCAGTCAGTGTACAGATAATAGATAAAAATTGTTTTGCTAGGCAAAGGGAACTGCTTGTACAGGTAAAACTGGGGGGATGAGGGGAGCAGAAAGGCCAGAGAATGCAAGTGGGGGGAGGAAGTTAAGAGATATAGGTCATGGATAATTGCAGGTGGGAGTAGAAAGTCACTAACAAGAAATTTAAGGGAGAAAGCAGATGAGGCAGAGTGTATTGACAGGGGAAGGGAAGACCAGAGTTTAGGAAAGCAATATGAGAAAGCAGATTGACCAGCTATAGATTTCCTAGAAGGACTATAGAGGGAATGGGAAATATTAGGGCAACGTGGGTAAGAGGAAGGAGGGGGAGAGGATGTTGGGGATATAAGGTATGAGGGAAGGGAACTAAACCAGTGTTTGGATATAAAGGAGACACAATGGGAAAGTGCCTGGCATCAAGAGAGGAGAGTGAAAGAGCAGAGTAGGCAGAGCAGTAGTGGATATGAGAGACAGTCTAAGGCAAGATGACAAAAAGAGTGACAGAGGGGGGTTCTGTCAGGGAAGGAAGGATCTGGAAGTTCTACTGTAGGCAAAATCGCCATAGTCAAAAATAGGGAGAATCATCTTTAAGGTGGGCAGTGAATCCACAGCTGGGTTCAAGTCCAGCTGGGATACATAAAAGCTTAGTCAGTGTCAGCAGAAAAAGAACACTGGTCCATCCAGTCTGTCCAGTTTTACCGTGACCCCATGACCTATTGAGTAGATGGGGTTTTCGCTCTCACCTCCCCCCCCTTCCTGCTACCACCATTGAGTCACTTTGTCTCAGCTGTGCTTGAACCCAATGTTTTTTTCACCCACTATCTCTGCTGATACTGTAGTCTGTTCCATGGCACAATCACTTTCCCAGTAAATTAAAACTTTTTTGAATCAATCCTGAATCCCCCTCCCCCCACCAGCTTACATTAATGTCCCATTGTTTTCAATACACTGTCCTTGCTAAATAGTTCCTCACAGTATACCTTGTTTATTCCTTTCAGGAACTTGAAGATCTTTATCATGCCCCCTCCCTCCCTTCTGGCCTCCAGGAAGTACAGGTTTAGTGCCATAAGCTGATTCTCATACGATCTGCCCTGTTGGCCATGAATCATTTAGGTTACTCTACACTAGATTCAGGGGGCCGGTTGTGGCTGCAAACAAGGGCAGGAAAGTAGGGGTACTATGGTCTCAATAAGGTGGCATCTCCAGGATGCATTGCCCAGTGTAGAGGGACCTCTCCTGAGTAGACTAAGTGGACCAGATATTTTTATTCCTGTAATAATCTGTTTCTATGAAACCTACGTATTGAAGCACAAACATTATATACTGTAGTAAAATGGACACTGTATAGTGCAATGCATACACTGTGTAGTGAAAAACGCACAGTGTATCATGCAGTAAAACACATACACAGTATGGTGCAACATATATATTGCGTAGTGAAACATATCTGAATAGAGAAACACATCATATACTGAAACACAAACACTATGCAGTGCAGTGTATACACTGTGTTGCAAAACACATACACTGTATAGTACAGCAGGTACTGTACATGACATAGTAAAGCACATACCACTATATAGTAAAATACATACATCATATAGTAAAAGAGCTACATTGTATAGTCAAATATGTGCCCTATATAGTAATATGTATATATTATATTGTGAAACATGCACTAAATAGTGTAACACATACATTGTATAGCAAAACACATACGCTATACAGTGGTAACCTACAGTATAGTGCATCAGTTTCATAGTGAAACTCATACATCATGTAGTGAAACACAATATATAGTGCAACACATACACTGTGTAGTGAAACTCATACATCATAAAGTAAAACATACACCATATAGTGCAGCACATATAGTACTGTGTTATAAATTCTTGAGTACTGTATATTTAAATCAGCCTTGAATATTGTATACTGGGACTTACCTCTGCATTCCACTGTGCACAGGGAAACATATTTATCAAACAGTAAAATGCATACACTATATAGAAAAGCACTATAAGGTGGCATACTTACATCATATACTACTGTAAGACTTAGAAACTATTATGCAGTAACCTTCATGTATTACAGATAAAGAAGTTGTCATTGATAGTTTATTTGTCCCACTGTACATAGATTTGCATTGCTAAATTATGGAGAAATTATATGATGATCAAGCATTGCTTTCATCTATATTATTAAATATTAATAAGTATTGTAAATTTAAACATCAAACTTGCTTCCTGTTGTATTGATTTTAAAGCAGAATTTGATTTCATCTTAAGAGCTCTGCTTTGGAACAACTGAAGAAATCTGTTAGAAACTAGTCTAATGTTACCATGGTCCTATAGTACAGTTACTGACTTTAATAAGATGTGGCTTCCTAACAGTAGCTGATGGAGAAAGTTGAAACTAACAAGGGCATCCACCAAGGGAGCACATTGATGCCCTTTCTTTTCAACATTTATATAAACGGATTCCTAATTGAACTCAGTTGTCCACATTATCATTCTCCCAAACTACAGAGTCCACAAATTGCTATTCTTGCTTATATTGATGATATTGTCCTCTTATTACGACTACTCTATGCCTTAAAAAGCAACTTGCTAAAGTATTTTATCTGTCAAAGGAAAAACAAGTCATGTGCTTTGGGAAAGCAACACGAAAACATGCATGGTTTCTAATCCGTATGAAACTAGAGACGGTGAACAAGTATGCTATACCTACTTGGGAGTTAAAATAACAATACTAAACTGGAAGAAACACATTTTATGTCACAGACTAGAAATGACCCAAGTCGGCTAAACAATCCCAAGATTTAACCATCTTTGTTGAGGAAATTGCATAAAAAGTACCCTGAAAGTTACAGGCAAAACTGAACCTACAAATCCTATGCACTGCTGAAATCTGGGGAATATCAAATACGCTCGGTCTTGAAACCACCATAAATAAATTATATATGGAAAAGATACAAGACAGCCGGCACCCTGGTGGCTCTCCAACTTTACCGCTCACTCCGTAACTCCTGTACTACGCTTCTACGACAGGCCAAAGCCAACTACTTCAAGGCCTCCTTCCACACAAATATAAACCACCCAGCAAAATTCTGGAAAACAATTCATTTTTCTCCCCCCACCCCAGCCCTCAATGTAGAAGGCTCCATCATCACTGATCTAGGTGCAGTGGCCTCAGTTTTCAACACCTTTTTCACTAGTTGTGCATCCTCTCTCCTATCCTCCCTCCCCACCCCACAAGTCCACCCCCTCCCTGTCTGCCCACCTCTCCAGCTTCACCTTTCTCCCAGTTACTCTGACCGAAGTGCATAAAGCCCTGCAGGCTCTCAACCCTTCCAAAGGCAAATGCCCTCTGGTCTGGACTCCAAAATGCTCCACCTATCTACCTCTGCCATCGCCGCCCCACTGGCCGCTCTCTTCAATCTCTCTTTCTCGCAGGCTGAAATCCTATCTGACTGGAAGCGTGCCACCGACATCCCCCTCCCTAAAGGCGGAGACCCCTCCTCGCCAGGAAACTACCGCCCTATATCCCTACTCCCCATCCTAGCTAAACTACAAGAGCACCTTGTTCTCTCCCAACTTTTCTCCTTTCTCGACTCTTCCTCTTTCTTCACACCCTACCAGTCTGGATATAAGAAGTTGCACTCCATCATCACCTCACTCCTAAGGCTCACAAACACCATCCTCACTGGAATGGAACATGGGTACACCACCAAAGCCTTTGATACTGTCTCCCATGCTCTTTTGCTGTCCAAACTCTCCCGCACTGGACTTTCAGGTGCTGCCACCAGCTGGCTCCAAACCTATGTGGCAGGCAGGTCACAAGCTGTAAGAATAGGCTCTTGCACTCTGTCCCTCTACCTGTCACCTCCGGGGTTCCCCAGGGCTTGGTCCTTGGCCCATTACTGTTTTCCATTTTTCTAAACAACCTACCATCAGTTTGCCCACACACATCCATTCACATGTATGCTGATGACACTGTACTGTTTGCCTCAGGTCCCTCCACCTCTGATGGGGCTGCAAGACTCCAGGAGGACTTCAGTGCTGTTCAGCTTTGGTTTCACTCTAACTAGCTTTTTCTTAATCCCAAGAAAACTGTCTCACTAACCTTCAGCATGCGGCAATGACTCTCCCATCTCTCCTCAATCCCCACTTTCCACACCACTGACAGGTCCCCCTTGGAAGATTGCACCTCCGTCAGATACCTCGGGGTATGGCTCAACCAGCACCTCGACTTTTCTGTTCATATCGACTCAATCCACAAAAAACTTCATCCCAAACTGGGCACCGTATATCACAACAGGGCCTGCTTCCCTTTGCCCGCCCGCAAAGCAATTGTACAGAAAATTATCCTCCCAATTATTGACTATGGGGACGTAGTCTACAGCACGGCCCCTTAGTCCACCTTAACGAGACTAGATCCCCTCTTCCAAATCTTCTGCCGTTTTGCCCTGGACTGCCCACCCATGACACATCACTGCATCCTTTTCAAGTCACTTGACCTGCCGTCACTACAGGAACAGAGACAGGTCCACTGTGCCAGGGTTACAGCAAAATTCTGGACACAGTCCCTTCCTTCATACCTCGAGTCCGCCCTCTCTGTCCAGCACCCCTCTGCATACGCGCTCAGGAACACAGACTCCTGGCTCCTTTATGTCCCACGTATGTCCACATCTAATGGCCAAGCTGCCTTCAGCTTCCATATGTCCAAACTATGGAACTCCTTGCCTGTAGACATTCAGCACTTAGACAGCACTCAGAATCTCAACCATCTCCTCAAGGCGCAGTTCTCCTCCACCTGCTCATGCACCTAGCTCGTTCCTATCTTGCTGCGCCCATCCACCTGTTTTCATGGGTCTCTCAGTCTGCACCTCTAATAGGTATTAAATGAAAATGCATGCTAGGCACTTTAATTTCTATTAAGAGTTGTAGTGCTAATTCTCCTGCTTGTTATTCTGATCTCCCATCTACTTTGTAACCATTTGGGATATCGGCTCTGTAGACTATTGTACTGTAGTTGCCATTGTGTATTGATTATTGTATTGTATATATTCCTGCTTCCCCTCACCCAGGACGCATCTGGAATCGAGTGATCACTGCTCAGCATGCCTTCCTGGTAAAACTCTGAATTAAATAAATAAATAAATAAATATCTGTACTAAAACTCCCAGCATAAACTCCCTCTAATACTGGCTGAACGTGTCGTATTCTCTGAGAACTGCAATTACCAAATTAATTTTATGTGTCTTTGGTTAAAGCTCAATGATACGTATGAGGATAACTTCTGTAGCTTGTGTTTAATGAAGAGTATTGATTACAATGAAAAAGGGATGCAGTTTGACAGGCTCTCTTTTAAGAAACATTTATTAATTATAGGTCTTTGTAACTATTGGCATTTTCCCATGATAGCTGACTTTTTAGCTGCATAAATTGAGTTAAAGAAAATACTTGAAGACATCAAAAAGCAAACAATTCTGTTTCTAATTATTTTGCAGAAATGGGGCCTTTGGCTTGCAAATCATAAAATGACACTGAAAAATGATTTACCTATTGTAAAAAATCTTGGACATAGAAGATTGAAAATCAGTCCTAAGATTTGAAACCTTGAGTACTGATGCATTTTGATTTAAGCAAGCTCATCTAAACAACTTTTCCAGTGGTCACTTTAAGAAACCAGAAGACATTAAGCATGTCCTTCCTCTTAAGGTTCCCCAGGTATAACAACTGAGGAGACTTTTTTTCAAAAATGTTTATGCCACCTGAGGAGACAGTCAGTTGTCTTCATAACCATCCAACATTGCTTTTTTAAAATAACTATTTATGTAAAGAAAGTGAAGAAAGTACTGAAAAGAAGCAAGAAGGAATGGGTGTTAGAGGGAGTAGGGGGAAAGGAACTGAGAGAGAGAGCTAGTCCGTAAGATAAGAGGGAAGGGACGTAAACCAGAATTTTGAGATGAGGGTTTTAATGTTTAATTTATTGTAAAATTGTTTTTTAACTAGTTGATTGGTTAAGTAGCGTGGCATGATATCCGGTCTGAACATCAACATGGATTTAGAAAAGGACACAGCCACACCACAGCCTTGGTCAGGTTAGCTTTGATCAAGGGATGCCTACAGATGTCATCTTTATTGACTTGACCAAGGCCTTTGATCTGGCTGATCATCAATAGCTCATAAAAAAAACTGCAGAAAATTCATATGGCAAATTACACTCTAAATTGGTTTGCTCACTATTTGATAGAGCGTTCTGAACAAATGAAGATCAGAGTTATCTAGTCTATCTCTAACATGAACCAGGATGTGAGGTTGAACAAATTTGGTTATAAAAGAAACTAAAGCCATGTTTACAAAGCTCACCTTGCTCCTTCAGTGGAGTGTTGCTGAGCTGCCCCAACTCAAAAGATGCTTGTCTCACGCGTCTACACAGCTGCCCCCATCACCAATGTAAGACGCACTGGAGAGGGGCTGGGAGTCGGGGCAGTTGGTTGATGGAAGCACCCGCAAGATGTTTTATGTGGGAGCAAGCAGTGCAGCCTGTCCACACAGCCACGTACTCCACTCGCTCCTGAACGCGTCCACAGACTTTCTGGGAACGTGGAGCAAGGGAGCGGCTTACAGCGATTCGGTAAGCTTCCACACGGCAGCATTTACATCTCAGCAACCCGAACGCTCTGATTGCTGCAGTGCAAATGCCGCTGTGTAAACACTGCTTAAGTGATACAACTTTGGAAAACATTATTTTTGGTAGCTCTGGGAAAAAGCATGAGTCCCACAGGGCTCTGTTTTAGGGTCCTTACTGTTCTCTGTATTTACCAGCGATCTGCTAGCTTTATGGAAAGATACACATTTCTATTTATTTACTGTTTGTTTACCACATAGGGTACACTAGACATGTAAATGCCTATTTTTGGCTACAAACTGGGAGGACATAATAATGTGAACAGTAAACACAAGATAATGCATAGTGCAGAAAAATAGCCTGGGTTCAGGCAAACACCGTACAACAGGGTAGCTTACAGAAGGACATGGTAGCTAGGGACATGACCCAAGACATGAGGTTGAACAAAATAATTAGCAAATTTTATGTACACTGATGACATGGTGCTGTATAGTAGAGTGATAATTTTTGTCTTCAACAGGAGTCGCTGAATAGTTTGCTGAATAGTTTTGCAGAACTCAATAGTTCAACAGGAAAAGCTTCAAAAAGAGTATGGTGCTCTACAAAATTGGTTTCTTTCAAATAGTTTGGTTTTAAAAGAAAAGAGAACAAAAGTTAAGATGTTGGGATTAACACCATGTTCCAAACAGGAACACATTTGGTTATAAAAGGGACTAAGTGATACAACTTTGGAAAAATATTATTTTAGGTACCTGTGGATAGTGCTGGACCAAAGTTTAACTACAGGACTGCATATAAATCAGACTGCAAGAAAGTAAGTGCCAAACTGGGCTTTGGCCCAAACTCCTGAAAGGAAACTGTAGCAAAGTAAACCTTATTACCAATGCTAGAGCACATGGATCACAGATTCTCTATAATTCCAAAGTCAGCACTATCTCCAAATATGTGACCATTTTTTTTGTTAGCTCATTTATTAGTCTATTCTTCCTGCTTGCTGGCCAGCCCCCTTCAACTAATCTCCACATCCCCATCACCCCGGTGTCCAGCTGGACTTACCTGTCTAGCTCTTTCCCCCAGGGCTTGTCCCCTCGACAGGGTTGGCGGTGTCCCCCTCATAGCCGCACCGAGACAGGAACCGGATGGCTCACGTGTGCCCAGATAGCCTGGTGTGGGGCCTGCGAGAGATCAGCATCATCCTGCCAGTTGGTCATGTTTTCCCTTCTTGTTGTTCCCTGGTGCAGAGGAAGTGGCATGCAGTAACACCAGTGGCTGGGCCGCATGTACTGTAGCACACAGCACGCTGAGCATCTGCTCCACCTCCCCTCCCTTCTTAGAACAGTCCCTGTAGTGCTGACCCCCAGCCACCACTAGGGGCCACATTAGCACTGGGCACCAGACCCACCCCTCCCTGGAGGAAGAGGAGAGCAGTCTCTGGTATGCTCGATCCTCCTCCTCCTCCCCCAGACAACCCTCCGACTCCTGAGTTCACTTCCAAACCCAGAGTGTTGGCGATGCAAGCAGTAGTGCTACTGCTGCACTGGCGGGTCAGCCCCTGATATGCGATCACTTTTAACAATATTTGTGAATGTGGCTTAGGAGCCCAGATACATACAGTCCCTATCATTGCGACCTGTATAAATATACAGTATGGGAATACTTTCATCAACATCAGGAATATGTTTCCAAAATGACAATTTGTTTGATCAAGTCTTAAAGCAGAAACAATGACTTGTCCTGTTTCTTTCTAGAGGAAACTGGCCCTTATAAATTTAGAACTGCAGTATGAAGGAAATTCATAGGATTAAAATGTCATACAAATGTTGGCAGAGGATCTGCTGCAGTATACATTTTAAAACTTGCTAATAATCTACCTGACTTTGTAAAAATGACACTGCGTAGATGTTCTAGAGATGAACTTTTCAAGTACTTATCTAGTTGTGAGTTATTAATGTTACTTTTAACAACTGAATTAGTATTGTTACTGATGATTTTGTATGTCTGTTTTTTTTTCTTTGTTTTTGTTAGAACTCAGCTTTATTAGACCACATGCCATATTACAACAGGTACAACAGTCAGCATTTCCATGCATTTGTGTAGAATAGCAGCTAAATGTATATTGGATTATAGGGCATCACAGCCCTCTGTCATCTGTTGTAACTTCTTGAAGGCTGAGGTCCACACCAGTTAATGCCATTTGTACATTAGCCTACCTCTCCTGCTGTATGCACTCCAGCTTACCCACTATTACAATTTATTAAGAATGCGCCTATGTCCAAGTATCATCTTCTTTTTAACTTTTCCTGTTAAATTTGTTCCCCTTGATTATCTCCAAATTTAATACCTGTTAAAAAAACCATAACATGTCCCCATTTCAACCAGAGACTGGCCAGCAACATTACAACTATATGAAATCAAAGTAGTTCATAACAGTGATTGCTGTCACATACCAACACAAATGACTGCTTTTTCTCCACTACACCTCACTCCCGGGGTCCGATATTATGATGGTAAAAGAACACCAGGTCACCCCCATTCCCTCTGTAAGGGCTATCCTGCATCCCCATCGGGCCCCACTCCCTATTACATTTCCAGAGCACACATCCTTGCCACCTCTCAATGTGCGGTTATTTTTGTAGATTTAATCTGGTTGTCACCATTTCCATGTCATGGAAGTGGTTAACCCACCTGATCCATTCATCAAGGTTTTTTTTTTTTTTAACTAGTCTGTGTTTTGTTAAATATGCTGTTGTCTAACCTTTGTACCCCATCCCAGGCACAGCTGAAAACGGGTTGCATGACCCAGTCTGTGTCCTGGTTAAACAAAGAAATACAAACAAATAAATATATGAAGGGGCACTCCTTTTAATTTGCCTTTCACCACGTTTTCATCAGTATTCACAGCTGCACCCTTTGATTAATGTCACTTTTATTATGAGTAGGCTAAACAAGCATACAACAGAACTTGCATCCAACAAACGCTGCTCCCTGCCTGACCTTATGGGACAAAAGTTGTTCATACATCAGCAGAGTAATACAGATGAAAAACTGGAATGCTTCTTTTATTTTTTTAATGTAAAAGAAGTGCTAAAGCAGATTTGAAATGTGGAAAGCTGTATTTTACAAGACAAGAGAAATGGGGTAGTCTTAAATAGAATAAAACAAGTAAATACGTTTTCAGTATAACATGCACTGCTGCTTTAAAATTCCTGGCAAACTATTTGCCCACCTTTCCTTTCATATTCATAGTAACATTGTAGTTTGGGCTAGGTCACAAGAACATATTTATTTATTTAGTTAGTTTTTGTTAACCGGGTTAGGTGCACTAGCCAAAGTTGACTATTTTCAGGCACGACCCGGGAGAATACATTCATAAAATAAGATGAGATTATACAATGCATAGTACATAGTACAGGTACATAGTGTATAGTACAAGTAGGTTAGAATACATAGTATCTGAACAGAGGCTGTCTCTTGTATACATCTAGTATTTGTTTAGGTAGTCTGTTATAATAACTATGTAAGATTCACAGACAGTTTTACCTGTACCTGAAGCACTGTCATGTTCCTAGGTTTGTCAACCCACTACAATATATCTAAGGAGTGTGTTTTCTTGAGCTGATTCATGCTTTGCTTGCTATTATCTTGCAATATATTCAGTATCTATCTTTGTATTATTGTGGCATTGTTTTTTTGCTAACCATTACTTTTACCACTACGTTACGTAAAACTGTTTTTGACACAGTTTTTTTTTTTAATTCCTTATTTCTGTGCCTTGCTGCGGCGCCTACCGGCGGGGGCATCCAGCCGCCAGCCCTGCCCGAGAGGAGAGCAGCAGGCTTACTCACATGATTAGGGGGTCTGGCATGGCCGTGGCTGACCCACTTGAGGGCTTCTCCATCCCTGTCAGTTGAACAAGCCAACCCCCATGCGATTCCACGACAGTCCTACCCTGAGACAGAACACGGCCATCAAGCTGCAGTCGCGCCCAGTCTCTTTCCATTTCTGCCCCAGTGAGAGTGGGCGTGCAATGATGTCCATGCACAGATGTACGCCGCGCTCCCCCCTCTCTAAGCACCGCACGGCTTCATTACCTCCAGGCGTCCCCAGGGACTGCCAGAGCACGATGCAGAACCCACCCTTTTCCCCAGGACTAGGAGAGCTGTCATGAAACATTCAATCCTAGTCTACCCTTGCCAATCCCTGACAGCCCAGGCTTGTTCCCGAACCCGGGTCACCGGCGTGGAGCGAGGTGTGACGTCCAACGCCTCAACCCTCAGCGCCACCAAGCCAGCTTTTGACACTGTTTTCTGCTACGTTGTGCCTGAAAATAGGCATTGTATTGTCTAGGGCACCAACCTGGTAAACAAAACTTACACTAAGTAATGTTGTGCACTGTGTTTGGTCTTCCCTTTTCTCTGGGTCTCTGTAAACTGCTGTTCTGCATAACCTCAGTGTATTTATTATCAATTTCTACTGTAACTAACTGTCTATACATCTTACATACCACTCTCAGTGGAATTATTGTTCAGAACTTCTACTATAATTAATTATCTATGTACACCTTGCATACCACGATCTGTGTATTTATTGTTCTCTGTCTTATTGTATGTGATTGTTTATGTACGTATTGCATAGCATGCATTACCTGCTGATTTTGTTTTCATGCAGCTTTGTACCCCTTTTGGTGGCTTGTCAATTCTGTCCCCACTTCCCCTGGACTTGCCTGGAGCTGGTTCCCCCATGGCTTGCCCCTGTGAGGAGGCCACAGGAGGGAGGGCCCCCCCTCCGAGTACATATCCAAAGGCCACAGAGGTCCAGGTGGTGGTGTGGGTTGGGGAGACGCACAGGGCACCATGTAGCCCACGGGTTCCCAGTTCCATTTTTCACCACTGGCCATGGCGGCCTAAGTGCTTGCTTGTGGAGGAAGGTCGAGATGGCTTGCCACCCTTCCCTGGAGAAGGAGAGCAGTCCCAGGAATGCTCAATCATCTCCCCATGCTGGCTGACACCCATTGATCCAAGTCTGTTCCTGAACCTGGTTTGCCAGTGTGACGGCAGGTGAGGCACCAGTGCCTCAGCCCTCCATGCCACTCGGCCGACCTGTTGATTTGTATTCCTGCAGCTACCTTGTATCCCCTCTCCCCCAGGTGTCAAAAGGAAGGGTGCCCATTCCAGACTTTGCTTACTGGTAAAAAATGTTTCCAAATACTAGATAAAAAAAATAAATGGTATCATAGTAATTAAACTCCAGAAGGGGCAATAGGTCCATAAAGTCTGCCCCCACCTCTGCCTCATAGGCAGAGACCAACAGGCATGCTGTGCAAACATGTACTAATTTATAAAACTTTCCCACCAACCCACTCTACTACCCAGGGTACCTTAGTGATTCCCTCGGTAAACAGAAACATTGTCGAGGCCTACCTTGAAGCCCTGTATTGTCTTCATGTACATTATCTCTACAGGTAGGTTATTCCATAGGCTTGCCACACCCTTTGGGAAAAGAAGTGCCTCCAACCTTTACTTCTGAATGTGGCACTTTTGAGATTCAGAGTGTGTCTCTGCACCCTATTAGAGCACACCAGATAGGACTCAAAGGGGCTTAGCCAATCAGTCCTGATGAGTGAGCCCCACAGTGGGGTGGGTGGAAGCCACAAAGGGTGACTGAAGGTGGGGCAAGTCCCAGAGATGATGGGTGTCGGGCTGGGGCAGACGTGTGGAAGGGGGCCAGCTGGACAGAAGGGGGCAGAACAGAAAGTTTAAAAAAAAATCCACTAAACTGATTAATTGCTGCCTTTTGTGGACATTGTTGACTCCCACCCTGCCCCGCAGTGAAACAGTGACCATCTGTGCAAAAATAAGTGGATGAAATCCATTAAGAATGTGGGGTCCTTGGCACTTCACTTGTTCTTACTGAGACATTTTAATGCTCATGCCAAACACACAGCTTGTGAACGTGATATGTCTGACATCAGTAGGGATGCAGAACTACCTTTTCTTGACAATATATTTATCACTGAGAAAAATTATCATGAAATGGCCATTATCATGGTTTTACAGAATAAGCTTGTGGTTGTCCATCTTATTGATACGAATTGCTTATCTTTAGGTCAACTTGATTAGATAGATTTATTACTGTCTCATATCTGTGCTAGCTACACATAAATGCTTAGATTTTTTCCACAAAATGACAATAACTTTACACTGTTATCTTGGGCAGGTTCCGATCATCTGGAGAGCACATTTAATAACTGGTAAAATAAAACTCAAGACGATGCATGCAATTTCCATTCTTTTTGTTATATATTTGTTTGATACAGGTAAGAAGGTACTGAGACAGTTGACCCATTTTCAGTCCTGACAAGGCAAAATACAAAGCACAGCAAATTATGGACAGTTTACAGAAATACAATGATTGCACAAAATCAGTGCATATATTAAATAGAAAACATGTTACATAGTCAACAACAGAAGCAGATTCCAAGTATCATAAATTGAAGAGAAACTAGTCAACTATCAAAAGTAAAATGGAGATGTGAAATGACAGCTGGGTTCTCAGAAGAACATGCTGTTCATCTCTCCCTAGTAGAATTAACTGCTTTTAGTGATTGCTACTGGCCTGGTTTGATCTTTCTTGACTGAAAGTGAACCGGGGGTACAGGGCATCTGCTGAGGTTGTGGTGCTAGCTAGTCATGCAAAGTATCCAGGGTCTTGGATTTGGCTTCTTGCTCTTTCCATTATCGGAATAAAGGCAGTAAGTGCTGACATGTGACTTAGCGTGGAAAGGAAACTAATTGGGGGGACAACCTTCCAGGTGGGAGCGACTGATAAATGAACAGAGTTGCTCCCTTAAGGATGGTTCCTTCACCCTGTAATGAGAGAGCAGGTCAGCTTGTGAGTGACACGTTAGTTTCTTAGAAGGGCCAGTGGCACTGTGGGGATGTTTTCAGTCTGGTTAACAAAGCATTCGGTTCATTTTCTCCTGAAGGAAAGCTGTTTTAAGTACATATTTACTAGATTTAGAAAAGTAAGAATTGCCTAATAGTGCTTGGTCATCCTTTGCAAGGATCTAATGTAGTTGTAGTGGAATTTAAGCCACACATTTGGATTCTTAGCACAGTAACAGTGCATGAGAGAGGCCTGAACTACAGTACTTTTCAATTTTAATAATTTTTCAGCTTCCTAAAAGGTTTTTCAGCATGTAATGATGTAACTAGTCAGGATTAGTCAGGATCCCACCTCCCCCTCATAGAACATTTCGCCCCTTGCCCATGCCATGGTCAGGGATATACCCTGGTCCCAGGGATATACCCTGTTTATGCCTGGTGTTATCCTGTCCCCTGGGTCCAGCTGCTACCCGATGGCTCACATGGCTTCTGTTCCTTGAGAAGGGGCTCCAGGTTAAATGACATTCATCCCCAAGGCAGTCTACCTGGTGGACAGGATCTGTTGTCGGGGGCACAAGGACACAGGGGGTCCAAGAATGGCAGCCATCATGCAGATGGTCATGGGATTTTTATACTGTTTTTTTCCCTGAAACCTCCATCCTCCCCTGGCATGAGTAGATCCTACTGATGGACTGGGAAGCATGCAGTGACATCTATGGAGGGAACAAACTCCCTTGACCCACCACAGAAGTTACTGCTTCCGTGGGTTCCCAACACCTACTTTCCTGCCTGCAGCACAATAACGGGCAGCAGTTGCTGAAGATGACTTGCCTCCTGCTACAGCAACTTGAGTTCGCTTCCATACTCCGTTCACCTGCACAGCAGTGTGATGTCTTGAGCCTTATGAGATAAAGGTATTTCCTGAAAGGGACTAATGTCCTGAGTGCTAGAAAGTTACTCATTTATGAAAACGAGAGCTGTAACATCAGTAATTCTATCATTGCAGTGTAAAGCCATGACTCCACGTGCATGTGGGCTTAGAAAAAGTCCAACTCGGCCATGCACAAGTTTTCGTGTGCTTCACTGCAATGTTGGCCATGCAGGTGCATAGAGGTCTGCTTGAGTTGCTCAGGTTGGGGAAAAGCATAAAAAGGTAAAAGAAGTGCTAAACAATCATTTTTAGTCCTGCTAGGACTTAGTATGGGGAGGCTAGTACAAGATATGCTGCTAATATCTATTTTGCGGGGAAAAAAATTAGCTAAGTGCTGACAGTGTCCTTTGCTCCCTGCTCAGTTTCTGTCACTTTGTATGGGGAGGCTATTACAAGATATGCTGCTGATATAGATTTTGTAGGAAACAAATAAAATTAGGTAAGTACTGACAATATCCCTCGCTCCTTACTCTGTTTTGTTGCTCCCCAGCTGTGCGTCATGCCTCGCTTGCTACTTACTGCTGTAATTGGAGCAAGAAAATAGTGCGGCAGGGAGGGGAGGAAGGAAGCATACTGTAATGAATGAAGAGGACTCGGAGAGATGTGATTCGACTTCACTCCGTGTAAGGAGCCAGCTGTGGTGCATTCAGCATTTGTCCACAGCCACGCCACCAGAGCCCCCTTTTCTGTATACGTTAGCAAGACATCAGCATAGCTCTTACTGTGCAACTGTAAAAGTGGGACAGAGTCTTCCTTTTTTTTTTCAGGTGGCCAGTGACGTAAGGGGAACCCAACACTGTATAACTCCAGCCTTCTGACCTTGTAGGGTGGGTGACCTTTACTGTCACCACCTCCTGGACTTGTCATTTGCTTAGTGTTCCATTTCAATATCAGTAGACAGTAAATAACTGACAAGCTTAATGAAGCAAGTCCTTTGCAAGAATTTTTGAAACTTGAAATATTAGGCATAGGTATCTGAGGACTGCCAGACAATTATATTTTTTTCCCTGGAGTCAGGGCTGGGGTACACCTAATAGAAGTGTGTTTTGCCTGCAAAATAAGCCCCAAACTTCACCACAGGGCATCTAAAACCTTAGAGCTTAGGGGGGACTTTAATGTAATTTTTTGCATGCTTTGCAAGGAAAAAAAAACCACCTCTCATTCTAAAAAAGAACACTCCCTGGAAAAAAAAATCCTGACAACAGCCCAGGAAAGGCATTTTCCTACAGATTGACTGTGTAGTTTGGTCCATGTGATCTTCATTACAAAAGCTGAGTGGCATTGCAGGTGTCCCTACCCTCGTCACTCTGTGTATTCCTGATCAGAAAGCCCTGGACTGGACTTAGCTCGTCCCCTCCTCAGTCCACCATGACTAGCTCTCCTGATCTTCTTTTTCCTTACTGATCTAGTCGCCTTGCTGCTTCCCAGGGCTGCTGCTGCTTGCTTGCATGTGGCTTTCGTCACCGCAGTTACTGCTGGGATCTAACTAGCTGAGTGGGAGCTTTTTACAGCGGGTCTTGCAACAGCATCACTCAGCAACCAACACGTCCTGGGGTGGGCACCCACATGTGCCCTTTCAGCTGTAGGAGGTACAACCTGCAGAGTGGGTGACATGACATCAGTGTACAGCTGTCCTATGCAGAGTAGGCAGGATGGTTGGGCTTGCCTTGAAGTTGCAGCTGGAGACTGGAGAGTAGCTAGAGTATGCTCACTGGGGTTGCTCCGCAGGACAGCGAGCCACAGCAGTGTAATGAGAGCTGCTGGGTGGAGCAGAGCTAAAGGGTTCCCGTTTATACTCCTGATCTGAGTGACTAGCACAATCTCTGTGACAGGAAAAATGTTAAGTTGTCCTGATCTGAGACTGAATGTGGTGCTGGCCTTTTTATGTGGAATCCTAGCAAGGGTCGGTCATTCATTAGGGGCCCTGGAGAGCCTACCATATTCTCAATTGTGGTGCTTTATTGGCTGCGTTCCTGTCCCAATGAGACAGCGATATGGAAAAAGTGCTGTATTGTTTCAGTAATGGATTATCAAAGTTTATAGCCCTTTGGCAACCATGGATCTTGTATATAATGAATATGGACTCTACATTTGTACCTTAAAACACTGAAAAAGTAACACAGTAGGGAGTTACTGTATTTTTATTTTTCAGTTACATGCTGAACAGGCCACTAAAAAAGGTTTTGACTTGTTATATTTTTTTGTTTTAATTACATCAGTTTTGTGGGTTAGGTAATGCAATACTCGTTATTGCTGTGAGGATCAATTTTCAGTGTTACTGTATGGTCTTGTACGAAAACAATATTTTACTAAAAACAGAATCTTTTACCTTGTATTCTGGCTGTAGTCTCCCAGTTCCTTTGTGTAATGTTCCGTAACTGTTACACAAGCCTTGTAAACATTTCAGAAGAGGAGAGTTCAGATCGATTAAAAGTTCCAGTCCCCTGAGTAGCAGTCAGTAGTGTTTTCTCCTAAAAATAGCAGTTAACAGAGTTTTCTCTTAAAAAGCACTGACTATATTATTATTTACCTTCCTTTAGTTTGGGTCTTCTGCTGAGACTGTACCAAAGTCATTAAGAGTTTCTGTCTCTTTCAGACAGTTGTAAAAGATGCATTTTTGCTGTAGATGTATAGATTTGTTTCCCAGCATGCATCTACCTATAAATTTATTGTTCCATCAGTGCATGATCTGTGACGGTTTATTATAATAAATAATGCGTTATGTTCGAATTTTCTGCTGCAGCATCTACTGTAAGTTAACACAATAGATCTTATAGCTTTACAAAAAGTTTAATTAAAACTCCAGTCAATGCTGGAGCTCATTTGTTACATGTCAGCAGTGAATCTCATTTACAAATCGATGAAAGTAAAAAAAAAAAAAAAGGAACATAGTCTCCAGATTGCTTTGAGCATACAATGGTAGCCAGAGTGAAGTCACAGTATACCTAGATGTACTTAGATATGTCACAAGAAACCCCAATCACTTCAATGGGAATTTCTGTTTGCTAAAAGTATGCTTGGGTACTGTACTACAAGTGTGCGGAGGCGAGGACCTTCCAGAGAGGGAATGGCCTACTACTTTAACAGAGTTGCAGCTCTTGAATCATACTAGGTTATATAAACATATGCTTTATAGAATGCAAATGGTGAGAACAGCCTGAGTTGCATCTGCTGATGGAGCTGGGGGCTGAGTAGTGGCGTTACCCTGCAAATGCTGTCTGTGGTTCCAGCAATACACAAGGAGTAGCTCAACTCAACTGATTTGCTCCTGTCTCCTGCCATAGGACAACATCTCTGAAGAACAACCCAGCTTGTTTGGCACACTGAGCAGTAAGAACTCACTGTAGTCCTTTGATGTCAAATGCTGACTCCTAGTTTGAAATTTCAGCCTATTGAGTACTGTGTATGCAGTACATCTCATGGATATGTATTCTGGCCACATCCTCATTACTGCCACCAGCAGAAGTGCAGTACTGACTGCTGTGTCAAACACTGATCTATAACAGTGGCACTGCAGAAGTGTTGCCTGCTTCTTGACTGGGTGGCAGCCTCAAAATGAAAAAAAAAAAATAGCTTTTCACCTTGTGCTATGTAAAGCTAGCAGACCCGCTGACTAGCAATTAGAAAAAGCAGATCTGCCACACCATTGCTGTAGGAACTACAATGTAGGCCTGTTAGTGCATTAAAACTTCAAATTCTTACACATCGAAGGCCCTAAAAAGCTTTGGACTTGTGCATCCTTTTGGTACCTGCTGCTGTTGTCTGTTCCTTTATGAATGGTTACCCGCTCTGTGGAAGTCAATCAAATGTCTTGGTTGAAATCCACAGGGGGTGTGTGCCTTATCTGTGACAGCTCCACACCACTAGGCTAGGCTGCTTTAACTTATTTATTTATTTATTTGCTTTTGTTAACCAGGTAAGCACACTAGACAGCCATATGCCTATTTTCAGGTGCAACCCGGGAGGGTTACAGGTGTCATACGGTGTACATCACAGTTACAGAAAGGGTGTGACCTGGGAGAGTTACCGGAGTCAGACATCATACAATTAACAGATTACAGAGTAGGGAAAAATCCGTAGGCGAGCTAGGCATTACAATAATGGCTCAGTAAATTGTGAAAAATATATGGGAGGAATACAGGTAGTAACATAGGAAATAACTCATAAACATGGATAGGCAGAGTACATAACAAGTCAGAGTGAGGAGACAGGAAGGTAACCTAGCAGAGCAGGCGTTACAAGGCTAGCTCTAGGACAAGGTAAACACTGTGCGTAAAACAGTAGCGGTGACAATGGTAAGTGCAGGCAGGGGGGTGCCGAAGGCAGGGGGGATGGGCCAGGTTGCTGGGCTGGAGCTGGGAGAAGGCGAGGGCAGAGGCGGGGGAGAGGAGGAGGGAGAGGCCCCACCCAAACCGGGGTGAGGGAGGGAGGGGGCAACGGAGTAGGATTATGAGGTGCAGGGCAGG
This sequence comes from Neoceratodus forsteri, assembly GCA_016271365.2. Lineage (NCBI taxonomy): Eukaryota > Metazoa > Chordata > Ceratodontiformes > Ceratodontidae > Neoceratodus > Neoceratodus forsteri. The sequence continues at coordinate 875,600,662 of CM057455.1, read as the reverse complement.
GGGGAGAAGGTTTCAGGAAATTCCAGAGGGAGGCTTTAAAGCTTGGATGGGAGGAGGAGGCCCTGACAAGTTCTGGGAGTGAGTTCCAAAGTTTGGGGGCATAAATGTGGAAGGACCGATCACCCGCGAGAGTGCAGGTCCTAGGAACGAGACGTTCTTGGGTTGTCCCGGGCCTGAGGTGGCAGGATGGGTCCCTAGGGTTAAGGGGAAGGGCAAGGGCAGAGGGGGAGCCAGAGCGGACAATGTTGTCGATGCAGTTACCTATAACGAAGGACCGGTGTTTCTCCGGGGGAGCCACTCTAGGCGGTTGTAGAGATCACACCGGTGGGTGAGGGGAGGGGCGGACAGTGCGAAGCAGCAGACATTGTTGTAGGCTGAGTCCCATTTTGATAGGCTGGTTTTAGGGACTGGGGCAAAAGTGGCGAGGCCATAGCAGAGAGAGGGGAGGAGGACTCCCCGGGCGAGGGCTAGGCGGGCAGCAGGGGTGAGGCAGCTATTGGCACGATAAGCTAGGGCAAGTTTGCAATTAGAGGCGTTGCAGATGTTACGGATGTGCAGGGTGAGGTCAAGCTGCTGGTCGAGGGTGACACCTAGGTACTTGGTGGAGGTAACCGTCTCGAGGGGGGAGCCGTCGGCCCCGAGGATACGCAAGGGAGCAGGGCAGGATTTTATTTTGTTCGAGGACCCAAATAACATAGCTTGAGTTTTTTTGAGATTGAGGGTGAGCCTGTGGTCACCCAGCCAAGTATGTATATGTTCAAAGTTGGAGTTAAGCTGGGAGTTAATGGTTGAGATGTCCTTGAGCTGGCCAGGACGAGATCATCTGCGTAAAGGGTAAAGTGGGCATGGGTAGGGACGGAAGATAGGTCATTGATAAATAGTGAGAATAAATAGTGAGAATAGGGTCAGACCAAGGACGGACCCCTGAGGGACACCACAGAGGACAGGGGAAAGGTTGGAGCATGTCCGGTTGAAGTAGGTGTATTATCAGTTAAAATCCACCAGCCAATCAGAGTGCAGGATTTGAGACATGCGTCATCTCTTATTATATAATGGCAAGAAAGAATCCTGGGCTCTGATTGGTCAGTTGGCCATCACAGCAGGGATGTTATCCTGGCATAACATCCCTGCTGTTCACAAGTCTACTGTCATCATTATGGCTGCTATGGATGATCCTAATGATCCTTTTTTGCATCTCCTCTTAAGAAACAAAAATATTTTTCCACACTAATAAAAACATTCTTTAAAATTATTTTTTTATTTTATATATAACAACAAGCCATTGTATAATAGGAATAATGCCCTCCAGGGTAGGTGTTATGCTGGGATAACATCCCTTCTCAGGTGTTGGATGCACTCGGACGGTGGCCTCAGGCCCAACCACCCCAGGTGGGATGTTATCCCAGGATAACACCCACCCTGTCAGGCATTATTCCTTTATTTTATGTGCAGTTGTGCTGTCCTGCAGACTGGTGGGCTGCTTCATTCTGCACTACTGAAAGGGAGATTTCAAAATGTATTTTTGTAACCCTGAACTGTCTAATATATAAAGGTGGCCTTTACCTTTTATCCTATAAGAAATCAAGCCTGGGCCTGGTGCTGTTCTTAGGTACCGTACTTCCTTTTTCTGGTGCATGGTTCATCTATCCATAGTGACCCCTTCCTGCACTAATGGTACAAGAGTGCTGTGCCTCAAGAAATAACAATAGACAAGGGCTATAGCAATCACTGTACTCAGCACTCTGAATAATGTAAATCACACACAAGAAATACACTTAACAAATCCCACTGGTACAGGCACCAGTTGCAGTAGGTTGATTACACAAGGGAAACAGCAGGAATGAAAGAAAAAAAACATAGTAATGAATCGATATCAGGAAAACAATACAGGAATGCCCCCACCAATTTTGTGCCCCAACTACCCTCTACTCCAAGTCTCTGAACAGCTGCAGCTGTGGTCAGATGGGGCTCATAACAGGAAGATGACAGTGTTAGGTACCAGTTAAAGCCCAGGCTATATGTAATCCCAGTCTGTTTGTAATCCCAGTGAGAAACTCTGGATCCCAAATTGCAGATTTAAGGGAGATTACAATTGTGAACTTCCAAAGTAGAAATTGTCCCCAGTGGTCTTCATTGGGTTGGCAGATTTAACGCAGTTTGAACCCTGGACTTATTAAGCCCTAAGCTAACTATACTGCAAAGTTGCAGGGTCTGGCTCTGTTCTTTACTCATAGTTCAGGCATCTGCAGGATAGCCAAACGCTCACTGCTGGAAACTAGATCTCCGTTCTCTAGGCTGCAGATGTGCTGTAAGGTGATATGTACAGTGGTTTCATGGCCCCTACTGGGTACTGGCCTTTTTTGCTCCTCTTCACCCCTTAGTAGGGACTTTATCCTCATCTCCTCTTGAGGAGTAGGCAGACCCTTTCCTTGTTCTGTGTCAGGAGCAAGATATTTCCTGTAAAGAATCTTAGCTCTGCAGTGATTTATAGTTCATGTAGCTTGTAGTTCAGCTGGGCTCTCCTCAAGGATGCTGGTTACCGTGCTTTGGAATTGTAGGCCTGCTCCCTATAGTGACCCGATGAGAAGCCCTCTCACCTTTTCTTTGTAATCCTTAGGTGGCACTATCCTAAGGGCTACTCCCCCTGCCTGCTTGACTAGGTGCAGGTTAAGGGGCCTGGGTACTGAAAATGGGTACCTCCACCCAGCGGACAGGGTTATTGGTAGCATAACTGACGTGGGTACAGCCCTCTGGGACACTGTAACCCCCCCTTTCCCTCTAGTGGCCTAAGCAATGAACAACAGATACAGTTACAATAACCCCTAATCAGCATAAAAATCCCCACTCTGTTTGCATTTACCACCAGGGCTGATTCCATCAGTTCGACCCTGGAGACCCCCGGCAAAATATGGTTAGACACAGCAGGTAACAACAGTACAGTGCTTCTTGTTCAAAATGGAACCACAGTCAAGTTAAATGCAAAAAGAATTAGATCTGATTTATTCAGGGGGAATGAACAAGGGAGGGGTGTAATTTGGCTGATTAGTTCTGTAACTGATTCAGTCACGTAATTATGCATGCACTGTAGAGTCCCTTCACAGTCACACACTCTGGGTACCCAGCTGGAAAAAAAAAAAAGGTGGGCTAGCCTGACACGTAGCCTGGGGTAGGCCGGCGTTGCAGCTGATCGGGGCTCTGTGATGGAAAGAAGTAGCATGCACAACCACACACAATTTTTTAATCCTGAGCCTGGAAGCTCAGTTCGTGACAAGAAAACAACAATTAAATCAGATGACAACACTTTTGATTTAGCTGATGTTGCAGGGAGCTACCCTGGTGTTTACTCACGCTACCCAATACGAAACACAGGAGGGACGAAATGGAGACTGCAGGTCGACAAGCTGGTATGCCCGTAGAAGCAGGGCCTACACGATTCACCAAGGTGTCGTTCCTGTTCTAGATGTTCAGCAGGGGGCTGATCCCCGGGCGAGTCTCTCATCGATGGTGATCTCTGCGTCTGAAGTAGCTGACTGGGCCACGGTGCAGGGCCCAGGCCGGGTGAACAGTTCAGATTCAGTTCGATTGGTGCTGGAGACAGCTTCCAGCAAGCGTGACACACTTTAGTGGGGAACCAAATCGCAACCCACTGACAGCTTACAGCACATTTATAGTAAAGCAAAACACAGTACCACAGGTTGGATAACAGTCCAGTTGCAATTTCAGTTTTCCTGAGCAAAACCATGATCTCTGTGGTGATTCAGACGTCCTGACAGGCCGATCGCTTACAGCAAATCTTCAGTCTTCTTCAGGTAACAGGGCAGTCACAATTCAGTAATTCTGGTCACAAGCCGGTTCTGATTCAGTCCGATTAATTTTGCTAGTAGATCCCTCAGAAGGGAAGATGAAGCAGACAGGTCAGACACAGCCTTCCCACCAGTTTCCTGCACTGCTACACAGGATCAGCTGCTCGAATGTCTTGAGCAGTTCACTCTCTCAACTCTAAAAACAGACCGACTTTCTGCTGCAGGCAGCACCAGGACTTCCTTCTTATCCAAAAAGGGTTTGGTTGGTTGATTCATCTGTTTGTCAAAGCAAAGGCTCCCCCTCCAGGTCCATGTAGGCGCCAAAATGAAAAAACTACAATTCCTACAGAAATTCACTCCCACAAGACCCCTGGGGACAGACTCCATTTTAAGGTCCCCAAAAGGTACTGATTGGTGCAATACAAAAATGTCCATGCTGCAAAGAAAGGCAGGTTAGACAAACTATAATACCATTATTATTAGAGCAGCTAATTAGCAAACAATTACCGGTTCTAACAGTGCTCCCTTTGCACCATTAGCGATGGCAGAACAGAGCAATATTATTGCAGCTCGGGCGGGACTCATGCCTGGAAACACTCTGCCCCTACCCAAATTAATTATACACTACAAAAATAATGTCTCTTAAAGGGACAGGCACGGAAGCTAACAGGGCACTCGCATGCAAGCACTTTTACACCTATAAAGACACAGAACACCCGCCTGGCAGTGGGCATTTTCGCAGACCCCAAGGAAGACTTTTGGGAACCCCCATTTATAGGGGGGGTTACATGTTACTCAGTTAAATCTGTTCACTCTGTATCACATACTGCTCTCTCCCTGCTGTCCGTCATGATCCTTCTTTGCAGTCCGTTAGCTGTCCATTGTGTGGAGTAGGGCTCTGAGGTAAAAGCAGCCCTCTGATTGATTCATGGGTTTGCAGGCTTTCTCTGGGCTCAGTTGTAGATCCTTCAGTATGTCCATGGGATGAGAGGGTGTCAGTATGGTAGGGCCTATGGAGCTGCTGCTTAAAGTGTCCCTGGATTTGCTTTGGTGGCAGTAGTTCCAGAGGGGTATCAGTGTGGTGGGACCTACAGAGCTGTTGCTATAAGTGTACTTGGAATTACTTTCAGTGGCAGCAGTGACACATTCTGGTGCCCCTCTGGGCACGAAACAAGTGCTGGCATCCCAGTCAGGCCATGGTCCCTCTTTTGCTGCCTGGTGGGGACCAGGTACTGCATCAGCAATGGTAGCTTTCATTCCACAGAATCCACAACACCTTCAGTTGTGCAGAAGAATGCTGTCTTCCCCTTCAGGCAGTCTTGGCCCCTCTCTGCTGGTTTCAAGGTGACCCAGAGGAAGACACACTACCGTGCAGGCGGCTGGGCTGGCTGGTGCTGCCATCAGCTCTTGAGCTGGAGCATTCAGTAAACTCCATGCTTGGGGGCCATGCATTTATTCGGGAGTAATCATGAATGAATAAGGGCACTGATATATGTCTTAATCTCTCACATGTTTGTTTAGCCAGAGCCATTCATTTTCCATCACAGCCCTTGCGCCTAGACTTGCATGAGATGGCACTCTTATATAAGTTTATGGGTCTGGTTGGAGGGCCTCTTATGGATATTAGAGTGTCACTTCATACATTATTAGGTCCAGAGGATTGCCAGCCAAAGGTGAGCAGTTATGTGGTCCTAACGATGCATGTGGCAACACTCTTAGGTTCATAAGAGGCCCTCCAACTGGACCCATAAAATTATTACAGCTCACTAATTTACAAAAAAAATCCTTTTTTTATTTGGAATGCTGGTGCTCGTACTGCCAGCAAGAAGCCCATTATTGTGGTTCAGCGCATGAGACACTCTTACAGTAATAAGAGTACCTCACATGCAACTGAAGGGAGCTGTGATTGGTCTAGAATGCTCCCGCAATCTATAATACCACAGGAAACCCCTCTCAGTGCCCCAGTTACCTTATTACTCAGTAATGCAGCACTTGAAAATCCAGTTTGTAGATTGCGGAAACTTTTCAGCAAATATCAGTTTACTGCAGTGGGCCGCTATGTTTTGATTAGGGATTTGTGGACATGAGACCCTGCCTGCCATTTGGTATTGCATAAAATATGAATTTTCAAAGGACATGACACAAAGGCCTTGGGAAAGGACAAAAGTAATGTTACAGCTTCCATACATTATCTGAAAGATAGCAATGGAATCTACACTACACTGCTCCTGTGTATTTACTGCTCTTTTCTAACATCCTCTGAGCATGGTATAAAATCCTCTGGACTGTTATGCCTGAACTGGTATAGTCTTATGTCTCATAATTAGAGCTAAACTGGTTGAGCCTCAAAAGATTTAGAAGCAAGGGATTCCAGGGCCCTTCTAGACTCAGACTGTGATCTGGGTTTAGGCCAAATAGTGTTGGCCAGCTGACTGATATCACTCACACCATGGTTCACCAAAGGCCCTGATTTATTGTCCTTTAAATTTTCCCCCTCACCTACAGTATCTCCAAGCTGCTGATTCCGTCCCCTCACCCAGTTTGTATTGATAATTCCCCCTCATCCCGTCTATCCAGCTCCATGACCCCACTTTCTCCATAGCCTTGCTTGTGAGGAACAGTTATTAATCTTTGGTTGCTTTGGCCTGTGCAGGTCACTGATTGTACGGAGAACATGCAGCACAACTCCTTGTGTGGTGCTTTGAGGAAAACTGTGCAGGTATAGCTGAGAGACCACGGTTCCTAGTGGTCACCACTCAGTCACCACCACGGTTCCTAGTGGTGACTGAGTAGCTTTCCTAGAAGCGCCTAGGGAGGAGCACTGCAATTTGTGAAGGCTGCCAGTGCTCTGCACAGGCTAGGAGACCCCCCCAAGAAAAAATATTGGCTCTTCCACCCACCTACTGTGAAAAAAAAAAATAAAGATATGGGGGGGGGGAGGAAGGGATTGTGCAGCTATTTTTTTTGGGGGGGTGGAGTGGAGTTAGGATCATTTTTAACACAGACTCATCTGGAGTGAGGGGTGTTGGGAGATAAGGGAGGAACTTCTAGGGCCTGTTGGATTTTTGGCAAGCCAAGTAGATATTTTTTAATCTGATTGACTACTGTAGGTTTGCAAACACGAGGCTGGACTTTTAATGTAGTTCTTTACTGATAGATTGATTTATGTCTGTCACAAACTACCACAAATTCTATTCTAAAATATCTCCACACGTCCCCAACATCAGGAATCGGGCTCAGTCCACCCCAGTTAGGGCCCTCAAGGTTCAACCACTAAAATGTCCATAAGAACAATACTTACAGGTATTGTTCACCTCTCTGTGGTTTGCCCTTGCATTAGTACACAGTACAAATCAGTGGTCTGAAATTGATTCGGCTAAACCCCCTGAGGCAATAAATGAATCTGGTTTACTTACAAGAAGTAGATCCAAACTGGGAATCCACAGGTGTGTCTTTAAATTTAACCTCATAGGTTCATTTATCAATTGTGTCAAGCTAAAACCACCAGTCACGTTCGTTAAACAACTTAAACCCCTCTCCCCCCCCAAACAGTTAACACTGAAAACCCCCATCCAGAAAAAAATCATAAGATTCTCTATATGGAGATACATAATTAATCAAGACTCTTATATCCTCAGGTTTACTTTTAGAAGCACAATAGTAGCCCATAAAACTAAATGGCCCAGTACTATAGCTGTGTAAGAAATTTCCAAAACCAAAACTTCTGTATTACTAGGCAGCATAATCGGGATGTCTAGTTCTGGGAATTTTATGTCACAGAGGCTGTACATAATGTCCCCCACCTCTCTTCCATCTAGCCATACCCATTTACACTTATTAAATTATCTGATCTGTGATCATCACAAAATCTGGTTTAGAAAAAAAAATCATTCATTCACAGACATAGTCCTTTCTCGGGAGCAGGACACAGTGGACAAAATATATAATCCCCTTTAATTTCGAGATTCCAATATATTTATAGTCTATTTTTGGACCTGGATTTTGAAGAACATCCCCACAGAGTAAAAGATGCAGAACTATTATAAACCTCTATAATCTAGAATTGGTGTTTACCAAGTGTTATGATCTTTACAAACCAGAACAGTTTTCTGCTTATCTTATTTCTCTGCATCTATTAACTTAAACCTTGGACAGTAAAGACAGCCTGCCATAAAATTAATGAAAGGGAGCGTTTTGTTGAGCTGGATCAGCCCCACTAGTGGCTGCACGAGGGTCACTGTTACATTTAAGAGGAAGGTAAAATCATGAGACTGAGAAAAGTAAAACCAATTTTTGATATCATAACAATATACAAGTAGTAATACTAGTACTTGTATATTGCCGTGGTATTGAAAATTGGTTGACTTTTCTCAGTTTCATGATTTTGCCTTTGCCTTAAATGGAACAAAATAGTCATCCTTGTGCAGCCACTGGACAAACATTATCATTTAACACCATATTTCAGCTTTAAAGAGCTAGTGCACTGCCTAAAACTAATTTTTTTTTTTTTAAAGCAGTCAACCATTACATTTTATATCTGATGTACTTTTTCTTTTCGCATTATTTAATTAGAAGATCGCTTGCCTGATGTTAGTAGGTGTGATGTGTGGGACAGCACTCTGCCTGGCAGCTGACATATCTAGTTTTATCCCCCACACACACACACATAATTAGCATTGTGACCTCACTGACTGTGACATCACTGATGCTTAGGAACAGCCACTCAGTGACTAGCAGGTCAGTCACTGTGACATCACTGAGATCACAGTGGTGATGATGTAGTGGTGGGTGGGTAGCGATGGATATGTCACCTGCCAGGCTAAGAGCTGTTACACACATCCAGCACAATATTATCACAAACAAGACTTTGAATTCTAATGAGCAAGGAGGGGAGTGGGACCTTCAGAAATAACAAAGTTACATCTGACTGCTTCTTCAAATTTGCATTGTTTTCCTGTCTGCCTGTTTTGGCTCCACTAGCTCTTTAACTAACACAGATAAACTTTAAAATACCCCATTGTAAATCACAATATATATATATATACACACAGTATAAGATCCCACAGCAGGGTCATAAATAGGGGATACATGATGGGCATAAGTGTGATATGGCAAATATTGTCACTCCTGCAGAGTGAGATATCCAAGCTCACGATGCAGGAGTGACAATATTTGCCATAGCACTCGATCTGCCCATCATGTATTCGAGATATACAATAGGGCCAAGAGTTTCAGACGTTTTGTTATGCAGTCTTGTGTTCTGTTCCTGTTTATGTGTTTGCTCATTCTGTGTGAGAGCTTTTCTGAATGGGCTGGCAGTGTTATAAACTCTGAGAGACACATGAGTGTGTTTTGCAATGCTAAATGAGTTAGTTTCAGATAGGAGTGAGAAACATACTTTTGTGAAGCAGTATTGTTTAGCAGTCTGGCTGCAGTGAAGTTAAGAGCATCACAGTAATTGTAATGAGCTGAGAGGCAGAGTGTCAGAACAGCTGATACATTTTTCAGTGGTAATTAAGTTAGCAGCAGGCAGAGTGCAGAGTATTCTGTGAAATTGTGCTCTTTAGGATTCTGGCTGCAGTGAAGTTGAGATTGTCACAGTAATTGTAATGGGTGAGAATCAGAGTTTGAGGAACAAGTGAGAGTGTGTTTCAGTGGTAGTTGAGTTAGCTGCAGGCAGTAGTTTAGACTGTTCTGTGAAGCTGTGCTGTTTGGAATTCTGGCTGCATCAAGTTGAGAGCATCACAGTAATGAGCTGGAAGTTGGGGGGGCCGGGTAGGTGTGTTTTGTAATGCTCACTGAGTTAGCTGTAGGCAGCAGTGAGACCTTTCAGGTAGTTCAGCATTCGTGTCTATGGTAACAGCACAGGTGTTTCTTGCATGCTGAGGGGAAAGCTGCCTAGGGTGATGATATCAGTGACCTTTTGTGACCTGTGTGTGTAAATGGCTGATATCATCCAGAGGGTAAAAATATCACACTGCAGTGGATGATACGCTGTTTTATCTCACTCATTTACCACTCACCCCTATTGTATATATACATATACACCCATACTAATATATACAATATGTTACCACAAATTACAGATAGCCCCTCAAAGTCCCCCAGTACCTAGACCCAGTGGAATCAATTGACATACACAACATCCCATTACTGGATAACATAAGCTGTAGGATTCAGAATCTGATTCTGATTACAAAGTCCTGTTGGATCAGAATCGCCAATTTTGAGCATCCCCATTGTTGGGGGTTGATGGATATCTTTCTTCAGCTGATCAACAATTGAAGCCCCCTTATCGATTTGTTCTTCTTCCCCATGTCGTTCAAAGCCCTCCTATGGAACCTCTCTGTTCTCACTTGCTCCTGCAATAAGCCCCCCCCAACACACACAGCTCAGTCCTTCTGCCCTTGCCCCATCACCATAATTTGGTTACTCCAGTGCCCCTCCTCCCTTGTACTGCATATATTCCAGCCCCCTGCATCCCCTCCCTCCCAGTTTTAAATACCTTTTTCCTGTTATTACTGCATACTATTGTTTATTATTTATTGTGTTCTCTGTTCCCATTGCCAGTTTTAGCCTACACGTACTGTAATCATTGCACTCGTAATTTACGCCTGATTTACTTTACCTGCTTGCCTGCTTGTAACATCCACTGCTCCCCCTGGTCGTACTTGATTGATCTCTGGCTCAAAGTGCCTTTACTGAAAATAATTTTAAGTAAATAAGAAATAATAACCTAAGGACATTTACACAACATCACACAAAATGAAGGGATGACTCCCTAAATGTTTTACAAGTTACTAGTGTGTACAGTTATATAGATTATACTGTACCTATCCATAGCCCCTTATTAGCCTTTCTGGCAGAATTCTGTAATGTATGAGTAAATGAGGGTTAATAAAAAGCTTTTTTTCCAGTAATGGAATTACAGGCTGATGAATCTGGAGCGCTTACCCAGGGAATCAATATTCCCTTTGATTTTTGCAGTATGGATTCAATTTGTATGTGCTGAAGGAAGCAGAAATCAGCTTTCGTCCGCATAACAAAATGATTTCTTAAATGTTTTTCATAACATATTTTATTGACAGTTAAGTAATGTGGCATGTAATTTAATAAATGTGTCACTACAAAAAACACAGGATATTTAAAAAAAAAATAGAGATGTTTTCATTTCCCGCATCTCCTTCCAGCCCCCATCGTCTGTAGTGCTTTACTGGACTGTTCTGTACCGACCATCCTTCCACTGTCACTCCTCGAAGGCTTTGTTTAATTTGCTCTTCCTGTAGGGTACTTTCAATTTAAAAAATGCAAATACTGTTGCTGTCTATGTTTAGAATTTAGTTCCCCAGCACATTCTAGATCACGGAATGCAGCAGCTTGCTTCTGTCAAATATCTCCTCTAATCCATGCATCTAGATGGAAATACTGAGTTAGTTGATGGAGCTCCTGTCCCCTCACTCGTCCTCCTGCCCCTCTGTTCCTCTGATGTTGGCCTGTTGATGATACATATGGAGAGACAGAAATCCTCAGGGGATCAGGTGTTCAAGGTAGATGTTTCCATTGGTGTGGAATGCCCTGAGGCTCCATCAGTGGTGGCCTTAATAGGGGGCCGTAAATGTTACCTCTTCAGGGAGGCTTTTAATAATATCTGACCAAGCCGGTACACTGGTGCTGCAGTAGCACTGCCGTTTGCAGTCCCGACAACCTAAGTTTGGAAACGAGCCGGGAGAATCAGAGGGTCAGCCGGGGGAGGAGGGATGAGCATCCTGTGGATTGCTGTTCTCTGCTGGGGTGGAGGGGCTGAGGCAGTTGGCAGTAGTCTGGCTCCTGGCAGTGAGCAGGAGTCAGCTCGCCTGGCCTTCAGTGAATATGGGAACTGGTGGCCTCTGCAGACACTGACATGAATACACGTAGGAGCATGTGTGGCATGCCTACAACGTCATTGCATGCCTGAGCCACCAGAGGAAACAACATGGAAAACCCTTCCTACAGGGCAGAATGATGCCCTTGGATTGTGGCTTCCGCCTCAGCCCAAATGATAGCAGTGTATGACTTGGTTGGGTTCCGTAGACTGGTTTAGATCTTTCCCTTCGGGGAGTCGAGCCATGAGGGGTAAGTCACAGGCCTCCCGGTTTGGGCAGCTGGGGGAGGGATGGGAGGTCTGGACCCTGTGGGCAGACATGGGGTACATCCCTTCCTGGAAAGAAGTGAATAATAAAAAACAATAATAATATCTGACCAGTCCTTGTTAGTATTTGGGCATAAACTTCCTGTGGCTATGAGTTTATGAATTTTTTTTATTATAATTCATTATGCATTTTATTCTTTATGTATTTGTATTTATTATTGATGTATGCTATATGCTTTGTAAGGTGCCCTGAGCCTCTGGGGATGGATGCCATATCAAATCATAGATGATGATGGCAGAAGGGGACCTGAGGTCCATTGAGTCTGCCCAAGTGATGTCTCCTGGGACCTACTTTACACCAGTGTTTTGTCCCCCTAGACACCCAGCCTAGCCCTTGCCAGTGCCATGTATTTGTTCCCAATCCTTGTCCCGCCCATGCTAAAAGCTCAATACTGACTTTGCAGTCACCACCTTGGGAGGTAATCTGTTCCAAGGTTCCATGGTTCCACCACCCTCTCTGAGAAGTAATACTTTCCGATGTCCCTCTTGAACACTCCACCCTTCAATTTCCACTCGTGCCCTCTTGTAGTAGAATTGATGTTCCTGGTAAAAAGCTGCATTTCTGGCACCTTGTTGATGCCTTTAAGGAACTTGAAGGTCTCAATCATATCCCGCCTCTCCCTCCTAGTCTCTAGCGAGTACAATTTCAGAGCCCCAAGCCTCTCTTCTTAGGTCATATCCTGAAAGCGATGTATCATTTTTGTTGCCCTTCTCTGGACCATTTCCAATCTAAGCAAAGCAAATTTATTTATAAAACTCCATTCCAAAAGACCATGGCGTTGTACATGAACTCAATTTAAACACAGCTATCATAAAAGCAAATACTTAAAATCAAATATAAAATTAGCAGGGGTTAAACCTCTCAAAAGGCAAAGTTAAAAAGGTAAGTCTTTAAGGCAGATCTAAAGGCCTTGATGGACAGGCACTCTCTAATCCGACAAGGCAGAGAATTCCACAGGTCGGTGCTACAAAGGCAAAAGATCTGGCTCCGGACATAGTTAGATCGACTCTGGGAATCTCCAGCAGTCCCTCATTGGTGGTGCATAGTGGGCGAAGGGGGCAGTAGGGGCACAGGAGGTCTTGCAAATAGCGCAGTCCCTGTCCATTTAGGGTATTGTAGGTCAGCAACCCGACCTTTAAGGTGATCCTCCACCACACCATCAGCCAGTGAAATCCATGAAGCACAGGTGTGACATGGCAAGATCTTGACAAGCCAGTCAACAACCTGGCAGCTGCATTCTGCACCAGTTGTAGGTGGCGAAGGTCATCCCCCAGCAGCCCTAGGTGTAGGGCATTGCAGTAATCAAGATGAGAGGTCACAAAGGCGTGGATCAAGGTCAGAAGATCGTCAAAAGGGACTAGGTGCCTTATACAAGCAATGTTCATCAGATGGTAGAAGGAGGTCTTGATGATGGATGATACCTGAAACTTAAGTGTCAGTTTGTCATCAAGCACAATACCCAGATTCCGCACCCTATCAGAGGTCAACAGCTGGTTCCCTCCAAACTAAAGCCCAGAGGATTGCCCAGCCAGTGACCCCTTTACCCAATGACCTGGGTCCACAACCAGCACCTTAGTCTTATCCGGATTTAACCGGAGCCAATTGGCACTCATCCAGTCTTGAATCTCAGAGAGGCAGTTATTAAAGACCGGGACAGCATCATTTTGTTCAGGTACAAAGGACATGTACAGCTGAGTATCATCTGCATAGCAGTGAAAACTCAGCTCGTACCGCCTTATAATTTCTCCCAACAGCAGCATATACACCATAAACAACATGGGCGACAGCACAGAACCCTGTGGTACTCCACATGGCAGGGCATGAGGAGCCGAGGAAAAAACCCAGGACTCCACTCTGTGTGTCCTGCCAGTGAGAAAGTTCTAAACCATCTGAGGACTGTACCAGAGAGTCTGCAGAGTAACTGCAGGTTCTCTAGCAACACCTCATGGTCCACGATGTAAAATGCTGCAGAGAGATCAAGGAGGACTAAGATGGAACATGTCTTCTGACCTCTCACTATCAGTAGATCATTAAGTACCCAAACCAGTGCTGTCTCAGTACTATGCCTCTTCCTGAAACCAGACTGTAGAGGATTGTAGATATCATGGGTGGTAAGATGCTTCTCGAGCTACAACGCAACTGCCTTCTCAATGACCTTGCCCACGAAAGGCAGGTTAGAGACAGGTCTGTAGCTGGCGAGACAGTCGGGGTCGCGAGAAGGTTTCTTCAATAGGGTTTGACGGGATCCTGAGGGAGATGGTGACAGTAGGGAGAAGGTTAGAGAGACGCAGTCTAAGTTTGTCATCAATCAGGCCAGATTTCCTCCAGATAAGCTATCTAGAGTAAATACAGCTTAAAAATAGATAAATGCAGGATCCTGCTGAAAACAAGATATTGCATCTTAGCTGGACAGCACAGGGTACATTGTAAAATTGTTAAAAAAGACACTACTGAAAACAAGATATCGGAACAGAGTTAGGCTGTCCTGGGTGCATGCAGTGTAACATTAGGTTAAAAGAGAATTTCTTTAAAACCAAGATGTGGCATTTCAGCTGTGCTATCCTGGGTTAATGCATTGTTTCTCTATTATCAGAGAAGCTTGTGTGACGAGGGGAGGTGGAGTAGCTATCTACCTTTCCTCTTGCATTCAGTTTGAACCTGTGCTGTCAGTCTCTTCCACTTCTGCCTATGAGATGCTCCTCCTCAGACTTTCCCCTTCCCTTCACAGTCCCCATTTTCATTGATAGAGTATATTGCTGCCCTGGCATATCTCCATCCTTAGTCACTGAACTCCTCACCAACTTATCCACTCAAGTATCTTCTGGTGAGGTACTCATTCTTTCTGAATTCAGTCTCAGTTGGCTCTTGCCATCCCATCAAAAATTCCCTGTAGCTCTCCCAACTGATCTCTGACCCCACATGGCTCTCACAAGTCCCTCAACCATTCCTTCCTGGATTGGGTCTTGTGATCTCAACCCTGCCTTATTATGGATGCTGGCACCCTTCCTGATGCCCTCACTGACCACCATATGGTCCACTGTGCGTGCAAGTCACATCACCTCTCATCTCCACCCAGAGATATCCAGATATGATCTTTTCAATCTCTTGACCTGTCTTCCCTTCATGCAGACCTGATGTCTACTGACTGGTCCTCCATATCAGCTGCCAGCAACATTACTGCAGCCTGTGAGTTCTTTAACTCTGATTTCACATCTGTCTGGGATCACCATGCCCCCTTGAGGAAAACTAGGGTCTGAGGTTCACACCTCCACTTGATCTTAGCAGAGCTGCCGGCCTGTTACCAAGCACATGACCTTGCGTGGTAGACCTACAAGTCCACTGGCTCCCTACTAGTAACAGGACACACTGTAGCTCCTGTACCAGAATTACTAAGTTTGCAAAGCCTTTTGTGCTTTGCATACACACTCCAGAGCAATATTAATCACCCCATTAAGTTCTGTAAAGTCATTCATACCCTCTTCTTGCCCATCCAGCTCCCTCTCTCAGTCCTTCAGACACTGTCTGGGATCACCATGCCCCCTTGAGGAAAACTAGGGTCTGAGGTTCACACCTCCACTTGATCTTAGCAGAGCTGCCGGCCTGTTACCAAGCACGTGACCTTGCGTGGTAGACCTACAAGTCCACTGGCTCCCTACTAGTAACAGGACACACTGTAGCTCCTGTACCAGAATTACTAAGTTTGCAAAGCCTTTTGTGCTTTGCATACACACTCCAGAGCAATATTAATCACCCCATTAAGTTCTGTAAAGTCATTCATACCCTCTTCTTGCCCATCCAGCTCCCTCTCCCAGTCCTTCAGACACCCCTGTTTCAGACCGTGCTGCAGTCACCTCATCTTTCGACTCCTTTTTACTTTCTGGGCCCGCTCCCAACTTTTCCCCACCCCCATCCCCTTTGCTTCAACCCTCCTCCCATCCTCCTCCTTCCTCCCTTATCTTTTCCCTATTAACCCTGCTGCCTCTCTGAAAGCCCTCCTGGCTCTAAACCCACACAAAGGTAGGAGCCCTAATGACCTTGACCCCACACTGTTGTTGTTCTGCTCTTGCCATTGCCCTCTCTGTCACCCACCTCCTTAACCTCTCCTTTTTCCTAGCCTGTGTCCCTGACAGGTTGAAACTGGCTACGTTCATCTCCTTCCCAAAGGGAGAAACCTCTCCTCCCCTGGTAACTACCACTCTATCATCATCATCCCCACTATGGCTAAACTCCAGGAATACCTTGTTCTCTCCCAACTCTCCCCTTTCTTTAACTCCCCCTCCTATTTCACTTCCTACCAGTCTGGTTTCAGGAGGTCCCACTCCACCTCCCTTCTGCGGCTCATTGATGCCATTGTATCAGGCAAGGATCGTGGTTGGGTAACCTTAGCCATTTTTGTTGACCTGGCCAAAACCTTCAGCACAGCTGCCCCTCCCATCCTTCTGGACAAGCTTAAAGCAGTGGGGCTCTCTGCCTCCTCTGTTAATTGATTCAACTCCTACCTTGAGGGCAGGTCTCTAGCTGTCCTTATAGTGATGCCATATCCCCTTCACTCCCTGTCTGCTCTGGCGTACCTCAAGGGTCTTTCCTAGGCCTTATTCTTTTCTTCATTTTACTGAGCAACCTTTTCTCTGCCTGCTCTTCTACATCTGTTCACATCTATGAAGATGACACACTTCTCTACACCTCTGGCTTCTCTGTCTCTGACCTCATGGCCCAGCTCCAACTGGACTTCAGTAACATCCAGCACCAGTTCCAGGCTAATCAGCTGTCACTCAATGCCAGCAAACCGTCTCCATGATTTATGGCACAAGGCTGTGACTTGCTAGATTCTTCCCCCCTCCCCTTACATACTCTTGATAATGATGCAATTGAGGATGTCTTCTCCTTTAAATTCCTTGGGGTCTGGTTGGATTGTCACCTTGATTCTCAGTTCATGTGGACACAAACCACCACAAGCTTCACTGCAAACTTGATGCGATTTACCGTGTATCCCACTTCCTGCCCATAGAAAGATCGTTTGAAGATGATTCTCCCTATCTTTGATTATGGTGACGTTGCTTGCAGTGCTGCTGCCAAGTCCAGTTTAGCCAGACTGGGCCCCCTCTTACACTTCTATTGCCACTTTGTCCTTGATTGCTCCCCTAGAACCCACTGCTGCTCTCTATTTTCCTCCCTCTCCTTACCATCCCTTGATACCAGATACCTTGCACATTATGCTACCTTCATCTCTAAATTCTACGTCGGGACCCTTCCCCCTATGTTTCCTCTCTCCTTAAGTCTCCTCCTTCTGCCTCCTGCTCCCTTTGCAAATATGGCACTCACTACTCAGCACTCCCCTCAGTAAAATCCTCCACAGGCCAAGCTGCTTCCTCCTCCTTACCTAAGCTGTGGGACCGTCTCTCCCCTCCCCTCCCATTCGCATGGCTTCTTCCTTCCACTCATTTAAATCCCTCCTCCTTGAATTCTCTTCTCACTCCTGCTGTTGCCCTGACTCTGGCTTGGGCTTTATTAATTTTTGCCGTTCTCCAGTTCCACATCCCTTATACCACTACTGCTGTGATAATGTCAGATCCCCCCACTGCCCCCTTACTTCCAGTATTCTCCACTACCTGCTGTACTCAGTGGTACCCTGCTCCCTTACAGTTTTGACCTCCATCTGCACTTTTTGTTGAACTTGTTGGGCTTTGTTCACACTACAGTTTTGCCACCATCTGCACTTTATTGTTCTGTTTGTTTTTGTTACTATTTATTGTTAGCTTGTACTGTTTTGATTATTGTAGCCTGTTGTTGTAATTTATTTGTAACCCCCCTGCAAATGGGGGTTCCCAAAAGACTTCCAGGAGCTTGCTTGAATGCTCCAAGCCTGAATGGTGTTTGGCGTTTAAGCCATTTATCAGTGAGTGTTTTTAGAACCTCTGGTACTGTCTCTTTAAGAGCTGTCTGCTTGCAGACATAATTAGTTTGTATGGGGGACTGTGTGTTTCTTTGATTGAGTACCACTCGAGCTGCTGCCAAGTCACTCCATTTTGCAGTCACTAGAGTGCAAAGGAACCTATCTGAAAGATGTAACTGTTTGCAAGAAACCATTTAGAGTAATAATGAAATGACAGTTTGTCTAACCTGCTTTTTACAGTCAGAACTGTGTCTGCCTAGTTCCTATTCTGGTTTTGAACTGCTGAACTGGACCAATCAGTGTGGGGTAAGCTAGCTCTAAAATGGTGCCTTGGACGAATCAGAACTTGGACTCATAATCTGAGCCAGCCACAAGAGGATTGTATGGGCAGTGACTCTGGGAGATGTAGTTTAGACTTGGCCTTTTTGGACCAACAGGAGCAGTCTATTGTGGTGACAGCCAATCCAGTCAAGAACTGGGAGGAACTCAAAGGAAGTGCCGGTTTTGTCGGTTGGAGTTTCAGTTGAGCTCTGGCAGTGAAGAAGGAAGGAGCCCTGTGCTTTTCAGTGTGCAGTTTTAGTCGGAAGCGTGTGTAAGGCCCAGAGTTCGGTCTGCAGCTTGTGTAACTGCTTGTTAGGACTGAATCCATCCTGTGAAGAGAATCAAAGGATATCTGAAGAGTAGAAACTAGGCTCACCCTGTAGAAGACTGGAGAAATTGCTGAATTGCACTCGGTCTGTCAGGAACTGAATCTGCTGTGTGTTCTCCGGGTATTGTGCAGTAATTGCGATCAGGATAGAAAGCAGCCTGCCTGTTTGCCATATAAATGTGTGAGGAGGTCTCGTGGAGCTCAAGAGTAGCCCTGCTGACATTGAAGGACCCTATCTTGTTTGGAGGTCGTGAGTACTAATTCAGGTTGCTCCCTGTTGAATTGCCACATTAAATCCAAATGGAATCACTGTACTGCTGACTGTTTAAACTAATTTTTCTTTTCTCTGTGGGAAGGGCCTACCAGCTGCCACGGTTTGGACTAGCCACTAGGGCTTGGGTACCCAGGGACAGTAACTGGTAGGGATAGGCCTGTGCACAGAGCCATAGGTAGATGAGTAAAGTGATAAGCTAATTAACCTGATTTCCCCCTGTCCTTGTTATATTCCCCCTAAATAAATCAGAGCTGCTTGTTTCAGCAAAGTTATACTGCCTGAGGTATTTGTCTATGTTAAAGTATTGTACTGTGATTGTTGCACTGTATCTTATTTTACAGGAGGTCCCAGTGCCTGAACCAGCCCTGGGGGTAAATGTATACTGTGAAGGTAATTCTGATATATTGTGTGGGCCACTAGTGGGAAGAAAGGGGGGTTGCAGTGTCCCAGAGGGCTGTGACCAAGTAAGTTTAACTATTGCAAACCCTGACCTCTGGGTGGAGGCACCCGCCATTGGATCCAGGCCCCTCAACCTGTTAGTGGCAAATCAGGCAGGGGTAGTAGCCCCTGGATAGCGCCATCTAGGGTTACATCTTGGAGGCACCGCTGGGATTGTGTGTCCTCTAGTGGCCATATTTATGAACCACTGTTAAGAAAAATGGGTACCCGACAGAAGTGGCTGTGCACCGGCTGGTGGAGTGGTGTACTGGGAGGAGATCGACCCCAAAATGCTATGCTTATACTGGACATCCCTTGGGTATCAATACGGACATTGTACAGGAGTACTTTCCAAGGTGGAAGGTTTACAAAACCCCTGTGGTGGTGGGTCGGCATGCTAATCTGCTCACCCACACTTTTCTGCCCTAGTAGAGTTTAAGGATCCCATAGATAGCTCCAAAGTGCCACAGACCATTACCCCAGAGGAGCCCTCACTGCTTGGAGTGATAACTAAGGACAGTAAAGACCGGGGGAATGAGCCCCACCACTATCTGAAACTTTATGGAGAAATTTGCTAAATGGTTGCTGGGGAAGGGAAAACTGTGGAGGACTTGAAGAAACTATTTTTGCCACCTGGGGTGTTCCTCCCCAACACCCTCTCGCTCCAGTACCCGTAATGGTGGCTGAACCAATGCAGACTCCTATTTCTGCACCTGCCATTAGTCACGACTCTTACCGAAGGTTGAGGATCTTCTCTGGCACCCTCCCCACCCCCAAAGGGAGGATGACTAGGAGACCTGGATGAACTATATTGCCCCCAAGTGCTAGAATGGCAATGCTCGGAGGCTGGCAAAGAGGGTTAGTGAGCCTCCGAGGTCCTGCCCTGGCTACCATCCGTGCTAAGCGGGCCAGTAACCCTGAAGTGACTGCACAGGCCTATCTTGAGGCCCTGGAGAATGTGTATGGGAGCCCAGATTCTGATGAAGACCTATGGTGGAGAGTAAGAGATGCACAACAGTACCAAGGAGTTGTTGTCTGTGTATGTATCTCGGCTGGAAAAATTGTTGCAAGAATGCCTCAGAAAGGGTAGTTTGCCAGCGATTGAACTGGACCAACCAGGCTGGACAGGATCCTTAAGTCTGCCCCTTCTCAGAACTGCTGTTGCTTCAGTTTCGCCTGGCAAATCGACTGGACTCCCACCCTCCTGTGATGAGTTAATGAGAGAAATTGAGGAGTTGAGAAAAGGCGACCTCGGAGGGACCTGCACCAACAGCTGCGCTACGACCCGAGTGACTGAGGGTGACCCATCAAGTGAAGTTCAGGGCAGAGGTTGGCAGTAAATGAGTGCTCTGACAAGGAAAAGATATGCCACAATGGGCGAACTGTTGAGAGAGATCCGGGAATTCAAAAACAGTCCCTTTATGAACCACGCCTGCAAGTACTGGCCCTGACTTATATCCGACTGCATCTGCTATGGGGGTGGGGTACCACCATGTATCTCCTGCTGATAACAGCTCTGAACTCGATTCCTTGACCATGGAAGTGGAGAAACTGGACGGATGTCTCCAAATGCTTATCACGCCGCAGACAGAGATGGCACCAAGGTTTCGGTTAGTAATACCCCGCCCTTGCTCCCAGTGTGGCGCCTTGGCCAGCTCAAACTCCAGAAAGTATGTTTTGCTATAATTGTGGGAAAGATGGGCACATGAAAAGGAATGCGGTCCCAAAGACACTGACAAAGTTGCATATAGGCTACAAGGAGAGCTTGGAGAACAAATCAGTGGTTAAGAGGTGCAAAATGATCCAGTGAGGGCACCAAAAATGCTAACTCACGCCCTTTTGTGGCAAGGTCAGTTGCCCAGGCCCCCACCACCTCCTCCAGACTGGTCCAGAATAGTGGGTCCCTCCATGGAGACCACTGTAAAGGTGAGCGGAGTGTCTACAAGAGCTGTATTAGACAGTGGCTCCCAAGTGACAATTATGTTCCAGGATTGGTATCAGAAGCATTTCTCAGATGTACCCTTACAACCATTAGAAGGACTGCATGTATGGGGGTTAAGTGAGAAGGCCTACCCTATTCCGGGTATATCCGAATTTGGCTGTCTTTCCCCCACCTCCGTGGCTGGAGTGGCCGAACAAGTAGAGACCCTAGCCTTAGTGTGTCCCCCCACTGGACTGTATGATGGTGTCCCTTTGTTGATTGGAACAAATGCTCATATGTTCGGAAGGCTGGCACAGTTGTGTTATGAAAAACAGGGGTCAAAAACTAGTAGAGCTTTAAGAGTTCCGGCTTTAATTAAGCAGGCCAATGAGGCACAGAGAGATGCTGAAAAAATGAACCAGAGGAACCGGTCGGAATTGTATGGAAGAAGGATCCTGAGTCTCTGATCCTGGCGCCAAATGCCCAGTGTACCTTACAGGGAGAGGTCCGTATCAGAAAGGATGTTAAGAATAAAATATTAATGTTGGATGCACCAGGCGATGGAAAATTGCCAGAGGGACTGCTGGTCAAGCCTAGTATTTTGCCCGCTAGAGCCCATGCTTATGCCAGAAGGGAATGGTCCAAGTTCATAATGTGTCTGAAAGAGACATTCGAGTAAATAGAGGTTGCATCCTGGCTAATGTGCATTGTGCAGACACTGCAGTGCTACCCAGCAACAAGAGTTCAGGAAGAATGACAGAGTAGCAGCCTGACTTGTTTGATTTGGCGACTCCCGCTGCCAGCTGAATGGAAAGTGAGGATCAGTGAGAAGCTTGCCCAGAGAGACCAGGTGTTTTCTTTAAAGGAATGGGATGTAGGATGCATGCAAGGAGCTGAGCACAATATCCGGCTGCATGTGACGAAAGACCATTTCGTGGAGGTCTCGGCGCCTGGCACCTGCTGACATAGATGATGTGAGGCGGCATCTGCAAGAGATGTTAGCTGCTGGTGTAATACAAGAATCCAGAAGCCCTTATGCTTCCCCATTGTGGTAGTGAGGAAAAAGAATGGAACAGTAAGGATGTGTGTGGATTATCGCACCTTAAACGGGCGGACTATCCTGATCAGTACACAATGCCCCACATTCAGGATGCTTTGGACTGCCTAAGCAGGAGCAAGTGGTTCTCTGTGCTGGATCTCCGCGGTGGGTACTACAGATCCGATAGCCCCAAGGACCGTGAGAGACAGCCTTTATCTGTCCACTTGGCTCTATGAATTCATGAGGATGCCTCAGGGATTTCAGGTGCCCCAGCCACTTTTCAGCGATTGATGGGCGTGCAGTGGGGGACATGAACTTACTAAGTGCCTGGTATACCTAGATGATGTTATTGTGTTTGGCAGCTCACTGGAGGAACATGAGAGCAGATTATTTAGGTATTGGACCGACTGGAGGACTTTGGCCTAAACTGTCCATTGATAAGTGTCAATTCTTTCAAACATCAGTAAAGTATCTGGGACACATAGTATCCACTGAGGGAATAGAGACGACCCAAGTAAAGTTGAGGCCTTGACCACCTGGCCACAGCCCAAAAATCTAAAAGAACTGCAAAGATTCCTGGGATTCTGTGGTTATTATGGCGTTTCATCAAGGACTATTCAAGAGTGATCCGCCTTTACTTAACCTTACTCAAGGGTATCCCCAACCCACAAAAATACCAAAGTCAGCGTCCTCAAGACTGAAAGAGTGTATTTTCATCCGAGTGAAGTATTTGGGACCGCTGGACTCCTGATTGTGAGACTGCTTTTCATGAGATCATATATCAACTTACCCATGCTCCAGTGCTGGCGTATGCCGATCCAAGAAAACCCCGTCCTGCACACTGATGCTAGCTTGCAAGGGTTGGGGGCTGTGTTGTACCAAAAGCACGAGAATGGCCTGAGACCAGTGGCCTTTGCCAGTAGAAGCCTGACCCCATCCGAAAGAACTATCCTGTACATAAGTTAGAGTTCCTAGCTTTGAAGTGGGCTATTGTTGACCAATTCCATGAGTACTTGTATGGGGCTAAAATACTAGTAAAACTGACAATAATCCTTTGACCTATGTGCAGACCTCAGCTAAGTTGGATGCCACTGGCCATAGGTGGCTTTCTGCATTATCTACATATGACTATGCTCTCGAATACCGAGCAGGGCTGAACCACATAGATGCTGATGCTCTCTCCGGAGGCCTGTTCCCCAGAATGATTGGGTCCGATTGGCAGAACCTGACATTCGGGCACTCTACTGAAGTTTGACAGGGAGGAACAAATGTCCACGGACGCAGTGGACTGCATGGTGGATTGCTTGGGAGCCTCTGAGAATTGCATACCTGCGCTTGTGCCACTTTTCTGCAATAGACATTGGTGCACTGCCTCAGCTGGACAATGACAGTATTCGGCGGGCTCAATCCCGCGATCCATGATCAAAGCAGCTTTAGAAGCCCTCTATGCAGGAAAGATGTGTCCAAATTCGCTCCACAGTTTGAGAACTGCACTATTATACAAAGAAGGTCCTAAGTTGAAACTGATCAATAAACTGTTATACAGAGAAACAGTAGACAGAGGAACAAGTAGACAAACAACAACTAGTGCTGCCCACTGCCTTTCGAGACTCAGTACTGATGTCCTTGCACAACCACATGGGGCACCTTGGTATAGACAGAACACTTGACTTGGTGAGATCCAGATTCTATTGGCCTAAGATGGGGGCTGATGTGGAGCAACACATTCGAACTTGTAGTGCGCTGCTTACAGAGAAAGCTTTTGCCCAGAGGGCTGCCCCTTATTAACATCACCACCAGTGCACCCATGGAGCTGGTCTGTATTGATTTTCTGAGTTTGGAGTCAGATCAAAGAAATATCAGTAATGTGCTGGTGGTCACTGACCATTTCCACGAGATATGCCCAAGCTTTCCCCACCAAAGACCAGAAAGCATCCACTGTGGCCAAAGTACTTGTAGAAAACTTTTTGTTCACTATGGGGCTCCACAAAGAATCCATTCTGATCAAGGAGAGACTTTGAAGTCGTCTGATCAAAGAGATGCTTTCTCTGTGGGAGTGAGAAAGTCAGAACCACTCCTTACCACCCCAGGGGACCCCTCAGCCTGAACGTTTCAACCGCACTTTGCTAGATATGCTAGGCACCCTGCACCCAAAGGACAAGCCTAGATGGAGCCAACAAATTAGCACCCTGGTACATGCTTATAACTGCACCAAAAGTGATGCCACTGGGTTCTCCCCTACCACCTGATGTTTGGAAGAAGCTGAGCTACCGGTAGATGTGTGTTTTGGGGTCTCTCTGATGGGGTTCAAGCTGATAACTATTTACAGTATGTGCAAAAGTTAAAGGCCCAGCTAACTCATGCGTACCAACTGGCTCAAACCATGGCTGCCGAAAGAAATCTGGCCAACAAAGAAAGGTATGATAAAGGTGAAGCACAGGAACTCAGGAGGGAGATCGGGTGTGCTAAGAAATCTGGGACTGCATGGCAAGCACAAGATTGCTGACAGATGGCACCATCTCCCTCACATTGTAGTGGGCAAACTAGATGATCTGCCAGTGTACAAAGTAAGGCCTGAGAATAATTCAAAAGATGTAAAAACAATGCATAGAAATCATTTACTGCCCATTGGACAAATCTTAATTGAGTCTGAGCCCTAGAAGTGCCCCTCTGGACCAGTGACTAGAGCTGCTGCTAAGAAAAGATCAAGAAAGTCTGCACCTGCAGAAAGCAAAGTTAAAGTGTTCCCTCCACAAGTCCCAGTTGAGCATGACTGTCAGTCTATATCGGAAGAAAGTGAGAGTGACTTTGAATACTATCCTTCTTCGAACTGAGTCAATTGTTTGGGGCAATCCCTAGTCAATACTGGAGATGAAGCTGGGCCTTCTGGACTGTCCAAGCCCCCAGCTTCGTCCCTGGAATCAATGCTCCCAGAAGTGAAGTGCAAAGCATCAGATCAGATGAAATGGAATCATTGTGCATGGTTGAACTGTTTGAGCTTTCAGGAGGAAAATGATGGATTAGGTCAGACTGGTGATACACCAGAACAAGAAGAGTATTTGAGTGCCTTGACAGTCCACTGCCAGTGTCCGAAAGCTCTCCATGCGAGTCAAATGTTGTGGACTCAGAAACTGTAACTCCTGGAGCTGAAAGTGCCCCAAGTTCTAGCCTCTCTACCCCCATGGAGACTCCCCTGACAAGTGAGGACAATGCTGAAAATGAGGCTCAGAGTGCAGAGACTGTAACAGTTCCCCCTAGAAAGACTGGTCGAGCTGTAAAGCCTGTGGTGCACCTCAGCCGGCCAGTGGATCTGCCTCTCAGTGTTGTCCATAAAGGAGTGTATGTGTCCCCAAGCTCATTGCCCAAACTGAGCGTCAGTGCTAACTCCAAGTTACTTGTGTTGCCCTCTAAGTATGGTGCCCTTGCCCCATCCAGCCCCAAGGTAACTGATAGGGAAGGGCCCCTTCTCTTCAGGTTTCATGTACAAGAGGTAATAACTTGAGTTATGGTACAATGTGTATGTAATACTGTGTAAGAGTGACGTACTGCAATGTTTCAGAAATGTGTTCTTGGTAAAATGATATATTGACTGATTACATATGCGAGCCTAATGCAAATGTATATGGTTGCAGTTGAAACTTATGGGGTACTTGCTTGTGGACGTCAAGCTTTCTCCAGGCAGGAAGATAACCCCCTGCAAATGGGGGTTCCCAAAAGACTTCCAGGAGCTTGCTTGAATGCTCCAAGCCTGAATGGTGTTTGGCGTTTAAGCCATTTATCAGTAGTGTTTTAGAACCTCTGGTACTGTCTCTTTAAGAGCTGTCTGCTTGCAGACATAATTAGTTGTATGGGGGACTGTGTGTTTCTTTGATTGAGTACCACTCGAGCTGCTGCCAGTTCACTCCATTTTTGCAGTCACTAGGAGTGCAAAGGGAACTTATCTGAAAGATGTAACTGTTTGCCAGAAACCATTTAGAGTAATAATGAAATGACAGTTTGTCTAACCTGCTTTCTTTGCAGTCAGAACTGTGTCTGCCTAGTTCCCTATTCTGGTTTTGAACTGCTGAACTGGACCAATCAGTGTGGGGTAAGCTAGCTCTAAAATGGTGCCTTGGACGAATCAGAACTTGGACTCATAATCTGAGCCAGCCACAAGAGGATTGTATGGGCAGTGACTCTGGGAGATGTAGTTTTAGACTTTGCGCCTTTTTGGACCAACAGGAGCAGTCTATTGTGGTGACAGCCAATCCAGTCAAGAACTGGGAGGAACTCAAAGGAAGTGCCAGTTTTGTCTGTTGGAGTTTCAGTTGAGCTCTGGCAGTGAAGAAGGAAGGAGCCCTGTGCTTTTTCAGTGTGCAGTTTTAGTCGGGAAACGTGTGTAAGGCCCAGAGTTCCGGTCTGCAGCTTGTATAACTGCTTGTTAGGACTGAATCCATCCTGTGAAGAGAATCAAAGGATATCTGAAGAGTAGAAACCAGGCTCACCCTGTAGAAGACTGGAGAAATTGCTGAATTGCTCTCGGTCTGTCAGGAACTGAATCTGCTGTGTGTTCTCCGGGTATTGTGCAGTAATTGCGATCGGGATAGAGAAGCAGCCTGCCTGTTTGCCATATAAATGTGTGAGGAGTCTCGTGGGCTCAAGAGTAGCCCTGCTGACATTGAAGGACCCTATCTTGTTTGGAGTTCGTGAGTACTAATTCAGGGTTGCTCCCTGTTGAATTGCCACATTAAATCCAAATGGAATCACTGTACTGCTGACTGTTTAAACTAATTTTCTTTTCTCTGTGGGAAAGGGCCCTACCAGCTGCCATGGTTTGGACTAGCCACTAGGGCTTGGGTACCCAGGGACAGTAACTGGTAGGGATAGGCCTAATGCACAGAGCCATAGAGATAGATGAGTAAAGTGATAAGCTAATTAACCTGATTTCCCCTGTCCTTGTTATATTCCCCTAAATAAATCAGAGCTGCTTGTTTCAGCAAAGTTATACTGCCTGAGGTATTTGTCTATGTTAAAGTATTGTACTGTGATTGTTGCACTGTATCTTATTTTACAGGAGGTCCCAGTGCCTGAACCAGCCCTGGGGTAAGTGTATACTGTGAAGGTAATTCTGATATATTGTGTGGGCCACTAGTGGGAAGAAAGGGGGGTTGCAGTGTCCCAGAGGGCTGTGACCAAGTAAGTTTAACTATTGCAAACCCTGACCTCTGGGTGGAGGCACCCGCCATTGGATCCAGGCCCCTCAACCTGTTAGTGGCAAATCAGGCAGGGGTAGTAGCCCCTGGGATAGCGCCATCTAGGGGTTACATATTGTTACACTGTCGTCTTCCCCATCCCTCCAGGAGGTATGTGGAAACCAGCTCTTATAGCTCAGTATGTCTCTTCCTGCGAATCTTTTGAAATAAATAAAAATGCCTAACATCAGGACCACACTGAAAATGAAATATTGCATATCACCTGGCAAAATCAGTGTTGTGTGAATACAATATAAGAAGGGGTAAAAACAGGACCCCACTGAAAATGAAATGCTTCTGCTCACCTGGGCTATCCTGGGTGAATGCTGTATAAAGGTTGATAAAATCTGGACCCCCTCTGAAAACATGATATGACTATTGCATCTCAGCTGAGCTGTACTGGATAAATACATTGTATGAATGGGTAACAGAAGGACCCTACTGAAAATGGGTCACGGTATTGCATGTCAGCTGGGCTGTCCTTGGTGAATGCAGTGTAAAAGTGGGTAACCACAGGACCCCACTGAAAACGACTTGCTGTAGTGCATAAATTGAAGTGGTTGACAAACTGAAGTACTTGGGTGTCTTCATAGACAAAAAAGTCACCTTTAAACCTCATGTAGCTCAAATAACCAAATCTGTACACCAGAAAATTAATCTACCACATCACCTGGGTAATTCTGTTATATCCCTGAGTCTAGGCTTGCCACTGCAAACTGTGTCTTGCTTCCCCCTCTGCTATATGGTGCCGCTATACACAGTTCCTCAGGAGCTGAGAGACTAACAGGCTCAAGATATTTCACAACAAAATTAGCTGCTTTGCAGTACCCCAGACTCCCCCTCCCCCCGGAACATCACTGTGAGGTCCTCTTCTCTCTGAATTTACCCTCTCTGGAGAGGAGAAGGATATACTCCCTACTATGCCTTACATTCAAGTTCATCAGAATTTGTACCTCACCAAATCTTGCTGATATATTAGTTCCCAAGCCTGAAAGGCACTTACTCTGGGTCTCCTGTTTTAACTTGCTTGAAGTACCCAGGGTTAAAGCACATGTAGGTGACCAGCCTACTCTCCCCCGTCTCATTGGAACTCACTTTCAGCTGAGCTGCAAAACTCCTCCTCTCTTGGGTTTTTAAAACAGGGCTAAAACCTTTCTATTTGAAAACTGTCACTGCTCCTGCTGTCGTTGATTGACTGTCTTGCCCTTATTTTGCTAATGATGCTCCTACCCTGTCTCCCCATGTTATAACATCAGCAGTGCTTGTTTACTGTGCTGTATTGTGTGCTAATATCTTGTGATTATGTTCCTCCGATAAAATGTACTGTCATGAATGTTGAGTGTCTATATAGTGCTGTTAATTTATCGAATACAATTTAATCTAATGTACACATTATTCCCAATCATTATCTGTATATCTGCTGGTACTTAATCTAGTACCTTGTGATGTATTGTATTCAGTGTGCCTGTTCACTCTCTGAATATCTGTAATTAACTCTGGGTCACCCCTGAAAAAGGGATCTCTGGTTCCAGATGGGCCCACCCACTTACCAAAATTAAATTAATAAATAAGTGTATTGTATCTCAGATGGGCTGGGCGATTTTTAGAAGATACAGTGTGAAAATGGGTAAAACGTACACCTCTGAAGATGAGATATTCCAGCTTAGCTGTTTCATCCTGTTGTGCTATGGTGTAAAAATAGCTAAAGGCAGAACCCTGGTGAAACTGAGCTATGCCATCTCAGCAACTCTTGGAAAATGCAGCATAAAGTAGGAGAATGTAGGACTCCAGTGAAAACAAGATGAGGTATCTCAACTGGGATATACCAGGTAAATACAATATAAAAATAGATGAAGCAGGACTAGAATGAAAATGAGATCTTGCATCTCATCTGGGGTCCACACCTAAGGAAAGACAAAGACAGATTAGAGAAAGTGTAATGAAGGGCCACAAAGTTACTCTTTGGCCAGCAGGGCAAGGTATATTACAAGAGATAGAAAAGTCTCAGCATGGATTCTGTAGAGGACGGTGGTGGTGGTGGGGGGGGACAAGATAAAGGTTTGAAAATTCATGAACGGGGTCAACAGAGTGGATGCAGTAGGTTTGTTCAAACAAACAGTGTGTCCGCCAGGGGGCATGAGCTCAAGTTTGGGGGAAGGGGGTGTTCAAAAAGTTCATTAGGAAGTAATACTTGATGGAAGTGGTGGATTGGTGGAACAAACATCCTGGCAAGGTTGTGGAGGTAAAGACAGTAGCAGAGTTCAACTGGATGTGGGACGCACAAAAAGGAGTTATGGGACAGAAAGATGGGGGGATGGAGAGACTGGGAGTGATGATGGAGACTACTGTAGAGCATCTAAATTAGGGAATCTTGGACCAGAGTTGATGGACCATTCATGTTTTTTTAGCTGTGTCAATTTTCAGTGCCTCAGAACCCCACTTTCAGTGAGATGTCGCATCTTAGCTGGATCCAGGGTAAATGTAGGACAAACAAAGAGTAAGAATAGGATGCCAGTGAAAATAAGATGTGGCATTTTTGCTGAGCTATCCTGAGTAAATTCAGTATATTAGAAAAATGGGTGAAACATTAAAAAAAAATATTGCATCCGAGTTTGGCTAAAATGCTTGTATACGTTTCTAAAAATGGATAAAAGCAGGACCTCACTAAAACAAGAGCATTCAAAAGCAGTAATTTTGGACTGTTGCCAACTCCTGTTTGATCTGAATATTGTGCAATAAATGGTGATGTCATAGAAATGTAAGCCCCCCCCCCCCACATTAGGTGAACCTCAAGGCCTTGTTGTAGTTAGTGTTCACAAGGTAGTTTTGAGAACTGCGCTGGGTGTTGAGTGGCAGAGAGCGCTGCACACTGCATCATTCCGTGTCTAGCTGCTGTTCTCTAGAGTTTTGTGTTCAGGGAGTTAGTGCACAGTATTTATAATGCCGTAGCTCTGTGCATGACTCAGCCGTCCCTGCCAAACAATGAGCCATTGAAAGAGCTGGCTATTCCGGTGGGGCACTAATCCTCAAGCTTTGTCCCAGAGAACCTCCGCTAACTTATGGAACAAATCTCAGACCCCCTGACCAGTAGGAAAAAAGCAAAATCCTTTAGCATACAATACTTCATACAGCATGCCTGAGATAACGGGAAATGCCTTTTAATAAATGATTACGTTTATTGATGTGACATTGTTTACATTTGTAAAATGGGCTTTGAAATCCTAGATACTTCATTGTTCTAAGCACATCTCCTGACCATTCATTAATTCAGAGGAGACATACAGTTTATAACTAACTGAAACTAATCTACCTAGCAATATCCTAACTAAATGAAAATAAAACCTTCTCCCAGTCAAATAAAACCTTTTTCTTTTTTTATCGCATGGCACAGTGAGTGAACACCACAGAATCGTAATTTCCTACTGCATGGTCACTCTTTCTAGCAAGGAATTTGTGTGTTTAAGCATATTTTCAAGGGACTTTAATATTAGTGCTGCTTTTTATATTGGTATTGGTCCCTATACTGTGTGTGCCATTCTTAGACTCAGGTAGGCTGCTAAATGATTTTCAGTTTTCAGTAGGATTCTTAGTGGTCTTATAGCATTTTAATTGTCAGTTTGTTTACAATATGTTTAAAACTTGCCTATAAATTGAGGTCCATTGTCAGGGGGACTATAATTTCCTTAAATCAGTGATACACTGGTTTAACTACAGTTTTTGATAACTTCTAATTGTTCTCTCTATACTGGCCTTACCTAAGTTATCAAAACAGATGGCATTTCTGGTACAGTTTTAAAAAAAGTGATTGTTTACCCCTCAGCTCTTTATTTACTGGAACAGATCGCTAAGCATTACGAATATCTCCTGTGCTTGAATGTAATGTTTATAAATGACATATTAACTGACTGTATGCCTTTAAGAGAAAGTAGTGTGCTTCGCTGTCTTTCGACAACAGTAAGATAGAAAATAAAACAAACATTTTGCAGTTTTTAAATGCAGTAACCCACGACAGGCCATAAGTTTCTTCAAAATTAAGTTATTTCTCAAGTGCAGTCAAAGGCACTCAGAATATATTACCAAACTCAAGGTCATCAAGGCCACAGAGTTCCAGGGTCACCTGGAGGAAAAGGAAGGCCTGGAGATGCCATGGGTCATCCAGGAGACAGGGGTAGTGTACAGACCTCCAGCACAGGGAGAGGAGTTGGATAAGGCACTTGGGGAAGTCACCATCAGATTAGCAAGTAAGGGGGAGGTGCTGCTTGTTGGTGACTTCAGTCTGCCAGATGTGGAGTGGAGCCTTCCAGTGGTGGCTTCAGCAAGGAGCAGAGCCATCCATGACTCCCTGTAAGGGGCTGTTCTCAGGCAGCTAGTCAAAGAACCCACTAGTGATGTGGCTGTGCTGAACCTGGTCCTTAGAAACAGGGACAGCACTGCAAATGTCACACTGGGCAGTCCCCTAGGTACCAGTTATCACTGCACATTGTAGTTTAACACAAGACAGAAGCAAATGCAAACTATGTGAGGGCCATTATGGTTCTCTAGGAAAGTGACCAAGGTGCTGAGGGGAAAAAAGAGAGGCATTCACAGGGTTTTAAATAATTGATTAGCAGTTTTTCTCTTGGGACTATACTAACTGTAGAGAAAGTATTTACATAAATTTTCTAGAAGTCCTGTGTTTGTTAAACACAGTGAGGCAAGAGCTATGCATTTTCACAAAGATTTAGCACTTTTATGAGCAAAATGCTAATCAATTTTTAGAGTTAAATAAATCCCTGCATTCAGGAGGTATATGGAACATAGAGGGAAGAGGACAGGGAGCTATACCAAGTAAAACAGGGAAGCAGGTAAGGTAGTGAGGGGGAGCAAAGGTAGATAGATAGAGGAAAGGATAACCATAGGGTAGCTAAGTGGGTAAGACTTTCTTCAGATACATCAGTGGGAAGAAGAAAGCAAGGGAAGGGAAAGTGAGGATAAGGAGGGTGGCGGGGGAGACTGCGAAGAAGAAGATGAAGAAAAAGCTGTCATCCTGAGCAGGTGCATCTACTCAGTCTTCATAGTGGAGGGAGAGGGAGACAGATCATCAGGAAGTAACAGGAATGGGTGGGGGGTGAGATGGACACAAGTCCATTTTCAGAGGAAACAGTCCTGAAGGGATTAGCAGCTCTAAAGGTGGACAAGGCTATAGGACCAGATGGGACACACTCAAGGGTAGCAAAGGAGCTCGGGAGGGTGCTAGCTATCCCATTGATGGCCTTATTCAACAGTACATTGGAAACAGATGTAGCTTTGGAGGACTGGAGAAGAGCAGATGTGGTCCCTCTACATAAGAGCTGCTGCAGGGAGGAGGCTCACTATCCCATTGATGGCCTTATTCAACAGTACATTGGAAACAGATGTAGCTTTGGAGGACTGGAGAAGAGCAGATGTGGTCCCTCTACATAAGAGCTGCTGCAGGGAGGAGGCTCACTATCCCATTGATGGCCTTATTCAACAGTACATTGGAAACAGATGTAGCTTTGGAGGACTGGAGAAGAGCAGATGTGGTCCCTCTACATAAGAGCTGCTGCAGGGAGGAGGCTCACTGTCCCATTGATGGCCTTATTCAACAGTACATTAGAAACATATGTAGTTTTGGAGGACTGGAGAAGAGCAGATGTGGTCCTTCTACATAAGAGCTGCTGCAGGGAAGAGGCTAGCAACTATAGGCCAGTCAGTCTCACTTCAGTGGTGCAGTAATGAATGGAAATCCCTGTTTAAGGAAAGGCTAGTGAGTGTCTGGAATCCAGTGGGCTGCAAGACCACAGACTGCATGGGTTCACGGGGGAGGTCATGTCACATGAATCTGAAAGATTTCTTTAACTGGGTAATCGGGGAAATAGAGCAGGGGAAGGCAGCGAACTTACCTATCTGGACTTTAGTAAGGACTTCAACCCTGTGCTGCACAGGAGACTGATAAGGAAATTGAGCAGCAGCCTGGTGGTGGGAATTAAAGTGGTGAATTGGGTTAGAAACTGGTTGACGGATAGGTGACAGAAGGTGGTGGTTAATGGCACTCACTCTAATGATGGGATCATTACCAGCGGGGTGCTGCAGGGCTCAGCACTGGGACCGTTCCTCTTCAGTGTCTTTGTAAGTGCCGTTGCAGAAGAACTGGAAGGGAAGGTGTGCCTTTTTTGCAGATGATAGCAAAATCTGTAAGAGGGTGTACATTCAGGAGGGGTAGTGAGAATGTGCAAGGATCTTGGGAAACTCGAGGAGTGGTCAAGAGCACGTCAGTTGTGATTCAGTGCAAAAACTGCAAAATCATGCACAAAGTGCAAAGGAACCCAGGAGCGGAGCATAGAATGGATGGAGGTACTTATAGTCACTAAGCAGGAAAGAGACCTTGGGGTTATCATAACTGACTGCCTCAAAGTGACTGGACAGTGTGACAAAGCAGTGGGTAGGGTTCGTGGGATGCAGGAGTGCATGGGGAAGGGATATCTCCAGCAGGAGGGGAGCTGGTGTTGCCACTGTATCGCTTGCTGGGACGACCCCACCTGGAGTACTGTGTTCTGTTTTGGAGGCTACACCTCAAAAGGACATAGACAGGTTGGAGACTGTCCAGACAAGGGCAGCTAAAATGGTACAGGGTTTGCATGAGAAGCCTTAAGACGAGAGACTGAGGGATCTTAACACGTACACCCCAGAAGAGAGGAGAACAAGAGGGGACATGATAGAGCACTTCAAGTACCTCACAGGGGTGAACAAGGTACAAAAGGGGAGTCTCTCAAATAAGAAGGAGCACCAGGACCAGAGAGTATGTGACAAAGCTTTGGGGGGGGGGGGTTAAGAGGTATGTGAGGAGGCTGGCCTGGTGGCGCTGAAGGTTGAGGCGCTGGACGCCACACCTCATGCCATGCCGGTGGCCTGGGTTTGGGAATGGATTCTGATTGCTCAGGGGTTGGCAGGGGTGAGGAAGGATTGAGCGTCCATAGACAGCGCTCCTTTCTTGGAGAGGGGGGACAGTGCTGCATGCTATAGACTGACACCCAGTGGTGGCTGGATGTTGGCACAAGCACGCTGCCCAGAAGAAGGAGGGCCCATGTCCAGGGCATATGGCTGCTTCCTCAGAGGCAGGGGCCAGCCGCTCTGCCCATGGCATGGTTTGTGGGCCCAGGTGGAAAAAAACGAGCGCCGACAGGGTCCACGACGACCCGATGCATTCCCCCCTCGCAACATGCCTACCTGCTGTCTGGATTTGTGTTTGGGGGGGGAGTAAGCTGGCAGTCCTCTCCTTGGCACTGCAGTGGGGGGCAATCTGCAGGGGAATTAGGGGGTCTGGCTGAGTGGGGGACAGTAGGGGGTCAGAGGATAAGTCCCTCCAAAGGAGGGCTGGAGCTACCTGTTAGCTCCGAAGAGAAGAAAAAATTGTAAATAAATAAATAAAAAAAGAGGGGTGTGAGGAAGTACTACTTTTACTGAAAGCATGGCAGACTCTTGGGACAGACTGCTAGCAAAAGAGGTGGAGGCAAAAACAGTGGGGGGCTTCAAGCATACATGGGCTAGAAATTGGAGAATATTAGTAAATAAGCAGGGAGGGTTGACGTAGACCAGTTAGGGTCTGCAGAGACAGATTAAGCTGGAACATCTGGGCAGACTGAACGGGCCAAGCGGTCCTTTTCTGATGACAAATTCTGTTTCTCTTCTACCTACTGAAGTAATAGCCTAAATACTTATTTATTTATTTGATTTGTTAACTGGGTAAGAACCCAAGAGCATCAAATGCCCATTTTCAAGGGGGAACCGGGGAGTACAAAAGGTACAATGCAGACAAAATACAATACATACAGGGTTACAAATGCATAGTTATTAATGTAGATTATAAAACCACATTAACAAATGTTAAATCTGAATGTTTGCACTTCAGTAACTTTGTAACCGTTTGTCCAATTTGCCTGAAATTATGTGGGAGTCGTCTTCTACCGTAGTTCTCTGGATCTGGCAAGTTGGATTCCAGTCAGATGTGTGGTTGTGGAGCTGCGAAGTGCCAAAGAAAAGTGCAAAACAACACTTTTTTGGCAATTTTGGTAAACTCTTCACTCGTCTATACAGTCCGAATGGATTGTCCATTTGGTCCAAAATGTTCATTGTATATAGGGACGGGGTCAGGGAAGTGCCTTTTGAAGGTTTGGTGAAAAAATATTAATCCATTCAAAAGTTATTAAAGTTTCCCATTATAACCTATGGGGAAAACATATATGTCAGGCTCGAAAGCACTTTTTACTATCTCTCAAATACCGTGCACTTTCGCACAAGTACCATTGGTTTACATGCGGAACTATCACACAAGTGCGGGAACTTGCATGAAAGTCCCCCATGTAAACCAGTGGTACTTGTGTGAAAGTGTGCGATTGTTTCGCGAAAGTGCGCAGATCATGCGCCATAGTTCTCTGCAAACTGCCTAAAACACCATTTTTGCCACTTCATAGCAAGACAATGGTTATGTCTTTTGGGATGAAATTTGCAGAGTGGCAAGTTCTTGCCCCACAGATGTGCCTTTTGCTTGATGAAAAAATGTACACTGGTTTCAGAGTTACAGCAGTCCAAATTTGTTAATTTTCCTATAGGATAACATTGTGTCGGCCAAGGTGCCTTTCATCGCCTATATCTCGAAAATGGTTCGAGATACAAATTTTTCACCAAGTGACTAAACATTTGTGGAGGTTGGCTAGGTCATGAATACAACTGTGAAATTATTTTTTCCACAGTTGCTATGATTACTAAGATATTGGCAAATAAGTGTTACAAAGGTTACTTGGAATGCTTCTAGGCTTGTGCTATGTGTCTGTACTTATGGGTAGGTGGGAGCGCAGGGCCCAGGGGGCCCACGCTTCCACCTACGGATATGATTATGCAAAACTAAAAGCACAGGGCCCTCCTGTGCCGTGTCTCTATACTTACAGGTAAGTGAGAGTGCAAGGCCCGGAGGGCCCGTGCTCCCATGCATGGAAACCAACTTGTATTACTGGGAGCACAGGACCCTCCTCGCTATGTGTCTACACCTATCGGTGGGTGAGAGTGCAGTGCCCATGTTCCCAAATATGAATCCCATTATGCAAAACTGGCAGTACAGGGCCCTTGTGCGCTATGCTTCTATATTTAAGTGTAACCCCTAGATGGCGCTATCCCAGGGGCTACTACCCCTGCCTGATTTGCCACTAACAGGTTGAGGGGCCTGGATCCAATGGCTGGTGCCTCCACCCAGAGGTCAGGGTTTGCAATAGTTAAACTAACTTGGTCACAGCCCTCTGGGACACTGCAACCCCCCTTTCTTCCCACTAGTGGCCCACACAATATATCAGAATTACCTTCACAGTATACACTTACCCCCAGGACTGGTTCCGCACTGGGACCTCCTGTGAAATGAGATACAGTGCAACAATCACAGTACAGTACTTTAACATAGACAAATACCTCAGGCAGTACAACTTTGCTGAAACAAGCAGCTCTGATTTATTTAGGGGATATAACAAGGACAGGGAAATCAGGTTAATTAGCTTATCACTCTAATAATCTACCTATGGCTCTGTGCACAGGCCTATCCCTATCAGTTACTGTCCCTGGGTACCCAAGCCCTAGTGGCTAGTCCAAACCGTGGCAGCTGGTAGGGGCCCTTTCACAGAGAAAAGGACAATTAAACAGTCAGCAGTACAGTAATTCCATTTGGATTTAATGTGGCAATTCAACAGGAAGCCCTGAATTAGTACTCACGACCTCCAAATAAGATAAGGTCCTTCAATGTCAGTAGGGCTCACTTGAGGTACACAAACCTCTTCACACATTTATATAAAAGAAAGCACTATACCAGGCAGGCTGCATCTGTATCCCGATCGCAATTACTGCACAATACCGGAGAACACACAGCAGATTCAGTTCCTGACAGACCGAGTGCAATTTTCAGCAATTCTTCCAGTCTTCTACAGGGTGAGCCTGGTTTCTACTCTTCAGAGATCCTTTGATTCTTTTCACAGGACTGGATTCAGTCCTAACAAGCTGCAGACCGGAACTCTGGGCCTTACACACGTTTTTGACTAAAACTGCACACTGAAAAAGCACAGGGCTCCTTCCTTCTTCACCTGCCAAAGCTCAACTGAAACTCCAACCGACAAAACCGGGCTCTTCCTTTGAGTTCCTCCCAGTTCTTGACTGGATTGGCTGTCACTCACAATAGACTGCTGCTGTTGGTCCAAAAGGCACTGAAGTCTAAACTACATCTCCCAGAGTCACTGCCCATACAATCCTCTTGTGGCTGGCTCAGATTATGAGTCAAGTTCTGATTCGTCCAAGGCACCATTTTAGAGCTAGCTTACCCCACACTGATTGGTCCAGTTCAGCAGTTCAAAACTAGAATGGGGAACTAGCAGACACGTTCTGACTGCAAAGAAAGCAGGTTAGACAAACTGTAATTTATTATTACTCTAAATAATTTCTGGCAAACAGTTACATCTTTCAGATAGGTTCCCTTTGCACTCCTAGTGACTGCAAAATGAAGTGAATTGGCAGCAGCTCAGTGGTACTCAGAGAGCACACAGTCCCCCATACAAACTAATTATGTCTGCAAGCAGACAGCTCTTAAAGAGACAGTACCAGAGGCTCTAAAAACACTCACTGATAAATGGCTTAAATGCCAAACACCATTCAGGCTTGGAGCATTCAAGCAAGCTCCTGGAAGTCTTTTGGGAACCCCCATTTGCAGGGGGGTTACACCCTTCCTGGCCTGGGAAAGCTTGACGTCCGCGTCAAGCAAGTACCCCCATAAGTTTCAACTGCAACCATATACATTTGCATTAGGCTCGCACATGTAATCATCAGTCAATATATCATTTTACCAAGAACACATTTCTGAAACATTGCAATGCGTCACACTTTACAGTATTACATACACATTGTACCATAACTCAAGTTATTACCTCTTGTACATGAAACCTGAAAGAGGGGCCCTTCCTATCAGTTACCTTGGGCTGGATGGGCAAGGGCACCATACTAGAGGGCAACACAAGTAACTTGGAGTTAGCACTGATGCTCAGTTTGGGCAATGAGCTCGGGGACACATACACTCCTTTATGGACAACATTGAGAGGCAAGTCCACAGGCCTCCCAAGTGAATCATAACTGAGGTGCACCACAGGCTTTACAGCTCGACCAGTCTTTCTAGGGGAACTGTTATAGTCTCTGCACTCTGAGCCTCATTTTCAGCATTGTCCTCACTTGTCGGGGAGTCTCTATGGGGTAGAGGCTAGAACTTGGGGCACTTTCAGCTCCAGGAGTTACAGTTTCTGAGTCCACAACATTTGGCTCGCATGGAGAGCTTTCGGACACTGGCAGTGGACTGTCAGGGCACTCAAAATACTCTTCTTGTTCGGGTGTATCACCAGTCTGCCCCAATCTATCATTTTCCTCCCCTGAAAGCTCAAACAGTTCAACCATGCACAATGATTCCATTTCATCTGATCTGATGCTTTGCACTTCACTTTCTGGGAGCATTGGCTCCAGGGATGAAGCTGGGGGCTTAGACAGTCCAGAAGGCCCAGCTTTGTCTCCAGTATTGACTAGGGGATTGCCCCGAAACAATTGACTCAGTTCGTAAGAAGGATAGTATTCAAAGTCACTCTCACTTTCTTCTGATATGGACTGACAGTCATGCTCAACTGGGACTTGTGGAGGGAACACTTTAACTTTGCTTCTGTAGGTGCAGACTTTCTTGATCTTTTCTTAGCAGCAGCTCTAGTCACTGGTCCAGAGGGGCATCTTCTGGGGCTCAGACTCAATCAGGATTTGTCCAATGGGCAGTAAATGATTTCTATGCATTGTTTTACATCTTTTGAATTATTCTCAGGCCTTACTTTGTACACTGGCAGATCATCTAGTTTGCCCACTACAATGTGAGGGAGATGGTGCCATCTGTCAGCAATCTTGTGCTTGCCATGCAGTCCCAGATTTCTTAGCAATACCCGATCTCCCTCCTGGAGTTCCTGTGCTTTCACCTTTTATCATACCTTTCTTTGTTGGCCAGATTTCTTTTGGCAGCCATGGTTTGAGCCAGTTAGTACGCATGAGTTAGCTGGGCCTTTAACTTTTGCACATACTGTAAATAGTTGTCAGCTTGAACCCCATCAGGAGAGACCCCAAAACACACATCTACTGGTAGTCGAGCTTCTCTTCCAAACATCAGGCGGTAGGGGAGAATCCAGTGGCATCACTTTTGGTGCAGTTATAAGCATGTACCAGGGTGCTAATTTGTTGGCTCCATCTAGGCTTGTCCTTTGGGTGCAGGGTGCCTAGCATATCTAGCAAAGTGCGGTTGAAACGTTCAGGCTGTGGGTCCCCTGGGGTGGTAAGGTGGTTCTGGACTTCGCTCCCCACAGAGAAAGCATCTCTTTGATCAGGCGACTCTCAAAGTCTCTCCCTTGATCAGAATGATTCTTTGTGGAGCCCCATAGTGAACAAAAAGTTTTCTACAAGTACTTTGGCCACAGTGGATGCTTTCTGGTCTTTGGTGGGAAAGCTTGGGCATATCTCGTGAAATGGTCAGTGACCACCAGCACATTACTGATATTTCTTTGATCTGACTCCAAACTCAGAAAATCAATACAGACCAGCTCCATGGGTGCACTGGTGGTGATGTTAACAAGGGGCAGCCCTCTGGGGCAAAGCTTTCCTCTGTAAGCAGCGACTACAAGTTGAATGTGTTGCTCCACATCAGCCCCATCTTAGGCCAATAGAATCTGGATCTCACCAAGTCAAGTGTTCTGTCTATACCAAGGTGCCCCATGTGGTTGTGAAGGACCTCAGTACTGAGTCTCGAAGGCAGTGGGCAGCACTAGTTGTTGTTTGTCTACTTGTCCCCTCTGTCTACTGTTTCTCTGTATAACAGTTTATTGATCAGTTTCAACTTAGGACCTTCTTTGTATAACAGTGCAGTTCTCAAATCAGTGGGCGTAATTTGGACACATCTTTTCCTGCATAGAGGGCTTCTAAAGCTGCTTTGATCATGGGATCGCGGGATTGAGCCCCGAATACTGTCATTGTCCAGCTGAGGCAGTGCACCAATGTCTATTGCAGAAAAGTGGCAATAAGCAACAGGTATGCAATTCTCAGAGGCTCCCAAGCAATCCACCATGCAGTCCACTGCGTCCGTGGACATTTGTTCCTCCCTGTCAAACTTCCGGCAGAGTGCCGAATGTCAGGTTCTGCCAATCGGACCCAATCATTCTGGGAACAGGCCTCCGGAGAGAGCATCAGCATCTATGTGGTTCAGACCTGCTCGGTATTCGAGAGCATAGTCATATGTAGATAATGCAGAAAGCCACCTATGGCCAGTGGCATCCAACTAGCTGAGGTCTGCACATAGGTCAAGGATTATTGTCAGTTTTACTAGTATTTTAGCCCCATACAAGTACTCATGGAATTGGTCAACAATAGCCCACTTCAAAGCTAGGAACTCTAACTTATGTACAGGATAGTTCTTTTCGGATGGGGTCAGGCTTCTACTGACAAAGGCCACTGGTCTCGAGGCCATTCTCGGTACTCTTGGTACAACACAGCCCCCAACCCTTGCAAGCTAGCATCAGTGTGCAGGACGTAAGGTTTTCTTGGATCGGCATAGGCCAGCACTGGAGCATGGGTAAGTTGATATATGATCTCATGAAAAGCAGTCTCACAATCAGGAGTCCAGCGGCCCCAAATACTTCACTTGGATGAAAATACACTCTTTCAGTCTTGAGGGCGCTGACTTTTAGTATTTTTGTGGGTTGGGGATACCCTTGAGTAAGGTTAAGTAAAGGCGGATCACTCTTGAATAGTCCTTGATGAAGCGCCGATAATAACCACAGAATCCCAGGAATCTTTGCAGTTCTTTTAGATTTTGGGCTGTGGCCAGGTGGTCAAGGCCTCAACTTTACTTGGGTGGTCTCTATTCCTCGGTGGATACTATGTGTCCCAATACTTTACTGATGTTTGAAAGAATTGACACTTATCAATGGACAGTTTAAGGCCAAAGTCCTCCAGTCGGTCCAATACCTTAAATAATCTGCTTTCATGTTCCTCCAGTGAGCTGCCAAACACAATAACATCATCTAGGTATACCAGGCACTCTAGTAAGTTCATGTCCCCACTGCACGCTCCATCAATCGTTGAAAAGTGGCTGGGGCACCTGAAATCCTTTGAGGCATCCTCATGAATTCATAGAAGCCAAGCGGACAGATAAAGCAGTCTTCTCACCGGTCCTCTGGGGCCATCGGGATCTGGTAGTACCCACTGCGGAGATCCAGCACAGAGAACCACTTGCTCCCGTTTAGGCAGTCCAAAGCATCCTGAATGCGGGCATTGTGTACTGATCAGGGATAGTCCGCGGTTTAAGGTGCGATAATCCACACACATCCTTACTGTTCCATTCTTTTCCTCACTACCACAATGGGGAAGCATAAGGGCTTCTGGATTCTTGTATACACCAGCAGCTAACATCTCTTGCAGATGCCGTCTCACATCATCTATGTCAGCAGGTGCCAGGCGTCGAGACCTCTCACGAAATGGTCTTTCGTCATGCAGCCGGATATTGTGCTCAGCTCCTTGCACGCATCCTACATCCCATTCCTTTAAAGAAAACACCTGGTCTCTGGGCAAGCTTCTCACTGATCCTCACTTTCCATTCAGC
Organism: Neoceratodus forsteri; assembly: GCA_016271365.2. Taxonomy (NCBI): domain Eukaryota; kingdom Metazoa; phylum Chordata; order Ceratodontiformes; family Ceratodontidae; genus Neoceratodus; species Neoceratodus forsteri. The sequence goes on along the minus strand of CM057455.1, from coordinate 875,558,530 downwards.
TGGCGGGGAGTCGCGAAATCAAACAAGTCAGGCGTTACTCTGTCATTCTTCCTTGAACTCTTGCTGCTGGGTAGCACTGCAGTGTCTGCACAATGCACATTAGCCAGGATGCAACCTCTGTTTACTCGAATGTCTCTTTCAGACACATTATGAACTTGGACCATTACCCTTCTGGCATAAGCATGGGCTCTAGCAGGCAAAATACTAAGGCTTGACCAGCAGTCCCTCTGGCAATTTTCCATCGCCTGGTGCATCCAACATTAATATTTTATTCTTAACATCCTTTCTGATACGGACCTCTCCCTGTAAGGTACACTGGGCATTTGGCGCCAGGATCAGAGACTCAGGATCCTTCTTCCATACAATTCCGACCGGTTCCTCTGGTTCTGTTTTTTCAGCATCTCTCTGTGCCTCATAGGCCTTCTTAATTAAAGCCGGAACTCTTAAAGCTCTACTAGTCTTTGACCCCTGTTTTTCATAACACAACTGTGCCAGCCTTCCGAACATATGAGCATTTGTTCCAATCAACAAAGGGACACCATCATACAGTCCAGTGGGGGGACACACTAAGGCTAGGGTCTCTACTTGTTCGGCCACTCCAGCCACGGAGGTGGGGAAAGACAGCCAAATTCGGATATACCCGGAATAGGGGTAGGCCTTCTCACTTAACCCCCATACATGCAGTCCTTCTAATGGTTGTAAGGGTACGTCTGACAAATGCTTCTGATACCAATCCTGGAACATAATTGTCACTTGGGAGCCACTGTCTAATACAGCTCTTGTAGACACTCCATTCACCTTTACAGTGGTCTCCATGGAGGGACCCACTATTCTGGACCAGTCTGGAGAGCGGTAGTGGGGGCCTGGGCAACTGACCTTGCCACAAAGGGCGTGAATTAGCATTTTGGTGCCCTCACTGGGATCATGTCGTGCACCTCTTAACCACTGATTTCTTCTCGAAGCTCTCCTTGTAGCCTATATGCAACTTTGTCAGTGTCTTTTGGGACTGGCATTCCCTTTTCATGTGCCCATCTTTCCCACAATTATAGCAAAACATACTTTCTGGAGTTTGAGCTGGCGAGCGCCACACTGGGAGCCAGAGGCGGGGTATTACTAACTGGAAACCTGGGTGCCATCTCTGTCTCTGGCGTGATAAGCATTTGGAACATCTCGTCAGTTTCTCCACTTCCATGGTCAAGGAATTGAGTTTGGAGCTGTTATCAGCAGGAGATACATGGGTGGGTACCCCCACCCCATAAGCAGATGCAGTCGGATATAGGTCAGGCCCGTACTTGCAGGCGTGGCCTTCATAAAGGACTGTTTTTGAATTCCGGATCTCTCTCAACAGTTAGCCCCATTGTGGCATATCTTTTCCTTGTCAGAGCACTCATTGACTGTCAACCTCTGCCCCTGAACTTCACTTGATGGGTCACCCTCAGTCACTCGGTCGTAGCCACAGCTGTTGGTGCAGGTACCTCCCGAGTCGCCTTTTCTCAACTCCCAGATTTCTCTCATTAACTCATCATAGGAGGTGGGGATTCCAGTCGATTTGCCAGGCGTAACTGAAGCAACAGCAGTTCTGAGAAGGGGCAGACTTAAGGATTCTGTCCAGTCTGGTTCGGTCCAGTTCAATCGCTGGCAAACTACCCTTTCTGAGGCATTCTTGCAACAATTTTTCCAGCAGAGACATACACAGACAACAACTCCCTTGGTACTGTTGTGCATTTCTTACTCTCCACCATAGGTCCTCATCAGAATCTGGGCTCCCATACACATTCTCAAGGCCTCAAGATAGGCCTGTGCAGTCGCTTCAGGGTTACTGGCCGTTATTACGGATGGTAGCCAGGGCAGGACCTCGGAGGCTCTCACTAACCCTCTTTCGCTTTGCCTTCCGAGCATTGCCATTTCTAGCACTTGGGGGCAACATAGTCTATCCAGGTCTCCCAGTCATCCTCCCTGGAAGTGGGGAGGGTGCCAGAAGATCCTCAACCTTCGGTGGAAGTCGTGTGGCAGGTGCAGAAATAGGAGTCTGCATTGGTTCAGCCACCATTACGGGCACTGGAGCAGGAGAGGGTGTTGGGGAGGAACACCCCAGGTGGCAAGAATAGTTTCTTCAAGTCCTCCACAGTTTTCCCTCTCCCAGCAACCATTCAGCAAATTTCTCCTCAAAGTTTCAGATAGTGGTGGGGCTGATTCCCCAGGTCTTACTGTCCTTAGTTATCACTCTCCAAGCAGTGAGGGCTCCCTCTGGGGTAATGGTCTGTGGCACTTTGGAGCTATCTATGGGATCCTTAAACTCTACTAGGGCCAGGAAGTGTGGGTGAGCAGATTAGCATGCCGACCCACCACCACAGGTTTTGTAAACCTTCCACCTTGGAAAGTACTCCTGCACAGTGTCCGTATTGATACCAGGGATGTCCAGGATAAGCATAGCATTTTGGAGTCGATCTCCTCCCCAGTACACCCTCCACCAGCCGGTGCACAGCCACTTCTGTCAGGGTACCCATTTTTTCTTAACAGTGGTTCGTAAATATGGCCACTAGAGGACACACAATCCCAGCGGTGCCTCCAAGATGTAACCCCTAGATGGCGCTATCCCAGGGCTACTACCCTGCCTGATTTGCCACTAACAGGTTGAGGGCCTGGATCCAATGGCGGTGCCTCCACCCAGAGGTCAGGGTTTGCAATAGTTAAACTAACTTGGTCACAGCCCTCTGGGACACTGCAACCCCTTTCTTCCCACTAGTGGCCCACACAATATATCAGAATTACCTTCACAGTATACACTTACCCCAGGACTGGTTCCGGCACTGGGACCTCCTGTGAAATGAGATACAGTGCAACAATCACAGTACAGTACTTTAACATAGACAAATACCTCAGGCAGTACAACTTTGCTGAAACAAGCAGCTCTGATTTATTTAGGGATATAACAAGGACAGGGAAATCAGGTTAATTAGCTTATCACTCTAATAATCTACCTATGGCTCTGTGCACAGGCCTATCCCTATCAGTTACTGTCCCTGGGTACCCAAGCCTAGTGGCTAGTCCAAACCGTGGCAGCTGGTAGGGGCCTTTCACACAGAGAAAAGGACAATTAAACAGTCAGCAGTACAGTAATTCCATTTGGATTTAATGTGGCAATTCAACAGGGAAGCGACCTGAATTAGTACTCACGACCTCCAAATAAGATAGGGTCCTTCAATGTCAGCAGGGCTCACTTGAGTACACAAACCTCTTCACACATTTATATAAAAGAAAGCACTATACCAGGCAGGCTGCATCTGTATCCGATGCAATTACTGCACAATACCGGGAGAACACACAGCAGATTCAGTTCTGACAGACCGAGTGCAATTTTCAGCAATTCTTCAGTCTTCTACAGGGTGAGCCTGGTTTCTACTCTTCAGAGATCCTTTGATTCTTTTCACGGGACAGATTCAGTCCTAACAAGCTGCAGACCGGAACTCTGGGCCTTACCACGTTTTTGACTAAAACTGCACACTGAAAAGCACAGGGCTCCTTCCTTCTTCACTGCCAAAGCTCAACTGAAACTCCAACCGACAAAACCGGGCTCTTCCTTTGAGTTCCTCCCAGTTCTTGACTGGATTGGCTGTCACTCACAATAGACTGCTGCTGTTGGTCCAAAAGGCACTGAAGTCTAAACTACATCTCCCAGAGTCACTGCCCATACAATCCTCTTGTGGCTGGCTCAGATTATGAGTCAAGTTCTGATTACGTCCAAGGCACCATTTTAGAGCTAGCTTACCCCACACTGATTGGTCCAGTTCAGCAGTTCAAAACTAGAATGGGAACTAGCAGACACAGTTCTGACTGCAAAGAAAGCAGGTTAGACAAACTGTAATTTTATTATTACTCTAAATAATTTCTGGCAAACAGTTACATCTTTCAGATAGGTTCCCTTTGCACTCCTAGTGACTGCAAAATGAAGTGAATTGGCAGCAGCTCGAGTGGTACTCAGAGAAGCACACAGTCCCCCATACAAACTAATTATGTCTGCAAGCAGACAGCTCTTAAAGAGACAGTACCAGGCTCTAAAAACACTCACTGATAAATGGCTTAAATGCCAAACACCATTCAGGCTTGGAGCATTCAAGCAAGCTCCTGGAAGTCTTTTGGGAACCCCCATTTGCAGGGGGGTTACATAAGGATGGGTGGGAGCGCAAGGCCTGGAGGGCCTGCGCACCCACCTATGGATACCATATGAATAACATTTCACTTTCTCAAAAAGAAGGGAAATTCATTGCAAAAAACTCAGTTAATGCATCAATTAGGGTTGATTCCACACCAACAAAAGTCTGGAAATTTGATGTTAGGGTTACCAACCCTACCTCCCCACACCCCACCCTCCACAGACCAACAGGCACCGGGGTGTGCCTTGGGTAACTAGGCCTAACTCTCACCCCATTCTCCTATACTGTACCATCTCAGGTTGTTTAATCATGGAATGGGGTGATAGTTAACCCAATGACAGACACACACCCTGGCGCCTGTTGGTCTGTGAAGGGTGAGGTGGGGTAGAGTTGGTAACCCTAACATCAAATTTCCAGACTTTTGTAGGTGTGGAATCAACCCCAACTGATGCATTAACAGAGTGTTTTTGCAATGAAATATATATACAGTATGTGTGTGTGTATCTACATACATACATATATACATACTGTACATGTTTTTCCATTTTATAAGTGCAGTAACTCACTCCAGGAGATACAGTAGGTTTCTTGAGAACGAATGCACTTCCCAGTTGCGCTGAAAAGCATGCAGCCATTGGCCTTGTGCCATTTACTTCACCCTGGACATGTATTATGGAAACCCATGCCATCCCACATGTATTGCTTACTTTATACATTTCAGGTTGGCAAAAGAGATATAGATGAGTTTTCATTTGGCAGAGTTTAGTAGATGTCTGCAGGAAAAATGCAGACTTCCTCATACAGCTTATACAGAGGGCTCAGCACATTTTGATGAACAATGGATGTCTGTGGACAGCAGCAAGTGTGTGAAGTCTACCCCATCTCTTTGCACAACACAATTGGTATATGATTATTAGCACTACCTGCGCCTCTCCTGGGAAACTGGTTTTACTGTTTGAGAAACACTGCTTTGGGGTATCTTCTGTCAGCCCACCTATGCACAGAACTCCTTTCAGTCAATCAGAATTCAGACACTTGCCAATATACAACTGACATTTCAGACTAGTTTACTAAACAGCGTATATCATTATATACTGCATGGGTCTCTAAGACGCAGCTGAAAGGACTCCATTTTTTTGATTTTCTCAATGTGTCTGTGTGTTTCTCTCTCTCTCTCTCTCTCTCTCCTCCCCTCCCCTCTTTCTCTCTTGTCCTCTCTCTGCTTCTCTCTCTCTCTCGAACACCCTGCACTTGAGGCTCACCCCCCAACCCGTCTCTCCAGCATTTCTGTGCTCTGACACCCTCGTGTTGCTGACAACTAATAGGCTCCCTGTTGGACACAGTTTTTTAGTCTGTTCCTGTATGTATCTGACTGTGTTTACTTATTCCAGTTTTAATTTTCGCTGTATTTGTTTGCATTCCTTTGTTTAAAGACCAAATGTACCTAAATGTTCTCATTCTAATCCTATTGCCTTGTTTGTCTCAATCCTCTGTATAATCACCTACTTGTTCTAAATGTACTAACGTGGAACCTATGTAAAGAGCTCTGAGCTCAAATGGTTAATCCGAGAACTGAAACAAATAAATAAAAATATGAAAAGTTGTGTGTAAATACCATGATATATGCATATCAAGTTAGGTTTATGCCTTGTGCTTTAACAACCCTCTGAGGTATGCAGGTATGTATGTAGAGTATATATGCACATCCTTGTAATGCAGTATCAGGCTTAAAAATAGGTTTGTGTAGAGAAAAAGTAAAAAGAGGAAAAGCATTCTGAACTGAAGGTATATCATGAGATATACAACAGTCATGTGATCAGATTATACCAAGCACAGTACAGGATTTTCACAACCCATTTGATCAATGTAGAGCTGACGGTGTTTAAGTTTTCGACTACTAGTGAAACCTCATGCTTGATGTGCTTATACTATGAACCCCTTTAGTTGTAAGTGCCGAACAGTTACGCGCTAAAGCATATTAGGTCACACTAATGCAGACACAAAAACAACAAAAAGAAAAGAAGAGGATTGGGAAGAGAACTGAAGCAGAAAAAAAGAAAGTAGAAGGGGACTAGGTGCAGAGACCTTGGGTCTGAGGTTCCAATAAAACATTTGTATGTTCTCAACTCAGCTCCTAGCAGATGTTAAGCTGCACCACAAAACCACTGAACATAAATCACCACTGTTACCAGTTTTGTCGAACTGTCTGAACCCCTGTAACCACAGTATGTGTCCCAGTCCCCCCTTGCAAAAGATACGGTACCTCAGCTTCCGTGGGGCACTACCTGGTAAAATAAACATGGGGGGGGGGGGTCTGTTGTTCAGTTGGTGCTGGACATATAGTGTGCAGATGGTTCTGTCCCCATAGCTATAGTACTGTATGAGCTGAACCCCAGTAGCTCATGCAGCATGGCTAGTTACTTAAAATGTTTGTTTTGAAACAGAGCCCTCATAACTCATTCAACTAATAAAATTGAATTATAACACTAGGTTAAATAAACATGAAGCCCCCAGCATATTTCAAGAGTGGGGGTCCCTTCAGATTAATGCTGAGGTAAAACTGGAGGAACATATGTTAACTTTGGATAAATGGAGATCCCCTTATATTTTGCCTACTGAAAACACTAGATGAATCACTTGAATTATTAGCAATTGTGAGGGGACGGAAAGCAGCAACAGACATAATAAAATATGTTTTTATTGATGTAATGTTTCAGACACAGGAAGGCCTCGGAAGCTGTCTGGAATAATACAGTGTTCTCCTGGATGGTGTCCATAACATGATTAATGAATGAACGACTTTGAATAACACAGCAGTCCGGCTTAGTGAACTACACTGTCATTGCGTAAGACAAGTGCTGAAATATTATGCAGTCAGAATCACACTACTGTATAAAAAATTTGGAGTTGCCATCAAGAAAATTGAACCAAGACGCTGAATATCAATATGTTGCCGAATGGATATAAACAAAAGTGTTTCATTTTAAAGCTGAAATGTGGTTCTGGTCTGATATGCTAACATAGGACCAAGGTTCACACTGAGTAATGTGATCGAACTATTTGAAATTAGTCTGAGGCTGGAGTTCTTTTTATTTAGCATATCTGGCCAGGAAAGGCACACTGAGGCAAAGATGATTTCTAGGAACAACCTGGAAGAGAATTATGCAAAGGGAGATTAAGTGATATGCTCAGGCTTACCCAGTATGCAGGTGTCTGTTGGGACAAGGTTTACAGCTATGTGCTCTTACCGCTAGGCTATACTGCCTTGGAGTCAGTATCTACTGCCTTACAGTTAATGGTAGGTTTCTGCCCTTACGTACACATACACTACATGTGTTGGTGGAATGTATACATACATAGGGGATACACCATAACCTTAATAGAGGTTGATTTATAGTTATTGACCAGGAAAGGCATACTGAACTGTGACAGCTCATTTCTAGGTGCGACTTGGGGAGTGGGTTTCATGGACCTGATTTATTGATAGGGGGATGTTGACTAGGACACCGGGGAAATCTCCATCTCTATTCCTTTTCAGTCATTCTCTTGGCATTAGATCCAAAACGCGAACATGAGAACATCACTGCTCAGAACAGCACAACAACAATGGCGCCTTCAAAAACAGCGCCCACTGAAACTACATGCATAAACATGGCAGCGGTCCAAATACACACCGAGGACTGCTACCACAAATACAAAATAAAATATGAAATATATGTGTTTGTGGGGGGATCAGCCCCCTTCACCTCCCCCCACTTCTAATCTAATCAACTCTGAGGGGGAGTTGGATTACCGGGGAATTTAGAAGCGGGGGGGGGGAGTGTATGAGACAGGACATGGTAAAAGTGTGTACACCCGTCTCACAGTCAAAAATTCGGAGACCAGGAACAGAACCCTGGTCTCCAGATCCACACACTGGCTGAGTGGGTCTGTACCTTAAAGTTAACAGCTACAGGGGTCGCGGTAATTGCCGTTCGCTGTTCTACCCCTGTAGCTGCCCTCATTTCTCTGTTTCTGCAGCGCACTTCTTGCATGCGCTGTAAACTATGAGCTGTTCTGACCGGGTAGGATCCTCTTTCTGTTTTGTATTGTGTATGCTTGCATTGTATTTAATTTTTCTAAATAAAAAATGCCCCCGACTCTTATGGTAAGTTCCATGGCATCTTTACTTCCACCTGGACAGCCACCAGAGATAGGCAGAAGGGACTTATGTTTAACATCTCCTCCTTCATCTGAAGGATGGCACCTCAACAGTGCAACACCACCCCGCCCCAGACCTGCACCACAATGTCAGAACTGTATTGGGTATTAGCCCAGATTCCATGTATCAGAATAGAACCCACAATCTTCTGATTCTGTGGCCCCACTGGTGAACGCGCAACCTGCTGAGCCACTGAAGTGAGGATGAAGCTATAACTCCATAGTGGCAAGGCCATGAGTCCCACTCCTTTATGGAAAAGAGAAGTTCGATGTCTCTAGTAAGCCCAGTGCGGGTTATATCTGTACCATCAGAATTTTTTATTTTTAAGATTTTGCCCATATTCAGTATGCATGAGACTGCTGTCTTTGTTTCTATGCAGACTGCATTGTGGGTCTTCCAAAACTGTAATGTTGTTTTAATTTTAAATGCCATTGTTTCCCTTTGATTATTTATTAAACAGTTCTTAGTTGCACCAGGAAGTAAGGAACATGCGAAGAAGCCAGCAGAAGAACGACATTTGGTCTGTCAAGTCTGCTTTGTATTGCAGGATCCACAGCTTGAGCTAATGTCCCTGCCCTCCCTCCCCACTCCTCCCTACCCATGATTCTTACCTTCCCCCATGCCTGTCCCAGACCCTTTTAAAGCTGTCCACTGTCTTTAACGAGATTACCTCTTCCGGCCGCGCAATCCAAGTGTCCACCACCCTCTCTGTGAAGAAGTGCTTCCTGACCTCCTACCCTCCAGCTTAAGACTGTGCCCCCTCATGTTATGGTTGCCACTCAGCTTAAAGAGACTCTCCTTATCAACCTTATTTATCCCTTTCAAATACTTGAATGTCCCAAGCATGTCTGCTCTCTGTCTCTCCTGTCTTCCAGGGAGTACATGTTCAGTGCCCTCAACCTCTTCTCTTATGCCTTGCCCTGCTGACCGGCTGTCATCTTTGTAGCCCTCCTCTGTACCTTCTCCAGCAGGTTAATGTCCTTTTTGAGGTGTGGGGCACCAGTACTGAACTCTATACTCTAGATGTGGCCTTACCAGTGACCTGTACAAGGGCAGTATAACCTCATCTCTCCTACTACTGATCCCCCCCCTAGCTATTCATCCCAGCATCGTGTTTGCCTTTGCTGCTGCTTTCCTTGCACTACATGGAGTGCTTCAGGTCACTAGTGATCATCGCTCCCAGGTCCTTCTCCTCTTCGGATGCAGATACTCGGACTCCACCTGGGTAATACTCTGTCCTGGGATTTTTGGCTCCAATATGCATAACTTTGCATATCTTGGCATTGAAGCCAAGCTGCCAGATCCTGGACCACCTCCACAGCTTTTCCAGATCTTCCTGTAGGTCCCGTATCCTTTTAGCTGTGTCCACTCTTCCACAGAGCTTGATGTCATCTGCAAATAGGCACAGTTTGCCTTTAATGCCATCGCCAATGTCATTGATAAAGATGCAGCAGTGTGAGTTTGGGACAGAACAATGAACATAGATGCCACCACTGCTGTGGGGGGAATCTGAGGAACTCCACCCCCCAATAAAGAATAAAAAATACAGTTAATAGATCCACTTCATGTTCTTACAGTCATACAAGTCATTAGTAGGTGACTAAAACACTGTATACATTAGTCCATGAAACTGGGGGTGCTGCCTCTTTTTTTTTCTTTTTGAGAATGGGTCTTTAAATTGAGAAAGCAGAGCTTAACGTCTCCTGTCTCTTTTATGTCATAGCGAATGTATCAGCTAGCACGACAGGAAACAGTGCTCAGCACCACAGTCCCCATTGAGCTCTAATAGTGATAAAGATCATACATGACCAGAGAGGCTTTAGTCAATACTCTAATAAACTGGATTAATTAGACATCTTATTCAGGTCAATAGTGGTAATAAGAAGAGATAATGAGCACAGCTTGCTGATATCATTAACTGGAATGAGCTTTTTATTATATGATGGTATTTGATATATAAAGCGTGAAGTATTTAAATCTGTAGTATCCTGTTCCTGTGGCTTAATTAGTTGCATGTATCAGAATTGTATATCAAATAATCCAATTCTTGCTGGTTCAGGAAACTTGTCTCCGGTCCTTTTTTTTATGAAGTTGTAAGCTGGAATGTCTATGAAAGAGAGTTATATAGGGGGATTTGTTCTTTTAATAATGTCCAACTGAAATGTGGAATACCCATCACAAGGGCCTAACACCTGCAGGGGTTCTGTTTCATGATAGTTGTTTTGTTTTAGCATTACAATTTACAGTACTTACCCAGAGTAACACAAATGAGATGTGATTCGAGTTTGAGAATTCCAGAACAGGAGATCATAGGCAAATATCCCACTGCAGCTACCCATTAACTGTTTAATTTGAGCAGCTCACTGTATTTCCATATGCTTCAGCACTGCCAGCTGTACAATGGGGTGGAAGCAGGATCTCCCTGGAAATGAGATGCTGAATGTCAGGTGGGCTATCCTTTTGTTATACATTGTAAATTGTTTAACCCCCCAGTTTTGCCATCCCTCTCATCTCCTATGTTGTTCAGCTTTCTACTTGGCCTCTTCTCAGTGAGACTTTTTGTAGGGTCTCTAAACTCTCTTCAGATGGCCCTCCCCCTGCAGCAGGTCCCAGCAAGCTGGGAGATGAAAGCTTCATCTGATGGAGACTGAGGAGTAGGGGCAGATCTCATGTCTGATGACATGGGGGAAATCTTGATGCATCCTGCACCAGTGACACTGAGTTTTTTTATCAGTCCTGTAAACCCACCCTGCCACCTCCCTTTCTCACTCCCCGTTCCTTCCCCAGTGGTGAGTCTGCATTGCCCTCCCCTGGAGTGTGAATGCACTGCTTCTGCAGGAACCCCATGATTCTACAGGCCCAGGAGAGGGAGTCGGAAACACACAATGAAGCCAGGTCTACAGCTGGCGCCGCTTGGCCAAGATGGGCTTATAGACAGGATATGTAATCTAAACAATCAGTAGTAGAATGGCAAAGAATGACACTGCATGAACAAAGCTACTACTTTCATTTTACAAAAGTCACATTTGGGTTGTACAAAATACAGTTGCCAGGTGACCACTGGCCACTTAAAATCATCAGTGGCCTCACATATATTTATGCTGACACTTGGGTACAGTTGCTTGATATTGCTGCCATTGTATAGGAGCTTTGATCTCTGCAGTTGTTGATCTTGGCCACCCTCATGGGTCACACTGCCATGCAAGTATCCTCGGTTTGGAGGCAGGCTGGGCACAGGCAGCTACCGATCAGCAGTGTGCCACAACTGGGGAGAGCTGATGGTAGATCTCTGATATCGGAGCGATCCCAGTGGTTGAGCTGGGGAGTGTGCTCTTTCTGCATGGGTCACACTGCCATGCAGGCATCCTCGGTTTGGAGGCAGGCCAGGCACAGGCAGCTGCCGATCAGCAGTGTGCCACAACTGGGGAGAGCTGGTGGTAGATCTCTGATATCGAGGTCCCAGTGGTTGAGCTGAGGAGTGTGCTCTTTCTGCATGGGTCACACTGCCATGCAGGCATCCTCGGTTTGGAGGCAGGCCAGGCACAGGCAGCTGCCGATCAGCAGTGTGCCACAACTGGGGAGAGCTGGTGGTAGATCTCTGATATCGGAGCGATCCCAGTGGTTGAGCTGGGGAGTGTGCTCTTTCTGCATGGGTCACACTGCCATGCAGGCATCCTCGGTTTGGAGGCAGGCCAGGCACAGGCAGCTGCTGATCAGCAGTGTGCCACAATGGGGGAGAGCTGGTGGTGGATCTCTGATATCGGAGCAATCCCAGTGGTTGAGCTGGGGAGTGTGCTCTTTCTGCATGGGTCACACTGCCATGCAGGCATCCTCGGTTTGGAGGCAGGCCAGGTACAGGCAGGTGCCGATCAGCAGTGTGCCACAACTGGGGAGAGCTGGTGGTGGATCTCTGATATCAGAGTGATCCGAGTGGTTGAGCTGGGGAGCGTGCTCTTTCTGCATGGGTCACACTGCCATGCAGGCATCCTTGGTTTGGAGGCAGGCCAGGTACAGCAGCTGCCGATCAGCAGTGTGCCACAACTGGGGAGAGCTGGTGGTGGATCTCTGATATCGGAGCGATCCCAGTGGTCGAGCTGGGGAGCGTGCTCTTTCTGCATGAGCAAGCTGTGTGTAGGTGCCAAGGGTAAGAGGAAAGAATCAGGGGGAAAACATGGGTGAAAAGTGCCCACCAAAGATGATGGCAACATTCTCGGTCCCCACACCACACAGCCTTCCTCCTGCAACTGGATCCAGTCTGGGCAAGAGAAAGATAGCCCTCCCACAACCACGCCTACCATGAAGTGAAAGTCGGGGGGGGGGGCACTGTGATAGTGGTGGGTTAGTGGAGGATGGGGCTGAGTGGTAGTGGTAACATCCAGATAGTGTGATGGAAATGGAGGGAGTAACAAAAAGTACTGTGGAAAAAAACTGTTGGTCTACCAGCCACATAACTGTTAAAAATGAAGAATTTCTACTCCTTGGGCACAATGGATCACAGTTTGAAATTTCTTGTCCAGTGTTGCTAGAGGGCAGAGAAGAAAGGCGAATACCTGCACAGCATCAGTGATTTGCCTTGCTGAACTGGAGTCCTCCAACAACTACGTCGGGGCACAGATATAAGGAGATCTGCAGCATTAGAAGTGGATAGTATGGTCTGACAATATGTGCAGGATATCAGGGATTAGCAACTGCTAAATAAAAGCTGCCATTGTTTTCTGCCACCTCTGACACTTCATCATTGGCTAACAATATTACAAATTAGACTTTCCCCATTCTTTTCTGCAGCATGTAGTCATTATTTATTTAGTTTTTGTTGTCTGGGTAAGTGCACTAGACAACTCCTGCCTATTTTCAGGCATGACCTGGGGGAAGGGCATACAGATGAATGCCAACTGACCTTGAACCAGACTAAGCTGTTGGTGGTATTTTTAGTGAATGAGGGAAATGTGGCCAGGACACCAGGGAAATTCCCCTGCTCTTTTCGATAAGTGCCATGGGATCTTTAACATCCATCTGAACTACCACCAATCCAGGCAGATGGGACTGCGGTTTAACGTCTCATCTGAAAGACGGAAAAGTGAAAAAGTATTAAAAAGTGAAAATTCAATCCATTCTGTTTACCTATCCCCCAGATAAGTCCAGCCTAATATTATCAAAGGCCAAACACAACAAAGAAATCTGCAGCAGGCTGTGCCTTTAAAAAGAGTTGTCATCGACCTGCAGTATCAGTTTTACAGTCTGTAACTCCTGGACAGCGGAGTGAGCGTTGCATTCCCATCGGGGTGGTTAGGCCTCGAAGACGCCCTGGGGCAAAATGGGTTCTGGAGCGTGGTAATTCCACTCTAGTTCCCATATCCAAGGGCACCTCTTCTCCTAGAGGGCAAGTGGTTGGGACAATTCGTCACCCTCGCCCAACTCGGGCACTGTTGTGCAATGCCAGATCTGTCTGCAATAAGATTGCCCTTATAGCGGACTTTGTTGCTAGAGCAGATCTGGCTTGCATTACCGAGACCTGGTTGGATGGGAATGCAGCCCCAGTTTTAGAGGCCGCTGTTCCCACCGGGTGCTCGGTTATACATCGCCCGAGATTGGACCTCGGGGGGGGGGGGTAGCGGTCTGTTTCAAGACCGAATTGGGTCTAACTGAAGTTCCAGTTGAGGAGGCCAGATCATTTGAGTGCACTGTGGTAGCTGGGGTGGGGTGCAGGATTGCTCTCATCTACCGTCCACCCGGGGATGAGAAGCTTTTCCTGCAGGAAATGGCAGATTTCGCCGCTGGCATGGCCTTGGAATCGCCCAGATTGATGGTGCTGGACAATTTCAATGCTTGGGTTGATGACGAATCTTCGCTTTTTGGTCAACATTTCCTCCAGGTGATGTAATCTGTTGGCTTCACTCAGGTTGTTTCCACAGCTACTCACAAGGGAGGGCACTCTCTTGATCTGGTCTTCCTCCTGGGGATCGAGGCATCCGACTTGGTGGTGGAACCAGTCGGTTGGTCTGACCATTACTCAGTTGGATTCAATTTTGTGGCCCCCCTGGGTAGGTCGGCCCCTGTGGAGATGGTCAAATACTGTCCATTGCGGGATGTTGTCCCTGAAGACCTGTTGGCGGTTATTGACCTCTGGTTGTGTAATAATTGTGCTGTGATCTGAGCTGGTGGTGTCTATAATGGGGCCATTTCGGATGCTCTGGACCAGATAGCTCCATCCCGTGTTCGTCCCCTTCCACACCGTCCCGTCACCCCGTGGTTTGATGGGGTGTTGAGAGGGTTGCGGAGGTTGGGGCATAGGTTGGAGCATCGCTGGAGGAAGACTGCCTCGGATGCCGACCATCTTATTTTGCTAGAGCATTATAAGCTCTATCAAACAGAAATTTCCTGTAAGAAGGCAGAATTCCTGTCCAGGGAAATCTCCGTCGCTCGGAATCGATCGGCTCAGCTCTTCAGAACTGTTGACAGACTGTGCAACCCAGCCTGTCGGCAGGTCCGTCGAGTTTTTATGCAGATTGACTGCGAGGAGATCGCTCGATTCTTTGAGAATAAGGTGGAAGACATTCAGAGGCAGTGTCCCCAACCTCACTCCATGGCAGTTGTTGTTGATCGGGGTGTTGTCCCAGAGCCCGGAGTTTCCTGGAGTTCCTTTGATCTTCCTGATCTCGTGGACACTATGAGGATTGTCTCTGAGATGTGCCCAACTTGTAGTTTGGATCCGGGTCCCACTTCCTTGATTATAGGATGTAGTGAACTTATTGGCCCGGTCCTTGCTCGGATAATTCGGTGTTCTTTGGAGATGGGAGTTTTCCCCAGCTCTCTGAAAGAAGGGGTGGTGACTCCCCTCCTGAAGAAAGCTTCCTTAGACCCGAACGACCTTGCCAACTACCGTCCGATCTCTAACCTCCCTTTTTTTGGGGGAAGGTTATTGAAAAGGTTGTGGCGGCTCAACTTGATAACCATTTGACCATCCATAGTTTATACGAGCCTCTCCAGTCAGGTTTTCATAAGAGGCATAGTACCGAGACTGCTCTGGTTCGGGTGCTCAATGATCTTCTGATGGTGAGAGATCAGAGACACCGCTCTATTTTGGTTCTCCTTGATCTATCATCAGCTTTTGATACTGTGGATCATGGGGTTTTGCTCGAACGTCTGAGGTCCATCTGTGGGCTTTCAGGTGTTGTCCTCAGATGGTTTTCATCTTACCTCCTGGGGAGAACTCAGAGAGTGGTTTCCGGTCTACATTCATCCGGGGATTTCTCTCTTTCTTGTGGGGTACCTCAGGGTTCGGTGCTCTCCCCCCATGTTATTCGCAGTATATATGCTACCCCTCGAAGACATTGTAAGATGGTATGAGCTGAGGTTTCATTGCTATGCCGATGATACCCAGCTCTACCTGTCTTTTGCACCTGACCAGGTTAGTGCTATCTCGGTGCTGAATAATTGCCTCGCTGATATCCAAGACTGGATGAATATCAGTGGTTTAAAGTTGAACCCGGGAAAGACTGAGGTTATGGTGGTGGTGGACCCTGGTCACAGGGTTGAGGGTTTAGGGATAGGGTCCCCCTCTGGATTAGTTCTTGGGGTAGACCAGATCCCTACCTCTGAATGGGTGCGTAACCTGGGTGTGGAGCTTGACACTGGCTTGACCCTTCGTTACCAGGTGTCTGCAGTGGTCAAGACTTCATTTTTCCATCTCAGAAACATCTCCAGGATTAGGCACCTGGTTCCACCAGGCGATTTGCCAGTTTTGGTCCACGCCTTTGTGACATCACGTCTTGATTACTGTAACTCCCTATACCTAGGGCTTGCCGCGGGGTTGATATCCGCCGCTTGCAGCTAGTGCAGAATGCTGCAGCACGTTTGTTGACTGGGGTGCCTAGAAGGTCTCACATTACTCCTGTGCTGCGCACTCTGCACTGGCTGCCTATACAGTGGCGGATCACCTTCAAAGTGGGTCTTTTGACCTACAAAGCCCTACATGGGTTAGGTCCCGACTACCTGAAAGAGCTTCTGGTGCCTTACACCCCTCTGAGACAGCTTCGCTCAGCTGACGAGGGGTTGCTGGAGATTCCAAGGGTGAATTTGAAGTCTTCTGGAGCCCGTGCTTTTGGCTTTGCGGCTCCCACCCTTTGGAATTCTCTGCCCCGCCAGCTCTAAGAAAGTACAACTGTGGATAGGTTTAAGAAGGCCTTAGTCATTTTTTATGGAATCAGGCTTTCCCTGCTGTATTTTAAATTGTCTATTTTATATATTCTATTTGTTGTATTGTCATTGTTTGTTTGGTTATGTTGAATGTAATGATGTTTGTACAGCGCCTTGAAATACTTGAAAGGCGCTTAATCAAATAAATTTTATTATTATTATTATTATTATGAGACCAGCAAAGTAATTAGAACAAGCATTTGTCAATGCCGAATGTTTGCTTGCTGGCATTGGCACTGGTAGTGTAGAAGTTACAGAGCTGCATAATAGGAATGGCAGCGAAGTATTGAACTGAAGCCAACCCCACCACCACCCTGCAGAGAGTGACAGGCATTGGGGGTGTACCTTTGGGTCGTCAGGCATAACGACCACGGCATTTCACCACACCCTACCCTGCAGACACTGACAAGTGTCATGGTGTGCCTTGGGGTCTTTGGCCCTTATGCACACCCCATTCCATCAGGAAATACGGTGAGATGGGTGCTATATAGGAGAATGGGGTAACGTTTGGGCCCAAAGAGTCTGAGGCACACCTTGATGCCTCTCACTGGTTGCAGAGTGTGGGTTGGGGTGGACTGGTATGAGCATTACAGGCAAGAATCCCAAGTTACACCCCTGATGCCTGTCATTCTCTACAGGGTGGGGCGTTATGGTCTGAAACCCTAACGCCTCAGGCATTCGTTGGTATTTTCACTCCAAATTTTCAACATGGTTTTTTTGTGACCCCCACCTCATGAACTCATGAACATTGGCAATATCAGTTTGTTAGCTGAAAACTGCTTTTGCACAGTGACTACGGCATTTGGCACCACAGGTGCAAAAACACATTCCGAACAGGATGTGAAAAATGACAGCGGTACTGTTCATGGGGAGGTGTAAAAAATGACAATGTTGAAAATCTGGTGTAAAAATCTTAAAAACTGGTGAAGTCACGAGCGCAGTATAGAAACTGTGCAACGACACCCGTAATGTAACTAGTTTGGAGATTTTTTTCAGCAGATTGTTAACACGGGCATTTTGGGACCTCCGATCATGAACAGTGTCAGTGTGATTTTCTTTATCTGTCCCGAACAATGGTTTCCCACAGCGACCACGCATTTCTGCACTGAAAGTGTGAAAACACATTTCGGCCATGTTGTGGAAAATGACAGCCGCACTGTTCATAAGGAGGTGTGGAAAAATGCCACTGGTAAAAATCTGGACTGAAAATATTACAAATTCATGAACTTACGAGGGTGCGTGGAAACTGCGTAATGCTCACTCGTAACACAGTCATTTTATGGAGTTTTGTCACCAAATTTTCAACATAGCCATTTTAAGACCTCTGCTCATGACCAATGTCACTGTGATTTTCTTAATCTGTCCCAAACATTGTTTTCGCACACCTACTGTACCATTGTGCGCTACATGTGCGGAAACACATTTTGGGCGAGATGTGAAAAATGGTAGCTGTACTGCTCATAAGGAAGTGCAGTAAAATGACACTGTTGAAAATCTGGTGTGCAAATATTACAAATTCGCAAACTTGCCAGCGTGTGTAGGAACTGCACAACGTGCGCTCCTAAAACAGTAATTTTTGGAAATTTTTTCACCAAATTTTCAACATAGCCATTTTAAGACCTCTGCTCATAAACAGTGTCACTGTCATTTTCTTAATTTGTCCCATACATTAATTTCGCACACTGATTGCGCCATTGTGCGCTACATGGGCGGAAACACATTTTGGGTGAGATGTGAAAAATGACAGCTGTACTGCTCATAAGGAGGTGTGGTAAAATGGCAATGTTGAAAATATGGAGTGAAAATATTGAAAATTCGCGAACTTACGAGCGAGCGTAGGAACTGCGTAACGCATGCTCGTAAAACAGTCATTTTTAGGAATTTTTTCACCATATTTTCAATGTAGCCATTTTAAGACATCTGCTCATGAACAGTGTTACTGTTATTTTCTTAATTTGTCCTGTACATTGATTTCGCACTCCGACTGCGCCATTGTGCGCTACATGGACGGAAACACATTTTGGGTAAGATGTGAAAATGACAGCTGTACTTCTCATAAGAAGGTGTGGTAAAATGGCAATGTTGAAAATCTGGGTGAAAATATTGAAAATTAAGTGAACTTACGGCGTGCGTAGGAACTGCATAGCGACGCGGCTAAATAAAACAGTCATTTTGATTTTTCCACCAAATTTTCAAAATAGGCTTCTTGAGAGCCCACCTTATGAACACTGGCAGTGTCATTTCATTACTTATTCGAAGGTGATTTCACGCGAGTGACTGCGAAATCACCCTTGGGTCCGAATATACACGCCATGACAGTGACAGCATTCATGAGAAGGGGTCCCAAAACCCCATGTTGAAAATTTGGTGCAAAAATTCCCAAAAATGCCCGAGATATGCAGCAAAGTTGAAAAACCCTATCTATTACATTATATAGCTTACCAGCATTTCCTCAGTTAGCGATCGGCTTTGAAGAGTGCAGGCGTGTTCCCGATCCACGAAGATCGTCGTGCCGGACTCAGAGGTGAAGTATGGGGTGTGGGGAGGCAGGGTGCACAGTGAGTGGTGCGGTTGGGGGCAGGGAGACTGCGAGGGACTGTTTTTAATTTACAGTTTTTGTTTTTTAATTATTAAGACGACGGGACATTTGCCACGCTGGGTGGGCTCCCAAGTGGCAGCTAGAAAGGATGTTTGGGGGCTGGGCCGATGGGGATTGGGCACCCTCGTCGCTCTGGACGTGTGCCACGCTGGGGTGGGCTCTGGCGTGGCACCAGGAAAGCTTTTTGGGGGCGGAGCCGACGGGCATTGGGCACCCCATCAGCTATACTTATGTGCGTGGGGGGGGAGCGTGTCAGCATGCAATATGCGTGCGTGCATGTTGGGGGGGGGAGCTCTGCTCACTGAAGCGGAGCTCTCCCTTTCAACTGTATGCCACTGCATTTTCAGCTGTCATAGACAGCTGGAGCAGTGATTGACGCACTGCGACCGTGCCTGCAAACACACTGACTGAATTGGAAGAGGCTGACACACCTCTGGAAAACTCAGATGATGGCATTATGTTTCTTGCACATGTGTGCAAGCAAACATAAAAATTAGGTAAGTGTGCTCAGACAGCAGTCTGCCACTGGCTTCCTTCTTTCATGAAACAGTTTACTGTAATTTGCCCTGATGAATTGCTTAATGCTTTTTGAATTTCCTGAACTTCTATCAAACTTTGTTTTGGATATTAACATTAAAACGATATTAAACACAGATAGCACATTGCTGTTGCATGGCCCCCATGTCAGAATGAGCACGTATTAGTGGTTGACCTCATCTTTTCCATTTTGAGTATAATGCAGTTAGCAAGTAGAGTGTTGCTGTATGACAGAGGCCTATTCAGTTGCTTTATAAAAACATAACCCTTGGGTCTTTTTATTCATTGTTAAAGAGACTTACCAGCCTCGGCCTCTGCACCTGATATAGAGGTGCTTTACCTAATGGGACTGCTTTTAATGTGGAGCTTGCTGAAAATAATCCATTTGTTAAAATCTGGTAACACTCGTAAAATTAGGAACACTGGGTCCCAAGGACATCCCAGTTTCTGGCACTGCCCACACTCCGCCCCCATGCTCTGCAAAGTTATGACGCGATGGTATGTAGATCACAGGGCCGCGCTCCATTACGGTCTATAGGTGGCACCTTTCCAGTCATTTTTATATATTATAATTGCCATTTGGTGATGAAACATGGGCACTAGTCGACTAACAAGGGCCTCATTAGTCGACCTGAGCCCATGTTTTATCACCAAATGGCCATCATAATATAAAAAAAGATCGGAAAGGTGCCGCCCATAGACTATAATGGCGCGTGTCCCCGCACTCTCCCTAGCATCACGTCATAACATTGTAGAGCACGGGGTCAGAATGTGGGCGGCACCAGAAACTGGGAAGTCCTTGGGACCCAGTTTTCCTAATTTTACGAGCACTACCAGTTTTTAACACATGGATTATTTTCAGCAAGCTCCACATTACAATCAGTGGTGAAGCTGGGGGGGGCTGGGGGGTCAGTCGCCCCTCCTGACTGCCCCAGTGTGAGTAGTTTTGCCCCACCACCATCTTTATTCACTGTTTAGTGCCCACTGTGGAGCCCATGATTGATTGAATTGCCCCCCCCATCTCCCAAATGCCCCCAAACCTGGCTCCGCCACTGATTACAAGCAGTCCCATGAGGTAAGACACCTATATATCAGATGCAGAGGCTGTTCCATTTACCTTGGTGGGTCTCTTTAACCTCCCTCTCCCTATCTGTCTCTCTTCTCTCTCCACTAAGTTGAATCACTCCTGATGTTTGTTTTCTGAAAGGCATGCACCCGCAACTAGCCATTTGCCTGCTTACTCTTTTACCTGCCCACAATATATCCCAGGCACACTGCCTTAGGGGTAGCTGGTCCATTCCACTGGGGTGTCAAACAGATGAGGCATACTGATGAGTCCTGGTAGGACAAAACACGTGTATATGTTTTCTGTTAGCACCCTTTGCAAAACTGTGTGAGAGGCCTTTCGGCACCATGCAATTCTGCTTAAAGTTGGACCAGCATAACATTCTGTGGTGATTTGCATATGCAGCCCATGATGCTTTGCATTGTGGGGGCATGTGTGATTTTGTATTTACCTGCCCTTATACCCACCACCCAGTTTCCCAGAGAGCTCTGAAAATTACATAACATCAATTTACACTGCGTGTATAAGTAACTTTTCATAATGCCACTGTTTCCTGAAGATCCAACTCGCCTGCTCACTTATTTTATCATCTGACACTCCTCTAGCCTCTGTCAGGATTACTAATGTACAGGTCATCGTGGATGCTGCAGTTACTATCCCTGCCTTGTTGGCTCAAACAACGGTTGAGGGTCCTGGGTCATTAAACTCATGATTGTGGGTTTGTATCCAAGATATAAGTCCTCTGCATGGTACTTCCACCTAGAGTATAGGTTTAAGTGAGCCTAGTGTAAGTATGGTACAACCCCATGGGATACCTTACTTCTCCACCTCCCTGCAGGATCACTCCAGCCCAAACCAGCGCAGTGCAATAACAGTTAAACCAGTGAACATGCAACGTATACTCCAGACAGTAAATATAAACAAAACTGTAAGGGATTTATTTAGGGTCAGCTTGCAGACCCTAAAAGAAATTAGGGTTTGACAGTTAAGTTGTTAGACTAGCCCTGGCTGTTTTTTCACAATGCTTTTCTAGGCCTAGCCTACAGTACATACACAAGGGCTGCTTTTTAGTTGCCCTGTGAGACGCAGCCAAACAGTATTAACCTGGGGCTGTGCTTCTATTTACAGTCCTTCCAGGTTCATTATAAATAAGAATAGTCCACCCCATAACCGCATATGCACAGTGTGGTTGCTTTCACCCTGCCACTTGTACTGGGGGGCACTACTCTGTGCCCAGTAGTACCACTATATATACAGTTTATACCTTTGCTTACTATTAGAGAGGTTCCTGTGCCTTACTGGGTACCCAGCCATGGAAATGGTTTAGGCCCGATGCCGCTGCATGTTGTTTGCTGGCAGTGGTGTACATTAACAAATTAAAGCAGCACTTTTAAATTAACAACTCCAAACCCAAAGACTCATATAACCTTTCCCAGTTATGATATACAGATTGCTGTTGCAGGACAAGCCCTGATTTTAATCATGGTTTCCAGACTGGGGATCTTCCTCGATGCACATGGTGACAGTGCTGTTTGCAGCAAGTCCCTTTCCGACTGGTTTCACTCTCTTTCCTCTTGAGGCCTCTGGTGTCAGCTGGTAACTGGCTATCTCATTCTGGCTGCAGTTGAGCCTCCCCGACCTCTGCATTCAGCAGATGGTCTTCTGTTCACACAGGGGCAGCTAAGCCTGTGAATACTCTGTTTTATACGCCCCATCCAGGATGTCCTGACATCCAGTCCCTAGGGGTCATGATAACTAGGATGGAGTGGTGTGTAGACGCCTGATGCCCTCAAGCACACCTATGATACTCGCTGCATTATGATACCACTACAGCTACTGTTAATTAGTACGGAAAGCTGGTCATGTCTGGTGAGGAACAGATGTCACATGCTGTCACAGGAGATTGCAGAACATGACTGCTGCTACTACAGAAAACTGCTCTGCTTCTGGGGTGTTGCGTAACTGCAGTGTGAAAAAGTTTAAAATTAGTATTTTTCCTTCAAGACGATAATAGGCTTTCCTATACATAGATACATAGACAGTGTCGGCAGATAAGGGCCTATGGCCCACCCAGTCTGCCCATTTAAGTTTGTAAGTTCAGTTTGTTTTCCAGGAAGTCTGTTGCCCCTTACCCCTGACCTCCAGAATTCCTTTATGTCTATCCCATGCATTCTTAAATCCCGTGATTGTTTCAGCCCCCACCACTTCCTCTGGCAGGGTGTTCCACTTGTCCACCACTCCGTCTGTGAAGAAATTCTTCCTCACGCTTCCTCTGAATCGTCCCTCCCTCCAACTTCATCCCATGCCCTCTAGTCCTGGAACATCTTTTTCGCTTAAAAATAGTGCATTCCTGCACCCTGTTCCTCCCTGTAAGATACTTGTATGTCTCTATCATATCCCCTCTCTCCCTCCTCTCCTCCAGGGAGTACATTTTCAGTGCCTTCAACCTGTCCTCATAGGACTTGTGATGCAATCCATGCACCATCTTTGTTGCCCCCTCTGAACCTTCTCTACCCTGTCTATGTCCTTACGTAGGTAAGGTCTCCAGAACTGCACAGTGTACCCAGGTGCGCCTCACTAGTGTCTTGTATAGTGGAATTATGACCTCTCTTTCCTGCTAGTGATGCCCTGCCTATGCATCCCAGCATCCTATTTGCTTTACCTGCTGCCTTGTCACACTGTTTCCTTGCTTTGAGGTCATCAGAGATGATAACTCCAAGATCCTTTCCTGCTTGGTGCATGCTATATCCTCACCCCCAACTGATATATTGTGCCAGGGTTTTTGTGCCCCATATGCATTATCTTGCACTTCCTTGCATTGAATTTCAACTGCCAAACCCCTGACCATTCTTCAAGTTTCTGCAGGTCCCTTCTCATTCTGTCTACACCCTCTGGTGTGTCTACTCTGTTACAGAGCTTTGTGTCATCAGCGAACAGTGAAATTCTGCCTTCTAGGTCCTAAGCGAATGTCACTGATGAAGATATTGAATAGTACCGTCCCAGCACTGATCCCTGTAGTACCCTCACTGGTCACTCTTCCTCTGTGGAGTGACAGCCATTTACCACCACCCTCTGTGTCCTGCTGCCCAGCCAGTTACCTACCCACCGCACTACTGTCCTGCCCACACCCATATTCCCCAGTTTGTGCAATAGTCTTCATGTGGCACAGTGTCAAAGGCCTTGCTGAAGTCCAGATAGGACATGTCCACTGCCCTCCCCTGATCCACCTCCCTAGTCACCCAGTCAAAAAATTCAATGAGGTTGGTCTGACATGACCTTCCCCTGGTGAAACCATGCTGCCTTGGGTCCTGTAGTCCATTGACAACCAGATGTTCCACCAATCTCTCCTTCAGTAGTGCTTCCATGATCTTCCCCACTACCGAGGTGAGGTATACATAATGCTAAATTGGGCGCTGAGGATTTAGAAAATAGAAGGCGGACAGAAAAGGTAAAGGTTCCCTTTATGTGGCCATATGCCACCATTACAGAAGGTTGGTCCACTTAAGATTGTGGTTAATTGGTCATATGACCACTGTTATGAAAAGCTGGACCACTTCAGAATGAGGTTTATTGACTATTTGGCCATATCGCAGAACGCCGGATCACTTCAGATTGTGGTTTACTTGCCATATGGCACAATTACAGAAGTGGGACCACATAAAGTGTTGCCTGTTGGCCAGTTTGTCACCAGTGTTGAAGATTTTTTTTTTTACAGTTTGCGCAGAGGTGATGTGTTCACTTTTTTTAGAGAAAGAGGGCCTACCATGCATAGCTGAACAGACTCCTAGTGTCCAGTTCGTGAGTGGCATATGTCATTTACCTTTGCAACTAGGGTGCAGAGTTTCAAAAATAAGAATAATAAAAGAAAGAATACAAACAGCATTCTCTTACCAAGGTGATGGCATGCCTTGTTGGATCTTTGTTTTTTTCCCCATCCCTCCCTCCCTCACACTGTAATTTTCAACATTTCAGTTCCAGCTGTCGATTGCTGAGATGGGATGATGGCTGAAACTAGCTTCAGATTGGGGGAAAAGAGTCAGTGCATTTCTTGCAGTCACTGCTTCTCCCCTGATCTGGACAGCCCTCCCATTGTGCCAGCTGCCCCAGCGTCATCACTCCAACTTTCCATCAGGATGTATTGCTGCACAAATGCAGTGTGGCTTGGATGATAATTGGATTTGTGGCCTGCAGGAGGCTGGAAGTAATCTAGCCACCCTGAGCTCTTTTTTCCTGTTTTCTCTCTCACTGGGGAGGAGTGGGCATGCAGTGCTGCCCAAGACAGACCCACACATACTTAAGTGCATAGAATGTCAGTGGCCACTACTCCTCCCCACCCCTTACATGACGGTCACTAGTTGCTGTGCCCTCAGCCAACACTAAAGGCCAGGATAGTACCGGGCGCCATAACCTTCCCTCCTGTGAGAAGAGAGCAGTCCTCCAGACCCGCTGGCATGGCAGCAGGTGTAGTGTCCAGTGCCTCAACCCTCCATGCCTCTGGCCAGTGTCAATACATTTCTAATTTACTTTACTGTAATACATGGATAGGTAGAAATAATACAATACAAAAGTATCCAAAAAAATCCCGGTAACAGCACACAACAGGAATGATAATACTGTCGGTTCAAAGTGATACTACTATTGTTCAGAGCCCATAATACTATAGTTCAGAGCTCTGAACGATAGTATTATCACACAAACTTAAGATCGTAAGTGCAATAATGACTCACATAGAGTGGTAGCTGCCTTTCACTGTAGCCATCACGTAAGTAAAAGTCGGCTCGCCGCTTGCTGAAAAGCAACAAAATTTCACTTACTGCCAACAGTCCGTCTTCTGCTCATTACACTTCCATAAAGACTCTAACACACAAATAAA
Source organism: Neoceratodus forsteri (assembly GCA_016271365.2). NCBI lineage: Eukaryota > Metazoa > Chordata > Ceratodontiformes > Ceratodontidae > Neoceratodus > Neoceratodus forsteri. Next base: position 875,532,904 of record CM057455.1, on the reverse strand, counting down.
ACAGAAGCAGCTCCTCCACCGCTTGCGTAGACCTGCTGCCATTTTCCTGAGATAATTATTCAAAAAAACACACAAAGCACCAATAGAAACACTCGCTAGGTGCTTCACTTTCTGGCATCCATAGCAACACATGGCAAGCTGCTCCACTTAAAGTGACCTGCCTATGCACTTTACCACACTTGGAGCTTTGTGCCATATTTCTAAAAAAACAGTGAAAATTCCTTGGATTCATCATTTATTACATAAAAATAACAGATCAGGAATTCTGATTACTTGGCTATAATTCCATTTCGAGGTTCTGGGGACATGGGAACTTCTTGAGCTTCGCTCTTGAGGTTCCCATGTCCCTAGAATTTCTCAATGGAATTATAGCCTTGTAATACACAGTCCCCTATCTATTATTCTATTTATATTGTATTGATGATCACCGTTGAAATAATTAAATTTGTACAATACACAAAATGCACCACATTCTAATCAGCTTATCTCTATTATTCACCACATTCTAATCAGCTTATCTCTATTATTTACCACATTCTAATTAGCTTATCTCTATTATTTACCACATTCTAATTAGCTTATCTCTATTATTCACCACATTCTAATTAGCTTATCTCTATTATTAAGTGTTTAGGTGGACGATGGATTTTTATGGTACTCCCTGCCTAACCATCTGTTGGGCTGTTGTGATGCTAACAACAATGTTTTTTTTACATACAAATAGGCACGCCATGTGTGCACGAACACCCACATGCTGTTATTTGACACTGTTCCACATAGGAGACTCATAAACAACCTAGGCAGCTTAGGAATAGGACTAAAAGTGGTAAATGTGGTAAGAAATTGGTTGGAGGATAGGTGACAGAGGGCAGTGGTAAAAGGAGTTCACTCCAAGGAAGGAAAGGTGACTAGTGGGTGCTGCAAGGTTCAGTACTGGAACCAGTCCTCTTTAATATCTTTATAAGTGACATTGCAGAGGGACTGGACGGGAAAGTATGTCTTTTTACAGATGACACAAAAAGCTGCCATAGAGTGGACTCTCTGGGGGGGTGGGGGGTAAAATTATTAGTGATCTAGGTAAGCTTGAGAAGTGGTCTAGAAAGTGGCAACTAAGTTTCAGTGCAACAAAATGCAAAATCATGCACTTGGGGTGTAGAAACCCATGATCAGAGTACAAAATGGGGGGAGTGGTACTGGCGGCCACCAAACAAGAAAGAAACTTGATTGTTATGGTATCTGATTACATAAAGGTAGCCAAACATTGTGACAAGGCAATGGGGAGAGCTGGCGGGATGCTAGGGTATATAAGGAGGGGTATCACCAGCAGAAAGAGGGAGGTGGTGATACCTCTGTATTGATCTCGGGTGAGACCCCACCTAGAATACTGTGTCAAGTTCTGGAGTCCTCATCTCCAAAAAGGACATAGACAGAGTGGAGGAATTCCAGGGAATGACAACTAAAATGATGTGGGATCTGCATCCGAAACCCTAGGAGGAGAGACTGTAGGACATCAATATGTACCGACTGCAGGAGAGGAGGGAGAGGTTGGATATGATAGAGACTTTCAAATAACTTGAGTATAAATAAGGTTCAAGAGGGAAGCCTTTTTCAGAGAAAAGGATGCACAAGAACCAAGGGATTATGCGATGAAGCTGGAGGCGGGTAGAATCTGGGGAAATGTAAGAAAACACTTCTTCACCGAAAGGGTGATGGATGCCTGGAACAACTTCCCTGAGGAGGTGGTGGAAGTAAAAACTGGAATGGGATTGAAGAAGGCATGGGATAAGTATATGGGAACCTTACAAGCGGGGGGGGGGGTAAAGCTAGAGATCAAGTTGGGTCTGTGGTGTGACAGAAGATAGGGAATATGGGCAGACTGGGTAGGCCAAGTGGTCTTTGTCTGCCGTCAAATTCTATGTTTCTGTATTTCTGTGTTTCATTTGTGTCTTAAAAAAAATTGAAGAATATTATAAATTCCCTTCCAGGCAGCGATAAAAGGACCCAAACCATTTTTTTTATTTTTCAATTAAGTCAGATGTTTGTGAATGTAAATGTAGAAAAAGAACCTGCTTTACACTTCAGAGGAACCTATTTGCCTAATAACTCCCACATTCATGTACTTTCTTCTCCGTAATGGGACCCCTTAGAAGCTGCACACAGAGTGTAAATTATAAATCAATCACAGGTTTTGTTGAGCCTCTTCTCTGAAGTATGCTGGTATTTTTAGAAAGTAATAGAGATTTTATTTAATCTCGGGTCCTGGGCCCCTGGTCTTTTCACTTCAGATCTTTGCAGCATAGATTGTTTAAAGAAGACTAGAAGTGAGCAATAAAGATCCACTTTTCTTTTTATTCAAACTTCCTTCTACCCACTCATTCCTTCACCATTGGTTCTTCTTCCATCCACCAGAATCCCTCCTCTGCCATGCTCGAAGACCCCTAAGGTCCTGTCCACACTACCCCTCTGTAATGTTACAGAGTGCCCAAACCATTACCGCAATGGTTTGCGTTTACACCTGTAACGTTACAGAAGGTGTTTTCATAACCGTTGTTGAAACCACATATGAGGTGGTTTCAACAACGGTTATGAAACCGGTTATGCCTCGGTAACGTTATTGGGCGTAGTATGGACACGTGGTACTGGTCCCCTAGCACAGCGCGAGCTGCATTGTGGGATCGGGTGCCATGGTAACAGTTGCCTGGATCCCGACGTGTGGACCGGCGGTGCTGGTCCCATAACAGACACCGCGGCATTGTGGACACACTGCACCACTCCCCGGTTGTAACGGTTTCTATCCGTTATGGGGTCTGAGTGGTGCAGTGTGGACGGGGGCCTTAGACTGTTGCTGCACCATCATCACCGCCTGATCATGTCAACCTGCTCAGCTTGCCCACTCTGGTAGGGCCCAGCTGAGCTCTCCCATCTAACTTCTATCAAGAGTTTAATTGCAACTGCAGGTGGGTTATATGCAGGCCCATCAATATTGGTATCCTGAACAGAAGTGAAGAGTGTTAGACACATCAGCCACTAGTGGAGCCCTTTTAGGCTTTTTCTGACAATGAAGATTCTTCCATATCTCCACACATTGCATCATTCTAGCTTGAAGAGCCAGAACCATCCAGTCAGATTTGAACCACAACCATGTGAGTACCTTCACCAGTTGTGTGTGGTTCTTCCCAGTGGCCAGAGCTTCCTTGTCTGCCAAACATGTCGCTCGTATCTGTATCTGTTTCGTGTATCTCGTTTACCTTGGTTAATTTACCCCTCTACTTTGGTTTTGGTATCATTTTTGGTTCCCAGTTCTGTACAAGAACCAACTTCACACCTAAGTTACTTTTCTTTAATTTTTAACTTTTTATTGTGTGTTGTTCTAGAAGATTTCCTCCAACCTTTCTAGTGGGTTCAAGAAGTGCACTAACTGTACCAAACTAGGGGTGTGTCAATACCAATTATTTGTATTTGGGAGCAAAATATTCAAGTATTTGTGGTTTATTTTTCCTGGTAACAAAAGAAAATCCCTTTTAAAAGCCTTTACCCTCTCCCCCACATGTCCATGGCTAGAAGCATGGCCACTCATGACCTCACCCCTCAGTGGCTCCCCCTTCACACTCCCTGTCCTCCTGTTCACTTGCTACTGAATTAATTCCATTCTATCATATTTTATTAAATAGTTTTATACAGTTGGACCCCCGTTACATGCAACTCAACATTAAGGAGAGATGTAAACTTTTTACTACTTTGTTGTAAGACATAAACTTTTGTGAGTTACAGTTGGTTGTCATGTTTAAACATACAAGTGAATAAACATAAAGTTAAAAAAGTTGTTTTTTTTTTTTTTTTAGGAGCTGGCATAATACTAACTCACAAATGTATCTTTTATGAAACTGTCCCCTGGCTCTTAAATATCAGATTTATCAAATGAGCCCTCCTGACTCCCAGTCCATAATCCAAACACCTCTCTCTCTCTCTCTGATGTCAGGACGGGTCCCCCCCTCTCCACAGTGGTGAACCGTAAATACCTAAGTGTCACTGTAGACCCTGTCCTGGACTTCTCCCGCCACATCTGCCTAGCATGTAAGGCAGTCAGCTCCAGACTGGGTCTCGCATACTGTGACAATGCTCCCTCATACCCAAGGCAAGGCTTGCCATCTCCCGGAATGTCCTCCTCCCTTGACTCCAGTATGGGCAGCTAATTTATTCTTTTTTTTTTTTTGTATACTTTATTCACTCAGGGGCCACGGGCATCCTTCAGGAATACCCTCTCACTCCCGGCCTGAACCCCCGCTTCTCCCAGGCTCCCCCCAAGCGACTGGTAGGTCCAGACCCCCCCCTTGATCACCCTCCGGAGGAGGGCCCTCCTCCCCTTGGCAGCTCTTTCTGAGATTAGAGGGACCTACCTCATTGTTGGGTCAGCCATGGGAGTCCTGGGTGCGCTGGACCGGCATTGGGATGTAGGCGTGCCCCTGGGGTATCTGTCATCTCACCAGTGCTCCAGAGGGTTTTTCTGGTGCTTCTGCCATGCAGAGCATGGATGTGCATGGTGTTGAGCACCAATGCCTGCTGATGCTCTGCCCCCCAGCATCCATTTTGCACCATATATTCCGTCGCTGCCCCGGCCACCACCAGGAGCTGCTCTGGAGCAGCACAACCCCAAATCCCTTCCCGAGAAAGGAGAGCAGTCCTCCAGATGTTCGATCCCTTCTCTCCCCTGTCAACCCCCGATGGCCCAAGTCCATTCACAAACCCGGGTCACTGGCATAGTGCAAGGTGTGGCGTCCAGTGCCTCAACCCTCAGTGCCACTGGGCCAGCCAGCTAATTTATTCTTATGTCTTCAAAGCGGCCCTTAGTAAGTGGGAGGTGACATACAGCAGTATTTGTCTCTTCTCCTTGTCCTCCCCATGCCTTATGCATTATTGCCCCTTATATGCCTCCTTAGAGTGGCTCTCCCCCTGTGCATCCTAGTTCTTCTCCCTAGAGTGTTTTATTGATAAGCTTCTAAGATCCCCTGCCCCACTGATACCACTTCCCCATGCACCTCGCCAAACCTACTCGCTAAGATCTGCTGAAGCATCTCTCTCCCACGTTCCCAACTGCTCTGTCAAGATTTGGGGGTGGGGGGGTACAGGCCTTCAATGACTTCGCTCCAAAATTCTGGCACTCCCATCCACTCGTAATTCATGGCTTTCCCTCACATGGGCTGTTCAAAGATGCTCTCCATAGGTATCTGCTGGGTTTGTCCTCCTGTCACTGCTCAGAGTAGCACCTAAGCATACTCCTATTAGTGTTCTGTTTTGCACTTTTACTCTGGGACTTGTCTCCCCAGCTGCTGCATGCGATTATTTATTATATTATCGGACTTAGCTCATTTCATTTCATAGCTGAGTGATTTATTTTGTGTGTTAATTTTTGTAACTGTACTCTGCATTACTCTGTGATGTTTATTATAGTGATAGCCAGACCCCTGGCTACTACCTGAACTATGTATTTCATTGTTCCATACTGTTGTACTGTCTTGGATTGTACCTGAAAATAAGCATCTACTTCCCTAGTGTACTACTCGGTAAACAAATTCTGGCTAGTCAGTTGTTCCTTTAGTAGAAGAATAAGTCAGGAAGCATAGGCAGACCAGGAAAAGTTTTAACATTTATAAGTAGCATTTTATTATTATGCGTAACAATATGATAAAAAATTACATTGTACAGGATAGCTCTTAAAGGCAGTGCAAACAGAAATCACAGTCCTCCATCTTAGAGACGCTTTAAAATCTCCATCTATGTTTATCTAACTCTTCAAACAAAACATTGCTGCTTTTTTTAAGTTGTTTTTCCCTGGCAATTAGATTGTGCATCCTGTTCTTGTTAGGCTATGTCTCCTGTTTTCACACAATGTAACAAAACTGTGCCCTTGCCTTTCCTGTGACCAATCTGAAGAGTACATCTAGACTTATTAACAGGTGCTACCAATTCTTTCCAAAGCTAGCTTCCTGCTGACAGCTCTGCAACAAGCTTATGAAGGTCAAAGGGTTTTTTAAGGTCAACCTCCTGTGTTCCAAATTGCTAACTTTTCTAAAAAACGCAAGTAGCTTTCTGCAGTCATTACAACCATATAATTATTTACCTTTGCAGACCAAGAGATTCCAGTTTCACATAAAGTTCCATGTACATTTTTTAACCACAGAGAAGCAAGGGGAGAAAGAAAGAATAGAAACAGCAAGTGAAGGAAAGGAGCTAGCAGGGGAAATTGGGGTCCGTTGGAGTGGCCAGTTCCTAGGTGCCACAAGAAAAACTGATTGCACAATCAGACAGGCAAGAAACAGACAAGAGGCAGAATAGGAGAGAACAAGCTAGATCCTTGCTTTTAACTCTCTCTGCATAAAAAATAGGCCAGGGTCTTATTCAACCATGTCACAGTTCTCTCTTGTTAACATGAGGTGCAATGTGCAATGTCAGTATACTGTCAGCTGACTGCAAATGAACAGCTCATCTGGGAGGGATGGAGGAAGAACTGTCTGTGTTATTCGATGATGTTCAGCAGGCTGGCCAATCCTGCCAAGGCTGCCAGGTAAAAAGACACTATCTCACTGAACAGTACCTCTCATTGCTACAAGCTTTTTTTGTGCCTGTCCCACAGGGACTCCATGTCCACTTCAACAGGGGTTGGTGACAGTCACTTCTGTGGCACCTTCTAGGTTTGTCCCTTTTACAGAAATCTGCAAAGCAGCTTCCTGGGTATCATAGAAACATAGAATTTGACGGCAGATAAGGACCGCTTGGCCCACCCAGTCTGCCCATTTCCCTACCTACTGGATAAGCTGCAGATCCTAGTTAACCAGAAGCCTACTTCCTCTTACCCCCACACCCTAGAATTGCCTTATGACTGTCCCATGCATGCTTGAATTCCACCACTGATTTTGACTCCACAACCTCCCCGAAGGCTGCTCCATGCATCCACAACCCTCTGTGAAAAATACTTCCTTAAATTACCTCTGAGCCGCCTCTATCTTCAAATTGTGCCCGCTTGTTCTTGCACACCTCTTTTTGAAAGTTGCTACCTCTTGGACTTTGTTGATTCCCTGAGGTACTTGAAAGTTTCTATCATGTCCCCACTCTCCTCCTTTCCTCGAGGCTATACATATTAAGCCCTTAAGTCTCTCTCATATGTCTTCCGTGCAGACCCTGCACCATTTTAGTTGCCCTCCCTGGACAGCTTCCATCCTGTCTATGTCTTTGCAGAGATTGGGTCTCCAAAACTGCACACAGTACTCAGATGGGGTCTCACCAGCTGTCTGTACAGAGGGATAATAACTTCCTGTTTTCTGCTGGTGATGCCTCCCATGCATCCCAGTAACCCCCAGCCCTCCTTGCTGCCCTCTCACATTGCTTGCCCACCTTTAGGTCATCTGATATGACTACCCCAGGTCCCTTTCCATTTTTGTTGTTGTTAGTATCTCACCCCATTGTGTACTCTTCCCTGGGTTTTGTTTCCCAGGTGCATTACCTTGCACTTCTTAGCATTGAATCTAAGCTGCCATACATTTGACCATTCCTCTAACCTTGCCAAGTCCCTTCTCATCCTTTCCACCCCACCCTGTGCATCAACTCTGTTGCAGATCTTAGTGTCATCTGCAAAGAGACATACTTTTCCTTCCAGTCCTTCCCAATGTCGCTTATAAAGACATTGAAGAGGACCGGTCCTAATACTGAACCCTGTGGTACCCCACTAGTAACCCTCCTTTCTTCTGAGTGGACTCCATTTACTATTACTCTCTGTGTCCTATTCTCCAGCCAATTCTTTACCCAGGCTGTCATCTTTGGACCCACTCCCAGGCTGGCTAACTTGTATATTAATCTTTTGTGTGGGACTGTGTCAAATGCCTTGCTAAAGTCTAGGTAGGCCATGTCCACAGCCCCTCCCTGATCTACTACTTTGGTCGTACATGTTTACCTCTCATTCCAGTGTGACTTTGTAGGCATTAGTTCTGCTGTGCTTATTTCCCAAATAAATCTAGCACTCCCTCCTCCAGTAAGTACTGCTAGCAGTCTATGCAGTGTGTAGCTATGGAGGAATCCTTGTTGTTACAAGAAAAGGTTATTCACCTATAACTGTGTTTCTTTAAAGATATTCCTCCATAGCTACACTCTGCCCACCCATCTTCCCCTATTTGGGCAGTTTGAGTTTGGTGTACTGTTAGTGTACTGATTTTAACAACCGGTAGGTGCTTTTCCTGTCAGTGGAAAATACCTCACCATTCAGAGGATATGCATGAGAGGTGGAGGTGGTCACATGGTTGCAGTATTTATTTAGTTTATGTTGACTAGGACAGGAGAGCGAGGCAATCCAGCATACTTCCCATCTCTTTGTGGGGGTAGTGGAAACTTTATTTATTTAGTTTTTGTTGACCGGGTAAGTGCACTAGACAAATCCTGCCTATTTTCAGGCACGACCCGGAGGAGCGGGATACAGATGAATGCCAACTGACCTTGAACCAGATTAAGCTGTTGGTGGTATTTTTAGTGAATGAGGGAAATTTGGCCAGGACACCGGGGAAATTCCCCTACTCTTTTCGATAAGTGCCATGGGATCTTTAACATCCACCTGAACTACCACCAATCCAGGCAGATGGGACCTCGGTTTAACGCCTCATCCGAAAGACGGCACCTCAGAAGTGCAGCACCCCTCTCATGATGCACTACAGTGTCAGTACTGGGATATTAACCCAAGTGCCAGATGTGGGAACTGAACCCACAGCCCTCTGATCTCCCGGCCTCAGAGGTGAGTGTGCTACCTACTGAGCCACTGACACTGTACGATGGAAACCAACTGAAATTGATCAAAATAATGCTGTTGTTGGTATTGTTAGTGACATTTTGAATTGATTGGATTGTTCCAAGTTCTGGCTCCTCGAGCCAGAATGATGCAGTTGGTGTGGCAGTGGAGGACTCTCTCTGAAAGAACCCCAGCTACAGGTGATTAACCTTTCCTTCTGCATCACGTCTTACGACAACAAGCAAACAGAGTTCAGCATGCCACTCCTGATGCCACAGCAGTGACACCCAGACTTCAGGAGTCACCAGACAGCATTCACGTGACAGCAACAGGATCCCTTGTTTCCGCAGTGGAGAGTGTCCTATGGGGTTACTGTATAACCTTAACATAGAAACATAGAATTTGATGGCAGATAAGGACCGCTTGGCCCACCCAATCTGCCAATTTCCCTACCTAACGGATAAGCTGCAGATCCTAGTTAACCAGCAGCCTACTTCTTCCTACCCCACCCCCTAGAATTGCGTTATGACTGTCCCATGCATGCTTGAATTCCACCACTGTTTCTGACTCCACAACCTCCTCCGGAAGGCCGGTCCATGCATCCACAACCCTCTCTGTGAAAAAAGTCCTTACATTACCTCTGAGCGGCCCCCATCTTCAAATTGTGCCCCCTTGTTCTTGCACACCTCTTTTTTTGAAAGATGCTACCCTCTTGGACTTTGTTGATTCCCTTGAGGTACTTGAAAGTTTCTATCATGTCCCCCCTCTCCCTCCTTTCCTCGAGGCTATACATATTAAACTCCTTAAGTCTCTCTTCATATGTCTTCTGGTGCAGACCCTGCACCATTTTAGTTGCCCTCCTCTGGACAGCTTCCATCCTGTCTATGTCTTTGCGGAGATTGGGTCTCCAGAACTGCACGCAGTACTCCAGATGGGGTCTCACCAGCTGTCTGTACAGAGGGATAATAACTTTGTTTTCTACCGGTGATGCCTCTCCCTATGCATCCCAGTATTCCCCCAGCCCTCCTTGCTGCCCTCTCACATTGCTTGCCCACCTTTAGGTCATCTGATATGACTACCCCCAGGTCCCTTTCCATTTTTGTTGTTGTTAGTATCTCACCCCCCATCAGGAATCTGCCTAGTCTTTTAAGCCTGAATGGTACCAGCTTCCATTACGTCACCAGCACTAGGAGGTACTCAAGATGCGAGCAGTTTGTCTCTCAGACTCCTCAGCTCAGTAGTACAGAGTCACTTAATATGCATCACAATATCAATGGGGTATGTAAATCACTAAGGGGGATACAAGAAGCAAAGCAGTGGTGAAAGAGACCTTGCAGTTATCTGACTAGGCATAAAATCACCTCTTGTTCCTAAGAGCACTTTAGCACTATCTGAGTCACAAAGTTTTATTTATTTGTTTGAAAACTGGTAACTGAAAAAGGTGCATTGAGCAAAAACTCATTTCCAGTCCTAGAGGAGGGGAGAACAAGGTGGAACAAAAGTAATTTAAAAACATGATTACAAGGTACAGTAATAAGTGGGCTGGTTGAGTACATGGGATAAACTTCCAGAGGAGTGCACTAGTCACTGGATCCCAATTATTGTAGTCCAGTGCAGGAGGACAGTGATGGATCTATTTGCCTCCTGTGCAGACTGAAATGTTCAAGTGTTCTTCTCCAGGTGCAAAAATAGTCAAGCTCAGCCTTAGGATTCCTTTGTGATTTTTTGGGACGGAGTAGTTTTCTCTGTGTTTCCCCTTTGCTGCTTTCAAGAATCTGAAATTATCTAAGGAGATGGAGCACTGGTAATACTTATAACAATTTACTAGCTGAGGTGCCAGTGGTTTCCTAGACTGGTGAGAATGTCAGGCTTTGTCACTTTCAGGCTACCACAACTATTGAATCTTCTTTCTCAAGGGTCCAGCCTTTCACCTGAACATCTTGTAGATGTCTGTATTTGCATGGCTATAGAGACTCTAATGGCTTATGCGTGTTCGTGTACTCTGGTGAATACATTTGTAACCTCTAGGAATGCACCTGTTTCTAAAGTGCACTTCAGGATGTGGAAGAGGTTTCTGTTTTCATGTGGGAGTCTCATGGCACACAGGAGGAAGTTTTGCTGGCAGGAGAGGTTTCTCTGTGGGATTAAGTTTGTGTCTGTTACATGTACAGGGGTCTGTTTTGGGGATATTGGGTTTTCACACCAACATTCAAAGATTTCTATGGGTTGTAGCTTTTAATGTTCTGCAATAAAGTCCAGTGTTTCAACTTTGGATCTCAGTGTAGTTTTCTGATCAGGGAGGAAGGCACTGTTCAAGCCCATTTCAGACATTTCATTTCCTACTTTAATTAAGAAAGTGACTCTTCTGTTTTTTTTATCTAATTGTTATGCCCTTTCTATTGTCCTCCTGCCCCATCTGATCATTCACAAGAAAAAATTACTCACCTTAGTAATTGTGTTTCTTCTAATAGAGTCTTGCTGTATTCTGACAATCTGCAGTTACCTCCAGCCTTTAAACTGCCCCGGAGAGTATAGGGTTAATTTTCTATGCAGTGCATAGAATGTTGAGCTCGAGCTCAGTTGAAGTCTCTGTCTGCAGCACTTTGAAACCCAACTGTCAGATTCTTACGAGCAAACACTCACTGACTATACTATGTGGAAATTGTAAAATGTTTAACTAGCCAACTGGCAACAAAAGTTTTGGATTCCCAAAGGAAGACTCAAGTCAGAAAACCCAAAACCAAAAACCTATTCAAATAAGATTATAACATAAGCACCCAAGTAAAAAGGAGGGTGTGTGCTGAAGACACCCCTGGGGTGCAACACTGCACCTGCCCACCCACTTCCCAAAAACATGTTCTGAGAGGGGAGGCAGGGAGGGAGGTCAGAATACAACAAGACTCCATTAGAAGAAACACACTTACTAAGGTGAGTAACTTTTTCTTCAAACAACATGAAGTCTTGCTGTATTCGGACAATCTGCAGACTACCAAGCAGTACCTCCATGGAGGTGGTTAGGATGAGAAAATCAGGTGCCCCATCACTTTCTGCTCTCCAACACATTACCTCCAAAAACCATATAAACACTACAAACAGGTATCTGCCTCTATCTCTGAAATCAAATAAAGAGGCAGAAGACACTGCAGAGCAGGACACTGCTGCACAGGAGCTAGCACAACAAAACTCACCCAAATCAGGAACCAAAACAAAACAAGCACTAAAGAAATCCAAAAAACTTCTGATTATAGGAGACTCCATGATTCGGGGAGTTGATACCCATCTCCAGCCAGGGGTGATGGTCAGATGTCTCCCAGGTACATCAGCGTGGAGAGACTCTGACCGCATCGCTAAAATTGTTCACAAAGCAGGAGAAAACATTGATGTCCTAGTACACATAGGGACTAATGATCTTGCCAGCCGGTCAGTTGTGGAGACCAAGGAACACCTGACTAGGCTGGGTGACAAACTATCATCTATTTCGTCGGCATCTCCTTCTGAGATCCTGCCAGTCTGGGAGAGGGGAGCAGATGGACGGAAGGTCAGAGAAGGGGAGATAGGGAGCTAAACACGTGGCTCAAGGGCTGGTGCCAGGAAAAGGACACAGATTTGTAGGAACTGGCAACAGTTCTGGGAGTGAAAGTTCTTTAAATTTGATGGACTGCATCTGACTAAAGAGGAGTCAGTGCATTGGGGCAGAAGTTTGACGCCTTTGCAGAATATTTAAACTAGCAATGGGAGAGGGTGCAGCCCCATACGTCGAATGGAAGAACACCCCTCCCCCCTCAGCTTGTGGTCAAACAGGAATTCAGCATGTTTGCCGTTCATTTGCATCACCAGGTAAGAAAAAAGGTTTGTCTCCCCATACGACGCATAGGGGTAATGCCAAACTTCACCCAACAACTAACACACCAAAATCTGGCCAATGGAAAATCATGTACACAAATGCTCACAGCCTGGGAAATAAGATCCCAGACCTGCAGGCAATAATGTCAGAGGCTAAACTGGACATAGTAGCAATTAGTGAGACGTGGTTTACCAGTAACCACACTTGGGAGACTTCAGTACCTGGCTATGTATTGTTTAGAAGAGACCGAGGTGCAAAAAGGGGGGGAGGAGTGGCCCTGTATGTTAATGAAAATATCAAAGCTACAGAAATTCAGAATACACATAAGGAGCCAGAAGAACTGTGGGTCACCCTGGAAACAGGAAATGGGACAGCCATAAGAACTGGGGTTGTCTACAGGCCCCAGACCAGAGGAGGACATAGACACATTACTGTTAGAAGATATACAAAACATGACAGCTAAAGGGGGTTCTGATAATGGGAGACTTCAACATGCCAGATACAGATTGGTCAATACCAGCAGGAACATCTGCCAGAACTAGACTCATAGTGGATTCCCTGCAGGGAGGGCCTCAAACAACTGGTACAGCAACCCACAAGAGACAGGGCTATCCTAGATCTAGTACTGACTAACAAAGAAGGGATCACAGATCTCCAGGTAGAAGGTCACCTGGGGCCAGTGACCATCACATGGTATGGTTCAGTTTGGCTACTACATCTAAATCATCCCATTCCAAGGCAAAATATGGGACTTCAGAGGAGCTGACTTTGATAAGATGGCCAACAGAGTTAAGCTAGCCCTGGCAAAAGAAACACAGGTGAGGGGGTACGAGGCAAAGTGGGCAAGCATTAAGGATGCAATACTTGAAGCAACATCCCATTGTGTTAGACAGAAAAGGAAGTGCAAAGAAGAAGGAAACCACTTTGGTTCTCAAATACAGTAGCAGAAAAGGTCAGAGCCAAAAGGCTGGCCTTCAGGAAATATAAGGGAACACAGCGGATGAAGATAGGGAGGCATACCAAACTGCCCTAAAGGAAGCAGGTAAGGCAGTAAGGCAGGCAAAGTCCCAAACTGAGGAAACACTAGCACCTAACAGTAAAAGAAGGTGACAAGACTTTCTATAGATACATTAGTGAAAGGAGAAAGTCCAGAGGGGTATTGCTAAGCTTTAATGGAGAAAAGGGAGCAGTGAGGAGGAGGACCCTGTAAAGGCATCTATCCTAAATAGATACTTTTGCTCAGTATTTACTGAAGAGAAGTTAGGGCACGGCCCACAGCTCAGCATCATGGACACAGGGGGGAGGGAGGTGAGCACTACTCCCTTCACAAAAGAAAGGGTCCTACAAGAGCTTGCTAAGCTCAGGGTGGATAAGGCAATGGGACCTGATGGCATACATCCCAGGGTACTTAAGGACATAAAGGAGGAACTATCAGAGCCATTAGCAAAATTGTTTAGTGAGTCTCTGAGCACAGGAGAGGTCCCAGAAGACTGGAGAAGGGCTCATGTGATCCCGCTCCACAAGAATGGTAGCAGGGAGGAGGCGGGAACTACAGACCGGTCAGTCTTACCTCAGTAGTGGCAAGATTATGGAGGCACTCCTTAAGGAAAGGATAGTGCAACACCTGGAATCCATAGGGGCACAGGATCCAAGACAGCATGGGTTCATACAAAGGAAGGTCCTGTCAAACTAATCTCATAGATTTCTTTGACTGGGTAACCAGAGTGGTGGACCAAGGGGAGCAGTTGATGTCTCACCTTGACTTCAGCAAAGCTTTTGACACTGTTCCACATAGAAGATTGATAAATAAGCTGGGTAGGCTCGGGTGGGTCGAAGTTGGTCAACTGGGTGGCAAACTGGTTGATGGGGGCAGAAACAGAGAGTGGTGGTAAATGGTATACAGTCAGAAGAGATGCAAGTCACAAGTGGGGTACCTCAGGGATCAGTCCTGGGGCCAGTCCTCTTCAACATCTTCATTAGTGACCTTGCAGATGGACTAGAAGGTAAGGCTTGTCTGTTTGCAGATGACACCAAGATCTGCAACAGAGTAGATGATCCAGATGGGGTAGGCAGAATGAGAAGAGATCTGGATAAACTAGCAAAATGGTCAGAAGAGTGGCAACTGGGATTTAATGCAAAGAAGTGCAAAATCATGCACATAGGGAAGAGAAACCCTGAAGCCACCTATAAGCTGGGAGGGGAGTTGCTAGCAGTCACAAAGGAAGAAAGAGACTTGGGCATCATCATCACTGATGACCTGAAATCATCCAAGCAGACCTCTAAAGCAGTAGGTAAGGCTAGGGGTGTTAGGGTGTATTAGTAGGGTATCACAAGTCGAAGAGGAGGTATAATCCCTCTGTACAAGACACTGGTTAGGCCCATCTGGAGTACATGTGCAGTATTGGAGGCCACACCTTCACAAGGACATTAACCAAATTGAGGCAGTCCAGAGAAGGGCAACCAAAATGGCGCAGGACTGCATCAGAAGACATATGAGGACAGATTAACGGAGCTAAATATGTATACCCTTGAGCAAAGGAGGAGAGAGGTGATATGATCGAGGCATTCAAACACCTTAAGGGCATAAACAAGGTGAAAGAGTCTAACATGTTTAAATATAAGAAAATAGCAGGACAAGAGGACACAGCATGAGATTAGAGGAGGCCAATTAAGGGGAATGTGAGGAAATCTTTTTCACAGAAAGGGTGGTGGATGCATGGAATGGCTTACCACAAGAAGTGGTGGCTATGAATACAGTGCAGGGCTTCAAACAGGCATGGGATAGGCATAAGGGAGCAATACAAATGACTATGAATAGATAGGCCACTGACAGAGCAAAGGCCGATGGCACATTTATAAGGTAGAAAAAGAAATGGGCAGACTGGATGGGCCTTGCGGTCCTTATCTGCCGTCAACTTCTATGTTTCTATGTTTCTATGAATAGGCTCTGAAGTACTGCAATGCCAAACCGAGCATCACTCTTAGCCTGGATATCCAGAGAGTAATGCTTGGTAAAGGTATGGACTGTTTTCCAGGTGGCTGCTTGACACATTTCTAACACAGGGATATCCCTGGCAGCAGCCAGGGAAGCATCTGTACCTCTTGTGGAATGAGCCCTCAGGCCTGAGGGTGGAATTTTTCCCAGTTTCTCATAGCAGCATTGTATACAAGAAACAATCCACCTGGCAATAGTTCTCTTGGTGGCAGGTTTGCCCTTTCCCACTTCCCCATAAGTGAGGAATAACTGGAAGGAATCAAACCTGTGACCCTTGGTACGCTCTATGAAGTAGCTAAAGGCTCTCTTAACATCTAAACTGTGTAGCCTCCTCTCCCCTGAGGAAGAATGATCAGTGAAGAAAACAGGGAGAGACATGGACTGATTCAAATGGAAGTCTGAAACAGCTTTGGGCAAGAACCTCCTAATGGTTCTAAAGACCATTTTATCTCTATGGAATGAGATAAAATCAGGTTCCACTGACAGGGCTTGCAATTCACTGATACGTCTGGCAGAGGTAATGGCTACCAAAAACACAGCTTTCCAAGTCAAGTAATTAAGCTGTGCTGAGGACATAGGCTCAAAAGGGGGTTGCATAAGTTGAGCAATGAAACATTTAAGTCCCAGGCAGGGACAGGATCCCTAAAGGGAGGATTGGTATGAAGAAATCCCTTGGAAAAATTTACAGAACACAGGATGAGATGATAGTGAGGAAGGCTTCCCCACTACACTGACAGAAAAGCAGAAACAGCTGACAAGTGTACCTTGAGAGTAGCTGGTCTGAGGCCTAGGCCATTAAGAGGGACCATATAATCCAGGACTGTAGGCAATTCTACTCTAACTCTTCAAGAGCCATGCCTTGAGATTGAGAGATCGAAGATTGGGGTACGAAATCCTCCCCTGAGAGGAGGTTAACAGGTTGTAATTCCTGGGAAGAGACAGGGGAAGATGTACTGCTAGAGACAGCAACAGGGGGTACAAAGGCTGTCTGGCCCAGTCTGGAGCAATCAGAATCGCTTTGCAAGGTTGTGACCTTACCTTGACTAGAACCTTGAACAGGAGAGGAAAGGGAGGGAAGGCATACAGAATTTTCCCTTCCCGGTTCAAAATCAGAGTATCCAGAGGGACTGAACCCAAGGCTGGGGGTCTGCAACAAAACAGAGGAAGTTGGTGATTGTCTGGGGCTGCAAAGAGATCTATCTCTGGAGTGCCCCACCTTGAGAAAATCACTTTTAATACCAGAGGGTCCAGGTCCATTCATGATGGCCCTGGGAGATTCTGCTCGGTGCATCTGCTAGCACATTGTCCTTCCCTGGAAGGTGGACTGCTATCAGAGAGGTCTGCAGAGAATAAGCCAGGGACCACAATTTCATGGCTTCCATGCACAAGGCCATGTACCGAGTGCCTCCCTTCTTGTTGATGTACCACATGGTGGTGGTGTTGTCGGTTCTGACCTGAACCACCTTGTTCTGCACTGACTGAGAGAGAGCTTGCAGGGCCAGAAAAACTGCCCTGAGTTCCTGGAGATTGATATAAAGAAGGGATTCCTGAGGAGACCACAGTCCCTGGGCTGTGAGAGCCCCCAGATGAGCCCGCCACCCCAAAAGGGAAGCATCCGTGGTAAGGACCACCGAATGAGACTGAGTAACAAATGGGACCCCTTGCCTTAAACTGTCCTGATCCTGCCACCATTGAAGGGCTTGGATCAATGTCCGAGTCACTGGAATCAGTTTGGTAAGAGTGTCCTTCTTTTGGGACCAAAAGGCCCTCGAGGGAACTGAATATCCCTCATCAGGAATCTTGCCCCTTGGACCACTGCTGTAGAAGCTGCCATGTGGCCCAAGAGTTGAAGGAAATGCCTTGCTGGTCGGGACACCTGAAGGCTGAAGGAGGAAGCCAGTTCTATAAGAACTCTTGCCCTTTCCAGGGGAAGAAAGGCTCTTGCTTTGACAGTATCTAGCTCTGCCCCTATAATGGTAAGAAGCTGTACCGGTTCGAGAACTGACTTGGGGAGGTTGAGAAGAAATCTCAGGGAAGTGAGCACTTGCTGGGTCACTTGCAGGTCTGACTTGATTCTTGGTCTGAGAGACTGACCCACTAGGAGCCAGTCGTCCAGATATGGAAAAATGGAAATCTTTTGCCTTCTTAAAAAGGCAACTACTACTGCCAGGCACTTTGTGAAAACCCTTGGAGCTGATGTTAGGCCAAAGGGCATTGCTTTGAACTAGTAATGGCCTGAGGGCAACTTGAATCGGAGGTACTTTCTGTGGGAGCACCTGATGGGGATGTGAAAGTAGGCATCTTTGAGGTCCAGGGAGGCTAGCCAGTCCCCTGGCCTTAAAGAGGGAAGAATTATTCCCAGAGTCACCATCTTGAACCTTGGTTTTAAAAGATGTTTGTTCATGTATCTTAGATCTAGGATGGGTCGCCACTCCCCTGTCTTTTTTGGGGTAAGGAAGTACCTGGAGTACAGACCTTTGCCCCAGTATAGGGTAGGAACTCTCTCTATGGCTTCTAAGGCCAGAAGAGATGAAACCTCTGCCTCTAGTGCAAGGGTTTTGGAGAGACTTGCAGGTGGAAAAGATCTGGTTTTCATCTTCGGAATTTTTTTGAAGCTGAGAAACAGTCCCTGGCTTACTACTTCCAGGACCCACTTGTCTGAAGTTACAGACACCCAGCCCTGGATGAAGTAAGCCAGCCTGCCCCCTACAGGGATAGGAGAGTTGACCCAGGCGGGCCCATCAGGGTGTCTGCTTGGCAGGGGCCTTAGGCTGAGGAGTGGATGCAGCCCTGCTCATCCCCCTTCTGCCTCTCCCTCTGAAGAACCCCCTCTGTGAAAAGGGAGAAGAGGCCTGTGCTTGGTAGAAAGGCATATGAAAAGGCCTGCCCCTGCCCCTAGATTGCTGCCTTTGAGGAGTTGCCTGCCTCTCTTTGGCCTGTGCACTCCTATAAGTGGTCCTATATTCCTCCATCTTCTTCATGTAATTCTCTTTCTGCTCCCCAAACAGAGAATTACCTTCCGCAGGGAAATCCATGGCCTTAGCCTGGGTGTCCTGTGAGAGGATATTACATCTGAGTCAAGCCATTCTCCGAAGAGCTACAGATGTAGCCATGACTCTTGATGACACATCATTGGAGTCCACAGCAGCATGAAATTGTACCTTAGATGCCTCAATCCCATCCACAGCCACCTCCTCCAGCTCCTTGGCCAGCTGGGGGGAGGCCTGTTTAGCCAGTGCCAGTACAGTGTTCCACCTGGACTTGTGGTACCTGGCTGCATAGCCCATATAATTAGCATGCCTGAGTCCCAAAGAGGATGCCATGTATTGCTTCTTTGCCAAGGCATCCATCCTCCTGGAGTCTTTATCTGGGGTGTGTGAAGCCAAGGGAACATTAGCCCTGTCACAGGCTGCAGCCTGCACTACCCCAACACGGCTGCATTGCTGGTAGAAAAACTCTGTGTCTGAGCCTGATAAAGTATACCTCTTGTCCATTCTTCTATCAACAGGAAGTACAGAATTAGGAGACTTTAAAATTTTTTGTGTCTGTTTCCCAAATGACTTGTGTGGGGGAATAGACAGCCTCCTGGACTCTGGGATGTCCATCATTTCAACAAAATCAGGCTCCTCTTGATCCTCTGTAGCTTCCTCCATAGGGAGCTGGAGAGTTTCAGCCACTTTCCTGTAGAACAAATAGAGGGGAGGGGACTCAGCTAGGAAGGGAAATACCAGAAGGTCTGTCTGGGGAGATGTCCGGTTCAGTGGGCACATCCATACTTTCTGCTCCATCATAATCATCATCTTGTTCATAGTCCCACTCCTCCTCAAATTCTGGTTCATAAAAACCTTCAGGGGCATAATCCTGAACCAGGGGAACCGACCGAACTGAGCCCCTAGCCAACGGAGCCGGATTGGACAGAACTGGGCGAAGCGATTCAACAATCCGAATCGCTCGGGCAATCTCATCAGTGGTCGGAACATGAACCTCTGGATCTGAACCAGTTGATTTGTCTTTACGTTTCCTTTTTGCAGGAACCGATCCCTCAGGATCGGCTCTCCTCTTGCCTGAAGAAGTATCGCCTTGGTCAGAGGGCACTCCTTCTGGTTCGGTCAGAACTGAACTGGGCTGGCCATCTGGGTCAGCGGACTTCTCGGCCTCCTTTTCCCTAAGTCTACCTAATCTTTTATCCAGGGTAGACTTAGGAAAATTTTTACAAATTTGGCAGTCTGTATCGAGGTGTTCAAACCTCAGACAATCAACACAGGTGGTGTGGGGGATCGGCCTTAGCAAAGATCTCCCCACACTCATGGCAGTGTTGAAACCCAGTGGGCCCGTCTTTTTTCTTGGGTTTCTCAGACATGGCCAACCTAATCAAACTTACCCTCTTTTCCGCAACCGCCAGGCAAGACTCCCTTATCGGTTCCTAACCGTGTCACGGGTATTGGGAAAAAAAACATTTAAAACACGTTTTCTTTTAAACCGATAAGGACCGGTAACCACACACTAAGAAAAAGCACAAGAAATCAAATTAATGGATCAGTTCAGCCGAACCGATCGACAAGTCTTACAATTTCCACAAAGTAAACAGAAAACTATCTAAGTACTCACAGTGCCGCAGACAGAGCCTGAACCGACAGTGTGGAATTATTTTTCGGATTTGAATTCGGAATAAACCAACAACTTTAACTGACTTTGAACCGAGCAGAAGGAGGAATCTCCGGAGCGACTGTTCAGTGAGGCGGGTTAAAGAATCTGATGCTTGGGTTTCAAAGAGCTGCAGACAGAGACCTCAACCGAGCTTGAGCACAACATTCTATGCACTGCATAGAAAATTAACCCCTTACTCTCCGGGGCAGTTTAAAGGTTGGAGCTAACTGCAGATTGTCAGAATAGAGCAAGACTTCATGTTGTTTGAATCTACCTCCCAGCCTATCATTCTTGTCTTCTAGTGGTTTACCCAACAGCTCGACCACTGCGGCAGGGCTAGAAGGTGAGGGGACATACCTGCTGGAGAAACTGAACTCTCACAGCAGGCAATAGGGAATGCGGGGTCCTGGATTACCCAGTTCATCATCCTGGCACCGGGAGGTTTTCTACCTTGTTTTCTTCCTAAGACGACGGGCAACAAGATCAGCTTGCAGGTGCATTCTTAAAGAGCCACCAACACCTCGAGAAGAACTTTCAAAAACATAATGTTTGACACAAAGCAGCTTATGTTTCTCATCAGCTGTGTATTTCTTATCCCATTACTTATTGCTGAGGTTATTTGCCTCAAAAACAAGATATTTGTTTCTTGAGGGTTCATCAGTTCCTATTGCTTCTTCCCAACCTTATGTCATAATACTCTGCTTGTGATATCACAGTTATTCCCATGGCAATAGACTGTGATGTCATAACAGGGCATTATGATTTCTGGAAGGGAATAAGCTATAGAGGCAGATGAACTCTGAGGGATAAAGATCTTGTTTTTGTGGCAATTTCTTCAGTAATAAATAATGGAGAGGAGAAATCTATACAAGGTATATTAAATACAAGCTGACTCGTGTCCAAATATTGTTTTCCAAAGTTTTCACTAAGGAGTCAGCTGCTCTTTAAGCATACTGTCACAGAACCTTGCCTGGCAGCCCCAGCTGTACAGTCCTTAACTGCAGCATCACCCATGGTCACCCAGGTGGGGGTGTTGCAAAGAGGGCATAGTCCCCCCGGAGAGCATCCCCTGGGATGTTCAATCCTCCCCCGCTAGCCCTCTGACAATTTCTGTTTGGGGAGTTAACTAAATTCACCAGTATTGCAAGCCACAGTTCTGTACCTTAGGGTTGGCAAGAAAGTGGCTCTTCTGACTCTTACGTCGATG
The DNA here is from genome assembly GCA_016271365.2 of Neoceratodus forsteri. Lineage (NCBI taxonomy): Eukaryota > Metazoa > Chordata > Ceratodontiformes > Ceratodontidae > Neoceratodus > Neoceratodus forsteri. The sequence goes on along the minus strand of CM057455.1, from coordinate 875,511,444 downwards.
AGAGTTAATAGGTTCAGGGTTATAACCAGCGGGGTGCAGCAGCGGCGGCTGCAGTAGGGCCCACACTGTCAGAGGGCCCACTGCCTCAGAGGTCAGCATTAAAAAACCTTTTCTCACAGACAAACTTGCAACTTTCTATTTGGAAATTGCTTATCCATATGAAACTGGGTCTGTCTGCAGTGGCATCACAAGACTCCAACTCCAGTTTCACGTGGCGGTGGGGGCTACAGAACAAAGAAGCAATACAGCCCATTACTCAAAGCATCTAATCTTGGTGCCAGTGTCCCCAGGAGGAGCAGGGACAAATTACATTGTTCAGTTTCTTGATAATGGTGCCGGCTAGGGGAATGGGGTGGCATGGACAAACTATCGGTGCTCAGCAGGACTGATGCAAAAAAAAAAGAAAGCCACTATAAAAATTTCATATATGCTAATGTTTATTTTATGTTTATTGGTGGGGAGGTAGACCCCACAACATATTTTGCAGGGGGGCTCTCTCAGTTGTTGGCAAAGCCCTGAAGAGGTTGAAAGTATTTGTTTTCCAGTCTGACGCTATGTCTTACAGACAAGTCCTGAATTTGTTCATTATGTGAAATCTTCATTTCACTGCAACCTAGAAAAGATAATGCCTTTGTTTTGGTCTCTCCCACAAAATGAAAAAGAGTGCACTTTTCCTCAATGTGGATGTTAGCAGAGCTCTAAATGGTCTCTTTAAGGGGAAGACAACTATTGCATATACTATGCGTAGTTATCCAACTAACATGAGATTTATATCCAATTACATAAGCGGCATGTAAAACTTTGCTATTTTATTTTAAATGATAATCTGGCGATCCTGCACCCCCCGATGTTCCAAAATCCTTCCCTCAAAACCCTGCAGCTGATGTTGGCAGCAGAATCAGCCTTAGGAAATTCAGTGGGACATGGCACATCTGTATAACACTTCAGCTTTCTACAAGGCCATTACAGAACTCACACCCTGACACCAAGTATTGCATTTTGTTACTTAGTATCCAGGTTTGGTTTTTGCCCATTAAATTCTATCTGGCGGCATAATAATACAAAAAACAGTAATAAGGTCCGGACACTTGGGCGACTGCTTTTATCTGATTTGATGTTTATTTTAGTAGCTGGCTATACTGTGACATGTCAAAAAATATAAAGTGCCACTAGGAACAAACTACAGGAAGATATATAACGTTATCCATAAACTGCATATTGAACACATGTTGAGGCAGAAATGGAATACAAGAATTTGGCAAGGAACATGCAAGTACTGTATAAGGGAAGAGTTCTTGCACAGCTGTGCATCAACCATGAATAAATAATGTTTGCATTTTCATCATTATTGGAATACTCAGTAAATAGTGAATACTCAATAAATGTAACAATTATGCCTGAATAATATTCCTTATACAATGCTTGCATTAAACTTGCTGCTGTATATCTTTTGATGACATAAAGGTGTGTTTATACTCAGTTTAGTTTATTTGGAAAAATCTTTGAACAAATTTGGTCTTTTTCAAAGGTGCCCAAGTCAGTATAAAAACATACACAAATTACATTTACAACAGACTTATTTACAGTACTAAGAAGCTTATCCTGAAAATATGAAAGCAATCGATTTTTAAAGGAATAAAAAGTTCCACATTCAAAACCAGTATTAGGTAAGGAATTCCAGACCTTAACTGCTTTTGCTAAGAATAGCTACTGACCTGTCACAGAGTTCTTAATGGAATTTGAAGGCCACGTTCTGATATTGTGCGGATGATGTATTTATTTTCAACTAAGCCAAACGAATTTCGAACTCCAACAGGCATAGGTCCCAAATCAACCTTTTTGCAAACCATGGCCAATTGATATGAAACTCTATGATAGCATGTGAGCCAATTCATAAGAATGTAAAGATCACATCTATGTGTGATGAATTTGAAATCAAATGCTACTCTTCAGGCTCTGTTGAAAGCTGTACTATATTTTCTAAAACTGTGATATTAGTAGCACCATAGCCTATAACAACAATAGCACGCATTCGTATAGATGCTAAAATTTCTGAGCATTCCTATATAACATTCTTAAACACTGATTAATAGTTTGTACAAAATAATCTACATGAGACGAGAGGGACAATGCAGAATTCAAAATTATTCCTAGCTTTTAAATTCATAAATGTGTTCACTAAAGTCCCTGGAAGGGGTAGTAATGGGCAAATAAGATCTAGAACAATCCTTTAAGTGGTGTTTACTTTCAAATGACAATGTTTTTGTTTTCTTTGAGTTAATAGCCAAATTAGTTTTACTAAACAAAGACCTTATCTTATTAAAATCAGATTGCAGATGTTTCTCCAAAACAGACAAATCCTGATGTCTGGTAACATTTCGTGTTGAATGGGAGCAGTAATCACACTCACTAGATGTGTTGTTAATAGAGAAGCTAAACAGCAGAGGCACCAGAATGGATCCCTGGGGGACACCTATGTTTAGTGTTTGTACAACAGAGTATGCATCACCATACCTCGCCTTTTGTGTCTGATTACTTAGGCAGTGGAGAACCATGCAGTTGCATCGACAGACAGGCCCATCTCTAATAATTATGTAACTAAAAATTGTGGTTGACTTAGTAAAGGCCTTTCGAAAGCTCAAGGAAGGCAACACCAACATATTCCCCTTCATTGAAGGCAATATGGAGTTTCTCAGTCAGATCAATAAGAGCGGTAGTAGTAGTAGTAGTGCTATGGAACGTCCTAAAGTCATGTTGCTCTTTAGCCATTAGGTCATAGCCATTAACATACTCCACCAACAGATCACTGAGTATCTTCTCAAGAGTCTCGGATAGAGGGGATGAAACAGAGATGGGCCTTTAGTTCGAGACAACTGCACAGTCTTTAGACTTGAAAACTGGGACCACTTTTGTCCATTTCCAAATATCTGGCAACACGTTAAACTGAAGAGAGAAATAAAATAGTTTTGTTATTGGTATAGTCAGTTCCTAATCCTATGTACTTACCTGAGCTGGTGATCCACTCCCCGTGGATCAGTTTGGACAGAACTGGGACACTGTACAGGTGCTCCGATATGAGTGTTTCCAGTCGCTGTGGTGGTGGAGAGTGGAAATGCTGAAGGCATTTCTTATCTTATTAACATGCCCCACCACCTGCAGCAGTGCATCTCTGTGTGGGGTCATGGATCGGGGTTGGTGGCAGGGAGACAGCATGCAGATGGAGAGTGTTTTTTATTTTTTTTTTTTTAAAGTCATCTGTCACTCGGTTTGAGATGGATAAAGGGAGCACACAGAAGGCCCTTTTGCACAATCTGCTCTGCACCATTGTGAGTGGTGTAGAGCAATTAGAACATTACCTCCAATTTAGTGTAAAGGCGAGCCACTCCACAGTAGAAGTGAGCATTTGATCTCTACGTGTTCCCTGGTTTCCTGGGTATGTGATGTGATTTTGCTGTTCTGCACCACCATGTAATCATTCGGCAGCACTCACATCGATCCAGACTCCACAAGCAGTTCTGGTTCTCCTGGCCAGCCAGAAAGATGGTAAAAATGCTAGAAGAGTCAGCAGAGCGTTACGGAGCTGCAGAATGTAAACAGAAAAGAAATTGGTCCAAACAGAGCAGAGCAAGCTAATTCAAACAGCAGAACTACGAGGTAGGCTTCTTGTGAAAGGGCCTAGAGAGGGAGAGTGGGTGGAAGAGTTAAATAAAAAGTAGTAGTCTGGCACCAGGTTTGGGATTGACAGAGTGAGTGGGTACTTGATTGAGCTGGAGAGGGAGTCAGGTAGGCAGGCCATTGCAGCACTGCCGAGCCCCCGTACGTGGACATGCAGAAAACAGCAGTAGTACTATGCTTCACTCAGTGGAACTATAACGCTGCTACAACACAGCTGTAGTGTACACACACCATTAGTTAAACTGTGACCAAAATCCAGCTGGAAAATGTTTTGTGACCTGCAGAAGTGGATCCAGTTACACAACGGCACAGCATATACAGAGAAGTGTTTGCTTTTCCAATTTCCTTTGAACAGAAATTGTTCTGGGCTTTCTCTGCTTGAAACTCAATAACATCAATGTGATTTCTGTAACATGACTTTTAGAACAGTAAGCTAGAATTAGAAGGTTCTATCCTGCCTTATTAGGAGGCATATCTGCAAGTTCCTTCCTGCCGCACAGTAAATGAACAGCAAAACTGATTCTCCAGAAGTCCATTTACAATTAAAGGAGTACTGTTTTACACCCAATCCATATGCACTAAAAGTCATTGTTGGACTGCCTTAAAGACACAAACCCCTCATAAAAGACATAATTTATTTATTTCCTCAAACTCTATACGTTTAGGTAATAAGCCAGGCAGGAATTGGGTAGCCATGAAGAAATCCCCGCTGGCACTGAACAGCACAAGGCAAGGCAGGATTACCATAGCGCTCCAAACCCCTGCAGTGCCTTATTGCTATTATAATGCAGTTTATTTTTCACTAAATCCATATTTAGTACTTTAAAAAAAATTCACTGGCTGGCCCAGTGGCACTGAGGGCTGAGGTGTGGACACCTTACCTCGCACTATGCCAATGACCAGTGTTCGGGAATGAGCATGGGCCGCCGGGGGTTGGCAGGGGAGGAGAAGGACTGAGCAGCCGATGGGCTGCTCTCCTTCTCTGGGGAAGGGGGGTCCTCAGTGATCGGCGCTTGCCTGCTTCCTAGCAGAGGCTGGGAGACAGGGTGCCGCACTGCAGAAGGTGGAGGAACTGGGGCAGATGCTTGGAGGGAGCATGTGCAGATGCGTGCACACTCCTCTCTGTGGGCGTCATTGCATGCCTCAACTCCTGGGGAGAAACCAGGAAAAAGGTGCCACGGCACAATGGTGGAGGGCGCCTCGTCGGCTTTGCTTACTGCCAGCCACGGCGCTGGCCACACTGAATCCAGTCTCTGGTGGGGGTTGGGGAACTCCGCTGGGGAGAGGGGCAAGCCCTAGGAGTACAGGCCAGTGCCAGATGGTAGATGACGGAGCTGGGGGCTCCCTCCGGATGACCGCCAGCACCAGAAAGTAATAACCCCCCCAAAAAATCACTGTATTCTGTGGGTCTCTGCCCAAGTGTTATTCCCGACAGTTAGCACAGCCCCGTTAGGAAAAGGGTGGTCAATAATATTGCTATTTTTCCAGCTGCAGTATTAGAGTTTTAATTAGTCGTTTAATTGTAAAAAGGTGGCCCACAACCAGTAAGCATGGGCCTGCAAGGTGAATCTTTAGTGCTGCTTATACAGTTAACTGGCATTCATGTTAACAGTATTAGTGGCTAGTAATCTCTCTATAGACATAAAGAAAAACAAGTATTATAAAACTGCAGCTGAGAACCCAGGCTTCTAATTGGATGTTACACCTGTGAGTCTGATTTCTCATTTGTAGAAGTATCTAGGGATGACAGCTGCAGTTACAGCACTCATACACATTATACAGTAGATAATTACAGTAAAGTACATATTTAATGTGCAGAATTTAAGCATTTACAGTTGGTGATCCCTTTTCAGCATTGCTGATAACCTCACAGAGTACCTTAAAAGCTGGCATTTGAAAACAAAACTAGAATTAAGATTTCGTATCTATTCATTTGAAATATATTGCAAAGTCACGTCTCTCTCACTCTCTCTCTCTCTCTGTCAGGTGATATTGTTTAAAACTGAAGCCAAAAAGTTAGAAAAAAAAAAAGAGCAGGTGTCACTCAAAATAAATGAGAGTTGGTATCTCTGCTTCAGGTGTAGTGGGAGCCAGTAGAACATGCAGGGATTTATTCATGCTGTAGGTGTCACAGAGATCAAGGAGACGAGAGGTGCTGTTTCCTAGTAATTGGTCCTCTTCCATGGAGACAGACTGCAGCAAAGGGTTGGTTTAGTTTGGTCAGCATTTTAACTTGGCTGTTACTGTGATTTGGACAAAGCAGCCGTGTTACTGCTCTAGGTCTCATCATCGGAGGTGATAAGTTGTCTGGTGACAATGCAACTGAAAATGTAGCAGGACAGCTGTTTTACAGGATGCTGCAACACACTCCCTTCAAAAGCAGAGTTACAGGTTTTGACGTCACAAACTAAAATCTATTTTTTTCTTCCTCATTTTACTGACTCTACCCAGGTTCCATGGGAAGATGACTCATTATTGCAGTTTGATATTTAAAGGACCATAATTCTGTTGCACTGGGGATTTCAGTTTAGTATGACCATTTTTAATCATCTGAATGAAAATGGTAGAGTAACAACTGTAGCTCCAGGCCATTTGAATCTTATTCTGGCCCTTTATAGCAGGGGACTTTGTATTTCTTTAGTTTAAATGGTGATTAAGTTTCTTTGGACAGTCTCCCAGCACAGCTGGGACATTGCAGTGGCTCCATCACTTTAAACAGTGCCCTGCTACATCACATTTTTTCAGAAGGGGTTCATTTGCCGTAACTGGAAACTGGTTTAGAGCTCTTGTCATTTGCTGGACTAGGCAACTAGCCATGAAGAAATATATTTGCATGAGGAACAGTTTCTGAGGTAGCATGCTGGGTGAGTTGACAACACACAGTGTGGATAAGGAGGTGGTGGTAAGAGGGACAGGGAATTGAGGTAGCAGTATGTTACTGTATAGTACGTAGATGTGTTAAAAGTTGTGGAGAAGTACGAGAGGATCTGCCTCCCATGGACCTCCAAAATCAGTATTTTGCTTTGTTAGAGACCTGTTGGACAGCTGAAGCAGGTGAAGGGAGTACAGATACTGGAACCCCCTTCAGGGTAGCCAGGAAGAAAGGGGTAGCAGACAGACCATAACAGTATGAGATTTTATAATAAGTTTGCAGATAAGATCCTACTTTCGCTGGGATTTTTAGAACTCACTGGTTTATTGCCTCCTTGGTGCAAGGGTGAAAGATCTACCCATTTGGGTGGATACATTGCTATGTGGGGAAACCAGGGGTCCTAATGCACCTCTGGTAACAACATAACGAGCTATAGACTGGAGTTCTTGAAATCTAATTTGAGGAAGCAAATTGTGCTGCAGGACCTCAAGGGTGGTACTCTCAAAAATATTGTCTGTGCCCTCTGTAGTCCTTTTCTTTCAGACATCCTCCACAGTTCAGTTTCTCCAGACAGTCTTCTTCACAACCCTTTTCATCTGTAACCCCTTTTCGTCCAAGCTTCCTCCACAATTATTTTCCTCAAGGGCAGCCTCTTTCCTCCTTTGCAGTTTTTTTGCATCAGGAACTGTCCCTAGTCTACTCCTGAACGCAGGTAAATGGTGCTGTAGTGCACAGGCCATGCGGGTGGTCTTGTTTGTCAGAATCTACTCTTTGCTTTGATAAAAGCTTTAAATGAGTTCCCTTTGAGAGGCTTGTCACCTGGCCAGGGTTACAGGATAAACAACACTTGCTGGCGTGGACACTGGGGACCAGTGCTAGCTGCTTACCCAAAAAACCTACTCTGTGAGCGGTTGACCAAGTGGTGCAGCACCAGCATGTTGCCCTGCCACACGGGAGATCAAAATCTGTGTGTAAGCCCTGGAATCCAACACTAAGGCCTGTTAAAGACTAATGACATCGTGGAGGTGAGGTGCTCAGCTGTTTGGGTGGGACTAGCAGGCCATCCAGCCTTGATGTGCCTCTTGCTGGCCACCCAAGGAACAGTAGTGACATCTGCTGTGAAGGCTGCATTCTCCCTCCTTCTGGTCTGGAGGAAGGGTGCTGTTATGGCAACCCTGATTGTTGTGGTGGGGGATAGGGAAGGGGGAATAAACAGTATTATTGAAACAGTGTGACTGTGTGGTTAACATACTACAGACTGCGCATCACGTGGAGATAATGCACAGTTAAGAAATTCGCACAGTCCTTGTCATTAGAAGGAATGAGGAATAGCTAAGTGCTTTTGCCACCCAGAGTGTACATTTAGTCCCTGTGGAAGCACATTATCGCCAGTGATGCACAGCCTGAAGTGTGTGAATCCCATTGGCAATAATGCCATTGCTATTAAAAATCTGGGCAATCTGGGGGTGGGGACTAGCTGACAAGATGGATAGGGAACTGGGCAAGATGCAGGGAGTGGTCATAAGTGAGGCACACTCAGAGGCCAGGGGAGTCAGGCATGGGGTAGTGCAGGGATCAGTTGTGGGACCTGTACTCCTCAGTATCTTCATTTGCAATATGGGGGGGGGGGTAATCCAGAACAAGATGTGTCTCTTTGCAGATGACACTAAGATTTGCAGCAGAGAGAACACGGAGGACGGAGTTCGAGAAATAGAAATAGACCTGGAAAAATTGGAAGAGCGATCCATAAAATGGCAACTGTAGTTTAACACAGAGAAGTGCAAGGTAATGCGCACTGGTAGAAAGAGCCCCAAAATGGGCTACTGGATGGAGGAGTAAGGGTGATGCAGATAAATGAGGAGAGAAACCTTGGGGTCATCATTAGTGTCAGACTCGAGTCTCCTGTTCTGTGCAGCAAACCATTCTGAAAGAAAGGTAAACAGGATGCTAGGATGTATAGGAAAGGGATTTGATAGTAGGAGGAAGGAGGTGATACTACCAATACACAGGTCTTTGGTACAGCTGCACCTGGAGTTCTGTGTGCAGTTCTGGAATACACACCTCAAGAATTACATATTAGCTGCCAGGAATCAAAGTGGAAGTTGGTGACTACATTTTTCTGTTATCCACTACTATCAGTTCTTTAGTATCAGTTTGTTCCTGTTCTGTGACTCTCTGCCAGAGTTTGCCATGGCATGACTTCGGCAGAGGATGTCACAGGGACAGAGGTTGACAGGTGTCTGGATGAGATCCTGCTCCATGACAGACAGGTTGCTCTGAGGCTCCATTGTTTGGGATGTCAGAGGGCAGTCACCATATGGAAGGCAGGTATTTGTCTGGAGCGATTGCCGCGGAGAATAATAGGCTCGCTCAGCTCATCTGGACCATGCGCCATCTAGCCTATGGTTGACAGGGCAGTTAGTGCAGAACAGTTTCCGGGTCTTAGACATATCACTGTTATATGGGGCAGGAAGCATGGTAGGAAAAAGAAAAGCAATAAAATATCAAACATGCAGATCCCCAAGGGCCTCAAAACTAGTAGGTAAATATATATATAAATCTTAACAGCAAACAAAGGAAAGGGCACACTAGGACTACACACACAAAACAAATCACTCTGCATAACATGTTTTTGTCAATTGTGACTGTAGTTCTCCCTATATGGCTTGTTTGACTGCTACATTTTTTTTGTCTTCTGGAATTTTACTGGGAGTTAAGTAACTCATCTGGTACAACTGGACCAACGAGGTGTCTGGATTTCAGCAATGTTCTCTCTACCATTTTACAGTGAGGATGGTTCACTACCAAATTTTCTCTAGCTTGAGCCCAGTAATCAACTGGTATTTGCATGTACGAGCAGCACATAGAAATAAACAGAAAGAAGCTTAATTGAATGTTATGCATTTAGCCCAGGACTTTTCCATCGAAACTGTAATATTTAAGTCATGTTTTGCCCACACAAGACTTTTCTCATCACAGTTATGTTAGACTTTTTTTTTTTTATCTATTTTTGAAGCACGGTGGGTTTAATCTGATTTTAATCACAAGAAAATAAAATCACTCCATGTGGTGGCAAGTATTTATTGAATGCAAATTCCATCCAGAGATATTGTATAGTTGTATGTTTTTCCTGAAGGGACCAAAGTTCAGGTAGCAGCAAGCCCAACTAATGAGGACCGAAGCTCATCTGCTGCGCAGTACAGATTGTGATGATAGCATGAACACGAGGTACTAAATAAGCTGGCATGGGTGTTGAAGTAAACATCTGGCACTTGGCAAGTAATGAGCACTGCTCATTAAGATTTTGAGGTTTGATGCAACATTCTTATGTCCTATTAAGGAAGTTTGTCCACTGCGGCACAAAAAGGTCTGTTTGATATCATTCTTGGCAATGTGCTAAGTAACATCAATCATGGATTTGGTCTGATCTGAGCCCTTAGAGTAGTGTATGTGAGCCATTGTTGGCTTGAGGTAACTAAGCAATACCACTTTCTAGGGTGGTAGTTTATTAGAGAGCTGTAGTGAACAGTTTGCATGAGTATTGAGCCCTTCTGTCAAGTTTAGATTTTTCCTTAGGGAGCAACTGAGGAAAATAACTTTTTCTTGTACAATACGTGCAAAACCTTTTTTTCTTTTTGTTTTTTTTGTAACTTTGCATATCTGTTGTTATTAATTCAGTAATGTCTTCTTGGGCAAAGTAGGAGGGCACTATTGGCTTGTAATTCCCAGCTTGAAAACAGTGATACCAACCTGCCGGCACCACAGCAGTACTGCTACCCAGGACACTGTCAGCCTGAGTTCAGGGATGAGCCCAGATCTATTGGGGGGGGGGGTTGCATATCCACAGTGACACTTTCCTTCTCTGGGGAGAGTGAGTTGTGTCTTGCTGCACTACTGCCCTCAAGGTAACCACAAAAAAAAGGAGATGGAGAGTGCATAGGCATTGACATGTCAGACGTGACAATGCCCTTTTATGCCAGCACGTGTACTCTGAGGGTAGGAGAAAACTGAGAAAAGGGATGACTGCTGATTGGCATATGAAGTTGCATCTGTCCTGAAGGTCCTCTTGGGCCCTGATCCTATGCCTCCTTGTCCCCCTATAACTTCTCAGTCCTCATAGCCTCTGGACACATATTGGGCTAGTGCTGGCCAAAAATGCTGGAATGGAAATCTGGAGAGTTAGCGGTGCCCCAGTGAGAAGGCAGTTGCACAGGCGTATACAACATATAGGGCTTCATGGCCAGGCAGCAGTAAAAATGGGTAGAAGGACCCCACTGTAAAGTCATTGCACCTTAGCTGGGCTGCCGTAGGTAAACAAATTGTGCACATGCTTTATTTACCCAGGACAATCGGGATGAGAGGTAACATTTTTATAGTGATGTTCTGCTTGTACCTGCTTTTACAGCTGAGAAAATCACAGTACTTCGAAGTGAAGTCACTTGCTGAAAGTCACACAGTGAGTGAATGGCTTTGTGAGATATGAGCCTGGGATCTGGGGAATACATGTATTATGCAATGACCTACCTCAAAATACAGCATACAGCTGATCTTCAAGTGTGAAGGAGCAAACCTTCGGTCACTCATGCCTTCTGAAAAATGTGCCCCCTCAGGCGGTGATAAGTTTCAGATTAGGAGTCATTCTGTTGCTCATCTGATTTATACCACATCCATACAAAAGGTGTTACTTTTAAGCCCTGTTTACACGGCAACATTTGCACCACAACAACCCAAGCATTCGGGTTGCTGAGGTACAAGTTACACCATGTGGACACTTAACGGATCGCGTTAAGTCGGTCCTTACTCCCGCAGTCCCAGAAAGTCTGGGAATGCATTCTGGAATGAGCAGTTTAAGCAGCCATGTGGACAGGCTGCACTGCTCATTCCCACGCACCAGACTCTGCGGGCATCTTTAGGTTGTTTTTAGCCGACCGCCGCTAGACTTCCAGCCCCTCTCCAGTGTGTCTTGCATCGGCACTGAGAGGGGCTGTGTAGATGAGAAGCCAAGCATTGTCTTGTGTGGAGGCAGCACTTCAGCGATCCACAGAAGAAGTGAAGTTGGCCATGTAAACACGGCTTCAAATGAGCTACCTGTATAAAGAGTTGGGTGTTTCTGTCTGCATTGACATTTGCCACTGCTGACCTGAGTACAGCATAGGGCTCTTGTGCTGCAATCAGCATTGTGAAGTCACTCTCATTGATTAATTATCCGATTTTGATAAACTCAGCCTTCAAAGAGATCAATTTTGATCTACCCAACTGCAGTCATTTTTTTATTTAGGTTTTAACCAGGTAAGTGCACTAGACTTAAAATGCTTATTTTTAGGCATGACCCAGGATGATACTTTGCAAACTACACAAAAGGTATATACAAAATTTCAAAACTTCATCGAGTATTGCCCACCCGGTAGCAGTAAGGGTTGAGGTGCTGGACACCACACCTCAAGCTACACTGGTGACCCGGGTTCCGGAACAGACTCGGGTCATCAGGGGTCGACCGTGGGGACAGGAGGATTGAGCGTCAATGGGACTGTTCTCCGGGAAGGGTGAGGCAGGCTACCGCGAATGTGCGGGCTCCTAGCCGCGGCTGGGGGGGTACAGCATGCCGTGGTACAGTGGAGGGGACAGCGCAGGCAGATGTCTGATGTGCAGTGAGTGGATGCACACGTCGCAGCATTGTAGGCATCCTTGCATGCCCATGCTGGAGGGGGGCTATAGAGGACAGATGGCTAAGCCTCCTGCGCTCATGAAGGCCTGTGGCACTGCATCAGACACTCCCAGGAGCTCCCTCTGGTCCTGACCCCTTGATCTTCCAGGAGGGGTCTGCAGTGTGACTTTAGAGAGGGAGAGGGAGAGGGTGAGGAGGTAGCAGCTCGGGCACGGCACCCGGTGCAGGAGCCACCGCAGAACCAGATGTGGAACCATAGGACCATCCCAGCAGGAAGGTAAGGCAGATAAATAAATAAACAAGCAAAAAAAAAATTACATGAAGTATAGTGCTGATAAGGACAGTGATACAATATAATGTAGTCTATTAGATTAAATGCATAAAGACAATACACAAATATATGTTTAAGAGCTCTTAGTGGCTGTGACTGCACTCCATAGTACAACCTCCCGCTAGTCGCTAGTAACTATCAGCACTTGCACTCTGCTTGGCCTTGCCCCCACCTCCCCACCACTGTCATGCACACCCTATCCCCTACTCCCCTTGCCTTCCTCCCGCCATTCCCCCATGCTTCTTTTACCCCCGCACCCTCCCTAACCCCATCAAAGCCCCCTGGCTGCTCATAGCTTAGTTACATGTACTAAATTCTATAACTGAAGTGTCACTCTCAAACTGACTGAGCTACGTTTAGCTCTCTATGTATCTTGCCATTTTTTGTCCCATCTATTTATTGTATGTTACCTGTTTTGCTCAGACGTGTAATTTTTGTAAAAGAGCTTTCAGCTCAAAGGTGTTGTAATCCGAAAACTCAATAAATAAATAAACAAACATTTAGGATAGTACGTATTTTCTTAGTTCGTTTCTAAAGGGCAGCTGAGCAGAGGTATTTTGCAAGCCCAAAAGCAGAGCATTTCACTATTTAGGGGGCAAGAAAGGAGAAGGCTTGCACCCAATATTAATTAAGTACTTGGGGATAAGCAACAATGGCTTTTCAGTGGATTTAAGAGGGTAGGGTAGGCCAGTGGTCACCATTTTGACATTTTATGTTAGGTATGTCATAAAAAAAAAATATGTGTGTGTATATATATATATATATATATATACACACACACACACACACACACACACATATATATAATGTATACACACAGATTATTATTTATTTGAAAATATTTTCACAGGGTGGGCTATTTGGCCTGGAAACTTGTTTACACTAAGGTCCGGACCAAGGTGGCTAACATTCACACAGTCAATGATACATGATTACAGAGTACAGTACAAATAATTCACCACTTGTGTTTTTCATATGAATATATAGATATGGAGAATAATGCCTGTGCAGGTGTGCATAATGAGGATTTTTCACATACCCAAGGTATGTGATGATCCACAAGCACCGATAGCAAAGGGTGTGTGAAAAATCCTTAGAAGACAAACCTTGCACGAGCATTATTTGTTATAATGACTCGTACAGGGTTTTGACAGAGACAAAAACTGTAAGTGAATTTGTATGAGCAAATGTGTCTCTGAGCAGCTGCTGTAGTCACACAAATACAGCATTCTTTTTTTTTTAGTTTCTCTTTATTGAGAATTTTTAATAAAAGGACACACAATAACATTAGAGCAACAACATAAATGTCTTGGGTACTAAACCGATTATACACTGAACTCATTTGCTGTCAAACATAAGATAAAGGGAAAGGTTACATAGATCTTTTACATATTCAGTACCCATCACTGCCACAAAGTTTTAAAGTGCAAGGCTGTGTTGTTTAGTTTAGCTCTCAGCTTTTCCATATCGCATACCTGGAGCATGGCATCCTGCCAGTGTCACACCGTGGGAGTCATCGTGGAAAACCAGAGTCAGGTTTGTTTTTATTTATTTATTGTAGTCATTGGAATTACAACCCTTTGAGTCAGGGACTCATTTCCGAAGGCTCCACATCAGAGTTACAGAGCAGTACAGTCAATTACATATGAGCATTCCTTATAGACATAAACAATACAGGGGTACAGGGTACAAATATAGTAGGAACACAGCAGGATTTTAAGAAATGTCACAAATTGTATACAGGTGTGGTTACAGGCCTGTACTTCGAGGTTGCTAAGGACACATCAAACTTGCCAGTTAACAAATTTTGAGGATGAGGGCTGATTAACCTGGCTAGGAGGCCATTGTCATAGACTTGGAGTCATGACAGAGGAGGGGTCCAGTGGACTTGGGTTCACCGGGAGGTACACACACAAGAGCGAGTAGAGAGTATATGATTCCTGAGGGCCTCTTAAAATAGTCCTAGCTTGGGCAGACTAGTTACTGAAGTGGGTAGAGAGTTGAACCAGGTAGGGCACCTGTAGCAGAATGTCCTTTGAGCTAGGGAGGTTATGACCTTTTTGGCCACTAATAGGCAGATGTGGACCAATTGTTTTGTTTGAGGGCCTCTGTGGACCTGCAAGGGGTCCAGGAAGATTACGTTAATGGGCGACAGTGCAAAATCTGTGCCAAAAATGATCTGGAGTGCAGTGAGGAGCTGTGCCAATATGCCTGTAAATTTGGGCATGACCATAAAATATGGCCATGAGTGGCAGGGCTGATACCACATTCTCTCCAGCACTGTTCAAAAGCCTGGTCAGGATGCATCTGGCCACAATTTGGGGAGTGCGGAAAAATATGATGAAACACTTCCAGGAGCACTCCTTCCAGGAAAGGAAAGAGGTAGGTTTGTGAATGTGAATTAACATCTTCTCCATTCCAGTGGGGAAATGTGTATCTGTAGGTAGCCTCCCAGCTCACTTGAATGGAGTCCACATGGTGCCCTTGAAGGTCAAGGAGTGCTCAGTATACTAGTGAGATCAAAGAGGTAACAGAGTCCCCCTTTAATATAGAGAGTAATAGTTGATGGAATTGAGGGACCTCCATAGTTAAGGGCCATTTTCACAGTATACTTTCTTCCGCACTTCAGTGAAGTGAGACCACGAGGAAGAAAATGCCATAATAATCCACTGTTGAGTTATCATGGAATTTAGTAGGTTATTATGGCATTTTAACAGGAGTCGATGTCCAGTCATTATAGGGGGTCACCAGTTATATATAAATTATAAAATGTTAGCAAAATACGACTACCAAGGCATTATCATTACATATTAACCTAACTTCCAGGTGGACACAGCCAACTGTTTTTTTTTTTTTTGCAAAGGTTAGTGGAAATCTTGCAGACGGCAGCTGGCAAAATCTGAATTGCATCTGTACCTTTAAATACTGTTGTGACACACAGCTTTTTCCCAGTAACTGCACATTTGGGGCAGGTTTTATGCCCCCAGTGTTGCCTTGTAGGCAGCCCTTTACTGCTGCACTTATTTTTCTTGTAACTTAAGTCTCTTTTCCTGTATATTTACTGTTGTAACTCCACACTACCATAGATGATCACTTGTGAAATCACAGCTAAAACTGAAAAAAAAATGTCCAAGTCCCTGATAGGATCTGAACCTTTAATGCTTGCTGAAAAGTCACCAAGCTGACACAGCGTTGAAGTGCAGGTCTTGTCATCTAGAAGTCAAGGTAAGATAAGTTTAATAGTGTGGTGCTGCCGACAAGGCAGCTTTGGGCAAACAACACTATAAAGTGCTATTGCACATCACCGGTGCTGGCAGAATCAGGAAACCCAGACGGCACGGCCATTGCCCACATTATACTGGACAATGGGCCCTGCAGCAGCAGTTCCCAAGATCACTGCAGCAGGACTGCAGCAGCTTGGAGGAAGCCACGTGGCACATCTGTAGCTGCGGCACACTTATATGCGCATGCACCATGATAATCTTTAAAGGGTCTCCTACTATAAGTATGCTATAGCAGGAATGTAGAATTCATGTGAGAGAGAGGCAGTGGCTGATGCTGCGGTATGCTCATTGCTAAGATGAGCTCACTGGGTGACTCATCCACTAACTTTCCCCCCCTTTTTAAATATAAAGAACCATTCTGAGATGCCATTGAAAATTCATTACACTACGATCAATAGCAGCAAATCTCATTACACAGCAAGGGAAAGGTTTCTTTCACGATTACATGCTCATATATTATTTTTAAGAGTTGAGCTGTGAATGATGCAGTGTTGCACTAAAAACAGGTAGCCCTGGTTTACCTTCCTTGGTTCAACTTCTGAGATTCCAGACTGAGTGAGGAAAAGAGGACGGTGCTCTGACTTAGCTGTGTAAAGTGCATGGACGGGTATTCAAGAGGGAGGGCAGGGAACGATAGTCCAGACAGAAATAAAATCAGAAGTCAAATTGCAAGCTACTGCATTGCTCTGACAGTTTCCTTGATGCTGGGGTAAACGTGTGCCAACAGCAGCAGCACTGGACAAAGTAAATGATCAAAGTTTTTAACCTGCACCAACCACTGGGCTTAGTAGCGGTTACATCGTTTTTTGTTTTTTTTTGGTGGGGGGTGGATGAGGGCACTTGCTGTTTTCAACTAGAAGTTCAGTCACATTGTTTTTGGTTTTCTGAATATGAATTATGCATCCATTGCAGAATTAATCTTATGGCAACATTATTTTGCGGGGAAAAATGTTCTGGAGTCTGAGCCAGAGGATCTGAAGATGAAATGGAGGTTACGAGGCCCAGTTCCCAACCAGACAACCTCATTTGCTGCCCTTACACTGTTATGTGAAAGCTTTTGTTCAGAGTGAGGCACCTCAGGTATTTCTATTTAAATGTTCACCATTCCTGAGGTATTACCATACCAAACCAGTAGCTACCTGAGAACCCTAGCAACACTACTGTACAAACAGTTAAAGAATAGCGGACCCATTGATGCTGCAGCAGTGTTGCCAGTTTGGACATCAGCAACCTGGATTTCGGCCCCCAGTTGTGAAGCATTGGAGGGCTGGTGGGAGAAGGAGAAGGATCTAACATCTCAGAAGATTCTCTTCTCCAGGAAGGAGAGGAGTTGTTGCAGGCCCTTCAGTGTTACCTCAACCTGATTAACTAGACAGGGGAAGGAAATTCCACTGGGCGCATCGGGGGTTGCACAGCGCAACCTGCCCTGTTGAATACCTCGCTGGGGCACATTGGTGGGTTGAGCATGGCGCAACTCCTTTGAATATCCCACCCAAAGTGTGCAAGGTAGTGAAATGAAAAAATAGGGCTTAAAGTCACTGGAACCTTAGAAAATCAGTAACATTGACTAGCCTTGTGGTGTGGAGGGCTAAGGTGTTGAACGTCTTACCGGTGACTCTTTTTGGGGAATGAGTGTGTGTTGCCAGGGGTTGACAGGGTGGGAGAGGATTGAGCATCCCAGGGACTGTTGTCCTGTCCTGGGGAGGGGTGGCCAGTTATCTCGGCTTCTGACTGCCACCGGGTGGAGGCCTGGTTGTAGTGCAGGTTGCAAGTAGCTCAAAGGGAGGGGCTGCAGTTCAGCAGGACTTGCATGCCTCCACGCGTACATACTATCGTGTGTAAGGCTGGGCCAGCAGGGTGTGGCAGAAAATGGAAAAAGGGATTCAAGGGCTAAATGACACCCTGCATATTTTGCTGGAACTGCACCACCAGCTGGATGCCTAGGGCATTCTTGATTTGTAGTCTGGGGAGGGACAGCCTTCCTCCCTCTAGTCCTACCAGAGGGGGGACAATCCCTGGGAGACTTGCTCCAGGTGGGTCTGGGGAGGTGGGTGTCAGCTGTGGGGAGATGGGGACAGTTGCAGGAGAAAGTTGCCCAAGGAGTAAAAAGCTGTATGAAAACAAAATCAGTGGCTTGATGGTCCTTGGGGGTTTGTGCAATCATGCAACACTGGGTTGGCGTTACCCTTATGTCAGTACTGTCGTGTCATGCAAAGTAAATAACACATCGATACTTGAATGGTATAGTGTGTGCCAATATTAGGGTAACACCAACAATGCATCGCGTGATCGTTCTAACCCCAATGAACACCACACCACCAATTTACCAAGGTTCGAGAGAATTAGAAGCCTAATTTTTCATTTCCCTTATTTATACAATTTGTTTCACCCCTACTGGGTGCATTACCGTCGATGTTTGCAGTAGTATATATATTGTATATGAATATTTGAACTGCAGTTTCAAAAAGGCAGGAATATAAAAATGCATACTTGCATAATAAATCTGTAATACATCTGACTTGGGTTGCCACGGTGTCACCAGGTGCACTAGCAGTTTGCTTACTGCAAATGAAGTATGGACTTTGAAAAATAGTTTATTGCTACTAAGCGAAGTTGTGATATCCACCAACGGTTCTAGCTGAAGCTGAGCACTTTGCGACAGCTGCATGGAAAAGAATTACAGAAAACAGGGGACGTGCTATGGGAAATGGTTGCATAAATGGATGACCAATGAGGGCCAGAGTGCAGAGTGCACACATGTCAAAGCTAGTGGGGTCATGCCACCCTGTCATGAGCCAAATTCACGTCATAATCAAATGTTTCACCTTGCTTATTCTGTTTATAGTTGAGAATTGATGCTGTGTGAGCTTATTGTACTTTTGTTCTGTGGAAGAATGTCAATACTGGTGCATCATAGCTGTTGAGTATAACTTGTATTCCATTGTTCTGACAGTTGTGAGACCGAGATGAGGTCACAGTATAAGTCGTGAAAAAACAGTAATTTCTGTTAACATTGGAAAACAGAACCATTTGATATAGACAGAATAAGCAAAGTGCAGTGTCTCTATAGGATTTACTTTCCTGCTTCTTTGCCCTTTTCCCTTACAGTGTGATGAAACGTTTTACCTGTGCATTTAAAAATGAAGTGGAAGTCCCCGATGACCTGCAAGTTAGAACGTTTGAACAGATAAGCAAGCCCACATGTCTTGATTCAATTATCCCTTATTGTGCTCTTCAAGGGATATGGGCTATGTTGTATCACTGTTCAGTTTCCCCCGGCACAAGCATATCCTAAAGATACATCACCTTTCACAGAAAAATCAGGAAAGGTTCTACAGCAGCTCAAACCTTTCTCTGCTTCAGCCCAGAGGAGTAAACCACTTCCTCCACAGGGAAAGAAGTGCTAAGAGTCTTTTGTTAACTGTCCATGGAAATGGAGACTTATTTTGGATGTCTAGACGGGCATCGACAAAATATTTTTTTTTTGTACAGCTGAGATGATACCTTTACTAGCACTTCTTCTGCATAGAAACAATCTTTGGTGGTACTATGTTTTTTGCTGACTAACACAGTCCCCTCCAAACAGTCTCAGTTTGGTATTGTCTTTTGTGTTGTCATAGCACTAGTCATCTCTTAAATTGTCAGTTTTCTTTTTATTGTAAAACAAATTTTTATTAGGTATATTTTGCAAGAAGAGTGCAATAAAGAAAAAGTAGTGAAAAGCAGGCATGTACACACAAGTACAGAAATTCATCCATAATTATTGACGGAGCACACTATTATAAAGATTTCATAGGTGTCTTCTCCCGAAATACATGTTCCTGTAGGACTGTGCAGTTTATGGATTTTTTTTTTCAAGAGTGGTGCAATATTTCACACAGTACAGAATGAGACCACACTTGGGACAGACACAGATGACAAGGGGTCACCTCTTGCTGCCTTTCCTGGCCACAGAAAATAAATGAGCTAGTTCCAAGGATCAAGCCAGTTAGTGAAGCACTGCCCACACTGAAAATGAACACACCATAACATGAGGCAGTGTGGGCTAATCATTAGAGAACAGTGCTAAGTGGACCAGGAGATCTCGGATCCAAATTCCTTTACAGCATGACCACTGGCTTTCTGTGTTTCTTGAATCTAGACTTTTGACCCCTGTCCTTGTACTTTAGTCCTCTCATCTGTAAAACTGAGTTGAAACTGGAACTTAGATGTTGCACTTCATGTGGACTGTCTTGGGTAACTAAATTGCATAATAATAGGAAAATATATTTCATTTTTTTTTTTCATTTGATTTCCGGGTAAGCACAATGGAACAAAGTCCGTTTACTGTACAGGCATGATCTAGAGTTTTTTTCCCTCAGTCCTTTCTTTCTGCTTATGTTGTCAACCTGCACTGATCTAGACTGATACTCCCCCCCCACCCCATCACCCAACATCTCTGGTTCTTAACCTGTACTCTGAATATCTTCTGCCACAGAACCAGGCAGCAGTACCCATTCACCAGTGCTGGGTCTGCAGGGAACAAGGCCTAGTAGCGGCTGGAGGTTTTCCCCTTCAACTTCTCCCGTGGGGCCACATGCTTGCAAACATGCAATGTGCATGCTCCACCTCCACGGAGACGCACTGGTGTCTGGGTGTGGGATCCCTTCTCTGCGTATGGTCCCACTGCACTGTCACTCAGATTTCTCCAAGTGGCAACTGACCAGTATGACACACTGACCCTCTACTTGAGGAAGGAGAACCGTCCAAGGGACAGTCATCACTTCCTCCCCTGGTCAGCCTCCGAACAACCTGCGTCTG
This sequence comes from Neoceratodus forsteri, assembly GCA_016271365.2. Taxonomy (NCBI): domain Eukaryota; kingdom Metazoa; phylum Chordata; order Ceratodontiformes; family Ceratodontidae; genus Neoceratodus; species Neoceratodus forsteri. Next base: position 875,490,817 of record CM057455.1, on the reverse strand, counting down.
TTACCAAACCCGAGTCACCAGTGTAGCAAGCAGTAGGGCCACTGGCACTGCATCATGCCAGCCTTATACACCAGCTAGTTTTATGTTAGTGCAGAGCTTAAGTTTGCAACAGCATTTACATTTCCAGGTCAGCACTAAGCATTGCTAGATACAGAGATTTGTTTGCCAATGACCTCTCCAAATGACCAATGGTTTCCAACTGTCCTTTTTTTTTTTTTAAATGAGTAGAGAGACTAGAGTCGCTGATTTACTACTCTCTCCCCCACTCCAGGAATCGTTTATGCGTTCGGTCATTCCATTTGACAATAATAAAACACTGCTGTTGGCTGGAGTTGGTGTGTGTTATGATGGGTCTGCTTAAAAGGAATATCTCCTATGCCATACCTGTGCTGTACCTGGCAGGTCAAGGGGTGTGCACTTTTATTCTGACTTAGGGCTTCAGCTCAGTTACTGCAAACCAAAGGAACTTATTTAGAAGGGTAGCCGAGAGTCCAGGTCCTCTCTTTTGAGACCAGATTGAAAAGTCCCAATCCCCCCCACCCGTGTGTTGAACTGTCTAGTAGTTTTACTGCACTGGTGAGAACACCGTGCATTCCCGTATAGCCTGAAATGTTTGCTGAGTTAAGTGAAAAGTCTGGTATGCAGGTAGTCAGTCAGCAGTGGCTCAGTGCAGGTCAGACTCTATCAGAGCTGCAGTTTACCATCATAAATGTCTGCCAGCAATGTTTTGGTTTATCAGCCTTATCATTTTAGTGTGCACAGTCAGAGTAATGTCAGGGAAAGATGTTTTTGAAAGCTGCTGGCAGACGCATTTTATTGACTTGTGTCAAAAATGTCGACGCTAGTAATAAAATAGTTTTAAAAATGTCTACTGATGATAGAGCTGGCTCACTGGTGTGGTGGCTTGAGGCATTGATCACTTTACCACCTGCCACACCAATGACCCAAGTTCACGGACAGACGAAGGTTGCTTGGGGGCCAGGTGAAGGAGGGTTGAGTGTCTGTAGATGGCTGTCCTCCTATTGGGAAGGGAGGGGGAACAGTACAAACCATAGCATGGCTGCCACCTAGTGGAGGCTAGGTGGCACAGCAGCAGTTGCCTTGTTGGAAAGCTGGGCACAGACTTTGAGGCATGCAGTGTCTTCACAGTGTACATGTGTGCTATGGCACGCACACCGCCGACCATGATCAAGGGAGAAAACAGGAAGAAAGCTTGTCTGGTGGCAGGGCGATGCCAGGTGACCTGGCAGGCTACACACCACCTACCAGGTGCCCACTCCCCCACTGAGATTTGTAAGTAGATGGTTAAGTCCTGGGGACGGTTGGTGATGGGGTTGGAGGTTACAGGCAGAAAGGGCCACCGGAGAGGGACAGAAGGAGAAACAGCAAGATGGAAAAGAAATTTATTCGGGGTGGGTGAGCTATGTGGACAACAAATGCATATGCCTGTTGCATGCCCACATTAAGGGGGCATGCCGCTTCATCAAGTCAGGGAAGTGCCCAGACACCCAAAGAAAGAGCACAGCCCAGCAGGATGATGAGAGCCGCCCGCATGCCCCACACTGTCAACTAGGCTGTCTTCTTCCCATGGCAGGATTCATATTTGCAGAGTGGGGGTTGGAGGTTCCTGACAGCCCTACCATGGGGGGAATCCATTGTGGTTTTATAGGACAGGAACAAGGTGAGTCACAGAGATGATGGATGACAGGGGTGGTGCAGCTCACAGAAGCCGACTGGCTGTGCCACTTGCGAGCATAAAGAGAATTATAGTCATGTGATACTCTTGACTGATCTTGAGTGCTTCCTCAGTTGCATGTGAGACACTCTTCTTTCCATAAGAATGTCGCACATTCTGTGCCATAGTAACAGGCTTCTTTCTAGCCGCTCACACTGTCAACTTTTTCATTTGAAGGTAATTTCAACAGAATTGTGGTCTTTTTCTGTCACAGTCCCATCCCTTTGGAATATGTTACCAGTCAATTTACATCAAGTTTTGTTTTTGGGTAGTTTTAAATTTAAGCTAAAGTCATTTTTACTGCAGCAATGTAAGTGTGATTGTTACTGTATTATTGGTATTTATTATTTGGTATTGATGTTGTTTGTTGTATGTCCCAGGTTGGCCTGAAAAAGGACTTCGTCCAGTGTCCCAACCCGGTTAACATATTATAAAAAAAATATATATATATTATCAAGATCTATAATAATTTTATGGGTCTGGTTGGAGGGACTCTTATGGATATACGTGTTGTGTTTTGCTTCCTTAAGACACCAGAACTGCTCACCTGTGGTTCACAGTTCTCTTGTCCAAAGAACGTGTTGCGTGACACTCATACCCAGAGGTACTTCAACTATACTCGGAAACTTATAATAATCATAATAAAACTATTTTTAAATTGTGACTTTTAGGATCACCTGATGAGCCAGCAGTAAACACGTTGCTCAACCATGCTGATGACCTTGTCCAGGAACAGGCCATGGATGCTAGCAAAGAGCTGTAGTCGAGTAGTGCTGCCAGTTGTAATGCACCCTCAGTTAGGGTGCAAGGCACCATGCTAGTGCATTATCAGTGACCCCTGCCGTAGGGCCCTTGAGAGTTCACACTTCAGCCACAGGGAAAGCTGTATGCTGGGGAGGTCCCCAAGCGGCTGAGTGTGGCCCCACTGTGGGTAATTGGAGGCTTTGGTGCAAAAACAGGGGGAAACCCATGCTGCTGCGGGACACTGGCTGCCAGTACTCTCGGGACCTCTGCTGCGGTGACCTCACTGGAAGTGGTCCAGCACGGTAGCGCTTGTCGGAAATGTGAGGGTGCTGAAAGAATGGCCTAAGGACTGGGGGAAAGATGGTGGAGGACAAACAGCTAGATTCAGAAATGGTTACTTTTAGAAGCTGTGCTTTGCCTGTTTGTTTCTTCAAAGCACTCCATTCCCTGTGGAAGAGGTGCCATAACAACATAAAATCACCCTGCTGGGCCTCATGAGCCCATTACCCTAATAAACTCATAACATGCAAGCTACCCCTCCCCATTGTCTGTGTTCATGGTGCCTTCTTTGACACAATGGCTAATACGGCCAGCTGTCCCATTAGCTTAGTCTTATTGAGAGCTAGCAGGCGACCTAAACATGTAGCATGACTTGTGATAAATAAAATGAGATCGCTGGTACTGATAGATACAGTACATGCTGGTAGATACAGATATTTCTTAGTCTGCTGGAGAACCCAAAGTCAGAAATGAAGCAGCAGTATTTTCAGAGGGTGTAATACACACACAGATCTGTAAAAAGCCAACCCCTCCACCCCCTGCCTCCTCTCAGTTGAGAGGTTCTCATTGCTATTCCTGCTTTTGTTAATCATCCTTGTGAGGGGCATTGTGACTTAAAAAAATGTATTGAATGTGGGCTACAGTCCCATGCTTTCAGTCTGAGGATTTGATGAGGAGATGCAGGCATGTGTGTTTTTCAGCATTAGCCCGTGCAGTAACCTCCCTGCTCCAAGTATAGACAGAACATGAATGATGTACTGAGGACTTGCTAACGCTGTCTTTTGAGATTTAGATGCTGCACACATCTCTGCTGTTTCTCTTCATGGAAACCAGTAGCTGTCAAGAAAGGGGGGGGTTGGGAATAAAACCTCCATCGATCCCTTTTTCAAGTCATTGCCAGTGGTTGGAAAGATCATTAACGAAATGCAAACAGTAACCTTTTATCGGCAGTGTGTTGCTTCTCATTAAGGAAATTACTGGAGTGTTTACTAAACTTCACGTGATGACAGTTTCAATGGGTTTTTGCTAAGCAGGATCAGTAATCAACTTTTGTGGAATATATTTTATAAATATGCAATATGTCTCAACTAAGCCCTTAAATAGCTTGTTCCCTTGTTTGTAAACATTTTTTTTCCAGTTTCTCCATTTCCTGTTAATGGAATGCATACTACTTTCAATTAGAATTGTACTGCTGTAGTGATGTTTTGACAGTTTTTAGTCTTTGTCTTGCTAAAGCTGTTCAGTTGTAATTGTTTTATTATTACTTATTTTCTTCATCATTTCCCCTGTACCAGTCTAGCAGCAGGGATCAATTATAAGCAAGCTCTGAAGATAACTGGATGTCCTATGAAAACTACCTTACAGCACACATGTCAAGTCATGTGACCTAGACTTTGCCTTCCCAGACAGCGGCAGCATCAGCGAAAGCACATATCAGAGTTTCATAAAGCTGTACCAGATATTTGGGTTAATTTAATGCTGCACCCTGGTCACTAATTTCAGATGTGTGTGTAAGCCCCCTCATCCCCCCCCCCCAATTTCTGTGGCTTACCTTAAAGGCTTTTATAATGTGTAACATCCACCCAAGGCCCGCGGGGTCCACCCCTACCAGCTCTCCAAGGTGGCTACCTGGGTTGCTAAAGTTGTGCTACATTGGGCACTCTGGTCTAACAGTGACCTGGTGCCTCCACCTGGGGTAGCAATAAGGGGTACCTGGATGCTGATGCTGATGACTTTTACTCCACAGGAACAGATATGTTACTCTGGCCCACACAGTCCCTCCTCAAATCAAATGATACTGTAACACAATAACAATTCCCAACAATGAAATACAGTGCAAACTGCAAACAAAATAATTTATTTAAACAGGAAGGGAAGAAAAGAACAAGGGAACAATACAGAAAATGCAAGCAATGGGGCAGAAGTCAATATTCTGTTGCTGTATGCTATAACTTGTCCCAAACAATTGCCTGTCGCTCGGCAGTCCCTCAGTCCCCAAATGCCAGTGTACTCAGCTCTTATTCCACTAAAGGCCTGGAGTGAGAGCTCTCTAAAAGTTTCAGTGCTACCTCACTGGGGACATAGTTGCTGCTAGCAGGGCAGATGGAACATTGGTGCAGTTAAACAATGTTGCAGAAAATCAGACTCTTGTAGAAACAATTAACTTTCAATATATGTAAGGAATAATCCATGGTATTTGGCAGCATTGTAATAACCAAACAACCTGGGTGGATTGTGAGGCCGAGGCACAGCGAAGGGCCTTCAGCCACCCAGGAAGTGAAGTTATTACAGCATTGACACATGCCCAGAGTAGATTATTACACATGTAACATTTGTAAAATTGTCAAAAGTGTTATAAATACATTTAATACTAATACCATGTCCCTTCTGAAAATTTGCATTTTTTTTTCTAGTGTATTTAATTGGTCAAGAAAATAGAGGATAATTTATGGTCCACTATACACAACAAGCATGTGTAGCCATTGAGAGGTTGCCATGGTGACTGTTTCAACCTCGAGTGTGAAGCTCGAGAGGTTCAGTCGCCATGGCAACCTCAAGATGGCTACTCACACTTCTGTAGAGTGGATCATACATTGTCGTTCATGCTGTATGGTCTCTCCACACAACAGCAGGAATCTACTGCTGCCAATAATGTGAACTTAAAAAAACAAAAACAGGACTTTCACGATTGCTGATGCAGTGTAGTGCATGTGAGCATCAGCGATCGGAGCCGCAGTTTGAAAAGGGAGCAGTCACGCACATAGGTTCGAAGTTGTGCTGCAGTAGCTGTGTAGCTAGTGCCGCACAACAACAAAATGACGGAGCTACTGCAGCACAACTACGTTGTTCTAGGTATGGATTTCTGCCTAGAACAATGTTCTGCCATACACTATAGCTATATAAATGATATTGCAGCTTTAAGATCTAATGCAGTGGTACTTCCTCTTGGACTGTTCTCAATGGGCAAACATTGTATGCAGGTAGATGTATGGTATAATAGGGCAGATTATAAGGATCTGTATTATAGATGGGAGTCAGGGTGCTGCAGCATTGGGGTAGCCTATAATAAAGCGCTAACTAAAGGGACTGTGTGTAGTAAATAAGAACACCACCTCTCTTGAGTACACATCGCTTCCTTGCTACTGCAATCAATAAAGCCATCAGGCTTAGAGAAGATTGTCCCGTATCAAATAAAACCTCCGTGATGCTGAGGTCTGGATAATACAGTCCATTTGTTTGGTTTAATCCATTGGTAGTTTAGCAGTAGTGTCCCAGCTGTTGGTCTGCAGAGTTGTCCTGTTCCAGTGATGTATTCCTAGTGTCATAGCTATTGTTCTGCATAATGCCACAAAGTTGTCCTGTTCCAGTGATGTATTCTAAGTTGAAAAGAAATACATAAGTACTAGATAAATTGTGGTTTATCTTTTTCAAATGGTACAGTTTTCATCTTTCTTTATAACGGCATTCATTCAGAAACGTGATCAGTGTCCCCCAGACTTCATCTGCTCTGGCTGGTTGTCTACGTCTGCCATAGCAATCCTCTGCTTATGACATCATAACTTGTTGTTGAGGAAACAATTATGATGCCAAAAACAGAGCATTACACCGGCAGCCAGTGAATTTGATGTTCAGGGGGCAGTGATCCTCTTTTCAGGGTAATGTGCTTAGTTGTTGTGAGTACAGTATCCTCACCAGTCAACAGTGTGGCCGGCCCCTTGAGTGCCATGGAGTTGTTAAGCTTTGCAAAGCTGAGTTAAACAATAAAATATTGAGAAAATGACTTTATTTGAAACCGACACAGTTTTTTTGTGTCTGTGCAGTGAAATGGGGCTTGTGTAGTGGCATCATGTTTAGTGAGTTAAAATAAAATACACAGAGCGCGCTGATTGTTTAATCAGCGGCCTCATCGATAATAGAACACAGAGATCAGACCGATTTCTAGTCCTTGATAAAGTAACCATAGGGTTATGAAATGCTGCCCATTCATTTTACACTGTGCTCTTTTTAATTTATTACTCATGCTACAAGAAAAATAACTTCTTTACAAATCACAGAAATCACAGATCTCCAGGTAGAAGGTCACCTGGGGCCAGTGACCATCACATGGTATGGTTTAATTTGGCCACTACATCTAAATCATCCCATTCCAAGGCAAAAATATGGTACTTCAGAGGAGCTGACTTTGATAAGATGGCCAACAGAGTTAAGCTAGCCCTGGCAAAAAGAAACACAGGTGAGGGGGTACAGGCAAAGTGGGCAAGCATAAAGGATGCAATACTTGAAGCAACATCCCATTGTGTTAGACAGAAAAGGAAATGCAAAAGAAGAAGGAAAGCACTTTGGTTCTCAAATACAGTAGCAGAAAAGGTTAGAGCCAAAAGGCTGGCCTTCAGGAAATATAAAGGAACACAGCGGATGAAGATAGGAGGCATACCAAACTGCCCTAAGGGAAGCAGGGAAGGCAGTAAGGCAGGCAAAGTCCCAAACTGAGGAAACACTAGCATGAACAGTAAAAGAAGGTGACAAGACTTTCTATAGATACATTAGTGAAAGGAGAAAGTCCAGAGGGAGCATTGCTAAGCTCAAAGGAGAAAAGGGGGCATGTGAGGAGGAGGACCCTGTAAAAGCATCTATCCTAAATAGATACTTTTGCTCAGTATTTACTGAAGAGAAGGTAGGGCAGGGCCCACAGCTCAGCAACATGGACACGGGGGAAGGAGGTGAGCACTACTCCCTTCACAAAAGAAAGGGTCCTACAAGAGCTCACTAAGCTCACGGTGGACAAGGCAATGGGACCTGATGGCATACACCCCAGGGTACTTTAAGGAGCTAAGGGTGGAAATAGCAGAGCCATTAGCAGAACTGTTTAGTGAGTCTCTGAGCACAGAAGAGGTCCCAGAAGACTGGAGAAGGGCTCATGTGATCCCGCTCCACAAGAGTGGTAGCAGGGAGGAGGCAGGGAACTACAGACCAGTCAGTCTTACCTCAGTAGTGGAAAGATTATGGAGGCACCTTAAGGAAAGGATAGTGCAACACCTGGAATCCATAGGGACACAGGATCCAAGACAGTATAGGTTTACAAAAGGAAGATCCTGTCAAACTAATCTCATAGATTTCTTTGACTGGGTAACCAGAGTGGTGAACCAAGGGGGAGCAGTTGATGCCACCTACCTTGACTTCAGCAAAGCTTTCGACACTGTTCCACATAGAAGATTGATAAATAAGCTGGGTAGGCTCAGGGTGGGTCAGAAGTTGGTCAACTGGGTGGCAAACTGGTTGACGGGCAGAAAACAGGGAGTGGTGGTAAATGGTCTACAGTCAGAAGAGATGCAAGTGACAAGTGGGGTACCTCAGGGATCAGTCATGGGGCCAGTCCTCTTCCATATCTTCATTAGTGACATTGCAGATGGACAGGAGGGTAAGGTTTGTCTGTTTGCAGATGACACCAAGATCTGCAACAGAGTAGATGATCCAGATGGGGTGGACAGAATAAGAAGAGATCTGGATAAACAAGCAAAATGGTCAGAAGAGTGCCAACTGAGATTTAATGCAAAGAAGTGCAAGATCATGCACATAGGGAAGAGAAACCCTGAAGCCACCTATAGGCTGGGAGGGGAGTTGCTGGCAGTCACAAAGGAAGAAAGAGACTTGGGCATCATCATCACCGATGACCTGAAATCATCCAAGCAGACCTTTAAAGCAGTAGGTAAGGCTAGGGGGATGTTAGGGTGTATTAGTAGGGGTATCACAAGTCATAAGAAGGAGGTAATAATCCCTCTTTACAAGACACTGGTTAGGCCCCATCTGGAGTACTGTGTGCAGTACTGGAGACCACACCTTCACAAGGACGTTAACCAAATTGAGGCAGTCCAGAGAAGGGCAACCAAAATGAAAGCGGGATTGCATCCGAAGACATATGAGGACAGATTAATGGAGCTCAATATGTATACCCTTGAGCAAAGGAGGGAGAGAGGTGACATGATTGAGACACTCAAACACCTTAAGGGTATTAACAAGGTGAAAGAGTCTAACATGTTGAAATATAAGAAAAATAGCAGGACAAGAGGACACAGCATGAGATTAGAGGGAGGCCGATTAAGGGGGAATGTGAGGAAATTATTTTTTACAGAAAGAGTGTTAGATGCATGGAACGATATACCTCAGGAAGTGGTGGCTATGAATACAGTGCAGGGCTTCAAACAGGCATAGGATAGGCATAAGGGAGCAATACAGATGAGTATGAATAGTTAGGCCACTGACAGAGCAAAGGCCGATGGCACATTTATAAGGTAGAAAAAGAAATGGGCAGACTGGATGGGCCTTGAGGTCCTTATCTGCCGTCAACTTCTATGTTTCTATAAAAAAAAATCGGTGAGTGAGTCTCATTCTCCAGTACTTGAAGGTGCTTAGTTATTATGGAAGAGGGGAAGCTAAATGCAGGGAATATCTGAAGTATACGTTGAAATGAACCTAAAAATTCTGTTTTCCAAAGTTTCATCCTGGTATATTAGAGGTTCAGTGGCTGTTTCATTCTGCACTGATAAAGTTCTCCTCAGCAATTGGTGATGAGTGACAAATTCCAGAGTCTTACAAGAGCGAGAAATAGAGACTTTGTTGAAGATCATGACAGCTGAAACTAGCCCAATAATCTACGATGGCAGAACCCAGTGCCAGTGGCTCAGGAGGTAGCTCACTCGCCTCTTGGGCCAGAAGATCAGCAGGTTAGGGGTTTAGCATCAAACCAGGAACTTTTGCTGATACCCAGTACTGACAGTGTAGTATAGCACTTGGGGAATGCCAGCCTTTAGATGAGACATTAAAATTAGGTCCCTTTTGCCCATGTCTGGTGGCTGTGCAGGAGGAAGTTAAAGATGTCATGACACCTCTCGTAAAAGTACGGAATTTTCCCTGGTGTCTTGGACAACATTACTGTAATCCATAAGACAGGTTTATGTACCCCTCCCCCCCGATGCACCTGGAAATGAGTCGGCACAGCTTAGTGTCTTTCCTGTTCAAAAATTACAAATACATTTAAAAGTTATTTTTCTTTGCTGATTATTTCACCAGGACAGTCTAACTGTGCAATAACATTTCATTTTCAGTGGTATCCTGCTTCATCCCCAATTGTTGGGGGCTCAAGCACTGTGAGGTTATCTGATTTGTTCCAGGTGGTTCTGGCAGGGTCTGAACCTGGATCTCTGTCCTTTCAGGTCAGTGCTCTTAGCACTATGCTGTGTTACATCTTGAGTTGTTGTGGTAAACCTCTTCCACAGTGGAGGATAGGGATGTGAACAAACCCAGAAAACTAATGCTGAATGCTACTAATTATGTGACATTCCGCACTCTGTTTTAGCACCTCACTGTTGCCTTTCTGTACGGCATAATTAGTTTTCCAAGAAAACTGCTTTTTCTGGGGCAGAGAGAGAGTGCTAGTAGTACTCCCTCACCCAGAAAATAACGAGCCAATCACTCTCCAGCATCACCCCAACTGCCACCAGCCACCCTCCAAGACTCGCTGCAAATGCAGCAACACATTTTTTTCCCTTGACAACCCCCATCCTGTGGCCCAGCCCTCCTGCTGATTACTTTGGGCACTAAGTTAACTTGAAACATTTATTTATTTAGTTTTTGTTGACAGGAACTGTGCCTGTTCTCAGCCTTGTCATTTTTTGGGGAAGGGGGGGATCAAGGCGCAGACTGATACACTGAATCAGGTTAAGCTGTTGGTGGTATTTTTAGTAAATGGGGTCATTTAACCAGGAGACCTGGGAAGTTCCTCTACTTTTTTTGTCACAGGCTACTATGATTTTTTTTTTATTCAAGAAAGGCGATAAGAGTAAAATTGAAAATTGGAGAGCGATAAGCCTTTTAAATTCTGGTTTCAAAACATTGCCACATATTTTGGCAACCAGATTATCTAAAGTAGCAGATACCTTAACTGAACCAGCCCAAACATGTGTGGTACCTATATTTAGGTCTCCTCTCAGGTATTTTATTAACACTCAATCAAGAGAAGGCATCATGACACAGTTTGTCATAACTACAGTATATGTAAATGACTTGTCAAACATATTTGTAATACATATATTAGGCTATATGCTGATGATACAGTGATACTGGTGTCAGCAAAAAAAAAAATATTTATATTGGACAAGTTTAAAACTGATTTTAACATACTCCAAGACTGGTTCTCTGAATCTAAGCTAGTGCTCAGTTCTAGAATAACGCAAGTTATGATTTTTCAAAATAACCCGACTAAAAATAGTTTACAGTGTATGCATGATCCTGAAATTACCACTGTGGATGGCCAAAAATTGTCAGTTACAAAGCGATATAAATATTTAGAAGTTTTGTTAGTTCTTTGTCATTTGAGGCTCATGTTGATACAATAATAAGAAAAGTAAACTCAAGAGTTGGAGCGCTAAGAAGGTCGGCCACAGTGGTTACATTTAAGATGCGTAACATGATAGCCACACAGTTAATTTTACCAATCTTGGAGTACAGAAATTTGGTATATGGATTTGCCAAACAGAAACTGTTGAATAAAGTTAAACGTACAACCATTTGGCAAGATTTGTTCTAAACTGCCCCTTCACAACTCATCATTGTTTGATGTGTCAACAACTAAAATGAAATAGTTTGGCATTATGACTGAAAAAACAGTGGGTATATTTGGTATTTAAAGTGAGAAATGGGCTAATTAAGGGTAATTTATCCTTTGTACATGAGAATGATGACCAAAGTCAACAACTTAGGCTTCTTACTAGGCCCTGTTAATTAGTCCCCACCTGGGAACTTCCCTAGCTCTTTCACTCCCATTATGCTTTATCTTTCCCATCATCACCTTTTTGTTTCACAGATTCTCTCTTAATCTTACCATTTATCACTTCTTCTCCCTGAGCCTCCCCTTTCTTCTTTCCCCACATATATATATATCTCATTTTACCTCCCCTCTACACTAACTTTGTTTTTTTTTCTCTTTTAGATATTTCCTGAAGAAGACCTAAGGTCGAAACGTAGATTTTTAACTCTGTTTTCAGCGTGCATTTAATATAACCATTTTGTTTAACTTAGGGATGTTTCACATAGAGGTTTAACAATTCCAAACATTAGAAATAGATATGGTCAAATGACTCTTCAGTTTAATGCTGTGAGGTTGTGGGATGAAATTCCTTCCTCAATAAGAAATCTGCCTAAGTTAAGTTATTTTGTCACAGCAGTTAGTGAAGTCTACATAGAAGTTTGCACTTGCACTTAAATCAGTTTCTCAACGTATGTTAATATTTTATTTTGTAATCTATTTATGTGTTGCTGTGTAGTTCTTCAGAAATGTTATGTTTGTAAGTATGTTTTAATTGGAATTCAATTTACAATTATATGCTTTTATGTTTTGTACAGGACAACTTTGTAAATAGATCCTCCGGGCCTAAAGTTCTTATCCTGTAAAAAAAAAAAATTTTAACTAACTAACTAACTAACTATATATTGGTGGAATATGGTATACCTCATAAATTTATTCTTTGGATTATGGCTCTTAACAAAAATGCGAATATCACACCCTTTGTGAATGAATGGCTGGGCAACAGTGTGACAGCCTGTAAAGGTGTAAGACAAGTGTGCCCATTAAGACACTTACTTTACCTATTTCTATTGGATCCACTTATAAGACACATTCAGGGAAATCATAATATACTAGGCATAAAGGCCTACCCTCAGTAAGTACCTCTATTAAAGTAATGGCTTATGTGGATGATATATGTTTAGGCCTTTAGGATGAACATTCTGGCAGTACAGTAGTTCAGACCATAACTCACTCTGACTGTCTTGGGTGCTATTTATCATTTATTTATTGAATTTTGTTGACCCGGTAAGCCCACTGGGCCTAGAAGTCCCTTTTTCAGGGGCGACTGGGGGGGGGGGATACAGATGGTTAGCAACTGAAATTGAACCAGATTAAGCTGTTCATGTTATTTTTAGTGAATGGGAGAAATTTGGCCAGGACACCGGGGAAATTCCCCTACTCACCACTGGGGGAATTGCTGGCTGTCAGCCAAGATGGCCACTTCGGGTGTGTCGGTGGAGAGGAAAGACATGCTGGAGGCAGGAGAGCAGGCTTCTTCCCCTGTCTTGATTCCTTTAGAGGCTGAAGAAACGGAGATGGACATTGACATGAAGATTGAGCAGCACAGAGCAGTAAGCTCTACAATTTTGAAAGAGAACAAAGAGATTGTATCTACATTGGAAGGAAAAGAAGGTAGTAATTAAATGAGACCCTTGGTAGTCCAGCAAGAGCTCACTAGACTTGAAAATGAGGAAATGGAAATTCTTGCAAAACAGAAAGACTTATGAGGAAAGATTGCCTTTTTAAAAGCTTCCACAGCTCCTGTCATAGCTCCAGAGCAGGCTGTCAGGCAGCACCAGCTGTCGAATGATGCAGTATCATCAAAGGGTTTGAGGGCGAGGCCCGAGGAAACAAACACTGCAGCCGATTTAGCTATGATCACAGAGATACCCGATGTAGTGACTGGCAGTAAAAACACCGAATGGGGTGTGTGCCTAGAGTCGGAGTCGGGAGAGTTATCTAAAACTGCTAAAATGACGAAGGTTTCAGAAACTGATCCAGGAAATATACCGAGCAAAGGACTATTAGCAGTGCCACTGCGAGCTACTGAACGTAGCGATGTGCAGGGGGAGCCGACTGTACAGCACAAGGAGTCTGAACCACAAAATACTGAACCGCAAAATAATGAACAAACAGGGATTCTACAGTCTGACATGGCAGAACATATTCTGAGGGGAAACAGAGGCCAGCTCTTCTAAAAATCGAGGTACTGTTTCTTGTATTTCTGTTCTAATTCAAATGCCAAAGAATACCCTGCAGGGGGAAGTGAAAATAAAAAAGGGTAAAGCAGAAGGAGTATCTGAAGCAGTAAAAAATACTACTGAAAGGGTCCCCCCCCCAACAATAGAGACTTTGTACCTCCTAATTTTGATACAAATATTTCAATAACTGGTGTAACAATTGCTGAAGTCTTAAGGGGGGGCAGGCTGGTCAAAATCTATTGAAACAAATACTTGGTCTTCTCCAGCCCATGAGAGCACTGGAGATGTGGATAATTTGGTTGAAATGTTGGATCCCTTAGAAATCCTGTTGGGGCTACATTTAACCCAGAACCCTGTTTTAAAAATGACCTCAGTTCCACAAGCAGGTGAAAAAATAAATGTTTTAACTGACAATCTCCTTTCTGATCAGAATATAACAACCCCCTTGGTTTTTACACTTCATGATTCAGAAAGAGGGCAGCAGACAGATGAAACTCAGCATGCAGAAGGAAGGCAGCATACAGCAGAAGGGCAAAATTCAAAGACTGACAAGGCAACCCCTTCTACTTCAACTGGTCAAAATCAAAACAATCCCAGTCAGAGTGAGGGAATCCATGAGAACCAAGGGCCCCTCTCCAGGTCTTATGAAGAGCTCTTTCTTGCTCCCCCAGAGCTAGCAAAACGGAGAAATGCTGTAAGAATAAGATACAGAGGGGGTCTTGATGTCTTTACAGACTGGGTTTTTGTGGGGAAGACACTGGTCAAAGAGAGTTTGCAGTTCTTGCCCACTGAAATCTATGCAGTCATACATACCTCTGGAGACTCCAATTTTGATCTCAGCTTTAAAACAGCCGTGGGACTAGAACAATTCTGTGAAAGAATCCAGCAAGTGAAATATACCCCTCTGTGGACCCCCTTTGTGGCCATGCCCTTAACAAAGCCAGCAATAAAAACCATCACAGTGGTTTTTTTTTTAAAACGAGGGGGTGGCAGTTGCAGATATTATCAGATGGTTGAAACTCAAATGTACAGTCCTAGGACTACCTGAAGCAATCATAGATTCAGAACAATTTTGGACAGGGGGTTGGAAAATACAAGTTAGACTACCTCAATTAAATGGAGCAATACAACATTTGCCAAGCTGTTTTTCCTGGGAAGGGAAAATGGTTTCATATTTTACCCCGGGCAACCAAAATCATGTTTCAGATGTGGAGCTCAGACATATTTAAACAATGCATGTGATAAATTAAAATGCTCTCTTTGCTTAGGCATTGGTCATACCAGCCTAGGTTGCCCTAATCCTGCATACTGCAACTTATATGAGGCCACCAATCATACTTTCAGGAACTGCCCCAGGGCTTTTCATAACAACTCCTCCCAGATGCGAGATGAAAAAGATGAGACAGTGTACAGAGCACAGCAACAAGCAGCTGCTTGACCTCCTCCCAATAATAGAAAGAAGGCCCATAAGCTAGAAACAACCCTAAGGGCCACGGAGACAGAGTCCATTGACAAGACACAGGCCCAGTTCAGGCTCACCCTTGAGCCTCAGTTACAGAACAGGTAGAGGAAGGAGGACCTACAGACGCACCAGTCATAAGCGTAGCAGCACCAGAAGATGGAAACTGGGGGGATGCTCCAGGCTCAAGCAGATTAAACTTACCTACAACAGCTAAGCAGGTTAGCAGTGATACAATGCCCCCTCCAGAAGAAACAACCTAGACACTAAAATCTCAAAAACGGGTAACCAGAAACAGATCCAATAAAGGTCCTTCTGAGGTCCAAAACTTGGCTGATAAATCACAATTGGTGGAAGTAGTACAAACAGAAAACAGGTATACCTCCTTGGCCAAAAGAAAGCAAACGGAGGGGACGGGGATGACTCTGATGCATCTTCAGTGGCCTCTTCCTCACAACCCGAACTTATGACAGATACAGAACAAGTCTCAAGTGACACTAAGAAATTCAGGAAAAAGATATGTAAACGTAGATCACCTGGAAAAGGGAGAAAGTCGTGATCCTTCCTTAACTTGTTAAAATGAATTTGGACCTATCTTGCGGTACCCTGAACGTAAACAGCATTAGGAATCCAAGGAGAAGGCGTACCACCTTCCCCATACTGTGAAATCTAAACTTACAAATCCTTTTTTTATAGGATACTAGGCTGTATACTTTGAAAGAAGTAAGAAAGGCCTCACAGGAATGGACAAGTGGGCTCTCTTACTGGTCTTTGGGGGAGGATACTTGTGCAGGGGTTGGGATACTGTTTAGTAGGCAAGATTTTGTTGTAACAAGACTGATAGACTTAATTCAGGGGAGGGTATTAATTTTGGATGCAGTTATTCAACATCAGGAGTGGAGGTTTATAAATATATGTAACCCCCAAGTAAAAACACAAAGAGTGGATGTCATGAACGCAGTTCAGCCTTATTTACACACTACAAAGTCAGTATTGTTTGGTGGTGACTTTAATTGTATAATGTCTCTGTCAGATAAAACAGGCTTGACACAAAAACTATATAGTGATTCTAACTTCTTGTGTAAAATGTGCAATACTGCCAAATTAACAGATGGAGCAATCTTTGGCTCACAACCCCCGACTCACACATATCATAGAGGAAGGTCATCCTCGCGGATTGTCCTTTTTTTATGTCAGAATGGCTACCATGTAATCATATAATAGCTATTCCTGTGGAAACTTCTGACCACTGTTTATTAATGATACATTTAGGAATGCCTAGGAATAAACCAAATACCCATAATCATTGGAAAATGAATATTAAAATTCTAGAGGAGGCACAAGAAAGGCATGACCTTAATTTGGTACTGGATGCAAAACTTTCAGTATTTGAGCTGTATGAGAATCCACTTTTGTGGCTGTTAGAAATAAAATCTGAAATAAGGAACCACTGCCAACAGAGATCAAAACTTAAACACAAAAATAATTATATACAATACTTAGACAAGAGAAGACAGTTACAAAAGTTAATCTCCTTAAAAGCTGAATATGGCTTAGATTATACCTCGCAAATAGCCCAAATAAAAAAAGATATGTGCACATATCAATATGACAGAACAACTTCATTATTTATGGAGCAAAAATATGGAATGAAAGGTAAAGCCCAAGTGGTGAATCCGTATGATAATTGTAAACAACAAATAGACATAAAATATATGTCATGCCTTAAAAATAGAGAAGGGGAAAATTTAAAGACTAATAAGGAAATTTTAAGCATAGTGATTAACCATACCTATTCAATATTTGGACAGGAAGCTCCAGAACTTGGGGATATAGTAAACATCTTAGACAAACTTAATATTCCTCAGTTATCAGATGAAGATAACAGAGAAATGACAAAACCAATAACGGAAAAAGAAGTTGAAAAATGGGGTAAAACCAGGCCCTGATGGAATTCCTAACAAACTTTATAAAAAAAGCATAGAAAACTAAAAGCGCCAATGACCATAATTTTTAACACTATATTACAGAGTCATCATACATTACCACCTACATTGGCAGATAGTTTACTAATCTACTTACATAAAAAAAAATGCAAAAGAGAATATAAACAATTGGAGGCTAATCAGCTTAATAAATATTGACTGGTAACTACCGAGCAAAATATTATGCATTAGGTTAACAAAGGTTGCAGGTAGCCTGATACATCCTACCCAAACTTGTTCAATACCGCAGAGGTCAATGTTGGATAATTTGAAGTTAATAAGAGAAGTTTTTGATAGTCCTACAGCAGGAGGTTATGTTATAAGCCTAGATCAAACAAAGGCATTTGATTTAGTACCTCATATTTACTTGTTCACAGTCTTAAAAACATATTGGTTGCCGCAGATCTTTGTTCAATGGGTACAAAAATTGTATAATAATGCATTTATGACATCTTTGGTTAATGGATGCCTAGGACCGCATATTAAAAGTAGAAGAGGGGTTAGGCAAGGGTGCCTGCTGAGTCTCCTTCTATATGTGTTTACAGTAGATCCAATACTGAGAATCTTAAATAAGGATAAACAAATTAGACATATGATAAGCCCTGCTGCCACAAATTTCCCATGTACAATGGCTTATGCAGATGATGTCTGCCTTCTGGTAGCAGATCATAGATCTGGAACTCATGTACTAGGGGTAATAAAATCCTTCTCAGCATTTTCTGGGTCAAAAATAAATACACAGAAAAGTAAAGGGGTAGCTTTAGCCATTAGGCCAGAACTACAAGTCGCTGAGATAGAAGGGATACAGATTCAGAGTGGCACAGTGCAATTATTGTGGGGTCTCCTTTGGGGGTATAAATGCAGCAGAAAGGAACTGGGTGGAAAAATTGGAGGAGGCAGAAAAAAAAAGTACAAAAATGGAAGTCATATCCAATGACCAGATCTAAGAGAATTTACATGTTAAAAACATATATAATTCCATTTTTTTTTTAACTTTGAGTTATGTGTTTCCACTCCCTATTAAACAAGAAGCTAGACTAAATAACATGTGTTTTCAGCTATTATGGGGGAGCAGGTTGAATCCCGTCCGGAGGTCTGTAACGTACTGGCCAGTTAAACAAGGGGGTCTGAATATGCTTAACCCGGTGTTATTTTTTTTCTCTACATATGTCTATTCTAATATTATTCCACTCCTAATAGGGAATCAGATGGACTGGGCAATAAGCTTAAAAACTAGATGTATTTATTTTTTCAATAAATGGGAAGCACCAAAATGGGGAGCGTTTAGATTAATTCCAGAAGAAACATCTCTATATTTGATAGAAATTTTCAAAAAACTAAAACAATGGGATGTGACTATCCAAAATTGTCAAGGGCTAAATAGGAAAGCTTTTTTGGGGAGGCACTTTTTAAATGGGCCTTGCTTTACCTGCCCTCCAGACATAGAGCCTAAATGGTTAATTAAGCAGATCTCGGAGGCAAGGAGACCAGGGAAAATGTGGGATACTATCTGGATGTGTTGCCACAGCAAATTAAATGTGAGAGAAAATCATGCCCATAAAGCTGTGGAAGAAAGAATATGCATTAGGTAATTATGTATTGCACAAGTAGAAACCATGCAGTATTTATTTTTTGAGTGTTCCTATATAGAACTGTTATAGGATCAATTAGCTCGAAAATGGGAAATACCCATATTAAGAAACACAACTTACACAGAGTTAGTATATGGGAAATTTGGGACTGAATGGGATATGTTTTACCCAGGGACCTTAAGGGTGGTGTTTGCAATAATAAAGTGGAGTATTTGGCAGAACGGATACAAATATGTGATGCAACAAAGATATGTACCTTTAAGTGGTGTTATAGAAACTATTACAAAAGAAGTGGCATTAGTTTACCTAAAAGAAAAATCAGCGATGCTTCCTCCCATGATAGAAAATTAGTGGAGAGCCCTCCCAAAGCTTTTATTTGAAGGGGTAACATGAAAAGTATATAGGTGCATACTCAGGAGGTTTAGAATAATAATAATACTCTAAATGATAAAAATGGAAATTTTTTTTGTTTAAAGGTTAAAACTTTTTTTTTTTTTATTTCAGGTAAAAAGTGTAACACTGTTGTTTTTTGTGTATTTAAACTAATGATAGCCTAATTATGTGTTTTCTTGAGTGTAATATGTTGTTATATTTCTTCTAATAAAAAATTCCCCTACTTTTTTTCGATAAGTGCCATCGGATCTTTAGCATCCACCTGAACTACCACCAATCCAGGTGGATGGGAACTCAGTTTAACATCTCATCCAAAAGACAGCACCTCAGAAGTGCAGCACTCCCCTCATGCTGCAGTACAGTGTCAGTACTGGGATATTAACCCAAGTGCCAGATGTGGAAACTGAACCCACAGCCCTCTGATCTCCCAGCCTCAGAGGCGAGTTGCTTACTACTGAGCCACTGACACTGAGTGCTAGACTCAGTCATGACAAAAATTGGGGAACGCTGCTTGGCATGGTTAGCCAGGATAGTGCTCCAGTTTGTATGGCAAATATGCTGATCTCTTCTGACTCTTTAATTATACACTGGGGATAATGTTTGGTAGGCTGAGGATGCAGTTCATAACTGGGGCTCTGCAGCTTCAGTTGCAGCATCCAAAGTTAACATGTGGAAAACTAAGATTGTGTCTAAATGTAAACATGTATACCTACTTAAAAGCCTCGTTTTGTCCATTATTTTTACATATATCTCATGTTTTTTCTGCCTCTTTTCACTTTTGAAACTAAATTTTATAGAATATTTTTTCAAGCACTGTGGGGTAACTGTTTAAACCCCCTGTAAAGGGCTCATTCGTACCATAACTATTGTATTGAGGGTGTGAGGATGATTAATCCCAATGTTTTTTTTCTACTGTGCATTTTTGATCTTTAACTTTGCCCTGGTGTTATTAAAGAAATGTAAATTGTGGGGTGCATTTTTTGTTGATTAGTTCAGTCCTTTAATGGAGAAATGGGAACCGGGCTATCTTAGACTACCTCTTAACTGTGAACAGATATGACTACCACCCTGAGACCTGTTATTCGTAAGATTTGACAATTTAAATGCATCGTAAAGCAAATAGCTACTAAAACTAAAAAGCAATTCCATCATTTGGTTTTAGACACTTGCTTTACTCCCACACTACAAATTCCTTCTTGTCTGGTTGGCAGAGGGGATGAAGTTTTCAGCCAACTTACAGACAAAACAATTCCCATTTATATGTGGGATGTTTCTTGGCTATCTTGCCGTGATAAACTAGGGGTCAGAATTACACTTAGTCATAAAGCTGCAGAGGAAAAATACTGCCTGGCCTTGCACCTTGATACTTGAGACACAGGGACATTTTGTTTTATCATGGCCAGCCACAATGGAGTTTTGGAGCATATTACTCAGAAAATGGGGTGATAAGAGAATTTTCCACCTTACTTAAGAAATTATGGTATTAAGTCTTTTTCAGTTGAGCCTGCCCATGTACAATAAAAGTATGCTACGTTTAATATTTTCAGTGTGTAGATACTACTTGTGGCAGGCCAGATGTGCCTTCATGCTACCGCAAAAGGTAACACTAGCTAAGACATTTGTTGCAATTTTAGAAAATGCCCTGAAAAACATTTGCCTTTGCAAATATGAAACTTTATCATTACAACAATTTTTACATCTGTGGGGTTACTGTACATGGATCACCACTTCAGTACTCTCCAGGTGAATGGTCCTGAAGTTCCCTTTCTCGATTGTGTAACCATTATATAATAAAGAGCATCTGACACCTTCAGGACAACTTTAACAAAACATAATATTTAGACACAGTTCAGCTTGCATGTCATGTTAGTTCTGTATTTCTCCTCCACATTATTTACTACTGAGATCATGTGCATAAAAAAAATCTTTGTTCCTGAAGAGTTCAGCTATTCCTGCTGCTTTCTCCCTACCTGAGGTCATAATGCGCTGCTTGTGACATCACAGTTACTCTCATGCTAACAGATTGTGATGTCACAACATAGGATTATGATTTGAAGTAGGGAGCAAGCTATGGAGGCAGATGAACTGCAAGGGAACTCTAAAGATAATGATCATGTATTCATGAACATGTTCTCAGTAATAAATAATGGGGAGGAGAAAGATATAGAATATATACAGAATGCAAGCCGAATTGTATCTAATTATGTTTTTCGATGTTTTCTTTGAGGCGTCAGTAGCTCTTTAAGAATACATACAAATTTTATGTACTGCAATTTGTACTGATTTGTTTTTGAAATACTGTGAAATGTTCCTTTCTTTTGTTTGTTTCATGTGCTTGTTCTCTTTTTTTTTCTTTTTTTAGGGAAATTTGTTTTTGATTTGAAATTCACTATTTCATTTCGTATTCTGAGTATTCAGGTTTTGCATATGTAACCCCTAGATGGCGCTATCCCAGGGGCTACTACCCCTGCCTGATTTGCCACTAACAGGTTGAGGGGACTGGATCCAATGGCGGGTGCCTCCACCCAGAGGTCAGGGTTTGCAATAGTTAAACTAACTTGGTCACAGCCCTCTGGGACACTGCAACCCCCCTTTCTTCCCACTAGTGGCCCACACAATATATCAGAATTACCTTCACATACACTACCCCAGGACTGGTTCCGGCACTTGACCCCCTGTGAAATGAGATACAGTGCAACAATCACAGTACAGTACTTTAACATAGACAAATACCTCAGGCAGTATAACTTTGCTGAAACAAGCAGCTCTGATTTATTTAGGGGATATAACAAGGACAGGGGAAATCAGGTTAATTAGCTTATCATTCTAATAATTATCTATGGCTCTGTGCACAGGCCTATCCCTATCAGTTACTGTCCTGGGTACCCAAGCCCTAGTGGCTAGTCCAAACCGTGGCAGCTGGTAGGGGCCTTTCACACAGAGAAAAGGAGAATTAAACAGTCAGCAGTACAGTAATTCCATTTGGATTTAATGTGGCAATTCAACAGGAGTGACCCTGAATTAGTACTCACGACCTCCAAATAAGATAGGGTCCTTCAATGTCAGCAGGGCTCACTTGAGGTACACAAACCTCTTCACACATCCATATAAAGAAAGCACTATACCAGGCAGGCTGCATCTGTATCCCGATCGCAATTACTGCACAATACCCGGAGAACACACAGCAGATTCAGTTCCTGACAGACCGAATGCAATTTTCAGCAATTCCTCCAGTCTTCTACAGGGTGAGCCTGGTTTCTACTCTTCAGAGATCCTTGATTCTTTTCACAGGACGGATTCAGTCCTAACAAGCTGTTACACAAGCTGCAGACCGAACTTGGGCCTTACACACGCTTTTGACTAAAACTGCACACTGAAAAGCACAGGGCTCCTTCCTTCTTCACTGCCAAAACTCAACTGAAACTCCAACCGACAAAACGGCACTTCCTTTGAGTTCCTCCCAGTTCTTGACTGGATTGGCTGTCACTCACAATAGACTGCTGCTGTTGGTCCAAAAAGGCACTGAAGTCTAAACTACATCTCCCAGAGTCACTGCCCATACAATCCTCTTGTGGCTGGCTCAGATTATGAGTCCAAGTTCTGATTCGTCCAAGGCACCATTTTAGAGCTAGCTTACCCCACACTGATTGGTCCAGTTCAGCAGTTCAAAACTAGAATGGGGAACTAGCAGACACAGTTCTGACTGCAAAGAAAGCAGGTTAGACAAACTGTAATTTCATTATTACTCTAAATAATTTCTGTAAACAGTTACATCTTTCAGATAGGTTCCTTTGCACTCCTAGTGACTGCAAAATTAAGTGAATTGGCAGCAGCTCGAGTGGTACTCAGAGAAGCACACAGTCCCCCATACAACTTAATTATGTCTGCAAGCAGACAGCTCTTAAAGAGACAGTACCAGAGGTTCTAAAACACTCACTGATAAATGGCTTAAATGCCAAACACCATTCAGGCTTGGAGCATTCAAGCAAGCTCCTGAAGTATTTTATGAACCCCATTTGCAGGGGGTTACACCTTTCCTGGTTTGGGAAAGCTTGACGCGCACAAGCAAGTACTCCCATAAGTTTTAACTGCAACCATATACATTTGCATTAGGCTCGCATACAATCATCAGTCAATATATCATTTTACCAAGAACACATTTCTGAAACATTGCAGCGTCACTTTACACAGTATTACACACACATTGTACCATAACTCAAGTTATTACTCTTGTACATGAAACCTGAAGAGAGGGGGCCTTCCTATCAGTTACCTTGGGGCTGGACGGGCAAGGACACCATACTTAGAGGGCAACACAAGTAACTTGAGTTAGCACTGACGCCAGTTTGGGCAATGAGCTCGGGACACATAACACCTTTATGGACAACATTGGAGGCAACCACAGGCCTCCCAAGGGAATCATAACTGAGGTGCACCACAGGCTTTACAGCTCGACCAGTCTTTCTAGGGGAACTGTTATGGTCTCTGCACTCTGAGCCTCATTTTCAGCATTGTCTCACTTGTCAGGGAGTCTCCATGGGGGTAGAGAGGCTAGAACTTGGGGCACTTTCAGCTCCAGGAGTTACAGTTTCTGAGTCCACAACATTTGGCTCGCATGGAGAGCTTTGACACTGGCAGTGGACTGTCAGGGCACTCAAAATACTCTTCTTGTTCGGTGTATCACCAGTCTGCCCCAATCTATCATTTTCCTCCCTGAAAGCTCAAACAGTTCAACCATGCACAATGATTCCATTTCATCTGATCTGATGCTTTGCACTTCACTTTCTGGGAGCATTGATTCCAGGGATGAAGCTGGGGCTTAGACAGTCCAGAAGGCCCAGCTTCATCTCCAGTATTGACTAGGGATTGCCCTAAACAATTGACCTCAGTTCGTAAGAAGGATAGTATTCAAAGTCACTTCACTTTCTTCCGATATGGACTGACAGTCATGCTCAACTGGGACTTGTGGAGGGAACACTTAACTTTGCTTCTGTAGGTGCAGACTTTCTTGATCTTTTCTTAGCAGCAGCTCTAGTCACTGGTCCAGAGGGGCATCTTCTAGGGCTCAGACTCAATTAAGATTTGTCCAATGGGGTAAATGATTTCTATGCATTGTTTTACATCTTTTGAATTATTCTCAGGCCTTACTTTGTACACTGGCAGATCATCTAGTTTGCCCACTACAATGTGAGGGAGATGGTGCCATCTGTCAGCAATCTTGTGCTTGCCATGCAGTCCCAGATTTCTTAGCAATACCGATCTCCTCCTGGAGTTCCTGTGCTTTCACCTTTTATCATACCTTTCTTTGTTGGCCAGATTTCTTTGGCAGCCACGGTTTGAGCCAGTTGGTACGCATGAGTTAGCTGGGCCTTTAACTTTGCACATACTGTAAATAGTTGTCAGCTTGAACCCCATCAGGAGACCCCAAAACACACATCTACTGGTAGTCGAGCTTCTTCCAAACATCAGGCGGTAGGGGAGAATCCAGTGGCATCACTTTGGTGCAGTTTATAAGCATGTACCAGGGTGCTAATTTGTTGGCTCCATCTAGGCTTGTCCTTTGGGTGCAGGGTGCCTAGCATATCTAGCAAAGTGCGGTTGAAGCGTTCAGGCTGTGGGTCCCCCTGGGGTGGTAAGGAGTGGTTCTGGACTTTCGCCTCCCCACAGAGAAAGCATCTCTTTGATCAGACGACTCTCAAAGTCTCTCCCTTGATCAGAATGGATTCTTTGTGGAGCCCCATAGTGAACAAAAAAGTTTTCTACAAGTACTTTGGCCACAGTGGATGCTTTCTGGTCTTTGGTGGGGAAAGCTTGGGCATATCTCGTGAAATGGTCAGTGACCACCAGCACATTACTGATATTTCTTTGATCTGACTCCAAACTCAGAAAATCAATACAGACCAGCTCCATGGGTGCACTGGTGGTGATGTTAACAAGGGGGGCAGCCCTCTGGGGCAAAGCTTTCCTCTGTAAGCAGCGACTACAAGTTCGAATGTGTTGCTCCACATCAGCCCCATCTTAGGCCAATAGAATCTGGATCTCACCAAGTCAAGTGTTCTGTCTATACCAAGGTGCCCCATGTGGTTGTGCAAGGACCTCAGTACTGAGTCTCGAAGGCAGTGGGCAGCACTAGTTGTTGTTTGTCTACTTGTCCCCTCTGTCTACTGTTTCTCTGTATAACAGTTTATTGATCAGTTTCAACTTAGGACCTTCTTTGTATAACAGTGCAGTTCTCAAATCAGTGGAGCGAATTTGGACACATCTTTTCCTGCATAGAGGGCTTCTAAAGCTGCTTTGATCATGGGATCGGGATTGAGCCCACCGAATACTGTCATTGTCCAGCTGAGGCAGTGCACCAATGTCTATTGCAGAAAAGTGGCAATAAGCAGCAGGTATGCAATTCTCAGAGGCTCCCAAGCAATCCACATGCAGTCCACTCGTCCGTGTGACATTTGTTCCTCCCTGTCAAACTTCCGGCAGAGTGCCCGAATGTCAGGTTCTGCCAATCGACCCAATCATTCTGGGGAACAGGCCTCCGGAGAGAGCATCAGCATCTATGTGGTTCAGACCTGCTCGGTATTCGAGAGCATAGTCATATGTAGATAATGCAGAAAGCCACCTATGGCCAGTGGCATCCAACTTAGCTGAGGTCTGCACATAGGTCAAAGGATTATTGTCAGTTTTACTAGTATTTTAGCCCCATACAAGTACTCATGGAATTGGTCAACAATAGCCCACTTCAAAGCTAGGAACTCTAACTTATGTACAGGATAGTTCTTTTCGGATGGGGTCAGGCTTCTACTGGCAAAAGGCCACTGGTCTCAGGCCATTCTCGGGTCTCTTGGTACAACACAGCCCCCAACCCTTGCAAGCTAGCATCAGTGTGCAGGACGTAGGTTTTCTTGGATCGGCATAGGCCAGCACTGGAGCATGGGTAAGTTGATATATGATCTCATGAAAAGCAGTCTCACAATCAGGAGTCCAGCGGCCCCAAATACTTCACTGGATGAAAATACACTCTTCAGTCTTGAGGGACGCTGACTTTTGGTATTTTTGTGGGTTGGGGATACCCTTGAGTAAGGTTAAGTAAAGGGCGGATCACTCTTGAATAGTCCTTGATGAAGCACGATAATAACCACAGAATCCCAGGAATCTTTGCAGTTCTTTAGATTTTGGGCTGTGGCCAGGTGGTCAAGGCCTCAACTTTACTTGGGTCGGTCTCTATTCCTCGTGGATACTATGTGTCCCACATACTTTACTGATGTTTGAAAGATTGACACTTATTAATGGACAGTTTAAGGCCAAAGTCCTCCAGTCAGTCCAATACCTTAAATAATCTGCTCTCATGTTCCTCCAGTGAGCTGCCAAACACAATAACATCATCTAGGTATACCAGGCACTTTAGTAGTTCATGTCCCCACTGCACGCTCCATCAATCGCTGAAAAGTGGCTGGGGCACCTGAAACCCCTGAGGCATCCTCATGAATTCATAGAAGCCAACGGACAGATAAAGGCCGCCTTCTCACGGTCCTCTGGGGCCATCGGGATCTGTAGTACCCATCAGGAGATCCAGCACAGAGAACCACTTGCTCCGCTTAGGCAGTCCAAAGCATCCTGAATGCGGGCATTGTGTACTGATCAGGATAGTCCGCCGTTTAAGGTGCGATAATCCACACACATCCTTACTGTTCCATTCTCTTTCCTCACTACCACAATGGGGAAGCATAAGGCTTTGGATTCTTGTATTACACCAGCAGCTAACATCTCTTGCAGATGCCGCCTCACATCATCTATGTCAGCAGGTGCCAGGCGCCGAGACCTCTCACGAAATGGTCTTTCGTCATGCAGCCGGATATTGTGCTCAGCTCCTGCACGCATCCTACATCCCATTCCTTTAAAGAAAACACCTGGTCTCTCTGGGCAAGCTTCTCACTGATCCTCACTTTCCATTCAGCTGGCAGCGGGAGTCACAAATCAAACAAGTCGAGGCTACTCTGTCATTCTTCCTTGAACTCTTGCTGGGTAGCACTGCAGTGTCTGCACAATGCACATTAGCCAGGATGCAACCTCTGTTTACTCGAATGTCTCTTTCAGACACATTATGAACTTGGACCATTACCCTTCTGGCATAAGCATGGGCTCTAGCGGGCAAAATACTAGGCTTGACCAGCAGTCCCTCTGGCAATTTTCCATCGCCTGGTGCATCCAACATTAATATTTTATTCTTAACATCCTTTCTGATACGGACCTCTCCTGTAAGGTACACTGGGCATTTGGCGCCAGGATCAGAGACTCAGGATCCTTCTTCCATACAATTCGACCGGTTCCTCTGGTTCTGTTTTTCAGCATCTCTCTGTGCCTCATAGGCCTTCTTAATTAAAGCCGAACTCTTAAAGCTCTACTAGTCTTTGACCCTGTTTTCATAACACAACTGTGCCAGCCTTCCGAACATATGAGCATTTGTTCCAATCAACAAAGGACACCATCATACAGTCCAGTGGGGGACACACTAAGGCTAGGGTCTCTACTTGTTCGGCCACTCCAGCCACGGAGGTGGGGAAAGACAGCCAAATTGGATATACCCGAATAGGGTAGGCCTTCTCACTTAACCCCCATACATGCAGTCCTTCTAATGGTTGTAAGGGTACGTCTGACAAATGCTTCTGATACCAATCCTGGAACATAATTGTCACTTGGGAGCCACTGTCTAATACAGCTCTTGTAGACACTCCATTCACCTTTACAGTGGTCTCCATGGAGGACCCACTATTCTGGACCAGTCTGAGAGGCGGTAGTGGGGGCCTGGGCAACTGACCTTGCCACAAAAGGACGTGAATTAGCATTTTGGTGCCTCACTGGGATCATGTCGCACCTCTTAACCACTGATTTCTTCTCCAAGCTCTCCTTGTAGCCTATATGCAACTTTGTCAGTGTCTTTTGGGACTGGCATTCCCTTTCATGTGCCCATCTTTCCGCAATTATAGCAAAACATACTTTCTGGAGTTTGAGCTGGCCGAGGCCATGCTGGGAGCCAGGGCGGGGTATTACTAACTGGAAACCTGGGTGCCATCTCTGTCTGCGCGTGATAAGCATTTGGAGACATCTCGTCAGTTTCTCCACTTCCATGGTCAAGGATTTGAGTTTGGAGCTGTTATCAGCAGGAGATACATGGGTGGGTACCCCCACCCCATAGCAGATGCAGTCGGATATAGGTCAGGCCCTGATTGCAGGCGTGACCTTCATAAAGGGACTGTTTTTGAATTCCGGAGCTCTCTCAACAGTTCGCCCCATTGTGGCATTTTTTTTCCTTGTCAGAGCACTCATTGACTGTCAACCTCTGCCCTGAACTTCACTTGATGGGTCACCCTCAGTCACTCGGTCGAGCCACAGCTGTTGGTGCAGGTACCTCCGAGTCGCCTTTCTCAACTCCTCAATTTCTCTCATTAACTCATCATAGGAGGTGGGGATTCAGTCGATTTGCCAGCTACTGAAGCAACAGCAGTTCTGAGAAGGGGCAGACTTAAGGATTCTGTCCAGTCTGGTTCGGTCCAGTTCAATCGCTGGCAAACTACCTTTCTGAGGCATTCTTGCAACAATTTTTCCAGCCGGAGACATACACAGACAACAACTCCCTGGTACTGTTGTGCATTTCTTACTCTCCACCATAGGTCCTCATCAGAATCTGGGCTCCCATACACATTCTTCAAGGCCTCAAGATAGGCCTGTGCAGTCGCTTCAGGGTTACTGGCCGTTTAGCACGGATGGTAGCCAGGGCAGGACCTCGGAGGCTCTCACTAACCCTCTTTCGCTGCCTCCGAGCATTGCCATTCTAGCACTTGGGGGCAAGATATCTATCCAGGTCTCCCAGTCATCCTCCCTTGGGGTGGGGAGGTGCCAGAGAAGATCCTCAACCTTCGGTAAGAGTCGTGACTAATGGCAGGTGCAGAAATAGGAGTCTGCATTGGTTCAGCCACCATTACAGGCACTGGAGCAGGAGAGGGTGTTGGGAGGAACACCCCAGGTGGCAAAATAGTTTCTTCAAGTCCTCCACAGTTTTCCCTCTCCCAGCAACCATTCAGCAAATTTCTCCTCAAAAGTTTCAGATAGTGGTGGGGCTGATTCCCCCGGTCTTTACTGTCCTTAGTTATCACTCTCCAAGCAGTGAGGGCTCCTCTGGGGTAATGGTCTGTGGCACTTTGGAGCTATCTATGGGATCCTTAAACTCTACTAGGGCCAGGAAAGTGTGGGTGAGCAGATTAGCATGCCGACCCACCACCACAGGGTTTGTAAACCTTCCTTGGAAGTACTCCTGCACAGTGTCCGTATTGATACCCAGGGGATGTCCAGGATAAGCATAGCATTTTGGGGGTCGATCTCTCCCAGTACACCACTCCACCAGCCGTGCACAGCCACTTCTGTCGGGTACCCATTTTTCTTAACAGTGGTTCAGAATATGGCCACTAGAGGACACACAATCCCAGCGGTGAGCCTCCAAGATGTAACCCCTAGATGGCGCTATCCCAGGGGCTACTACCCCTGCCTGATTTGCCACCAACAGGTTGAGGGACTGGATCCAATGGGGTGCCTCCACCCAGAGGTCAGGGTTTGCAATAGTTAAACTAACTTGGTCACAGCCCTCTGGGACACTGCAACCTCCTTTCTTCCCACTAGTGGCCCACACAATATATCAGAATTACCTTCACAGTATACACTTACCCCCAGGACTGGTTCCGCACTGGGACCTCCTGTGAAATGAGATACATGCAACAATCACAGTACAGTACTTTAACATAGACAAATACCTCAGGCAGTATAACTTTGCTGAAACAAGCAGCTCTGATTTATTTAGGGGATATAACAAGGACAGGGGAAATCAGGTTAATTAGCTTATCATTCTAATAATCTACCTATGGCTCTGTGCACAGCCTATCCCTATCAGTTACTGTCCCTGGGTACCCAAGCCCTAGTGGCTAGTCCAAACCGTGGCAGCTGGTAGGGGCCCTTTCACACAGAGAAAAGGAGAATTAAACAGTCAGCAGTACAGTAATTCCATTTGGATTTAATGGCAATTCAACAGGAGCGACCCTGAATTAGTACTCACGACCTCCAAATAAGATAGGGTCCTTCAATGTCAGCAGGGCTCACTTGAGGTACACAAACCTCTTCACACATCCATATAAAAGAAAGCACTATACCAGGCAGGCTGCATCTGTATCCCGATCGCAATTACTGCACAATACCCGGAGAACACACAGCAGATTCAGTTCTGACAGACCGAATGCATTTTCAGCAATTCCTCCAGTCTTCTACAGGGTGAGCCTGGTTTCTACTCTTCAGAGATCCTTTGATTCTTTTCACAGGACGGATTCAGTCCTAACAAGCTGTTACACAAGCTGCAGACCGAACTCTGGGCCTTACACGCTTTTGACTAAAACTGCACACTGAAAAGCACAGGGCTCTTCCTTCTTCACTGCCAAACTCAACTGAAACTCCAACCGACAAAACCGGGCACTTCCTTTGAGTTCCTCCCAGTTCTTGACTGGATTGGCTGTCACTCACAATAGACTGCTGCTGTTGGTCCAAAAGGCACTGAAGTCTAAACTACATCTCCCAGAGTCACTGCCCATACAATCCTCTCTGTGGCTGGCTCAGATTATGAGTCCAAGTTCTGATTCGTCCAAGGCACCATTTTAGAGCTAGCTTACCCACACTGATTGGTCCAGTTCAGCAGTTCAAAACTAGAATGGGGAACTAGCAGACACAGTTCTGACTGCAAAGAAAGCAGGTTAGACAAACTGTAATTTCATTATTACTCTAAATAATTTCTGGTAAACAGTTACATCTTTCAGATAGGTTCCTTTGCACTCCTAGTGACTGCAAAAATTAAGTGAATTGGCAGCAGCTCGAGTGGTACTCAGAGAAGCACACAGTCCCCCCATACAAACTAATTATGTCTGCAAGCAGACAGCTCTTAAAGAGACAGTACCAGAGGTTCTAAAAACACTCACTGATAAATGGCTTAAATGCCAAACACCATTCAGGCTTGGAGCATTCAAGCAAGCTCCTGGAAGTATTTTATGAACCCCCATTTGCAGGGGGGTTACACATATACTGTAACACTGCCTTATTTTTCTTAATAAAAAAATTCCCCTTTATCCTACTTAATATGATAGAAAACTCAATCAGGAGTATATTTGCTACAGAAGCTCGTCTGGTACTGTATGGTCTTTGGTATACTAGATGGAAAGCCTTTCCTTGTGCACTTAAATAAGTAGGATGTCAACAAGTTTGAGACACCTCGTAACTACCTTTTTTGTGTGTTTCTTTTTCTGTTCTCTTTTATTTACTGTTTTGGGTTTTCTTTTCTTCTGACAGATTTTTGTTGATACTTATATTCTTGGTTATGATTTTTTGTGATTTTATAATTATGATTTTCTTCTCAGTATACATTCCTCTGTTCTTTTCAGTAAGTGCCATGGGATCTTTAATGTCTACATGAACAAGTACCAGAACATGCAGACAGGACATCGGTTTAATGTCTCACCTGAAAGATGGTACCTTAGGAGTGTAGCATCCCCCTCATGCTGCATCACAGTGTCAATATTGGGATTAATGTCAAGTTCCCAGTGTTGGGCTGGAACTCACAACCTTCTGATCTTCTAGCCTCATAGGTGAGTGTGCAACCTGCTGAGCTGCTGACACTACCAGATGCACCTGTGCACTAGCATGCTGGGAGTGCTGTGCTGGGTCCAATACCACTGCATCACTGATGCAATACCTTCTCTGGAGGACCTGCTAACTGCCATTACCCCATCAGTCCAATGCTGTTCACCATCTCCTCCTCTTCATCTTCATACTGAGAAGATCAGGGCAAGGAAAGCTGCCAGAGTGGCCATTACATCAGTGATGCAGTGGTGTTGGACCCAAGGCGGTGGTGTTGGACCCAAAGCAGTGGTGCTAGAACACTGATGCATTGGTACATGTTACACATGAACTTTGTGTCAGACTCGGTTATGGGGTCAGGCCATGGGATGGGGTTGTTGAGAGAGGCTGGAGGATGTGAGAGGGGGACTTTGTGCATTTCCTGTGGTATTTGGAAAGTGGCAGGCAGCCGGGTGATGCTAAAGGCAGTATGCTGCATTTGCTGTGGGTCTTAACTTGAGGAGGGGGTTTGGGGCAGCTGGAGGAAGATATGGGCGGGGGATTCTAAAATCTTTTTAGAGGCCCCCAAAACAGATTTTCCGGATATCAGGTGACCAAATTCAGCTGAGGAAACAAAACTTCATAATGGATCCTATCAAACAAAGTATTGGGCTTACCAGTGGGCGTCGGTGGTCCTGAGATATTAATATCTAAATTATCTGCAAATTAAATCCAGGCAACAGCCATTACATAGATTCTTGAAACAGAAAGTGATGTCACTGAGGGGCAAGCTGTAATTAACAACATACAACTTGCGCATCAGTGAGATCACCTTCTGCTTCAAGATGCCAAAAAAATTGCTGCTGTGTGGATTTAATTTATACATGATTTACATATTATTTTTTTTTCCATTTCTTTGTTTTTCTAATTCCAACAAAAGAATATAACAAAATAAAGAAAAAGACAACAATATGACAAAACACGTACTGCATCTGACACTGTAAGCAGTGTTTTGATGCTACTCTACAGGACAACTTTGTAAATAGGACTCATCTGCCTTCAATTTCTTATCCTGTATAAAGATAAAGGCATTTACTATATATCTCAGGACTACTGACACCTACAGGTAGGCCCAGTACCTTGTTTGAAACCTCTTTTCATGTGCTTTCACAATTGGAGTGACTCCTGCAATGTTTATGTTACATAACCCCCTTACCGACCGGCTCTACCACCATTCCCAGTGAAGGGCGAGCAATAAACTCAGTGGTGGACTCCTGTGTCTAGGGACAAATAGTTGTTTCATCTCACCAGGAGCCACCCCCTCTGCTTTTTCACATTCCCAGGTCTGGCTTTTCCCCACACCATGGGTGTGGCCCACCGAGTCACCCTCTATACAAGTCTATGTGCTGGCCCATTGGAACTGCCATGCTCATGCTACCTCTGCCCATTTTGGGGAAACTGCTTACTCTTTTCATCATGTTCTTGCTCGTAACGTCTTCAGTTTCTTTACCATGCAACCTTAGTGTCCGTATCCACTGTATATTAATGTATCTGTCTACAGACACCAAACCACCCTTGACTCGTGGGCCAACTGGAGCCCCCAACCCCTGATTGGTTAAAAAGATAGATTTCATTGCAACACACACTGTCCACATTTATCCATGCAAGACAATTTGGGATAGAGGGTCATTTATGTAACTTAAACCCTTAACTTCATATCGCTTTGTATTTGCTGTGACATTGCAGTCCAGCTCTGCCCCCTTTTCATTAATAACTCCGTACACAGGTCATGACTCTTCAGGCTTAATGTTGCTTGCAAAAAACACCAATAATAATTTACACACATGGTTGGCAATGGGGGATTACTCATTCAGAGCTCTGAATGATGCCCTGCCTAGGGCCCAGTTATAAATCGGCAGTAACAGTCGGCATCAAGTCGTCGTTGATCAGCAATGTAGTACATGTTCCAGACTAGCCAGTCACAACTTTAGCACACTTAGCAGCCACAACATTTGACATGTTTACAAGTTGCACTAATGACACAAATCAGGGATTGTCAGTCAGGAATGTCCCCTCGCAATCGCAAGCAGGAAAGTGGGACCCAGGGTGCTTTCAGCCCTAATAGGCACAGCTATTACTTGGTGGCTCAGCAGAGGAGCGGCGTATCCCCCTAGGGTGCATAATGTGTCCAGCTTGGACATAGCTAGTTTAGTTTAGAAAATGGGCAAAGACAATGCTCTCTTCTGATTGCCTGAGACACTTATTTAGGTGGGCATCTATCAGACAATAGATGCCCACCAAATAAAAAGCCCCAGCCCAAACCTGCCTGATAGCTAGCAAAGTATCTGTGTGCCCAGCACCCTGCTTCGTCATTGGCTGAAGCACTGGTCACACAACTTCAAATTGTCGCCATTTTTTTTCTATCGCTTAGCGAGACCGCAGGAAAAACAACGCCCAAACACATTTGCCATTCCCCCAAACACATTTATTCGCCATTTTAACCCCAACAACAAGCCTCATAACTAAAATATTTATTTCCCTATTCACCGCTCCTTTACGGAGCGACTGTCCATCTGCAAGATCCACTCCGTGCCCCCCACCCCATTACCTAGCAACAGCTAGCAACGGTAATCAAGACTAAAGAAGCTCAAGCAATGCATGGTAAGCAATAATAAAAATCTTACGGACGCCCATCCTTTCCCCTTATCCCACACACACTGTTTACTCGTCAGCCTACCAAAGTAAAAAAATCCCACGTTTAGAACTCGCACCTTGGTGAAGCAAGCAGTCTCGGGTTCCCGTTGTTCCACTCCCACTTCAATCTCAGTCAAAAACAAACAACAAAGCAAGCAGTAATTCTGCCGCCACGCAATACTTTTGATCTCTCACTACTACATCCTCCACGTACCCACCTGCTGTCAAGCCTGCAGTTTTAAAAAATAAATGAAAGCTGCTAAATTGTCCATTCTTCTCTCGTTGGTGGTGGGGGGTGACCAGTAGTATCTTCGTGTCAGTTGTCAGGTGTCCTGAATGAGATTCAGTGGAGGATGGGGGGGAGACAGACTGATGCCAGTATGCAACAAAAAAAAGAATCACAGCCTGTACATTTATGTGGGTCTTTGCAAGAGGGAAATTCAACTGTCTACAAAGAAACTTGACTCTGGGTGTATGTGTGTGTGTGTGACCATGACAACCAGCCAAAAAAAAAACACACACACATCATTCTACTATAGGCGGAGGAACTATTTTATTAAAAAACTCATTTAAAACTCATTTTATAATAACATTTTTGTTTATTAAACATTTTTTTTCACAGTACCATTTTCTAAGCGCAATAATACCCTCCAGGGTGGGTGGTATGGGCAATACCAGACTTCCAGGGCTATAAGTCTTCTGCCTGTGGCGGCCGGGTCTATTACCTGGGCGGTCCGGGTATTGCCCAATACCGCCCACCCTGTTGGGTATTATTTCTTGCGTAGAAACATGCAGCCACTGCACCTTTTCCCATGCCTCCTTGAGGATTCAGTGTTCAGCGCCTTTGCAGTCACAGCTGCAGAGGCTTAGCAGGGCTGTCTGTATCCATCCCTTTTTCCTTGGTCTTGGATAACCATCCCCCTGCCAACTGCACTGAATCTTCCTCAAACACAGCTTCCTTCAGGGGTGCTGCTGAGCAGCCTAGCAGGAAGCAGCAATTAGACCAAGCTCCCAGGAGAAAATTGTTTTAAACTTTAAAACTAAGCTTGTTATACTCCAAATTTTACTGCTAAAATGTGATTAGAGAGCTAATATTAGTAAACTGCTCTTGGAAGTGCTGGAATGGGCACGAATAAGGGAGCAGCAGCTGCAGCAGGCGACTTCTTTACTCCGAAGAGACACAACCGGGAGGAGAGGCTTGTGCAGCGTGGCACAGCAGCGGATTTGATTACAGATTCTACGGAGGAGGCCTCCCTAACGAACATACTCTCCACCCTGTAACAGTTGGTCAAGTCCGTACAGGAGCTCGATGAGAAGTTTGATACTCTCACATCACTGGTGTCTGCACTAGGAACCCGCATGGACCAGTGTGAGGCTACTACACAGTGCTCAGAGTCATCTGTTCTGAAAACTGTCGATGCCACTACAAAATTAATCAAAGAAAATTTGCTTCTCCGACAGTGCCTGGAGACAGTAGAAAACCAAGTGAGGGAAAAAAACGTACATATCCTTGGTCTATCAGAGGGCGTCGAAGGTTAAGACCCTCTTATCTTTTGCCAGAACAATGCTGCCAAACATCCTGGGCTTTGAGGAATCTGATCCCCCTTTCCATTTTGAGAAAGTTTATTGCATTAACCCCCCCCCGGTGCAACTGCAGACCACACGGCTCCACGAACTCTCCTGATTGTGTGTACTGGCATTGGGGATAGGGATAAGGCCCTGAATGTAGTGAGACATCGCAGATCACTGAAATATGGAGAGGATACCCTGCAGATGTTCCCGGACCTCTCGTACAGTACCCGGCAACGGCGCAAAGCCTTTGATGGACCTCGGGGTCACTTGAGAAGCCTGAAAATTGCTCATCAACTATTATTACCGGCTAAGCTCTGCATCGCCTGGCAGGGTAGCAGTATCTGTTCAATGAAGCGAGGGACGCTGAGAAAATGATCTGTAAGATCAAGTCAGAGATGGCGAAGGATGCTGGAGCGGAATCCTCGGACGCAGACTGAGCTGCTGGGCAGGTTTAGTACTTTGCACTGTGGTTTTGTAGGGAGGGGCCATGGGACTTGTGTGCCTGATCTCCCACTACTATACAGCGACTGTATTAACAGACTTTAGCTACCGTCTGTAGCTTCTTTTTGTGGACAGTTAGGACTAGTTGTAGTTTTGCAGCTTCTGTGTTGGGACTGTATATATTTAAATAATTACTCCTGTCCTATTAACAGGCCGCTGGCCTAGCAATTTTTCTTTTTCCAGTTAAAACAATGTTATGCTGTCCTGTTGCCTTGTAATATGTTCTCCAGTGATATGCTTAGTTACTGGTTTAATTACTCTGAAGTGCCTGCTTATTCCTTTATATAAAAGGGTTGTTATCTTGAGCTTCCACTCCTGGGAGGTCGTGTTTCTAAGATTTCCTTAACTTGTTTTACTTATTGTAATATTGGGGACTCACTCAGACTGCTACAGTCAACATGGTAATAGGGTAACTGATATATTACTCATCCTTTGTATGAATCCCCTTGGGACTTCCTGGCTGCATGCAATCCTGTACATTATCTAATAAATTATGTACTTGTTGTTAATTCCCCCTATGATGTATCTCTGGAGGGGGTGTCCTTCAAAGTTCTTTGTAAGAGTACAGTATTGTCTTAACATGTATAATGCTGTCCTCCTGTATGTATTTGAGATGTGAGTCTTACTTGCAAAATCATTAAAAATATAATTAAAAAAAAAACACAGCTTCCTTCATAGTTCTTTCAGGCCATAGGTCTCTACCAGAACAAGTTTCTTGTCAGTTGCCTTTTTGTTGCTAAAATAATGATATGGATGATGTGGGAACCATCAGGAAGCACTCCATAAGGGTGAGCCCCCTACTGGCTCTCCAGCCCCAGTTCTGAACCCCGGTAGGGGCCTGAGCTTCTGCGTATGGCACCAGAGGGAGCCAGTGTCATCAGAACCCTGCCACCATCCTGGGCCTGCAGACCCACTCCAGTTAGTAGGAGCTGGAGGAACACACCTGGAGGTGCTCAGAACCCACAAGGGATCTGTACTGGAACATCACCAGTTGAATATACAGTACTGCATGTGTCTGGACTGGAGGCCCTTTTATATGCCCTAGAGGGCAGGAAAAACACCTGGGAAGGTTCCCAGCCAATGGGGCACCTACTGTGCCCAGAGGAATATTTTGCCACCAGGCAGAAACTTTGGCAACCACATTGATATTTTGAAACATTCACTATAACCTTAACCCTTTAAAAGTAAAACTCTTAAAGCACACATTTAAATATTAGCTTAACTCATAACACCTGTCTGTCTTAGCCAGGTTACATTTACTTCCCTTTTATGCGTGTATTGAAGGGAAGAATCATGAGAGTATTTAGAGGCACACATACTTCAAATAGTTTCCCATCTACCTCAAGCTAATCACACCAGCCATTTTTGTGTCTGTTGGGGAATGAATGAAGCCCCAGACGGCATTTGCCGAAGCATGTGCTTTACCAAAAGAAATCCCTCACTGTGAGGGGCTCACGAAGCAAAATGTGTTTGTATCTTCAATCTACCGCAGTAGCATCTCCTTTTGTAGAAGTGTTTCAGTGGAAAGAGGGCAGATGGAAAGTCCTTAATTTACTTTTAAAATGTCAAGACAATCAGTCTGTGATCGGTTGTGATAAAATGTTGGCTGCTCATGACATTTTGTAAGCTTGGAAAAGACATCTGAAGACATTTCAGAAAAAAGGAAACCATCAGCTCATGTTTGACTTCGGCGTGTAATGACCAAAATCATAGCTTTTTCTTCTCTGTTTTTTGGGTCAGAAACGCGAGCACGCGCGCGCACACACACACTCTGTCACTCTCACTCCCCACCCGCTTGTCATGGACACACTTTCACCTCTATTGAGGAGAACAGGGTATGGGCTTTGTGGCTGCCTTCCCTAGAGATGCAAATGCCATTCTGTATTTTGTAAGCAGTGAGTGCTTAGGTACTGGGTGACACACATCCTCCTCAGAGCCATGTGTATTAGCAGTGCAATGGACTGGACCCTTACTGTCCCCACAGCCAGCCTTAGGCACCTCCAGTCCTTACAGCTGCTGGCCAACTAGCACGAGTAGTGTATTTTTCAATTTTTGTTTTTAATCAACACTCTGTCTCCTTATCTACTGACTTGCCCCCATCCAGACTGGTCCCCCCAGGCCCTATCACCCAGCGCCCTTTGGGCTGACCTTGTGCTCTGTTGCCCTTTGCCACAGGATCACCCAGCTCCCTTTGGGCTGACCTTGTGCTCTGTTGTCCTCTGCCACAGGATCTGAAGGTACCCAATCACCAGTGTGAGGCCTGCAGGGGACTGAGCCATCATCCAGTCGCAGTCATGGTTTTATCACCATTTTCTAACCAGGCCCACAGCAGTTGTGTGACTTCCGCCTCTGCAGAGACCTTCCCCATGTCAAGTGGTCGGGGTCCCTTCCCTTGTATCCTGCCACACTGCCACCCAGATTCCTCTGGTGTCAGCCACCTAGCAGGACGTGTTTACCCTCCTCCTCGAGGGAGGAGCCTTTGCTAAGGATGCTAAATCCTCCCTTCCTCCATCAACCCTAGTGACCTGTGTCCATTATGAAAAGCAGGTCGCCAGTGTGGTATGTGGTGTGGCACTCTGTGCCTCAACCCACCATGCCATTGGGCCAGATCTTTAAAATTTGAATGCCTTATACTTTATTCATTTCACCTATTGTGCCCTGTGTAACAAGTACACAAAGGGCACCTCTGGTCTGGGCAGAAACTTCCAAGTGGCATCATAATGCCATGAGGTTACTTGCCAAAGACTAGCCCAACCAATCAGATGCAGAAGGACAGAATGGGTAGGGTCCTTCCCCCAGGGCTATTCTTGCTAGGGGTCCACCAGAACTGTAAGGTCACCACTGCTGGTCTCACTGCAGGATACACAGATCCAGGCCCCTTGAGAGGAATTCCGGGCCCCAGGAAAAATTCAGACTCTGAGGCCCCTATTAGCTTACAGCCTCTTCCCTGCATGCAGTGTGCTGGGAGGTCTGGGCCCCTCTTGGCGGTGGGCTCTGGGAATTATCCCCTGCTCCCCCACTTTCTCAAGGGCCCTGCACAGATCTGATGGAGACTGGGGCCTCAAAGATAGCTGTGCAGAGTGCTGCTGTCGTGCCACTAGGTTAGTCCATCAGAGTGTTTTTTTGGTTTTTTTCCATTTACTCCCCCAAAGGTTTGACTTCTGAAAATAACGTCA
Source organism: Neoceratodus forsteri (assembly GCA_016271365.2). Classification (NCBI taxonomy): domain Eukaryota; kingdom Metazoa; phylum Chordata; order Ceratodontiformes; family Ceratodontidae; genus Neoceratodus; species Neoceratodus forsteri. The sequence continues at coordinate 875,451,221 of CM057455.1, read as the reverse complement.
CGTTCTATCATGAGAGCCACTGTTGTACCACAGAGCTGTCTATGCCACTGGCTTCCCAGTAGGCATTGAAACTGCTCTGAACAAGCTATAGTTTATTCCTCAGTTCCACCTCTAACAGTAACAGTCACAGAGAGGAGGAAAATAAATACAGTAATAACAAATGTCCTTTATATGCATGTGAGCATAACAGAAAGGAAAAGCTGTGCACTTTGAAAGGCTCTACTTCCATGTTGTGTCATGCACAATCACCCACAAACCCACACACACACACACATACTGGGCTGGGCTGTGTTCATCAGTTAGATAAGCACCTTTGAGTATCTGGGTCCCTCGTTTTCTATTTTATGTCCTTTTTTCTGCCATTTTTCCTCCTGGAACCTGGTGCCAGTACTTCAATCTGTGGGCATGCTAATCAAGCTTTATGCACACCTGGGTAACTTGCCTGTCATGGTGCCTCCCTGCAGTCCAGTACAGGTCTAGCCTTATCTGCTTCTGAGCTGTCTAGAGCTGCTGATTACTTCCACTTGGCCTGTTCCTTCATTAGTGTAGTACTGTGAATGAATACACTGTTGAGACAGCAAAGGAAGATCTAAAAAGTGGAGCAGAATTTCACTAGGGTTCAGGTTCCGGTTTATGCTGTGCACAGTTTAATCAGGGATCATGAATTCTAAAAACCTTTTTTTGTTCCTTGACAGGAACTACTTAGCACTCTGCCCCACTGTGTGCATACAAATGCAAGTCACTTCTTGGGCTTGATCTAACTGATTGGGCTGGCAGTATAGCCTAGAGATTAAAGGAACAAGGTGTGAATGAGCTTGGTATATCCAGCAGACCAGACCTGAGTTTGATTCTCACAACCTCTACTTGCATACTGTGTGACTCTGAGCAGGTCACTTAACCACCCAGTGCTTCCAGGTCGCCCCTGAAAACAGGCACTTGTGCCTAGTGGGCCTTACCTGGTTACCAAAGACTAAAATAAAAAAAAAAAAATAACTCTAATTGACTTTTACCATGGAACAGGGAGCAAGTATTATTCTACCTCATTAGGGGAAATGTTGATGATACAGTAATACTTTCCCTACCCGTTCAGCTGTGACCACCACCCTCCCCATTTCCTACACCCCCGTGTGGCTGCATTGATCCCGCTCTATGGTAGAGGCCCATCGTCCTGTCCTGTGAACACTGAGCAGAAGTAATTGTTTAGGACATTGGCCTTCTGCTTATCTTCCATCACCCTTTCCTTTCTGCTAGCCTGACAATCTCTCCCCTAGGACATTGGTCTTCTGCTTATCTTCCATCACCCTTTCATTTCTGCTAGCCTGACAATCTCTCCCCTAGCCTTCTTATTCTCGTGAATATATCCAAAAAATTCCTTTTCCATTCCCTTCACATCCTCAGTGATCCGCAGCTCCATATCTGCCTTTTTACCACCACCCCTTTCTTATCTTTGCTGATATTCTTCCAATTTCTTCCCCCTCTTGGCCACTTTGTACCTTATGAAGCTCTTCCTTTTTTGCCTTCACAGCCTCCCTTACTTTCCGAGAGAGCCAGATTAGTCTTCTGGGCTTGTTCCTTTTAGTGACTTACTTGGTGCAAAAATCAGTCCCCTCCAGAATTGCCCTCTTGATCCCTTGGCACCCTGCAAATATAATTGTAAATTTGGGCATGTGTGATGTCTGTTTAATCACCCCAGTATATTGTTTTATGTAGTTGCTTTGAATTAGTCCTATTTTTTCCCTTATTTAGGGCCCCATATTAATGTAGCCATTTTCTCACCCAATATTATTTTTGTAATTACTTAGCAGTTCCAGAACCATGAGTGATCTGTTGAGCTTAGGTCTACAGTGAAGCAGAACCCAGTTACTGTACATCAAAGCTCAGCTTCCTCCACCCCTGCACAGCACACCTGGAACCCCTCCCACCCACATCAAAAATAGATCGCCAACGTCTTTCTTACAGTACTTCTGAGCAATGTTCTTAAGCTGTTTATTATATTTGTATTGCTACTCAGACAGTGGGAAGAGGGGGCATTTTTGTCTACCTTACTTCAAGGAGTGATGTGGTATGATGAATGAAGATACTTTGCAGTATAAGGAAGAAATCCATTTTGTACAGCGGTGCCTTCAACCCCCAGGTTACCATTCATACAAACAGAAGGGGAGCAGTTGCATTTGTGTGTATTGCTTACACACAGAAACAAACATTAACTGAGGCACTAGCATGTTTTGCAATCAGGCAGTATGAAAGTTTCTAGGACACCATATGGCAAAACTTTTAAATGAAATTCTTACAGACTTCAAGTTATACATACTGTATGAGAGAGAATAAATGAGTGTTTGAACAAGATGCTGAAATTAGACTATCCAAAGAAATTTAGAATGAAGCTGCAGAAATTAACCTCAGGTCCCATTCTTTCATTTATTCACTCCCTCCTCCCCACCTTTTTTTTTTAATGCATTTAATTTATTTAAAGAGGCACTCCCATGTCATTCAGGCCATTTTAGCCTGTTTGAGATGACGTAATGTGTGTTAATACTGCTGCTACAACCTCTCTTACAGTTGTAAGAGTGTTCACACTCCCATTCTTATGGTATGAGAAGCATGACTTGAAGGTGGGCAGTTTTGATACCCCAAGAATGTAAGTGAGAACACTCTTACAACCGTAAGAGTGGTCTCGATGGCAGTATTAATATATTATTGATCAAGCCTGATGAAAGCATAATTTTTCCAAACATTATGAAAATGGGGCCCACTGCTTGTATGATACCCAATGAATCCTAGTGCCTTTCGAACTTGTTAAACTTAGCAACATCTGAAATGTTTATACTCTCCTGGGTTTTCACAAATTCAAAGAGAAAACTCAAAGATTAGGAAAACAGTCAGCATTAAAAAGAAGCATCGAGTCTGTTTCCTCAGAGTTTATACACACTCGGAGCTGGCAGGTGTAATACTCTCAGGCACTGAAGTCTGACAGGATATTCCAGCATGGAAACAAAGTTTGAAGAAGGATTTCAGCTAAAAGAAACTGAGTGTATCTTGCCTTTCTTAATGAATACCATCTTTGAATTTCTTGTTTTCCTCCTTCTATTAAATAACTGTCTTTCATTCATGTCTTTTAACCTGTAATCATTCAGACGTGAGACGCTGTCCCTCAGAATATAGATCACATCATCCAACCTTAGTGATAACATAGAAGCTACAGTGTGAAAACTATGGAAAGGTGTGCTTTCATATCCTCAACTTTTGCTGTTTGTTGAAGAATACAGATTATGATGGACTTTATGCATTACTATCTTACTGTAGGATGCAGGCAAGCACCCTCTCCATGTAGAACAGAATGCTTCTGAGGATCAAAACGAGGGACTGTCTCTCATAGAGTGGGACAGCTGAGAAGCACGATTCCATTACACATACTGTATAACTATAGCTGCTGCCTCCCTTTACACCATTGCAAACAAGTCCTCAGACTTAACAACATTTAATTTCTGTGTAGAATTAAGTTGATCTGAAACCTGAACTTGCACAGTACAGTTGAAATGTTTTAGTAGTGGTGTCCAAAACAATCACATTCTGTTTGGAGCTTTGATTAACTTTGAAACTGGGGTCACCGATGGCTCTGTTCATACAGTGCTTGCCAAAATGTAAACTAGCTTTGCACTGCTTTACTACTCCCTGTTGGACATGCTGCATTCACAAAGCACAATCTGACAGTCAGAAATGTAACATTTTTATTACTTTTTATACTAGCTGGCAGGTTCATAGACTGGGAGATCAGTAACACAGCATGTTTACAGCCATACAGCAGGTCTTGAATAATACATGGAAGCACTAGAATTTCTGACAGAGAGGAGAGTAAGCACCCAGCTTAAACCTAGATGTGTATGTATAGATATATATAGCTTAGACCTGGGGGGTGTGTGTGTGGGTTTATTAGTGTAAGTGGGTAGGTGGAGAAGTAAGAGATTTTTCATCAGTGTTTGGGGCCTGTTGAGACTTTTATTTCAATTTGCAACCGGTAGTGTGGGGAATCTAACTCAGGAAATTAATCTTAAGGGTGAGTAGACATGTGATTCTGGTGTGTGATTGGTGGGTGGAGCTGCTAGAGGCTTAGTAGGGACAGGTAATTGGGGGACACCAGTAAGTAGGAAGGGAAGAGAAAAGGAGCAACACCCCATGTATCCCATCATGTCAGTGGGACAGCACAGGAGTGGAGCATCTGCAGAGCATCCACATATGGTCCATAGTCCACAGGAGAATCTGCAAGTGGGACACCAGATGAAGGTAGGCAGTGCCAGGTAACTACTCCTACAAAACTACTGTTATGTCTTGTGAAAATAAGCTAGGGAGCAGGTAGCTACAACTTGCAGACATACTACAAGCATGTAAGGGTAGCAGACATCCAGGAAAGAGATAGGAACAGGTAGGAGGATAAATAAAAAGAGAAAGCAGGTGAAACCCTATCTAGGGTTGGTTGGGTAACACACCAGTTTCATGAAAGGTTTATGAACCAGTTGCAGGGAAGCAAAAAGGAGAGGTAGGAGTACGAAGTGGGTAGATGGGTATGGCAGAGCTTGAATAGACACTAGACAAAGGAAGAAGAAATCATGGTAGTGATGCAGTGCAGTGGTTGTGGGGTCATCATTTCCTTGGAAAGCCAGAATGGAAATTAGTACCAAAATATGCCAGGGCATTCCCCATCAGAATGAGTCCCAGAATGGACAGATGGGCACAAACTGATCTTTGAGAAGACATGTGAGGGATACCATTTTCAAACTAGTATGGTAGGAGGCTCCTGGATTTTTTCCCTTTGTAAGCAGTCAACATTATTGCCTCGGTTAACGGCTAGGTACAGAAGGGCAGCAGAGCAGAGTGACTGTGTTGCACACCAGCTGGTGAGTATAAACACAGCTAAAGATCATTTTTCAGCACACAAATATTATTTTGAAAACCCCAGTTATTTTAGGGATCACTGCATTTTTTCAAACTTTCCAAAAACAACAGCAACATTCAGGAACAGATCTTTGAGTATGTTTTTGAGCACCACAGGAGAAAGACACCTCCCAGTTCTGTGTTTAATGCTGGGCATCTACATTTTGGGAGAAATGCTGGATCTTAGCAGGCAGTGGTAGATTAGGGACTGAAAGACGAGTCATATAGCTTTGTGTTTTCCTTTTACACTGTGCTACTAATGATGGAAACTTAGGAAATGACTGCATGTTTTCTGACAATGAGTGGTAGCAGTTGTGGTTTGGTGAAATGGGCACCATGATGTAGATCTCCATTGAAACTTGGATGGATGGACGAAATGAACATGCCCTCAAAAAGGGTTGCTTGGCTCAGGAATCTAGAAACAGCAAAAGGAGCCAACAGTTAATGTTTCTGAATGTTTTGGGACTCCTGCACCCCCATAGTGGTAGCAGTTGTGGTTTGGTGAAGTGGGCACCATGATGTAGATCTCTGTTGAAACTTGGATGGATGAATGAAATGAACATCCCCTCAAAAAGGGTTGCCTGGCTCAGAAATCTAGAAACAGCAAAAGGAGCCAACAGTTCATGTTTCTGAATGTTTTGGGACTCCTGCACCCCCATAGTGGATGACGCCAATAGGCTTGTTTGAACTGGATAAAAATAATCTCATTCATTCATTTGTTCATTCATTCATAGTTTCATGTACTTGTGCACTAACTTAAAGAGTTTTGGTTTGGAAGCCAAGGATCTGAGGGAGGAATGAGTATTGGAAGCTGGGTGGGTGGTTAGGGAATTAATGCAAATTAATCCATGCCCAGAACCCCAAGACTACCAATACAGGGCATTATAAACAGGAGCTCCTGGACAAGCCAGAAATGAACCTGAATATCAAGTCTGAGAACCATCAACAAAGCCCAGGCCCTGTACTCATCCCTTCCCAAATACATTTTGCACCAGCAGGAGTAATGCTATTTAACTGAAATAAATGAGTACTTTTGAAATAAAAATGGATTCATTTGCTCTTTTAAATAACTACAGTAAAATTGCTAAAAGGTAGTGTACTGAGCTTTGTCAATTTCTGTCACGGTTGTGTAAAGTAGCGAAGGGGTAAGCTGCATCATGCTACGCTTGTTCACATTCACAGACTCAAATATGAATTCATTAGCCCAAGAGTTGCATGGAAACTGGGATGCCCCCCCCCTTTCCCTGAGGATAGCAGAACTATTGTATGTGTTCAGCTATTACTAATGAGATAGCCCAGGAGAGGTTTCAGGCCCTGTGAAACACACAGATAATTAACAAGAGCTGACAGGTCGATCACAGAGGGGTATTGATCATGCTGAACACAGTATCAACAAAACATTATTACCGTAAAATGAAAAGGTTGGACAGAAACTTACCTTACTGAGAATGTATCAGAGCTTAAGCTATCATAGATATTAATTGCTTTGTTACTCTGGTCTTAAGGAAAGACAGAAAGTGTTGGATAATCACTGGTAAAGAGTCGAACAGCTGTGCTGCTCTGGGGAGAGTGAGAATATAGTGACAGAGTTGCATAACAGTAGAAATCAGCCCATTGCAAACCAAATGTGATTGCAGGCATTGGAAGGAAAGGAACATGTTCACAGAGAAGATCTGATAGCTATAGTGTAAGGAAAATCTCTCCCCATTGACTATTTAGGATCCTGTTGTGCTGAGACAAAATGCTTGGGACATGATATTGGGCAAAGTACGGACATGAAGGAGAAAGTAACATTGTTTTCCTTAGGGCATGCCAGGCTCTGTTCTGTTCCTTTATCCATAGGTTGTAAGCTAGAAGGGGACTATCCCCCGCCAAATGGAAGAGTAAGAAGATAAATTACTGTGTGGGTAAGAGTGCTGTTTCTGGGTTAAGCCATAAAGGAGGAACCCCTGGAAAGTGTTGGAGTTATATAAAAAGTACAATAGGTGAGAGGCCCAGAAGTATGTTTTCAGATTTGGAAGTCTCAGCCCCCCTTGCCCCTGGGTAGAAACAGAGTTTTAAGTGATACCCATGGGTGTTTCCCATCCCAGAGGAATCTGGAGATTTGTTTATTCCATCGTCGCCAGAAGGATTGTGGTAAGTGGAGAGGAACATTTTGAAATAGAGTGTGTGGGGAAGAGTCCACTCTATGAAAGAGATTGAGGGGGAGGGTTTCCCAGTGGGGGAAATCATGGGTTAGCTGAGCTGTGAAGGGTTGGTAGTCATGGCTCTAGAAATCAGAAGGGTTATTATGCGTCAGGCAGATACCTAGGTGCTTAATTGTCTCCAGATCCCACTTGAAGTGAAATACAGTCCAGACATACTGGGAGGGAAGGTAGCGTGGTTCTGTTTTAGAAGTATTCAATTTATATCCAGCCACACTACTGTATGGTATGGTACTGTATGTAATGATGAACATCAACAGCATATCTCCCCTTGATCTTCTCATCCTTATGGTACAGTACAGTATACAGTACATCCCCAAACTGTCCAGTGGATCCCATATGGTTAATTCTGCATTGATTCACTTTCCTACTCTCCAGCTTATTTGCGTCACTTCTCAAATTTGAGCTCCAGAGCGGAGAACAATAACCAAAGTGTGGGCTTACCAATAATCTTTACAGAGGCAAGGTAGTAGCATTTAATAGGGGACATCACTTAATTTGCTTTATTAATTGCCTGGTGACTGTGAGTACTTGGTTTTAAGTTATTAGTTATTGTTATCCCATGGCTCTTCTCGGATATAGTTACACTGAGTATCTTGTTATTAAGTGTAAATGGGTGTTGCGGATTTAGTTTGCCAAACTGCATCAACACATATTTATCTTCATTAAAGGCTAGTTTTTTTTTAGCCAATTTATAATATTTATTTAGCAGTTGAGTTCTACTAATTTCTGTATCAGTTTAATGCGTGAAGCCTTATCAAAGGCTCTTGCCAAGGCCAGGTAAATTACATTAACAGGTTGATTGGTGTTTATTTTTTTTAATTTTTATTTATTAACACTAGGATAAACACCTTTGAGCAAGAACAGCTCATTTACAAAGCTTTCATGTCATAGTGTCGGTAGACAAACAGGGTGGACATCATTACAAAAATTATACAGAGGTAGCACAGATGGAAGAGAGCATACAGGTTGCACATCATTATTCATAATTCGAGACTAGACATGTTGGGTAGGAGCAGAGCTAAGACCAGTGAATAGATGTGGAGAGAATGGCTCAGACTGAGAACTAAGCAGTGCATAGGTAAGCTAGATGTGAAGGAGATTGAGGAAGAACAGTAGGGAGGGTAGTCCCACAGGAGTGGGAAGGCTAGAAGGCTGTTGTCAAGGAGGGATGAGGGAGCAAGAAGTACTAGTTAGGTAGGGGACAGGGGAGCTAAAAAGTGCTGGTGTTGGCGGGGATGAGGTGGGGGGTAGCAGTGGTACTAATCTTTTCATAAAAATCTAACAAGTTTCTGGCACACAATTTTCCTTTTATAAACGCATGTTGGAAATTATCCTGTATTCGGTTGCAGCCCTCTTCCCCGTTGTCTGGGGTTGTTATAGTTGAAATGTCCATGAAGAGGGCATAACCACAACCAGAAACTGAACGGATGACTTATGTTTGAATTTCCGAGGCACTGATTGCTCTACAGGGGTGCTGAGCTAGAAGGCAGTATTGATTAGAGACGCATAGCAAAATGCAACAGGCAGATGTAAATCACAATATTAAATAAAGAACAAACTAGGATCCTTTAATCTTGAAGCTGGTACTCCATGGAGAGTATGGACTTTAATGACAAGCATCTCATTGGGTAGAACAGTATGGCAAAAGGACCATGGGGCCCATTACCTCAATGTCCTTGCATTGTCCATATCTAGTCCAGCCTTACATAGTTCATTATGGCATAACAGTGCATCCCCATACACTGGTCCAGAAAGAAATTGATCTCACTTCTCCCACACTCAGTACAATATCCATACTTGCATACTTTTTGGCAGGCAGCTCAGCTTCTCCCACACATAGTGCAATATCCTTAGTGTGTACTCTGAATGGCTGGTAGCTTGCTCTTCCCACACTCAGTACAGACACTCTCTCCAGTGCCTATACTTCCCAGTACTAATCTCTCTCCCTATCCCCACCCCCCCTTTCTCAGATCCTCAGGACTGGGAGCAGCCTTGTACCCAGATGACCTTGGTCCCCTTTATCCAGTACTGGCTGCATCCTCCCACGGCTCATTTGAAGCATCCATGCTCCCTAATAGTCTCAGGTGGCAGATACTCAGAGGGGCACTCCCTTAGTACCCCCAAATACCTGGTTACTACTCCCTTTTACTCCTCCGACTGTGTCTTAAGTCTTCATGCCTCTGTTGGCCACAGCGGCCTTATACTGATGATGGATCATCCCACCATGGATGAGAGGTCCAAGTTCAAGTTTAAGCTGTGGACTAGGCAGTTCATCTTTCCTGGGTTCAACTTTTCTTGATGCCGAGCAAGAAATTTGATCTCTTTCACTCTCCCTTGGTGTATGTCACCCCCAGTAGGTTCTCGACGGCTGCCACCATATGATGTGGTCCACATCCACTCAGAGTGCTGTCTCTGACCTCCCTTCTTCAAAAAAAATAAGGGTCACTTGCACCCACTCCCGCCTTAGGACTGACTCCTTCCCACGCATGCTCTCCTTCCTGAGCCAGGTGAGTCCCCCTCCTCACCACCACACCCCCTCCCCGGGATGCTCCCAGCCAATCCCAGACAGCCTGCCAGGAGGAGCAGAAAGTTAACCCTTTAGGGGTTAGGCCAGAGACCTCCAGCGGGATGGCCCCTTCTAAATGGCTTCTCGATTCTCTCCCCCCTCCCCAAGGGATGGTTACACCGATAGCACAAGAATCTCCTTAGTTTTGTCCCTTAAATTTGACTCCATGGTTTTACGTGGGATAGAAGTCCAATTGATAGGTGTGTAATTTTTAATTCTAGATTTTTGCCCCTTCCTAAAAAACAGGAATGACAAGATCACCCCTTCAGTCATCAGAAACAACTCCAGACACCAGTGAGGAGTTTAATATTATTGTTAGTGGACCCATTATTGATCCACCAGTTCCTATAGAAGTTACGGATGCACACCGTCTGGTCCTGGAGATTTAGACTTATTTTATGACTAAACCTTTTCTTCAAGGAAGGATTTTCGATCATTATGTCATGTGGTGAAACAGTACAGTAAGTTACCGTATCTGTTATAAAATAAATGCTGTTCAGCTCTAGGGTATCACATTACTTGAATACAGAACAGAAATATTTATTGAATTATTTAGCCATACATTTTTTACGCTTTTAATTAGACTCCATTTACTTCATGAGTACCTCTAGCCAGGTCCTTATTTCCGGGGTCTCTTCAGCACACATAATATCATCCAGCACCCCAGCACCATAGGTGGGAGCAACAATACTATAAGCTTACTCTCCCTTTCCCTTGTTTGTTCTCCACTAAGATGTACACCGACTACGTAGTAGGAAGAACTGGGGGACAAGCTTTGCTTCAGAGTGCTTTCCTGGAGAACAGTTTTAAATGAAATAATTGTCCTCTGTAGTGTTAGTTATGGTCTTGGGGGACAAAGCTTTTTCTAGTGATGACCCCTTTGCCTGGCACCCAAAGATCTGGATACATCAGAATATAGTACCAATCGTTCTGTTGTGTGCAGCAGGCTTCCATGATAATCACGGAAATGCTCTGTGCTGTTGAGGTTCATGACTAGAGGCCTAATATAGTGTAATATGAAATAAGAATAAGTGTCACTATAGTGTAAGATCTGTATCCAAATGTGACAGGTGTGCTAACATTCAGACTTACAGCCTTCCTTGAGAACTGGATCCTGATACTGCACTTTGAACTTTCTGTAAGTTGAAAGGGTGGCTGTCATTAATCACAGTCCGCAAAAGCAGTACTTTGGATTAGCACCATTTTCCATGAGCCATTCTTGCCTACTACTGCACTGGATAACATACAGTATAGCAGCTAGGATTGAGCAAATCTGGCACTTTTTCGGTTCATTTCACGTGGTACGGGTACGTGGTTGGGTACATTTGGGCTAGTATAGTACATTGATACAAAACTGAGGAAAATATGTTTTACCATGTTTATCATTCAAAAACTGTAGTCTGTATTTTTTTTTTTTTTTATGCCTTATTATTTTTATCCCTTCAGCCTGCCTCCTGGTTCTTTTTCTATCTGTTGAAGCCATAGGAGACCTTGAACTGACCTTCCACTTCCAGCCTCTGCTTAATATTCCACCTGAATGAACCTTCTTATACCTGCTGTCTTGGCCCGTCCCCTTCGCTCCTCTGGTAGGGGCCTCCTGTCGATTCCCAGGACGATGTTAAAAACAGCCAGTGACAGAGCTTTTTAGTGTTGCCGGCCCTGTCCTGTGGGTCGCTACCCCAGGGGTTAGGGAGGCCCTGCCTTTTGAGAGGTATTCAAGGCCCTGTTGTTCTCTTTTGCCCAGGCTTTCCTGACTTAGCTTTTATAAGTGAGATCCGTATGCTAAGGTCTTGATCTCAGTTCCTGGCCCCTGTGTTTTAATTTTTTTTTAGGCATATTTATTCTGTTTTATAATCTATAGAATATTGTTATTTATTTTGATTTTTGCTGTGTCTCTTATTTGTTTATTCATACTGTACGGTGCCCAGAGCCTCTGGGATTGGGCGACCTTATTAAATAAAAATTGCCCTGCTTTGCTACCTGAGCTAGCCCGGTGGTGCTGAGGGTTGAGGCGCTGGATGCCACGCTGGTGACCCAGGTTCAGGAACGGACTCAGGTCATTGGGGGTCGGCAGGGGGGAGAGAGGATCGAGCATCCGTAGGACTGCTCTCCTCTCTTGGGGTGGGTTACAGGCTCTGCTCGGCTCCTTAGTGGCCCCCGGTGGACAGCAGGGGCACTACAAGTGCTGGCTAAGTAGGGGTGGAGCAGTGGTGGATGTCTGCAGCATGCCTGCACCGACATCATTGCACATCTGCACTCCAGGGGGAAAACTACCCATAAAAACCCTGGCCCTTGAATAGGTGAAGGCAACCTCCAGTGCACTGTTGCCACACACCCAATTCCAGACTCATCCTGTTGGCTGTCCTGGCCCCTCACCCTGCCCTGGATCGGTGAATTAGCTTCTAGATAGAGCACCAAGGAAGATGGTGGCCAAACCTCGGGGGTTCAGAGTCAGGGGGTCCGCCGGTCTGGGGTGGGTGCAGAGTGTCTGTCCCTGATTTCCCAACAGGCGAGTACCAGGCAGGGTGGTAGAGCAAAAGGTGAGAGAGGGGTCTCCCTGAGAGAGTTCCCAGGTGCCAGAGATAAACAGAGTCTACAAAGAAAAAAAAATATATATATATATATATATATATATATATATATTCCACCTGGATTCTTCACCCATAACCCATAACTTGTCTCTCGTGACTGAGACCCCAGTATCACATACTGGGTCAGCATTATCTCCCTCGACATGGCCTGGCAGGAGGGGCTGATGAGGAGTGGACAGCAACAATAAGGTTCTACACTGACATGGTGGGTGGTTTCATCTGCCTGTGGGCCACTGGATGGTTTTCATCCCAGAACTCTCCTTCTGTCCCTCCTTGTGGAGTATGGTTTAAGGATGTGGCGTGATCCCAGCAAATTGGTGCCACTAGCTGGTCTTGCTTCAGACGTAGAAGCATAGAAAATGAAGGCATACAAATGCCTAGCTCCCTATCTGGTCTGTCCAAGCCTGTGTAATTGTAGGAATATGCCACCTCAGTCCTCCCTACCCCCGCTCACCCCCTTATGCACTATTCCCAGGTACCTGTCCCATCCCCTTTGAAACCTGCCTCTTTTCAACCCGGACGGCCTGAAGATTGTTCCAGTCTGCTGTCACTCTTTCTATAAAACAGTACTTCCTGACACCCTTCTCGAACCTCCCCTCCTCACAGCTGTTTCAGGGAGTTACCCCTGCTTCCCATGATACCAATCATTGTGAACAGCTTGCTGAAGTCCACCTTGTTTATTCTGCAGATGCACTTGATGTCTCAGTTGTGTTGCCCTCTTTCTTCTGTCCTCCAGCGTGTCTACTTAAATCCTCCAAGTGCTTTCCATAAGACCTGCCCTGTTGCCCCAGTATCATTTTGGTGGCTCAGCTTTGAACTGCTACTAACCTGCTCCTGACCTTTCTCAAGTGTGGGCTCTGAAACTACACACAGTACTCCAAGTGAGGGTGAACCGGGGATCTTTACAGGGGCTGTATTACCTGTCTCCTCCTGATAGGGATCCCTGTCCCTATTCACCCCAGTGTTTAACTTGCCTTGCCCACAACCCTATTACATTGTACCGATACCTTCTGCATGATATTACCCCAGATCCCTTTCCTCTGACGTGCTCTCCACTACCATCCCATTCCTTCTGTACTCCATTCTTGGGTGCTTAGCCACTACATGCATTACCTTGCAAATTTTTGCAGCACATTTCAGCTGCCACACCCTCAGCCACCTCTCCAGATTTTCCAGATATTTCATTATGGCCCTTACCACCTCCTCAGTATCTACTGTTCCAGAGACCTTGGTGTCATCTGCAAAGAGGCATATCTTTTCCTGAATCCCTCCCCCATACCATAAATAAATATGTTAAAGAGAACCAGTCCTAGAACTGATCCCTGGGGCACCCCACTTGTGATTTCCCTTTCCCCTGAGGGTTCTCCATTTAGGACGACCCTCTGGGTCCTCCCACTTACCCAGTTTTTCACCCACCCCGTAATCTTGTCCTCCACCCCCAGATCACCCAATTTCTGTATTTTTTTTATGTATGTACTTAATGCTCCCCCCTGTTTTTCCTCGAGAATCCCGGGACTCCAGCAGACACGTCAGTTCGTGCACATGGAGTGTGCACATGCACTTTGGGTACTGGCTCAGCCCCTTCCACCCCACACCTGACTATCGCTGTGCCCCTCCCATAGCCCAAACTGCCATCCGTCCTCCACTGGGTGGCAACCAAGGGCCAGGGAAACCCCCGCATCCCTCCCCGGGAGAGGAGAGCCACCTCGTTGCAGCTCAGTCCTGCTTCTCACACACACCCCCCGACGACCCCTGACAACCTGGGCTGTTTTCCTGAACCCAGGTCGCCGGCATGGCACAAGGTGTGGCATCCAGCGCCTCAACCCTCAGGGCCGGCAGGTCACCCAATTTCTTTATCTGTCTCTCTTGTGGGACTTAGTCAAAGGCTTTGCTGAAGTCTAGATACACAACATCAACTGCCTGACCCCTCTCCACAGAGCAGGTGCAAGCAGTGCAGATTGGCATCAGCCCACAGAGACATGTGATGTCCTCCCTGAATGGCCACCCTATCCCTGTTAAACACGGGGGGGGGGTGCAGTTGGAGGAGTCCTTGATGTCCAAGGTGGACAACAATCCTACCTCCAGCTCTTGATTTACAACATCTTCAGCTTGTGACGTGGGCCCAAGTAGCTAGGATCATAATCAGCAACCCGCTGCTGGAGTCGGCTAGTTTGTGATTTCAAGTTTGCTTTGGATTATTTATTGGCTAAACATAAAATAGAAAACTACACAAGTTTCGTATCAGATGGGATGGTGGTACATTTTTTCCATGCTACTCCTCTGATAATATATAACTGGTTACTGTTTGCCAACAAACAGTACGAAAAGTAAACTTACATTTAGTTGTTGCTTGTACTTGTTTTGTATTTAAAGTGGCAGTATTTGTTAGCCACCATGTAGTTTTTTTTTTTTCAGCAATAATTTTCTGGCAAAAACATAGATACACACATTTCTCTTTTTATTTTATTTCACTCCTGAATGAAGCTACAGGATTTTAACATTTGTAAAGGTTTCCACTCCCATGCCATGCACAAAATAAAAAAAATAAAATAAAAAGACCTGTGGAGTGATGTGCTGTGTCAGAAACATGTGGTAGCACCATTTTAATACATCCACTTTATGAATCATTTATGTACATTCGACAGATAATCTCAAAAGAAGAGATTTAAAAAAATTGTGAGTGGCAGCCACCTTTAGTGACGTGCACCATTAAATTAAAATTTGCTATAAAAGTTGTTTTAAAAATGTCTGAGAAAATGAAGCATTACAGCAGAGAGTAGAAGAGAGCACCAGGTGAAACATAGTGGTGCTGTTATCTGACACAAACACAGTAAAGCACAAAAGTGAGCACCCATTGTGATGGAGAAGACTCTAGGAGTCAAAGGCATTTGAAAATGAAGCATGAATCTAAGGATGTTAGAAACACATTTTTGCTAAAAAAACAAACAAAAAAAAAACTGTATGACATTTTTTGTCGACTAACAAATATTACTGCTATAATAGATCTTCTGTTCCACTTTTGAGAGTTGGGATTACAGGCCAAGAAATTATTGAGGGAATGTAGGTAAACAAACCTGAACCACAGGGTCCAGTTTGCATTTCAGCACCATTTGTGCAGAAATGAGCTGAAGCCATCTCCCAATATGCCCTACTTAATTTAAGAACTGCACTTTAATGTATTTTTCTGAGCAATATTAAAAATGACCACTTGGATAATGAGGTATTTTTTTGCTATTTATTGCATTTTTGAAGGGGGTGGTAGCACTTTTTCTGTCCTGGTGTAGGCTATTTTTCTCTGACCTGATCCCTCAGCTCCTCCAGGGCTTGCAATCTGTCCCGGGCATGTTCCCCTATGGCAGGAGTCCGTAGGCCCCTTAACCCGCTGATGAAATTGATCCGATTTTCTGGTTTTACCAGAGAATCACCTTGACACTAATTTTGATCCTGCAAGGGGAGGGTCATCATTCGGTAGTGCCTGAATGTTTTACCCCATTTTGCACTGTGGATGCCAACTAGTGGTGTCACGAGGTAGTGCACACATGTGTAGAACGCAATGCTGTCAGGCATCCCACCCTCCAGTGGTTTGTACCATCCTGTGATTAGCCAGGTGGCAGAATAGCAACGGGATCAGCCATCCCCCCTCCCCACAGGAGGAGGGTGTCTTCCGGAATGCTTGATCCTCCACCCCGAGGTTGGCCCCCAATCACCCAGGTCTGTTCCCGAACTTAGGTTGCTGGGGTCGCAAGCAGTACCAGTACCGCTATGCCAGTTGGCTGGCATATTTTGTATTTGTGTATATTTTGATTTCTTCTCTTTTTTATAATGACTTCTTTTCATTCAGTAAAACTAAACTAAGTAAAATATAATAAATTTCCTTCACAAAAGAAATGCTTTTCCTTTTTAACTCCTTCAAGTTCGAATGTGGGGAAACAGACCGTTACTTTAAAACTGCCAACATTTTCAAGATGTACGCCATTTGTGATGTACGGTTCTGTTATCAGAATGATGTGCAACAGCTGAATGATTTACAGTAATACGGCCTCAGCGGCATTTCTGTTATGGTATACAAGACTCTGAGTGTGAACGTTGGGCAAGAGGTCTGCGAAGCTGAGCAATTTCGTCTGCCAAAACCTCACAAGAAGAATCCCTTATACTGTAAGAGCCACCCTGTGGTAGCCCTGTTACCTGGTCGTAAATCAGTTGAGACAGTTACTTTGATTTGTAATAAACTTTAATTTTTTATTTTATTTCAGTAGTTAATTGAAGCCACCCGTCACCTGGCTGTGAAGGGGAATGCTCCACTCCAAACATTCCTGCATGAGAGACCACTGTAGGCAGGATGTATGGTACAGTGGCTCTGTGCACTGATTGACTCCCTTTCCCTCCAGGGAAAAAACCCTCAACTGCTCCGATGACTATGGACCTACATGATTTGACTTACTCCACCCTCCAGAGTAAGGACACATCCTAAGCACTGAGGTCTGATGATGCTTCACAGAGACCCATCGCTAGCAAGTTGTCTGACGTCTTGCCACCCGATGACTTCAAGGTGGCATAGCACTCCTGTCCCCAAGCAGCGGTTTGCAGTGGGATCCAGAGCCCAGGCACAAGTCCTGAGCCAGCCTCCTTGCAAACAGCTTTGTGTGCCAGCCCTCACTGTGCCATCTAGAACCCTGATATTCAACATACGGTGCTAGCCATGCCTGCAGGACCTTGTTCAACCTGCACCCAGCCGAGAGTACTGAGATGACTCCCTGCTGTGCCCACAGGCACCTAGTGAAGAGCAGCTGGGAACAGGATGCCCCTATACGTCAAAAATGACCTCAACTTCCACTGCTTACAAATAGGCACCCAACTAAGCCACCTGGGACCCACTGCCTCCTCCTATTCTCCACCTAAAGAACCTTAAATATACCTCCTAAACTCCACCCACCTCCTATGCCAGTAGAAGGTGACACTGAGACACCACTTCCCTTAATGGGCACTACGGTGACAACCATGCATCCTACCATGGGGGAGGGGGTCATTGCATAAACCCAAATTCTTTACTTTCTTTTACATACATTAGGCTATTCTGGGTAAATAAATAATGCTTTTATGCATTTGGGATGGATGGCTTATACTGTCCCCTCACACTTTCTTCCTTTCTTGTCTTTTTCTTGCAATCCAGCTGACTTATTGACTTGTTTTGGTTCGACGCTTCTACCAGTGAACATCTGTTCTGGGAAGCTTATGATTTCCCTGTTACAACAGCTATTAGTTCCACCTCATCTAAACAGCTGGTTCACAAACTTGTTCAGCAGCTTGTGTCTCAGATTTTTTAATGTGGTTTCCTCTAAAAATAATGGCTTAAAAAGACATATGTTTCAGAAGAAGAAGGAGGAGGAGGAGGAGAAACAGCAGTTAGTGGCCTCTGCCAGCATTAGAATTGCAAGGAGTTTGCCAGGACTTGGCCCCTTAACTCTGAAGTGAACCCCTTAACTCTGAAGTGAACCCCTGTTGCTGTCCCATCACTGCAATTGACTTATAAGGGGAAAGGGGAGCACTTTGAAAGACATGGACCCCAAGGGTAGTAGTGGACACCTTCTGTAAGACTTGCATTTGGGATACAATCCTTTTTTTCATGTTTTTGTAAGGTCCATGTCATGACAAGAGTGATCATAATATGACTGGGAGTCACAGTAGAGTGGAATTGCACCAAAGGTGTATGTAGAGTAGAGGGCCATATAGTGGGGGTTTAAAGTGGATCTTGTATAAAAAAAAAAGACTTTTATTTAGGTTTCCATCAACATTTTTGTCCTTGTTTCTCCTGTTGTGTTGCCTAACACATCACAAGCATCTGTAGGCAAGCAGTATAGTTGTTTTGGGCTTTTCAAGGAGACCTACAAGTATTGTACTTTTGAAGGGTATCTCAAAGCTACAGCTGCCAAGCCTGTACTGCTCGAGTTGCAGAAAGATCTAAGCTGCATCTTACAATCATGTTATTTTTATACTCTTGTTCCCACCCCAACATGAATTGACTGTTGGCAAAGTTGCAGTATCACTGCAGGCATCTTCTCAGTGCTGTTTTGTCAGTGCTGGCAAGGGCTAAAGCAACTATAGCAAGTTCAATGGTACTGAAACAGTTTCTGCTGCTGGCTTTAATTGCTTGAAGGCCTGCAACCATTACAACCTCCCCCCTCAGTCAAGCTCAGTGCATCAGTTACATTTAGCATCTAACCTCCCACAACAGTTGGCTGTTTATGCTCCCCTCTTCTTCCCCCGTACTCAGAACAATGGCAACACCAGTGATAGAATAAAATGGCCGCAGCCAGCATTTGTCTAGCCATCCCTTTAGCCTGCCCAGGTCTTGACTGTGCTCCATGGTAGCACCTAGCAGCCCCCTGCCCCTCTATCTGCTCAGCCCCTCCTCCATCATACCTGCTTAAAACCTCTCTTCCTCTGCTTTCACGCCACAGCTCCCCAAGAGAGGTCATGAGGGCCAGGTGTACTGTGGCCCTCCCACGAAGCTGAAAACCGGCTCCCCCGACTGAAATCTTCTGCATTCAGGTACGCGGTGTGGTGTGAGGTGCGAATGGACAAATTAAAAATTCTGTGTTCACAGTGCTGGTGGTTTGTCCCCGCCGCCCCCACCACCACCCTTGGTCATCCATATATTTTATAACCACGGTCGCGTGGTGCCGAAAAACCTTTCAGTCAACTTTTCTATTTGCTGTTTATCAGCATCCACCACTAGTGGCTGCTAAAAACCCTAACCCTCACTATAATTCCCGTGGCTACAAGGATGTTTTTGTGCCTGGTAATAATATTCCTAACAGCTCCCGTGGTTTCACTACCACCTTCCTCCTACCCTGAGGCACAGTCTGGCCACTCAGTACTACATACTCTAGTCAATCCTGCTCCCCCCTCCCCAACTTCAACTGCTGTGTCTCTCCCTGAGGTTCTTCTAAATCTGTTGGCTGGTCCTTCTGTCCTCCCATCCTCCTTTCATGCCGGGTTCGTTGCCCTGAAATTCCAAACCCCGGTCTCCTCAGCGGCTCACTCACAACTACCTGACTCCTTACAGAAATTTCTATGGGATGTGTCCAAAAAACAAAATCCTGGTTACCCTTTTACTCCTTTTATCGGGGAACATCAAACCCAATTCTGGTCCTACCCCCCTCCAGTCCAAACCTTGCACCCCCTTTCCAACTTCCCCTGAGGCTTAAAATTAGCTCACCTAAATATCTGCCGCCTTCTAAACAAACTAACCCTGCTGCACCCTATTGTTCTCTCCTTAAGACCTGACATACTGATTATTTCTGAGACCTGGCTGAAACCACACAATCAGGATACCGAATTCGCTATTCCTGGGTACACTCTTATTCGTCATGACTGACCTGTCAACAAAAGAGGTGGTGGCATTGCAATGTACATTGACTCTTTGCTGCAGATTACCCCGATCCCACTGCAGATGTCCATGCCCACCATCGACGCTTTATTAATCAAACTCTCCCTCCCTCACACTAGCCCCACTTTTATTGCAGGATCTTATTACTTTCCTGACTCCACTACACCCTCCATCACAGACCACCTGAACATCCTTACTTCACTGGCCTCTAGGGGTGAGTTACATATCCTCGGTGATTTCAACCAGAACTGGCTGTCTGGCAGTAGCTCCAAGCTGCGTAACCAGGTGGCAGCACTCAACCTATCCCAACATATCACTGAGCCCACATGTTATAACCCCAATTCACCAAACCACTCTCTCCTTAACTGGGCCCTTACCTCCCACCCACATCGGATACTCACCTCAGGACTGTTAGCGGACTCCTTAAGTGCCCACCACATGATATACTCAGTTAGGAAAATTCACAGGCCTAATTCACCCCCCCCCCCCCAAACCATCCTATCAAGATCCTTTAAATCCTTGGACCTTGCATCTCTCCTAAATGACCTGGCAAATACAGACTTGTCCTACATCCCCAGGACCACATCTATCGACTCTGCCTTAAAGTACTTCAAGTTCAGATTCATCGCAGTCTGGAATTTCTATGCCCCTCTCAGACGAGCTTAAGTGAGCAGTGCCCACTCGCCATGGATCTCTGCAGACATCATGGCTCTCCTCAGGACCAGGGATCAGGCTTGGAAGGATTTCAAAGTATCAAGCTCACCCTTGCACAAACAACAGTATCGGGCCCTACAAAATGCCTGCACAAGACAAATCCACAGGGCAAAAGCCAACTACTTTAGAGACACCTTCCACACCAACATAAGCCAGCCATCTAAATTTTGGAAGGTGGTTAAATCACTATTTTCTCCTCCATCGCAGCCCCCTACCCCCACTATAAATGTCGGAGGATCCACAATCAAACCCTCTTGAAGTGGCCTCTCAGTTCAATTCCTTCTTTACAGAATGCACCTCATCCCTTTTGGCCATTCTCGCTCCTGACCACATAAACCCCCCACCAGTCAAGCTCCTCCAGTTGGCTCCTCTTTCACTTTCCACCCAACTACCCTGGCCAAAGTCTACAAAGCCTTGCTCATCCTTAATCCCTCCAAGGGCAAATGCCCCATTGGCCTGGACTCCAAATTGCTAAATTTTTTGGCTCCTGCCATTGCCGATCCCCTGGCTTCACTCTATAACCTCTTGTTCTCTCTTGCAGCTATCCCAACTGAGTGAAAGCATGCCACAGTCATCCCCATTCGTAAAGGCGGGGACCCCTCTGCTCCTGGAAATTACCACCCAGTTTCCCTCCTACCTATCCTAGCCAAAATCCAGGAACACCTAGTCCTCCCACAACTTCCCTATCCTGATTCCTCTTCTTTTTTCACACCCTACCAGTCTGGTTGTAGGAAGTCCCACTCCACCACTATTTCCCTCCTACGGCTTACCGATCACGTACTCACTGGTATGGGCAGAGGTCACATCACTTTAGCTATTTTGTCAACCTGGCCAAAGCCTTCGACACTCTCTCCCACTCCCTTCTTTTATCCAAGCTCTCACTTGTAGGGCTGTCAAGCATGACCATCAGCTGGTTTCACTCCTACCTGATAGGCAGATCCCAGTCCATCAGAATTGGAAACACCAACTCTGCTTCCCTCCCTGTTACCTCTGGTGTACCCCAAGGCTCAGTCCTTGGCCTGCTTTGTTCTCTATGTTTCTCAACTACCTTCCCTCTGCCTGCCCCCACACATCCATTCACATGTATGCGGATGATACAGTACTGTACACATCCGGCCTCACGCCCTCTGATGTGGTGACCAGGTTCCATCTGGACTTCAGTGAAGTTCAGCGCTGGTTTCACTCTAATCAGCTCTTTCTCAACACCAAGAAAACTGTCTCCTTGATTGTTGGCACAAGGCAGAGACTTTTAGGGCTTCCCTACCCCCTCCTTCCACACCCTGGATGGGACTTCTATTGAGTGTCTGGCCTCTGCACCTATTGATGCCATCCACAAAAAGCCTCACCCCAAGTTGAGAGCTTTATATTGTAACCGTGGCTGCATCCCTCTGCTAGCTCACCGTGCAATTGTGCAGAAGATGATTTTCCCTATTTTCAACTATGGTGACGTAGTATACTGTGCCACCCCAAAGTCCACCCTAGCCAGACTGGACCCCCTCTTCCACTCGTTCTGCCAAAGTGCCCTTGACTTTTCCCCCACCACTCACCACTGTGTCCTATACTGGACTCTTGACCTCCCCTTGCTTCAGGACTGGTGCCACTCCCATTGTGCCAACATCATGGCCAAATATTGGGCATAGTCCCTCCCCCCATATCTTGCCTCTGTCCTCTCAACCCCTACCTTCCCGGACTTCGCACTCAGGAAAGGTGACTTGCGTCTCCTGTCCGTTCCACTCAGGTCCACCTTGGCAGGCCAGTCAGCATTCACATACCGCATGCCTAAACTGTGTAACTGTCTATCCCCCTGGATATTCGGCACACCTCCCCAGTCAGCATCTTAATGCTCATCTCAAAGCACATTTCTCCTCCACCGGCACCTGCACCAAATTCTAGCTCCTTCCTCTATAAGCAGTCAATCTATGAACAAAGTTGTTTAGATATGATGTAAATATTGCCTTTCCTTACTGTGAAAGGCCTTGTACTGATACTTTATTTTAACGTATCATATGCCTTGTACCATTGCCTGCTGTACTGCACTTCACCTAATAAGATGTTGTAAAGTCTTCTGGACACTGACTAAAATGTATGCACTCCTTTCCCCTACCCCCAGGACACATCTGGAAATGGGCAGTAGTCTGCTCAGCATGCCTTCTGGTAAAACCTTTAAATAAATAAATAAAGGTGTTGCGCACACATGCTGTGCCCAGGTGGGAGTCTCTCCAGGGAACCCTGCCCTCATCTCTCTTCTAGACAGCATGGCCACAGATTGCGCAGTGGCAAAACATTATTTTTGGGGTGAATAGGGGAGCAGAGCACTCCATGCCATCCATCCAGGGTGCAGGATGGAGCCAGCCCGCTCCCCCCAGCAATGATAATTTTGGACCCCCAATCAGGAAATACCACTCTGAGGCAGTACTCTCCAGTGCCCTACCTGCCTGCCTGTGAGAATGTTGTGGCCAGTGGAAGTGCAAACTGAACCTGTTGAGTTACCCATGCCATTGACCACCTGAAGGGGGCACCCATCTGTGCATGGCACAGGCCTCCTTCCCCCACCTCTTTATCTGATAGCCCAGACCCAACTGAGGCTAATTACTAGAGAGACTCCCATCTCACCACCAGCCCAGTCTCCCAAGATGGTGCTCCCACACAGCATGTCACCTCAGGTAAGGCTCAATTGCAATGTTGATGTCTAGGCAAAAGTAGTGTATCTCATCCCCATAGTACAGCCCTGAGGTATTGGTGGTAATCTCTTCATGCTTGATAACCCAACTCCCAGTTTCAACATGATTGCTTCCATTTCCTCATTTATCTTTCGTCATGTTCTGTTGAGGGCCTGGTTATCTTTTGCAAGCGATGGGGCACAGTCACCTTTAACTCCTCACTTGCTCCTCCCTAACCTGGCTCTGCTTCCCTCTGGCTGTTGGGCCAGCTGCTGCATCCCACCTCCCCTACCCAGTCTCCCCACCCCCCCGGGCCTCAGTGGCACAGTATTAAGCAGGGACAGGACTGAGCAACCGAGCCAGTTTGTCCACAGTAGGGGCAGGGTGCACATTACCAACCTCCTTTCATCCCTCTAATGAATCTGGGAAGAGGAATTCTAAGGGTTGAAGCCAGTCTTTGAGTACAGTGGCACCAATCTGTTCATTCTTCAGTGTCAAAACAGCAGCTGCTCCATGGAACGTTGGGGGCCGGGCACCAAGGCCCTTGAAAGGATTGTGGCTGGCCAGCTGGTGGAGTACTTCAATCAATAGCAACTCCTATGCCCAGAACAGCATGGTTTCTGAGCCAGCCATAGCACCATCACAGCTCTTCTGGAATTTATCGGATTCATACATAGTGCTCTTGACAAAGGGCACATTGTAGGGGCAACCTTTGTTGACCTATCAAAGGCATTTGACATGGTTCATCATTTATTTATTTATTTATGATTTTAGTAACCAGGTAGGTGCACTGATCCCAGGGACCGTTTTCAGGCATGACCCGGGCCATATACAGTGGCACAGAGTAAAACACAAACAACAAGACATAGAACAGTAGACATTCTGACAAATAATAAAAGGTTACAATAGTACATAAGATATAAGGTAGCAAAATACAAAAATCTACATGATACAAGATGATATAGTACATAAATCTGATGTGCATATACATAAAGAGAAATATATGAAATTGATATACAACAAGTTGCATAGAAGATAAACAATGTTCCCCAGGAATAGCGTGAAAAGGATAAAGTGGGGCTAGTAGAGGGAAGGAGAGGGGAAGGGGAATTAGTGGAATTAGAGGATTTACAAAGGGAGTCACATAGGCAAGAAACTGTTGTGGTAAGTGCAGGCTGGAAATGAAGAACTACTCAGGAAAGCAGTGGCAGTGGGAAGTCTCCAGGAACTAATCCTTGAGGCAAAATTTGAATTGGCAGTGGGTGTAAATGAAGCAGAGCTCAGCAGGCAATTTATTCCACAGCATAGGGGCTGCCACTGACAAGGCTGTACTGTCCCTATTGGCGGATACTCTGGGAACATTAAGAGGAGGAATGCTGTTTGAGCAGAGGCCGTGGTGTAAAGTTCAGACTTTGAGGAGGGCTGCAAGGGAAGATTCCTGGCCAGTATGGATGGCGGAATCCACCATGCAGCAAAGGGCAAGTTCAAAGTGGCCTTGCAGCGGAAGCCATCCTAGCGAATTGTAAAGGACACAGTGGTGTGTAGTGAAAGGGGCCAGCAAGGCAAAACGACAGGCACTGTTGTAGGCAGAAAAGAGCTTCGCCATAAGGGTTGTGGATGTCCTAGTATAGATGGGGGAGCAGCAGTCCAAGATTGGGAGTAGATTCCCCTGGACGATGACAAGTCAGGCCTCCGGGATCAGGTATTGTCGGAATCTGTAGGCAGCACCTAATTTTTGGTGAAACCTTTGAACTAATGAGTTGATGTGCTCAGAGAAAGAGAGGGATGAGTCAAGTAGAACACCTAGGTATCTGAAAGTATTGACATCTTCAAGGGCTTGGCCATCAGGGGAGATGATGTTGAGAGGGGGGTGAGTTTTGGATTTGGACAGAAAGGGCTTGGATCCGAACAGCATAGATTTTGTTTTTTTTAGCATTAACCAGGAGAAAGTTATTAGCTCCTCCTTGAACAGCTCTCAAACATAGGACTAGCCCTAGAAACCGTAGCATGGTTTTGTAACTACCTTAGCCTGCAACCACACCAAGTAAAGACTGGGGACATCCTATCAAAAAGTCGATCGGTCAGATTAGGGGTACCACAAGGATCCATACTCGGTCCGTTACTCTTTAGTGTCTCCCTAAACAACCTCCTGGCTGCTTGCAGTGTCTGCATGCTCCTCTACGCAGATGATGCAGTGATCTTTACTAGAAAGATAGACCCCGCACTGCTGGAATATGACCTCCAGAGCGGCTGAAAAATGGTTCAAAGAGCAAAAATTGGTCATGAACTAAAAAACACCAAGACCATGATCTTCACCACAGTCCAAAACAAGCTAAAAGGCTATCCCCTGGCAATTCAGAATGACTCTGGTAACACCCTTGAACTAGTCTCCCATTTCAAGTACCTGGGAATCACACTGGACACTGCCCTGCCTTATACACAGCACATTGACATCACAGCCAAAGCCTTTAACACCAGGATCGGTATCCTTTACAGGCACAGACATTGCTTGACCTAAGAAGCTCTGAACCTGGCAATTAACAGTTCAGTCATCACCTTGATTGACTATGGCCTAGCTGTCTATGGCTCCGCTACTGACACAGTGCTCCAGCGCCTCTCAACAGTCTTAAATAAAGCCTGCCGCCTACTCACTAATGCCCCAAAACTCGCCCACACCCGTGAGCTTTATGCACGATCGGGCTGGCTTCAATTGAAGTACAGAATATTTATCAAACCTGCCTACTCTCACAGAAAGAGGTCTCACTAAATTTCCTTCCTCTAGGAGTTCTGAGCCTTCTGTCATCACCTACACATGCCAGGCACACCAGGAGCTCAACTACACAAGTCTTCCATGTGCCCAGGTGCCACACAGCTATGGCCCAGTGATCCTTTGCTCTCTGTGGATAAATGGTCTACCACCTGACATAGCTGGAGCTACAACCCTTGGTTCCCTTAAGTGTAAACTCTGTCAGCACCTCAACTACAGTAGTACCTGTAGGTTCCCCCGCTAGTCTGCGCCCGCAGGTTTAGTCTGCCTCAGCACTTCCAACTCCTGACCTTCCAAGTTAAGTCTTTGCCCAAGCAATTGCCTCCCACCCCTTTTGCCCTACCCTTTGCCTCCCACCCCCTACCCCTTTTCTTTCCCTTTGGCCTTCCTAGCCCAGCTCGCACTGCCCCTCCCGACCTCACCCTAACAGTCTACCTCTGCCTCTCTCTCTTCCACAGGATGCTGGCATACCATGTACTGTGCCTTAGCACAGTTTGTGTAACTGTTTGTCATTGCAACCCATGTACCGTTGAATTTTTTGTACTCTGTATGTATAATTTACTGTAACTATCATGTGTCGTCTTGTGTTAATGTATCTGACGTGGAACCTCTCAATGAGCATCCACTCACAGGTGTCATCCAAGATTTCTGTAAATAAAAATAAAAAAAATATGGGCACCACTGCGGGCATCTTCTGAGCACCGCGTTGTCAGTGCTGGCACAGGATAAAGAACTATAGCTAGGTCAATGGTACTAAGGCAGCCCCCCTTTTCTTGTTTCTGGCTTCAAGTTCTGCAACCTCCCTGCTATGGTTGTTTGCCTCTCCTTGAATATTTCCTGTGTAACTACTGGATTTATTAACTTAGTGTCTGTGTTTGTACACTCAGTATGGTTTCTGCATTTATATGTATACCAAAATGTCAAATGCTTACTTCTTTCAATATAATTACTCTGGGTTGCCCCTGAAAAAAGGGACATTTTGTCTCAGTGTGCCTACCCAGTTATTAAAATTCTGTAAATAAATAAAACCGTTATAACCCCTCCCCCGCCAAGATCAGCGCATCAATATAATTTTACATCTAACCTCACACAACAGTTCAAAGGGTCGAAGCAAGTCTTTTAAGTATAATGGAGTCATTAAGGGTAGCAGCGGACTGAGTCACCCTACTTATTCTGCCACTGTGTCTTTCAACCACAGCACCATCCAGCCTTCACCATCCCCTTTTCTTGTAGGTGCTGTCCTTCTCTCTCATCCCTGATCCCAGTGTGTGTTGTTTTAAAGTCTTTTCCTGTTTGATTTCGATAAAGCCATACTAATTGTTTGCTTTTCCATTCTCACACTTTGTTACTCTACTGCTGAAACAGTATTGTCCCACTGTTTACCAGCCTCAGTTTCCGCTGTACTAACTGCTGCATTGAAGTACAGGTATATAGTACTTCAGAGTGAACTAGCCTGTAATCATATTGGCAAACCTGACCTCAGTCTGTTTAGTTTTGTGCACTCTCCCCAGTGCGTTGCAAAACCAGCGTGACATGCTGTAGGAAACATTTAACATTTTGGAGTCTGGGAGCTGCGGGCTGTGAGTACTGAAATGCAGCATTATTGCTGCTGATTAGGATGCAGCGTTGCAATTTCTGATGCCAAAATCTGTGACAAAGCAGGAGCCAAAAAAGATAGGCCTCCCTCTTGCATTAGTGTTAAATATCCATTTTCAGTCTCGGCACAGCATGGAGGCACATCTTAAAGAAATCACATTGAGGACAGGAGCTGGAGTTTCACGAAACAGTAGGTGAGACCACTGGAGACCAGGGTTCACATGCAAACCCTAGAGTCACACTCCAGTGCCATTTAGAAGGGTTCTAGCGTTTCATGGAGAGGAGGTGCTGGAATCCTGGGGTGGGAAGGTATGAGCTGAACCAGCATTTGGTCATCACTGGCTGACCGACCAAGGAGTGACACTGGCATCGAGGGACAGTAATCCAAGAAACGTTTGGGGGGGGGTGTACAATTAAAAATGAATTTAAGCACTAAATTCCACTGTTGCAGCCCTTCTTCAGCCTAAAAAGCAATATAGTTCCTGGATAGGAATGTAGAAAGGGGCGTGTGCACCCTAGACTCTATGGACGTGACAGCCCAATTTGGCAGTAAAGGCAGATGCTTGTCTGTACTCTCACCATAAGGAAGGATACAGTCAAGGCAAGATGGAAGAGCAGTGCACAGCAGTAAAAGTGGAACATAGGTAAAGTAGAAAAAAGGACCAACATTGTTAACCATTATAGCTGGTGTCATAAAGCAGCAGTGCATATTACGATGAAAATTTTGAACCTATACGTTGTTATTCTATGTAAGAGTACCCTTTCCTCCTGTCTTGTAAAATCTCTGTTTCCACATTTCGAGTCTGCCTTAGCATTTGCTTGCACGGCTGTTTTAAAAACAGATAAACTGAAAGGGAACTCTAACAGTCAGTGAAGACATAGGAATGTGCACAATGGAGTCTGTTTATCCTTTGATAAACAGACAGTGACTAAAACATAGAAGTTGACGGCAGATAAGGATCGCAAGGCCCATCCAGTCTGCCTTTTCTTTTTCTACCTTATAAATGTGCCATCAGCATTTGCTCTGTCAATGGCGTATCTATTTATATTCATCTGTATTGCTCCCTTATGCCTATCCCATGCCTGTTTGAAGCCATGTATTTGTATTCATATCCACCACTTCCTGAGGTAGGCTGTTCCATGCATCCACCACCCTTTCTGTGAAAAAGAACTTCCTCACATTACCCCTTAATTTGCCTCCTTCTAATCTCTTGCTGTGTCCTCTTGTCCTGCTATTTTTCTTATATTGAAACATGTTAGACTCTTTCACCTTGTTAATGCCCTTAAGGTGTTTGAATGTTTCGATCACATCACCTCTCTCCCTCCTTTGCTCTAGGGTATACATATTGAGCTCAGTTAATCTGTCCTCATGTGTTTTCTGATGCAGTCCCTGCACCATTTTGGTTGCCCTTCTGCAGTGATTTGTTGCAAACAATCTGACTTGACTGCAGTTGAAAAACTGTTTGCTTCCCCTGTATTCCACAACATACCAGCATCACTTCTCAGGGACACCTGGTTGCCTAAGATTCTCAATTTGTAAACATAAGCACAAGAAACATAGTAAAGGTTAACTAACTTGAGGGTTTCAGTCCAGTATCGATGCGATAGCCAGTGCTTGGTGTATTACTGTAAGTTAATATGGCCTCCACAGGGTGTCTGTTGTGGTATATGAGACTCCAACCGTGAAGTTTGGGCGAGAGGACCACAAGGCTCTGTGTGCTGATTGGATGAAATACCGTGTGTGATTTATGATTGGTTTTAAGCTGACTGTGGCTGGATATGCAGCTTGGCTTATGGGCTTGGTGTTTGCAAGCAAACAGAATATAGTTAGCACCTTGTAAACTCCAAGCACTGTGGCATTATTGATTGCAGTATTTGCAACACGTGAGGCTCCCCCGGTCCTTTTTTTGTTGACACCCTTCCCGACTTGTCTTCCCTCATGTCCTTCCATGTAAAAAGTAAAAGTGAGGATGACCAGAGTATCGGTTATGAGCAGAATTCCATATCGTTATTTGAAAACTGCTAACTGGAAAGGGCGCACTGAGCTGAAACTTGTTTCCAAGTGGAACCCACAGGGAGCGGAACAGAGGAGATAACAGTTCTGTATTGATACAGACAACCAGACATAATAGCTGAATGCTATTATTGACAGCTGTAGTAAGGCAACGACTCAGCATGCCAGTAAATTAACATCATAGCCATATTGCTGGGGCATATCCAGGGCCATAAACCTTGCTAACCTTTTCAAACGGATGTGGCACTTTAGGGAAAAAAATCAACAGTGAAAGTTTATTCAATCGGAATTAGTATAAAGCTGGAATTGAGAACCCAGTCTCCTGACTTGCTGAGACCTATGTGACTACCATATGGTATTCACACTGGTCTTGTGTATGCCATGATGCTGTGTGAGTAGTGCATGAGGACATCAGAGGTGGATGATTTATTAATTTGTTGAAAAAAAAAAAAAATAAAATGCCTTTCTACATTTTATAGTAGTGGAAAGATGACTTTGGGGGGTAACTGATTGGTGATCCCATTCACCTGGCGAGCAACAGTCACTTTCAAGTTGTGTTATTTGATGTGTAGGGAGAGGGCATTACCTAATGGTGATGACCCCCCCAGTCATCCTTTTCTGCTTAAGCAAAACACAAATACATAGCCCTGAGCAGATAACTACACCTAGAGAGATACTAAGCTAACAGCAGCAGAGAAAGTGCCATTGACAGTTTAGCAGCACTACTGTTGAAAGATTAACTGTAAATAGAACAACAAAAAGAAGCAATGTGGAATGATTAGCTCTGGACTAATTAGATAAAAGCAGAGTCCGTCTTCAGTGATTGAAGCTTCCTCAGTAGTCGCACAGTTCTGTCAAAGGCCCACAGGCATGGCGGCCTGAGGCCCTGACAGCCTTACTGCCTGCCACACTGGCAACTCAGGTTCAGGAATCAACCAGGGTTGCTCGGAGGTGGTTGGGAAAAGGAAGGTTAAGCATCTGGTGATAGCTTTCCTCCTTCAGGGAGTGGGGATAGTGTTTACGGCTGCTTGGCTGCTATCTAGCAGCTATTAGGTGGTGTAGACGCTGTCAACTCGCTCGAAGGTCAGGTGCAGGCATTGAGGTGTCTAGTGTCTTTGCCATATACGTGCATGCCATTGCATGCGTGCTGACCACAACAGAAGGGAGAAATGATGGAAAAGCACGTCTGGCGATGGGATGACACTGGTGACCCCACAGGCTGCACACCACTTATGGGCACCCACTCACCCATGGAAATCACATAAGTGGATTGGCAAGTCCCAGAAACAGTGCGTGATGCGGCTGGGGGCACTGGCATAAGGGGGCCTAAGGAGAGGAACCGAAGCAGAAAAATCAAGATGAAAAAAAAGTAAAATCTCAAATGTCTGTCCAACATAAATAATTTGGTACCTGTTTAAACATATGTTTGGGGGGTTGCCATGGAAAAATTGGCCAAAAAGCACCACCATTTAATGCATTGGAACTCGTAAAGGAGTGTCATTGAAAAGAGTGTGGTGGCTCTACTGCTGGTGAGTCGCTGCTCGAAGGCCAAACTGTCCTGCAACAGCCCCTATAACAGGATTGTCCAACACGAGAGCGCCAAACCCAAGTGCCACCTCCATGTCCTGAATTAGCAAGAACTGCCTCTCTGCTGCCATAAACTGACACCGCCAAGACTGCTGCTGGGGAGACACCACTTTAAGGCTGCCTAAGACCACTACAAAACACACCAGTGGAGGGGCTGGTAGCTGATGGAGAGAGACAACACTGTCTACTGAAGGTTAGTTGTAGTGAGAGGCAACCGTGCTCAGTGTTTTTGTGCATATAGGGAGGGCGTCTCAGGGCTAACCAAAAACATCTACAACACAAATACTAAAAACAATTAAAAAAAACAAGACACAACAAGATATACTGCTTTTACAAAAAGGAAAGCAGTGACAGCAATTGAGAAATCCAAACAGACACGAGCAGCAGCTTTTGACTGTCGAATCTACCCTGTCTACAATTCAGAAGAGGTTTTCTCAACAGATGACTGTGAGAAGTTTAATCTATTTTCAGATTTCCTCCATTAGGAGCAGGATCACCACAAATAGCCTGTTGTGGGTTGGTGATAACCAGCCAGAAACAGAGATAACCTCCAGCCCTGAGATGAGTTGGAACCAGTGTTAGTGGATGAAGGGGTTCGGGTGATCTCTGATCTGCACCCCATCTACTGTATACTGGACCCGGGCCAAACCGACTGATTATAGGGTGTCCGGTGGCTCTTGGTCCAGAGTTTACTGAGATTGTCAGGTGCTCTCTGAAGAAGGGTGTTTTCCCATCTGCCTTGAAATTGGCAGAGGTGAAGCCCCTTCTGAGGAAATTAGCTTTAGACCCTGTCATTCTCATGAATTACAGACCTGCCTCAAACTTTTCTTTTTTGAGAAAGGTTATCAAGAGGGTTTTGGCAGTACAACTTGAGATGTATCAGGAAAGATTTACTAAAAGCCCCTCCAGTCCAGATTAAGGCTTCGGCAAGCACTGAGATGGACATTATAAAGGCATTTAATGATCATTTCATGGCAAGAGACAGAGAGCAGAGTTCCATCTTGGGCCTCCTGGATCTTTTATCAGCTTTTGACACAGTAGACCATGGGATCCTTGTGGCCTGCCTAAGGCAGTATGTAAGACTCACAGGTACTGTGTTGCAGTGGTGGAGTCCTACATCATGGGTAGGGCACAGCAGGTTGCCTTGGGTAATTTCATTTCAGATGTAGCTGCCTTACCTGTGGAGTGGCACAAGGCTCGATCCTGGCTCCTGTGTTGTTTGCTGTGTGCATGTTGCCCCTGGGTGAGATTATTTTGCAGCGTGGCATGAAGTTTTACTGCTATGCAGATGATACCCAGCTGTACCTGCCCATACACCTAACAAGTTATCTGCTGCCTCCATTTTGAGCAATCGTCTGGGTATAATCAATCACTGGAAGACCTCCAGTAGGCTGAGCCTCAGCCTGGGCAAACTGAGGTGCTACTGGTTACAACTGCCAGTGAGGCATTACTACCATAGGAGGATATCCTTGTTTATATATACTGGTATTGGGGCGTTGACTGAAGACGAGCATTATGATTTCCACAACGAGGGACCCTAAGTGTGCCTATACTTATAATTTTGAGGCTTTTAGAGAGGGGGGCGGTTCAGGGGCAATGTGAGGAAGTATTATTTCACAGAGAGGGTAGTGGATGCATGGAACAGCCTTCCTGAGGAGGTTGTGGGGTCTAAAACTGTGGGAGAATTCAAGAATGCATGGGACAGACATAAGGCAATTCTTGTGGTGGGGTAGGAAGAAATAGGCTGTTGGTTAACTAGGATCTGCAGCCTATCCTGTAGGTAGGGAAATGGGCAGACTAGATGGGCCAAGCGGTCCTTATCTGCCATCAAAGTCTATGTTTCTATGTAACGAGGGAGGAGGGAGGGTGGGTACTTGAGAGTGAGTAAGGTGGGGGGTAGTTATTTGAATTCTGGGGTAAGGGTAATTGATAAGGTGGGGGAAGTGAGTGATTTGGGATTTGGCACCACTGGAGGGACAGGATTTCTTTACAATTACACATGCCTTATAATTGTTTAAATGATTTAGTGTTCTTTTATATGCCTTATTGTATCATTGTCCTACAATTCCTGTAGTTGTATGTACGCAAACTTTTTTTTTGTTCAGTCTTCTCTGTCGTTGCACTGTAACTGTTTACACTTAACTATTAATGTTTTATGATTTGTATTTTTTTGTTATTGCCCTGTTCATTTGTCTGCCCCTCCCATTCTTGCCTGTTGAATTGCTCTTTTCTGTTCTCCCAAGTCATACCTGTAAATATACATTCAGTTGTCTAGTGTCCTTACCTGGTTAACAAAAACAAAATAAATAAATACATTAATTAAAAAGGAAACCTCTCCAGGAGCTGGGGGAGGTTGGGTGTTAGAGGGTGGTTAGTGTGGGGGTGCCACACTTCCATACTATAGTCTCTGAACAAAATGCCCCCCAACATGCTTAAAAAAATCTGTAGTTTGTAAGGAAAAAAAGTATTCTGTTTCTACAGGATTACAATCAGAAGAAACCAAGTGAAATGCACCCTGTCAGACTTACTGCAGGCTCTGTCCCATACACTGTAATTTCAATGCAGTAATTAACATTTATTCGTCTGTGTTGCTAAATTGACAGTAAAACTGTATGAACATGAAATTATTAATGTCTTCATTTCTCTGTATTTTTGCCTTCATAACATGTTGGGGCTTTCCATAATCTTTCTCCTCCCTCCCCACATTTGGCTGACAAAAGGTTGAGAGACGTCTGGTCATGTCTGTCTTTTATTGGTTTCTTGTCAAGAACTGGGCAGAACGCATTAAGTTTGTACCCCAGATATATGGTTTCTGATTAGTTTGGGACTCGGCATGGAAGGAAAGGAGTTAAAATGTGCATGGATTGCTGTCAGATTACAACACTTATGAGAGGACTTTGTACCTTGTGAGTTCTTAACTAATTTGCCCAGAGCCACAAAATAAAAAGCAAGAACACTTGATTTACTCTTTAGCTGACCACGGTTGGGCACCAATTGCATAACTGTCATTTTCTGGATTTAGTGTGAATCTCCAGGCTTTTTCTGCAGTCTCAAAGCTTTGAGTCTTCCCAGCAAATGTCATGGTTTTAAATTGTTTTTATGACCAGGAATACTGATAAAAAACAAACAAACAAACCAGCGATCTATAATATGATAGCATATTCACAAAATTCAAAAGTGGACGCATTACAAAGGAATGTATAAATGAGGAATAGAAAGCACATATGGTATTTAGGAATATTCAGGAATTCATTGGGAATTTTGGGAACAATGATAGAGTAATATCTACAGCCCTTGAAATCCCTCTTCTCCTGTACCCATGTGTAACCAGGTCGCCATGGATGCTACAGTTACTACCCCTGCTTTCTGGACTGAAACAAGGTTGAGGGGCCTGAGCTCTGATTTTCCTGAAAGGGGGGTTTATTATCAACAAAAGATTAATTATTGTGATGCCTCCACCCAGAGATAAATTTAAGTGGGCCTGGTGACAAGATGGTATAACCTCCTGGGATGCTGTACCTCCCCACCTCCCCTCACAGTCACCCCACACATGGAATACCAGAAACCAGTGTAGAATTTCAATACATGTTCACTTATTGACTTTAGCTAATAACATACTCATACAAAATATGCTCACGAAACAGGTTTCAAAAGAATAACAACTAATTTATTAAACAGGGTAGGTACGTGAGGAGGAAAACAGGGATGCAGGATAAATAGCTAATAGTAACAATGGCCACCCCCCAACAGCAACACAAATAGTATAACCCACCTCCCAACTCGTACCAGTTTGCCCCCAGATAGCTAAAGAGAGTCTCAAATGTCCTTTCTGAGTGCCCAGCAGGTGAGTCAGTGCAGGCTCAATGAGGTGCAGCTGGTTGGCTGGCATTGGTGAACTTTTAAAAGACAAACGATAACTTTGGAGAAACTATGTACAACACTCCCAGTTGCAAGCAAGCCTTGAATTTACTCATGGTTCTGAAACTACCAGTCTCTGAGTCTGTTTCAGGCTGTATGTGGTACTTGCTGTCTGCAGCTCTGGGGGCTCTGAACCTGGATGCTGGTTGGGTCAGTCTCTTGTTTTTTCTGTAGCTTTCACGCTCTACTTATCTGCAAGTCTGGAAATGGGCCAGTCTAAGGGCCAGTGCCACACACCTCACCCACCCATCCAGGCATCCGACGCTTACGGTGAGATGATAGGCAGTGCATAGCTGTGACACTGCCCTGCCAATCCCCCAGCCTATCTGCTTGCTTGTCACTTCCTGGATCTTGGGAATACAACTTTCACTGCTTCCCCCACACTGCAGGCTGGCAGCTGTGGCACAAAAGTCCAACTGAAAGTAAAACCGTCATCTCCACTCTGCAGACTAACAAACATGGATCACTTCTTGCAGTAGATCTGGACTACCTCCCAGGTCTGTTGGCAGGTATCAGTCTCTCAGGCTCTTCTATGCTCAGGTTTTTAAATCACAAAAACAGCTCTTCAGTATTTACACTGGCTTTCCAGATATTGGAAAAAGTCAGGCACCCTCTGGGCTAGTGGCTGTGGAAACCCTAGGTAGGCCTGCAAACTTTAACTGACACTCAACTCAAGCCCTCCTCACTTGGGAGCAGCTCAAGACAGACTGCTCTGAGCTGAATCTGCCCCCTGGTCTCAAGAGATCAGATGCAGTGTCCCATGGGTCAATCAGACTGTCAGCACATAAAATTAACTTCTAGAATGTTCATTCGATTCCTGATTGGTTGGAAGAAAAGGCACCAAGAGACGGTCCTCTCTTTTTCCCAGAAGCCCTCTTTGTATAGTCCTATGGACTCCTGGATCTCCTATTGGCTATAGGCGGGGTCAAAGGTACAAAACAGTTTACACAATCTGAACTTTAAGTGTCTTTTGTAGGGCTTCTGAATTTTTTTTTTCTATATGTAGTTTTTGCAGCTTTTTCCCCCTGACCCGGGACCCCAGCGAACACGCCGCGTAATGCGTCTGCTGGATGGAACACACGCACAGCATGTACCGCTTGGCCCCTTCTGCTCCACCCCTAGCAACTGCCACCACTCCCTTCCGCCTACACTTCCCATTGGACATCCAACCAACGGGAGCAGAACTACCACCGGGCCAGCTGTTTCTGTATTGTTTTAAGAAATAATTGTGCTAGAGTTTAGTAGCAGCCCCTATGCCCTGTTGTCCCATGACAGAGTGGGGCTTGGAAGAGACTCCCCTGCCTGTTGCTAACACCATAGTGTTGTCCCCCAGCTGTCAGGAAGGGCATTCATTTACACAACAGCCTCGGCTGCTCTTAAAGTTACAGTGCCCTTAAGCACATAAAGTTTATTTTCTTTTCCCCCACTGAGTGCCTCTGGACCCCAACTTATGTGTTTGGAGTCCTAGGGGGGTCACAGCACATGAAGGAGACACTGGCTAGAGCCACCAGAGTGGCTTTAACATTGAGCGCCATAGCACTAGAAGGAATGCAAGCAGACGACAGCAGCTCACAAGTTCGAGCAGGAGCCAGTTTGAATGTGTGCTTTACAGAGCTGCCTGGCACCCTCTTGCTACACAGTGCTCTTAGCACTGTACCACTGAGCTGGTGGTTTTGTTTTAAATGCCCACTCCTCTGGTCCCCCACAACAATGCAGGCATGCAGGGGGCTGGCTGGAGTACACAAAGGGGGCACCACGGACCGGGACTGGTGGGACCAGGCAGCCAGGAGGCAGACCAGGTAAGCTTCACTTGTTGTGTGTGGGGAGTTACATACATTTTTGTTAGATAACACCCATGCAGCACTGATCACCAGCCCCGTACAACCACTGCTGGACTATATATGAGCGTCCCCCCCACAATGAAGCGGTAATAATGATACATTTTGCTGGACCATTCAGTCTGCACTTATTTTCCTTCTAAATAGCATAATACAGAAGATATTGCAGTTGACCTGACTGAGTATAATGTAGACTTCAAAACAACACAGTATAGTTTGGGAACACATTAGGCTATGAGCCCAGAGGATTGTGCAGTGTATTGCTATAAGCATTGTAGTCTTGTTTTTTCTTTCTATCATTCTATTTTTAAATTTTTCTAAGTTATCATCTCTAGGCTCATCCACCTCCCTCAGTCCTTGCCTGTCCTATAAATATCCCACCAAAGCCCCACAGGACCCTGTGTTCAAGAGGCAGCCTGTATGCCCTGGGTTGCAGCCTCTATATCAGTTCCTCAGCCAGTCCCCTCCTCACACAAACACACTGCTGTTTCTGGGATTTGTGTTGAACAGCAGTGGACCGAAAAAATGGGAATACTAGTTGATGCAAGGCAGCAGGTGTACTCAGTTAACCAATAAGGCATCTTTCAGGTTGTGCAATATTGTGGTATAATATAACGTCATTACCCCAGCAGTATACCCCATTCCCACTCTCCCTCCCCTTATCCTGTTCCCTTCAATTTGACTAGGAATGCCTGGTACCTCACACTCCTGATGTAATCAATTTGTATTAAGTATGCCATTACGTTATGTGTGTTACTGTACACTGTGTCTTTTGCATTATCATACTACTTTGCTTTCTACTTGTTATTATGTATTTATCCCCTTCCCCAGGACACATCTGGAAACAAGCTTTATGGCTCAGTATGTCTTTCTTGATAAATCTCTTAGATAAATAAATACACGTCACACCTTGGAAGGTGAGACACGAGGCAGCACTGAGTGCATTATATACGTAAGAAGTGAAGTTTTTCTCACAGTTCCACACACCCTGTAGTGCCTTATTGAGGTTATAAAATGGTTTACAAGACACTGGTTAGGCCCAATCTGGAGTACTGTGTGCAGTACTGGAGGCCGCACCTGCACGAGGACATTAACCACATTGAGGCAGTCCAGAGAAGAGCAACCAAAATGGTACAGGGACTGCATCAGAAAACATATGAGGACAGATTAACGGAACTCAATATGTATACCCTAGCCTAGAGCAAAGGAGGGAGAGAGGTGACATGATTGAAACATTCAAACACCTTAAGGGTATTAACAAGGTGAAAGAGTCTAACATGTTTCAGTATAAGAGAAATAGCAGGACAAGGGGACACAGCATGAGATTAGAGGAAGGCCGATTAAGGGGTAATGTGAGGAAATTCTTTTTCATAGAAAGGGTAGCGGATGCATGGAATGGCCTACCTCAGGAAGTGGTGGATATGAATACAGAGCAGGGCTTCAAACAGGCATGAGATAGGCATAAGGGAGCAATACAGATGAGTATGAATAGATAGGCCATTGACAGAGCAAATGCTGATGGCACATTCATAAGGTAGAAAAAAGAAATGGGCAGACTGGATGGGCCTTGCTGTCCTTATCTGCCATCAACGTCTATGTTTCTATGCTCCTTTGAGGAGGACTTACCCATTTTATGATGTCAGACAGGGGCCAGGTGTCAGTACCTCTGTTTCCTCTTCCTAATAGTTCTCCTCCTGTGACTGATGTCAGGAGGATAGATGTGGGATTAAGGACCATCCTTCCGTAATGACTCCAAAACTCCCTTGGACACCAGGGGGTAGTTGGTTGCAAGAGGAACACTGGAGACTTGAGCAGCTGTTCCACTACCTCCTGCCTCTGCAAGTTGGGGACCCTGGTCTTAGGAACTGAACCCGTTATCTCCCGTGTGGAAAAGTGGTCAACTTAACTGTTATGCCAGCAAAGTGGCCAGTATTCTAATTATTTAATCTTAGAATCTAAGATACAAGGTTCAGATGCATAAATCAAGGCACCTGACCTTAGATCTCAGAAAAGGCTCTGTACCCATCTAGAGTAAGAGCACTGTATGGGCAGGCAGGATGAGAGAGCAACGGTTTCCCGCTTAGAAGTTTGTAACGAGAAATATGGGAAGTTAAATTTAAAAGGATTCAAATTTGAATGTTGCATTTTTATTACAAATGTTTGTCTTTTTTAAGTTTATTGAATAAATCCAGTTTGACATGCAAGAGAAAGTTAAATGAGATAAAATCAGTTCTCTTGCCAGTATTGTTAAAAATGAATTACTCTCCTGTAAAATACAGCAGCTAAATGATAAAATAGAAATCCCAAGGCATGGAACAACAATTACAACCTCAACAGACTCATTAATAACATAAGAATAACCAATCAATATACAATACATGCCCAGAGACCTGCTTCCTCAAATCCATTTATAATAAATACACCATTGTCTAAGCATAGTGTAATCAAATCTAGATAAGTCAAGGATTCAAAACCCAAAACATCTGCTGGGGAATAATATAAGTATTACAGAGATGTTAAAAATTGTCTTTGAACCTGAATGAACTTGTACAGACATGATATTAAAATGAAGAAGACTGAAAAACCAGTGGGACAACATTTCTCCCAGTCCGATCACTCCATCTCTGACATCTCTGTCCTGGTTCTCAAAGGATATTTCAAAAATATACAACAAAGACAAGTGTTTGAGGTCAAACCTATGATTCTTCTGAATGTGGTTGATGATGGTATGAATGTGGACATTAGTTTCATGTCCCATTACACTATTTAAAGTGCTCCTGCTTCTTTCTTGTTTCAGGTACAACACATGGACAGATATTTGTTTTACATATTTCTAATATGCTTATTTATACAATGGGGGTGAGAGCTATTCCAGTGCAATAAATTCATATATTTTCACTGCAGTGAGATAAATGCTGACTGGAGTGAGATAAATGCTCACTGCAGTGAGATAAATGCTCATGACGTCAGTGGAGTGAGATATATCCATTTATTCTCACTCCACTGACGTCACCTAGTTAACCCTACAAAAAAACCCCTACAACCAATAAACAAATCAAGAAAACATGAATAAAACTCACCTGAAGCCCAGTAACACAATGTCAAACTCCTCCATATTCACGTGCTCTT
Organism: Neoceratodus forsteri; assembly: GCA_016271365.2. Classification (NCBI taxonomy): domain Eukaryota; kingdom Metazoa; phylum Chordata; order Ceratodontiformes; family Ceratodontidae; genus Neoceratodus; species Neoceratodus forsteri. The sequence goes on along the minus strand of CM057455.1, from coordinate 875,411,315 downwards.
ATTCAAAACCTAAACCTAAAATCTCCGGCAAAACAACTTTACTATCCTTATAGAAAGTAAAAAAAAGCCTGCTATTGAACTCATATACAAAAATGAAGAGAACTTGTAAATCAAACAACATTCTTCGAACAGAAACAAAAGCCTGCCAAACGAAACAAACAAGTATGACTAAATATATAAAAAAGACCTCAATGGAAAATGAAATTGTAGATCTATGTACACAGTTTGAACGTGACAAGGAACCCCTACTCGACCCTACAGAACACCTTATACCAGAAACCCAAGAACGACAAATGCACAGAAAACGCGATTTCCTAGATCCAGACTACATCGAAAAATACATTCACAGCACGAAAAATCGAAACACAACAAAAACAGAAACGGACCTCAAACATCTACAACAGTTTCTACTACAGGATTTAGAGATCACAACTCCCATTACTAAAATTGAACCAGAAGAACTGGATAGCCTGTTATGCCATTATTTTATAACGGCACAAAAAAGGATGGCGCTTGATTACGAACCCCTGACCATTCGCTCCTCGCTCTAAAGTATAGAGACATTTAAAAGAAAATGGATACTCGGAATCTCTCTCCACATCTTTAAAATTAAAACACGACAAGTCGATTATCTAAACAAAACATTTAAAACAAAAGGAATGGAAACAAACCATTTGCAGCAGATGACATCACAGATGAAATACTAACCAAATTATATGACAGCAATCTACTAGGACCTGACAATCCACAATCACTCATCAATTCCATGTGGTTAATTGTCAATTTATACTTGAATTAGAGGAAACTCTGAAGCTCAAACTTAAAATGGGGAGATGTAACTTTAAAAAAAGACAACCAAAACACAAATTACCTGGAATTCTCAACTGAAAGACAAACAAAAACCCGCAGTGGCTCAAACCCCAAAGACACAAGACTAATAAAACCACGAGCCTATGAAACCAGAGACCCTAAACGATGTCCTATAAAAATATACCTAACATACAGAGACAAACGACCTTACAAATGTAACACCCCAGATGCACCACTGTTTCTATCACTACATTACCCCATTAAAATACAGTCCCCATGTTGGTACAAAAACCAACCTCTAGGGATAAATACCATCGGGAAGATTGTAAAAACAATGATCCAGGAAGCGGGACTAGAAACTGACCGAAGACTCACAAACCATTCCATTCGGAAGCACCTGGTGCAAAAGCTGACGGATTCTGACATTGCCCCCACAGAAATAATACAAGTTTCTGGACACAAAAGCTTGAATCTCTCAACACATACTCCAAATTAAATGACAAAAGCAAAAATATCAGACTTACTGAGTAACCCAGTGAAAGATAGCGAAAAACCCTCTACTTCCAAACCTGAGTCTCACAGCACTCTGAACCTGAAACCTGGAACACCTGCTGCCTGTTACATGGATATGCTCCCAGCCTGCTTCAACAATCCAATCATTAACGCATCACATATTACATTTAACATAATACAAGGTATGCCAACTAACAACTCTCACTTATGACTACGTAGTTGAACAACACTAAACATTTTTTTTTTATCTCCACAGGACACCAATATCAACAGAAAGCCAGAAAAAGAGACAGAGACTTGACATCGGACTCTGATATGGACTAAACCGCAAACTACAAAATGAAACAGTCGGACACTACAATCAACACTCCCCATTAAACATTGATTTCCTGATTTTGCTAACTTCAAAATATTTACTTTAAAATAAAAGTTTAAATGACTTCTTGACATGCAGTTCCAAAAAATATACCCTTATCAGAACTCTGAGGTGAATAAAACCGCAAAACACTAACAAAAACTCATTATGTCTGCACAAAACATTTCCCCACAATAAATAAATAAATAAATCTAAATCTCACAAATTCCACCCCTCAAACACTACAACCAAATGAAATATACATACCATTATTTCAAAGACGCTCTCACCCCATTTGTATAAATAGCACACATGATGTCCATGTCGTGAGATATGGTAAATATTCTCACTCCTGCAGAGTGAGCTGTGCATTCTCACTCGTGCCTGCGGCACTCATGAGAATACAGAGCTCACTCTGCAGGAGTGAGAATATTTACCATATCTCACTCCTGCCCATCATGTATCCCCTATATATAAAATGGTTCTATCTAATCTATATAACATAGAAACATAGAATTTGACGGCAGATAAGGACCACTTGGCCCACCCAGTCTGCCCATTTCTCTACCTAATGGATAAGCTGCAGATCCTAGTTAACCAGCAGCCTACTTCTTTCTACCCCCACCCCCTAGAATTGCCTTATGGCTGTCCCATGCATGCTTGAATTCAGTCACTGTTTTTGACTCCACAACCTCCTCCGGAAGGCCGTTCCATGCATCCACAACCCTCTCTGTGAAAAAATACTTCCTTACATTACCTCTGAGCCGCCCCCATCTTCAAATTGTGCCCCCTTGTTCTTGCACACCTCTTTTTTTGAAAGATGCTACCCTCTTGGACTTTGTTGATTCCCTTGAGGTACTTGAAAGTTTCTATCATGTACCCCCTCTCCCTCCTTTCCTCGAGGCTATACATATTAAGCTCCTTTGTCTCTCTTCATATGTCTTCTGGTGCAGACCCTGCACCATTTTAGTTGCCCTCCTCTGGACAGCTTCCATCTTGTCTATGTCCTTGAGGAGATTGGGTCTCCAGAACTTCACACAGTACTCCAGATGGGGTCTCACCAGCTGTCTGTACAGAGGGATAACAACTTCCTGTTTTCTACTGGTGATGCCTCTCCCTATGCATCCCAGTATCCCCCCAGCCCTCCTTACTGCCCTCTCACATTGCTTGCCCACCTTTAAGTCATTTGATATTACTAACCCCAGGTCCCTTTCCATTTTTGTTGTTGTTAATATCTCACCCCCCATTGTGTACTCTTCCCCTTGGTTTTTGTTTCCCAGGTGCATTACCTTGCACTTCTTAGCATTAAATCTAAGCTGCCATACATTTGACCATTCCTCTAACCTTGACAAGTCCCTTCTCGTCCTTTCCACCCCACCTTGTGCATCAACTCTGTTGCAGATCTTTGTGTCATCTGCAATGTGTATTTATAGGTTTGATTTTAACTAGTGGGTGGTGATTTCTTGGGCTTTAGACTCACATATACAGAACTGATGTTTCAAGTGCTCGGCACATGTGCACATACACAAACACTCTCCAACGTCTCTTTAGTAAGACATTTAACATTAGATAATTTATAGACTTTCTACACTGCATAACATTCCACCATGTGACATTCGACCGACACACAACTACAGTTTCAAGGATGCTTTCTTATCTCTGTTTGATTGTGTTTCTTATCTGATTACTCCCCTAATCTGTCACATACATGTGCGAAATGTTGTTTTCTTTCTGATATTGGTATGGATACTTAAAAGAGAGCTCTTTTAAGAAACCTGTCATTTCCTTGTGAAGAACTATGTAGGTTCAAAGGCTTAAGGATTTTCTGTAAACCTATGTTGATCCAATAAAAGGTATCAAATCACCTATTGTGTGCATCTTACAGATGTTAAAAAGTCATTAAATCTTAAGGGGACTCCCAGAGGGATAATAAGTGGGTCGAGAGGTGGTTTCAGGCCATAGAAAGAAGATATCATTGAGGAGTCCCAAGATCATAGCCATGGGAGAGATTCCTTGGGTGTTAAAGGTGCATCATTGGTACCAAGGTTGCCAGAGTTCCAGGAATTCAGGTAGTTGAGGCCTGAGGACTGCTGTGATATGCTCCATTGTTTCTGTTTCCATTGAGCAAGTGTTGGGGAGCCGAGGCGACAGCCAGTATATTGTTAGGCATTTAAGGGCAGCTTACCTTAAGATTTGGCTCAGCTTAATTTTACTTGTAGGTACCTGAAGAAGGTCTGGAAAGCCTAAAATAAAATTACTGAAGGTAAAGGAGAACTGACAACCTAAAATTGCTTGCATGGAATCATAAATGGCCTGCCAATAAGGTAGTATTACTGGGCAATCCCAGAAAATATGGACATGTGAGCCTATCCCCCTACATTGCCTCCAACAGGCATCCGAGAGAGTGGCACCAAAATGTTTGGTAACCATTGGGGTTCAGAAGTATCTCACCAGAATCTTTCAGTTGTACTCTCCCCATGTCAGTGAGGAAGTGACAGCCCAGCCCCTCCACAGCCTTCTTTCCCAATGTTCTGGGGGTAAATAGTAACCCAGATTCCTCCTGTCACTTAATTTCCAAGGATTCTGTAGGTAGGTTATGTGATTTGCTAAGTAGGGTGTACAGACTAGTTATCAGTCTAATTTTAACATTAAGGGTCACCAGCCAGTAAAAGTGGTCTTTTAAGCCTAATTTCTGTCTTTTTATTTGAAGCAAGTGTTGCTGTTGCATTATAAAATGATAGACCTGATGAAACCAATAATGGTCTTCCCGTCACAAATGAAACTTGGTTTAGAGTTCTTGAAAGGACATACAGTGTTGCCCCAAAGTCAATTGTGCGAACCTGGTAAGGCCCCTGGCCTCCCAGTACCTGAAGCTCATATCTAATTGTGGAGGGAAAAAATCATCATGGTGTCTAATCAGTGTCATTGGGCCTATGGTATTCTTTCGGATGAGCCGTTAAACCGAGGTCCCATCTGCCTGGATTGGTGGTAGTTCAGGTGGACGTTAAAGATCCCATGGCACTTCCCAAAAAGAGTAGGGGAATTTTCCCGGTGTCCTGGCCAAATTTCCCACATTCACTAAAAATACCACCAACAGCTTAATCTGGTTCAAGCTCAGTTGGCATTCATCTGTATCCCCCTCCCCCGGGTCGTGCCTGAAAATAGGCAAGATTTGTCTAGTGCACTTACCCGGTCAACAAAAACTAAATAAATAAAAATAAACATCTTAATTTGAATACAATTTTAACTGTGTGTTTGGCCAGGGATTGCGGAATCCTGCAGAATTCCTTTCAGTAATACCCATGTAGGAATGGTCCATAAGAGATAGTACGGGAGGTCACCTGCCTCCATAAGATACCATCCAGCCTCCATACGCTGTTTAGCCCACAGTCCCAAGTATGCCCCTTGGGCTGCAAGGTAATATTTAAGAGAATCAGGCAAGCCCTCAGCTTTAGAAAGGTGTAGCAATTTTTTAGTCACCCTAGGGCATTTACCTAGCCAGACAAACCTGGACATTGCCATCAGCAAGTCATTCCAGTACGTCTGGGGGACTGGTCTGGTATAGGGAGAGTCTGAAAGAGGAAAGGTAATCAGAGGAGCATGTTCATTTTAATGGTTTGTACTCAACTGTAAAGAGTCAAGGGGAGAAGTCTGAGAGAGTTTAATAGTTCATGGTAGTTGTCCTGAAAGAGCCGAGTTATGTCTACCGACACAGTAATCTCCAAATAATTAAAACTATTATGAGTGGCCCAAGAGAAAGGAAAATTATGTTTGAATCCCAGTGGGGGATCCACTGAGAGTCATCGCTTCAGATTTGGTATGGTTGATTTTATAACCTGCTAGGGAGCCAAATTGAGCCAGAATGTCTAGTAAGAAGGGGAGAGAAGATGCGGGATCACCCAAAAAAACACAGGGTATCAGTTTGTCTTCTATAAGCTGCTTTTGGATTGTAGCAACTGGGAGATCCAGGGTAGAAGGTGACATGCTTTGACATGGTGATTGGGGGAGATAGCAGCCACTTGGCATATCGGCCTCCATGGTGACCAGCATGAAGGATAACTGGACAGTGGCTACAGATGCAGCTGTTTATCACACCCTTTTTGGTGGATGATTTGTGCTGCTAAGACAAGGTGAACAGGTTGATAGTGGCAAAAGGCTGATACAAGTTTTGTTCCAGTGAACAGGAACTTTGGAAACCTTGACTTTATTCTGGCAATGCAGTGAATGAAGCATATTCTCACTGGCTCATCCCACCCCAAGACAAAAGGATCCATTGCTAAGAGGAAGTATTCCGTTTGAGAACAAGAGATCCTCAAATCTGGTTGTTGCAACTTTGGTCAAGCATATATCACTACTGTTTATCTCATCACACAAACAAATACTGTGTTGTCCCCTGCTCTGATTGCTTAGGGTGTGGTCCGCCAGGGCAGTGACTTTCATCCAGCTGAAAGACAAGACAAACGGCTGGTTTCACTTTGAATTGTAATGGTGCTTTTTGGCATTGGTGGTTGCTGATGCAGTGGACAGTCCACACCCTTCTTCACAGAGAGCCTTTCCCACTACACTTTGTCTCTGTCATCTCAGGACTGACACATCACTGCTTTAAGAGTGTAATTTTTTTTTCTTTACATTCCCTCTTCACCTGGTTGCCCCATCACTGGTGGTGACCCCACGTGCCCCATCACCCACAAGCCCTGAGACTTACACCCTTACATGTAGTGCCCCACAGCTTACCAGTGTAGCAAAGTCCTCCAGGGCTCCCCACATCCCAAAGGATATGTGGCCTGGGTGTAGGTAGGGTGCCCAGTAGGCAGTGCAGGGCCTGTGGAGGGGACACCTCTTAATTCTGCTTTGCGTGACAGTGTTTTTCCTTTTTCTTCTTTAGCCCCAAGATGCCTAATGGGCAAGGACTGCAGAGGATGCAAGTAGGTAAGTGTGCATATGTCCCAGTCAGGAGGCTCCCACCCACCCACTTTTAGCTTCAGATGGTACTGCCACCTGTGGCAACCAGGTGGTATTAGTGTAGCGGAGCGCACAATCTTCCCTCCCTCCCCGGAGGAGGAGAGAGTCCTGAAGGATGCTCAATCCACTTTCCCCCATTTGGCCCCCAACGACTATGACTCACTTCCGAACCTGGGTTGTCCGCCTTGCAGGTGGAAGGGCCATCGCTGAACTGACAGGCCAGCTAAGAGTGTGATGTTGAAGGTAATAGAAGATGACCTTATGTTGATTAAAACTTTGCTTTTCTTTAGCATGTGATCCTACCAGGGGGAGTCACCTGGTCATTGCCTGAAGGCCCAAGCCTTCATTTTCATTTGTAAAGTTATACTACAGTACTGTTCACAGAAGAAAACTCGGCTACCCGATACAGCTGCAGGACATATCCAAAACCTTACACAGGTTAAAAACAGCTTTATTTAGCATAGCATGTCGTGAGTAGCACCCTCACCCTGACGTCAAAGTTTCATGTCTTACTGGTGCTTTTTCAAGACTCAGCACTTCATCACCATTCACAATATACTGTGTAGTGTGTCAGACTGAATCATGTGATCACTAAAAACCTGTATGTGTAAAGAATCTATAATCACTTAGAAGTGCTGAAAATATTATTTTGCTAAATACCTTAAGAAATAATCAAATGGGGGTAGGGGAAAGAATAAGTGAACATCAAAACAGTAATGCAAGAAAAATATTTGAAGTATAAGCTGAAGAACAGTAATAAGTATATAAATATTGTAAAAAAAATAGGTGCCAGTAGCCCAAGTATGACCCAGGTTTTGGTTATGTCCTGCAACTGTACCGGGTAGCCGCATTTTCTTCAGTGACCAGGTAATTCCTTTTGTTCTTGGCTTCGAGTGTGGACTTGATCCGCCATTCTGTCTGCATTACAGTACTGTGCCTTACCACCCCCACCCCCCCAAAAAAAAACTATGCTTGGGCCTTCCCTTTCCAAAATCCTGCTGACCGCCATGCCAGTTATCTTGGCTGTAAAGTTCAGCAAGTGCCTAAACCTGTTGAGTGTTCATAGAGCACAAAGTTTCTTTCCACATTGTTGGATCTGAGGGCTCTTCATCTGCCTGTTGTGAAATGCATGGAAAAACTGGAGCACACCGGTCAAAAATAAAGCAAAATTCTGAGTCTTTTGTTGGGGGGGTGAAATCAATATTTTTTAAACTGATTGACAACACTTAAAATCTCATTTGTTTTTATTTTGAGTTGAAACACGCTGCTGTTTATCTGTATGGGCTAAAGCTGGATCTGTTAAGTGTTTCAAACGATTAATCAATACCACACTTATGTACTGATATTGACAGCCAGGAGGCAGCGCAGAAGTTCTTGTAAACTAACCTTTCTTCAGGCATCACAGTTGAAGTAAATAGCAAAATGTCTTTTTTTGCTCTGCACCTGTAAAACTCTATCATTTTCAGGGAGTGGTAGTTCTAAGGATTTATACTGTGCTTTTCTTTGGGGTTATGATGTCTAGATTTAATGATAACGCAAACACACACACACACACACACACACACACACACACACCAAAGCTTGCATGATGCTTCATTTAATGGCTGTCTTGTTTTAGCCAGTAATATACCCCTTCACATTAGAGAAAGGTCAAAGTAATTTAACAAGGGTTTCCCACTTACACAGAAACTGAGAACAAGGACAGCAAAAGGTTTGAGCTCATCCAGCCTGTCCCAAGATTCCCTAACTTGGAATCTCTCTCTCTAGCATCCATTGTCCTCTAACAGCTTTTTCACTTCTGTGCCAACATGTGTAGGGTGGGTAACTGACCTATCTTAAAGTCAAAATGAGCCCTCTGCATTTTTAAGCTATATGCTTCTTTTCAGTTATTCTTCTTCAAGCATTTAGGTTTAGCCAGGATTTGGGTTACCGTGTGTTAAACTAACCTTAGGAGTAATGAGGCATAGCCAAGTGTCTTATGTCTCTAGGATTAAATCAGCAAAAGCAGCCTAATCCCTGCAGTTCATTAATGCCATTGAAAACAAATTTTAAAAATGTTTCTATATTTTGTGTAAACCTCCCCCACCATACTGTTTGGGGGGGGGCTTACCATAGAGCCCCGACTTCCCAGCCAGACTACTGCCAACTTTGCTGTTGCTCCCCAGGCCGCAGGACTGTGGCAAGAGGGACTGGGAGTGAAGAGGAGGCAGTATATCTTTGGCACCACCACACCAGCATGACTGCAGCACTAGCACCACATCAAAGGTTGGCTGCTTGCCACCCGCAAACTAGCATGATCAGTGCTCATAACATAGTGGGAATTTCCCACTACGAGCCCTTGACTGGACCAGACACAAATGTGATTGCATGCAGGATGACAGAGAGCACCAGCAGAAGGACATTTGGGGCCAGTGCTCCACAGCCAGGAAGGGTGTCACCATCTATGTGCATCCAGACACCATCAGCATGGCATTAGAGGTCAGGAATTGTACCACCAGCCAGTCGAGCTGCAGAGCTGGAATTGGAGCCACAATGAGCTCCTGGGACACCAGAGGAGTACAGGACTCCTGGCTTAAATTAAGGGCCAATCACCTGCCGAGTAACAGTTTTCTAGCCTGGCATCAAAATGATTGTTATCCCAGTGGACAGGTGGTAAGCTGTTATTCTCCAGTGAACAATGGGGGCTCTACAAGGACCCATTCAGTCTGCATGCACCTGCATTGAGGAGATAGGTGGAGCTGCTGAAAAGGAAGACAGCACATCTGTCAAAGACAGAAAGACAGCATCAGAAGTTTTTCTGTGGCTACAGAGATGGAGGCAATCATGTGCTAGTACAACACAAAAGGGAAAACTGCAGGCTGCAGCTGAGAGAGAGAGAGGCTTTGCTGTGCTTCAGTCCTGCCTGAAGTTGAATTGGGACCCCAGTTCATCTGGGAAACTGCCAGAACAGTATCGTAGCCAGCTGCTGGTTATTGTGATGTCTGTGGGACTGAGTGACTGGATGTGCTGGGTGGAGCAGATGTGCAGAGATTGCCTCAGGAGGAGTGTCCCTGTAATGTGGAGGTTTGGCGGCCGATGGCTAGAGGCAGGATAGGCGTGACCTGCATCAGAGAGACAGCCGAAGCCCTGCAACACTGAACAAAGTTACAGATGGGAGTGAGAGAGGAGCCAATAGAAAGAGTGACACCAGCCATAGAGGGACCAGATGCTTACTGTGCCATCACCCCTGGAGGGAGATCACCTTGTCTGGGAGAACTGTGAGTAAACTTGGGGCTTGCCCTGCAACAACCACCTTTGTGTATCATAGTTTGAGGAATTCAGTTACTGGACTAGGCCATCTGTTCGGGATTTACAAATACCCAATGTGAATTATAGAGCATTTGGGTTTAATTTGCAAGTATAGCTTTATTTGGTTAAGTGCACAACCACCATCAGTCACATGTAACATAATTAGACCTACACCGTTTCCATGGCTTGGTACCCTGTGAAGCAGCAGGAGCTCCTTAGTAGTACCTTAGGGTTAACACTGGTACCAGTGGGGAGAGGGTAGTGCCTCAGTACAGATGGACCAGAAAAGCAACCATACTGTGCGTGTGGGCTGCTACAAGGGTCAAGCCCTGGAGAGCACTTTAATCACAACCCAGGTAATAACCAGATATGACTGTGCTTAAGAGGGCACATGAAGTACAGCTGAGGGGAATACTTGTCTGCACCTAGGAGGACACAGAATGTACACTGGGCCTGGACAGGTGCTGAAGAACCAGCCAGTACTGTACACAACTATCTCACATTGTTTAATCCCCCTTTTTTGGCCTTGCAGTCCCTAAAGTTTCCTGTTCTTTTGTTTGAATTCCATGTCTGAATGATTCATATTAAAAGTGATACACTGCATGCTAATTGGGTTAGCTTTTATTGCAGTACATTGGTTTATGGCTGTGGTGATCCTGTGGGGAGGTGAGGAAGTACAGCATTCATGAGGCTGTACCATGATTATGTCAAGTCAGCTTAAAGCCTTCTCTGAGTGGAGGCACAATGAAATATATTTAAAGGAGTAGTACACCCAGAATTTGCAAAAACATATGTAGTGCAGAGTGTTTTGATCAGTATGTGTAGTCCTGGTGTGTCCTTCCCTCTGCCTGCTATTAGGAATTTTTCCTAAATTAGCCTGCTAGCTTTATGGTGGTTTTACGACTCCTGGGGATCTCCATTTCAATTAAGTGTATTGCTTTCCTTGTTTCTACACTGCATCTTGTCTCATGTGACAGCGATATAGCTGGGACCATAAGTTCAGTAGCACGCACTGCTTTACAATTAGTTCACAACAGTAGAGATGTCTATATTTTAAAACTATACAGAGTTCAGATTGGTGACTACTCTCAATTTAAAGGTCTTTTTGTTTTGAACAATTGTGACACTGGTTGTGTATGTGTAACTTGTATGGTTTTCAAGATATTTACATTTGTTGGGCATGTCTACTAGAGTGTTCACTCAGAAAGAAAAAAGTGTCAACTGTTTGCAAGTGCATCTGCACACAAATCAAACAAACCTAAATATCTCAGAAACTTTACAAGCTACACAAAAATGACCAGCAGCAAAGTTGTTCAGGACAAAGCTGTACTCTGTATAGCTTTTTTTAAAATATGGCCATCTAATTAACCAAATTTCCATTTTTTTAGAAAGTTTTCCACTTCAGATGGCAAATATTTTCTATAAGGAGTTTAGCTTCGTGACTACCTTCCTTGTAAAATTTACTTTGTCCTGAACAACTTTGCTGCTTGTTGTTTTTGTGTAGATTGTATAGTTTTCAAGATATTTAGATTTGTTTGGCATGTGTGCAGATGCACTTTTTTCTCTCCAAGGGAACACTCTAGGAGACATGCTAAACAAATGTAAATATCTTGAAAACCATTCCAGTTACACATAAACAACTAGTGTCACAATTGTTCACAACAAAAAGATCTTTACAATTAGGGTAGTCACTAAGCTGAACTCTGTACACTTTTTAAAATATAGCCATCTCTACTGTTGTGAACTAATTGTAAAGTAGTGATTGCTGCTGAATTTATGGTCCTGGCTACATCACTGACACATGAGTCAGGATGCATTGTGGGAACAAGGAAAGCAATAAACTTAGCTGAGATGGAGATCTGCAGGGGTCGTAAAACTGCCACAAAGCTACCAGGCAAATTTAGGAAAACCTCCTAATAGCAGACAGAGGGAAGGACACACTAGGACTTCACACACAAATGAAAACACTCTGCGCAACATATGTTTTTGCAAAATATTGGTGTACTACTCCTTTAAACATTGGAGGCAAATCCCCAAGCATGAGTTTATTGTCCCAGGTGCCTCAACCTTGTTTAAGCTCACAAGGACAAGGGTGGTAACCACAAGATTCATGGCAATCTGGATACATTTACTGTAAATTCAAATTGTACATGAGGGTTCCCAGCTGTTAACTTAGCCCTTAATAATGTGAATCAGCCAATCAGAATGCTGCATTTCCTGTCAATGTTTTATAATGTATGTTCACTGTAGTGTTGGAGGGTTTATATATGTATCTACTGTATATCATAATAGATGGGCAACTGTGAATTATAATATTATTACATATATAGAAACTGACCGAGAAGAGCAAATGGACCTAGACTAAAACAACTTAACCACGTGGTCCTAAACTGGCTTAGTCCCTTGGCCTCTACAAACTTATCCTAAATAAAAACTCTCTACTGAACACACAGTTCCTGCAGTCTGTCAATTACTAGATAAACTCCAGCTCAGTGTACTGTACCTATCCTAGACAACACAGTTATTTTGTAGCTGCTGCCTACAAGTGCTGTGTAACCTTTCCAGGTGTGTCATTGCTGTTTTGCCATATTGCATTGCCCTTTTTGCATTATTGTTTTTCTGTCCACTTTTGTAATTTTGCTGTAGCCATTCCCTGGGATCCATTGTGAAAGAAATGAGACATCTTAAGGGGTACTGTCATGGGGAACAAAAGTCAAAATAAACATTTCCATTATGGGATGCTGGTGACCTAATAAATCATGGAGTCAAGGCAGTTTTGTTTTGGATGGTTGCCTGTGGCTGACAGTGGGCATGGTCAGGATGGAAAAACTACAGATTTAAATTAGAGGCATGTGTTAAGAGAAACTTTGTGAGTTGGTCCAGAGACATAATTCCCTTATGAAGAACCTTGGCTGGGGTCTCTCTTGTGTTCAGTGTGCAGTTCTGGTCCTTATATCTGAGGAGGAATATTGTCACGATACAGAAAGTATGGAGGAGAGCAACCAAGATGGTTGACAGCTTGGAAAACATGACCTTATGAGGACCAGCCGACAGAACTGAGGCTGTTATCTATGGAAAAGAGAAAACTGGTTACATGGCACCACAGTTGCCTGTTTATTTTATGTAATGCATTTGTATGTTAGCTGTCAGTTTTGATCACAGTTGCATATACAGAGAATGGGTGTACAGGGAGATAACTGCAAACCATTTCTATGGTGTAAAGTCCCATCCATGTATCAAATATATATGAAATACAAAGTCACACATGACCCCACAATGCAAAGCATCATGGGCTGCATATGCAAATCACCACAGACTATTATGCTGGTTCAACTTTAAGCAGAAATGTATGGTGCTGAAAGGCCTCTCTCACAGTTTGCAGAGGGTGCCAACAGAAGACATAGACACGTGTTTCATCCTACCAGGAAAACAAAAAACTGTTTAAAAGACAAAGAACCTCTGTGTGAAAAACTTGTTCAGTGTGCAAACGTCACAACAGTGTGCTATGACCCAGCAACCCTGGAAAAAAGGACCACACCAAAAAGGCACCCAAACAAAATATTATCAGCTTTGTTACAAAACCTGAAACACACGGTTTTTAAAACAATGTTTACTGACTGGTGCAAAAAACTGGTGTGAGGTGTGCCTCAGGGTTGTCAACCCTAACACTCACCCATTCTCATGTACTCTACACATCTCAGCTTCTTTACTGATGGAATGGGTTGAGCGTTAGTGTTGACAACCCTAAGGCATACCCCACACCTGATTTGCGAAGATGCAGGAGAGGTCAAACCATAATGGGTGGAGGTGGGGTGTTACAGTTGGAAACCCTAACATCATGTTTCTCTGTTTCTTTCTAGTGCATTAACAAAGTTTTTTGTAATATATATATATATATATATATATATATAAATGTACACACAGACATATATATATATATATATATAGCTAGATAGATAATATATACATAAAGTATGGTAGGTAAGTGTAGTATACAGGGAAATAACCCATTGAAAGGCCTAATGCTGTCAGCATGCCACTAGAGTAAAACTTGAGTGGCTTATTTACCTCATAAGGCACCTGAGATAGGTTTATGCCCCCTGCATAGCCAACAACCTAGCATTTGTTTTACATCACGTATAAGAATAGTTATTAATTGATGATAATTTACGAGTGTATGAATTGGTTTTGCAGATGTGCACTACTGTATATCTGCACAGTGTTGGGCGCACAGACAAATGTGGTGTTGAGAATGCACACACATTGGTGTGAGCCTGAACAGGACATTAGGAGTGTCCTGCTGGTTGCTGCTACAAAAGGAGGTGGAACAGCTGCGAGTTTCCCCACTGTTTTCTGTAAACAAAATTGCTTATTAGGATTTTAGGAAGTATATTAAGATATTTAAAAGACAAAGAACCTCAGCTCAAAAGTACTAAGGCAAGGGTTATCCGGAAAGGGCAATATGTGTTGAGGTTCTTTGTCTGTTAGATTACTTTCCTATTTCGGGCTCCTCATGACTGAAACCAGTAAGACCAAATATGACTGGTTCTTCCTTCTCCTGGGCTGTTATAGATGAGGCACACTGTTGAGTCCTCAGAAGGACGGAACATGTGTTTGTGTTCTGTTTTCAGCCTTTGCAGATTGAGAGGGGCCATTTGGCACCATTCTCTACTGCATAAAGCAGAACCTGTCTATAATCTTTCCTGGCGAGTTGCACATTCTTCCCGTGATGCTTTGCATTTTAGGAGAATGTGTAATTTTACATGTCTTTATTCAGATGTTTATTTCATGAAGGGCTTTACAGACAGACCTCTAGACCGGGATCCTGCAGCAACAAGTGACTTAAAAACCTTGTGCTGAACCAGCAAGTTAGTGGCAGCCTTTTTTTGTTTTGTTTTAAGTTCTGGGCAGTATGTTATAGGTCCAAGCCAATGGATTCAAAAAGGTCAACAGCCTCCGGTGAGAGTGTACAAAATACCACACAGAGCCATATTGTAATTCATGTGAAGTCCTTAAATGTTATAAAATAGCTGAAAATAGAAGCACTTGTTCCCTCAGGCTTTTCACCACCATTTGATCTATTTTTTTGTTTGTTTTCGTCCATAAACCTTTTTCGAGGAGAGGAGAGGAAGTTTATCCTTTATTATCTCAGGGAATCTAGCTAGAGTATTACAGTATATAGCTGAGCATTGTTCTGTATAGAATTCCATCCCTTTCAAAATGCTGTTGTACCACAGTTCAGAGATCATGAAATGTGATTTTACCCTTCTGTGGTATAACAACATTCTGACACCTCTAGAGACTGCATGAGTCAGTTTTGTTTTGAAAGCAAAAGAACCGCCATGCACACATTTCACGTAGTGGACAAGGGACAGTGAAAGAGGTAACTGCAGTGGGAGGGCAGGGAGTTCAGCGACTTGAGGGTGCAGCAGTTTGCAGATTTTTTTTTTATCATACACAATAACAAATACAGGATGTGCAATTTTATGCACAGTCTGTGTTCTGCCACTTTGGGCTTCTGATTCCCATGTACTTCTCGAGCTTTGCTCTCGATGTCAGAGAAAATCAGAACCCCTGTGTGGCAGAACACACTGGTTGTGTATAGTTGCTCATCCAGTATTCTCTATATTCCATTCCTCTGATAGTGCTTGGTTATCCTAATAAAAGGAATACACATTTAGAAGGAAAAATTAGAAATTTAAAACATGAAAATGTTTAGACACGTAAACTCTGAATTGCTTCTGAAGTATTTTTTTTCAAAATCAAGTTTTTATTCAGAAGTTACTCTGGGTGACACTAGAGAGGGGAATAAATGCAGAAAATGTGTTCAGAAGACTCCATAGCTACCTCAAGAGAAAAGACATTTCAGGATATTCCTGCTCGGATAACAGGCAGGTGAAGGTGAGCTACATGGGCTGCATGGTGTTACACCTTCTTACTGTATATTCCACAGTGCTGTTCACTGTGGGGTTCCTTCCTGTCTAGTCAGGTGGATCGGCATCTTTGACAGGAGTTGCAACAACAGACAGAGCCATTGCTGCTAATTGCTATGTGTTTGCAGTCATTTTGTGTAGTCATCACTCAGGGCATTTGACAGTGGTGTCACAACATGACTAGACAGGAAAGAACCTGACACTGAGCACCACTGTACCTATGGCAGCCCAACTGAGATGCAACAACTTACTTATGGTGGGCCCAGTTCCACTCAAGTTCTCAGCTTGGAAATGAAGCACAAGAAGGCCAGCCATTTGAACTGGAATCTCTGGGTTTACAGTTCCATGCTGTGGCCACCTGGCCTCTTGTTTTACCAGAGACCCTATGCGAGAGATGGACAGTACAGTTGTTTAACATAGAAACATAGACAATGATAACAGAAAAAGGCCACTGGTCCATCCAGGCTGCCCATAAAACCCTAACAAACCTGGGACCTATTGTCCATATAGGGTTCTAATCCACACTCTCTGCCTTTATGTTCCCCGCTGTACTGCAGCCATCCTGAGCAGCCACTAAGCCCTTAACTCTGCTTCAGTCATGTTTGAAACCGTTGATGGTTTTGGTGCCCACCACATCAGCTGGCAGATTGTTTCACAGTTCCACCACCCTTTCTGTAAAATAATACTTTCTCACTTCCCTCTTGAACCTCCCCCCAGCCCCCATCAGCTTCCATTAATGCCTCTGTGTTCTTGATCCATAACTCATGCTAAATAGTTCCTTGCATTTTATTTTGTTCTTTCGTTTCAGGAACTTGATGGTCTCTGTCATATCTCTCCTCTCTCATCTGGCCTGCAGCGAGTGCATTTTCAGTGCCTTGAGCTGATCCTTGTAAGATCTGCCCTGCTGTCCCTGAATAATTTTGGCAAGCTTTAGTTTAAGGCAAGACTGGATACATTTCTGCTTACCAAGGGAATCACGGTTCATCCTCCCCACTCCCTGAAACTATGTATATCACACTACTATATATCACACTATCTCTGTTCTGTCTGCACTCACAGCCCATTCCTGTTACCTATCTAGAGTCATGTCAGTAAATCTACTTCTCAGCTCTGTCTCTTGCTTCATCATTAACTCACCCTGCTCAGATTTGTATCTGTATTACAACATGTCTTGCGCTGCCTGGATGTATTACCTTACTGTATTTTTGTACTATATTTACTGTATGCTAACTGTCCCTGAACTTATATTGTACTTGTTCCAAGTTTACTACATTGTATTTGCTACTTCATTGTATTTATTGTTTGCTGCATTGTATTTGCTACATTATTATATTGTGTATTGTAAATACTACGTTACTCTGTTTGGTACATGGGCATATTCTTGCCCAGATGAATACTGTTTGCTGTACATGTTGTATGTTGCTCCTTTATGCATCAGGACCTCCTTGAGAATGAGCCTGCTCAATGGAGTATTACCTGCAATAAACTTGAACAGGGCACCCTGGGTAGCAGAGTGGGTAGGGAATCATTACAAACTAGTATGTTTGCACAGCATATTTATTCATCCCAGCTTATGAGGTTATTCGGGGGGGGGGGGTGGACATGATTGACCTAGAGTCCCTACCATCCCTGACTTACTGTTTTACCAGATACCTATAGAGATATTGAAATCATGTTTAAAGAAGTATTGTGAAAAAGTCTAGTACTGTCTTGTATATTCTTTCTGAACATGGGGCATGAGATGGGGTTAGAAAGGGAATGGTGGAACCCTTGGTGGTCTCACCTTCTAGGCCTGTTGCCCTCTGAGTAACTTTAGGCTGCCTAGGGGGATACAACTGGTCCTTCCCATGAGTAGTCTGGTTGTCTCGGCTCAAACTGAAGCAGACAGCACTGTAAACTGTAGCATAAAGCAGTATACCTAGGTAAACCGAGAATGTGGTAAACATGCAGTTAGCGTTTCTCACAGCTAACTCATAGAAGTAACTCACTGAAACAAACCACCCTCCCACCTAAAGCGAGCCTCGCTGTCAGTGCCTTTACAAACTTTGTTTCCCATGTACCCTACTGCTGCACGTTTAAGGATCTGAACCTTCATGCCATCTCGTAATAACTACCATAGCCCTTCTGTAATAACCCTGTGCAAACATTGCTGAATTTAGATCCAAGTTTGAATCCTACAACTGCCACTTACTTTGTGTGACCCAGAGCAAGTCGAAGAAGAAGGGGAAGCATTTGTACAGAGATTTGTAGGTGTTGGTGTGACTCTGTTGGTGGCACATGCTGACACCGGAGTGCAGTACGAAGGGGTGCTGCACTGTCAGGGTGTGCCATCCTTCAGATGAGATGTTTGATCGAGATCCATCCTTCTCTTCACTGGTGTTGTCCTGGTAGCTGTCCAGGTGGAAGTATAAGAACCCAAAGCACTTTTCACAACAGTAGGAGATTTTTCCCTGGTGTCCTGGTCAGCATTCCCCTTCCCATAAAATTGGTGCATGTAGTAGTCCAAGGCTATGTGTCCGTGTTGATGTGCCAAATGTAGCTGCCGCTACACATTCAATTACTTCAAAGCCAGTCACTCATTCCTTGGGATACAGTGTGTATGAAAAGCATGATATAAATGCTGATTTTTCTTTTTCTTTCATACATATTGTATCCCAAAGTGCTTTACACGCATTGAGAGATGGGCAGTGAAGTGACTTTAGTTTAAACGAGTGATTTGGCACATCAGCACCCAAACACAGCCTTGGACAGTTGCATAAATAGTTTTATGGGAAGGAGAAATGTTGCCCAGGACACCAGGGAAAATCCTCAACTCTTGCAAAATGTGCCTTGTTTATTTATTTATTTTTTTTTACTTTCAGCTGGACACTCACCAGGACAGCACCAGAGATGGGCAGAAGGAACATTAGTTAAAGAGCTGCTGATGCCATAGTGCTACATTTGCACAATCCGAATAAGCATACCCCAGTAAATCTCATATCAGAAACTAGAGTTTTACATGACTTCATTTTAAAGTTATTAGCCATTTTGTAACCCTGATTGCACTACCTGTGCAATAAAAGCAGGAGTCGGTGAAGAGCTGATGGTGATGTCATCTAGGGACCTCACAGTCTAGTATTCCCTGTCAGCAAGCTTATAGGACCTGTTTCTCCAAAGTTTTAAAGATCATGTGCAACACTTGTCAAAAATAAACCAGGCAGCACCGTTCAAAAACATTGCTATAAAAACAGTATGTGTTTCAGGTTTTGTAATAAAGTTGACAAAATTGTATTATTTAATGCAGTTTTGGTGTGGTCCTTTTCTCCAGGGTTGCTGGATGCTGAGTCAGCATGCCTCCTGGCTGTTGAAGCCATGTGGAGTGCTACTGTACTGTGCCTGTTAGGAAGGTGTATTACTGCTAGTAAAGTAACGTTGGTAACTTCACTGCTGTTTGTCAGTGTCTGCTTTACAATATGTTTTAATAGGGGCCTTATATGTGTTAATTCCTGCTAGGGGTGGAAGTGTGGACTCTGGTAAAATGATTATATTAATTCAGAGTAGAACATAGATGAGCCTGAATGTAGGTAAAAACAGCCGGACAGGGAGAACACATTGTGCTGACTAAATTAAAATCAAATCAGACTTTATTTATAAAAAGTGCAATTCCCAAAATTGTTCAAAGCACTTGTACAACTGAGTCATTAAAACACAGAGAAGGTAAAATTAAAGCAATACCAGTTTAAAACCAGTATCATCAAATCTAAAAAGTTTTCCAAACTTATTAGTAGTCATATATATAAACTAAAACAAGGCGCTGTATCAGCATGTGGTCTAAAAGCAAAACAAAACGGTTATATTACATGCACACTGAAAACAGAGTTAAAAATCTACATTTCGACCTTAGGTCTTCTTCAGGAAATATCTAAAAGAGAAAAAAAAACAAAGTTATGTAAACTAATCACAGTTACTTAAAAATCATCTCAAAAGAGACTTAGGCCTTCAGATAAGTGACAGACAGGGACTGGTGAGAGCTCCTAACCATGCATATGGGAGTCCTTCTTTGTAATAAATTCAAAGAGGCTTTTTATAAATTTATACACAGTGGCCTGGATATTCAAACTGCGCCATTCTGAGGCGCAAGCCCTTGCGCTGCTCAAAATAGTTGCGCAGGGGTGTGGCCGGGGTGATATTCAAAGGAGTTGCGCTGTGCGCGCTCCTTTTGAATCAATCCCCAGCCACAGCACTTGGCGCGATGGCGCAGTGGAACTTGGCGCCACCGCAAGTTGCCAGAGATGAGCATTAAACTTCGCGGTGGCGAGTACCATTGGCGCCATGCGCAAATTTCCGATATTCAAAAGGTGACATGCAAATGGGGCCATAATTTATGCAAGGTACAGGGGGGGCCATTTGCATCTATTTATGGCCCCATTTGCATGCCATTTGCATGTAGGTGCGCCGATCCCCGAGGACTTGTGCCTGGCCACCCTGCCAGGCGGCAGCCGTCGGGGACCGACGCACAATGCAGCCCGATTGCGGGCATTACAGGTACATGTAACACCCCCCCACACGTACCCGAAGCCCGATCGCGGGCATGCGTGTATGAACCCCCAGTGCCCGATCGCGGGCAGAATGTAACCCCAACCCAAATATCTCCCCGGTGGTCCAGTGGATCGAAAGCCCGATCGCGGGCAGAATCATCACAAACCCTCCCAAACATCTCCCTGGTGTTCAGTGTCCCTCCACCCGCAAGCCCTCTTTCACCGCGCCGGCGGGCGACAGCATCCACGCTTGCCGCCTGCCCGCCGCGACTGACTGTCCAGTAGGTGCACGCTGATTGGTGCAGAGCTACAGTTACGGAGCCAGTAGCTCATACAGTACATGACAGTCCAGATTTGTGCACAAATCTGGACTGTCATGCACGGTATGGGGCTGCAAGCCCATTGGCTGGTAGCTCTGCACCACTGGGCGCAGCCCCTACCGACAGTCAGTCGGGCGGGCGCGGGCGGCAGGTGGTGGGATGCTGCGCCCGCTGCAGGGGAGCGGGTGAGGGCTTCTGGGGGTTTGTGATGATTCTGCCCGCGATCGGGCTTTACGTCCACTGACCACCGGGAGATATTTGGGTTGGGGTTTATTCTGCCCGCGATCGGGCAATTGAGGGGGGGTTCATACACGCTATGCCTGGGATCGGGCTTCGGATATGGGGGGGTTACATGTACCTGTACTGCCCGCGATCGGGCTGTGGAGATGTGGGCGGGGAGTCGAGCTACACTATGCCCGGCGATCGGGCTGGTGGGGGGGCACAGGAAAGAGTTGGGGCCAGCCAGTGGTGGCAGCTGCTGTGTTGCGCCTGCAATGCAGCAGCTCACCTGTGGGTGGCCCTCAACTTAAGCCTTTTCTTGGGCTCAAGGTTGTGCAGGCGCAGGTTGGGGTTGGCATGCACAACTCCTGCACAACCCGACTGAATATTGGGTCTCGCGAGGTTATGCATGATCCTCCCTCCTGTTGAGCATGCATTCATTTGCATTGCTCTCTTGCGCAACCTGATGCCAGTGGCGTAACTGCCTCCTGCTGAATATCGCAGAATGGCGCATTTTGGACTTGCGCATGCGCAACCCTTTTGAATATCCAGACCAGTGTATATAACCCACTGGTGATTGTTCACAAATACCACTCTGCAACGTCGCCTTACTGTGGAAGGTGCAAACAGGAGATGGGCAGCTATGTGCACTGTTTTTGGGCCTGTCCCCTTTTGCAATGCTTCTGTGGAACTCAGTGGCTGGGGAGATAGGGAGGATGTGGGGTAGAGTGATCCCGCTGAGCCCACTGACCTGTTTATTTGGAGTGGAGCTGGATACGGAGGGGGAATGGGACCCTCTCCCAAGATGGGTACGAATCTTATTGATCCTGGCCAGACATTGCATTCAAAACACTTGGGTATCCTGTGTCACTCCTACCGTGCAGAGCTGGCAAACACTTGCCTTACGTACATTAGCCTCGGAGAGACTAACCCTCCTTGTTAAGGACAAGCTTGAACAGTTTACAAGGGAATGGGCCCCCTTACTGGCAGACCTCTCACAATGTGAAAGTGCATCTCTATGGGATGGGATGGAGGCATAAGACTTGGGATAACCTTTTTTTTTTCCTGAATTTGGGCACTCGGGCACCATAGGAGTTAATTTGGCACCATAATTAGATAAATTTGTAGGTGTGGGAGTATTGTAATATTTGATATTTGTACTGTCAAGATTAGACTTCTGTTAGATGGACCTGTATTCATAATCTACGTGAATGTAAATATGCTTTGAAACTGAAATAAATCTTTAATGCAAAAAAAAAAAAAAAAAAAATAATAATCTCAGAAGACCTAAAAATAATCAGAGAAGGCCAAAATGAATAGATACATTTTAAGAGGAGTCTTAAAGCGCTGGACTTCTTGTAAGTTTTAAAAACAGGATGACCTTTCCCACCCTCAATGACAAGGAGATGGAATAATTATTTTAAAATGCCATTCTTAGAAATCGCCTCAGTTGAATTATAGGTGAGAATGATCTCAGCCTTTCATCACATCAGAAACTTATTCAGTGTGCAAACGTCACAACAGTGTGCTATGACCCAGCAACCCTGGAAAAAAGGACCACAACAAAAAGGCACCCAAACAAAATATTATCAGCTTTGTTACAAAACCTGAAACACACATAGTTTTTAAAGCAATGTCTACTTACTGATGCTGCCTGTTTTACTTGTGAAAACCGTTGCACACAATCTTTACAGCTTTGGAGAAACAGGTCCTATAAGCTTACTGAAAGGGAGTACTATTTATTTATTTAGTTGTTTAACCAGGAGTAGCACACTAAGCCGAAAGCTTTTTCACAGGAGCGACCTGGGAGCACAGGGAAGTTAAGTGACTTGCTCAGGGTCACACAGTATGCAAGTGGAAGCTGTGGGATTCAAACCCAGGTCTGGTCTGCTGGATGTCACCAGATTTGCAGTTCAGAGCCTTAAACCACTGTGCTATACTGCCTCCCCAAACTAGACTGTGAGATCCCGAGATGACATCATCATCAGTTCTTCACTGAAACAAGCTCTTTTGAACATGTAGTGAAATCAGGGTTACAAAATAGCTCATAACTTTAAAATGAAGTAACATAGAAATCTAGTTTTTGGTATGAGATTTACTGGGGGAATGCTTATTCTAATTCTGCAATGTAGCACTTTTGGCCAGATGGTGTCCGAAGGACGGCATACCCCAACAGTACAGCAACCCCCTAGTACTGCACATGGGTGCCAGCATTTATGGTTTAAGTCCAGTCCCATAAGGGACAAAAATGCATGACCTTCTGGCCCAAAGGCGGATGTGCTACCAATAGAGCCATGCTGACACCTTCACTTACCTGTGTTTTAAATTCCTTAACTTTCTTATTTATTTGTAATATTTGACCAGGAGAGACACACCAAGTTATGACAGCTCATTTTCAGGTGTGTCCTTGGAGTTGGGTTACATGGACCTGTTTTATTGAAAGGGTTGCTAGGATACCAGGGAAAATCCCCTACTCTTTCTGTGCTGTAAAAGTTCACTGATTATAATGTCTGTGTAACCCCTAGGTGGTGCTATCCCAAGAGCTACTACCCCTTCCTGCTTGGCTAGTAGCAAGTTAAGGGGCCTGGGTACTGAAATGGGTGCCTCCACTCGGAGGACAGGGTTGTTAGTAGCAAGCTTAACCTGGGTACAGCCTTCCAGGACACTGTAACCCTCCTCATTCCCCTGTAGTGGCCTAGACAATATGCAACAAACACTTTCACAGTAGCCCCTATTCAGCATACAAATCCCCATACTGTTTATACTTACCACCAGGGCTGGCTCCACCAGTTCGACCCTGGAGACCCCCTGTAAAACCAGGTTAGGCACAGCAAATAACAACAGTGCAGTGCTTTTGGTATAAACTGGAACCACAGTCAAATTAGATGCAAAAAGAGTTAGATCTGATTTATTCAGGGGACTTGAACAAGGGAGGGGCATAATCAGGTTGATTGATTCTATAACTCATCTAGTCAGGCAATTATGCATGCACTTTTTAGTCCCTCAACACAGTCTCACACACGCTGGGTACCCAGTTGGAAGTCAGGTGGGCTACTTGGAATGTTGCCCGGGGTAGGTCAGCGTCGCAGCTGGTTGGGGCCCTGTGATGAAAAGAAAAAGCATGCACAACCACACGCAATTTGTAATCCTGAGCCAGGAGGCTCAGTTTGTGATGAGTAAACAAAACAATTAAATCAGATGACACACTTTGATTGAGCTGTTGTTGCAGGGAGCTACCCTGGTTTTTACTCACGCAACCCAGTACAGGACACAGGATGGACGAAATGGAGACTGCAGGTTGATGCCTGGTTTGCCAAGAGAAGCAGGGCCCACATGAATCACCAAGGTGTTGTTTCTGTTTGAGGTGTTGAACAGGGGGCTGATCCCTTGGCGAGTCTCTCGTCGATGATGGTTTCTGTGCCCGAAGTAGCTGGCTGGGCCAGTATGGCAAGGCCCAGGCAGGATTGAACAGTTCGGATTTGAGTCTGGTAGTGCTGGATGCAACTTCCTGAAAGTGTGGCACATTTACACAGTGGGGAACCAAATTGCGACCCACTAACAACAAACAGCACATTTATAGTAAAGCAATCACCATACTACAATGAGGGTAGCTGTCTGGCCACAATATCAGTGTCTCTGAGCAAAACCGTGAATTCTGTGGTAAATGGATGTCCTGACATGCCGATCACGTTCAGCAAATCTTCGGTCTTCTTCAGGTTAAAATCTGATCACTCTTCAGTGGCTTTAACACACTCAAATTTAGATGCAGTCTGATAAATTCACCATCCCTCTCAAGGGACAGCAGACAGACAGGCCTAAACTCAGCCTTTCCACTAATTTCCCACGTGAACTATGCAGGAGCAGCTGCTCGAATCACTCGAGCTGTTTACTCTTCAAACTCTAACTCCAGACTGACACACACTGCAGCAGGCAGCTCAGGAATTTCCCTTCGATCCAAAAGGTTCTGGTTGGTTGATCCATCAGTCTGTCAAAGCAAGGGCTCCCCCTCCAGGTCCATTTAAGCGCCAAAGTGCAAAAACTACAATTCCTACAGAAATTTGCTCCCACAAGAACCCCAGGACAGACACCATTTTAGAGTCCCCAAAGGTACTGATTGGTCCCAATAGGCAGTCCAGAACCAAGATGGTAGGACAATACTGAAATGTCCATGCTGCAATGGAAGGCAGGTTAGACAAACTTATGATTAAAGTTCCAGGGCCTTACCCCCCCCCCCCTTTTGCTGCATTAAAGCCTGCACTTCTTTCAGATTAACTCTAATATTCTTACTTTTCATACTTTTTGAAGGGGCTCTTGGTTCTCATCATCCGGCTGAACCGTGATTAGGCCTGACCACTTCGGCAAAGTGACCACCTCCATCGGTCAGGTAAAAAGCATCACATTTTACGTGCCATATCAGAGCTGAGGTCTCCTTGCATTCTCTATATTTTTGAAGAGACAACTCTCTTGGCTTCATTACTTATAGTGTGCTCTGGCCAACAAAAGGCTCACAGGTGTTTAATAGGGAGCTTAACAATTAGAAGGCGGCCAAAATTCTCCTACATTCAAATCAGTACAAAAGGATTGCAAGCTCAACCCCTGTATTTACAATACAATTTAATGAATTTAGTGGGGTGGCTCCTGGTGTGTGACCAAACAGAAACATATGATTAAAGTTCCAGGCCCCCCCCTCCCTTTTTGCTGCATTAAAGCCTGCACTTTTTTCAAATTAACTCTAATATTCTTACTTTTCGGAGGGGCTCTTGGTTCTCATCATCCAGCTGAACCATAATTAGTCCTGACCACTTCGGCAAGTTATACAAGTGAGCAGTGCAGCACCGCATACTAACACGAGATGGACCGTGCAACGCCCGCCATGTTGCCTGCTGGCAGAGTTTACAAGTGTTGGAGCGAGTAAGTGCAAACACTTAATTTTTTATTTTTATTGCCAAAGCTAAATCAGGCAGTCAGGTTTTGGGGGCTTTACATAAGTACTGTTCTCCTTTTAAAATAAAAAAAAACAAACTCTGCTACGCTTAGTTTGATTTTGCTTCTAATAAAAATTCCCCTATGCTTACTGTAAGTTCCATGGGATCTTTAACTTCCACTGGACAGTCACCGGAGATGGACAAAAGGGACCTCAGTTTAACGTCTGATTCAAAGGACAGCATCTGAACACTACAGCACTCCCTAGTGCTGCACTTCAGTATCATTATTGGGTGTTAGCCCAAGTTCCTGGTATGTTGCTTGAAACTATGATCGCCTGGCCCCAGAGCAGTATGCTACCTACTGAACCAATGACACTGGCAATGTCACTGTCTTGCTTTCCTTATTACAATTATTTTTAGATAGCCTTTCATTGTCATATCCTTGATGGCGGCAGTAATTAAGTTATATGTGGTCCAACACTGGAAGGATGGTCAGCCGTATGGGTATAAACATTGGGTGAGAGATCTCATTGGGGCTTTAGACAGAATTAAGAGGCATTTACATTCAGAGGGGAGGAAAGGGTTATATGCTAAAAGATGGGTGTCACTAGAGGCGATATACTCCCAGCAGGAGGTAGATGCCCGGATGCAGGTCTGTCTGTTGGGCTTTGATTAGCTTGAGGAATCTGGGATAGAACATGTAAAGAATACTAGAAATACTAGTAAAGGTTGGGGGACTTGATGGAGGATGGTCTGGGAAGTGGCTGGGACTTAGAATGTAAATAATAGCCAGGGGCCTGCTAGATATATTGGGGGATGGGGACTCTCTCTCTTTCCAGGGGACACAGAGGGGCGTTACCTTTAACTAAGGGGGAACTTAGCATGAAAGAAGGTTGGGAAGTATTCTCTGGGCGGCAGATAACTTTTAGGGAGTAAGGGGAAAGAGGGTGCTTTATAAGCAGCCTGGGGATCTTAACTTAAGGTGTTGAGGCAGTAAGCTTGGAGTAGGTTGAGAGGGGTAATGTTTCCTCTGTGTATGTAAATAGTTAAGTGGTACATAGTTTACACAGTCAGTTTTGGATTGTGTACCCCGGTGTAACCAGGTCTATGTTTGTCTGTCTGTATGTTTGTTAATTGGAAAATGAATACAGATGTGTTAAAAAAAAAAAATAGATAGCCTTTCATAATCTGATATGTTGTAATTACAATTTGTCTTGTGCCCTGTAACAAGATAACTACTCAAGTGTCCATTTACTGCCATCCTGGGACCCTCACAAAACAAGGTGCTCTCACCTCACAAAGCTATCATAAAGAGCAAAATTTAAAATGGTACTGTCCTTTGCCTGTAATTGTTAGCCCTGGAATGAATAAGCATGTAGTGCAAATTATCCTTGGATCCCCAAGCAAATACAGCTACCTCCAGGTTGTTACTCAGGGCAAGGTATTGGCAGACAAAAGTAAGAAATATATCAATGCACTGTCTGCCCCAAGGATATTAGTTTCCAGTGCCATGATTCTCTCACTATATAAAGCCTAGTAAATTCAGCACTCCATTTACAAAAAGAGTTCTTCCTTCCTAATAAGTATTCAGTATACAGAGCTGACAAGAGGAACACAATGACTGGTCCCAAATTAAAACAAGTAATACCTGTGATCGGTATTGGTTTAGAAGCCAAAGCATAGCAGTGCTATGGGGAACCAGGTTATGTAAGTAGAACCAGGGCCCAAGTAGTGCAATTAAGAGAAATCTGCCAGAAGGAAAATATACTGCAGTTTTTAGTATCCTCACCTGACGAGCTGCTGATTGCAACCCAGACTGCCAAGATTCTGTGATTACCCTCAGGTTCTCCGCGCTAAATGACAGTACGGGTCTCTCGCTTTCTCTGTCTCACTCTCTGTCTCTCTCTTCCAGCTTGGATGTTGAGACTGTTAGACTTGCTAATAGCTGTCAGTTCCACTCGAGTCTCTGCTCACTCTTTCAGTCCCGAGAGCCCACCTGCTCTGCCAGGCCCAGATGGAAACTGGTACTTCTCAAGCTGAGCTGTTTAGCTCTGCACACCTAGCATCATCTGGCCTGTGTCTTTCTGAGCCACCTGCTATGCCCACAGTGCTTTCATCCACAGACGGTGCCCACTGAGCTAGAGGACCCTCCTGCTGGAACAATATACATTTAATTTACTTTAATCACAGTATTTAAGAGTCAAGGCTAACCAAGGCCAGAGTCTTAAATGCTGCCCATAACTTGGCACAGGCTGATGGCGAGTTGATTGTGACTGGATTTCATAAGGCACTGAAGCTAAAATAAACTGCTGCAAATGTTAACTGGGCCTTAGGGAACAGCCTTAGACCATAAATGTTCAGTACTCCATTATAGATTTATCTTGGGGTGAGTAGCTTTATATCTTTTTGGACAATTTGTGCAATTCAGTTTATATATTATCTTACTATTGTTTCTTAAGCTAAGGTTAAACTTATTACTATAATGTATTTATTTAGTGTTTGGTAATCTGGTAAGATACACATTTTAAGTATGGTAAGAAGGTTGTGGGTTCTAGTCGCACACTGGGACTGAACTCATACCATAAGTGGTGGTGCCCAGGTGCAGTACTAGGGGGATGCTGTACTTGCAGAGCGAGATGAGACATTAAACCAAGATCTTGTCTGCCTGTTCTGGTGGATGTTCAGATAGATGTTAATGATTCCCTATACAGTGGGCATCCAAAATAAAGAAGTCTCATTGGTCAAACATATTTATTTAGTTTTTGTTGACCGGGTAAGTGCACTAGACAAATTCTGCCTATTTTCAGGCACGACCCAGGGGAAGGGGATACAGATGAATGCCAACTGACCTTAAACCAGATTAAGCTGTTGGTGGTATTTTTAGTGAATGGGTGGAAATTTGGCCAGGGAACCGGGGAAATTCCCCTACTCTTTTCGAGAAGTGCCATGGGATCTTTAACATCCACCTGAACTACTACCAGAACAGGCAGATGGGACCTCAGTTTAACATCTCATCCGAAAGACAGTGCCTCAGGAGTGCAGCACCCCCTTCATGCTGCACTACAGTGTCAGTATTGGGATTTAACCCAAGTGCCTTGTGTGGGATAGAACCCACAGCCTTCTGATCTCCCGGCCTCAGAGGCGAGTGTGCTACCTGCTGAGCCACTGACACTGACCATATCATGTGACCTTGCATTAAATCTGTTCCATACACAGTCATCCTGGTTCTAAACCACATTATTATAAGGCAGAGAAATTACAAGCAATCTGATTGGCTGTCATGGTTCTAAGAGGGTTACATTAACCCACGTTAAACTGTCATGTACAGCCTGATAACCAGTGCATGTTTTTTAAAATTCAATAGTGGAAGAAGTTCCAGTTCAGTGTAACAAACTCAAAAGTTAAAACAAAATTGGCTGTTCCTAACACCCATAGTGTAATGAAAATTTATGAAATAATGAACTTTGTTTATAAAACAGAGAGTAAGTGTTGTGTATGTTTCAATTTAGTATGGAGTGTGAACTGTAACAGGGATTGGAATAGACATACCACAAGCACTACCTGATCTGACATCTGCACCGTGGTCTGACATAGACTACAGGTTGTCTTCCTCTATCATTACAAAAAAAAAAGAGTAAATAGGCAGCACTGTTACTTAGAAATTCACTGGTCTAGATGTTTGACAACCAATCCAATTATGTTTCTGATGGCTAGACAGTCTGCAGCATATGAAGCAGTCACACTGCAGCTGTCAGCACAGGTAGCGGTCGCACTTCCGCGCACTCGATCTCTGTTATTGTTGACAAATTTAAACTGGAGCTGAACATGATCACAACCAAGCTGTACCACTTTCTGATTGTTTAAATAGGGTAAAGAGATAAACTTTCATGACTACAAGATTAATTGTAGTAACGGGGAATGAAGTTAACCCCGCTTCAGCTGACAGTTATTTACTTCCGCCTTTGGCGAGATTCGATTTTTTTTTTTTAGGCAGCTTCCATTTGCTGTCAGATATTAAAGGCCATGCCAATCTGTCCCAGAACATGCATTTCTTTTTTTTTTAAATGATCATTGTAAGTGCTATGTTCCACAGTTTGAAATTATGTACTCTGCTAGTGAGCGTGCGCATAACTAAGTTCAGCTGCTCACTTGACTGCAATGTGCAGTCCCAATTTTAAAACTGTCAAAAATAGCATTCAGTGAAACATCCTCACTCCCCCAGCACACACCTTACCCACTTCTTTGACAGTTCCAGTTACCTGCACTGTGCTGTATCCAGCGGTTTTCTAGTCATCTTGTGTGATTAGGGAATATTAAATTCACAATGTTCCCCACAACACATTAGCAAGGACGACTGCTATTTTCTAAATGTGTTTTAAACACAGAGCCATAGCTATACTGACTCACTCAAGAAAGGTAGTAATGAGCTGTCATCTATTATAGCAGACAATGAGTGTGTTACTGACCTGCTTAAAATAGCAAACATTTTCAATACTTATTTTTGTTCTGTTTTTTCTAGTGAAGTACAACAGGAATAAAATTCCTTAAATATAAAAACAATTGGGACTCATACCTTTACTGAGGAGGAAATTGTATCCCAGATAAACAAACTAAAAGATAACAGTGTACCAGGTATCGACAACATAATGACCCCCATGTTAAAACTCATGAAAGAACAAATCTGGTTACCATTGAAATTATCATATGAAAAATCCTTGAATTATAATCTAATCCCACATAATTGGAAAGCATCAAGAGTAACTCCAATTTTCAAAAAAGGAAATAAATCAAATGTATCAAACTATATGCCAGTAAGCCTCACTGCTATTCCCTGTAAAATCTTAGAATCACTTATAAAAAACAGAATGAATGAGAAACTTAAAACTAGTCCCCTGTTTGATCAAAATCAACATGGATTTAGACAGGGGCAATCTTGTATGACCAACTTGCTTTTACGACAGTGTTAATCAAATGTTAGACAATGGTATACTGGTGGACGTAGTCTTATTTGATTTTTGTAAGGTCTTTGATCTTGTTCCACATTGGGCAATCAATAGTAAACTTTCTAAATATGGAATTGATACTCATATTATTGACTGGATAGACAACTGGATGCAGGACAGAACACAAATAGTTTCTATAAGAGGATTCCTTTCAACTCAGGGAAGAGTCAGGAGCGGAGTACCACAGGGATCTGTAATCATGCTATTAATATTCCACATTTTTATAGCAGATCTGGATGAAAACATAATGAGCACTGTAGCCAAATGTGCAGATGACACAAAGCTATGTAGTCCCTGTGGAACAGACGAACGTATTGAAGTCATACAAAATGACATAAATACAGTTGTACAGTGGACTGACTCCTGGGTATGAGATTAAATATTGATAAATGTTGCATCATTCACATGGGAATTCATAACCCTCATCAAGGCAAAAATATGGGACTTCAGAGGAGCTGACTTTGATAAGATGGCCAACAGAGTTAAGATAGCCCTGGCAAAAAGAAATAGAGGTGAGGGGGTACAGGCAAAGTGGTCAAGCATGAAAGGTGCAGTGCTTGAAGCAACATCCTGTTGTATTAGTGAGAAAAGGAAGTGCAAAAGAAGAAGGAAACCACTTTGGTTCTCAAACACTGTAGCAGAAAAGGTCAGAGCCAAAAGGCTGGCCTTCAGGAAATATAAGGGAACGCAGCAGGATGAAGATAGGGAGGCATACCAAACTTCCCTAAGGGAAGCAGGGAAGGCAGTACGGCAGGCAAAGGCCCAAACAGAGGAAACACTAGCACAAACAGTAAAAGAAGGTGACAAGACTTTCTATAGATACATTAGTGAAAGGAGAAAGTCCAGAGGGGGGTGTTGCTAAGATCAAAGGGGATAAGGAGGCGTGTGAGGAGGAGGACCGTGTAAAAGCATCTATCCTAAATAGATACTTCTGCTCAGTATATACTGAAGAGAAGGTAGGGCAGGGCCCACAGCTTTGCACCATGGACACAGGGGGGAGGGAGGTGTGCACTAGTCCCTTCACAAAAGAAAGGGTCCTACAAGAGCTTGATAGGCTCAGGGTGGACAAGGCAATGGGACCTGATGGCATACATCCCAGGGAACTAAAGGAGCTAAGGGTGGAACTAACAGAGCCATTATCAGAACTGTTTAATGAGTCTCTGAGCACAGGAGAGGTCTCAGAAGACTGGAGAAGGGCTCATGTGATCCCGCTCCACAAGAGTTGTAGCAGGGAGGAGGCAGGGAACTACAGACCAGTCAGTCTTACCTCAGTAGTGGGCAAGATTATAGAGACACTTCTTAAGGAAAGGATAGTGCAACACCTGGAATTCATAGGAGCATAGGCTTACAAAAGGAAGGTCCTGTCAAACTAATCTCATAGATTTCTTTGACTGGGTAACCAGAGTGGTGGACCAAGGGGGAGCAGTTGATGTTGCCTACCTTGACTTCAGCAAAGCTTTCGATACTGTTTGGAAGATTGATTAATAAGCTGGGTAGGCTCGGGGTGGGTAGGACGTTGGTCAACTGGGTAGCAAACTGGTTGATGGGCAGAAAACAGAGAGTGGTGGTAAACGGTATACAGTCCGAAGAGATGCAAGTCACAAGTGGGATACCTCAGGGATCAGTCCTGGGGCCAGTCCTCTTCAATATCTTTATCAGTGAGATTGCAGATGGACTGGAGGGTAAGGTTTGTCTGTTTGCAGATGACACCAAGATCTGCAACAGAGTAGATGATCCAGATGGGGTGGGCAGAATTAGAAAAGATCTGGATAAACTAGCAAACTGGTCGGAAGAGTGGCAACTGGGGTTTAACACAAAGAAGTGCAAGATCATGCACATAGGGAAGAGAAACCCTGAGGCCACCTATAGGCTGGGAAGGGAGTTGCTGGCAGTCACAAAGGAGGAAAGAGACTTGGGCATCATCGTCATCATCGATGACCTGAAATCATCCAAGCAGACCTCTAAAGCAATAGGTTAGGCTAGAGGGATGTTGGGGTGTATTAGTAGGAGTATCACAAGTCGGAAGAGGGAGGTAATAATCCCTCTTTACAAGACACTGGTTAGGCCCCATCTGGAGTACTGTGTGTAGTACTGGAGGCCACACCTTCACGAGGACATTAACCAAGTTGAGGCAGTTCAGAGAAAGGCAACCAAAATGGTGGAGAGACTGCATCAGAAAACATATGAGGACAGATTAATGGAGCTCAATATGTATGCCCTAAAGCAAAGGAGGGAGGGAGGTGATATGATTGAAACATTCAAACACCTTAAGGGCATTAACAAGGTGAAAGAGTCTAACATGTTTCAGTATAAGAAAAATAGCAGGACAAGAGGACACAGCATGAGATTAGAGGGAGGCCGATTAAGGGGTAATGTGAGGAAGTTCTTTTTCACAGGTGGATGCATGGAACGGCCTACCTCAGGAAGTGGTGGACATGAATACAGTGCAGGGCTACAAACAGGCATGGGATAGGCATAAGGGAGCAATACAGATGAATATGAATATTTATTTATTTATTTAGTTAGTTTTTGTTGACCGGGTAAGTGCACTAGACAAATCCTGCCTATTTTCAGGCTCGACCGGGGATACAGATGACTGCCAACTGACCTTGAACCAGATTAAGCTGTTGGCTGTTGAATAGATGGGCCGTTGACAGAGCAAAGGCTTATGGTACATTCATAAGGTAGAAAAATAAATGTACAGACTAGATGGGCCTCGAGGTCCTTATCTGCCGTCAACTTCTATGTTTCTATCACATTTATACACTCATGAACGATGCCCTTCCCTCAAAATGTTCAGGAAACGATCTAGGAGTTATCATTGACTGTAACCTCAGTTTTTAAGACTAGTGTCATTCAGTCATTTCTAGGGCGACTAAAACTACCATGGCAATCAAAAGAAACATTAAGAGCAAAAAAGCAGATGTCCTTTTGCCATTATATCAGTCCTATGTTAGGCAAATAATTGATTATGGTAGCCAGATATGGAGACCCTATACAAAAGTAGAAATTAATAAATTAGAAAATATTCAAAGGCGTTACACCAAATCCATTTCAACTCTGAAGGATCTTGATCATAAAGATAGACTAGCTAAACTAAGACTTGTGACATCTGTTGTGAAAACTGGTGACATCCAGCAGACCAGACGTGGGTTTGAATCCCAAAGCTTCCACTTGCATACTGTGTGACCCTGAGCAAGTCACTTAACTTCCCTGTGCTCCCAGGTTGCACCTGTAAAAAAGCTTTCAGCTTAGTGTGTCTCACCTGGTTAAATAACTAAAAAAACAAACAAACTAAGACTGGATACATTAGAACTAAAGAGACACAGAGGAGATTTACTACTGTATTATGACATCCTGAATGATCCACTACTCATGACAGAATTAAATATAGAATATAAAAATGACAAACAAGGAACATAAGGACATCCACTACAAATTAAAGTAGGAAGATTTCGTACAAATAAATGAAAATATTTTTATACATTAAGAGTGGCAAATTTGTGGAACAGATTACCTTTGAGCATGATATCCAGTCAAAGTAAAAATCAGTTCAGAATTATCTAGACATGTATATTACCAGTGGTGGTTAAGATCCCCCAGGATCAGTACCTCATTATCCCCGTCTTGGAACCAACAGAGTCAAGAAGGGAAGATAGACCCAGTACACCCCCATGGGAGGATTGTAGATAAACACAATGTGTAGCTTCTTTGTATTCCCTAGTAACAACACAGTGTGCAGCAGCTCACAAGAGGACTGCTCTGGCTGAAGGCCGGCCAACACTGACAGGTTAAGGTGACTCCTAAAGTAGACCAGAATACCACCCCCCCCCTTTCCCTGGACTGTCCTGCCTGACAAGAGCAAAGCCAGGGAGCGCACAAGCTGAGTCTGGGGTGGAGGGTTTAAACCAGGTTTCAGTTATCCCAAGGATGTCAGGCTTATAATGGGTAGCCCAGGCAAGGAGCTCCGCCAGGTTAGGCAGAAGGCTACGGACATTAAGGTGAGCAATTCTCAGTCCATTGCCAGTCTGCCAGCCCACAGGAGAGGAGAAGGCTTGGCAGAGTGGCCCAGGATTCAATTCCACATCCCCTGCAAGGACTAGACTAACCAAAATTAGCCAAAGGAGAGATCTCAAAGTGGGAGAGCCCACCCTGGTGGATGGCCTATGACCATGACACTTGACCACAATGACAGGACATAGAAAGCTCTGCAGATTAAGGCAGCCGATCGGCCAGGCAGACTGTCTGTTGCAGGCTATGAGGTTAGAAAAGGTAAAATCCATCTCTTCTAGTAGACCCAGAGAGATCTCGGAGTGTCCGGGGGGCATGGTCTACAATAAGAAGAGGGAGGAATATTGCAGACAGTAGTCCAATGGTGAGGACACAGGGGAAAGGGATGGGCTCAGCCCTACCCATCCAATGTTTAAGAGCCCCCGTGACATGTACACCTTCTACTGAACCAGACCAATCAGCCACAAGAGCCTAGCAGAACAGTAGGAGATAGGGCCATCCAGCCCCCACTAGGTCACCCTGAGCGCCCAGAAGAGCGAGCAGATAGGCGGGCAGCTAGACCTGCAGCCGTCAAACCCACCCAGAACAGAGTACCACAGGACTACCAATCTCCATCCTAGATGCTCCCTGTCCCAGCAGATTTCATACAGAATACAGCAAACAGATCTGAGAATAAACTAGCAACAGCCTCTAGTTGGGAAGTAAGAAAATGATCACCTTGGCAGACATTAAGACAATGATATCTACATAAAACACAGTGGCTAATACCCACAGTAGCTACAAGCTCTGTAGTCCTCAGATTGACGGGCAAGGAAAGTTCTACTGCAAAGATCTGCTCCCCCCAAAAGATCAGACCAGACAGTGGGGAAAACAGAGTAAACAGCAGCCACCATGGGATATGAAGAATGGATTATTCACCTTCGAGTTCAGTCATAATAAGAGACAGCCCTCAGAGCCAGAAGAACCAGCCAATCCCACAACTAACAAATAAAAGAACATTCAGGTGGATGTGGCTTAGGTATTTAAGGAGGAAGGAACGGTGGGTGGGCGGGAATTGAAACCCTTCAGATCAGCCACCACTGCTCCTGCCAGCAGCTCCAAACTCCCGCGAGGGAAACAGGCAGCAACAACACTACTCCAAAACTGCCAGCGCAGTTTCCAGCCCAGTCCATGCTCCTTTCGCAGTCACCCTCCTAGTTAATGAATTTCCTGCAACACAGCAGGGGCACTTCTGATGGAACACGCCTTCGCCTGACAGGAGGACAGCCCACTCTAGTTACCAAGTCAGCCACCCTAAGACGACGGTCGATCTATAGCGGCGGTAACGGTGGGGAGGGTGACCCACCAAGCAGAGGCCACCCTCCCACCCTCACTCACTGTAGCAGAGGACAAGCAAGTCCGCCACTGGGCACTCCGCTCACCCTTACAGTAGTTCAGAGTAACGTCACAGCAGGCTGGGACCAACAGGTGCAGAAGTAGTCAATTCAAAAAAAGGCACCAAGAGAAAATGAAGAACAAAGGAATGTAGAACACCAGTCCAGGGATGATATCATTTGCAGTGGGCGGAAGGACTATTTTATCATAAATGCACACAAATAAGTCTGTTGTTTCTACATATAAATATGCTTTTCCCAACTGTAAAAAGTAAATAAAAAAAGAGCACATTTTATAAGCACAAAGAGCCCATTTTATAGGCACAATAAGACACTCCAGGGTTGTGCATGGAAAAGATTTTACCACACGTCCAGGGGCTGAAGGCACTCGTCCTGTGGCCTCGTGCCTCATTATACCCCTGGGCATGCGGCAAAATCTGTTCCATGCACACCTCATCGTGGTTATTGCTTATATGACACATCTCGAGATGAGTAGGGGAATTTCTTCTGGAACCTGCTACCCTCCTCTCTCCATTTTTCCACCTCCCCCATCTACCATAGGCACCACCCCCACCTGTTCCCAGCATTCCCCTCTCTAATTCCTCCCCTGTTGGAGCCCCTACCATCCCTCTTGTTGGACCTCTTCCTGGGTTCTACCTCAGCGGGTGTCAGGCTCCTGTGTCTTCTACATCTACAGTGTTATTTATTCCCCCAGCTTTTGTCTCTTAATGTGCACATCAAAGCGGCACATTGTACTATTGTTTCAGTTCAGGTTATTTATTTTTTTATGTGCATTTGTAATGTGTTTACTTGTACACTGTTGGTACTTTACTTTGTACTAAATCATTAATACTGTTTATAAAATGGGCCTCCAAAATAAAGAAGTCTCATTGGTCAAAATATATCATGTGACCGTATATTAAATCTCTTTCATGCACAGTCATCCTGGTCCTAAACCACATCACACAATGAGCAAATCAGTTCTCCTACAACCAGAACTATCTTCCATCAGTCCCCCCTACAACCAGAGCTATCTTCTATCAAAAACATGGCTGCTACCTTTATACTGTAAAAAAAAAAAAAACTTCAACTGGGCCCTAAAAATAAAACTACCTTAAATAAAAAAATAAAACAAATTAATTAAATGTTGTTTCCATGAGCATCACATTTTCCTTACACACATAAGCAAATTAGAAACATTAAGTATTATTTATAGTTTTCATTATAACTGTTTCTTTGCTGACAATGAAAAGTCCCCCTTCTTTCTTTACCTGCTGATCACAGAAATCTCTTCTGCTTGCCTTGACAGTGAGATAATTGAGTCTCTGGCTGTAGAAGAGGCCTTTATAATGTATGGTGGAACATTGTTTTCCTTAAAAATCTAGCGTCTTACAATGTTGTTGTACCCTCGATGTAACATCAAGATGTTGTTATACCATTGTGGGTACATCACATCTATGGTATAACAACATAGAATGCATTCACGCATGCGCGATATGCTCACCTCGGTGCTTCCTGAACCAGCCGCGGTGAATAAAACAAAACTTAAGTAAGGATCCATCCTCTTTTTTTTTATTAATTTTTTATGTGGACCATACACTATAAAAGATAATGTATGGTCCACTATCGGAAACAAAGCATATGTTGCCACCTCGAGGTTGCCAAGCCGACCAAAACCTCTCGAGCTTCACTCTCGAGGTTTAAACAGTCACCATGGCAACCTCTTGGTGGCAACATATGCTTGTTACCGATAGCTGCTCATACATTATCCTCTATGTTGTGTGTGTGTGTGTGTGTGTGTGTACAGTATGTTAGAAGAGGAACATTCTGCCAGTGGAACTGAGCAGAATTTTGGGAATCCATGTATTCCAAGGTAAACATTCCATGATAAATATTCCGTATCTTAATGCCAGCAAAGGACAGACTTTGTCCAGCAGTAATACGATGACTTCATCAATTACATCATTTACAGTGGACAGAAGGACTATTTTACCATAAATGCACACAAGTAAATCTATTGTTTCTACATATAACCATGCTTTTCCCAACTGTAAAAAGTAGGAAAAAAAAAGAGCCCATTTTATAAGCACAGTAAGACACTCCGGGAGTGTGCATGGAACAGATTTTACTGCACGTCCAAGGGCTGAAGGCACTTGGTCTGTGGCCTTGTGCCTCACTACGCCCCTGGGCGTGTGGTAAAATCTGTTCGATGCACACCCTGTCATGTCTTACGTATGCCTTTATTTATTTCCCTTTCCCCCAGGTTGCACCTGGAAACGAGCCATGGCTCAGTGTGCTTTTCCTGGTTAACAATTTTTAAATGAATAACTACATAAATAAATAATTTCCCCAGTGTCCTGGCCAAATTTCATTAAAAATACCACCAACAGCTTAATCTGGTTCATTTGATTTGCATCTCTATCCCCCTCCCCAAGACAAGGTTGAAAGTAAGCAGTATTGTCTAGCCCTCCTTTCCCATTCAACAAAAGCTAAATAAAATAAAGTACTCCAGGAAATAAAATGCTGATTTTCAGACGTACAGATTACACTTCACATAAAATATAAGTCGGTGCCCCAGATATTGATACCTTTAATTTATCTGTTATGTAGCTGCCGTATTGTAACTGCTGTCTGTTAGGATTGTTCTGCCCCAGGATGTTACTGCAAGTGGGAGTGATTAGTCAGTTCCCCTTTCCTGATGAACAAAAACAAAATGAGATTAATTACAAGTAACTAGAGTTGTGGATGCTTACAGTAGCACTGGAGTGCTTCCACTGCTGATCATAGTAGCCTTTATTTGATCGACAGAAGTGTCATTACAATATGCCACAGCTGCTAGTTTGGCTGCATACTAGAACTGAATAAGTAGCTTAAGCTGAGGTCAACTCAGGATAAAGAATGGGAAAATAATGACAACAATAGAGTTTCAAAATAGCATTATTTCATACGCCAATCAGTGATTATCTGGTTAGAGTACTGTGCTTGGACCATTTAACGCTTACATCACAAGCCACTTTTGTGCTGCAGACTTCTATACATATTCTAAATTCCTATAAATTCATAATCTACTGGCAGCAGCCTAAGACGTCTGTTCCATTAGTTGCAATAAACAACACTGCTCTTACAGCTACTTTGGACCAACCTCACAAAAAATGGCTTGTCAGAGCCCGTTTCTAAAATGTGAACACCAGTATCCATTGTGCATTTCTGTACTCGTGTGCATGTGTGTTTTTACATTATGTGTGAAAGTCTCTGGGTTTATGGGCTCTTGATTAAAATTAGGATGCTGCTTGCCTTCACTGTCAGTACACTGGTATCTGCTGTAAAGGGCAAATACATTCTCATCTCTTTTTTTTTTTTGCTCCCCAGCTCCGGGCTGGCCTCTCCTTTGGGCCTACCTATGCCCTTCGCTGCCATAGTGCCCTGATGCAGCCACCCATCACCCCATATTGCAGCCCCCGGGAAACCTGG
The DNA here is from genome assembly GCA_016271365.2 of Neoceratodus forsteri. Taxonomy (NCBI): domain Eukaryota; kingdom Metazoa; phylum Chordata; order Ceratodontiformes; family Ceratodontidae; genus Neoceratodus; species Neoceratodus forsteri. The sequence goes on along the minus strand of CM057455.1, from coordinate 875,371,615 downwards.
CGTAACCCTTCACCAGATGGGTCCCTCTCCTCTGAGGGGGAAGGCGCCGGTGGGGCAGGCCAGCACACTTATTCTTGGCTCAGGTGCTGCTGAGGTGGTCCGTGGACTGCTCAGGGTCTTGTGGCAGTGGGAGCTGGCTACCATCATCCGGTTGACCGTGGAGCTCGTTTCTCGTTTGCTCCCCAGGGGTGTGGCATGCCACTAATGGCAAGGCATGCGCCAATGTTCACCACGCCCCATTAGTCATTGGGACCCAGTGTATTGCCGTACTCCCAGCCTCTGCCAGGGGTCAGCAAGCACCAGGTCGCCTCCCTGCCCCCCAAGAGAAGTCAAGCAGTCATCCGATGCTCAAGCCCTCTCCCCAGCCATCCCTCCAGCATCCCGGGTCCATTCCTGAATCTGGTTCGCTGGCATCGCAAGCGGAAATTAATCGCAGCCGACGGGCCAGCTATTCTCATCTCTTTTAATTCTTCTTCTTCTTTAGAATCAAGATCCAAAATGGGTTTGACGTGGCTGAGAATGAAGGCACTGTAGGGCATAACTTCATATAAAAAAGGTGATGTTTAAAGGGTCACAATCAAGCCCCAAGGATGATTTTTGCCCTAATAAACTAAACTAGGGTGAGTGTACTAGACATAGGTTGTATTGCTATATAAAATATAGTTAATATAAGGTACAGTTTATTAAAACAAGCTTTCTTTTTAAATTTAAAATAGTTCAATAGGACTCTGTTGTTCACATCACAAACCAGGAGGTAGTGTGCTCTGGCAGTTACAGGAGTCTGGTGATGGGCAGGAGCTGCTAACTCCTTGAATAGCAACAAGAAATGCCAAAAAGAAGCCAGGCACTCACACACTTTCTGTCAGCTCATATAGTGGCCAGCCAAGGAGATGAGATGAGGGCTGTGCTGGTTGCCATACTGGAAGTCTCAACACATCCCCAGACGACCTGGTTGGGGGGGGGGGTTATGACAGGTGGTGTTCTCTGTGCAGGCAGGGCAGGTGGGGGGGAACTGGACCACCAGTGATCACTGTTACATGTGTTGACGGGTATTCGGGGTGATGGGGTACCACTGGACACCAGGGCGGTCTGTATCATTGTACATGGGTGCTGGGATGTGGGGGTGCCATTAGACACCAGGGATAGGACAAAGTACACCAGACAGCTGTTTGGGAGATGAGTGGTGCCACTAGACACCAGGGATATGGAACAGGTGTTTGGAGGTGCCACTAGACGCTAGGGATAGAAACAAGTACACAGGATGGGTGGTCGGGTGCTACTAGACACTAGGGTAGGACAAAGTACACAGGATGGCTGTTTGGGGGTAGGGGGTCACTAGATACCAGGGCTAGGACATAGTACACAGGACAGCTATTCGGGGGGAGGGAGATGTCACTAGACACCAGGGATAGGATGGAGTACATGGGACGGCTGTTCAGGAGGTGGGAGTGCCATTAGACATCAGTGATACAGAACAATAAATGGGATGAGAGTTTGGGGTGTGCCACTAGACACCAGGGGTATGTAACAATACATTCTAGCACACACATGATGGGTGCTAAGGGTCTGCAGCACACTACGCAGATAAGCCTATAATGGGCATGCAAATGGCCCTTTAGTGCCTTGCATGCCCAATGGTCTCATTTGCATGTTGTAGCTGACTATAGCCCACAAGGATACCGGCGCTATCCATTCCAGGGAGCACTATTATCTGGCGGCTGGATACAGCCCAGGTCCTGTTGGGGCAGCACAATGTCAGGTAGCGCTCTGCCAACACAGACCGCTATTCAATTGAATAGCACTGGCCCACTATTTGACTGAAGATAGTAGCCACTGGATCAGACAGAGGTGCGGCGCAAGCCTTTGCACCATGCTTGCACCTCCCATTGACTATCCAGCCCACATTGTATAGGTAAATAATACATTTTTCAGAGGTTGGAAGGTGAAGAGTATAAGAGCAGGTATTTGATTAGTTCAGGGAAATGACTAGCTGCAGATGCAGTTTTTGAGAGGACAGACAGTAGGAGAGATTTGAGTGAGTAAAGAGAGGATGAGAGAGGGAGAGGGAGATTATTTCACTTCCTTCACTTTCCATTTAAAAAAATATATGGCTAATATTTGAAACCTGTGATTTTTGGCGGGGTTTAAATTGTGCCCCAGATATGCAGTTTTTTTTTTTGTTTGTTTTTTTAACTTTGATTTTTATTGAGTTTCAGTTTTGAATACAGTGAGGCAAAAAACATGAGATATAGCTTATGCAAGTTACATTTATCATATACGTAGAGTTATGCACAAAATTTCTGAGATACTGTACATTCATTAAATAATTATTCTTTTGATTAAAGTGGAGATCTATTGTCTTTGATATAGTTTGGATTAGAGGTGGTGCTGTATCATCAATAGCACAAAAGGGGAACATTAAATAAATAACCCCAATAAAAACTACTCTGAGGGTCTCTTCTCGGCCCATCCAACTCCCCATAGTTGTACCTTTCAGCATTGTTATGGGATAAAAAGGGGATCCTACGAAGAAATGTAGAAAACCCATTTTCGCCATCTAAGTTTAAAATGGTCCCCACTGTTCAGCCCTCTAGAGATGAGCCTCTCCATAGTGTAGATTTCGCCAATGACCGTAAACCAATCCTGTAGACAGGGAGGATGACTGCGACCCCATTGGTGAGTGATCGTCTTTTTAGCTGCAAGAATATAGGTGACAAGAAGAGACCCTCTAGTAATGTGGAAGCCCTCAGGTGGAACAGTACCATCTCAGGAGTAAGTACTGCCTCTTCTCCCAACTCCCTAAGTGCCCCAGTGATCTCCTGCTAAAACTGTCTCAACCGTGGGCAAGACCCTAAGACATGGGTATGACCTGCCATATTTTCACCGCATTCCCTCCAGCATCTTCCAATGGGCCCACCTATAAATTTAGCTAATTTTGCTGGGCTGTTAAAAAAAATCTGTTCCTTGCCTTCCAGGAGAATTATCTCCAGTAGGGGGCATCAGGGACCCTGAGAGAGAGTCTTGTGTATTTTCCCCAATCTTCCTCTGAGGCTGGAATAGCAAGTTCTTTATTCCAGACCTCTAAGATCGTCCTGGTTGACTCCCTGGACAACTCTTGTAGTCCTTGTACGCCAATCCAATAAAATGGGGCCACAGTTCACCATTTAAAGTGGTTACAAAGAGGTGTAGCAACAGGGGGAAGGGGCACAGTAGAATGCTTCTGTGTGGCCCTTTCTGCGCTAGACATTCTCTGATTTGTATGTATATTTGGTAGTCTCCCTGTTGTAAGTCATATAATTCCTGTCACTTAGCAAAAAGAATAACTCCCTGTGTGTCTAATACTTGAAAAATAAACGAGAGGCCTCTCCTGTGCCAGTCACTTATTGCCTAAGTCACCTGGGGAGACAGGGATCCCACCTCAGACCGTAAAACCCTTAAAAAATAACAAACCGTCTCTAACTCTGGGGAGGATCGAAGCGTATACCACACCTCTAAATTAGATTGTATCCCCTCAAAGTGAGCCTGCACCCCTGTAGGTAGGGCACTCAGAGAATAGAGAACCTCTAAGAACATCCTGCACTTGATTTAGGGCTAGATCCAATGTCTTCTAAGGGAGATTATATGCCGGGTTGCCCCAGTGCATGATTCTAGTTAGCACTATGGCCTGTGCATATTTAAGTAAACTAGGAAGGCCTATCCTTGCGGAGCTATAATATGGTCCAAATAATTCGAGGCTTTTTACCCATTCAAATAAACCTGGCTAGGATTCTTATTCCATGAAGTAAAATATACAGAAGTGGGGAAAATGGGTATTGTTTGAAATAAGTACCGCAGTCTAGGTAAATTGTTCATACGAATGAGATCTATCCTAGAGTAAAAGGGAGATGAAGTTGGGACCATTCATGGATATCACTTTCTATCTTTTGGGCGAGGGGCTCATAGTTTATTAGAGTAATATTTTGGAAAAGATTTACCCCTAAATACTTTATTTTCGTGCTGCACCATCTAAATGGTAATTGAGTTTTCAAATTGATTGGAAGGGGTAAAATTAAATGTTAGGACCTCCGTCTTAGAAGAATTTATTTTATATCCAGAGACTCGAGCAAATGTCTCTAATAGTTTCCATAATGCAGGGAGGGATGATTCGGGGTCTAGCAGAGAAAGTAGGATGTCATCTGGGTAGAGGGCCAGTTTTCAACTACGCTCCCCAACCTTCAGATATGCTGGCTTTGGTGTTTTGGGAGCAAACATTTTTAAAGAAGCATTATTTGCTGGTTGGTAGAAAATTTCATCCTATACATTTTTAGCAAAATTAATTTCTGATGTACAATAGTTAGATTCATTATGAGTGTATTTCTAATTTTCTCAGACATTTATAAAACAGCTTTTCTAGCTAATTTTGTATTAATTAATTAATTAAAGGTGGCCACCACTCACAATTTTTACAAATCTGTTCAGAGAAGGTTATCTGTTTTATGTTAATTTTACAAGAGAGGGCAAGTGAAACAGCTCAAGTCAGTGTGCTCTCTTCTGCTTGTTGTTCTACAGGTGCCCTGCCTGTTTTTTTGGGGGGCTTTATTCTTGTTTTTGGTGCCTAATCCTCCATTAGCTCAGCCCCCAGCTTCCCCGATCCCTGCTCACCCCTGAGACTTACCTTTGGCTGGTGATCCTCCCAGGGTGGAGCACCAAGCAGGTGTGCCCCCAATGGCAACTGACATCAGGGTTTCTGGCAAGCCTGTTACTGATGGTGTTCCTTCCTGGCTTACCCCCCACCCCAGGGCTGGGCCGCGGTGACGGGACGTGCCCAACAGAGGCCTGAACTCTGTCACCAGCTAAGTGCTGCAGCATGCGCAACTGGACCAGGAATCTTGGGGTCATCAGCGGAGCCGGCATTTTATGCGCTTTTGTCCCCAGGAAGTGTGGCGTACAGTGATGTAAGGTGCTGTAGCACTGACATCCGGCACACCTCCCCAATAGCTCAGCTTCGTCACTGCTCAGGGGTCGATCAAGTGCTGATTGCTAACCCACCCTCCTCCCAAAGGGGGAGAGCACTGTATGGGATTCTCAGTCCTCCTCCACCCAGCTGGCCCTCCAGCCCTCGGTCCATTCCCAAATCTTGAGCATTGGTGTCGAGGCAGAAACCCAACCACTGTGCTTGGGGGCAGGTGCTCTGCCTGTTATTGGATTGTGCAATAATTTCTGTGCACATTTTGTCATTTGCACACAATATTTGGCACTTCAGTAAACCTTATGAATTTAAATCTGTCGCTTTTTCTTGCTTTCAAATTTCAATAAGTGATGCTTTCGCTGGGACTGTTATGGATAGGTGCCCTCATCATCCTCAGAAACACTAGTTGTACATTTATTTATTTAGTTAGTTATTTATTTATGTATGCATGTAATTTGAAAACTGGTAAGAGGGGGCACACTGAGCGAAGGCTCATTTCTAGGTGTGACCTGGACGGAGGGGAATGGTGGAAGAACAGCAGCACAATACATAGAAGCAAAATGTCTGAACTATATAGGTAAAACTAAAAGTGATACAAAGTTAGAATGAATAGTAAACAGTTGTATGTGCAGAGAATAAAGTGTGGTACAGTTCAATGAGAATGCCTAGCGTGCATATTCTGAAGTGGCAGCAATCCTTGGTGGATGAGAACAATATTGACAACATGCAGTTGACCTGAGGAGCAAGTCACTGCCTGACCTCATAATGGAGGGAGAAAACTGTGGTGGTGTGGAAGTTGAACCAAGGCAGGAGTGGGGATTCTGCTGGCTGCTTTCCAGGATGGTTAAGGCTCGGCCATATGGTATAAGGAAGAAGGGTAACAGAAACAATTGGGGAGGGTTTGAAGTTTCAACTGGTGCCTGATTGAGCCTGTGGATGGGGAGAAGCAGAGGACATAGGGGAGTTGGTGCCAGAGTGAGGGATGCTGATAAGAGAAGGCAGACTGCACAGCACAGGACTGGGAGTGAGGAGTGGTAAAAAGTGCAGTGGTCACTGGAATGGAGGGAACAGGAAGCAGGGGCGAGTTGGGAGAGGAGAGTGGGAAGGTAAGAGGGAAAGGAACCAAACCAGTATTTGGGTATGAAGGAGGCACATTGAGCCTAATGATGAGAGGGCAGAGTGAGGATGGATAGGGGTGAATACACTGAACACTGGCGGGTGCAAGGGGGAGGAGTTTGTAGCAACACATGTGAAGGTGTTTCATAAGGGACCCGTCTGGAAAGAGAATTGGAAGGAACAGTGCCATAGACAACATCTACATAGTTAAAGACAGGGAGCACCATTTTGGTAACAAGCTCCTTGCAAATATGCAGAGATAGGCAGTTTTGTTATGGTACAGAGCACCAAGTTTGGGATGGAGTTTTGCATGGATCGCATTGAGGTGGGCTGAGAAGTCGAGCTTACTGTCTAGCCACACTCCAAGATACTTGAACACCTGAACTACTTCAAGAAGCATGCCATCCAGAATGGTGAAGACGTGGGGAGGGGCAGTGAGTCTGGCCAGTTTCTGACTGGTACCAAAGGTCATGGACACCTTTTTTGTAGTGCTGGCTTTGAATTGGCTTGATTGGAAACAGTGCAGAATGTTGTTGAAGTCCTGCTGGAGCAGATCTTCCATAGCTGCAGTGGAAAAACTGGAGGTCAAGACGACTGTGTCATCTGCATACATGTGGATATGCAGGTTGGCTCAGGCAAAGGAGGGGTCATTCAGGAAGATGGAGAAAAGGATAGGAACCAGGATGGAGCCCTGTGGGACCCCAGCCTGGGTAGGAAGGGGAGGTGACAGGGCGCCTCCTACCTGTACCGATTGTTGTTGGCCCATTAAGTAGGAATGGAACCAAGCATGGTGGGGGCCGAGAGACCAGCAGAACTTAGCTTGCTCAGAAGGAGTGGATGTGACACCAAATTGCAGGCTTTGGCCAGATCACTGAATATAGTGGCCGTAATATGCTCTTGATCCATCCCAGAAAAGATAGAATTAGTGACACATAACAGGGAGGAAATGGTGGAATGGTACTTCTGGAAACCAGACTGGAAGGGTGAGAGGAAGTTAGAGGATGAAAGGAAGTTGAGGAATCTGGAGTGAACCAGCCTCTCTTGCAGCTTAGAGAGGAAAGGGAGGAGGGAGATAGGACAGAAGTTACCACGGAAGGAGGGGTCACCCCCTTTGTGAAGTGGAATAGCTTTGGCCAACTTCCAGGATGGAGGAACAGCACAGAGAGAGAAGGAAAGACTGAGAAGGTGAGTAAGGGGAGCTGCAATGGCATGAGCTGAGAGGTGGAAGACCTTGGGGTCCAGACCATGAGAGCTGGACTTTAATGGTTAGAGGGAGGAAAATACAAGCAGGGTTTCCTGGATGGTTACGGGGGGTGGAAACCCGGTGAGGGATGGGGGAGAAGAGTAGGAGGGGAAAGAGAGGAGTCAGGAGGGAGAAAAGAAGGGAGGGTACAGGTTGTGAATAACTTACTGAAGTGAGCAGCAATAGAGCTAAGGCTAGATGACACAGGTGAACCATTTACTGTGATGATGGGTGGAGCGGACTGAACCAGGGGGGGTGAAAAGGGAGTGGTTAACCTTCCAGAATTTTGCTAAGGAGTTAGTTTTTTTTCTGGATGTTGACCTTGAAATAGTGTGCGGGCCAGGTGGCGCGGAGGGTTGAGGTGCTGTATGCAACACCTTGCGCCACACCGGCGACACATGTTCGGCAATGACCTCGGGTCATCGGGGGCCGGCATGGGGGGGAGGAGGAGAGCAGGATCGAGCTCCTAACAACAGCTCTTTTCACCTGGGGTGGTTATCTCCCCTCCATAGTTCCGCTGCCAGCAGGTGTAGATCCGGTGGCTGTGCAGGCAGGAGAGGGCAGCAAGTCGGGAGGATGTCTCGGAATGCAGCGTGCGCATGCCTCCAGGACTAGGGGTGGGCTAAATGGGGAAAAAACACTAAAATACATAATGAAAAGAAATAGTGTGATTTATGGCCTGGACAGTGTTCATACAGTTGCTCCTCAGAGCCCTGTTAAGAGATGAGGTCAAGAAAGGGGTGGTACAATTTGTAGTGGGCCAATGCGAGGACTGAGGCTTGCACAGATCAGTGATTATGGTGGTGATCCAGGAGTGGTTTGAAGTTTTCACTCTGGATTTCTTTTTCTTTTTGCAATTTGCTATTCTTTTTGCTACACCATCCCAAGGATCAGCCCCACCCTCCGATCCAGTCACCCTCCGAGATTTACCTGCAGGCTTGCCCCTACTGGGTAGGGTTGCCGGAAGGCCCCGGGAACCCACGGACTTGAAGTCAGGGATCCGGCAGGCATCCAAACCGGAGGAACTCCCTGGCTTACCCCCCAGGGTGGGGCCATGGGACCGGGACACACTAGCGGAAATGCACTTCGATCGGTCATCAGCAGGGCCAGGAGACAATCAGTCACTAAGGGTGGAGCATTATAAAGAGAGGTGGCCTATTTTAGTAGTGCAGTCCCCATAGAGAGGAACATGCAATGATGCCAGCATCTGTTCCTCCTAGAAGTGTGCAAAAATAAATTCTGCGGTGAATTTCTGCAAACGCATGGATTTCACTCACGTGAAGTTCGAAACATTTTCTAACTTTCGTGGAAATTCCACCTCAAAACTGCGGAATAAATATACAAACTGTGGGTTAATTTATTAAACTGCAGGAAAAAAATCTGCAGACCTGATCACTGCCAGTGGTCAGTTCTGCAGTTTAATTCATTAATCCACCCCCTGCTGATCAGGGGTCCCAGTAAAAAAATTAAAAAAAATCCCTCCTTCGGACCATCCTGGTGTCTAGTGGACCCCCCACCCACCGATCAAGGGTCCCAAGTAAAAAAAAATCCCTGATCCCTAGTATCTAGTGGTTCCCACCCCTGCCCGGGGATCATGGCTCGTGGGTCCCGGTAAAGAAGAAACAAAAACCCCAATCCCTCCCTGGTGTCTAGTGGCCCCCCACCCACTGATCGTGGCCCCCCAAAACATTTTATTTCCCTGGTGTATAGCGGACTCCCTTCCTGATCCTGGATTCCCTTAATCCACAAAAAAAACAGCCGGTAGTCCACTGACTCATCCCCCTCTATTCCCAGTATTCCCTGGTGTCTGGTGGATTCCCGATCCCTTATAAAAAAAAAGTAACCCCAATTCCCTGGTGTGTAGTGGACCCCCCACCCTGACAGTTCATCTGCCACTGCCCCACTCCCCCCACCCTGCCCCTGGGTGGGTCACCAGCACAGCCCTCCTCTCTCCTCCACTACCAGTGGCCCACTAAACTGTCAGTGAATGACCGCGTGGTTGTACAAGCATGCGCTCATTCACTGACAGTTCATTGAACTGTGGATAGAATAAATTCCACCGTTTATATGCATTTTTCCCAGTTCACAAAAAAATCTGCAGACCCTGGTGAAAATCCATGAAAATCCCAGTTTCACCAATGGCGAAAGTTCAGAAATTTTACGGAAGTTACACGAAAGCGTAATTCGCAACTTTCGCCCACCCCATTCCTCCACTCAGCAAGTTAGGTGCCAATGATTGTAGAACTCCCTAGCCTCTGCTAGAGGTCAGCATGTCACCGGACACTCAGCCCACCCTCCCCCAGAGAAGGAGAGCAGTCATCAGGACGAACATGGGTCTTGGCGTTCATGGAACAGAAATCAACTGCTGTGCCGGCAGGCCAGCTTTACTCTGGATTTTTTGAGGGGGCGTGCTTGTCCCACACAAAGGAGAATTTGGAATGAAATAGTGCAAGGACCACGTCAATATCCGAGGCAGAGAAGATGGTTGATCAGTCTGTTGCAGCTCAGCTCAGTAGAGCACTGATATTTAATGATCAAAGAAACCTGGACCAGATGTATTTTGGTGAGGATGGGGGGATACCAGATTTTTGTGATGCAGAATGTCATGCAGTGTTTGCTAAATTAATTTGGCAAAATACCTGCTACAGTAGTGTGGTGAGTGCTCGGGTTGCTGCAGTGCAAATGCCACCGTGTTGACACTTACCAAATTGCAGTAAGCCGCTCCCTGTGCCGCACGGCAGTCCCAGAAAGTCTGGGGATGTCTTCAGGAGTGAGCGGTTTAAGCGGCCATATGGACAGGCTGCACTGCTCACTCCCACTTGCGGGCGCTTCCATCCGCTGACTGCCCCAACTCCCAGCCCCTCTCCAGCATGTCTTACATTGGTGCTGAGGAGGGCTGTGTAGATACATTAGCCAAGTGTCTTTTAGGTTGGGGCAGCTCTGCAATGCTCCAAAGAAGGAGCAAGATCAGCCATGTAAACACGGCTTAAGGGAAGCAGGGAAGGCTGTTAGGAGGGCGAAGGTGCAGACAGAAGAGGGTTTAGCACAGTCTGTAAACAAAGGGGATAAGGCATTTTATAGGTACATCAGTGAAAGAAGAAAACCCCGGGGGGGGGTTGTGAAGCTCAAAGGGGAGAAGGGAGAGTGTAAGGAGGGGTATCTGGACAAGGCAGAAGTACTGAACAAATATTTCTGCTCAGTATTCACTAAGGAGGGGAAGGGACAAGGACCACAATTGGGTTGCAGAGGCAATGGTGGGGGAGAGGTGGACACCAGTCCATTCACAGTGGAGAGAGTTCTGGAAGAACTCACAAAGCTGAAGGTGGATAAGACGGCATCCACCCAAGGATATTAAACGAGTCTTGAAGGAACTAACAGCACCTCTGGCAGCCCTGTTCACAGAGTCATTCAACACGGGTGTTGTTCCAGAGGACTGGAGGAGGTCACATGTAGTCCCACTGCACAAATGCGGCAGTAGGGAGGAGGCAAGGAACTACAGGCCAGTCAGCCTCACCTCAGTGGTGGGAAAGAACATGGAGATGCTGCTGAAAGAAAGGATAGTAGCACATATGTAATCCAGTGGTGCTCAGGATCTGAGGCAACATAGATTCATAGCAGGAAGATTATGTCAAATGAATCTAATAGATTTTTTTGATTGGGTGGCTAGGGAACTAAATCAGGGATGGAGCGGTAGATGTCACCTACCAAGATTTCAGCAAAGCTTTTGACACCGTCCCACGTAGAAGGTTGATTAATAAGATGGGTAGTCTAGGCATGGGAGACAAGGTGGTGAACTGGGTTAGGAACTGGTTAACAGACAGGAGACAGAGGGTGGTGGTAAATGGGGTACAATCTGGGGAGAGGGGGTGACCTGTGGGGTACCACAGGGATCAGTACTAGGACCAGTCCTGCTCAATGTCTTCATCAGTGACATTGCAGAGGGGCTAGAAGGAAAGGTCTGTCTGTTTGCAGATGACACCAAGACGTGCAAACAGGGTGGATACTCCAGAATTGGTGCAGAAAATGAAGAGGGACCTGGAGAAGCTTGAAAGATGGTTGGAGATGTGGCAACTGAGGTTCAGTGCAAAGAAGTGCAAAATAATGCACCTGGGTAGAGGGAACCCTGGTGCGAGCTACTGGTTGGGGGAGGGAGTAGCTGACTGTCATCAAGGAGGAAAGGAACCTAGGGGTTATCATCTCTGATAACCTTAAGGTATCAAAGCAGTGTACAAAGGGTGCAGGGAGGGCCAGTGGCATGCTGGGGTGCATAGGCAGGGGCATCACTAGCAGGAGGCGATGCCAATGTATGAAACATTGGTAAGGTCTCACCTGGAGTACTGCGTGCAGTTCTGGAGGCCACACCTGTGCAAGGACATAGATAAGGTGGAGACTATCCAGAGAAAATGGCAACAAAGATGGCACAGGGCTTGCACCACAAAACATTTGAGGAGAGATTAAAGGACCTTAATATGTACTAACTGGAGGAGAGGAGACAGCGGGGGGACATGATTGAAACTTTCAGGTACTTCAAGGGTTTAAACAAGGTGCAGGTGGGGGACCTTTTCCAATGTAGAAAAAGTACTAGAACAAAGGGGCACAATATGAAATTGGAAGGGTGTAGATTAAGAGGTAATGTGAGGAAGTGTTTCTACACGGAAAGGGTAGTCAACACTTGGAATATTCTGCCACAGGAGGTAGTGGGGCAAGCACAGTGGAGGGGTTTAAGCATGCCTGGGACAGGCACAAGGGAAGCCTGAGAGGGGAAGGAGTGATGAAAAGCTATTGATCACATAGGGTCAATGGCCACATATAATGTATAGGGCCTACGTGCAGACTGGATGGGCCTAGCGGTCCATATCTGTTGACAATTTCTATGTTTCTGTGTTTCTATGTAGGATATACCCAGATAGTGTAAGACTGAGAGGGCAATACAGTAGGCAAAACCGTAAAGTGACAGTACCTTAAGTGGAGGATTGTTGGGTAGAGTCCAAAAGGAAAGGGGAAATTGTTTAACCAGGAAAAGAACACTAAGCCAGAGCTTGTTTCCAGGTGCAACCTGGGAGCACAAGGAAGTTAAGTGACTTGCTCAGGGTTGCACAGTATGCATGTTGGGACTGTTGGGATTCAAACCCAGGTCTCCAGGTTTGCAGCTCAGTGCCCTTAACCACTGTGCTATGCTGCCTCCATTTGAATACAAAGGAGTGAAGGTAGTGTAAGGATAGGGAGTCAGTGGAGCAGCATGACTGGCTTATGGCTGACTCCAGGCAGACTCCTTGATGTCCTTTGTGCTCAGTCCTTAGCATAGAGACTGCAGCACAGAGGGCTGTTAGCGGTATGCAGCTGAAAAGGGAGAGGAGGCTGTACCCGTGATCCACACAGTTGGTGAAACTGGCAGCGCTCTTAATTCTGCTGCAGGGGGCTGAAGTAGGCTGTAGTAGCAGGAGGGAGAGTGAGCCCAAATATACTGACAGACCCACACTCTGTTCATAGTTCTAAATACATGATGAAGTAATAAATGTAATTCCTAACAAATGAAAGAGAATCAGTCATACTAATGACAGGATGATGATGTGTACTGTAGCTGCTAACATAACCTTTTAGAATGCATGCCAGCCAATCAGACTGACTTACTCCCAGCCATTGTTTTATAATGAAACATGTGCACCAACTCCAAATACTTGTCTCACTCATTTTTTTTTCTCTTCCCTTCCTGGCTGGTTAGAAAGAATAAGCTTCCAAATTTTCATAGCAGCCAGGGATGAGAACTGAGCCCTCCCAGAAAGAGAGAGAGAGAAAATGCTGCCACTGTTAGTTAGCCCTTTAACATGCAGCCTTCTCTCATTTCATGAGACCCATGGTCACTATTTTTATGAACTGTGATATCCTGTTGATAGGCAAACAGTTCATTTCCATGGCAAGGACATGAGCTCTGAAAGCAATAAGCATGACCCAGTGACACTGTCAAATGCAGCACATGGTGAGGGGGAATGAAGATTTAATTCTCATGATTACATGTACTGTATGGATGCAAGGGTTCCTTCCTATTACACACACAGCTTGAGTTAGAAATGAAGAAGTGCCTTTGCCAGAAGCGATGTTGAGCTGATCTCTCCTTTTAGAATGCATTGTTGCTCTTGAGTGGCAGAGCTAAATAACAATTTTGGAGTTGCTGTGAATTATGGTGTTTTTCTTTGAGCTTGGTCTCAACTGACTGAGCTTTTTATGCCCCTGCCTTGAAATGGAGGAGATGTTAAGTACAGTCACCCATGGAACTCTGTCCAGATGTATGTAATGTCATCATTTATGTTAAAGCTGAATAAAGTGATGTCTGTCTTGGCTTCTGTTATTGAGATTCCAGTCCAAAGGTGTGGATATACATAGTGAGTAAGGTAGCCTTTATAGATATTTATAAAATGGGTTGGACATTTCATGCTTCCAGATTGGTTAAATAAGTTACAGGACTCACGTTAGAACCACACAAATACACTGGTTGGAGCAAGTGTGGGCAGTGGAATTTAAAATTTCGGCAGATCACATAGAGAGTTCATGACCCACTTCACTCAAACCTGATGGCCATTATGACTGCTACATTTACTAGCTGAAAACCTTCAACAAGGTTCCTAAAAGTAAAAACTCCCTTAATTTTTTTTAATTAAAAATACTTTTTTTTTTCTCTCATGATCCCTTTCTTGCACATATATACAAATTTAAACAAGATGCTGCTTGTGCCTGCATGCAAGACAACATAAACAATTATATACTAGTCACAGTTTTATTATAATTCTTGGAGTTTCTTTAGTGACCATGAAAAATTCCCCTCCTATACTTACCAGTTTCACAGGGCAATCTCTGCTGCTTACCTGTCACAGATACAGTTGAGACCACGGGTTCGATTTTTTAAAAATGAGAAATTTGACACAAGTTGCCTACGCCAAATGGGTATGATGTGAGTAGCACCTTACGTCAAAGTCTGTGGCTATCCCGATTTTCAAATGCTGGCTGCGTCTAAATCATGCTGTGCACCATAGTCACCCTGCATCACCCATACAGCAGAAGCGCCCGTGCGCCAGGTCGCAAGGGTGAGTGCACCATGGTGGGGCTGTAAGCCCTGTTGTGGTTGCAATGGGTGGCTGATGTTAGACCACCCAGAAGGTGGTCTAAGGGCCGTGCTCCACAGCCAGGTAGGGCAGCAAATGGTTGGAACTGCAAGAAGGGGAGCGGGGGGGGGGAGAAGGAGCACTGGGGCGGTACCCTAGGAAACAAGGGGAGGCACAGTGGCAATGTCGGGTTGCTGGGGTGGCACCCAGTAGGGGGGCCATGTGCAGGTCCAGTAAGCCAATCAAGTGGGGTAGAGGAGTGTTGGCAGAGATGCACTATGACCCGGCCCCAGCTGCACATAGCCCTGGCACCTGCACTGTATGTGCCCCAGTCCCCAACACAGGGGGCAGGCAGCAGCCTGCCTCCACGTGGGAGCCTCAGTACCAGAGAACTGTTGCAGTGCCCAAAGAACGTTCCCGTCCACCACCTGGAACCTGCAGGCACTCCTGCCCACTGATAGTATTGGGGAGGGGTGTAACTGTGGGGTAGGTGCCAGGGCTGTGTGCAGCTTGGGCTGGGTCACTGTTCATCCCTGCCATCCTGTCTGCCTCGGCCGAGCAGCTCAACACTGGACCTGCGCATGGCACCCCCGCCAGGTGCCACCCCAGCACCCTGACATTGCCGCCGTGCCCCCCTCACTCCCTAGGGCACCCCCCCATGCTCCTTCTGCCCTTGCTCCCCTACGTGTCAGTGTATTCCCCCCACCTTTGCAGCCTCTGTTGGGTTGCGCTGGGTGAGGTGGAGGTGAAGGATCCCTCCGTCAAACCCCACAGGTGCGCCACATGTTTGGTGCAACCCTGCGGCTGCAGCACATCCCGGGTCTGTGGTGCAAAGACCCCCATTTTTTTCAAAATACAGTGCAGGGTCCCTGGCTCACCTGGAGTTTGCTGCAGCCCTAGATTGATGCAAATTGAGGCAATCTAATGGCTCTTTGAAAACTCTATAGAAGGCCTTCCACTGTGTATGAAGGGATGAACATTTTGCCAGGGGATTTCCTGTATTCCATGTTAACAAACATTCCAACTATTTAATGTGTGGAAAGTCAGATGATTGACAGATGGGAAGGGTCCACTTATTACCAGTTACCTTCAACTAAAGACAAACACCAGTTTTTAATATTAAAAAGTGTTTTTTTTTGTTTGTTTGTTTGTTTTTGAATTTGGAGTTCAGTTTACCCATTTTATAAGCAACATAAGACACTGACGGTTGTTGGTTTAATGCACTTCCAGGTGCTAAAGGCACTTGATGCAAGAGCATCTTGCCTCACTATGCACATGAACCTGCATTAACTCCAGGCAACCAATTTCATGTTTTGTCTTATTATTTACATATATAGGAGACATGCAATAGCCTGATGCCATTTCTCTTCAGATGTGACAGCACAGGGCCACAACTCACAAGTGGCTGAGCCACATGCATCTGTAAAAGGACAAGGACCTCAATGCAAAAACACAGAAGCAAGGGTTACACCAAAAGCGTATTGGCTGTGAAGTCAGGTGTTAAACACAAAATTACACATACTTCTGTAATGCAGAGAAGGACTGTAAGGTGCCAAATGGCCTCTCTAACATTCTATAAATGCTGAGAACAGTTGAGAACCACGGACACATGTTTTGCCTTGTTTAGGACTCATTGGTGTGCTACAGCTGTTGCCTTGGCCCAGGATATGTAGTCAACCAGCCACATGATGGTAATGGTTGGCATCGTAGTTATCTCAAAAGAGGAAAGAAATGTAAAAGGACAGAGAACTCCATATAAAAGCATAGAAGCAAGGGTTACACTAAAAGCCTGTTGACTGTTAAACCAAGTGTTTAAGGAAACACAAAATTACACATACTCTTTAAGGCAGGGCCAATTGTTTGAGTCTGTTTGGCACTGGACAGCCTGGTGGGGGGATTGTTTAACCAGGAAAGGCACACTAAACCAAAGCTTGTTTCCAGATGCAACCCGGGAGCACAAGGAAGTTAAGTGACTTACTCTGGTTTACACAGTATTCAAGTAGGGCTGTGGGATTTAAACCCAGGTCTCTAGTTTTGCAGCTCAGTGCCCTAAACCACAACGGTGTACTGCTTAGCCAACCTTAATTCCATAATTGTAATTTGTGTATGTTGCTCAAGGTGACATGCACTGTGGAGGTATGTGTAATTTTTCTTTGGTTTTCTTTAACACTTGGCTTCTTAGCCAATGTGCTTTTAGCATAACTCTTGTTTCTGTGGTTTTGCATTGTGGTCATTTTTTTTTTTTTTTTAATTTCTTACCTTTTTTTTTAAATATATTTTTATTGTATTTGTGTATAAAAAAGGGAAAAGATACAGCTTTATCATTACATGTGGAATGGCATTGTTCTGTCCCATCCACTTACAGTTATTAGTAGAGAAGAACTTCATGTCACATTGGCAGTCGATGCACATTGTGAAAAAGGAAAAAATACATTAAAATTCAGACATTTTCACACTCATAGCAATGTCTACTAGATCTCTGTCTCTTATTCCTGTGTGAACAGCACCCCCCCCCCCAACCAGCAGGAGTCCTCCTATGGGACAAAACTTGTGTCTATTTGGGCCACATACCATATCCTTTTTTGCCATTTAAGACCAGATTGGGTTGTCTTATCATGTAAGACAGCCGTTAATTTCTCTAATTGATATATATTCATTACTATTGATCTCCAGTCTTCCACTTTTGGGATTATTTTAGACATCCATTTTCTTGTTATTGCCTTTTTTGCTGCTGATAAATAAATGGGCAGCAGGGTACGTTCCCTTCTCGAACTCTGTGCTGGCAACATGGACAACAGGACCATTTCTGCTGTTAGTTCTTTATTCTCCTCTATACGTTGTTGAAGTTCTACCTGTATACAGCACCAAAAAGGCATCAGGAGAGGGCATTTCCAAAGGATATGCCCTAAATCACCTAATACACAGTTACAGCCTCTCCAACAGTTTCCATAACTGGCTGGCAAATACTTAGACAACACCGCTGGTGAATGAAAATATCTACTACAGCATTTCAATGCGAACTCTGTCTCCAAGGCTGGGAGAGAGTGATTTTAACTGCTGGGAGAGCATTTTTATACCATTCTTCTAGGTTTATTTGTGTCTCAGGATCCGAATTCCATTTATTAAGAATTGAAGTTGTAGTATCTCCTAGAGTTTCTCTCAGAATTTTATATATCTGCCCAATTATATGTCCTATTTGATTCCCTTGGAGGCTTGCCCCCACTAACTCCATCAAGGGGGGGGCTTTGGCTCAGGAATTTCGCTCCATCAGGAATATGTTCCTGTATATAAGATTGTAACTGAAGGAATCTAAAGTAGTCTTGGTGAGGAAGCCCGTATGCTTCCCTTATTTCCTCAAATGAGGCCACTAGTATTTAATACTTGATAGAAATAGTGGATATCAGGCTGTCTCCATTTGGCAAATGTAGGGTCCGAGGCATAAGGTTTAAAGTTCTCGTCTCTAGAGATAAGTCTCATATAGTAAATTGTCTCTGAAAATTTTGAATTAGACTTGACTGAGGTCCATATTTTAATAAGCACCCTTGTAAATTTGGTTAGGTATACCTGGGGGATGGAATAACACTCTAGGAATGTCATGTAGGTCATTTATTATGAATTCAGTGTCTTTCCAGGGGGCCTGGTATGTCGGATTTGCCCATAGTATTATTAGTTTAAGAAATGCAGCCTTAGCATACCATTCCAAATTAGGTAAATTTGCCCGTCCCAATGCCAGAGGCAAGTATAATATTGAGGTCCGGACCCTTGGCCGCTTCCCTTCCCAAATGAAGTTTGAAATCATTTTGTTCCAGCTGTTAAAGTAGAAACAGGGTGGCCAGATTGGTACGTTCTGAAATAAGTACAGTAAGCGGGGTTGAGGATTCATTCTTATAATCTCTATTCTCTGGAAAAAAGATAGTCGCAGTCTGCTACAACCCTTCAAATCCTCCTATATTTGAAGGGTAAGGGGCTCATAATTAATAAGATCGATATTGTTGAGATTTTGTGGGATTGTTATTCCTAAATATTTTATCTTGGTTTTTCACCAATTCAATGGGATATTAGTTTTTAATGCTGTAGATGGTACAAAGTTATACAAAAGGACTCCTGTTTTGGTTACATTAAGTTTAAATAACGCATAATGTTGGAAGGCAGCTAGGATTTCCCACAACTTCGGGATCGAGGTCTCAGGTGAAAGGGTCAGAATCAGAACATCGTCAGCAAACAAAGGCACTTTATGTTGCCTTTGTCATAGGGGAAACCTCTATCTCAGTCTCCCTCCTGATTGCTGATGCTAGAGGCTCCATGTAGAGAGAGAGGGCAAAGAGCAATGGGGACAGTGGGCGGCATAGTAATGGGGGGGGGGTAATGCTCCGTTTACTCTAATATATGCCTTTGGTTCTGTGTAAATATTTTTGAGCCATTTCTTAAGAGTATCAGGGAACTCAAAAGCAGTCAAGGCATCCCACAGAAATTCCCAGGACACTCTGTCGAATGCCTTTTCTGCATCTAGATTTAAAAGTGTCGCAGGAATCTTTCTGGTTTGTATATATTCTAAAAGCAACATCATGCGGCATATGTTATCGATAATATTTCTGGCTTTTTTGAAGCCAGATTAACCTGGGTGGATAATTGTTGGCATCACTTGTTCTAGCCGATGGGCCCAGACTCCCATAAATAGTTTGTAGTCATTATTGAAATATTTATATAGGTCTGAAGGAGGCAGGGTTAGTGAAGTCTTTGTCTTGTTTTGGTATTGTTGCTATAACTGCATATGACCATGAGGGGGATGGGGGCTCTTCTTCTGCAACTTCACTGAAGACCCTAACCAATGTAGGTAACAGTAGACCTGAGAATTTACTATACCACTTAGCTGTAAATCCGTCAGGGCCAAGACATTTATTTGGTTTTGCATTTTTCATTTGGAGTAAAATTTCTGGGGTTGTTATTGGGGCCTCCGAATTCAATCTTTGAGTCTCTGACAATTTTGGTAAGTTTAGTTGGTTTAGGAATTGCTGATGTGGTCCTTCCTCTGATTCTGGGTCCTTTGTGTACAAGAATTGGTAATATTTTTCCAAAATCACCTGTATACCTTTCTCTGTGTGTGTCATTTTTTGCGTTATGGGATCATGAAGCTTCAGTATTGTGGCAGACGCCGTGACCGCTCCAGCCAGACAAACTCTCACTACCCACACTACTGTAAAAGAACAACAGTTAACTCACCATAGGTAGGATCTTTCTTCAATAAAAAATGGCACTGCAGAATTTTTTTTCAATACAAAAAAATAACACATTACAGTGTGTGTTTCACAGCAGGGGGAGGAGATGCATCAGCACCAGCTGCCCAGCATGTCACACACACATTCGGGCCAGCAGCAGAGGACTATTCAAACTAGCGGAAGCATACCAGAGCTTAAAATCAATAAAAAATATTTTTTTCTTACACTTTTTATTATTTCTTTCTAATCCTTCACTTTTTCCCCAAGGTATAATTGCAGTAAACCACTCCAGGATATGGGTTATGCTGGTATTTACCCACTTCTGGTGTGGATTTGATCACTCAGCTGCGCCTCGTGACCAAACCACTCAGGATCACAGGAGCAGCTGCACAGGGGAGGGAGCTGGATGTCATTGTCCACCAAAGGACAAATGACCTGGCTAAGAAAGGGATCAGAGCAGTGCAAGAATCGTTAGTGGAGATGGGGAGGGGGCCTTAGACAAATAGCACGCACAGTAACCTTCTTAGAGGTGCTGCCTGTCTATGGCACGGGTGAGGCTAGGGTGCTCCACACCATGGGATTCAATCAGTGGTTGAAAATCTGGTGCAGAGCTCAGGGATTTGGCTTCATTGGGGACTGGGGATCCACCTGGAGGGATGCAGGCCTATACTGGTGTGATGGTCTGCATCTGTCCAGGAGGGGAACCAGGATCCTAGGTGATAGGTTTAAATGCTTCATTGGCAAGCATTTAAACTAGCCAAAGGGGGCATTGGAGAGGAGCAGGGAAATCCTAGCCCCCCAAAAAAAAATCAGGGTACTAAGTGAGGTAGACACCAACATAGAGATGTTGATAGGGAGAAGTACATGGTAAATGGAGAAAGTGACAAACACAATAAGGACAAGGATGGGGCAAAAAGGGGTAAGGCCATCAAGAAATGGAGGGGTAATGAGTACCAACACCTGTAGTCTGGGCAACAAGCTCCCTGAACTGGTGGCCTCGATGGAAGAGGGATGCCTGGATATCGTAGCAGTCACAGAAACATGATACACAGAGAACCATGACTGGGATGTTAACATACCAGGGTACACAACCTACAGGAGAGACAGGGAGGGGAGAAGAGGGGGCAGAGTAGTTCTCTATGTAAGGGAAGGGATAAAAGCAACTGAACAAAAGAGTAAGCAGGGAGGAGAGGAGGCACTGTGGGTCACCTTAGAGAGTGGAAATGGACCACAGTCCGCACAGTGGTTGTATACAGACCCCCATGTCAGGGGGATGGAATGGACAAGGATATGATAGAAGGCATACTTAGGATGGTAGAGAAAGGGTAGATACAGTTGATGGGGGACCTTAATATGCCAGGTGTTAACTGGAGCACCTGTGCTGCAGCCACATCAAAAAGCAGTGCCATTCTCAATGCCCTTCAGGTGGCATGCCTTAGACAGCTACTTCTGGAACCTACTCGTGAGGGAGCAATCTTAGACCTCGTACTGTCAAATGGGGACAGTGAGAGGATCTCGGATCAAGAAGTGGGTAGCCATTTGGGAACAAGTTACCACCAAACAGTGTGGTTCACGATAAACTCGGCTACAGAGTCAAGCCATACAAAAGTGAGGGTTCTGGACTTCAGGAGGGCTGACTTTGGCAATATGGAAGAGTGTCTTAGAAAAGCACTAGCAAACAGGCTAGAAGGAGGGGTGGAGCAACAATGGGGAAATATCAAAACTGCCATCACAGAGGCAACAAGCCTTTGTGTGAAGCAAATAAATCAAAACTAAAGAAATAGCTACTATGGTTCTCAAAAGAGGTGGCTGTGAAGGTTAGGGAGAAAAAGACAGCATTTAGGAAGTATAAGGAAACACAGAAGGAGCAGGACAGAGAACTGTACCAGTTATGGCAGAAGGAAGCAGGGAAGGTAGTCAGAATAGCAAAGGCCCAAACTGAGGAAAAGATAGCCAACTCGGTTAAGAAGGAGGATAAAACCTTTTGTAGGTATGTCAGGGAGCTTAGAAAGACAAAGGGAGGGATAGTGAGGCTGAATAAAATGGACGGTGGGTGGGCAGAGAGGGACAGTGAAAAAGCAGGGATACTGAATGAATACTTCTGTTCAGTATTCACAAAAGAGGAGGTGGGGGAGGTGCCTAATCCAAATAACAGAAGCACTCTGGAGAGGATGGTCGATCCCAGACCTTTCACAGAAGAAAGAGTTCTGAAAGAACTCCTAAAACTGAAGGTGGACAAAGCAATGGGGCCTGATGGAATTCATCCCAGAATTCTAAAAGAATTAAGGAGAGAATTAGTGAAACCACTGACTACCCTTTTTAACTAATCATGGGAGGATGGTGTGGTACCCGAGGACTGGAGGAAGGCGTATGTGATTCCCCTTCACAAAAGTGGGACCAAGACAGAGGCAGGAAACTACAGACCTGTCAGTTTTACCTCTGTGGTAGTGAAAGTGATGGAATCACTTCTGAAGGAAAGAATTGTTGAGTACCTAGAGGCCAGTGGGGCACAGGACCCAAGGCAGCATTGGTTCACAGCGGGAAGGTCATGTCAGACGAATATAATTGATTTCTTTGAGTGGGTGACCAAAGTAGTAGACCAGGGAGGGGCTGTGGACATGGCCTACCTAGACTTTAGCAAGGCATTTGACACAGTCCCACACAAAAGACTAATAGTCAAATTAATGAGCCTGGAAGTGGGTCCCAGGGTGGTAGCCTGGGTAAAACATTGGCTGGACAACAGGACACAGAAGGTAATTGTAAATGGAGTCCACTCTGAAGAAAGAAGGGTTACTAGTGGGGTACCGGAGGGTTCAGTACTGGGTCCGGTCCTTTTTAATGTCTTTATAAGTGACATTGCAGAGGGACTAGAAGGAAAAGTATGCCTCTTTGCAGATGACACAAAGATCTGCAACAGGGTTGATACACAACGAGGTGTGGAAAGGATGAGAAAGGACTTGGCAAGGTTGGAGGAATGGTCAGAAGTATGGCAGCTTGGATTCAATACAAATAAGTGCAAAATAATGAACCTGGGAAACAGAAACCCAGGGGAAGATTACACAATGGGGGGGAGGTAGTAACAACAACAAAAATGGAAAGGGACCTGGGGGTAATCATATCAGATGACCTTAAGGTTGGCAAGCAATGTGAGAAGGTGGTAAGGAGGGCTGGGGGATACTGGGATGTATAGGGAGAGGCATCACCAGCAGAAAACAGGAAGTTGTCATCACCCTGTACAGACAGTTGGTGAGACCCAGTCTGGAGTACTGCGTCCAGTTCTGGAGACCCCATCTCCGCAAGGACATAGGATGGAGGCAGTTCAGAGGAGGGCAACTAAAATGGTGCAGGGTCTGAAAGAGAAGCCATATGAGGAGAGAGACTAAAGGAGCTTAATATGTATACCCTTGAGGAAAGGAGGAGAGGGAGACATGATAGAAACGTTTAAGTACCTCAGTGGAATCAACAAAGTCCAAGAGGGTAGCATCTTTCAGAAAAAGAGATGTGCAAAAACAAGGGGACACATTTTAAAGATAGAGGGGGGACAGCTCAGGGGCAATGTGAGGAAGTATTTTTTCACAGAAAGGGTGGTGGACGCATGGAACAGCCTTCCTGAGGAGGTTGTGGGGTCTAAAACTGTGGAAGAATTCAAGAATGCATAGGACAGACATAAGGCACTTTTTGTGGGGAGTAGGAAGAAATAGGCTGTTGGTTAAATAGGATCTGCACCTTATCCTCTAGGTAGGGAAATGGGTAGACTAGGTGGGCCAAGCAGTCCTTATCTTTGTCAAAGTCTATGTTTCAGGCGTGGGTAAATTCCTGCATAACCTACACCCTGTCGTGGTTTATTGCTTAATTGATACATGGATATATATCAGAAAACCACATTAGTGTACAAGTTAAGATGTATTCTTAAAGGAAAACTACCAATTTTCACCAGCTGCTGCCAAAATGCCTGATTAGCACTTTTAGACAGTACGGGAATTTTTTAAAGTACCTGTAAATGCTTTCTTTTAATCAGCAAAACAGTGAGTCTCAATTTCTGATTTTGATTGCTGGAAACCATCATCTCATGAGCAGCTGCACTCTTGCTTTGCTTACTTTATGTTAATATGTCCTGCTGACCAATGGCTCAAGTCGGCAGGGCATATTGGCATAAAGTAGGCGAGGGAAGCACGTGGCTGTTCATGAGGTGGTGGTTTCCAGCAATAGAAACCAGAAGTTGCAGTTCATTGTTTCACTGATTGAAAAAAACATTTACAGGTACTTTTAAAAATGTTCCTTACTGTCTAAAAGTGCTAATGGTAATTTTGGCTGCAGCTGGAAAATGCTGATAGTTTTCCTTTGTTTTCCATTAAAGTGACAAAAGTAGAGCTGAAAACAGGTAGTCTTCATTCAGAGAGATCCTGTATGGTGAAAGCTGAGTTAACATTTTACCCAAGCAGTGGTGATCCTTTCCTAGACTGTACATAAGCTGTGGATGAACCCAATCTATTATTTACAAAGTAAACAGAAACCATTTTAGGTGTTTTGAAAGGAGAGTTGTTGCTTTAAGATGTTATCACCCCCAAAATTGAAATTAACAGTATTTGGCATTTGACAACATGCAACAAACCTCCCACATATGAGGGAAGACCTTTGTAAATGCATTCATTGCTTCTCCATTCATGAGCCATCTGGTCTTTCCTTACTTGTGGGATATCCCACACAAATTAATTATGCATTCTGTATTAACTTTGGCAGTCCATTACTCCTCTCCTGCCATCTCTACATTGGCTTCCAGTAAAGGCGAGAGTGGATTTTATCTTTTGTCATTAAAGGAATATTGCCAGAATTTTAAGCAGTTGCAACCACTGTATACTATTATCAACAACGAAGAACTAAATTAATTCTTACTTTGAACGGAAGTAATAAAATGAGGGGGCCTTTGTTGTTAAGTGTATTCTTTTTCTTCTTTTCCTGCTGACTGCTCTCAGTAATGACCATGTATGGTCCCGGCTGCTGTCTCATTCACAAGACTGTACTCCAGAAAGGTGCGTTAGTAAGGGCTGCAAGTAATTAGCTTTCAGGACACCACCCAGCAGTGGTCTTCTGAAAAAGATAGCAATCACGAGCACAAGCAATCATCTTTGAGAGCCATCTGTCAAAAAGAAGGAAACTAGTAATTTAATCAGAAAGGACCACTCCTCTCTCTACCTTCTTTGAAAGTAAGGATTATTCTTGTCAATTTGTAAAACCGACTATTGAAAAATGGTTGAATTAAGCTAAAGTTCTAAGTGTTCCTTGGCTTTTTCCTTGTGCTTGTGAATGGTGCCAGATTGTTGGCAGTGGAGACCAAAGCCCTATTCTCATGGCAGGCACAACGGCAAACTTTCCCACACAACCATACCAACGTGCCTCAACGTTATCATGGCAATACCACCGCTACTGCGTGAGAGGGTAGTTCAGATATCAAGCCCATTCAGTCCTTGCCCTTTCAGAAGAAACTGCCATTAAGGGTGCCAGTTAGCAGAAGTTGTGATGGCGGTTTGGTGATGTGCAGGCACCTGTCATCTAAAAACAGCAAATTACTCCAAAGAAACAGGTGTGCTCAGTGGGTGTTGGGATCCATTGTTCAGCAAGGGTTTGCAAGCCCCTACAAAAGTCCAAACAAACCACAAAGATTGCCAA
This sequence comes from Neoceratodus forsteri, assembly GCA_016271365.2. Classification (NCBI taxonomy): domain Eukaryota; kingdom Metazoa; phylum Chordata; order Ceratodontiformes; family Ceratodontidae; genus Neoceratodus; species Neoceratodus forsteri. The sequence continues at coordinate 875,346,328 of CM057455.1, read as the reverse complement.
GCACTCTAGGGTAAAGGTACAGACAGGATTGAAGTAAAGGAGATCCGCTCCAAATTCAAGTTTAAACAGTTTTATTTCCTGCAAGGACCACAAGTGAAAAAAATGGTATTAAAGGAAAACTACACCCAAAACTTGAAAAAATATATGTTGTACAGAGTGTTTTAATTTGTATGTGAAGTTCTAGTGTTTCCTTCCCTCTGACTGGTATTAGGAGTTTTTCCCAAATTAGCTTGCTAGCTTTTTGCTAGTTTTATGACACCTGGGGATCTTCATACCTGATAGTGTAATTGTATTTCTTGTTCCCACAGTGCATCTTGTCTCACGTGACTGTGATGTAAGAGAGACCCACCATTCAGCACACACATGCCAAACAAACTAAATATCTTGAAGCTTTACAAGCTGCACAAAAATTACCAGCAGCAAAGTTTTTCAGGACAGTAAAACCTTTAGGATGAGGGTGGTCGCCAAGCTGAATTCTATAGATTTTAAAATATAGCCATCTCTATTGTTGTGAGCTGAATGTAATGCAATGCTTTCTGCTGGATTTATGGGTTCTGCTACATCACCATCACATGAAACAAGGTGCATTGTAGGACAAAGAAATGCAATAAAGCTATTTGATATGGAGATCTCCAGGGGTCGTAAAACTACCCTAAAGCTAGCAGGCTAATTTAGGAAAAACTCCTAATACCAGTCAGAGGGAAGGAAACACTAGAACTTCACATACAAATTAAAACATTCTGCACAGCATATATTTTTTCAAGTTTTGGGTGTAGTTTTCCTTTAAGCTAAAGATAGCCACAGTAACATCTATTTTTAGCTTCACACCATTATTTTCACTCGTGGTCCTTGCAGGAAATAAAACTGCTTAAACTTGAATTAGGAGTGGATCTCCTTTACTTCAGTCCCGCCCATACCTTTACCTAAGAGTGCTTGCCAATCTTTTTGGTTTGTTTGTCCTCTAAAAGCAGAACTGATGTGGTCACAATTTAATTACACATACTGTAGGGAATTAACAGCCATCCATTGATAGTGCCTTGAAGACAACTGGTCAGGGACATTGGTTTATGGTGAACAAAGTATTCCGGTTCAATTTTTATTAGTGATTGACAGTCTAATTTACAGATTTTTACCAAGAATTCCATTGCCTATGTTTTATGTGTATAAACAGAATAATAGATAGGGGACTGTGTATTATGACTATTGAGATGTTCTGGTGACATGTGAACCTTGAGAGCAAAGCTTGCGAGGTTCCAACATGTCACCAGAAGTCTGAAATGGGATTATAACTGAGTCATTTACAGTCCCCTCTTTGTTATTTGTTGTAATGTATGGATCCAGACAGGAGCTTGCTGCTATGCTTCTGCCTGGAACTACAGCCAACAGCACTCCCCTGAGCAGCTTCTTCTGTGGCCAGAGGCAGAACTGCACATTTCCTCCACTTCGGCTCTCTCTGAGGGCAAACTTCACTCCTCCCAGACAGCACATACTCTTTCACTCCCTCCTCCTCCCCAAACAAGGCAGCAGTGGGGCAGGAGGGACCAGGCACAATTGGAGTTTCTGTGGCACTGATTTTGTTTCTTCTGAGCCGTACTGCGGCCGGCTTTTACTGTACGCAACGGTTACAGCAAAAGCCGTTCTGTGACAGCTATGGTGAGCGTGCATGGTGCAAGGAAAGCTTTAGTCTCGTAGCACCATCTTAGAAAATCGATTGATAGTATTATGAGATCTCGTAATGCTATCGATAGATTCTTATTAGATTTCTACAATAGTTTTATAAGGAATGTTTTGTATAACTTTTAGTAGTATTATTAGAGATATGCATATAATACAAATATATTTGTTACAAAAAAATATATGTATGTTGTAGTTGTGCCCAGTACTGGGTCACTTCCACTGGGCACAGGAAGGGGCCATTATGGATGTGCATGTCCCGGTGCAGCTTACACCACAAATGTATGTATTTCATATATATCTCTGGGGCTTGAAAGATAGACATATTGGGCCAGGTTTTCGAAATGGCAGGAATTTCTGTCCCTTGCACCACTCGCAGGACCTTAGACCACATTTTTGTAGTCTAGCATGCGCCACTCCTGGGGGCCTAAGTTACAGAGTTTGCTCCAGATATTTAGCGGAAGCTGCCGTAAATCATGGAAACTGTCGCAACTGCGCGTGAGATTGGAAAATTGGGCACAGAAGTGGCAAAGGGGCTTAGCGCACTGCCAAAACCTAAGTATCGCGTGGTGCAGGGCTTGACGCAAGCCCTGCACCACCTTCGAAAATCTGGCCCATTAAGTATCTTCTTGGAATCGTGCTCATCACAGCTAAGAAGTGTATCATGAGGAAATGGTTGACCTTGCAACAAGTCACATTAGACCAATGGAGAACTGCTGTTAATGATATATATATATATATATATGTATATGAAAAAAATCACATTTAGCTTAAATGAAAAACAGAGGTCTTCATTTCTAGATGAACTTCCTGGATACTATATGTGATGCAGCAGGATCCCACATTCATCTCCTTACAGCTATAACAACCGGCTACTTGTTTCTGGCCAGCTTGAGTTGCTACCTTGTTAGAGTTGCCTCCTTGTTATGCTAGCTTTGCCATAGCAGCTCTGGGGCAGCCATAGTGGTATATGAAGGTGGGAAGTGCGAGATCACGTTGTAAGAGCGTGGGTGCTCTCATGCCCTCTCCTACCGAACCCTCCCTCAATTGTGCTACCTAACCCAGAGGATTTTCGGGCTATTTTTGAAGAGATGCATTATGGGAATAAGAATTTGCAGTTTTAAAATGGCGATTCGCCCACACTGTACCAGGAGGCAAGAGTCACCTTTTTAGCTTCACTTACAGAATGTTAATTCTAACCCCAGGAATTCCTCAATATTCTTAACTCTTGCAGTCAGCCTGTAGTGTTGAACTGCCTGGAAAATGGAACATATGCAAATGGTGGAACACTCATTGGCTCGTGCTACTATTCAAACTGCTGCCCTTACCAACTGCTGCGTTCTATAATGCTCAGATTTCATTCTCCGCCTGCTAGTCAAGATGCCTCGGAGATCTGTCCTCGCAGTCGTGATATTCGTTGTTTTTCATCATAAAAACAAGTAACATTTAACTTTATTTTCATTTGCTGCTTTTACTCTCTATTATTTTAGTGAGCATTAGGTTAATTGAGTTTTATTTCTCTGATTTAGCAGTTTCTCATGGTTCTCAGTAATCATCGAAGAACCGGCATTCTGTGAGGTTATTTACTTGTCTTATTTTAATTTTACTTAGTTTTAGTTTGTTACTAGTGTAGTCCATGTGAACCGATACGTTACAGTTCCTTTTTACCTATTTTCGGTGTTTTTTCCTCAGAGGAACTAATCGCTATTTCGTTAGATTGTTTATAACTGCTAAAAAAAAAAAGATAGTATTTGCGGTTACCTTTGGGATTTTTTGTCATTTGATTAAATTGTCAGATAAACCAAAGAAGAAAACTGGCCCTACTGGGTTTAAAAATTGTTCTCTGTCTGCTTTGGCAAACATTTTATCACACTAACACGATATGTACGTTGACTGTCTTGGGGAATCCCATTTCACAGCTGAGTGTGACATCTGCAAAACTTTTCTGCCTAAAACAATCGAAAAAAGGCTGGAAAGATTTAAAAAGAAGATGGCATACCTGGATAAACTGGGAGATAATGGCTCTGACCAGCCTCCTCCCTTAACTAATATGGGTGAAACTGTTGAACTTGAACCATCTACTCTGAATAAAGGGGAGCCATCAAAAGCCAAATGGACCAGTGAACCAGCTGACAAACTGGAACCGGTGAAAAAGAAACAGAAAACCAAACATACAGAACCCCCTGCTGAACTTCTGTAGAGGAATCCGATATGCCAACAGCAGAAGCTATTGCTCAAGCCCTGAAAGTTATTCAGGCTTTGCAGGGATTAATACCGGTTCTGGTTCCGAAGTAACCAATAAATCCCCCGGTTCAGTCCACGGTTCAAAAAATGGTACCTCCAGTTACGGTTCCTGATACTCAGGATTATGAGAACTATGAAGAATATGATGAAGATGATGGGAGCCCATTGAGCCTAAAGTCTCCCCTGATCAGGAATTCGAATCACCACCTAGATTACCTGAAGATTTTTCTTCATGTTACACATTTGTAAAGAAGATGGTGGAGTCCTTAGACATAACCACCAGTGAAATGGTGGAAGATGGGGAAGAAGTGGAGTTCATGGACCTTATGGGACTAACTCCCACTAAGAAGCTGCTGTTACCAATAAACAAGTTTCTTAAGAAACACATACTGAAGATTCTCCAACTCCAAACTCTGTGCCACCCTTAGACAAAAGGGCTGATAGGAAATAGCTGGATAGGTTAGGGGCAGAATTTTTGTTTTCCTATCCTGACCACGAAGGAGTGGTAGAGACTTCAGTCTGTGACAAGGCAAAGGTGACTTTAGCATCTCACCCCGGACTCAAGGAAGGTCGACAGCATGGCCAAAAAAGGCTCTCTGTCAGCTTTCTTGTCTGTCAAACAGGCAAATGTATGGCCCAATATCAGAAATCCCTGTAGCAGTCTGTCATGGCCATGGCAGACCCTACTGGGTCAATATGTCATACGCTCAATAGCGTACGACAAAACCCCATAACTGTAACAGTGCAGTACAACTTAGCGAGAGGGTGCAATACCGCGAATGGGTCTGTGTGTGGTACTGCACCATCTGACTGTCCCAGGCAGAGGATGAGACCTCTGTTGGGATGGGGTTCCGCTGAGCAGCTGCCGTGGCTTGATGCAGTGAGCCACTGGCAGAAAGGAAATAAATCAATGCGTTTGGGACTGGGTTTGAGTCACGGTCCCAGGCGCATGGAAGATTTCTTTTTTTTCTTAGCACTTTATGCGCGATATTTATCTCAACCCCGGAGTTAGTTATATTAGTTGATGGGGGTTCAGGTAGCACAGCCCCCATAACAGGGGGTGCGGGAGGCAGAGCCCCCCGGGAAAAAAGGACTTATGCTGCATGGCATATATCGCGCTGTTTTGGCAGCGTGATATATGCATGCAGCATAATGTCTTGCAACATCATGACCCCGTGCCATGGCAGACCAGGCCCCAGTTGGACTTGCTGCCAACTTAACAGAGACTGCTTGGCTCAGCTTAGAGGCTTCCAAGTACCAATTCCAGATGGCAGTGGATGCTAACGACACTGCTGCCAGGTGGATGGCCCTCATAATTGCCCTAAGAAGATCTGCATGACTGAGAGCCACAAATCTGTCACAGGATGCACAGACAAAGGCTATGGAATTCACCTGTGAGGATAATACATTGTTTGGTGTAAAGACAGAAGCTTGCATAAAAAATGATGACTACAAAACCACCTACAAGAGCAACATGGCCAAGGAAAAGCCTTCAGCATCCTACAGACCTTATGGAAAGGGGGGGGTGCAGAGGTAGGTCTACTTATGGCAGACCTTTCTTTCAAGCCCATGCCGTACAGCAGTACCAACAGTATCCCCAGCAAACTGGATACTTTAGAGGAAGGGGTAGAAGGGGATCAAGGCATGGGAATTAGGCTAACCAGGCTCAACCCCAGCCTAAACAGAACTCCTGACATGGTGGCAAAGGTTACCTCCCCTGTACTAGTAGGGAGCTGGCTGGCTCACTACTTCCAGTCATGGGGGAACATTACCAAAGACAAGTGGATCCTGGAGGTAGTGAGTCAGGGCTTGTCCCTCAGTTTCAAATCCTTCCCAACCTTAAGAACAAGAATCTTCTGACCAGCCTCCAACTCAGAAAAGAAGCTGTTGGAGGAGGAAGTGGCAAATCTGTTATTATAAAGGACAGTAGTACCAGTTCCTTCACAGCAAAGGGGAAAGGGATTCTACATAAGGTACTTCCTGACCATGAAGAAAAATGGAGAGTGGTGACCAATTCTCGACCTAAGAGTACTGAACAGACATTTGGCAAATCCAAAATTCAAAATGGTAACCTTAGCTATTATTTTGCCAACTCTCCAAAAAGGGGATTGGTTGGCATCCCTGGATCTAAAAGATGCATACTTCCAAATCCCCATAAGGGAGTCACACAGACAATACCTCTGATTTAGATTTCCTTCAGGTCATTATCAGTTCTCAGCACTACCATTTGGCTTCACTACAGCCCCAAGGGCATTCACAAAGTGCTTGGCAGTGGTGGTAGCATACCTAAGGAGACAGGAAATCACAGTATTCCCTCACCTGAATGACTGGTCAGTGGTTGGAAAATCACCACAACAGGTACAGGATTCCCTAAGGACAACCCAGGACCTTCTGGAATCCTTATGGTTCCTGGTAAACTTCAAGAAATCCATCCTGTGACCAGTGTAGGTTCTGCACTTCATAGGTGCAGAGCTGGACACACTGAGAGGAAGAGCTTACCTGCCTCAGGACAGGGTGAGCTACATCCTCCAGATTGCTGGGGCTTTCAAATTAAATAAGCCAAGACCAGCAAGGCAATTCCTAGGGCATATGGCTGTAGCAACGGGCACAGTCATAGGTTCCAGGTTCCAAATGAGGGACATACTATTCCACCTCAGGGCACATTGGTCCCAAAGAAGGGACCCACTTTCAAACCTAATTTCAGTAACGAGGACATTACTGCAAGCCTTTCAGTGGTGGAAGGTAAGGGAAATCCTGAGGGAAGGAGTCCCTTTCCAGCAGGAGTCTCCCTCGGTAGCCCTCACAACAGATGCCCCCCTCCTAAACTGGGGAGCCCACTTGGGGGCACATACCATACATAGCACTTGGTCAAGTGCATAGTCACTCTGGCACATAAATCCGTTGGAACTCAGAGCGGTGTTTCTATCCCTGCAAGCCCTTGCATCTCTAGTGTGAGGCAAGGTGGTACAGGTCAAAGTAGACAATACCACTACAATGTACTACATCAACAAGCAGGGAGGAACAAGGTCTTGTCCTTTGTGCACAGAAGCAATGAAAGTATGGAGTCTGGTCTACTCACGTCAAGCTTCATTGGTAGCAATTCATTTGCCAGGGAAGGACAACGCCCTGGCAGATGCCCTGAGCAGAATCAACCAGAATCACCACGCATGGTCCCTCAACAGGCAGGTATTGGAGGTGGTGTTCAGAAGATGAGGTACCCCAGAGATAGATCTCTTTGCATCCCACTACAACCACCAGTTGCCAGTGTTTTGTTGCAGACCACCAGTAAGAGGCACAGTACCCCTGGATACTCTTGTGCTGGACTGGTCGGGGAAGAAATTGTATGTATTTCCTCCTTTTCCCCTGCTGCTCAGGGTTCTAATCAAACTCAGGTCTCAGTCAGCTGCAATGCTCTTGATAGCTCTAGACTGGGCCAGGCAGCCATGGTACTCTCTGCTGCTCTGCTTGTCAGTGGCTCCACCAATACACCTCCCTCGGAGACACAACCTCTTAAGTTCCTCCCAGAGGATGATCCTGTACCTGAATTTCAGATCCCTCAGGCTCAAGGCATGGCTCTTGAAGACTTAGAGTATGCAGGCTTGCAACTCTCTGAGAGTGTCCTAAATATCCTGAGGGGATCCAGGAAGCCCTCAACTAAGAGGACTTGTGCTTCCAAGTGGAAGAGGTTCTCTATATTGTGTTCTACTAATAATGTGGTGCCTTCATAGGCAGGATTGCCAGCCTTGCTAGACTACGTTACTCACCTGCATTCCTTGGGTCTGCAACCCACTACACTGAAGGTCCATCACTTCAGTTTCCGCTTCAGTTTCAGCTTATGTTTCAGCTGGCAAGGGTGTCTCCATGGCTTCCAATCCCATTTTCAAGAAGTTTTTCAAAGGTTTAGCCCACCTGCACCCCCCCTCACAGGGAACTGGTGCCAGCATGGGACCTTAATGTATGTATAGCCAAGCTCATGGAACCCCCATTTGAACCCATGGTCTCAGCACACCTGAAATATGTAACCTGGAAAACAGTGTTTCTGGTGACCATCACCTCGGCCAGCAGGATCAGCGAGCTTCAGGCCCTGTGCATAGAGCTGAATTATCTCTCTTTTCATAGGGATAAGGTGGTGCTTAGAACTAACAGGTTCCTGATTTCCATTTGAATCAGTCCATCACTTTGCCAGTCTTTTTCACTGAGCACTCCAGTTCAAGTGAACACAGGCTGCACAGTCTGGATGTCAAGAGCGTTTTGAGCTACTACATGACCCACACCAAGGATCACAGGCAGGACAGACAGCAACAGTTCCTGACTTATGGAGATGTGGGAAAAAGAAAACCAGCATCTAAAAGGACTGTCTCACACTGGATAGTACAATGTATTCAATTATGTTATTCAAAAGTGGGTAAGGAACCCCCAGTAGGCCTCAGGGCCCATTCCACTAGGGGCACAGCTGCTACAATGGCAGCTGCTAGGGCCATCCCACTTCTTGAAATCTGCAAAGCAGCTACATGGAAAACAGTACACACTTTCACAAAGCACTACTGCCTGAACACTCAGTCCAGAAGTAATGCCAGGTTTGGCACAGCAGTTCTGCAGAGTCTATTTCCAAAATAGGTTCTGTGCCCACCTCCAAAGGTACTGCTTCATTGTCTGCAAGAGTAAAGAATATTGAAGAATTCCTGGGGTTAGAAGAAAAAAAATACTCACTTTAGTAATCCTGTTTCTTCCAAGGTATTCTTCAGTATTCTTAACTCTCCCTCCCTGCCTCCCCTTCCAGAACCACTGACCTCTGCATCTCAAGCTGGATACCTGTATGGATGGGTGGTGTCCACCATAACTGTGTTATATTTTTTAACCTTGTTGGGTGTTGTTTTCCCCTCTTTGGGTAATATCTGACAGTACGGGGGATTCATTTTAATAGGAGGGATTATTATTATTAATATTGTTGTTACTAGCATAACCAAGTGGTTATTAGTACAAGTTTAATAGCTTAGTTTAGGAGGCCTTTTCTTGCTGGTGTCAATGAATCTGAGCATTATAGAATGCAGCAGGTGGTAAGGGCAGCAGTTTGAATGGTAGCACAAGCCGATGAGTGTCCCACCATTTTCATATGTTCCATTCTTTGGGCAGTTCAATACTGCAGGCTGACTGCAAGAGTTAAGATTACTAAGGTGAGTAATTTTTTCTTCCTGTACACTAGGTAGCCTATTGCCTCTCTATGTCTAAGTGACTGTAGTAATGTATGTGCATAATGTTCTTCATAAAAAAATATTTACAAGAAAAAAAGGTACTGCACAAGTTAGAGTTTCTTCTTAAAGTTACAAAAGTAAGGAAATACGATGTTAGGTTGTTTTTTTAACCCTGACTCTGCCCTACTCCATGCAACTGCCCTGTGAACCCCTACCCCATCTCATGTAAGGGAAGCATGGTCTAGTGGTTGGAGCATGGAAATGTGAAGCAGAAGATTCCAGGGTTTAATTCTACAGGCTGACTGTTTAACCTTAAGTAGGCCACTTCACCTCCTTGTGTTTCCGTCTTCACAGCTGTAACATAGGGTAGAATCTAGCAGAGGTGTTGAGAAATTCTGTTTTTCTGCAAGGTCACTGCAAAATGACTGCTTCACTCTACCAAAATCCCATGAACTTTCATGAGAACTGCGTGAAATATGCATCAAAGAAAGTTCTGGCAAAATTTCTTCTTGGTGAAGTCCATTTCATTCTGATTTCACAAAGTGGAATACTGGCTGTAATAAAAAGTTTTCCATATGTTTCTACCCCCCCCCCCCCAACCACTTGCCTGATCCCTCCTCACCATACAACCATAGAATGCGTTGGCAGAAGATGACTGATAGGCCATTACACTCTGCCCTATTTTCCCTGCATGTTACTACACCCTGGACCCTATTTGGTTACAGGTGTCCCTACCTCCTCCCTTTCCTCTACCTATTATGCCTATGTGCCTATCCCATGCATGCTTGAAGCTCCCCACCATCTTCACCCCCTCCACCTCCTCTGGCAGGCTGTTCCAGGCATCCACCACCCTTTCTGTGAAGAAGTATTTCCTCACTTCCCTCTTAAACTTCCCCTCTCAAGGTTCATATCATGCCTCCATGTTATGGTGCTCCTCCACTGAAAAAGTCTCCCCTCCTCACTTTGTTCACCCTGTGAGGTACTTATAGGACTCTATCATGTCCCTTCTTGCTGTCATATGTTCGAGGAAGAATATGTTGAGCTCCTGTAGCTTCTCCTCTTATGGTTTCTCCTGCAACCCCCCACACCATTTTGGTTTCCCACCTCTGGACCACTTTCACCCTGTAAGTATCCTTGCAGAGGTGTGGCCTCCAGAACTGGGCACAGAACCCCAGGTAGGGTCTCACTAGTGCATGATACAGTGGCAACACCACTTCCTGTCTCCTGCTGGAAATCCCCCTTCCTATGCAACCCAGCATCCAGCTAGCCATGCCTACTGTCATGTTACACTGCCCTGCCCACCTTGAGACCATCAGATATGATTACCCCAATGTCACTCTCTTGCTTGATGACAGTAAGCAACACCCCCTTCCCCCCATCTTATACACAGCCTCCAGTTTCCATGCCCCAGGTGCATGACTTTGCACTTCTTGGCAGTGGAACCCATCTGCCACACTCTAGACCAGTCCTCTAGTTTCCCCAGATCCCTTTGCACTTTCTTCATCCCTTTTTTGGTGTCCAAACTATTGCAGATTTTTGTGCCATCTGCAAAGAGACACACCATCTGCTCCAGTTCCTCTACATTGTCACTTATTAAGACATTATAGAGAACAGGATCCATTACCAGTCACCTGTGGTATTCAGCTGGCAACTCTCCTCTCCCCTCCGAGTGACTGCCATTTACCACCACCTTCTGCCTCCTGTCTTTCAAGCAGTTAGATACTCATTTTACCACCTTCTCCCCCACCCTCAGGTTGCTAAGTTTCTTAATCAGCCTCCTCTGTGGTACAGTGTTAAAGGCCTTACTGAAGTCCAGATAGGCCACATACACTGCCCTCCCCTGATTCATCTCCCTCATAACCCAGTCAAAGAAATCTATGAGATTTGATTGACATGACCTCTGTGAAGCCATGCTGCTGGTGGTCCAGCAGCCCGTTTGCCTCCAGGTACTCCATCAGTCTTACCTTTGGCAGGGTTTCCATTCACATTCCTCTTTTTACACATTTCAGTAAAGTTAGGAAAAAGTAGTTGCTGTTCCTAGTGTGTGTGTGTGGGGGGGGGGGCATATCTTTCAAAACAATATTTAGTACTTTTTAAATGCCCCCTTCTGCTCAGCCAATAGCCACCGGCTCCTTCCTAACATACTGATATTAAGTAGTCTGGTAGTTCACTTGGTATCACAATGACAGACTGCCTAGTTCAGGGGTATTTCCTAGTGCAGGCTCTCAAATGAGCTTGCTAAATGATTATGTAATTACATAGTAAGTTCAGCTGAGGGACAGGACTTGAAAAGAATGCCTTGCTGGACTAAGTCATCTGTTATAGCAGCGCTTACTAGACCACCAGGGGAGTAAGGTGAGGAGGTGTTATGAGAGAGCTAGGGTTACTGGTTGAGGGGAAGGGTTTGATGTTGAAAATAGCAAAATGTTATTGAAATACATGACTCCACCCCACCACCAGCATAAAGAGAAGGGATATTTGGGGCTGGAAGCTAGTTATTGGTGGGGGTCTGCACTAAAATGCTATGAAATTTCAGATTTAATTCTGAAGCTTTGCTGAATGGACCTTTGCAAAATTCACAAAAAGGGCGAAGACCACCCTCTTCACTTGCAAATTCTACAGAAGTGAAGTTGTTTTTGCTTTGTACACCTCTAGAAGATGAGCAACACTGATAATGAGATGTATCTTATTTGGTCTATGCCGGATAAATAAACTCTGTTGCAAGTAATATTTTTATATTCCTCACCTGAGATCATAATCATCTGCTTGTAACATGAAGAATATTATATGGGTTGCAGTATGTAACGAGTTTGGAAGAATTACTACACTGTAACCCCTATCTTACTTTATACATTTTATATAATTACAGTACTTGTTTTACTCACAGCAAGAACCAGGAAGTTTGCTTTCTTTATCTGTTTATTGCGCATGTGAAGAGGTTCAAATCGGGTTCATAAATATAAACATCTTCTAAATCAAAATTAAACGGTAATTAATATATTTTGTGTAAGTAGCACTTGAAGAGTTCAGCCAGTAAAGGATATCCACTGAATCTGATAAGGTGAGACTTCTGTGCTTTCTTGGTTCCGATCATGTTGTCATGGCAACCGCTTTGCTAGGGAGAGTCCAGAAAGAGAGCAGGGGAACGTGTCATTTGTCGCCCACAGCTTACGCACAAATGATGCTATGTGTTTAAATTTGTGGGGAGGACGGACTGTGGCTGGAGAGTGCGAGGTCAGTTGCATTACAGCTTTAAAGTGTAATGATGGATGTGTAATGTTAGAAAATCGGTCACTGGTTTCAGAATGTAATCAGCTCTGACCAGTAATTATATCACAGTTATTTTCAAGCAGCAGATGTGATGTCACAAGCAGAGGATAATGAAATCAGGAGGGGAATGTACACCAGAAACAGATTATTTCTAATGAAAGAAGATCCAGTTTTCATATAGACATTCTTAATAATGGATAAGGGGAGGAAAAACAGCAGAACGTGAAACAGAAGCTGAGCTGTGTCTAAATATTATGTCTTTCAAAGTTCAGCCCGGAGGCGTCAGCTGTTCTTGAACTGAAATGATAAGATGTCTTTCAAAGATGTCAACCTAGAGAATAACTTGGGTGAGAGACAAGTCATGTAGCATCCTGACACAGTTTGATCTCAGCTTCGTCTCTGAATAACAGAACGTGTACTAAACAACATACTGGCAACTGGGTTGTTATAAGTTCAGCAAGAAAAACATTGATCTGTACAGTGCAGTGCAGTGCAGTGCAGTGTGAGCGCTCTTGTGCTGGGCCCAGCAGGCCAAAGACAGAGTCTTAGAATGAAAGGATGGTGAGGTAGTCAAGCTATTGGGAACTTCAGAGCTGTTCATTTTGGCCCCTCTCATGTAGCCAGTTTGCAGTTCATGAGCCCCAGATTATGCAGCAGTTTGGTTGGTTTTGAAACTTCGGTAATTTTGCTGAAATGGTATGAATCGCTGTATGACAGACGGTTAGTGAAGAGCTGAAAAGAAATGGTGACTTTGTAAGAGAGGAGAGGATGAGTGGCTGTCGACAAATGTGTTGCTTGTTGTTTCTTTTCTCTGGAGATGTGGATTCAAGGCAAGCTCAGGATTGCTAACAGAGCAAGTCTGATGACTTCAGTTCAGTCCCTAATGAATGGTGGTCCACATCACAGAATCTGCTCTCACACAGTCACATGTCAGCACTAATACAGACCCATTTTACTCCAACTTAAGGAAAACTACAGCCTCATAGCTTGCAAATTTTGTTTCTATGTCAACAGACAACTCTTCCTGTAGCTGTTGGGGGTGTACTTGTTTGCTTTAGTTTATTTTCACTGTTCATGCTAGTCCTCTGAAATATCCCAAGAGGGGTGGGGGGGTCTCCGGTTTCTGGTTGTTGAATTCTCATTTTCCATAAGAGCTGCATTAGTATATGAGAACATGATGTAACAGCACCCACTTATACCATGTATTTCTATGCTGAAAGCACAAATATAATGAAAACAAACAAACAAAAAAAACAAAGCTCTCTGGAAACACACAGACTGAATGCAATTTAAAGGGGAAAACCCTGCTTTACAACTCAAGACAGTTTGCAAAGCTAATTGCAACTTGTTTTGTTGAACTCTAAGCAGACAGGCATACTGTGGAATCTAAAGGGTACTGACACATCATGTTCTTATTTGCTAATGCAGCTCTCAGGGACCATGAGATTTGAACAACCAAGAAATGGAGACCCCAGAACAGTTACAGGGACTAGTATGAACAGTGAAAATAAACTAAAGCAGTCACACATATCCTTAACAGCTACACGGAAAGAGTTGTCTTTTGACATGAAAACAAAATTTACATGATATGAGGGAGTATTTTTTCTTTAAGCAAAAAGAAAAATACAATAATGTTAACTATGGTTTCTCTCATTTTGTTCAGAAAAAAGGGAATACATTATATAGTAAGACCTTGCAGGAAGGAGGTTACATTTCATCTCCTGTTGTGCGCTGGACCCAAGGGACCCTCCCGCACAAATAAATTAAAGACTCAGCTTCTGCTTTGCACAAGACTCAAGGGGCCTTGTGTAAAGCAAGGTAAAACTCTATTTTCTCAAAAACACCTAAGGAAATTCATTACAAAATTCGATGTTAAGGCATACATTAAGGTTACAAAGCCACGAAAGGAGTGTATTGCAGTGTTAAGGTTTTTCAACCATTATACCCACCACCTCCCTCAGCCATAACATAATGGCCCAAGGCCAAGCTACAAGTCTGGGGCTATGCCCTCGTGCTTCAGGCTTCAGGTCTGGGGTCATGTGCGAAGAAAGTAATGTATCATCCCCTGCTGCAAAGAAAGTTATGCCTTACCCTGCAGGCCCTACATGGAGCAGCAGATATGTGGGGCATGGTTTAAGACCTGTAACTTAAAGCAGCAGACCTCACAGGCATGGCCCCAGACATGTAGCTTGCTCTTCAGTCATGAGGCTAGGGGCTAGAGAAGGGGGTAGGTATTCAGGTTGAGAAACCCCTAACTCTAATACCCCATTTCCCTCCTTTTGTGTCTTTGTAACCCTAGCAAATGCATTAACATAAAAACAGTCACAAAAAATGTACCGAATGTACAAAGTTCTACACAAACAAAATGTTTAAAGCCCCACAATACAAAAAACAGATGGAAGCCCCCCAATGTGGGATTACCTGAGGGAGCTCTGTGCTCCATAGCTCCCCCATGGTGCTGTAGTCTGTGGCTTCTGGTGGGAATTGCTCCTTGCGTCTCCGGTGGTACTGTTTGCAGCTCCAGCTGCCTATTCCTGGTGTTTCGAACTATTCGGAGTGGGAGCTGAGCAGTGGGATATGTGCTGCACTTCTGTGAATGGGGGTGGTGGTGGTGGTCCCAGGCCGGTTTTTGGGCCAGTGGGGCTTGGGATCACAAGTAGATATAAATAAATAAATAAAAATTATAAATAAAGATGCTGGACCCATGTGCACTGCGCATGCACAGCCGCTGAGGGCAGGAGATTTAAAGGAGTGGCTGCTCCTTATAATGAGGGTAGTTTCAGTGCCAACTGGCACCGGGGGTGGGGACCAATTGTAAATTGTTATGTTTGGGACTACTTGTCCCGGGGGCATTGGGGAGAAGAGTGATTTTGGCACCCTGGGATCGGTCCATGATTAGACATTCAGGGGTTTTAGCACCCTGGGGAGGAGCAAATAAAAGGGTGAGTTTGGCACCTGGAGGGAGAGAGCTTCGGGAGGAGAGAGAATGAGTGGATGGAGCAGGGGTGATTGCCCGCTTCACCATTAAGGCCACGTTTTTTTTTTTCCTTGTGTGGCCAGTGCAGTTTTGCCTCTCCGAACATGGCAGCGGCCATGCTAGTTTGAAGCCCCATTTCAGCCGTTCATGAGTTGGAAACCCCCTTTGAAGGACAGAGTCTGCTAAGGGGAGTAGCAGCAAGAGGAGGAGATGGCACCTGAAAGGTAGGGGATCCAGGGGTCCAGGCAAAGCCCCTGGACCAAGAAACTATCTGTGGTGACCTGCATTTGAGGGACTGAATATGGGGATGCCAGTGGGTTCCAGGGGGTCTGGGGACAGCCCCCTGGTTTCACGTGGGCCCCATTCCTAGAAACTGATCCAGTTTTTGGCTGCCAGAGGGATGGTTCACTGCTAGATTAGTGGCCAATTCAGCCAGGAATTCTGCTACCTGCTGTATAAGGGTCTATTTTGGCCACAAGTTTTGCTGCCTGTATTTGGACTATTTGGCTGCCTAGGAAACAGGTAGCCACCTGGACTATGTGCTCCATAGTGGTCTTCTTGTTCCAGAGCAAACTCAAGCTTATGATGTGACCAAACAATCCAGAGCCATCTGTTTGTGATTTTCTGCTCCATGGAGTGACTATTCCTGTTCACATTAACTGTTCATTAAATGGGATCCCCTGTTTCTGCAGTTTGGTGTGTGCCTTGTTTGTTGGAGGAATTGTTATGCTGCTAAAAGAAGTTCGCCTCCACAGCTATGTTCCCAGTGTTTTCCAAGGTGTGTATCCCGAAGAACCCACTCACCATCGAGGAAGATGTTGAGAGGTCTACCTGGTGAAGACTGTCTACAAAGGCCTGCAGGTGAAGTTGGCAAGGCCAGGCAGGTGAAGGTCAGCGTCATCCCACTAGTGTACCACCTCTCCACCCCCTGAGGGCCCTGGGCACCTCGATGGAGCTAATCCATCACCTGCACCACCCATGGGAAATCCAGGTACTGTTTTACTATTTTATTTCTGGACTGTGTTTTCGTGGCTGTATAGCTCTCCCTCCTACATCTGTACCATCTGGATACCCCTAGACACTGGGAGTGGGGGCTTGCAACGTGGAGGCCCATCTGAGATCTGATTTTGAGGTGCCCAGGGTGTAGTGGACTTAAAACTGGGTGCTGGACAAGTTGTGGAAGTCCCTCTTTTGCTGGACAATTTGATTGCGCAAACAAAATGGTGCTTGGGACTGGGACATTTCACGTCTTTTCTGTGAGAGCTGCAAGTGCCTTATTTCCATCTGCAGCCGAGACAGGAGCAAGCATGGACTTTGTGGGAGCAGAGACTGAACAGTGGGAGATGCCCCTTTTTTACCTAGGGCCCAGGTATGGCGGTGGTCTGCCCTATGAATGTTCAGTGCCCCATGGATTTGAACTCAAATGCAGCCCCATGCAGAGACTTCTAAACTGTTTTGCAGACAATGGGCTTTGGGGAAAAATGCCTTTGAAATGAAAAACAAAATATGGTTGAATAACTGTTTATGCACTGTTGAGTTAATGTGTATTTAATTGTTTTAGTATTGTACTTTTGATGTGTTGGTATAAGTTGCACACTACGTAAAAGTATTTTTCTGAAATCTGGGGGATATTTTATTCAGTGGAAGTTTCAGAAAATGTGTCAGTGAAAATGGTGTTAATCTGCAAAAATGATTTTCTCTAGCTTTACTAACATCATATAGGATTTTAGGAGGTGAGCAAATGTTGCAGTAATGGTACTTTAAGGTGGTTTAATAACTGTTGCTAAAATTTCTGCTTCGCTATATGTGTGTTTCTACTAGATTTGTCCAGGCAGTCCAGTGCAGGCAGCTGGCAGAAAATTGGCGGGGTTTAAGGCAAGTTGTTGCAGACTGTGGGAACTTGGGATGCTTCCTTGTTAACTAAAAGCAATCAATCTGTAGGAATAAAGGTGGGTCACCAAGGGAGGAGAACCTGGGACGCTGTTGGCCAGGCTGAGCTTCTGGTCTTCTTCATAGGTCTGGGCGGTGTGTGGCCAGGTAGGGATTAGTTGAGGGACTGGGAACGCCATTTGGCAGGCTGAGTTTTGGGGTCTTTTGTAGGTCTGGTCGGTGGGTGGCCCAGTAGGAAGGGTGATCCCTGGGTGGTTTAGAGAGCTGGGTTAGTATTAGAATAAGTAGTGTTAGTTTAGGTTTAGAGTAAGGATAGTGTAAACAGGTTAAGGGCAAGTCTTGGCTTACCGGGACGGCGAGTGTTTGGCAGGGGGAATGTGTAAGCCCCCCAATGTGGGCTTACCTGAGGGAACTCTGTGCTCCGTGGCACCCCCGTGGTGCTGTCATCCATAGCTGCTGGTGGGAGTCGCACCTTGTAGCTCCAGTGGTGCTGTTTGCGGCTCCAGTCACCTGTTCCTGGTGTCTCAGCCTGTTCGGGACCAGGCCTAGCACTGGGATGTGTGCTACACTTCCATGAGTGGGGGGTGGTGGTCCCGGGCCGGTTTTCAGGCTGGCTGAGCCCGGGACCGCAAGTAGATATAAATAAATATTTGTAAATAAGGATGGTGGACCCATGTGCACTGCGCACATGTGGCTGCCAAGGGCAGGAGATTTAAATGAGCTTCTGCTCCTTTTAATGAGGGTAGTTCAGTGCCGGCTGGCACCATGGGAACCAATTGTAAATAATTATGCTTAGAACTCATTGTCCCAGGGGGCATTGGGGAGCACAGTGATTTTGTCATTCTGGAATCGGTCCGTGATCGGACCTTTGGGGTTTTTGCGCCCTGGTGGGGAAGCAAATAAAAGTGTGAGTTTGGTGCCTGGAGGGAGAGAGCTTTGGGAGGAGAGTGAGTGAGTGGATGGAGTGGGGGTGATTGCCCTCTTCGCCATTAAGGCTGCAGTTTTGTTTTTCATGTGGAGCCAGTGCAGTTTCACCTCTCCAAATGTGGCGGTGGCCATACTAGTTTGAAGCCTCATTTCGGGGCTGCGACCCAACCGCTCATGAGTGGGAAACCCCCTTTGAAGGATGGAGTCTGCTGAGGGGAGTAGTGGTGAGAGGAGGAGATGGCACCTGAGAGGTAGGGGATCCAGGGGTCTGGGCAAAGCCCTTGGACCCAGAGACTGTTTATGGTGACCTACAGTTGAGCATCTGAATATAGGGGTGCCAGTGGGTTCTGGCGGGTCCAAGGAGAGCCCCCTGGTTCCACTTGGGCCCAAGTCCTAGAGACTGATCTGTTTTTTGGCTACTGGAGGGATGGTTCGCTGCTAGATTAGTGGCCTGATTCAGTCAGGAATTCTGCTGCCTGCTGTTTAAGGGCCTATTTTGGCCACAAGTTTTGCTGCCTTTATTTGGACTGTTTAGCTGCATAGGCAATTGGTAGCCACCTGGACTATATGCTCCATAGTGGCCTTCTTGGGACAGAGCGAACCCAAGCTTATGATGTGACTACATGGGTCAGAGCCATCTGTTTGTGATTTTGTGCTCTATGGAGTGACTGTTCCTGTTCATATTAATTGTTCATTAAATGGGATTCCCTGTTTCTGCAGTTTGGTGTGTGCCTAGTTTGTTAGAGGAATTGTTTTGCTGCTAAAGGAAGTTTGCCTCCACAGCCATGTTCCTAGTATGTTCCAGGGTGCGTATCCCGAAGAGCCAACTCAACATTGAGGAAGACATCAAGAGGCCTGCGGGTGAAGTTGGCAAGGCCATGCAGGTAAATGTCTGTGTATCCCACCAGTGTACCACCTCTGCATCCCCTGGAGGTCTGTGGGCACCCCAATGGAGCTAATCCATTACCTGCACCACCCATGGGGAATCCAGGTACTGTTTTCCTATTTTATTTCTGGACTATGTTTCCGTAGCTGTATAGCACCCCCTCCTACATTTATACCATCCGTATACCCCTAGACACGGGAGTGGAGGGCTTGAACAGACAAAACCGCGCTAAAAAAAAAAAAAAAAAAAAAGCATGTATTTTGTACTACAATTAAAGCTATGCACAAACAAAATATTTCAAGTCCTAAACCAATTAACATAGTTATGACTCCCCTACTCATCAGCTACTTTGTGCAATGCAAGTCGTCACTTATGTCCTGCCCTGCATGAAGCAGCTTACAGGTCTGGCACTATACTTTCTGAAAACGTAAGGAAATTCAGTGCAATAACTACTTTAATGGCTGCATTATGGTTACAAACCCACAAAAGGGGGGAAATAATGTTTTCAACCCTAACACTCATCCTCCTCCATCCCCTACCTTTGTGACCCAGGGCCATGCTCCCATAGGTGTACTGCTTCAGGCTGCTTCTGGGGCCATGCCCCAGTTGTCTGGAGTTGTGCACTAAGGTTGTGAGCTACAGTTCTGGATCCATGCCCCACAGGCATAGTGCACACAGTGGTGGTAATGGGGGGGGACTTATTTTCAGGAGTGACATTAAAAGTCTGACTCAGTTCCAGGAGTAAAATAAGGAAGGACTGTATAAACTGTACCCGCCTAAAGGCATAATACTGACTAGCTAAATCGTAAAATTGCAACATGTAATTGGGAAACATGTCCCCAGACCCCTGACAGGTGTGTTTGATCATGCGTTAAAGGTGGTGAGGTTCCCCCAGTGAATATTTTTCATTTCCAACACTGACTGTGCACCACGGGTTTAAGCTACATATCTAGGGTTCTGCCCTACGGGACTGCTGCTTCGTGTAGTGCCTGCATGTTTGGACTGTGCATCATAGGTCATCTCCTTCAACCCTCCAACTATATTACACATCCAGTGATGTGTCCCATGGGTCTGCTACTTCACTTGGAGCCCACAGGTTTGGGACCATGTACCAGGGGTCTGCTCCTTTGACCCTAGAAAGCAAGGTACAGGTCCAGGGTTATGCTCGATGAGTCTGCTTCTTTACATATGGCCCTGCATCAGTTAAAGACACCTATGGAGAGCCTGAGGGGCTTGGCCTGATATGTAACTTGAAGTAGTATACCCATGGGTCACAGCCCCCTGACATGTAGTGTGACCTTGGGTCATAAGGGAATGGGAAAGGAGGTGGGCTTTAGGGTTAAAAACCATAACTTAACATTTCCATCCGTTTTTAGCTTTGTAACCCTGGTGGATGTTTTACTGTAGTTTTTTTGCAAGTAATAAACATATATATAATGTAAAATGCTATATCTTATATAGAATAAATGATGGGTGAGTGTGGTATACAAGGAAACAAACTCATCAAGGGGGCTAACCAGATCAAAAGGACATGAGCCGAAAGGATGAGTGGTTTTATTATCTGGTTAGCCCCCTCAAAGGGTTTATTTCATTGTATAGCAGGACTACCCATCTTTTATTGTATATACTACATTTGGATGGTTACTGTTAGTTTAGATCACAGATCTCCAGGTAGAAGGTCACCTGGGGGCCAGTGACCGTCACATGGTATGGTTCAATTTGGCCACTACATCTAAATCATCCCATTCCATGGCAAAAATATGGGACTTCAGAGGAGCTGACTTTGATAAGATGGCCAACAGAGTTAAGCTAGCCCTGGCAAAAAAGAAACACAGGTGAGGGGGTACAAGCAAAGTGGGCAAGCATTAAGGATGCAATACTTGAAGCAACATCCCATTGTGTTAGAGAGAAAAGTAAGTGCAAAAGAAGAAGGAAACCACTTTGGTTCTCAAATATAGTAGCAGAAAAGGTCAGAGCCAAAAGGCTGGCCTTCAGGAAATATAAGGGAACACAGTGGGATGAAGATAGGGAGGCATACCAAACTGCCCTAAGGGAAACAGGGAAGGCAGGAAGCAGGAAAGGCAGTCCCAAACTCAGGAAAGACTAGCACGAACAGTAAAAGAAGGTGACAAGACTTTCTATAGATACATTAGTGAAAGGAGAAAGTCCAGAGGGGGTATTGCTAAGCTCCAAGGAGAAAAGGGGGCATGTGAGGAGGAGGACCCTGTAAAAGCATCTATCCTTTTGCTCAGTATTTACTGAAGAGAAGGTAGGGCAGGGCCCACAGCTCAGCACCATGGACACAGGGGGGAGGGAGATAAGCACTACTCCCTTCACAAAAGAAAGGGTCCTACAAGAGCTCGCTAAGCTCAGGGGGGACAAAGCAGTGGGACCTGATGACATACATCCCATGGTACTTAAAGAGCTAAGGGTGGAACTAGCAGAGCCATTAGCAGAACTGTTTAGTGAGTCTCTGAGCACCGAAGAGGTCCCAGAAGACTGGAGAAGGGCTCATGTGATCCCGCTCCACAAGAGTGGTAGCAGGGAGGAGGCAGGGAACTACAGACCAGTCAGTCTTACCTCAGTGGTGGGCAAGATTATGGAGGCACTCCTTAAGGAAAGGATAGTGCAACACCTGGAATCCATAGGGGCACAGGATCCAAGACAGCATGGGTTTACGAAAGGAAGGTCCTGTCAAACTAATCTCATAGATTTCTTTGACTGGGTAACCAGAGTGGTTAACCAAGGGGGAGCAGTTGATGTCGCCTACCTTGACTTCAGCAAAGCTTTCAACACTGTTCCACATAGAAGATTGATAAATAAGCTGGTTAGGCTGGGGGTGGGTCAGAAGTTGGTCAACTGAGTGGCAAACTGGTTGACGGGCAGAAAACAGAGAGTGGTGGTAAATGGTATACAGTCAGAAGAGATGCAAGTCACAAGTGGAGTACCTCAGGGATCAGTTCTGGGGCCAGTCCCTCAATATCTTCATTAGTGACATTGCAGATGGACTAGAGGGTAAGGCTTGTCTGTTTGCAGATGACACCAAGATCTGCAACAGAGTAGATGATCCAGATGGGATGGGCAGAATGAGAAGAGATCTGGACTAGCAAAATGGTCAGAAGAGTGGCAACTGGGATTTAATGCAAAGAAGTGCAAGATCATGCACATAGGGAAGGGAAACCCTGAAGCCACCTATAGGCTGGGAGGAGAGTTGCTGGCAGTCACAAAGGAAGAGAGACTTGGGCATCATCATCACTGATGACCTGAAATCATCCAAGCAGACCTCTAAAGCAGTAGGTAAGGCTGGGGGATGTTAGGGTGTATTAGTAGGGGTATCACAAATCGTAAGAGGGAGGTAATAATCCCTCTTTACAAGACACTGGACCCATCTGGAGTACTGCGTGCAGTACTGGAGGCCACACCTTCACAAGGACATTAACCACATTGAGGCAGTCCAGAGAAGGGCAACCAAAATGGTGCAGGGACTGCATCAGAAGACATATGAGGACAGATTAACAGAACTCAATATGTATACCCTAGAGCAAAGGAGGGAGAGAGGTGATATGATCGAAACATTCAAACATCTTAAGGGCATTAACAAAGTGAAAGAGTCTAACGTTTAAATATAAGAAAAATAGCAGGACAAGAGGACACAGCATGAGATTAGAGGGTAGCCGATTAAGGGGGAATGTGAGGAAATTCTTTTTCACAGAAAGAGTGGTGGATGCATGGAACGGCCTACCTCAGGAAGTGGTGACTATGAATACAGTGCAGGGCTTCAAATAGGCATGGGATAGGCATAAGGGAGTAATACAGATGAGTATGAATAGATAGGCCACTGACAGAGCAAAGGCCGGTGGCACATTTATAAGGTAGA
This sequence comes from Neoceratodus forsteri, assembly GCA_016271365.2. Lineage (NCBI taxonomy): Eukaryota > Metazoa > Chordata > Ceratodontiformes > Ceratodontidae > Neoceratodus > Neoceratodus forsteri. Next base: position 875,323,391 of record CM057455.1, on the reverse strand, counting down.
AAAAGAAATGGGCAGACTGGATGGGCCTTGTGGTCCTTATTTGCCATCAACCTCTATGTTTCTGTGTGTATGTAGGTAAAGGATATACAGGGAAAAACTGCTAACCACTTCTGTGGGGAAAAGTCCCATCCATATATATATATATATATATATATATATATATATATACATATATATTTTCTCCCTTTCTCTCTCCTCGCTCTATAGATATATAAAATACACACGCACAGAAAAGAATAGTCAGGGGGGTAGCAAATGTGGATAAGACTTTCTTCGGGTACATAAGTGAGAAGAAGAAAGTAAGGGGAGGGATGGTGAAAATAAGGACAACATCCGGAACAGGTTCTTCTGCTCAGTCTTCATGGTGGACATAGGGAGGATGAACCACAAGGGAGTAGCAGAGATAAGGGGGGAAGGTCTACTGAAGTCCATTTTTACAGGAAGGGTCTTGCAGCTGTAAAAGTGGTAAAGACTATGGGACTGGATGGGATACATCCCATCCGAGGATACTAAAAGAACTCAGGAAGGTGCTAGCTACTGTGCTGATGACCTTATTCAGCAGCTCACTGGAATTGGGCATGGTTCTGGAGGACTGTAGGAGAGTGGACCTGGTCCCTCTACATAAGAGCAGCACTAAGGAAGAGGCTAGCACCTCTAGGCCAGCAAGCATCACCTCAGTGGTGGGGAAATTAATGGAAACGCTGTTAAAGGAAAGGTTGGTAGAGAATCTTGAATTAAATGGGATGCAAGACTAAAGGCAGCATGGATTCACGTGTGTGGGGAGGGGGAAGAGGTCACGCCAGATGAACCAGATTGATTTCTTTGACTGTGTAACCAGGAAAATAGATCAGGGGAGGGCAGTGGACATGGCCTATATGGACTTTTATTTATTTAGTTTTTGTTGACCGGGTAAGTGCACTAGACAAATTCTGCCAATTTTCAGGTAGGTCCCATAGGAGGGGGAATACAGATGAATGCCAACTGACCTTGAGCTAGATTAAGCTGTTGGTGGTATTTTTAGTGAATGGGGGGAAATTTGGCCTGGACACCGGGGAAATTCCCCAGCCCTTTTCAAGAAGTGCCATGGGATCTTTAATATCCACCTGAACTTCTACCAGAACAGGCAGATGGGACCTCGGTTTAACATCTCGTCCAAAAGATGGCACCTCAGGAGTGTGGGACACCCCTCATGCTGCCTTACAGTGTCCATATTGGGATTTAACCCTAGTGCCTGATGTGGGGATAGAACCCACAGCCTTCTGATCTCCCAGCCTCAGAGGCGAGTGTGTTACCTGCTGAGCCACTGGCACTGACTTTAGCAGGGCCTTCAACACTGTGCTATATAGAAGAGTGATTAAGATATTGAGCAGCCTTGGGGTGGAATATAGAGTGGTGAATTGGGTTTGAAATTGGTTAACGGATAGGCGATAGAGGGTTAATGGCACTCACTCTAATGATGGAAGAGTAACAAGCGGGGTGCTGCAGGGCTCAGTAGTACGACTAGTCCTCTTCAAGTATTCATAAATGCCATTGCAGAGTAACTGGAAGAGAGGGTATGCCTTTTTTACAGATGGTGCCAAAAATCTGTAATAGGGAGGACAATCAGGAGGGGATGGAAATAATGCATAGGGATCTTGGAGGAGTAATCAGAAACATGGCGCATAGGTTAGGGTTCTGTGCCAATAAGCACAAAATTTGCACTTGGGGCATAGGAACCCAGAAACTGAGTATCGCATGGGGGGGTGCTCTCAGTTACTAAGCAGGAAAAGAACCTTGGGGTTATCATATCTGATTACCTCAGAATGGTAGGGCAGTGTGACAAAGCAGTGGGTACCGCTAATGAGATGCTGGGATGCTTTGGGAGAGGTATCTCCAGCAATAGAAGGGAGGTGGTGTTGCTACTGTATCGCTCATTGGTGAGACCCACCTCACGTATTATGTCCAGTTCTGGAGGCCGCACCTCAGAAAGGACTTGGACAGGATGGAGGCAGTCCAGAGGGCAGCAGCTAAAATTGTGCAGGTGTTGCACCAAAAGCCCTATGAGGATAAACTGAGGGATCTTAACATGTACTCCCTGGAAGAGAGGAGAGCGAGAGGGTATATGATAGAGATTTACAAGTACCTCAGGGGTTGAACAGGGAGCAGGAGGGGTGTCTCTTACAAAGAAGCAAGAGCAGCAGGACCAGAAGGCATGCAATGAAGCTTGATGAGGGGAGTTAAAGAGGGAGGTGAAGAAGTACTACTTCACTGAAAGAGTTGTAGATGCCTGGAGTAGACTGCCAGCAGAAGTAGTAGAGGCAAAAACAGTAGAGAGCTTCAATCATGTTTGAGATAGACATAAGAGAATATTGGTGAATAGGCAGGGAGCAGGGGTGGTCATGGGAGACCAGTTAGGATCTGTGGAGGCAGACTAGGCAGGGGCCATCTGGGCAGATTGGGTGGGCCAAGCAGTCCTTTTCTGACAACATATTCTATGTTTCTGTGTTGGCACCAGCCAGGATTCAACACAATAATGTTGCAGTATGCTGCATGGAACAGTGCAAATCAATGGCAGTTAAGCTCTTTTGTCATGCAATATTTTGTGACATGTCATATACTGCAAGTTGTTGAGTTGTGTTGTGGCTGGCTGTGCTGTATAGCTGTATATCTACATAGCGGAGCAGGTCAGGATGCATCCCAATATTGCAGCATACTGCAGTAGAGTTACTGCAGTAAACATGGCAATTTCAGTGTACAGTAAGTTAACCCCTTGTGTTATTCAGTAACTCGATAAACTACATTGTGTCCTGGCCGACGCCACTGTATGCACCTACGGACACTTTAAAAACATTAACAACCAATGAGCACACTACAAAGTAACTTATAGTGACCTTATTAACACATGTAACCACCACATTAATACAGTAATAACATATGAAACAAACACATTATTCAAGGGACACTTTCAGTCCTTTTTACAACATGCTATTTCTAGTTAAAAACTTACATTTTATGACTACTTACCTTCTCTAAAATTCATTGATGATGTTGGTTTTTTATTACCTTTCTTTTTTAGTAGAACTGAAATGCATAGTAATGGTGTAATTATACCCAACCGTGTTTTATTTCAAAGCCGTGAGCTACTCTTATTGCATACTTCCTGAACACTAGGAACACCCCAGACAGTGCAGCCACTCATGATGCATTTGTCTTCTCTCCACCCACTACATCATGAGTGGCCAGACTGTGTTGGGGGTATTCCTAAGTCCAGGAAAGATGCAGTGGGTGTTGCTCAAGGACTATTATAAACATGTTTTTGGGTGGTAACTCCAGTGTGGAAGGCAGTCTGTCATTCACCTTTAAAAAGAGAAAAAAAAAGGAATCGGAATTAAACTGCCACTTATATCAGCAATCTCTACAGAATGTGACCCATCATAAAGTGTATTTTATAAACTAGGGACAATTTGAGGTGTACGGGGGTTGACAGTGCCCCTTTAACACATGAAAAACATGCCTATTTCACATATTAAAAAACACATTACGCAATTAAGCCCTACACAAAATAGAAACCTATCAAATGAACAATACCGAATAACCTGAAATCAACAGTTTAAACTCCTGCATAGTTCCAATCAAAAAAACACCCACTCTCTTTTATTCTACGCACACAGCACCATAAAGAGATGCTGACTAGATGGATATGATACACTCCAGACATTACAACTGTACAATTGCAACTTGAAACCTCAGCACATAGCAAAAGAAAAACGTTAAAGTCTTGCAACAAAACACCATTAAAAATACTTACAGATGCTCACTGCTCTGCTCACACGTAGTTCTGAGCGATGACTGCAACAGCCAATCTAAACGACCACCTGCAACTCCTCCTCCTGTTCCTTTCATGATGAAATTCCCAATGTCCTCAACAGTGTTCTGTGCAAAGGTAATCAGCGGTCTAGAGGAAATGCCACTTCTGGAAGTTAAATGCCAGCATTTCTCTGGGGTGCCATTTTAATACACAGTACTCATTAGCAAGAAATGAAGAGAAGGGCTTGCACAGACATCTGAAGTTGAGTGGAAACCTTTTGAAATCATTATTTGTATGAGAACACAGTCTTTCAAAGTTCTTATTATTGATTAATGTTATGTAGCTGTTTTAGGATTAAGTACTGATTTGGGTCTCAGTAGTTAAAACATCCTAAAGCTAGCAGACTAGTTAAGGTCTCCTAATATTACATACATTGTATTTATTGTTATATCAGCAATAAGATGATAAAGAATTCAGTTTCTTTGTGATAGCTCACTTGAAGTAGGTATGGTCATAGATTCTTTGAGCCTCAATAATAGATTAGCAAAAGCCAAAGCGCATTGCCGAAGGATATTGTATTCGTAACAGCTCAGTGATATATTAGAAAAAGCCAAAGTGCATTACCAAAGCATATTGTATTCCTAACAGGGCATGATCGGTCTTTTAAATAAAGATGAAAGTTTATTCCTGAAACTTTCATCATCTGAAAGAACCTTATAAGGGAACATGGGGAGTGTAAAGTTATATACGTGTGTTCTGTGTTTTCCTGATTCAACAGTCTAAACTGAATAATCCCGTTTCTAATATCTTTTTTCTCAACATTATTTGCTGGAAGACCTTAAATCATAGCAGTGGGGCTAGAAAATCAACAACGTGGAGCCAACAGAAATGTCAGTATTCAGCTCCTGCCACATGGTAGATGACTTCTACTAAACTTTAACAATTTTAAACTTGAAGCTACGTTACCAAAATACCATAAAATAAACTGCTCACAAGTAGCAAGTCCAGGTCTCTTTAGCCACAGGGGCCTTTGTTAAGCAAAGTCAGTTTTCCACACAGTATTCTGCCTGTCCCTTTCTGTCAAAAAACTGTAAGTATAATTAGTTTTGTTGCTGAAAGGCATACCACACACTGGGAGGAGAACGCCTCCATCACCTCACAATATAAAGCTGCTGGACAATTTCCAGAGTGGCTCATCAAACGTCCTCTATTGCAGATTCAGACGCCTCACTCCATTCCCTTTTCTGCTGTGTCGCTAATGCCATCTCTGCCCACTTGCTTGCACCCTTGGGGGCCTGAAAACAGAAACATAGAAAAGAGAAGGACAGAAAAAAACCTGAACAGTCTGGCTAATGTCTCAAGATTCCTTCTCAGAATCTTCCTTTTTTTTTTCACATGGAGCGTTTTCTTCCTGGGGCTGTAGCACATCTCAGGTGTATACCCTGTTCACAAGGATATATCCTGATCAGGCCAATCCCGGTCATCATTATATAGCTACCAGGATTCACTTCCTCCATTTTTGTTTCCCTCCCTCCACTCCTGGTGGGGACGATGCCTCTGTCAGACTCGCACAGCCACAGCTTGCCCTGCAGCAGGAGCAAGCTCCCTGGCCCTAGCTGCAGGGGTCGCTGTGGTGGTAGAACCTGTCGCCAGCCCTCCCTGGCCCTAGTTGCAGGAGATGCTGTGGTGGTAGAACCTGTCACCAGCCTTCCCTGACCCTAGCTGCAGGAGATGCTGTGGTGGTAGAACCTGTCGCCAGCCCTCCCTGACCCTAGCTGCAGGAGATGCTGTGGTGGTAGAACCTGTCACCAGCCTTCCCTGGCCCTAGCTGCAGGAGATGCTGTGGTGGTAGAACCTGTCGCCAGCGCTCCCTGGCTGAGACACACTAATGAGCAGCAGCAGTCTTGGCCTTGGCTTCCTGCCTGAAACGACCTCCCAGATTTCTTTTCAAACTCCGGTCATTGGCATGGTGGCAGGATGCAGTGGCGCTGGGCCAACTGGACAGCCAAGTTCAGAATCTTCCTAACAATAATTATTTCCCTCATACTCCCCTTTCCTTTCTGCATTATCCCATCTTATAACTCCCTTAAGTGCATTCCAGTTTTTCTTGAACCTGATTTTGCCTCTGCTTCCACAACCTTTTCTGGATGTTGGTTGCACCCATCAGCAAGCCTTTCCTTGAATTAGTACGTTCTAATATCTTTGTTTGATGCTCCCTTCCATCTTAAGCACATGGCCCCTAGTAGACATACTATATATACACTTGCTGTGCCCGCTGTATTGAACTTTTTATGAACTTGAAATCTCTATGACGTCACCATCAGACAGAAACACTTGGCTACCCAAAATGGCTTAATGGAGATATCCAAAACCTTGAACAGGTTGATGTGAGTAGCCCCCGTTGACGTTTCACGTCCCACTGACACTTTTTCAAGCTTTTTGAAGAAGCATCAGTGGGTCATGAAATGTTGACAGGATGGGGATGCTACTCACTCTTTTACCATGGTTAGCCATTTGTAATAAAAGCCTGTTAACCTGTCCAAGGGTTGAGATTTCTCCATTCAGCCCTTTCCGTTAGCCGAGTGTTTTTTTGTCTGATGGCGATTACCTTTTGTTTACTTGGCTTCGGGTGAGATCTTTGAGCCGCCGCTATCTTATTTCATCTCTGTGATGTCCTCATTCCCTTCTATCCTCCTGTGAGTACATGTTAAGACTTTTCAGTCTTTCATCGTACAATTTCCTTGTTGTCCATGGTCCATCTTTGTTGCCCTGCTTTGTGCTACAGTATTGCTAATCTGTCCTTACTCTTTCTTAGATATGGACCCCAGAACTGCAGTACAGTACTCCAGGTTCTGCCTGACTGGTGAGCTACACAGGGGTAGTATAACCTCTCTTCTTCTACTAATAAACCCTCTGCCATTGTACTCCAGCACCTTTTTATCCCTCCTGTATGCCTTTTGTACAGTGAAGAGGGCTGTATGCCTTATTATACTGTGATGAAGGCTTTAGATATTTTTTTGTCATCGCCCAAAGTCTTTCTCCTCCTCTGTGCTCACTACTGGTGTTTCATTAATATAGTAAACTGTTCCAAGATTCTTCATGTCTATATGTGTCACCTTGTACTTGTTGTCAATGAATTTCAGCTGCCAAATAATGGTCCAGTCTTCTCACATTCTTTCTCATGATGTTAAAAATCCTTCTTCACTGTCAACTCTTCCACAGAGCTTTGCATCTTCTGGAAATCTACTTAAATTGCCCTGAATACCCTTGCATACTGTATGTGAGAGATATTGATATTGAACAGTAGCGGTCTCAGGACTGAACCCTGTGGCATGCTCCTGTAGCAAGTAAAACAAGTAGACTGTTTCATCCTGTACAACCTTAACTTTGCTGGAACACCATGCCATGGGTCACTTCAGCTTCCCTCAGCATTTCATTACATCAAATTTTTCTTCTGCTGCCAAGTTGTGTAAGTGATATCTGGTAAACAGTAACATTTGTTGCCTATCATACAAGTAAAGGCCTCGATGCCATACCAAGCTCAACTGTTTATCTCTAGGGCTGATTCCTGCAGTAACAGCTGTTCATGGGACACTGTCTGGGGGTTTCCTTCTAGGTGGTGTGAACATGTAGGCTTGATTATTAATGGGGGGGGGGTTGCACCATTGGTCCCCTAGCACTTTTCTCCTTCAGGCCTTCATTTGTCACCCGTCTCCCTGCCAAACTCACCTTTTGCTCATGGTCATCCACCTCCAGGCTCGCCAGCAATTTTCAACCATCCCTAGGTTTCAAGCTTATTCCTTCCGGGGCCTACCTCAATGTCTGGCCAAAAACACCAGGGGAAAGAAGCAAATTTGAATGTCAGGAAGGTCAGCCGGGTGGTGGGATGGGGTCTGGTGGCATGTTTGAGGACTGGAGGTGTCTAACGTCTGGTGCGCTGGATGGGCACTTAAAAATTTTACTGTGGCCCTATCCTCTTCCCCAGTCAGAGACTCCTGAGGTGGGAACACACTCGGGTGTGGTCTTCCTCATCATGTGCACTTCTGCAAGTTGACCTCCAGGAGCTGCTCTCAAGAGTGGTTGTGGCAAACCCTTCCCTGGGAGAATAGTATCCACAGATGCTCCGTGGTTCTCCCTGCCAATCTTCTCCACTGATGTTTGGGATTCGGGGAGCGAGCCTGGATCACCAGCATGCTGAGCAGGGGGCCTCACTGCTGTGTGCCACTGAGCCATATTTAACCTAAGACCAGGAGGCAGTGTGATCTGGAGGTTGGAGCACTGGCTTGGAAACCAGCAGGTTGTAGGTTCTAACTCAGCTAGAGCCTTTACCTCACAGTGTTCCAGTCTAGCCAGCTGCAGAAATGGGTAGGAGGACCACACTGGAAATGAGGTGTTGCATTTCAGCTGGGGTACCCTAGGTAAACTGTAAAATAAAGTAATGCTTTACACTTGATGGTAAGAACTGCTTTGGATAGTTAATTCCCCTATGTGACTAGATTTAGGGGCCTGTTACTGGAAAGTATGGTTAGGGGTACTGATAACCTGGGCCATACATGTATAATAAGATATCATAGGATGCACTACAGGGGGACTTACATGTGTAAAGGCACAGGCTTACATTTGGAGCTTTAGATTTATTGTGTAGAATTGCAGGGTATTGCATTTAGAGAAGAGGTCTCTGGGTTGCATATATACATGTAACCCCCCTACAAATGGAGGTTCCCGAAAAGTCTCCCTTGAGCTTGCCTAAATGCTCACTGCCAGGCTGGTGTCCTGCGTTTAGCAGTTTAAACGTTATTGCTAGAGAGTGCCTGTATAGCCTCTGTGTATTGTTTCTTTAAGAGCTGCCTATATTGCAGTTATAATTAATCTGGGAGAGGGGCTGAGTGTTTCCATGCTCGAGTCCCGCTCGGGCTGCCAGATAATTGCTCCATTCTGCCATCGCTATTAGCGCAGAGGGAGCTCTGTTAGAAGATGGACTTATTTGCTGAATATTTATTAGAGTGTTAATGATATTGTAGTTTGTCTAACCTGCCTTCTTTGCAACATGGACATTTCTGTTTGTCTCCACCATTTTGGTCCTGGACTGCTGAAATGGGCCAATCAGTACCTTTGGGGACTCTAAAATGGAGCCTGTCCCCCAGGGGTCTTGTGGGAGCAAAATTCTGTAGGAACTGTAATTTTGGAACTTTGGTGCCCAAATGGACCTGGAGGGGAGCCCTTGAACTGACTGACAGATGGATCAGCCAATTGGACCTTTTGGATCAGAGGGAAATTCCCAAGCTGTCTGCAGCAGAGGGGCAGAAGTGAGTTGGAGCTGGAAGAGTGAGCAGCTCCAGCTTGAGGAGCTGCTGCCCGCAGGGTAGCGTGGGGACTTGGCGGGAAGGCTGAGTCTGGCCTCCCGCCTGCCTTTCAGCTCTCTTAAATGGAGAGATAAGAGAAGCTTTATTTTGGACCAAGTCTCTGAGTCATTTCGTAGTGCCCCGATCCATGGCCATGATGAGCAGAAGTTGAGATCTGAGTTAGGAAGTGAAGGAGTAACAGCTCGAGATAGTCGAGCAGCAGTCCTGCGTAGATTCGCGTGGGAGAACTGTGAAAGGGCTTAGTTTTGGTCTGCCTTTTTGCCTGCTGTCCCTGAGAGGGAAAATAAAGCTGATTCAGACTGAATCCGAGTTCTGAAAATGATTTAAGCCACTGAACCGTGGCCAGGCTTTAACCTGAAGAAGACCAACGATTTGCTGAATGCGATCGGCCTGTCAGGATCTCCAGCCACCTCTGAACTCCCGGATTGTGCAGAGACCCTGTAATTGCGACCAGAGAGCCATTTGTCTGGTACAGTGGAATTTCTTTACATGTAAATGTGCTGTGTGCTGCTAGTGGGTCGTGATTTGGTTCCTCACTGTGCGCTGAACTGTATTCTGCTTGCTGGAGGTGGCATCCAACTCCAACGGACTAAATCCGTATTCATCTCCATTTGGCCTGGGCCTTGCCACACTGGCCCAGCCAGAATACCCGCTACACAGAGAAAGTCATCGACGAGAGACCTGCCTGGGGATCAGCCCCTTGCTCAACGCCTTGAATAGGAACGACGCCTCGGTGATTCGTGTTGGCCCTGCTTCTCCTGGCACTTCAGCTCAACAACCTGCAGTCTCGATTTCATCCTGCCAGTGTCCTATATTGGGTATCGTGAGTAAACATCAGGGTAGCTCCCTGCAGCAACACCTAAATCTAAAGTGTTGTCATCTGATTGCCTTGTTGTATTTTCCTACACGAACTGAGCCCTCTGGCTCCGGATTACAAATAGTGTGTGTTGTGCATGTTGCTTTCTTCCATTACAGGGCCCCAACCAGCTGCAACACCGGCCTACCCCGGGCAAAGTTCGTGGTTAGCCCACCTCTTCCCCACCTGGGTACCCAGAGTGTGTGACTGTGTAGGGACTCTGAAATGCATGCATGACTGTTTGATTGATATAACTTTTAAGCAAATCAACCTGATTACGCCCCTCCCTTGTTCAAGTCCCCTGAATAAATCAGATCTAACTCTTTTTTGCCTTTAACCTGACTGTGGTTCCAGTTTGTGCCAAATGTACTGTGCGGTTGCTATTTGCTGTGCATAACCTTGTTTTACAGGGGGTCTCCAGGGTCGAGCTAGAGGAACCAGCCCTGCTGGTAAGTGCAGATGGTGTGGTTACTTGCATGGTGAATAAGGGTCAATGCAAAAGTGATTACTGTATATTGTTCCAGCCACTAGAAGGGACAGAGGGGGGTTACAGTGTCCGGAGGGCTGTGCCCAGGTTAGCTTGACCACTAATAACCCTGACCTCCAGGTGAAGGCACCCATTTTAGTACCGGGTAGTAGCCCTTGGGATGGCGCCACCTAGGGGTTACATACAGTATGGTGCAATCGCGAACTGCCTGAGGACAAGGATTTGGGCGGTAATCGTGGACAGTAGGTTGAAGTGAGGCAGGCAGTGTACTACAAAAGTTAGGAGAGCAAACCCAGTGCTGGAGTCCCATTCTGGTGATTGCAGTAAAGAAATAATAGTGAAGTGATAAAGAAGATCGAGCACAGGCCACCATGCTAATCAGTGACTTAGGGGCAAGATGTATGAGAGAGTGGGCATACTCAAATTATTTAGCCTTTCAGCAAGGCAATTTTATGTTTATGGCCCCTGATCCATGAGCCTCAAGGTGCCTTTCAGCTAAAGAATATAAAACAGTCATAGGCAAAACAAACAAACCATCCAGCAAAATTAATAATTCTAAACTGTAGGCTAACATAAACAAATGAGACTTGAACAATTGTCACTGAGGGGGCATTACGAACACAGAGTAGCAACATATTCCAGATCAAAGGGGCAGCCACCCAAAATACTTTGTTGCTTGACAGCCTTAACCTTGAGCTTGGGACAGACAACAAAGCCACCTTGGCAGAGCAGAAGGGACGGACAGTGGTGTATATGGACAGGATATCTTCCAGGTAGCTAGGGCCCAGATCATGCGAGGCCTTCAAAGAATCACACAGAAGCTTGACGGCAGAAAAGGACCATACTGGCCCATCTAGTCTGCCCTTTTTTCCCCCCTACACCTCTGCCTCCCTGTCAGCCCCCGCCCTTCCCCCGATACTCAACCTCATATGCTTGTCCCATGCCCTCTTGAATTCTTCCACTGATTTAGCCCCCACCACTCCATCTGGTAGTCTGTTCCAGGGCTCCACCACCCTCTCCATGAAGAAACGCCCTCTCACATTGCCCCTGTATCTTTTTCCTTTCGGTCTGAGGCTGTGCCCTCTAGTTTTGACCACCTCCTTCCTCTTAAGTAAACCCTCTTCTCCCATTTTATTGAGCCCCTTTACATACTTAAAAGTTTCAATCATGTCTCCTCTTTCCTTCCTTGTCTTCAGCGTGTACAGATCCAGCTCCTTACACTTCTGTTCATATGACATTCCCTGCATACCCTGCACCATCTTGGTTGCCCTTCTCTGAACCCTCTCCAGCGCATCTTTATCTTTGTGGAGATGTGGCCTCCAGAACTGAACCCCATACTCCAGGTGCAGCCTCACCATGGCATTGTAAAGGAGCATTATTACCTCCCTCTTTCTGCTAGTAATGCCTCTGCCTATGCATGCCAACATACATGCCTTGTATGTAAGCATTGCTTGATAATGGCTAGACAAACAATTATAATATAAACAGTTTGCCTAGCCATTATTGCAAACAATTGATTGCATTAACAATTTGTGTTATGTCTAATGGATTTTGCTCTGTTTTGTTCACATTTTTGCTTTGTTGCACTTTAAGTTGTTAGGTTCAAGTCTCCCTAGTGCCAACTAACCACCATCTCACCCCCCCCCCTTTTCTGTAAAGGCTTTACCCACAGCCTGGTTGGCCTTGTGAGTGGATAGTATTTAAGGAGACCTCCTCCTACAGGTCTCTACCCCCAGAAGAAACTCCACAGAGTGAAGCACTGGGGCACCTGGTGCCTAGTTGTGGTGAGTGTCTGGCAGCAAGCTTTTACAGTGAATAATCCATCATTCTTGTCACATATCTGACTTCATGGCATTTTGTACTAACACTGACTAACTGAAACGAGTGCAGCCCTTTTTTTTTTTTTTTTACTTCGGTTGTTTGTCCAAGGACTGCAACCCCCAATGGCGGCACCCACTCCAGACTTCCAGAAAGTGTGTGAAAACCTTAAGCAGCTTGTAGGTAAGCAAGCCTGTCATGAAATTGACATGCATTGAATAGGTACCCAGTGCAAATGGTGCAGCACCAGTGTGATATGCTCTGACCATGGAGTCCCAGCAAGCTTATGACCATTATGACCTTCCACAAACATTGGGGAAATTTCAGGAAGTCAGTTTGATGAAAATGTATTGGTAATTATTGCAAAAACAGGAGGCTTTGTGGGCCTGTGTCTAATGTAAAATGTCAGAGCTGCTCTCTAACCTTGCTGTAAGCCCTTACATGCTGGGAGAGAAGGAGATGTGGAAGCCAAGCAGTACCAAACCAGACTTTATTTTTATAGCACCTTTCCAAAACCAAGGCGCTGTACATATGTAACCCCTAGATGGCGCTATCCCAGGGGCTACTACCCCTGCCTGATTTGCCACTAACAGGTTGAGGGGCCTGGATCCAATGGCGGGTGCCTCCACCCAGAGGTCAGGGTTTGCAATAGTTAAACTAACTTGGTCACAGCCCTCTGGGACACTGCAACCCCCCTTTCTTCCCACTAGTGGCCCACACAATATATCAGAATTACCTTCACAGTATACACTTACCCCCAGGTCTGGTTCCGGCACTGGGACCTCCTGTGAAATGAGATACAGTGCAACAATCACAGTACAGTACTTTAACATAGACAAATACCTCGGCAGTATAACTTTGCTGAAACAAGCAGCTCTGATTTATTTAGGGGATATAACAAGGACAGGGGAAATCAGGTTAATTAGCTTATCACTCTAATAATCTCACCTATGGCTCTGTGCACAGGCCTATCCCTATCAGTTACTGTCCCTGGGTACCCAAGCCCTAGTGGCTAGTCCAAACCGTGCAGCTGGTAGGGGCCCTTTCACACAGAGAAAAGGAGAATTAAACAGTCAGCAGTACATGTAATTCCATTTGGATTTAATGTGGCAATTCAACAGGGAGCAACCCTGAATTAGTACTCACGACCTCCAAATAAGATAGGGTCCTTCAATGTCAGCAGGGCTCACTTGAGGTACACAAACCTCTTCCACATCCATATAAAAGAAAGTACTATACCAGGCAGGCTGCATCTGTATCCCGATCGCAATTACTGCACACACCCGGGAGAACACACAGCAGATTCAGTTCCTGACAGACCGAGTGCAATTTTCAGCAATTCTTCCAGTCTTCTACAGGTGAGCCTGGTTTCTACTCTTCAGAGATCCTTTGATTCTTTCACAGGACGGATTCAGTCCTAACAAGCTGTTACACAAGCTGCAGACCGGAACTCTGGGCCTTACACACGTTTTTGACTAAAACTGCACACTGAAAAAGCACAGGCTCCTTCCTTCTTCACTGCCAAAGCTCAACTCAAGCTCCAACCGACAAAACTGGGCACTTCCTTTGAGTTCCTCCCAGTTCTTGATGGATTGCTGTCACCACAATAGACTGCTGCTGTTGGTCCAAAAAGGCACTGAAGTCTAAACTACATCTCCAGAGTCACTGCCCATACAATCCTCTTGTGGCTGGCTCAGATTATGAGTCCAAGTTCTGATTCGTCCAGGCACCATTTTAGAGCTAGCTTACCCCACACTGATTGGTCCAGTTCAGCAGTTCAAAACTAGAATGGGAACTAGCAGACAGTTCTGACTGCAAAGAAAGCAGGTTAGACAAACTGTAATTTCATTATTACTCTAAATAATTTCTGGCAAACAGTTACATCTTTCAGATAGGTTCCTTTGCACTCTAGTGACTGCAAAATGAAGTGAATTGGCAGCAGCCTGGGGTACTCAGAGAAGCACACTACGTCCATACAACTAATTATGTCTGCAAGCAGACAGCTCTTAAAGAGACAGTACCAGAGGCTCTAAAAACACTCACTGATAAATGGCTTAAATGCCAAACACCATTCAGGCTTGGAGCATTCAAGCAAGCTCCTGGAAGTCTTTTGGGAACCCCCATTTGCAGGGGTTACACCCTTCCTGGCCTGGGAAAGCTTGACGTCCGCTACAAGTACCCATAAGTTTCAACTGCAACCATACATTTGCATTAGGCTCGCATGTAATCATCAGTCAATATATCATTTTACCAAGAACACATTTCGAAACATTGCAGTACGTCCACTTTACACAGTATTACATACACATTGTACCATAACTCAAGTTATTACCTCTTGTACATGAAACCTGAAGAGAGGGGCCCTTCCCTATCAGTTACCTTGGGGCTGGACGGGCAAGGGCACCATACTTAGAGGGCAACACAAGTAACTTGAGTTAGCACTGACGCTCAGTTTGGGCAATGAGCCTCGGGACACATACACTCCTTTATGGACAACATTGAGAGGCAAATCCACAGGCCTCCCAAGGGAATCATAACTGAGGTGCACCACAGGCTTTACAGCTCGACCAGTCTTTCTAGGGGAACTGTTACAGTCTCTGCACTCTGAGCCTCATTTTCAGCATTGTCCACACTTGTCAGGGGAGTCTCCATGGGGTAGAGAGGCTAGAACTTGGGGCACTTTCAGCTCCAGGAGTTACAGTTTCTGAGTCCACAACACTTGGCTCGCATGGAGAGCTTTCGGACACTGGCAGTGGACTGTCAGGGCACTCAAAATACTCTTCTTGTTCGATGTATCACCAGTCTGCCCAATCTATCATTTTCTCCCTGAAAGCTCAAACAGTTCAACCATGCACAATGATTCCATTTCATCTGATCTGATGCTTTGCACTTCACTTTCTGGGAGCATTGGCTCCAGGGATGAAGCTTGGGGCTTAAACAGTCCAGAAGGCCCAGCTTTGTCTCCAGTATTGACTAGGGATTGCCTCAAACAATTGACTCAGTTCGTAAGAAGGATAGTATTCAAAGTCACTCTCACTTTCTTCCGATATGGACTGACAGTCATGCTCAACTGGGACTTGTGGAGGGAACACTTTAACTTTGCTTCTGTAGGTGCAGACTTTCTTGATCTTTTCTTAGCAGCAGCTCTAGTCACTGGTCCAGAGGGGATCTTCTAGGGCTCAGACTCAATTAAGATTTGTCCAATGGGCAGTAAATGATTTCTATGCATTGTTTTTACATCTTTTGAATTATTCTCAGGCCTTACTTTGTACACTGGCAGATCATCTAGTTTGCCCACTACAATGTGAGGGAGATGGTGCCATCTGTCAGCAATCTTGTGCTTGCCATGCAATCCCAGATTTCTTAGCAATACCGATCTCCTCCTGGAGTTCCTGTGCTTTCACCTTTTATCATACCTTTCTTTGTTGGCCAGATTTCTTTTGGCAGCCATGGTTTGAGCCAGTTGGTACGCATGGAGTTAGCTGGGCCTTTAACTTTTGCACATACTGTAAATAGTTGTCAGCCTGAACCCCATCAGGAGAGACCCCAAAACACACATCTACTGGTAGTCGAGCTTCTTCCAAACATCAGGCGGTAGGGGAGAATCCAGTGGCATCACTTTGGTGCAGTTATAAGCATGTACCAGGTGCTAATTTGTTGGCTCCATCTAGGCTTGTCCTTTGGGTGCAGGGTGCCTAGCATATCTAGCAAAGTGCGGTTGAAGCGTTCAGGCTGTGGGTCCCCTGGGGTGGTAAGGAGTGGTTCTGACTTGTACTCCCCACAGAGAAAGCATCTCTTTGATCAGGACGACTCAAAGTCTCTCCCTTGATCAGAATGGATTCTTGTGGAGCCCCATAGTGAACAAAAAGTTTTCTCAAGTACTTTGGCCACAGTGGATGCTTTCTGGTCTTTGGTGGGGAAAGCTTGGGCATATCTCGTGAAATGGTCAGTGACCACCAGCACATTACTGATATTTCTTTGATCTGACTCCAAACTTAGAAAATCAATACAGACCAGCTCCATGGGTGCACTGGTGGTGATGTTAACAAGGGGGCAGCCCTCTGGGGCAAAGCTTCCTCTGTAAGCAGCGACTACAAGTCTGAATGTGTTGCTCCACATCAGCCCCCATCTTAGGCCAATAGAATCTGGATCTCACCAAGTCAAGTGTTCTGTCTATACCAAGGTGCCCCATGTGGTTGTGCAAGGACCTCAGTACTGAGTCTCGAAGGCAGTGGGCAGCACTAGTTGTTGTTTGTCTACTTGTCCCCTCTGTCTACTGTTTCTCTGTATAACAGTTTATTGATCAGTTTCAACTTAGGACCTTCTTTGTATAACAGTGCAGTTCTCAAATCAGTGGAGCGTAATTTGGACACATCTTTTCCTGCATAGAGGGCTTCTAAAGCTGCTTTGATCATGGGATCGGCGGGATTGAGCCCGCCGAATACTGTCATTGTCCAGCTGAGGCAGTGCACCAATGTCTATTGCAGAAAAGTGGCAATAAGCAGCAGGTATGCAATTCTCAGAGGCTCCCAAGCAATCCACCATGCAGTCCACGTCTCGTGGACATTTGTTCCTCCCTGTCAAACTTCCGCAGAGTGCCCAATGTCAGGTTCTGCCAATCGGACCCAATCATTCTGGGGAACAGGCCTCCGGGAGAGAGCATCAGCATCTATGTGGTTCAGACCTGCTCGGTATTCGAGAGCATAGTCATATGTAGATAATGCAGAAAGCCACCTATGGCCAGTGGCATCCAACTTAGCTGAGGTCTGCACATAGGTCAAAGGATTATTGTCAGTTTTTACTAGTATTTTAGCCCCATACAAGTACTCATGGAATTGGTCAACAATAGCCCACTTCAAAGCTAGGAACTCTAACTTATGTACAGGATAGTTCTTTTCGGATGGGGTCAGGCTTCTACTGGCAAAGGCCACTGGTCTCAGGCCATTCTCGTGCTCTTGGTACAACACAGCCCCCAACCCTTGCAAGCTAGCATCAGTGTGCAGGACGAAGGTTTTCTTGGATCGGCATAGGCCAGCACTGGAGCATGGGTAGTTGATATATGATCTCATGAAAAGCAGTCTCACAATCAGGAGTCCAGCGGGCCCCAAATACTTCACTGGATGAAAATACACTCTTTCAGTCTTGAGGATGCTGACTTTTGGTATTTTTGTGGGTTGGGGATACCCTTGAGTAAGGTTAAGTAAAGGCGGATCACTCTTGAATAGTCCTTGATGAAGCGCCGATAATAACCACAGAATCCCAGGAATCTTTGCAGTTCTTTTAGATTTTTGGGCTGTGGCCAGGTGGTCAAGGCCTCAACTTTACTTGGGTCGGTCTCTATTCCTCGGTGGATACTATGTGTCCCATATACTTTACTGATGTTTGAAAAAATTGACACTTATCAATGGACAGTTTAAGGCCAAAGTCCTCCAGTCGGTCCAATACCTTAAATAATCTGCTCTCATGTTCCTCCAGTGAGCTGCCAAACACAATAACATCATCTAGGTATACCAGGCACTCTAGTAAGTTCATGTCCCCACT
This sequence comes from Neoceratodus forsteri, assembly GCA_016271365.2. Taxonomy (NCBI): domain Eukaryota; kingdom Metazoa; phylum Chordata; order Ceratodontiformes; family Ceratodontidae; genus Neoceratodus; species Neoceratodus forsteri. Next base: position 875,305,539 of record CM057455.1, on the reverse strand, counting down.
GCACGCTCCATCAATCGTTGAAAAGTGGCTGGGGCACCTGAAATCCTTGAGGCATCCTCATGAATTCATAGAAACAGCGGACAGATAAAGGCTGTCTTTTCACGGTCCTCTGGGGCCATCGGATCTGATAGTACCCACTGCGGAGATCCAGCACAGAGAACCACTTGCTCCCGCTTAGGCAGTCCAAAGCATCCTGAATGCGGGCATTGTGTACTGATTGGATAGTCGCACGTTTAAGGTGCGATAATCCACACACATCCTTACTGTTCCATTCTTTTCCTCACTACCACAATGGGGAAGCATAAGGGCTTCTGGATTCTTGTATTACACCAGCAGCTAACATCTCTTGCAGATGCCGTCTCACATCATCTATGTCAGCAGGTGCCAGGCGTCGAGACCTCTCACGAAATGGTCTTTCGTCATGCAGCCGGATATTGTGCTCAGCTCCTTGCACGCATCCTACATCCCATTCCTTTAAAGAAAACACCTGGTCTCTCTGGGCAAGCTTCTCACTGATCTTCACTTTCCATTCAGCTGGCAGCGGAAGTCGCTAAATCAAACAAGTCAGGCGTTACTCTGTCATTCTTCCTTGAACTCTTGCTGCTGGGTAGCACTGCAGTGTCTGCACAATGCACATTAGCCAGGATGCAACCTCTGTTTACTCGAATGTCTCTTTCAGACACATTATGAACTTGGACCATTACCCTTCTGGCATAAGCATGGGCTCTAGCGGGCAAAATACTAGGCTTGACCAGCAGTCCCTCTGGCAATTTTCCATCGCCTGGTGCATCCAACATTAATATTTTATTCTTAACATCCTTTCTGATACGGACCTCTCCTGTAAGGTACACTGGGCATTTGGACGCCAGGATCAGAGACTCAGGATCCTTCTTCCATACAATTCCGACCGGTTCCTCTGGTTCTGTTTTTCAGCATCTCTCTGTGCCTCATAGGCCTTCTTAATTAAAGCCGGAACTCTTAAAGCTCTACTAGTCTTTGACCCTGTTTTTCATAACACAACTGTGCCAGCCTTCCAACATATGAGCATTTGTTCCAATCAACAAAGGGACACCATCATACAGTCCAGTGGGGGACACACTAAGGCTAGGGTCTCTACTTGTTCGCCACTCCAGCCACGGAGGTGGGGAAAGACAGCCAAATTCGGATATACCCGGAATAGGGGTAGGCCTTCTCACTTAACCCCATACATGCAGTCCTTCTAATGGTTGTAAGGTACGTCTGACAAATGCTTCTGATACCAATCTTGGAACATAATTGTCACTTGGGAGCCACTGTCTAATATAGCTCTGTAGACACTCCGTTCACCTTTACAGTGGTCTCCATGGAGGGACCCACTATTCTGGACCAGTCTGGAGAGGCGGTAGGGGGGCCTGGGCAACTGACCTTGCCACAAAAGGACGTGAATTAGCATTTTGGTGCCCTCACTGGGATCATGTCGGCACCTCTTAACCACTGATTTCTTCTCCGAAGCTCTCCTTGTAGCCTATATGCAACTTTGTCAGTGTCTTTTTGGGACTGGCATTCCCTTTCATGTGCCCATCTTTCCCACAATTATAGCAAAACATACTTTCTGGAGTTTGAGCTGGCCGAGGCGCCACACTGGGAGCCAGGGCGGGGTATTACTAACTGGAAACCTTGGTGCCATCTCTGTCTCGGGCGTGATAAGCATTTGGAGACATCTCGTCAGTTTCTCCACTTCCATGGTCAAGGAATCGAGTTCGAGCTGTTATCAGCAGGAGATACATGGGTGGGTACCCCACCCCATAGCAGATGCAGTCGGATATAGGTCAGGGCCCGTACTTGCAGGCGTGGCCTTCATAAAGGGACTGTTTTGAATTCCCGGATCTCTCTCAACAGTTAGCCCCATTGTGACATATCTTTTCCTTGTCAGAGCACTCATTGACTGCCAACCTCTGCCCCTGAACTTCACTTGATGGGTCACCTCAGTCACTCGGGTCGAGCCGCAGCTATTGGTGCAGGTCCCTCCCGGTGTCTTTTCTCAACTCCTCGAATTTCTCTCATTAACTCATCATAGGAGGGTGGGATTCCAGTCGATCTGCCAGGTGTAACTGAAGCAACAGCAGTTCTGAGAAGGGGCGACTTAAGGATCCTGTCCAGCCTGGTTCGGTCCAGTTCAATCGCTGGCAAACTACCTTTCTGAGGCATTCTTGCAACAATTTTCCAGCCGAGATACATACACAGACAACAACTCCCTTGGTACTGTTGTGCATCTCTTACTCTCCACCATAGGTCCTCATCAGAATCTGGGCTCCCATACACATTCTCCAAGGCCTCAAGATAGGCCTGTGCAGTCGCTTCAGGGTTACTGGCCGTTTATGCGGATGGTAGCCAGGGCAGGACCTCGGAGGCTCTCACTAACCCTCTTTCGCTTTTCACCTTCCGAGCATTGCCATTCTAGCACTTGGGGGGCAACATAGTCTATCCAGGTCTCCCAGTCATCCTCCCCTTGGGGGGTGGGGAGGGTGCCAGAGAAGATCCTCAACCTTCGGTAAGAGTCGTGACTAATGGCAGGTGCAGAAATAGGAGTCTGCATTAGTTCAGACACCATTACGGGCACTGGAGCAGGAGAGGGTGTTGGGGGAGGAACACCCCCAGGTGGCAAGAATAGTTTCTTCAAGTCCTCCACAGTTTTCCCCTCTCCCAGCAACCATTCAGCAAATTTCTCCTCAAAAGTTTCAGATAGTGGTGGGGGCTGATTCCCCCCCGGGTCTTTACTGTCCTTAGTTATCACTCTCCAAGCAGTGAGGGCTCCCTCTGGGGTAATGGTCTGTGGCACTTTGGAGCTATCTATGGGATCCTTAAACTCTACTAGGGCCAGGAAAGTGTGGGTGAGCAGATTACCATGCCGACCCACCACCACAGGGTTTTGTAAACCTTCCACCTTGGAAAGTACTCCCTGCACAGTGTCCGTATTGATACCCAGGGGGATGTCCAGGATAAGCATAGCATTTTGGGGGTCGATCTCCTCCCCAGTACACCACTCCACCAGCCGGTGCACAGCCACTTCTGTCGGGTACCCATTTTTTCTTAACAGTGGTTCAGAATATGGCCACTAGAGGACACACAATCCCAGCGTGAGCTCCAAGATGTAACCCCTAGATGGCGCTATCCCAGGGCTACTACCCTGCCTGATTTGCCACTAACAGGTTGAGGGGCCTGGATCCAATGGCGGGTGCCTCCACCCAGAGGTCAGGGTTTGCAATAGTTAAACTAACTTGGTCACAGCCCTCTGGGACACTGCAACCCCCTTTCTTCCCACTAGTGGCCCACACAATATATCAGAATTACCTTCACAGTATACACTTACCCCAGGTCTGGTTCCGCACTGGGACCTCCTGTGAAATGAGATACAGTGCAACAATCACAGTACAGTACTTTAACATAGACAAATACTCAGGCAGTATAACTTTGCTGAAACAAGCAGCTCTGATTTATTTAGGGGATATAACAAGGACAGGGGAAATCAGGTTAATTAGCTTATCACTCTAATAATCTATCTATGGCTCTGTGCACAGGCCTATCCCTATCAGTTACTGTCCCTGGGTACCCAAGCCCTAGTGGCTAGTCCAAACCGTGGCAGCTGGTAGGGCCCTTTCACACAGAGAAAAGGAGAATTAAACAGTCAGCAGTACAGTAATTCCATTTGGATTTAATGTGGCAATTCAACAGGAGCAACCCTGAATTAGTACTCACGACCTCCAAATAAGATAGGGTCCTTCAATGTCAGCAGGGCTCACTTGAGGTACACAAACCTCTTCACACATCCATATAAAAGAAAGTACTATACCAGGCAGGCTGCATCTGTATCCATCGTAATTACTGCACAATACCGGGAGAACACACAGCAGATTCAGTTCCTGACAGACCGAGTGCAATTTTCAGCAATTCTTCCAGTCTTCTACAGGGTGAGCCTGGTTTCTACTCTTCAGAGATCCTTTGATTCTTTTCACAGGACGGATTCAGTCCCAACAAGCTGTTACACAAGCTGCAGACCGAACTCTGGGCCTTACACACGCTTTTTGACTAAACTGCACACTGAAAAAGCACAGGGCTCCTTCCTTCTTCACTGCCAAAGCTCAACTCAAGCTCCAACCGACAAAACTGGGCACTTCCTTTGAGTTCCTCCCAGTTCTTGATGGATTGGCTGTCACTCACAATAGACTGCTGCTGTTGGTCCAAAAGGCACTGAAGTCTAAACTACATCTCCCAGAGTCACTGCCCATACAATCCTCTTGTGGCTGGCTCAGATTATGAGTCCAAGTTCTGATTCGTCCAAGGCACCATTTTAGAGCTAGCTTACCCACACTGATTGGTCCAGTTCAGCAGTTCAAAACTAGAATGGGAACTAGCAGACACAGTTCTGACTGCAAAGAAAGCAGGTTAGACAAACTGTAATTTCATTATTACTCTAAATAATTTCTGGCAAACAGTTACATCTTTCAGATAGGTTCCTTTGCACTCCTAGTGACTGCAAAAATGAAGTGAATTGGCAGCAGCTCAAGTGGTACTCAGAGAAGCACACAGTCCCCCCATACAAACTAATTATGTCTGCAAGCAGACAGCTCTTAAAGAGACAGTACCAGAGGCTCTAAAAACACTCACTGATAAATGGCTTAAATGCCAAACACCATTCAGGCTTGGAGCATTCAAGCAAGCTCCTGGAAGTCTTTTGGGAACCCCCATTTGCAGGGGGGTTACACATAAAATCGAGTATAACCAGATAAAATAAGTTAAAACAAAGTCAATAAAACAATTTAACCATAATTAGGGAAGGCTAGCTTAAATAAATAGGTTTTTAATTCAGTTTTAAACCTATCGATGGTCAGGCATTCTCTCAGCTGATGAGGTAGAGATTTCCACAGGGTCGAGGCTAAAAACGCAAAAGCACGTGCACTAGATGTCTTCAGTCACACCCTGGGAATCTTTAGCAATCCCTCGTCTGCGGATTGGAGAGGACAGAGGGGGTAGTTAGGGTACCAGGAGGTCTTTCAGGTAACCAGGTCCCTGATCGTGTAGGGCTTTAAAGGTTAGCAAGCCAACCTTAAAGGTGATCCGCCACTGAACAGGCAGCCAGTGCAGTTCGCGGAGCACATGCGTAATATGACTGGACCTAGAAGTTCCAGTCAAAAGTCTGGCCGCTGCGTTTTGCACTAGCTGCAAGAGGCAGATATCAACCCTAGGTAGCCCTAGGTAGAGGGAATTGCAGTAATCAAGGTGGGTAGTGACAAAGGCATGGACTAATGTTGGAAGATCGTCAGGAGGAGCCAGGAGTTTCACCCGGGCAATATTCCTCAGATGGTAAAAAGAGGGTTTGACAACGGCTGACACCTGAGATTTTAGTATAAGACCATCATCAAAATAACTCCCAGGTTACGCACCCAGTCTTAGGTAGTGAGTGGTATGCCATTGAGCAGCAAGCCTGATGGCAGTCCTGCCCCCAGACCCACTCCCAGATGACCAGGGTCCACTACCAACACTTCAGTCTTATCTGGATTCAGTCTCAGCCAGCTAGTATTCATCCAAGTTCTGATCTCAGTGAGGCAATTATTTAGCACAGAGTGCGCATCATTTTGTCCAGGTAGAAAATACATATACAGCTGAGTATCATCTGCATAGCAGTGAAAACCCAGACTGTATCACCTAATTATATCTCCTAATAGCAGCATGTACACTGCAAACAACATGGGGGCTAACATGGAGCTCCGCAGTATCCCACAGGGCAGGGGATGAGTGCCAGAGGAATAAATTCCAGTGGCAACTCGGAACCATTTGAGGACTGTACCAGACAGCCCACAAAGAAATCACAGGTGCTCCAGCAGCACACCATGGTTTAAAGTGTCAAATGCAGCAGAGAGATCAAGAAGGACCAGAATGGTACATGCCTTTTGATCTCTTGCCATTAGGAGGTCGTTCAATACTCAGACAAGTGCCGTCTGCATGCTATGCTTTTTCTTAAAACCAGACTGGAGAATATCATAGACACTGTGAGTTATAAGGTGATCATCCAGTTGTGACACAGATGGCACCACCGATGTTACCGAGTGATGGGACTGTGAGGACTGGATGGAAGAGGACTATCAGAGGATAAAATGCATATGAAAAAAAGTGGTCAAGCAGAAGGAGGCAGCTTGAGTGCATTACAGCGCAAACCAGCACCACCAGACTTCAAGCAAGTGGGTGTGGAAGGAAGGACCCACTGGAGCAACATTGCTTTGATATCTGGCAGTAGTGATCTTAAAGCAAGTGGGCAGCTGGGGGGGAATCCAGAGAAGCATCACTGCAGTAAACCAGCACTGGGTAGCTGGGAGGCAACCATGGGAGGATAAAACAGAGTGCTGTAGTAAACAAAGTCTAGCAAGAGCTGACACGGGTGCAACCGCACTTGCTGAGTTCATGGCGGAACAATCTGCAGTGCCCAAGATGGCCACCGATGCTCAGTGTGCATGTGCAACTACTCGCACATACGCACTGAGAATCAGTGGCCATCTTGGCCATGGTGGTCCACGGCAACAAAAGTAGTGTGCCCGCAGAGGTGGGGAAGTGAGTGTAGTGTTGTGGAGTTATGGAATGATCGCATTCGCAACGCCAAACTATTCTTTTGTGGCACCTATGCTCATTTTAGAGCTTGCAAGATGGCTGCAGGCTCCACCCACTGCAGCCGTAAAAATAAATAATCTTTCAATTCCCCATGCGTTACCTCCAATCCAAATCATGATACCAGAACTACTTTGCATTGCCTTGCCTAAACATCTGCTAAACTGCAACAGGCTGCCTTTTATGGGCATTCATTCTGGGTAACTGCATTTCGTTTTGGACTCATTTGAACTGCCACAGAATGTAAAGCCCATCACAGAACTGACACAGAATCACTGCATGATTTCTCATAGACTGGCTGCAGCAACCTTCTTCACCAGTCAGGAAGCAGGATTTTCCATAACCATTTTATAATGAACAGGCATGCACAGAACAGGTCAAGTCACTTCACCTGCGGATGCAAGGGTCTGTCTCCGGGAGACCATCTCCACCCGCAAGCTAATAAAATCCCACCAGCTGTGTCTAACCTCTCTGAACAGGCAGCAATAGTAGAATATAGTCCAGCCTCGTTAAATTTGCAGCAGTCTAAAAGAGTGCAAATTTGTATGATTCATATACCCATCAGTGATCTTGAATTAATAAAACATTGCCTTCCGATGAGAGTACAAAATCCTCTCTAAATATGAAGGATGATGGCAGGAATGATAACACACTTAAACCCAATGATTAGAGACACATTTTTTCAGTTGATATATAGCTGGTAACAATTCTTTCACTCCTTGGTGTATTTGGTAGTAAAATGGTTGTTATACTTGCACTGCATTCAGAAGACTTTACCAGTCTGTCTTCTTCAAATTGCTGTCATTTTTGTACATAAAGCAAAAAGTAGTTTACCTATTTATATCAGTCACTTGGACAACCGTTGCTAAGATATGCATCTGACTACTTCAGAGTACTTTTAGCACTTTGATATTCCTCAGTGGCACTAGATAGTTTTAGCATATTCAGATGAAAAAGCGGTTAAATGCAATGAGTCATTGTTCGTTAATTGTTGCAGATGGATAAGATTTACTATTCTTTTTTTTCCTGGGGTGGGGGAGAACAGTAACGCAAGAAAAGCAAGATAAATCTCTTGTGTAATAGTAGAAATTATCTTGAGAAAATGCTGAATAGCAATTTTTCCTACCATGCCATAACTTGAAGTTCAGGTGTCTTTTATCAACATGATTATACAATAATTGCTATTAAAATTAATGAGAAAAAAACCCGACCCAGTGGTGCTGAGGGTTGAGACACTGGATGCCACACCTCACACCACGCCAGCTACTCATGTTCAGGCATGAGCATGAGTTGCTGGGGATTGGCCGGGAAGGGAGATAATTGAGCATCTCTCTCCTCTCCTGAGGAGGGAGGACTGTTGACTCTGTCAGATGGCTGCTACCAGTTGGAGGCCTGGTGGCAGTGCAGGTCTGTGGGACTTTTATGGATGCGCATACCTTCACACCCGCATGTTAGCGTGCACACCCCAGCATGGGGAATTAAACTAAAATTGATGGAAAATGGTGGTGTGCAGGCTAGAATAAGGCTTCTCCTGCTGATCCCTCACCCACCTCACTGACAGGACTCAGGAGCCATGCTGGATATGAGTGCCTCGGAGGGGGGGGGATGGCCCCCTCTTCCAACCCCACTATGGGGGGGTAAAATCCATAAGGGGTAGCAGGCATCCCGTAAGTCCTGGGTAGTTGAGGATGGGATCGGGAGGAGGAAATAAAGGGAGCCCAAGCCTACGCGACCAAGCTGGAGCAGAGGAAGAGTGGGTCCCGGAGCTGTGTGTGGCTCAGAGTAGTTGCGGTGAGTGCACAGGCTCAACAGAAAAGCAAAACAACAAACTGGGCTGAAGAAAGTCAGTGCTGGAAACCAGTATGCTTGGAACAGTGAGACAGATGTAACCACAGCAAAACTGCCCCAGCACTTCAAACCATGCGGTTCTTCATCAGCGGATGAAGCTGCACCGATTGGTCACCCAGAAGGTAGTGCTCCCTTAAAGGTGAAAACACCCCGTGTATACATAGATTAGACAAACATTTTACAAATAACTACAATAGTGATAAAGGTCATTAAGAAACATTTGCCCCTTAGTATAACGTAGAAAATAGTAACTTAAAAAATAAAATCAATAAAAGAGTTAGCAAAACAGCTGGCCACACTGGAGTATGAAAACCCTTTATCGAGAAAAAAAAAATTAATGGAAAACTCATACCATAACAAGTCATACAGTAGTTCAGAGTTGTGACATAGAAACATAGATGTTGGCCAGCCTGCCGGTGCAGCAGCAGCAGCAGCAGCAGTACCACTCCTGATGCCGATGACTCAGCTTTGGGAACGAGCCCAAGTCATCAGAAGGCCAACTGGGGGTGGCGAGCTGAACCTTCCAGAGGACATTCTCCAATTTAGGGAGGGAGGGTGGACAGACTCCACTCTGCTACTGCCATCTGGGTGACCACAAGTGGCAGTGCAAGCAGAGCTGTGGAATGGGAGGGGCACAGACGTGCTCCAATGTCCAATGCATGTGCATGCATGCATGCACGTACATCGAGGGCTCACTCAGCATCCCATAGGGGCTGGGCCAGGAAAAATGGAAAGAGAATGTCAGGTGCTGCAGGAGGATGTCCACCCTGCCCCACAAGCCCCCCACTGTCGACCAAGGCACTCCTCTGTGACCGCACCGGTCATGTCTTCATTTGGGGGGGATAGGTTCCCCTCCTGGCAGCCTGCCTTGGTGGGTAAGCCAGGGTGTTTGTAGGAGAGGAAGGTAAAGCACAGAGAAAGTGGGTGACGGGGCTGCATGTGTGGGCGGGACCAATGGGGGACACCTGACATGAGAGGAAAAAGTACAGTAAATAAAAATAAAAAAGAAACGAAGATGTTGATGGTAGAAAAAGAGCATTGGTCCATCTAGTCTGCCCATAGTACCTACCCACGAGACCTAGCGTCTGTACTGGGCTTATGTCTACATTATCTGCTTAATGTTCCCTGCCTTGCTGCTACCCTCCTGCGTGACATCAAAAAGTCATGATTTATAATATTGCCATTAGTCACATAATTCAGTGTTCTGACATCATAACTGGGAGTTACAGATTTTTTTACAGTTGAGTTACCCAGAATAGCCCATCAGAGGTGCTACATCTCCTTTGTCAGATTTACAATAAGGATGTATGAAGTACAGGAAGATAAACTGACTTGCTCAGGTTCAGCTATTGATAAAGTTGGCAGTATTGGGATTTTACACTGGGTCTCCTGGTTCCAGCTGTGTGCTGAAACCACTAAATCAAACTAGCTCCCTAAGTATAAAAAAAAATGCTATGACATAATTACAATTTTATGAGATCACCAATAAATTAGTGACTGCTGGAGAACAGAGGCAGATTTTTAGAGTCTTTACAATTCTGTAAAAAGTGAAAGTATTGCATGGTTATACATTGTCATAACACTTTCAGAAGCTTCCAAGGCGCAACTACTATAACAATATGGCTAGACTGTGGCCAGCCAATCAGGGAAGTGAAGGGTTTGAGCTGGCTGCTGCTGTGAGACCAGGGTCGGAGTTTGGGGTATCCTAAATGGCGGGGGGTGCTACTGAACACCAGGGACAACTTGCATAAGGATAGGGATGGGGAGGGTGTGCTGCTGGATGGGGGTACTTGGAAAGGGACAGAGAAAGGTTGTCAATGGATGCCAGGAAGTAATTATAAAGGGACAGGAAGAGGGAGGGGATGCCATGGAGTACTTGAAAGGGATGGAAGAAGAAGAGGGTACCACTGGACATCAGGGAGTATTTTTAAAGGGATGGGAAGAGGCAGTGGGTGCCACTGGAAACCAGGAAGTACTTTTAAATGAAGGGGAAAGTGGGGGAATGCTACAGGAGGTTTGGGAGTACTTGAAAAGGGATAGGGAGAGGGATGGAGTGACACTGGATGCTAGGGAGCCACTGAAAGGGGCTGGGGTAGCCGGCTCCATTGCACCAAGCAATGGGTGTTCACTCAACACACTGGTGACCTGGGTTCACGCCCCGGGACCAGTCATCAGGAGTGGAGACTGGCAGGGAGGGAGTTTAGAGCTTCCCTCCCAAGGGGCGGCAGCCTCAGGTTGCTGTTAGGCAGCTCCTGGCTGTGATTTGCAGTCAGCGTTCTTGGAAGTGTGCAGCCTTGACATGCTGCTGAATGGCCCTGCCCCAGGATACTGCTCTGGCCAGACCACTATGTGGGAGGTGGGTGGGTTGGGGAAGAAAACAGAAAATGCGTGCTTTACTGACCAGATGATGGCAGCCGGTGCCCCCACTCACCACGCAGCCTGGAAGTGTCCAAGCTGATTCCTCATTATGTGCACACCCGGTGTTGAAAGAATGCCTCTGGGCAAAATCTCCCCTCCTGGTACCCCACCCCAGAGGGGCCCCCCCATAAAGGGATACGTCAGGTCAATCAGGGCCATAGTACAGGGATGGCAAGAATGGCGACTGGGGTGGTTGGCGGGCTGGGGAAGTCCTAGGTGGCCCAAAGGAGTGGCCGGCCAAGGGAATGAGGAAGAATAAAGAAATAATGCAAAAAAAAAAAAAAGAAAGAAAGGGTCTGGGGTGAAGGAGGGGGGTGACACTGGACCCCATGAAGTGCATGAAAAGGGATAGGGAAGGGGTGGCACTGGATGGAACGGAATGCTTAAGATGAGGAAAAAGAGCTGTATGGGGAAAAATATCTGAGAACAATGAGAAGAGTGATGGTTTGGTAATTATGAGTAGCATATTCATCCATTCATACCACTAGATTCTGGCTAGCATGGGCATGATATTTTTGTGTGTCTGTTTTAGCCTGCTGACCAAGATGCTTGGTTTGTAATAAATAAGGGACAAACTTGGAAGTTGGGGGGACTGACTTCTCAAACGTTATGTAATGCCATTAGTGTAATTGGTGACCTGGAAAAGCACACTAATCCAAGGCTTTCTTCCAGGTGTGATCCAGGGTGACGGGTTATAGGAAATAGGAAAAAAAACAGTGAAAGGCATGGTAGGCCAAAATATACTGTAAGCAGGCAGTACAGTATAAGTCAAATAAAAATAGTACAGAATTTATAGTAATTACAAAAACTTTACAGAAATGAAACCACAGCAATTTAGGTACCGGTCCACCCACCCTGAACAATTTGCACCACCCAGTCATCCTGGTGAGGATTAGCTTGGTTAATGACTACAGTTACCCTATCCCCCCATAATTGGATTTCTGGGGTCACTACAAGGGCATCTTTTAAATATTTATATTTTGGGACCTGAGATTGTTGGGCTAAGAAGGGGGATTTATTTAAAAGATGATGTTTGATTCTGGGCCAGACCTTTTTTGTTTGTATTGTCGTGGGGGATGGAGGGGGGAAATGACTGGTTCTGGGGAGAGGGTGGCCAAAAGACTAGTCCCAGGCCACCTAGTGAGTGAGAGGAGGGGTTTAATTTTTTTTTTACTTTGTCTTCGTATCTGACCAAACCTTTTCAAACCCTGGCGAACGTTACCCAATTGGAAGTTTGCATGGTCGAACTTGGAGAGGCTTGCACAGCTCTGAGAGGTTAATTGACATGCTCAGGTCACAAATTGAAAAAATGTCTCTGAGGTATCAGGCTGCTGTGGTTCCAAAAGCTGTGATCTAACCACTAGACCACCACATGCTCCAATGTCCCACAACCTGTTCCAGTTATTTCCTACGTGTTACAATACCCCACCACTGAAAAAGTATATGCAACAACTTCGGAAGATTGACAGTCATGGAAGCAAGTAAATCCTTAGAAATGTCCAGATTATGAAATTCATCATGTTAATATCTCTGGAAAATGGAAAGCTGGACACTTACCCTGCGACGTGGGAATGGCAGACCCCTTGCTGATTCCAAACACAAGGTATTTGGAGTCAACAGGGGGTCTGCTATTCCTTCATTTGTACAGCTCACTATTGCACATTAAATAAAGAAGTTTTTGCCTGAATTTTGTGCCTGCTTCATTCTGCATGTCAGAGCTTGGCTATTCCATGTTGTGGAGTGCTTGGTTTTCCATTTTCTTTATGCTATGACTTTTATTGTGAGCACTCCAGTTGCTCTTCCTGTGACGCTACTGTTGTTTTATTTTGTTAATACATTACAGCGCTGAATAGGGCCTGCAGACTCCTTACTGGTGCTACCCACCGCACACATACCTGTGACCTCTACAAACAGACAATTTCAGGGAAGGATTACTTTCCAAACCTGCCTACTAGCAATAAAAGTCATTAATGGGACTCATGCCCCCTGGGGTTCAGTCTCTCTTAAGCCCAGCCAACCACCCCCATTATACAAGAAGCTCTGACAACTATTCTCTGTCTGTTCCCCGCTGTCTCACCACCCAAGGCCAGCAGTCTTTTGCCAGTAGAGCCCCTAAGATGTTTAACTCCCTGGGCAGTGAACTCACCAACTTAGGCACCGTCTGCTTGTTCAAACACAAGCTATGTCAAACGCTTGTGTCCAGAGCCACCTGTGACTGTTTCTACTAACCTCCCTGGTAGTCGCTCCTGTTCTTCGCACCTCTCTACTATACTACCTCTGCCTGCTGCCACCCTCCCCGTATCTACCCCCTGCCTCTCTCCCTAGCCCTGGTCCACCACCTTCCTCTCTTACCCTCCTTCAGCTCCCTTCCTCTCTCCCTTTTCTAATCTGCTCATTCCACCCAATGTTGCACTTGTTCCCCGATCCTTGCCTCCCACCCACCTCTCCTTCTACCTCCCTCCCAGTTACCCTTCTACACCCACTCTCTCTTCTACTTTCCTACGCTACCTGGCACAAACTCAGTTTTTCCACTCTACGTTTCCCTTTGACAATGCCCTTTTGGCAGCTTTAATTCATGTAAATATTATTTTTTGTGACTCATTATTCTTAAATGTATGCCTGATTGTGTTGTTCTAACTGTTATTTATATTACCTGTAGCTTTTAGTCCATGTATACCCTGTACTGAATTTTGTATTCAAACTGCTTGCCTGCTAATCTCACACAAACTGTACTTCTATTCTTTGTATACTGACGTGGAATTTTGTAAAAGAGCCATTGGTTCAAAGGTATTTATCCAAAATTCTAATAAATAATATCTCTTTTGTGGGGGGAAGGAGTGTTTACCCCTTCAAACTCTCACTTAACCTTCGTACCTGGACCCCTGGGGCCTATGCTACCTCGAAATGTCCAGTGAATAAAAGGATTATCTTTCATCTGGCCTCAGCAAATTTTTAGCCTGTCAGCACCATGGGTAACTAAGAATCATAAGGCAATCTGGCTTATTCTTATAGATTTTATTAAGAATTAGTAAAACCAGTATGTCAGTCTTATCTAATTTAAATGTCACATTTTTTTATTAATTTCACACCAAGGTAAGTCAAGTTTATGTGAATGTAACATTGCGTAAAATTCAAAGTGTTATCTGATGGGTAGTGATCTCTATGAATTGTGTTTTAACTGTCTGTTTTATCATATAATTTGGGGAAGCTGTCTTATAAAGTGTTAACTGAGTTCTTGCAATCCGTTGCCATGGAATGTAGAACTGTGGAGCTTTTAAGACAGCATTGTTTATTGAAGAGGTTTGAAGAACCTGATTTGAGCATTCCTATCCTCAGCTATTGGCAAGGCATAAAAGGTTACCCACCTGGAAAAGACAGGCCTGACTGAGAAGAGGAAGATGCAGAAGGAACCAGAGGGCAAGGGTGTGACAGACCACGTCAACAGAGATAGACCCCCCCCCATTTTTGCATTTCCTGACTAAGGCAATATATTTTGGAGAAAGGGCTTTCATATTTGCTTGAAGCAATCCATGTGACACCTCGCATGAGTTCTGAGATAAATATCCAACAGTCTTCAGCCTCTAGCCTGTAAGAACTTGGCAGTTCTTTTGCAGAGAAAGCTGATGCAGAGACAATATTCCCCCCACACACACACACACACTCCTTTTAGCTGAAATCCACAGGAAGTCTCTACTTAACTATTTGAGTGAAAAATCTTCAGGTATGAAAGCAGCACAGGATGTGGCCTCTCTCATTCTTGGATCAGTTTCAGATCGTATTCCATTTCCTTTTTCATCATAAATCAGGTAAAAGGATGGTGAAAGTGGTGTGAATGTCCAGTGTCCGCAAGTGAGATAAAAGTAGCCATTATTGAGCCATTTGTCAGAGCCTTGGTATACAGCCAGTGAATCAGTAGTATAGTGTATAGTGGAGTGTTATTCTGTACAGAATTCCATCCCTTTCAAAATGCTGTTGTACCACAGTTCAGAGGTCATGGAATGGGATTCTGCCCTACTGTAGTAACAGCATTCTAGAACCTCTAGAGACTGCATAAGTCAGTTTCATTTTGAAAGCAAAAGAACTCACAAACACATATTTCACACAGTACTGTACACTATTAAAAATATAGGATGAGCAACTCTATGCACAACCAGTGTGTTTTGCCACCTCAGGGTTCTGATTCCCATGAACCTCTTGAGCTTCACTTTTGAGGTCAGAGGTAATCAGAACACACTGGTTGTGCATAGTTGCCCATCCAGTATTCTCTATATTATCCAAAAGTGAACCGAAACAAGTACAACTGGTACAGAGCTTCTATCAACAAAAACACAGAAATGCCAGTTTGCCCTATCCCTCCTTTTTACAGATTCCCATAGGTTCCACTTTTCAGCAGACTAATTTTCACACATACTGAACTTTATTGTTCTGATAAGTGTCTGCCGTTATTGTCTGTGTTTCTATAATCTTGCCTCCATCCTCTTTCCTGGCCTCTAGTGAGAACATATTGAAGTCACCCAGTGTTTCCTCATGGGTCCATCCCTGCTGTCCATGAATCATTTATGTGCTGTTCTTTTGACAGCTTCCACAAAGTTATTGTCCTTTTAAAGGTGAGGGCTCTGGAACGGTGCATGGTACTCCAGGTGCAGCCTCTCCAAGGATCAGTACAGGGGCAGGATCACTTTTTGCCTTCTGCTTGAGGAGGCTGTGCCTATTCCTGTGGCAGCGGACTCATAGTCCCAAAGGGAGCAGTAAGGGTTTGAGGGGTGGGTAGGCAGGGGGAAGGATGCAGCCCACCTTGGGAGTCAGTGGGGTGAGGTAGTGTAGTAAGGGCAGACTCAATAGATCTTGCGTTCCTTCTGCCATCAAATTCTATGTTGCTGTGCACCCCAGCATCCTGCTATCTTTCCACTATGCCTTATTACGTTGGACGAGGTTTTTAGGGTGTCACTATTTATAACTCCTAGATTCCTCCCCTCTGAGGTCAACTCCCCTCCCCCCCCCCAAATCTAGTATTCAGTCCTCGGACTCCCCCTCTTCAAGTGCATAACGTTGCACTTTTTGGCCATTAATCTCAGTTGCCAAAACTTGAAACACCTTTACCCAAGTCCTTTTTCAAGTTCTTTATACCCTCCTCACATCTTGCTGTACAGCCCCTCTCCAGTGTTGCAAATGAACATATTGTAGACGACTAAGTCCAGGACTGACCTCTGTGGCACCCGCCTTGTTACCCCCTTTCCATGGAGTATGTACCATTTAATACCACCCTTTGCGTTCTCCCTTCTAACTAGTTTCCCACCCTTCTAACAGCCAAGTCCCCTAATTTCTTTTCTAGTCTTTTGCGGGCCATAGAGTCAAAGGCCTTCCTGAAGTCCAGGTAGAGGCCATCCATTGTTTGGTCCTTGTCCACCATTGCTACCACACTGAAGAGCTCCACCTCAGCTTCACCCTCTTAAATTCCAGCACCAGAGTCCAGGACATCTGCTTATGTGCTCTCCGAGCTGTATGAAACCACACTGTGTCACTAGACCTGAGTGGATCCTCCATTTCTAATCTCCATGCCACTGGATTATTCCAGTCTGCATTTGGTATGCTGAAATTTTTTGTGCATTTCACATCAGTTTGTTGCAATGCATGTCACTGACATGTCAATAAATGCATTTTTAAAACTGTCTCTTTGTGATTTACTGGATTACAGATATTACAGTAGTTCAATTACAGTAATAAAAATATGTGTAGTGGACCAACAAGGGTGTCATGATCCTGTCCTGGAACTTAAATGCTGAGGGGGGAGCAGGTGATTGACATCTTACCATCAGCTGCTTGCCCTTTGAACAGGGCTGATTTAGCTCACAGCGATCGGCCGGCTCTCTGCCGCCAATCAGAACCACGGACCCCGGTCTCCAGCCCTTGCAAGCTGCTTACCCTTTGAACAGGGCTGCTTCAGCTCACAGCGATCGGCCATCTCTCCGCTGCCGATCGGAACCACAGACCCCGGTCTCCAGCCCTTGCAAGGTACGGCAGATGCGCAGCCAATCTAATCCCAGGCGCCTCTCGCCCTCCTGCTGTGATTGGACAGGACCACTCCTCTCTCCTTGCCACCTGGCACTCCAGATTTTCAAACAAAAATTTTAAAGTATTGTAAGGATTTCTAGCTTCTGACATGCTGACCCTGTTCTCTGAGTTAATTTTATGATTTATATTAAAGTGTGTTACAGCTCCTTTCTGCTGCTGTTCTGTCTCTCTCCCTCCCACATGGAGCCAACCCCTCTGTTTGGCGCCCTTCCCTAAATCTCTCTTATTATCTTGCAAATTATTTCCCCTCCCCTGCTGCCTGGCTTCCTACTTAAACTCCTCTCTTTCTCTCTACCCTCAGCTGCTTGCCCTTTGAACAGGACTGCTTCAGCTCACAGCGATCGGCCGGCTCTCTGCCGCCGATCGGAACCACGGACCACGGACTCCAGCCCTTGCAAGGTACGGCAGATGCACAGCCAATCGAATCCCAGGTGCCTCTCGCCCTCCTGCTCTGATTGGACAGGACCACTCCTCTCTGTTTACCACCTGGCGCTCCAGATTTTCAAACAAAATTTTTTAAGTATTGTAAGGATTGCTAGCCTCTGACATGCTGACCCTGTTCTCTGAGTTAATTTTCGGCCCTCCCCCTCCTCTGATTAAATACGCTATCTTTCCGCCCACTTTTCTTTCCTCCCTTCCTATTCGTACCCAACCTGTCGCTGGCCCCGCACTCCTATTGCTCACCCCTCCAACCCACCTGTCGCTCTCTCCTCATAGTTCTGCTCTTTAAGACGGCCTCCTCCCCCTGCTCTTAACAATGCCTCCTGTGCCTGGCTACCTGCCGCTGCTCCTCTCTCTCTTCTTCTGCATCCCCCCCTCCTATCAAGCTTGCCCCCTATCGCCCCCTTTCACCCCTCTTATTACTTGCCTACCCTGCCTGGGTACCACCAAAACTGAAACTGGCATTCCACCTCTGAACGCCATTACGTGTGGTCCCACTCAGACGTACGGCCCGGCCCCTCCCTTATCCTTCCCTCCTTATCTTGGATGCTGCCTTGGCTGCTCACCCCCTTCCCTGTTACTTCTAGTTACTCATGCCTACCCGCCAAACGTCGCTCTCTCTCTCTCTTTCATGTTTATACAACTGGCCGCTCGATACCTAACTATCACCCTCCTCCTCCTTGCTGCTGGTGACATCCATCCCAATCCTGGCCCCTCCCCCCCGACCTCTTCCCTCCACCCTCTCCCCCACGCCTACCCTCAGGGAGCCCCTCCCATGAGGTCTACACCTACTACATCTAAATATTAGAAGCCTACTCCGCAAACTAGACTCCCTCCAAGTTCTCACCGTCTTTTATGCCCCTGACATAATCATCCTCTCCGAAACATGGCTTAACAAAAACATCTCTGATACTGCTGTCACCATCCCTGGTTACGCCATGGCTTGCCAAGACAGGGCCACCAGAGGTGGCGGAGTCTCCATCTACTTAAAATCGGAGATCCACTTCTCTACCATACTAGCTAAAACCGAACCAAATATCTATGAGATATTAATGCTAAAACTGTCCCTACCTTTCTCACTTCCCATCTATATCACCGGTATCTTCCATCTTCTTCCAAGTTGTGTACAGGAGTGCTTGGAAACAACTGAGAAGCTGCGTGGGATATACTATTTTGGACGAAATATCTGTAACTAAACTCTCTCTCTCTTGCTTACATCTGAGAGAAGTTTTCCTCACTGTTAAAGTGGTACTGCTTTGTGTTTGGTTTAGTTTTTAAGTCAGGAAGGGGTTTTTTAAAACTGCTTATCTTCTGCATATTTGATTTTCCTTTGTGGCTAACTGGACTGATTACTAGAATTCTGTGAGAATCTGCATCAATATAGTTTGCAACTTTTGGTGGGTTTACATCTGAGAGAAGTTTTCCTCACTTTTAAAGTGGTATTGCTTTGTGTTTGTTTTAGTTTTTAATTCAGGCAAGGGTTTTTTAAAACTGCTTATCTTGTCAGCATCCTCAGAAGGGCTGAAATAACTGCATATTTGATTTTCCTTTGTGGCTAACAAACCACCAGGCTGTTTTGGGGCTGGAGAGGTTTACCTGTGTCTGACTTGGATGTCTGGATTTTTCTCTGTTTGATTAGCAGGGTACTTTCTCTGTTAAATTGTTGTGTAGGGTATCTTGCTGACAGGAAGGCACTCATCGCAGCGGTGGGTGAGAGCTTTTAGTTGATTGTTTTGTGAGGACACAGTTTAGGGCCAACCCCTGGAAATAGTTCCTTTATACCTGAGGTTCTGACATCATTTCCTTGAGTGCAAGGTACATTTCACTGTCGTATCCTCTCTAGCACACTGCACTGACAATATAAGCGTACACATTGTATAATATATATATTTCTATATAACAAATCGCACACGCACGCACGCGCACACACACACACACACACAAATACAATAAAAAAAAAACTAGATAAACATGTGGGAGAAAAAATGTAATGGCTGGGGCAGCAGTCTTCCAGGAGTCTTTCTGAGGCTGAGATGCTGCCCTATTTGCAGACAACTATCTGCCCTGAGGGAGGAAGTTGCCCGTCTTCAGGCCGCACTGGACAGTAGTAAGGAAACCTTCCCCCAGGCCACACTGGACAGTAGGAAGGGAACCTCCCCATTCCAGGGAGCACTAGTGCCACCACCACTACCTCAGAGGTTGCGAAGAAAGCACAGCAGTTGGACCACAGTGGACTCAGGGAGGGTGAGAAGGGTGGAATAGAGGCACACCCAGTCAATTGTTCCACTCCACAATCCATACACCATTCTGGGGGAGCATAGCTCCCCTATGGATGCACCCGCAGAGAAGACTGATGATAACTGTCACAAAGGAGGCCCACAGGAAGGAGGCAGAGGACACCACAGGGAAAGGAAGCAGCTCCTGGTGGGGGACTCAATTATTAGGGGTATAGAACTGGGGGGAGCTGGGAAAAATGAAGTAAGGTGCCTGCCTGGTGCCATGGCTTGGAGGGACAGAAAGCGCATCCTCAGGATCACGAGAACAGCTGCAAGGGATTCCGAGTTGGACATAATTGTCCACCTAGGGACAAATGACTTGGCTCATCATGAGATTAGAGCAGTGCAGGAGGACATTGCAGAGTTGGGAGGACCTAAGACAAGTAGTACACACAGTATCCTTTTCAGAGGTGCTGCCTGTCAAAAGCATGGGGAGGCGAAGGTAATTGGCACCATGCAGTTTAATGAATGGTTGAAAAAATGGTCGGAGCACAGGGGTTTGGCTTCATTGGGGACTGGGGTTCCACCTGAGGGACACCAGCCTATACTGGCAGGATGGTCTGCATCTATCCAGGAAGGGAACAAGTCTTTGAGCAATCGGTTTAAATGCTTCATTGGCAAGCTTTTAAACTAGTCAAAGGGGAGGCACTGACAAGCAGCAGGAAAATCCCAGCCTCCCACGAAACAGGGTACTAAATGAGAAAAGACTGAGGTAGACCGGTCAGTGGGGATGCTGCAACAGAAGGTAAAGCCATCAAAAATGGAGAGCAATGAGTACTAATGCCTGTAGTCTGGGTAACAAGCTCCTGAATTAGTGGCCTTGATGGAGGAGGAACATCTGGATATCGTGGCAGTCACAGAAACATGGTACACACAAAACCATGACTGGGACATAAACATACCAGGATACACTGTCTACAGGAGGGACAGGGAGGGTAAAAGAGGAGGAGGAGTAGTTCTTTACATAAGGGAAGGAATAAAAGCAACAGAACAAAAGGGTAAACAGGGAGGAGAAGAAGCACTGTGGGTAAATTTGGAGACAGGCAATGGCACCACAATACGCACAGGGGTTGTATACAGACCCCCTTCTCAGGGGGAGGAAATGGACAGGGAAATGATAGAAAGTATACTTAGAATGGCAGAAAAAGGGGAGGTATTGCTGATGGGTGATCTGAATATGCCAGATGTTAACTGGAGTGCAGTTGCAGCTGCCACTTCCAAGAGTGCAGTTATTCTAGATGCCCTACAGGGGGCATGCCTTCGACAACTAGTACTGGAGCCCACTCGAGAGGAAGCAATATTAGACTTGATTCTCTCAAATGGAGATGGAGAGAGGATCACAGATGTAGAAGTGGGTAGCCATCTGGGAACTAGCGACTTATCGAACAGTATGGTTCACAATAAACACAGCAATAGAGTCAAGCTTACAAAGACAAAAGTACTGGACTTTAGGAGGGCTGACTTTGCCAAAATGGGTGAGTGCCTAAGGAATGCACTAGCAAATGGGCAGGAAGGAGGGTGGAAGAACAATGGGAATAATAAAACTGCCATCACAGAGGTAACGAGCCTTTGTGTGAAGCAAATAAACAAAACAAGAGCGATGTAAGAAACCACTATGGTTATCAAAGGAAGTGGCAGTGAAGGTTCAAGAGGAAAAGAGAGCATTCAGAAAGTACAAGGAATCGAGAAGGAGCAGGACAGAGAACTGTATCAGTTAAAGCAAAGGAGGCTGGGAAGGCAGTCAGAACAGCAAAGGCCCAAACTGAGGAAAAGATAGCCAACTCAGTTAAGAAGGGGATAAAACATTTTATAGGTACATCAGGGAGCAAAGGAAGACCAAGGGAGGCTAGTGAGGCTTAATAAAAGGGAGGGAGGGTGGGCAGAGGAGACTGTGAAAGGCAGAGATACTAAACAAATATTTTTGCTCAGTATTTACAAATGAAGAGGGGAGGTACATAAACAAACAGTAGTAACACTCTGGATACAGAAGTTGATACCAGCCCATTTACAGAAGAAAGGGTTCTGAAAGAACTCTTAAAACCAAGGTGGACAAAGCAATGGGGCCTGATGGGATTCATCCCAGAATTCTAAAGAGCTAAGGGTAGAACTAGTGACACCACTGACTACCCTTTTAACAAATCATGGGAGGATGGGGTGGTACCCGAGGACTGGAGGAGGGCAGATGTGATTCCCCTTCACAAAAGTGGGAGTAAGGCAGAAGCAGGAAACTACAGACCTGTTAGTTTAACCTCAGTGATAGGGAAAATGATAGAATCACTTCTGAAGGAAAGAATTGTCGAGTATCTAGAGGCCAGAGGGGCACAGGACCTAGGCAGCATGGATTCACAGCGGAAGGTCATGCCAGACAAATCTGATAGATTTCTTTGACTGGGTGACCAAAGCAGTAGATCAGGAGGAGCTGTGGACATGGCCTACCTAGACTTTAGCAAGGCATTTGACACAGTCCCAACACAAAGATTAATATATGTTAGCCAGCCTGGGAGTGGGTCCCAAGATGACAGCCTGGGTAAAGAATTGGCTGAGAATAGGACACAGAGAGTAATAGTAAATGAGTCACTCAGAAGAAAGGAGGGTTACTAGTGGGGTACCGCAGGGTTCAGTGTGGGACCGGTCCTCTTCAATGTCTTTATAAGCGACATTGCGAAGGACTGGAAGGAAAAGTATGTCTCTTTGCAGATGACACTAAGATCTGCAACAGAGTTGATGCACAGGGTGGGGTGGAAAGGATGAGAAGGGACTTGGCAAGGTTAGAGAATGGTCAAATGTATGGCAGCTTAGATTCAATGCTAAGAAGTGCAAGGTAATGCACCTGGGAAACAAAAACCCAGGGAAGAGTACACAATGGGGGTGAGATACTAACAACAACAAAATGGAAAGGGACCTGGGGTAGTCATATCAGATGACCTAAAGGTGGGCAAGCAATGTGAGAGGGCAGCAAGGAGGGCTGGGGGGTTACTGGGATGCATAGGGAGAGGCATCACCAGTAGAAAACAGGAAGTTATTATCCCTCTGTACAGACAGCTGGTGAGACCCCGTCTGGAGTACTGTGTGCAGTTCTGGAGACCCAGTCTCTGCAAAGACATAGACAGGATGGAAGCTGTCCAGAGGAGGGCAACTAAAATGGTGCAAGGTCTGCACCGGAAGACATATGAAGAGAAACTTAAGGAGTTTAATATGTATAGCCTCGAGGAAAGGAGGGAGAGGGGGGACATGATAGAAACTTTCAAGTACCTCAAGGGAATCAACAAAGTCCAAGAGGGTAGCATCTTTCAAAAAAAGAGGTGTGCAAGAACAAGAGGACACAATTTGAAGATAGAGGCGGCTCAGAGGTAATTTAAGGAAGTATTTTTCACAGAGAGGTTGTGGATGCATGGAACGGCCTTCCGGAGGAGGTTGTGGAGTCAAAATCAGTGGTGGAATTCAAGCATGCATGGGACAGTCATAAGGCAATTCTGGGGGGTGGGGGTAAGAAGAAGCAGGTTGCTGGTTAACTAGGATCTGCAGCTTATCCAGTAGGTAGGGAAATGGGCAGACTGGGTGGGCCAAGCGGTCCTTATCTGCCGTCAAATTCTATGTTTCTATCTACTGCCGTCCAGGAACGCCCTCCTCTACTATCACAGACCTCCTAACGCACACCTTCTCCCAAACCCCCTGGAGGCGAATCTTTTATCGTGGGTGATTTAAATCTCAACTGGTTATCCCCAGCTCTCTCCAAAGAATGGACCATAATAAATGGACTAAATCTCTCCCAACTTATTAATGAGCCCACCCACCTAAACCCTAAAACTGGCAACCACTCTCTATTGGACTGGGCTTTGACATCCCACCCTCACCGGGTCATCAAATCTGGCCTCCTTCCTGACTCCCTGAGCGACCACCACCTCACCTATCTAGTCCAGAAAATTCACCGTCCCAAATCAGCCCCAAATTTCTTGGTCCAACGCTCATACAAGTCTCTTGACATTACTCCTCTTCTAAATGACCTCGAACAAGCCAACTGGGTGACATCTTTGTCCACCCTCTCAATCGATGCTGCCCTTCTACACTTCAAAAATACCTTTCTCTGTGTCTGGGATAAACACGGCCCAATGCATCACACTAGGGTGCATGGCAGCCACCTTCCCTGGATTACCGCAGAAGTCCTTGCATGCCTTAGCGACCGTGACGCAGCTTGGGGTGCCCATAAGTCCTCCAAATGCCCACAGGACTTCGCGAACTATCGGATGCTCAGAAACAAGTGTACCAGAGCAACCCGGCTGGCCAAAGCCGAATACTTTAACTCCACACTCCATACTAATCTAAATAATCCTTCTAAGTTTTGAAAGGTTATCCACTCCCTCTTCTCCCCCCCCCACTGCCACCCCATCCCCACTACTAAACATAAATAACACCCTCCTGTCAGAACCTAGTGCTGTCGCAGCTGAGTTCAACTCATATTTCTCCACCTGCGCTTCCTCCCTCCTCTCAGCTCTGCCCACACCTGGTCCTTCCGGATGCACAGTGGGTCGAAAAAATCAGAATGTGCCCCGCACTTTCTTTTTCAATTACATCTCGGCTACCGAAACCCTTTCTGTCTTATTTGCACTCAACCCTTCTAAAGGCAAATCCCCTGATGATCTGGACCCTAAGCTCTTCCACCTCGTAGCCCCTGCCATTGCTGCCCCACTGGCCTCCTTACTTAACCTGTCTTTTGCTGTGGCTACAGTCCACCAGGTCTAGAAACATGCCATAGTCATCCCCCTGCCTAAAGGTGGCCCCTCCACCACACCCTCAAACTACCGCCCCATCTCCCTCCTTCCTACACTTGCAAAATTACAAGAACACTTCGTGCTCTTGCAGCTTACCACCTTTCTATCCGACTCCAGCTTCTACACTGACTTCCAGTCCGGATTCAGAAAAGGGCATTCCACTGCCTCCTCCTTGACTAGGCTCACTGACGCGATTTACACCAGTGTGAACGACAGACAGATCACCACTGCTATTTTTGTCGACTTAGCCAAAGCATTCGATACCGTCTTGCACACCCTACTCCTCTCCAGCCTTGCTGAAGTAGGTATCTCTGCTCCCGCCACCAACTGGTTCCGCTCTTACCTCTCAGGTAGAACCCAATCCGTACGTATCTCTGATGGCATCTCAGCCCCCTTACCCACCATTACCGGCGTCCCCCAAGGCTCTGTGCTCGGACCACTACTATTCTCGATCCTTTTAAATGATCTGCCTTTAGCCTGCCACTCATCTGCCATACATATGTATGCAGATGACACTGCCCTTTTCTTCTCAGGCACCACCACTGAAGCAGTTGCCTCCACCCTCCAAGCTGATTTTGACAACATTCAGTACTGGTTCTGCTCCCATCAGCTCTCCCTAAACAGTAAAAAAAACGGTCTCAATGACCTTCAGCACGCGACAACACCTGTCCAGATTCCCATCCCTCCCTTCCTTCCAAACCCTTGAAGAGCAAGTACTCAATGATGTCCCCTCATTCCGGTACCTTGGGGTCTGGCTTGACTGTCACTTGACTTTTAATGTTCATATTGAGGCTACAATAAAAAAACTGCGCCCCATTTTAGGAATTCTGCATAGAAACCACCGCAGCCTCCCATTAACTGTACGCCGTGACTTAGTCCTGAAGATGATTCTCCCCTTCTTTGACTACTGCGATATAATCTATGGCTTAGCCCCTACATCCTCCCTATCCAAGTTTGACACCCTGTTCAATGCCTTCTGCCACTTTTCCCCCCCTCGCACTCATCGCTGCAAGCTATACCGTGCCCTGGCCTTACCATTCCTTGTAAACAGACGCCTCATCCACTGCGCAAAATTCACCTCTAAGTTCTGGCTAGGCTCCGTCCCTACATACCTCTCCTCCTTGCTGCCCCCCCCCGTCCTCTTATGCCGTCAGATCCACTGACTCCTGCATACTGGCTATCCCCAGGCGGACGTCCACTGCTGGCCAAAGTGCTTTCTCCCATCACTTTCCCAAACTCTGGAATGAGCTTCCCCCTCAAATCTGACACTCCTCCTCCACTAACTCACTCTCCTCTGCCCTCACAAACTACTTCATGGTAAACTACACCTGCTCAGACCCCTGATTCGGCCCTCCTCCCCCCTCCGAAGCTGCTAAAATACCCCAAGACACATACTTCTAGCTGTGTCATATGCACTTGCTACCTAGGCACTTATTTTTTTCCTCTATTGTTGTTCTATTTATTTATTATTTATTTATTTATTAAATTTTGTTAATCGGGTAAGCCCACTGGGCCCCAAGGGTACCTTTTTCAGGGGCGACCCGGAGTTTGTTGCATATAATTTTGAACATACAGTCAGGTAGTACAGTGTCAGACATATTGTACAGGATTACAAGGACAATATACAATTTTACAGTTTTTGTGGAAGAGGGCAGGAGGTACATGATATTAGTTAATATAGTGGTACAGTGCAGTACGTCTAATACAGTAGTACATCTAATACCGCAGTACGGTACAGTACATCTAATACAGGAGGTATATTACACTGATGAGTACAGCAGAACAGAGTAGTACATATAATATGGAGTTATAAGGACAGTATACAGTTTCTGTAGAAGAGGGCAGTAAATACCTTACAATATAGAGTACAACAGTGACGGCAGATATGGGTGAGGGTGATAAGTGCTTTAAATGCATACCGGAAGTTCCATATGGGGTAGAGTACCAGCTTGTGCAATCATTAGTCGTAACCCTTGTAGGAGAGCAGTGTAGAGCCAGTACAAATTGACGCGAGGTGTGGTTGACTTTGCCATTGGTGCAGGGGCAGGGACTAAGTTTGAGGAGGTGAGCACGCAGTCCCTTTTGAAAGATGGCTAGGGTGGGTGCCTCCTGAAGATGGCTGGGGAGATTGTTCCATGATTCCGGGGCTAGGTGAGTAAAGGATTTACTCCCAGCGACAGAGCAGGCCAGGGGAATTTCCAGGAATTTTTTGTTCGAGGAGCGGAGTGGTCATCTGGTCTGCTTTGGGGCAAGTAGTCCGATTAGACCTGCTGGAGGTTGGGCATCGAGGAGCTTTTAGGT
Source organism: Neoceratodus forsteri (assembly GCA_016271365.2). Lineage (NCBI taxonomy): Eukaryota > Metazoa > Chordata > Ceratodontiformes > Ceratodontidae > Neoceratodus > Neoceratodus forsteri. The sequence goes on along the minus strand of CM057455.1, from coordinate 875,278,778 downwards.
CCAGCTTAATAGGGGGTACTGGAGCCTGTTGTACAGGGATGGCCACTTGAGGGCTGTGAGGGCATCACAATGGTGGGTCCTTGGGTATGATTTGGAAGCAAAGCGAGCGATTTTTGTGGTATAGGGTCATTAATCTACTGTGGTCCGTTTTAGCGATGCCGAGTACGATGGGGGCAGCGTAGGTTAAGGTTGGGAGAAAGATGCTTTGTGAGATTGCCAGTCTAGTCTCTGGTATCATGTTGTGGCTTAGGCGATAGAGGAGGCCCAGTATTTGGTGGATGTTTTTTATTACTACGTCCACATGGTACTTCAGTGTGAGCCCCTGATCTAATGTGGGGCCAAGGTATTTGACTGATTGTACCTGATTGTACTACCTCTATTTTGGAGCCAGATATGGTAGTGAGTGGCAGAAGATGGGCCCTGGAGAGACCCAGGGATTTTGGCCCGAGCAGCATTGCCTTAGTCTTGGTGGGGTTAAGGACCAAGCAGTTCTCAATTAGCCAAGTCTCTGCCTTGGTGAAGTCGTCTTGGAGCCGGGGTCCTAGGTCGGATGGACGATCCCCCATTCTGTACAGTACTGCATCATCAGCATACTGTACTATGGAGCTGCCCCCACAGTGTCTATAGAGGTCATTTGTGAATAGGGAGAACATAAGCGGGTCTAAGATTGAGCCCTGTGGGACTCCCTCAGTTAAAGGTAGGGGCTCGGAGGTGACCCCTTTCCACTTGACCTGTTGAGTGCGGTCAGTGAGGTAATTATGGAACCAGTTGAGGGAGTGCTGATCCAGCCCCAATTGGCTAAGCTTGGTTAGTAGGAGTGAGTGATCCACCAGGTCGAAGGCCTTAGAGAGGTCAATGAACACAGCCCCAGTGGGGGTACCCTTGTCCCAGGCGGCCAGGACATCGGAGGTGAATTTGATGAGGGCAGTGTCGGTCCCGTGCTTTTGTCTAAAGCTGTGTTGTGAGGGGGCCTCTAGCCTGTTGGCTTCCAGGTAGTCTCTGAGTTTGCTGTAAACTAGCCACTCCTGAATCTTAGCCGGGTAACATAGGTTGGAGTTGGGCCTATAGTGGCCTATGGGTTCCCTTGCTCCGCCCTTGTGGATTGAGACTACATGAGCCCGTTTCCACGTTAGTGGGACTGTTCCTTCCTGCAGGGATCTGTTTATTAACAGGGTTAGAGGTAGTGCAATGGCTGGGCCAGCAGCTCTTAGCAGCCTAGGGTCCAGTCCGTCAGGTCCTGGTGATCCGCTGGGTTTTAAGGATTGTAGGAGAGGCAGCACATCTTTGGTTCGCACTTTCCCCAGGCGGAAGTGGGCGATCAGAGGGTCCTGGGATTCAGTGGCCAAAGGGCTCTGTGAGCTGTGTGTGGGGTTGGGTCCGAGCACCCCCAGGTCGATGAAGAAGCGATTGAAGGCTGTTGCGACTGCCTCTCCGTCCGTGAGTGTAGTGTCGTTACAGATTATGTTACCCTGCTAGGGCATTTTTGTACCTTTTAGCAGGGAGTTGATGCTTGTCCAAAAGGACTTTGGGTCAGATAGTGTTTGTCTCTAAAGGGATTTTATGTAGTCCCTTTTGGCAGTTTTGGAGCTTCTTTGGCACTGGTTCCGCAGTGATCTGTAGGCAGCCAAGTCAGCAGGGATAGCAGATCTCCTTGCCTTTTTCTGGACCTTGTCTCTGGCTATCATCAGTGATTTCAGCTCACGCGAAATCCATTTGTGGCAATGGCCCTTAGCTCATCTGGTTCTAATTGGGGCATGTATGTTGGCCACTGCAGAGAACGTGCGCTGGAAATACTGTACTGCCTCGTCCGTGCTCCCTAGGAGTCTTAACGGTGACCAGTCTGTGTTTCTTAAGGAGCTCTGGAATGCCTCAGCCGAGAATCCAGAGAAATCCCTGGCCACTATGAGCTTGGGCGGAATCCTGGGAGGCCGATTTTTCCAGATGCAGAAGGTGGGTGAGTGATCGCTTAGGGTGTTCGACATCATGCCAGTCACTTGTATGTTGGTGGGTTTGGAGGCAAGGATCCAGTCAAGGATAGAGTGGTTCCCTGCTTTTTGGTTGTGCCTTGTGACCTCAGTGATGACATGGGTCAGGTTTGTGTCGAGAAGTGTGGTCTTGTATTTTTGCTCAGTGGTGGGTTCCTACTTTTAAGTTGAAGTCCCCAAGGACCAGTAGCTCCGTGAGCCGTGCCCCCACTATTGAGCGGACGAGGTTCTGGAGTGTTGAGGTGCCACCAGTGGGAGGGTTGTAGATACAGCATATGGTTAGGTGCTTAACACGACCCAGTACGATTTGGATAAATAGTGATTCTAACCCTGTAGTGCTTGCCATTTTGACAGGGGACAAGGAAGCCGCCAGGGAGGAAGTCACATAGATAAGGACACCCACTCCTTTATTCCCTTCTCTATCTTTTCGGAAGGGGTTGTAGTGGTCTAGTTCCACTTCGTGAGGGAGTATATGATGCTTCAGCCATGTTTCGGATATGGCTAGCACATCAGGCCTATATGTATATACCCATTATTGCACCTCAGGCATCTTAGGTCATAGGCTGCAGATGTTCATGTGGGCCACCCTCAGTCCCTTGGTGTGACACCATGTGGGGCCCCCAGAGGACCCCAGGATGGAGTTGGTGGGTGGGGGCCCAGGGTTGGGGTGAATGTCACCAGCCCGCAATATCAATATTAGTAGGATGAGGTGGAGGACCCTCTGCCGAGTAAGGGAAGATCGTTTTAATCGGTAACCTGGCACACCAGAGAAGATGAGGTAGCAGGCTCCCTTGTGAGCTAATCCGTGCATGATAACCAGAGAGTGCAGGATTGAGGGACCAGGGCAATATGTGAGGTGTGGTAGGTGACGGTCCTGTGCCCCCCTAAGTAGGTTAGGGTCTTGGCAGCCACTTATTTTAGCATCAACCCATCCTAGTGCAGCTACGTACAGGAGTAACACTGCCGGTATTCTAATGTTAGCAGGGTTCAGGTTCAGCCACAAGCACCAACGGTGCTGGTAGAGTGATTGGGCTACTTTGATGTGGAGCCTATTCCTCCAAGCCTCCATATCTGTTGTCCTTATGAGGTGTGTCTGCCTACCAGGTTATCTCTTATATTTGCTGGTATGGTCCTTGGCACTGGGGATGTGCAGTGGGGCTCATGTGGGATCCTCAGTCCCACCCTCTGGTTCTTTCCTAGATTGTGATGACTAGTTGTTGTGCTAAACAACAGACTCGGGTACAAAGCAGAGAGAAATGTTATGCTGTTGAGAAGGCAACACTGGTAGGATAGGATAGGCAGCCCTGCTAGGGCGGCCTCTAGTGGCAGCAGACGAGAAGCTGCAAATGGAGAAGTAAGCTGATAGGCTCAGGCAGGCATGTGAGATCCGCAGTATAAGCCCAAGTCCACCAATGGTGGTGGTGGGGCAGCTGACGCACAGCGTCAGCGGGGACTACCAGCATTCAGGACAGCAGCCTTAGTTCGTACCGCTTGGCGTCTCACCCTGTATCTCCGTACCTGGATTGCAGCTTGTAGGGAGGACTCCCTGTGTAGGCCCTCACGACCTGACCTTCCTCCCTTCGGCGGGGGGGGTGTCTGTGGCGTCGTCCGTACCTTGGTGGCCTGTGGAGGAGCACAAGAAAGAAGCGGGGTTAAATATGGTGAGCTCCTTTTGTTTTCCAATAGTGGGAAGGGGTGAGTACAAGAGGGAGGGCAAATGTCCCGATAATTGCTAACTGCTCGGTTTTTAAATCTGCATGTTGTTGTTAAGGCGCCTTACGAGCAGCAGTTTGTTTAAACATTTGGCAGGAAGTAGGGAGAAAATGTACAGCTATCTCTACTGATCCTATAATGCAATCTATGGTTTAAATTTAAGCTGCCTTACAGCAGGCTGTTGCAGTTTTTGAACAGGCAATTTAATAACGTAAATATAGATAACTATCTACTGTTCCTACTAGTATTTAAGGCGTCCTTCATATGTCCCAGTTTTCTGTGCTATCGGTGGCAAAGCAGCATACAAAAAAACTATCTGCACGCGTGTGGGGACAGTAATTTACAATTAAGGACAATGTTTGAATCCTGCAAATGGCGCCAACTACCAGCGTTCAGGACAGTAGCCTCAGTTCGTACCACGTGGCGTCTCGCCCTGTATCTCCGTACCTGGATTCAGCTTTTAAGGAGGGCTCCCTATGTAGGCCCTCACGACCTGACCTTCCTCCCTTCGGAGGGGGAGGTGTCTGTGGCGTCGTCCGTACCTCAGTGGCCTGGATTGCAGCTTGTAGGGAGGGCTGCCTGTGTAGGCCCTCATGACCTGACCTTCCTCCCTTCGGTGGGGGGGGTGTCTGTGGCATTGTCCGTACCTCGGAGGCCTGGATTGCAGCTTGTAGGTGGGGCTGCCTGTGTAGGCCCTTACGACCTGACCTTCCTCCCTTCTGGGGAAGGGGTGTCTGTGGCGTTGTCCGTACCTCGGAGGCCTGGATTGCAGCTTGTAAGGAGGGCTGCCTGTGTAGGCCCTAATGACTTGACCTTCCTCCCTTCGGTGGGGGGTGTCTGTGGCATCGTCTGTACTTTTACTGTAATCTGTTCTATAACTGATTATTGTCTTTGCATGTACTGACGTAATTGTGAGCCCGCAAGTGGGACCGTTCTTAAATTGTCATTGCATCACTGTCACTGTCTAATTGTGTATCCGGTAATCCTCTATTTCCCCTACCCCGGTCGCACTGGGAGACGAGCATCTTCTTGCTCAGTGTGCTTTTCCTGTAAAACAATTTCAATAAATAAATAAATAAACTACCCTCACCAGCCCAACCACTAATAGTGTGATGAGCAGTGTGTGGTACTTTCTGTCAGGTGTAGTATGGTGTGCAGCAGGGTTGGGAACAGTCAAGAGGAAAGAGAAAATGGACATGCAAAACACAGAGAGACTCCAGGAGTGGTGGTGACAACATGACAGTAGTAACAAGGTTTGCTTCAGCTGTACACTACCCTTCTCCCAATCCCTCTACACTGCAATGTCCCCATCTTGTCTGCCCATCAGTGCCACATTTAAAATGTCCCTTCTCCATCCCTTTGCATCCTATTACTTTCATGCCAGCTGGTCCCAATTCCTGATGCCTACTGGCCCCTCTTGATAGCAGCCAGTACTGCCCTTCTCTCACCTCCCTGGCTGTTCGATAATGAGCACACCTCTAGTTCAGGTAGTGTTGGTACAGTAAGGGCTGGATGCAGTTAGTATTTCTAAAAGCCGTTGCTAAGGAAAAGTTCCACCTGGCTACTGTAGCTTCAGTGTAAGCTGAACTTGGCCCCTAAAAGAATGTAATAAAAATGAAAAAGCCCACTCCTTCAGCAAAAAAAAGGACCAAACACTCAGAGCCTTATTAGGCGACTTTTTTCAAGTGTCCATCGTCCCTGACACATCAGGCATTCACCTTTTCTGTGGCCTCAGCTTGAATGAGATTCCCTATGCGGTAAGATAATTAGGTTCTTTTCCACATGAAATTGTGGGGCATTAATGGAGGGATCTGTCCCATTGTTTACCTTCAACAGACATAGCATTTTAGTCAGAGGCCTGTTGTCATGCCAATTTGGGTCGAACATTTGAACAGATTTTTAGGCCTTTATAGACAAGGTTTTAAAAGGAACCATGATGTAGGAAGGCAGTTGGCAGTGAAAAGCGCTTTTATGTTTTTTTTTGTTGTTTTTTTAATAAAGGACTTTAGAATATACATCGCTTTGTGAATGAAAACAGAAGCAAGACTGCGTCGCATTTTTAGTGTGTTTTTTAATGCAGTGTAATAGTTACTATTTACAATTCATGCTAGGTAGATTCAAACATTAAACTCCACTCAAATGACCATAGGAAAATATTAAATAACGATCTATTTGAATGGGATTTTCTTTGCAATTTTTATTTCAACATGGGCAGTATTTGCTCCCATTAGGTCTATTACCTTTTTTTATTAACCAGAACAAGAATTTAAATCTCTGTGTTGTACTGAGACTCTGGTTCTGTTTTTTTAAAAACAATTTAACATTACATTTTGTACCCCCTTGTGTTATCTTTTGTGGACTCCCACAAAAAGTGTTTGTGCTCATTCCTGCTTAATGTTGCAGTAGATTGCCCATGATGCATTACGCTAGGAGAATATATGTAATTTTATGCTTAGTTGTATGTAGTGTTCTGTAGTTGTTGCCGTTGGTTGTTCTGTAAATAACCTTGCATTGACTTAACTGTTCATTTATTTATGAAATGTGTTTATTTATCTGAAAATGTTTTACCAGGTAAACCTGATAAAGAACAGCAACCTTGATTACATGTGTGTCCTGGAGGGAGAGAAAGGAGGAATAAGAGAACGGGGGAGTCAATCAGGCTATATAATAAGATAGAAAAAATAATACAGTGTTGACAAGGCATTGTATAACATTGGTTACCACAACATACAGTGTATATGTAGAGTCAGTAATGGTTGGTATACTGTATGAAAATACAGGACAGGCTTCAATTTCATGATAGTGATACCATGGCATTTAAGTAGGGCACTGACAAGTGGAAATAAAATGCTGCTTTGTATATTTGGCAACAAAGATCGAGGGGGAAGAGGGAAGGTATTCCATTCTTCAGGCAAGTGGAAGCTGATTACTGCTTGGATACATTTCTTTTTAATGGGGGGGCGGGGGGTGCAGAATTTCATCTCTTTTGGCCAGGAAAACACACTGAGCAAAAACTTATTTCCAGGTGCAGCTTGGTGGGGTGGGATTGGAAACATGGAAACAAAATTTGATGGCAGATAAGGACTGCTTGGCCCACCTAGTCTGCCCCTGTTCCCTATCTACTGTCGTACCGGAGACCCTACTTGATCTCCGACTTTATCCCTTCCCCTTTCCTTGCTTCTGAGGTTCCCTTATACTTATCCCATGCCTTCTATGAATCCTAATGCAGTTTTTGCTCCCACCACTTCTCAGGGAGACTGTTCCAGGCATCCACCACCCTTTATGTAAAGAAGTGTTTCCTTACCTTTCCCCAGATTCTACCTCCCCCCTCCATATTCATCGCATGACCCCTTGTTCTTGTGCATCCTTTTCTCTGAATAAGGCTTCCCTCTTGAACCTTATTTATTCCCATGAGGTATTTGAAAGTCTCTTATCATACCCCTCTTCGCCCTCCTTTCCTCCAGTCAGTACATATTGAGGTCCTTCTGTCTCTCCTCATAGGCCTTTTGATGCAGATCCCACACCATTTTAGTTGCCCTCCTCTGGACTGCCTCAACTCTATGTCCTTTCAGTGATGAGAACTCCAGAACTGGACACAGTGCTTTAGGTGGGGTCTCACCAGAGACTGATACAGAGATATTACCACCTCTCTCTTTCTGTTGGTGATACCCCTCCTTATGCACTCTGGCATCCCACTGGCTCGCTCCACTGCCTTGTCACACTGTTTGGCCATCTTTATGTCATCGGATATGATAGCACCCAGATCTGTTTCCTATTTGGTGGTCGCCAGTACCTCTCCTTGCATTTTGTACTATAACCCTGGGTTTCCATGCCCCAAGTGAATGATTTTGCATTTTTTTTGCATTGAAACTTAGTTGCCACTTTGTAGATCACTCCTCAAGCTTACCTAGATCCCTATTCATCCCCCCCTCTGGAGTGTCTGCTCTGTAATTACACTGACAGTACTACATATGGTAGCAATAAGGTAAGCACCTCATTCGATACAAAAAATACAAATGCAGTAAAACATTCAGAATTCAATAAATATAGGCATGGGTGCAACACAAATTTATGAAACATGAGCAGTAAATGGATCAATACTGATGCAGTACTTGGTGGTTGCTGACGTGCCGTCCTTCAGATGAGACATTAAAACTAAGGTCCCTTCTGCCAGGCTCTTTTGGCTGTCCAGTGGAAAGTTAAAGATCCCATGGCACTTATTCTAAGAGTAGGGGACTTTGCCCAGCATCCTGGCCAACATCACCACTGTCAAAACAACATGTCCATATATAACCCCTAGGTGGCACTACCCCAAGGGATACTACCCTGCCTGCTTGACCAACTGCAGGTTGAGGGGCCTGAGTTCTGTGAACAAGTGCCTCCACCCGGAGGACAGGGTTAGTGGTAGCGTAGCTGCCCTGGGTACAACCCTCCAGGACACTGTTATCCCCCTCTTTTTCCTCTAGTAGCCTAAATGGTTCAGTGAGTACACAATTGCAATTAACACCTAAATACAGCTTTAACCCCACACTTGTTGCACTTACCCCCAGGGCTGTTTAGCTGGCTCGGCCCTGAAGACCTCCTGTAAAGTGAGATTTTGCACAACAAACAGTATTACAATGCTGCCAATACAGAGGTACACCACAACCAGTTTAAGTGCAAAAAGATTCAGATCTGATTTATTTGAGGGCATGAACAAGTAAGGGGCGTAATCTGGTGCTTGATTCTATTACTGATTAAATCAGGTTTAACTATGCATACCTCTAAGAGTCCCTCTATCACAGTTACACACACTCTGGGTACCCATTTGGACTTACAGACTAGCCTGAAGTGTTGCCTGGGGTAGGCCAGCGTTGCAGCTGTTGTTGGGGCCTTTAGGGAAAAGAAACACAACATGCATTTTAACCCAATATTTGTATTCCAGAGCTGGAGGGCTCCATTTGTGAAAGTCAATCAAAACAATTAAATCAGATGACACACTTTGATTAGAGTATTGTTGCAGGGAGCTACCCTGTGATTTACTCACAATACCCAGACCAGGTTGCAGGATGGACAAAATGGAGACCTCAGGATGAAGTGCTGGTTTGCCAGGAGAAGCAGGGCCCACATGATTCACTCTGGTGTCGTTCCCGTTTGATGGTGTTGAGCAGGGCGCCAAATCCCCGGGCGGGTCTCTCGTCGATCGAAACTCTACAGCATGAGCGGCAATCAGGGCAATGGTATTGAGGCCCAGACAAGTTGGAGAAAATGGATTCAGTCCTGTTAGTCGCTGGACACTGCTTCCAGCAAGCGTGACACATTCAAGCAGTGGAGAACCAAATTACAACCCACTATCAGCATTCAGCACATTTATAGTAAAAGTAAGGCAATACCACAGATCGGATGACAGTCCGGTTGCAGTACACAGTATCTTCTGCGCAAACTGTATGCTCTGCAGTCGTGGTGGAAGTCCTGACAGGTTGATCGCACAAAAGCAAGTCTTCGGTCCTCTTCAGGCGAAATTTGTCACAAATCAGAATAAAGTCGCAAGTTCGGAAAAAAGTCCGATTCAGGTATCCAGGTCTCTTCACTTGGGAAGATGGTAACAGGCAGACCAAACACAGCCTTCCCGCCGATTTCCCCTGTGCACTACCAGGAGCAGCTGCTCGAATCTCTCAAGCTCCTCTCACTGTCAACTCCTACTCCAGACTGACACTGTGCTGCAGGCAGATCCGGGACTTCCTAGAGATCCAAAAGATTCGGTTAGTTGGTCCATTTAGGTGCGAAAATGCAAAAACTACAATTCCTACAGAAATTCACTCCCATAAGACCCCTGGGGGCGGCTCCATTTTAGAGCCCCCAAAAGGCACTGATTGATGCAAACTGGCAGTCCAGAACCAAGATGGTAGTGCAAAACAGAAATGTCCATGCTGCAAAGGAAGGCGGGTTAGACCAACTAAATTATCATTATTATTAAAACAGATGATCAGCAAACATTCACAGGTTCTATCAGGGCTCCCTCTGCACAATTAGCCACGGCAGAATGGAGCAATATTACTGAAGTCTGGGCAGGACTCGAGCCTAAAACTACTCGGCTCTTACCCATATTAATTATACACTACAAAATAAGCAGCATCTTAAAGAGACATGCATGGAGCATAACAGTGCACTCACATGCTGACACTTTTAAACCTGTAAGGACACAGAACGCCAGCCTAGCAGTGGGCATTTAAGCACACCGAAGGAAGACTTTTGGAAACCCCCATTTATAGGGGGGTTACACATAATCACCAGGATGCTTCCTAGAAATAAGAAAATGTAAACAGTACAAAGAACAAAACTGTTACTTACATTATGTAGAGTTCAGTATTGTTTTTGGAATGACAACCCCCAATAAGTTCTTCACATACATAGATACATAGAATTTGTCGGCAGATAAGGACTGCATGGTCGATCTAGTCTCCCCATTTTCCCAACCTTTTACTTATGCCGCAGACTGTAGCTGATCTGCTGCTTCCCCCCCAATCCCCATTTCTAGTATTCCCATGTGTCTGTCCCACACATTTTTGAATTCCTCCACCATGTGGAAGACTTTGTTGAGAAGAAGTACCCACAATTAAGGTTCAGTTTTTAAATCTGTGAACATATGAGATTATCATATTATAGTGCATTGTCATCAAGGGCTGTTTGTTGTGGTTGTCGTATCAAATCACAAAGTTTTCTGTACTGCAGCATTAAATAATATATCTTTTCTAGCCACGTGCAATCTGTGATTAAGGTTTTCCATAGACCATATAATGGTGGATTTGGATGTTTTCATAGATTTCTATACCTCTTCTGGTGATGACTAATGTAAGATCTAGGACTTTTTTTAATTTGGTCCATGTGCAAGACTTTGTTGAGAAGAAGTCCCCACAAGGCATAATTCAGGTTCCGTTTATAAATCTGTATCCCAAGTTATATTGATAGCTTTAAATACCTGGTGTCCTACAAGTGATGAGCATGTGGCCATACTATGGGTTATGGTTCCTATTTCATTTTGACCTCTGTTACATAGAGGAGATAACCTGGCATTTAATTTATATAGCAGATAAGGAGAATAATAGATGCAATGAAATGTATAGAACTCCGTTTGATTCAGTCTATTCTTTTTTGTCACCTGCCGAGAGCTACACAGTTCTGTCCACTTTTCCTGAGAGAAGGTGAACATTTAATTTGGCTGATTCATTTTTAAATTAGACCCTAAACATAGAAAAGGCTAAGCAGGTTTGTAGGTATCTGTAAAATTGCTTTCTATCCAAACCTGTTGGATTTGTGCAAGTAGTCCATTTTTATCAAAGTTTTGACCAACACTAGTAATGCCCTTATCTCAAGTTAACCTCTAATATTCGCACCTTAATAACGTTGATGTTCCATGAAATTGAGAGCAACTTTGCATGCATGAGCCAGGTAACAAATTCTTAAGACATGGGAAGTATTCTGACAGACGCTCATACAGATTCTGACATCAACAACTTTAAAAAGCCATTAAAATGCATGTTTTGACCTTTTTTTAGCCAGCCTATGGCGCAAAGATGATTTGGAAGTTTTAGGGCAGAAGGGTCTTGGCTCAAGGGTGTGCTTTTCTAAGGTCTCAAGAAAAAATATTAATTGGTTCCCAAGTTATAACGTTTTGAAATTTGACTTCTGAGCATGCTAAGTAGAGATTTTGAGAACCCTCTGATATAAAAGAAGAATTTTACTGTTGCAAGAAAATGTGTTTTACTTTCGGAAGAAAAATTATTTACTGTTGTGAGTGCTACCATCTATTTTTTTTTTGTTTGGGTGATAACATAAGAAACACATACAATGAGGCCTTTTCTAAAAACAAACACCTGGACCTAAGTAAATGAAACCTATTTATCTAGATTCTACAATTTGTTTGGTGGAAAATTACCCCAAAATATGTTTTCTGGCCACCATGAAATTCTTTGGATGCCAGCTTAGTGAGGGGTAGGATTTTATGGTTGCAAGCTGTCAATTCTTTGTTTACAAACAAAGTACGAACAAAGAATTTTAGGTTTTACTGCTGTATATCAGTTTTTATGTTTAAACAGAATTCTTTGGTCGCCAACACAGTGTGAATAAAGAATTTTCTTCTTCACATGCTGGATAGTGACTTTTGTGTGTGAACAAAGAATTATTTGGTCACCAAGCACAGCCAAAGAATACAGGTTCACAACAATAAAATTCATGGTTTCTACCACAACACAGCTTTTAGTCATAGCGTGGCCTTTTTTTTCATCTTCTGTTTACCCCCTGAGGCTCCTGCAAGCAGGGTTCTCCACCCCCTCCAGGCACCTTCAGCCCACCTTCACTCCCTCTGGTACCCCGGGCCCCATTTCCTCCATGGATTTTCCCCCATGGCGGGGCAGGAAAGGGGAGGTCTCTTCTCCCCCCAGTACACAATCCAGATTGGGGCAGTCATGGCAGTCTGGAGTCGAAGCAGGATGCTGGGCTGTCAGCAGAGCTTCATGCAGCCTGCGGTAGCCCCTCCTTTTTCTGCTTTTCTGGGCCCATCCTCTTGTGGCTGTGAACACGCATCACGTAGCCATGTTCTTGCTTCCCGTTCTCCGACGTTACCCTCCGACCTTCACGGGGGGGGGCAGCCAAGGAGCGGGATAACATCTTTCACTACCCAAGGAGAGAAGAGCCGTTGTCAGATGCTCAATCCTCTCCTGCCGACATCCAGCAACCCAAGGTCACTCCCAACTCTGGGTCACAAGCATGGCGCAAGATGTGGCATTCAGCGCCTCAACCCTCAGCTCCACTGGGACAGCTAACTTGGTCTTTTTTTAACATTTGTTTCACCAAATGTTTAGCTATCATATTTTTTACAGCCCTTAAACCAACACAGTGGGTGACAACTGTCACTTCCACCTTTAAATGTGTTTTTATGTTGTAACGCTATAAAAATATTTTTAATGGTCAGACTGCAAGTCTGTTATGCCTGTAAATATCGTGGAGGCTAAAAATCTAAGTTCTGAGAATTTGGTGCTTAAATATTGAAAATGGGACATGCATTGCAGTACCATTGTGTAGGTATGCACATCATTCTGGACTATGGGATTTGTGTAGGGCCCAAAAGCCCCTACGCAAATTCTTAAGATGCACTTCAGAGTGGATTTGCATAGGAACTGAAGTGTGCTTTGCAAATTTTGTATGCATGGTATGGCTTATACATACATTAAGTTAACATATGCAAGGCTGTTGTATGGTATTTCTGTAGGACCCAATGGGCCTTACGCAAATTGCACAACCACATCATACACGAGTGGGGCCATGCTTCTGCACCCACAAGTGAGTTGTACTTTACGCATTGTAGATTTCTGTCTGCATGGGGCCTGCAACCAGAAGTGGCTGTGTATTTCTTGTGTATGTCTTGCAGTGTCCGTGTTTATCTGTGACTGCTGAAGTATTGGTCTTATAGGGGCCAGCCCTTCTGCAACCAGAAGTATTGTTGTAATTTGGGTATTGTGAATTTGCATCTGCAGCTGCAGAAACAGGTGTGTATGTCTTGCTCTATGTGTGGTGATCTGTGGCTGCAGAAGCACCAGCCCCGCAGTGGTAACAGTTGTATGTCGTTTGTCTTACCTAGTGATGGCTGTCTGTGGTTGCTTGTGTGGTTTTGTCCTTTTGCTGCTTGTGAGGGGGTGGAGAGTTAGGGTTGAAAACCCTAACACTACATTTCCCTACTTTTATGGCATTCTGTTGACCCTAACTGGTGTATTAATGCAGTTTTTTGCAGTGAATATACATTATACAGGTGCAGTTGAACCTGTTTATTAGGGCTGAGTAAGCACTTTAATGTTAAACCCCAGTTTTTGCACCTTAATAACTTTGCCCTTGTTAAACACATTTGCCAAAAATTTGATAGGCCTGGTCAGGGTGTCTGGATCTTGAAAATGTTGTGTCATTCATTCAGGGGGGCAAATCTACAGAGGTGCAAAAATGTTAAAATTAACCATTTTTAATATTCTGTCTACTGATTTTTAGTACATGCATACAAACATTCAACACAGTCCCACAGCTGACATTTTACATGAAATATTCCATGTCCACATTCAGCACTCTGCATCAGTCACAGTAGTTCATACCAGAGCATGTTCTTATCTGTTTAGAACTGTGGTCTGAGACAAATAGTACTAACCATGCAAAAATAACTTACAATTAAAAAAATAAAAATAAAATATCTTATGCTCCTAACTATATTGCCCCAATGATCATTACCATCTCCAGATTTGTCCCAGTGACCAGATGATGTAAGCTCATCCATTCAGTTAAAAGTCTTAGTATCTAACTACAAACACAGACAGAACAAACATGAAGCTATGAAATCTACACTAGGCACACGTCAGAAAAATAGTTGACATATCTGCAGTTCATATACAGAAGAAATTATGTGCTCAGACATACTCCAAACAATGTTTCATGTAAAAGGCTTTGAGTCACTAGCACCAGAGGTTGCACACCCTCTCTGACAACCTCAATCAGTTGACCCACAATGTACTCACACCCTGCCTCCTAACCCATCAGCCTAAGCAGCGCAGCATCTAATGGGGAGAGCGTGTTCAAGTATGGACCCCATTGTCACTCAGATCTGTTACCCCACCCTCTTAGTTCATATGTGAGGTACTCCAAGGGGAGGATCCTCTTCTAAGGTTCCTGCCACATGCCCTTAGTGGGAGGAGCATGGGAAACCCACAGATTTAAAATACATTTGCGTACCAAGAGGAGCATAACACGCACTACGCTGGGCCACTCCTCCCTATCGAGAGCTTCCACTTCAAGCAGCATGGATATGGGTTCAGCCCTGACCCTGTTCTCCTGTATAGTTGTCATTTCTTGAGCAATCTTCATCCAGAAGCCCCACAGTTGTGGACATGTTGTGAATATGTCCAAAACTAACCATTTTTAAGACTTTTTTTTTTTTTGCTCACCTGTAGCTATAAAATGGTTTTACTTTGAAACCAGAGAAGTCAGGCGCTGTGGTCTCTGTCGGTCTGTAATATAGCAAAAATCTGGGAGGATCCAGTTCTAACTACTGTACATGTCCTAAGTCTGCAGAAAGAGGGTAGGAAATGAGGCGCACTTACCACATATCCCTGTATCTTAATTTTTTTTTTTTTTTCAACTGTCAGCATAAAAAACAGTGTATTGTTCTGGTGCAGTTCATCAGGGAATACTGTGCAGTGTCTCTTTATATTTTCAAGCTTTGAGTTTTATGTATCTAATGCCTTTCAGAGCCTGATGGATCCAGAAGAACTATTGAAATATGCGTTGTCCCCTTTACATTTTCAATATTCATCTCATCCTTTCAAATGCTTTTTTATTTTCTTTTTTGATACAGCGCTTCCACAAATGCGCTGTGTTCTTCTGTGAGGTCCATGGCTCCCAGAGAGGCAAAGGCTACAGGGATGAGATAATACTGAAAATTTAATAGAGACAGCACATATTTGAACAGTTCTTCTGGATCCATTTGGCTCTGAAAGGCATCGGCAACATAACATTGAAAATGTGAAGTGACACTGTACGGTATTCCCTGATGAAGTGCACAAGCACGATACATTTTTTTTTTATACTGATGGTTGAAAATAAAGAAAACATTTAGATATGGATATGTGGTGAGTGAGTCTAATTTCCAACTTTATTTTGAACACAGAAACTTACTGGTTTTGTAGAATTTGACCCAAGGTACACAGTTTCAGAAGTTTCAAGTTTTGTCACAAGTTTCAAGCTTCTAACTTATATTGTTTTTAAAATATAAGGTAAGAACTGCCATTTTCTTAGTGTGCTCAGTTAAAAAATGAATGATATAAGGATAGCTGGATTTTTATGTTAACGGTATTTTTTTTATTTTTCACTGTCATCACTCAAAATCTGTTTTGTGAGAATCTGTTTTGTGATGCAGTAGTGAAACATACAAAAGCAAAAAAAAATTCAGTAGTGAAAAATACAAAAGTGAAACTAATATTTCTGAAAAGTACATTAGTGGAAAAAAAACAAACAAGTAACCATGTAGTGAAGAGGATTCTTCTTTTGGCACAGGACCTAGAGGCCCCTATTTATGTGCATCTGTAGCTGCACAGAAGCACAGGGCCTGGTGGGCCCTGCATTTCCTTAGATGGAATCTTCTCATGGTGCACAGCCAGATGGCCCTGCTTGTCTGCATCTGTAGTTGCTTCTGCAGCCATATGAACAGCCCTCCGGACAGTCCCACAGATTCTTGTTTTGGGGCCCTGTGCATCTGCATCTGTAGTTGCATGGAAGGGCAGGGCCTAGAAGGCCCTGTACTTCTGCAGCCAGATAGACTCTTCTCTTGGTGCAGGCCCTGAGGACTGAGCTTATCTGCATTTATAGTTGCATGGAAGCACAGGGTCCATGGCCCTGTGTGTCTGCATCTATAACCACACACAGATAGATGGACTCATCCCTTGGCACAGGGCCCAGAAGGCCCTGTGTATCAGTAGTCATTTTGCTGTTTTGTTTTTTTACATTTTCTTGGTGCAGGGCCATTAATGCCCAATGCCACATATTGAATGAGGATATGATTCCACTATCACAAAAAGAAAGGAAATTCATTGCAAACAAAACTATGTAAATGCATACATTACGGCTGAAGAATGCAGTGCAGATAAAGTAAGGAAATTAAGAGTTTGAAGTCTCAGAAACCTTGTCAAATCAGTGGTGTGGTGTTCTTGGGGTTGTCAACCCTAATGCCCACCCCCCCTCCTCTTAGCAAGCATATATGATCTATTGCTTCATGCAGGGACTGAAATAAGTTATGACTTATTCTGCTGTTCACATGTGGTGAACCATACTTCTTTACTTCCAAACACTATATGCCTGTGAGACACAGGCTTGCACCTGTACTTTCTACTCAGTCAGGTGGCTAGGGGCTTGGGGGAAGGGGGGTGGGCATTAGGGGTTGATAACCCCAAGGAATACCACACCATTGATTTGCCAAGACTTCTGAGACTCCAAACCCTAATGTTTTTCATTTCTTTACTTTGTCGTCTTTGTGTTCAACCCTAACGTCTGCAGTAATGTAGTTTTTTGCAAATATATATATAGGTTTCAGAAAAGTATCTTTGAGTCAGAGACTCCTTTACAAAGGTTCCACGTCACAGAAATCAGATACAAAAACAGACATTACATGGGAATTCACTTTCACCAGGGCACAAAGTAAGCAACTGCCATAGAGCAGGGAGAAGGCTAACAGTTTAATACTAGGAATAATAAGCACAGCTCTTAAACAATACGTTAATACTACTCATAAAACCAGCTGAACCTGACAGACTTGGGCTGGAGACTCAACGGGGGTGGAAATAAGCCGGCCAGGGGCCTTAGTCAGGGAGGGGAAGGTAATCAGTGGCAGTCACAGTAATTAGAGGACTGGAAGTATTCCATAAGCTGAGTTTTGAAGGTGCCAATTCAGTTTTTGTTGGTAAGGGAGGTGGGTAGGCCATTCATCCAAGAGGGGGCTCTGTAGCTAAAGGACCTTTGGAATTGGGAGGTACGGCAGTGGGGTACTGTGAGGAGCTGCTTAATAGAGCTTCGGGTGCATTTAAGTGCTGGGGCCAAGTGGATTAGAGGGGTGAGCCCGTGGGGAGTGAGGGCAAGGGTAACCTTTTTTGTCATGAGGCAGGCGTGGTACTTGATTCTGTTTTCAAGGTTGAGCCAGTTGGTGGTAATGTATAGCAAGCAAGTGTGGGTGAGCCATTCACAACCCAGGGTAAGGCGGCAGGCTTTATTAAGAGCAAGGAGTAGTCTGGATAGGGCTGAGGTGCTCACTGCACTATAGATAAATAAGTCGTAGTCAAGTAGGGAGAGGACCGAAGCGGAGACAGCAAGCCTAAGGGTGTCTTGAGTGAGACAGTTTGAAGCGATGCAGTATTCCAAGACAAATGTTGAGGGTGGTGGATAGGAGGTGTATATGCTGGTGGAAGCTTAGTGCTGGGTCTAAGGTAATGCCCAGGTATTTAAAGGAGTCCACCAGTTCAAGAGAGGAATGATTGACAGTTAGTAGAGGGGGCCAGTACTCCCTCTGGGAGTTCCGTGGGTGGGAGAAGATCATAACTTTCATCTTCTTATAGTTCATTATGAGGCGCTGTAAGGAGAACCAGTTTTCAGCATCACTAAAGGAGGTTTGAAGGGAGTGATGAAGTTGAATGGGGTCAGAGTTGCAGGAGTATAGGACAGCATTGTCTGCATAAAGTAGCAGGTTGTCTGTTCAGGACATGAGGAGGGAGTTAAGGAAGAGGCTGAACAGCAGTGGCCCGAGAATGAACCCCTGAGGGATACCGGAGAGAATAGGCAGTCTACTAGATAAGGTGTTGCCTATTTTGACCTGCTGGACTAGGTTTGAGAGGTAGTCAGTGAACCAGCAGAGGGCGTCCCGGGAGAAACTGAAGTTGGAGAGTGTGGTTAGTAAGAGAGGGTGGTGTCAAACGCCTTAGCGAGATCAATGAAGACAGCACCAGTGATATGGCCCCTGTCTAAGGCAGAGTGAATATGGGCAGTGAACTATATATATATATATTTTGTGTGTGTGTATAGAGCCTGCCAGGATGAAATACAGTGTCACCGATCTCTGCATGACTGAAAAGATCAACTGTCATGGAAACTGCAGTGTTTCCAGCAGTATCTCTGCAGAATTCTGTGTTACATCCTAGCAGGCTCCACTGTATATATATTGTTTCTAAACCCAAATCTTATCACAACAACTGGATGCCATTTATGACAGCATGCATATAAATGTATAGGTAGGTAATTGTTTATTGTTCAGTCTTTTTAAAAAAATAATTACAATTCAAAATATTGAGTAAAAACATACATTTTACACATGAATGAATTACAATCCAAGTATAACTCGTCATCATGTCATCTCACAGTGGTACAAATAAATACAGTAAGTACATGTTCGCTTATTTACTGCTTTTCAACATTTTTTGTCTGACTTTCTGGATAATTATAAAATAAGTTGCCACATTACTAATTATAAAATCATCCTCTGCTGTAAGTATGATATTTAATAAAACATCATTGTTTTTATCTGCCATTGAATTCAAAATGAGGTCGAGCCATTTTTCCCTTGCTTTATTGTACCAAGTGCATCTGAACACTACATGGTACAGATCCTCCTTTTCATGAACATCACAGCAGCAAAAAGTTTCCTTAGCACTAGTAGATTTTTCAAATTGTGCCTTTAAAAGGACAGTAAACATTGCAGAGATTGCTCAAACTCTCAAAGCCCATGAAAAGTTATGCTGAATGAGGTATTTGTCTTCCTTGTAGGTGTCAACTGTCTCAAGATATGAATATTTAAATCATCTGAAAATCAAAATAAGGCAGCAGCCATTTCATGCAATCTTACAACAGAAAGTGATGTCACTGAGGGGTAAGCTGTAATTAACAACATAGAGCTAGCCCCTCAGTGACATTACGTCGTGTTTTTAAGACTGCATGAAATGGCTGTTACTATGAGTTGATTTATACATTTCTTAGCTATTCATATCTCAAGACTCCTGTCCCCTACAAGTAAACCCAATACCTCATTTGAAAGATCTTTTTCACTGGCTTTCACAATTTGGGTGACCCCTGCAATGTTTAGTGTCCCTTTAATACATTGATTCAGAGAGCTCAAACCTAAACCTTGCATACTTTTTTTTTATCTGCATCTTTGAGAATATCCAATTAATATCTCATATAAAATAGACAATCATTACTGCTATACCATTTAGAATATCTGGCTGCGCTTATTGCATGTAAATCCTGATTAATAAAGTAATTAGTAACTCTGTTCAGGACGTAGCTGTTGTATCTAGAGCTTATTCTAATATTTTGGCTTCGTATAGTCCCAGAAATTATTTAGATCATATCTAGCCAGAAGTTTTATAATGTAAGTTAGCCAGTTTCAGCCTTACAGTTCATTTGTCTCCATCTTAATTTCTCCTTGAGACAGAGACTTGATAATCTATTAGTTTCAAGTCAGAGTAATTTGGTCCAGTAGTTAAGTAGCCTAGCATTGGCTAGGGCCTGTAGGTGTACCAACCCTAACTCAGCATGTATATAACATGCTAGAGTAGTTTTATTAATGCCCAGAGTGAACCGTAAAACTTGTAATAGTGTTTTTTTTTTTCAATTTATCTGTTGTAAGTGTTACCCAGATTTCTATGCCATACAATATTTGAGAATTGTATTTGGCCTACAGGGCTTTTACTGGTGGCCTAAGAGTATTGCCTTCATACATATGATTATATTTCTTAAGGCCTAATGCCGCAGCTCTAGCCTTTGTCAATGCATTTTCTAAATGTGTTTTCCAAGAGAGATTCCAGGTGTATGCAGTGCCTAGATATATCTAACTTTTGACCACTTCCAGTTACCTTGAATTACCAGACCATTTGTACCTGATATTTCTCACACCAAATACCAGAATTTTAGATTTGGAGTGATTTTATTTCAAATCTAACTTAGCGGATTGCTTAGCTAATACTTAATTTTTTCTGGAGGCCAAAGGGAGTCAAAGAAAAGAGAACAAGATCGTCCACATAGGCCAGAAGTGGGCATGGGACAGAGCCTATTTTGGGTGAATCAGTATACACACACACACACACACACACACACACACACACACACACACACACACACACACACACATATAATAATCGGTGTTATCTGTTGTGAAGCATTACCCTCCCAGCCACTATCAACACCTGGAAGATGCACTTGGAAAGGAGGTGCACATTATCTCAGTTTGGCTTTTCAAGACAAATATTTTAAATATGTTAAAGTACTGTACCAGCACTTGGAAAATACTGTATTTTAAAAATAATTCCAAGCTGAAGGTGCTATGCTAGCTTTTGGAAAAAGCTGGGCAGAGCACCAAGAGCCTTGAGGTCAGAGCGTATGATAATTTCTTTAATTTCTTGACAGCTCTGGAGCAGGTGTGGCTGTTTTCCTTCCTTCAGTAGACTATTCCAGTGCCTAGCTGCAGGTGCAGTTTCCAGATGCACAGGTGCCACCTGCTGTGTACATCACCAGTCAGTGCAGCTGGTGCAGTTTTTGAGCCCAAATCTTTTTTTGCAGGGGTTGGACACCATTTATGACAGGGATGCATGTATCATTCAAGGACTAAGTGAGGCTAAAACAATAACAATGATATAGCTGAATTTAGTCACGGACAATCTGTGTCCATCAGTGGGCATGTGGACGTGCACCTGGGCCCTTACAATTATTGAAAATTGTGCCAGGTCCATAGGGACCAATGCAGCACCTTTGAAAATTGGTCCAGATGGAGGTGGTTAAAAATTGGCCAGTTATCCTTTGGATCTTTTCTTTTGGTAGGCATTTGAAACCTTGGTTCAAGTGGTCCTTCTGGAGGCCAGTCTATAGTAGCTCCTTCTAACAGAGTCCTTTAAGGTTTAGTTTTTTTCCTCCTGTGAAGAAATACTTTAAATTGCTGCACTGGCAGTTTATTTCTGTGGGATTCTGCCAAGTTTCCGGACATTGACTGTGAATGTCATGTTCCCCAGGGCTATATTTTGGCACCCCGCTCTTCATTTCCTATATGTTATATAGGAAGGGACCGTTATTTATACAGTAGGTACAGTATAAGCAAGGTGCTCCTTTGTGAATCATATTGCACTCTTTCCATATCTCCCCTTCTGTAATGTCTATAACAAAATGGACTTCTGTGTTCATTCTGTATCAAATTTGTAAAACTGACTTGTTCTTGTCAGTCCTTTCCATATACACTTCTCTACTGTCACCAAACAGAGGTACATTCAAAAGAAAAATCCGCTGCTTTTTTCTTCAAATCAACTAAGAAGCTAGTTGTTCTCAACCAAGGCTATGTAAAAATGTAGAACTGTGTCAGCAGAAAAAGATTCAGTGTCCATCTTGACTGTCCATTTTCCTACCTGAGCCATACCTACGTACCCTTAGTCATGCATAAGCTGAATGCCCATTGGTAGTTTACACCTTCTCTGTCTTAGTTTCTGCCAACACCTTGTAGCTGTCCCATGCTATTATGAAACCTGTTGCCGGCTTGCTTGCATAGCAAAACCATCTGATCATGTGGTTCTTTCAGCAGCCAAACCACACTACTATATTAAATACATGCACTTCACGGTATCGACTCATACAAACTTGTCTGTCATTCGGTGGCTCAGCAAGCTTAGAAAGACATGTGCGTGAGTGTTACTATAATAATGATCAGGTACACGTCTTTCTAACCTTGCTGAGCTGACAATTGAGGAAAAAAATGTAACGATTCGGCTTTGCCATAGCTTGCTGCACATCTTGTCAGGGTTTGTGGGTTGAATATAAACCATGTTTACAGGTGCATGAAGCAGCTTGGCTTTGCCTTACGCATCCAACCCCTGTAACCGTGGTTTATTTCAGCAATACCCATGTTGTCTTGTAGTATTGCTTACTTGTACCACTGTCTGGTGCAAAAACGTCTTGACACTCTACATCTGGCCTCATAGTTGCTGTGTTTGTGGCATTGGTCTGTTGCCATGGTGATCATCCCTGTTGTGTCATAACGTGTACTTTTACTTCATAAAATCCTGATGAAAGGTTTTTATACAGACTTCACTGATAATTTGGCAGAAATGTGCTTTAAAACCTGTGAAAGAGTAACTGAAATCTAAAATGATGTTGTCCAGGATGCTGTAATAGCTGAACAGAGTATATTTATGAAATACCATACTGCAGTGGTTACCTGCTCTTTAAGAAGTTCAGCAGAACTAACACCTGAGGTGATGAAATGAGGAAGAATCGGGGACTGAAAAAGCATTTTCTGAACTGACTGGGACGGTCAGCAAGTTCTCCCAAATCAGACTGTTTGCTTGCATTGTGCAATGCGTGACAACAATCAATAAATCTACAAATTGAGAGAGGAAAGATGCCCAAGTATTCACAAACATTTTTATCATATGACTCTGGAGAACAAAGTGTAGTTGGCATGGCAGGGTTTAAGTGCATCAAAAGCGTCCCTGAATTATTAACATAACAGGATGTACAGTAAATGGCAGCATGTTTACTTTAAGGTTGTCATTAGAATGAGTAAGCTATTAGAAGGCGGCTTTGACAGCCAGAATGTTTGCAGTATAGCGTGAACTCATTAGCCTAGGGCAGTGTGATGGTTATACGACTTGGCAATTATTTATTTAAATTTTTTAACATAATTTAAATTGCTGAAAGGACTTCAACCAGATAACAAGGTATTTTGGCATCTGTGACTTCCTCAGACTCTATCATGCTGTTCCAATAAATTTGACAGCTCTTTATACGGATTATAGTTTAGACATTTATGTGTTTTATTTTGTTCCTTAAGAAGATTAAATGCTCTTTGATGGCATATGACAGCAGTACCTTGTGTTGCCATCTTCGGGTTAGTCTAGATTCAGGGGATTTGAACTCAAATTTGGGACTAATGTCCAGCAGTTATGTTTACATATGATATGAGGTTATTGTGTGTGATGAAGAGCCATAGTCTGCTTGTGCAAAACACAGTTTATTATTTCATAAGTCAAAAGGACAATGTACAGAGAACTGCAGCTTTGGCACGGCTGTTTCTCAAATTGCACTCATTACAGACAGTGCTACAGTATTTCCTAGCTGCCTGCAGAAAGAGGCAGCTGGACAGGATGTCCTGAAATCTACAAAGTACAGAGGCACCTCTGTAGTAAAGGGGTCATTCTGGTGTACAACTCAAGTGACCTTTTAAATCTCTTAAAGACGAAACAGTTACCAAAGGTGGTCAACAGCCAAAACACTGAGAGATTAAAACAGGACTTGAATAAACCATGCTATTGGTTAGACGGATGGCAGATACAGGCCTGATGGTCTGGACACCAGGCTCCTCTAAGTGCCCCAGCTATTGCTGTTCCACTCTCCACCTTCTGAAGCTTCATAGTGTCCAGTGGTAAAGTCCCATGTGCCTGGAAGTGTGCCAGAGTCTTCCCGCTTCACATAGGTGGTGAGGTGACCCTTCTGTCCTGGAAAATTCCGACCTGGTCCCTGAAGTACTGTGCCTAGTTCTGGAGTCCCCTTCTCAGGAAGATAAGGACAGGCTAGAAACAGTGCAACGAAGGGTGACTAGAGTATTTAGGGCCAGCAGGGCAGATCTCATGGGGATTAGCTTAAGGCACTGAACATGTATTCACTGGAGACCAGACAAGAGAGTGGAGGATATGGTAGACACCTTCAAGTTTCTGAAAGGAAGATTGATCCAGTGGCAGAAAGGACTGAGGTGCTGCATGTGCCTCACCTTTTCCCACACTGGCGAATCAAGTTTGGAAATGAGCTCGGTTTGCTGGGGGTCATCGGGGGTTGGAGAGGATTGATTGGCCGAAGACAGGTTTCAACTTTTGGTAAGGGGAGGGATGTCAACCTGGCCTACGAATGTCACCAGGTGGAGGCCTAGTGGTAGAGCAGCGTGAGCAGCATGAAGAGAGGGAGCCGAAAAATGTTCTGTATGTGTGCCTTCATGCACGCACTAGATATCCTATGGCAGAGGCGGAAAGAAAAAGTGGAAAACAGTTGGGGGCTTAATGAAGCCCTGGTCATTCTGCCTGGGTACACGTCGTCACCTGGCACCATGCCTCGGTCTGTTCTAGATATGTGAATCGGGGGGGGGGTGGCCCTCTTTCCTCCGGCACTGCCATGAGAAGACATTCATCGGAGAACTTCACACTGAGGTAGGTCCCAGAGGAGGTGATAGCTGGCTCATGGGAATGGGGACAGGGCTGAGCAGCCACCCCTGGACTAGAGTGAAAAAAGAGCCATGATTGCAAAACGTTCCTGAAAGGAATAAACAAGCTGAACCAAAAGGAGCTATTTAGCATGAGTAGCAGTTAAGGGACATGGGGGCATGAGTGGAAACTTACAGGAGGGAAGTTCACGAGGGATGTGAGGATGTATTATTTTACAGAAAGGGTGGTGGGACTACAGAGCCATCTGCCAGCCATGGTGGTGGGTGCCAAAACCATAAATGCTTTCAAGCACAGCTGGGACAGAGTGAAGGGTGTAGGGCTTACTCGGAGTGGCAGCAGTGGGGAAAGGAACAAGAGTGCGGATAGTGAGGACTAGTACTCTGTATGGACAGTAGGTCCCGAGGTTTGACTGGGAACTACTAGGAACTATGGGCAGACTTGTTGGACAGTTGGTCTTTTTCTGCCATCATTGTCTATGTTTATTTCTCTCAACCCTCTTGCTAAGTTTTAGGAAATGGTAGTACTCTACCAACTCTTCCATTCGTTGACTTCTCCTTTCTTAACCATTTCCAATCTGGCTTCAGGAAAACACAGACTGCTGTCTCCTCCCCAATCAGATGCACTGATTTTTATCCTGAAGAAGATGGACCAGGAATTACTGACAACAACAGTCCTTTGCCAGTCTTGCCAAAATGTTCAACACAGTGGTACATGTCATACTAGGCAAGGCAACTTTTATTTTTCAGGTGCCCAATCCCAGAGGCTCTGGGCGCTGTACAATAAAAACATCAAAATTTAAACATTATAAATAATCAACATTCAAATTAAAACTTCATGTAACATCATTAAAAGGGACTAGATTGTCAGCAGAATTCAATAACAGTTAGATAACCCATACATTAACTACAGAACAGTGTCTGGGAATGCCCAGCTAAACAAGAAAGCCTTGAGGTGGGCCTTGAATGCCTCAACTGAAGGAGCCTTCCTTACTGATGGAGGAAGCAAATTCCACAGGACAGGGCCAGTGACACTAAAAGCTATTGCCGGCAGTTCTTAACCTTTTCCTGGGAATCGCCAGGAGGCCCCTAGAGGAAGATCAGAGGGAGCGGACCGGGGCAGAGGGTGTTAGAAGGTCTGACAGGTAGCCAGGGCCCAGTTTATGTGGGGCCTTAAAAGTAAGCAAGCCCACCTTAAAGAGAATCCTCCATCGAACAGACAGCCAGTGCAGATCACGCAGCACTGGGGTGACGTGACATTATGCAGACTGTCCCATCAACAACCTGGCAACTGCATTCTACACCAGCTGCAGTCGATGGAGGGTACCTCTAGAGATCCCAAGGTAGAGCGCATTACAGTAGCCGACCCTAGCTGTCATGAATGCATGCTCTAAGGTGCGGAGGTCCAGGGGCGGAACCAGGTGTTTGATCCTCGCGATATTCCCCAGATGAAAAAAGCTGGACCGGACAACGGACAACACCTGAGATTCAAATGTCAGTCTGCTGTCGAGAATAACACTGAGGTCGCACACCCCCAGAGGGGGCCTTCAATGGCACAGATCCCTGGAAAAATCCCATCTCTGTGCCAGAGGCCATCCAATCGTGCCTCCTGTTTGACTCCACCACCAGTACCTCCCTCTTATCAGGGTTCAATTGCAACCAGATAGAGGCCATTCAGTCATTAATCTCAGCCAGGGAGTTGTTAAGTACTTCCACCGCATTGGATGTCCCAGGGGCAAGGGGTAGATACAGCTGGGTATCATCAGCATAGCAGTGAAACTCCAAACTGTACTTACTAATGATTCCCCCCAAGGGTAGTATGTACACGGCAAACAATATCAGTGACAAGACTGAACCCAGAGGTACTCCACAAGATAGATGGCTCGGGGAGGAGGAGAAATTCCCTATCACAACTCTTTGTCTCCTATTTGTGAGATAGGACTCAAACCAGCAGATGACCATGCCGGTAAGTCCACAAAATTCCCTCAGGCAGTTGAGTAACACACAATGGTCTACCATGTCAAAAGCTGAGGAGAGATGAAGGAGAATGAGAATTGTCCCCTCACCTCGATCCCTCGCCCTAAGGAGATCATTGGGCACCTGAACTAATGCAGTTTCTGTACAATGCCTGGTACAAAACCCAGAGTGTAGCGGCTTATAGATGTCAAAGGCCTCGAGGTGTTCTCCAAGCTGGTGCACCACAATCTTCTCTACAACCTTACCCAAAAATGGCAGGTTGAAGACAGGACAGTAATTCGCCTTGACATCAGTGTCTAAAGATGGCTTCTTCAGAAGAGGTCTCACCAGTGCCTCCTTCAAAGCATCTGGGAAGACCCCCTCTGACAAAAAACACTGGACAATCAAGGTGAACATCGGGCCAACAACATCAACACATCCCATTAAGAAACGCGTTGGCACTGGGTCCAGTTCACAATATGGGTACTTCAGCCTCAAGATGACCTCAATGACCTCAGCGACCTCCACTGGTTTGAACTCCCCCCAACCAGGCGGAGTGCACTTCGGATAATCCAGGCGACCACTGTCGGCCACCCTGTGGCTCACTGGTGGGATCCCCTGCCTGATGGTGGACACTCTATCTGAGAAGAACCAAGCCAACTCATTGCATAAAGCATCAGAAAATGCTTTTTTCAGCTGTAGACAGGCTGGATGTAACAGCTTAGCCTGTCCACAATCCGAAAAAGCACTGCTAGAAAAGCTAGCAGGTGCGGGCCTTTCTGACCTCTCAAGCATATGGTTTTATTTCTGTGTGTTGTATCGGCATCAGTCAGTCCTTGCAACAATTCCACCCCCCCCTTCCCCATTAGTTCAGGAGTCCCACATGACTGTTTCAGTCCCCATCTTGTTTCCCATCTTCTTGAATGATCTCCAAAAGCCTACTTCTCTGCACAGTCATATGTACTGGATGACAAAGTTCTTTTTCTCAGTGGTCTCTTCTCTTTGAGCTAGAAGCAGCTCTCAAGTGGGACTTTGGCAACATTCATCAGGGCTCCATTTTAACCAGCTTGCCATGAATGATAGTGTAAGAAAATGCTGTTCATAATGTTTGGTAGCAAGCAGATAGATGTTGGCTAGGATTCCCAGTCCCCAAATTTTCAGGACCCTTGGTGGCTCTTTGTTGAAGGATGTGTCCTCCTTCAGATACCTTGGTGTCTGTCGAGAGCAACATATTAATTTCTCCTGATACAGATTCCATACATTCTGAAGTCCTCCTTAAGCTTGGTAAACTCTGCAAGAATAAATCCTGTTCCTCCCTCTCTTCTTGTTGAGAGATTGTTCACATAACTACAGAATCTTCCCAACATTTTGATTATGAGCATTAGGTTTAAAGAGTAACTGCCAAGACCAGCCTGGCCCAACTGGATCCACTGTACTGTACCACTCTTTCTGTTGCTTTGCATTAAATTGCCTTTGCTGCACTTGCTTCTCCTCCCTCTTTGCTGACCTCTCTTTCTCCTTGCTTGCATGCAGATGTCATCTACAGTCTGCCCTCTGTGTCTCTACTGGCTTGGTGACACACCACCTTTAAGGGTTACTTTAACTTACAAAGCCCTATATGGACTGGATTTTGGCTGCCTGGAAGATCTCTTGGTTTTCTATGCCACCCCTCCCCCCACTCCACCAAAGGAAATCTGCTGTCCAATACAAGTTCAGGACTGAGGCATTTAGGGCATAGGGCTTACTCTGTGCCACCAACATTTATTTCACATACTTCACCCTCCTTGTTGACCTGCAGATTGCTCCATCAGTGGCAGCATTTAAAAAGGGGCTAAAAACCTATCTTTTTAAGCAGGCATTGAAACATATTGGTTTAATTAGATCTGAAGTCTGTCTTATGCTGTCACTGTATATGTCTGTTTCCTATTTTTGAATTTTTCATGTTTGTAAGTGCTCCAAGCCTAAGGAATAGGGTGCTACAGAAATACAATTGTCTTACTTATCTAAATTCTAGTTTCCTGCCCGTCCCTGTTTCTTATGCTTCCTCCTCTCTCCCTCCTGCCTACTCACTTAGGAGCTGTAAATCTGGTTCCTTTAAAACCTCTGGGCAAGGATCCTTTTCTTTCAGATTCACACATCTTTGTAATAACCTTTCTCGCCCTATTTGCTCCCCATCCTCACCTTTCTCTCTGAAAGTCTCGCTCAGTAAGTTTACAGTTCATGCCTTCTCCTTACCTACCCTCTCTTCTCCCTAAGTGTCCTATGCTGGACGTCTCTCTCCCCCTCCTGATAATTTCCCCGACACCCTCCCCTGAATCCACAAAGTCTGCTCCTACGTGTAGCTCTGGCACTCCATTGGTAGTCTCTGTGGGAGCTTCTTGGAGTGGTAGACTCTGGATTTTGCACTACCGCAGATTCCTTTATTAAACTAATGTGGCTTTTTGCTTTTGCAGCACTTACATGCCAAAATTTTCTATATTTTTATTTTAATGTATTGCTACATTTGTATCTCTCATTGCCAAATTTGTATCTCTATATCTTGCTTATTCATCTGTTAATTTATTATACTTAATGGACCTTCGTTTATTGTCTCTCCCCCCTCCCCCAAGAAGCATCTGGAAATGAGCTTTTTACCACTTCAGTATGTCTTTCCTGGTAAAACGTTTGAAATAAATACATGATTTATAATTTCTGTTCTGTATGTGACTTACAGTAATTCACAGTTCTCTATAGTTGACTAATTGTTATTTGTGTAAATGTTATCCCATGCAGTGCCCCATCCGCCAGGTCATACCTGAAAACAAGTTCCATCTCAGCAGGCTTCTCTTGGCCAACATTTCTTTCTTTCTTTATTTTTACATTCATTTTCTTTATGCTCCTGACTCCTTTCAGCTATTTGGCCCCCTTACGAACCCCTGCCACCCACAGCCCTCTCACCTTGCCTTCTCCTGGGGCTTTCCTTTCCCCACGTTACCCTTGTAGTTTGCCCCCCACAGTGGAGCCCTGCAGCTGGGCCAGTCCTACAGGTGCCTATATCCAGTCATTCAAACACCAGAAAATCTTTCTGTATTCTGACTTATGCAGTATGGTCTCACCATAGGACTGCCCCGGAGCTGAAATGGTTAATAGAACCTATGCAAATTATGGAATGCTAGGCCCGAGCTCAGTTTTCAAATCACTGTCCCTGGTAAACAACTCTAAACCATCAGATTCTTTACTCCGCTTTCCTCAGTAAGACATGTCCAGAGAGCTGTCCTTCATCATTTGAAAAAACTTTATTTTCTCGCTTATTTTACTAGTAAAATAATTTTATTTGGTGTTCTTCTCACTGTCCTTGGTTTTCAGGTAATATTTGTTTAGATTTTTATCGTTTGGGGTAAGTAGTCGTTTTTTTCTCCCCAGTTCTTTAACCGGGGGAAAACCAACACATCCCTTCATTATTTTGCCATTTATTTGTAATTGTAGATAAATTCCCCTCCGACTTGGTATAGTCAATTAGATAGTGAAATTTTACCGAGGTAACTCCTGGTTTAGTGGGTCAATTTCAGCCGGGGTAACTCCTGGTCTTGTTACTATTTAAAAACCATGGTAACTCCTGGTTTTCCTGTGTTTAGGTTTAACAACCGAAAAAAAAAATCTATTTTTTCTTCTGGTAACTGGGTTATGTCACAGAAACCAAAAAAGAGAACAGGACGCACTGGTTTCCAGCACTGTACCGAGTGTGGGGAACTGTTTGCTAAAGCAGATCTTCATTTAGTGTGTTTATTCTGTCTGGGGTCTGACCACTTGCAGACAGATTGTGAAATCTGCTCTAATTTTCCTCAGTCTACTCTTGACAGGAGATTGAAAAGACTGAAGGAAAAAATGGCTGAAAAGGCTGTTAACCCAGCCGCCAAGCAACTAGGTGAACCGAAGGGGCTGCCCTGTGACAGGGGCGATAGCTGTGCGAAAAAACGCACCGCTGAAAGGGCTACTGAACCAGCCGTTACAGTAAAAAAGAAGAGGAAGGAAAAGCACCAGGAACCACAACCGAAGCAAACCGCGGTTCCTTCTGCCGAAGAGATCGCCAACGCGATTAAAATAATTCAGTCTCCGGTTCTGGTTAGGAAGCAACCGGTTACCCAAACTCCTGGTTCACATTCAACCCACGGTTTAACCGACCAAGGTGGGGATCTTCTTGGGGATGCTGAGTTTGTGATGGAGCCTGATGATGATGATGATTATGGGGAGCCTATTGATACTGACATTTCCTCTGATCCTCATAGGCCAGAATCCCCTGATAAGGGAACTGAAAATTTTACTTCATATTTTGCTTTCATGAAGCAAGTGGCACAGTCCCTCAACCTCCCATCCCAGAAAGATATGGAGGATGAGGAGGAAGAGGACTATAAAGAAATGATGGCTGTCCCACCATCAAAGAAGTTGCTCCTTCCTCTCCACAAATCATTAAGAAAGCAGACCATGAAGGTACTTCAAAACCCTACTTCTGTTCCACCCACAGACAAGAAGGCTGACAGAAAGTATTGGGTAGACAAGACGGGGGCTGATTTTATTTTTGGGCATCCCAGTCATGAAGGAGTGGTACAGGCTGCAGTTTGTGACAAAGCTGGCATCCCTCTGGCCTCTCACCCCCCAGGAAAAAGATTCTAGGAGGGTGGATTCCATCATAAAGAACATTTATTTAGGGTCTTCCCTGGATATGAGACAAGCTACTTATATGGCATATATAGCCATGTACCAAAAGAACATGTGGTCCACTGTCCTGGAAACTGCCATGGCAGCCCCTCCTCCTATGGCTGCTGACCTGGAGGAAGCTGCAAAAAGGGGCATTGAAGCCTCTAAAACGCAATTCAGGATGGCAGTGGATGATAGCGACACTGCATTTAGACAAATTGCATCTTCTGTATCTTTGAGGAGGTTTGTCTGGCTCAGGACTATAAACCTGACTCAAGATACCCAGAACAAGGCAATGAATTTCCCTTGTGACCCAATGTCTCTGTTTGGGGAACAAATAGAGGCATATATGAAAAAAATGGACAAACACAAGGCTGCCTACAAAAGTGTAGCAGTTAAGGAGAGGGCTGCCAACACCCAAAAGCACCATGCAAGGGGTGGCAGAGGTAGAACTCCTTACAGGCCTTTCTTCCAGCCTCAAGTTTTTCATCAGTACCAGTCCAGGGGATACTTCAGGGGTAGGGGTGGGAGTAGGAGAGGTAATGCGACCGACCAACTGTAGTTTGGATCCGGGCCCCACCCGCCTCTTAGTCGGCTGTGTGGTTAAAATCGGCCCGATCCTTGCCGAGATAATCTGGTTGTCACTGGAAAAGGGGATCTTTCCTGACCCCTTGAAGCAAGCCGTGATTAGGCCCCTTCTAAAAAAAAACCCTCCTTAGACCCGGAATGTCTGGCTAACTACAGGCCTGTCTCTAACCTACCTTTTGTAGGCAAGGTTATTGAGAAGGTGGTTACGTTGCAGCTGGGCGATCATTTGACCAGCCACAATGTCTGTGATTCTCTCCAGTCTGGATTTAGGAAAAGACATAGTACCGAGACAGCCCTTGTTAGAGTACTAAATGACCTAATAGCGAGAGATCGAAAGATTCGTTCCATCTTGGTCCTTCTTGATCTCTCTGCGGCATTTGATACCGTTGATCATGGGGTTCTTTTGGAGCACCTGCGGGTTATCTGTGGGCTATCTGGTTTAGTCCTCAGTTGGTTTCGATCATTCCTCGAGGGTAGGACTCAGAGGGTGGTGTCTGGGATTTGTTCCTCGGCATCACTCCCCCTATCCTCTGGGGTGCCGCAGGGCTCTATTTTAGCACCCATGTTATTTGCGGTATTTCTGCTGCCATTGGGAGCGATCATTAGGCGTACGGCTTGAGTTTTCACTGCTATGCAGATGATACTCAGCTGTATATGTCCTTTGTGCCTGACCAGGGTGATGCTATCTCGGTCTTTAATAACTGTCTTACCGAAATTCAGGACTGGAGGACTGTGAGCTGGTTGCGGTTAAACCCCAAAAAAACTGAGGTGTTGGTTGTGGACCCAGGCCATTGAGGGGTAGGTTCGTTGACTGGGTCATTCTCAGGTCTTTGGCTCAGGGGGACCCAGTTGACGACCTCAGGGTGCAGAACTTGGGTCTTATATTTGATGATTGTTTGACCCTTAAACATCAGGTGTCAGCTGTTGTCAAGACCTCCTTTTACCATCTGAGGAATATAGCCCGAGTGAAACATCTGGTTCCCGTTGATGACCTTCCAACATTGGTCCACGCCTTCGTTACTTCCCACTTGGACTACTGCAACGCCCTGTACCTAGGGCTACCGGGGGTGGATATTCGCTGTTTGCAGCTGGTGCAGAACGCGGCGGCCAGGCTTTTGACTGGTACGTCAAGGACCAGTCATATAACGACCTGTCCTCTGTGGACTGCACTGGCTGCCAATTCAATGGCAAATCACCTTCAAGGTCGGTTTGCTGACCTATAAGGCCCTACACGATCAGGGACCTAGTTACCTGCAAGATCTTCTTTGTCCCTACTGTCCTTCCCATCGGCTCCAATCCACCGATGAGGGATTGCTAGAGATTCCCAGGGTTCGTTTAAAGACATCAGGGGCAAGATCATTTAGTTTTATGGCCCCAACCCTGTGGAATTCTCTACCTCATCGGGTGAGAGAATGCCTGACTGTCCAAAGCTTTAAGTCAGCCCTAAAGACTTATCTATTTAATTTAGCATATCCAGATTTTTAAATTATATTTATGGATTGATTTTAGGAATTTTTTTATGTATTGACTTGTTGTAAAAGCGCCTTGGTTTTGGAAAGGCGCTTCTTAAAAATAAAGTATTCATTCATTCATAATGGCCACACTAGCCCCTCTGTTCAGCCTGTAGTTCAGTCCAAGCAGACTCCCTGAGGGGACTGCTTGGGTTGCCTCCTCAATTACGGTAAGGGGCAGGCTGGCCCATTACTTCCAGGAATGGAAAATCATCACCACAGACAAGTGGGTCCTGGAAGTAGTGGTCTAGGGACTTGTTCTCAGCCTCAAGGCCTTGCCACAGCTGAAGTCAACAGCCTTCAGATCCTCCTCCCCCTCAGAAACAGCCCTGCTGGAGGAGGAAGTTTCAAGTCTACTACTGTTAAATGCAGTGAAATCAGTCTCTCTTTCCCAATGACGGAAGGGATTGTATTCCAGGTACTTCCTCACAACAATAAAACAGGGGAGTGGCGACCCATCCTGGACCTCAGATACCTAAACATGCACCCGACAAAACCAAAATTCTTGATGGTCACCCTGGCTACCATACTCCCTTCCCTAAGGCAGCGGGATTGGTTAGCATCCTTAGATCTCAAAGATGCCTACTTTCACATTCCATTCAGAGGGTCACACAGAAAGTACCTTAGATTCAGGCTGCCATCTGGTCATTACCAATTCAGAGCAGTGCCTTTCGGACTGACATCTGCTCCAAGGGTGTTCACAAAGTATCTGGCTGTGGTAGTGGCACACCTGAGGCATCAAGGGGTGGCAGTGTTCCCCTGTCTAGACGACTGGCTCATAGTAGGCCATTCACACCAGCAAGTAAGAGAGGCTCTGTCAATAACACAAAACTCTCTCCTCTCTCTGGTTTTTAGTGAACCACAAAAAGTCTGTACTAGAACCAGTTCAGCTACTAAAGTTCATAGGGTCAGAACTGGACACAAAGAAGGGAATGGCTTACCTACCCCAAGACAGGGTATACAACCTTATCCAAATAGCCAATTCCTTCATACTTCATGTCTCCAGGCCAGCAAGGCACTTCCTACAATTGTTAGGCCACATGGAAGCCTCAACAGCTACTGTGTTAGGCTCAAGGTTCCAGATGAGAAACATCCAGTTTCACCTAAGGGAAATTATTCCCCGTGACAGCCACTCTTCTTCAAGCCTTGCAGTGGTGGCAAGAAATGAGCAACCTCAGACAAGGAGTACCCTTTCTGCAACAGGTCCCTTCTCTGGTGCTAACCACAGATGCACCCTTGCTGGGGTGGGGAGCACATCTGGGGGACCACACTGCTCACGGTTTATGGACAAAGCAGGACTCTCTTCTGCATATCAATCTGTTGGAACTCAGGGCGGTTCTTTTGGCTCTTCAGTCATTTGCCATTCAGAGCAGAGGGAAGGTAGTACAGGTCAGAACAGACAACACAACCACCATGTACTACATAAACAAAGAAGGAGGCACAAGGTCAACCCCTCTGTGCACAGAGGCAATGAAAATTTGAACCTTGGCATACTCCATAAATGTAGCCCTCTCAGCTGTCCACCTGCCAGGAAAAGACAATGTCTTGGCGGATGCTCTCAGCAGAATAAGCCAGAACCACCACAAGTGGTCACTGAACAAACAGGTCTTATAGACCATTTTCAGGAGATGGGGCACCCCAGAGGTGGATCTGTTTGCAGCACCAGACAATCACCAGCTCCCACAGTATCGCTACAGGCCCCCTTTCATGGGCATAATTCCTCTGAATGCACTTTTGCTGGATTGGACAGGGAGGTTCCTGTATGCTTTTCCTCCCTTTCCTCTGTTACTGAAAGTACTAATCAAATTCAGGCTTCAACCAGCTTCAATGATCGTCATTGCCCCAGATTGGGCCAGACAACCTTGGTACTCCATGCTCCTATCATTGTCAGTAACCAAGCCAATCAGTCTCCCCAGGAGGTACAACCTACTGTCTTCCTCACAGGGCAGGATCATGTACCCCAACCTGTTGTCGCTCAGACTCAAAGCATGGCTTTTGAGGACTTAGAGTATGCAAACTTGCATCTCTCAGAGGGAGTCATGGATATACTGACAGTCTCCAGAAAGCATTCGACCAAGAAAACCTATGCCTGTAAATGGAAAATATTTTCTTTTTGGTGTCAGGGCAAGGGCTTGGAACACACCCAGACTAGTCTGTCTATAGTCCTGGATTATATGGTCCATTTGCATTCCACAGGTTTAACTGTTGCCAGCTTGAGAGTGCACCTGACAGCTGTCTCAGCTTATTTATCAGCCGATAAGGCATCTTCCTTAGCTTCAAAACCAGTGTTCAAGACATTTTTTAAAGGGTTACTACATTTGCAACCACCACATAGGGAACCTGCCCCCTTCTGGGATCTGAATATTTGCATTGCGCAGCTTATGCATCCCCCTTTTGAGCCCATGTCCACAGCAGACCTCAAATATGTGACTTGGAAAACAGTGTTTCTTTTTTTTTAGCGTTATTTTTCTCCGCAGACTCCGGCTACAACCCCCGCACTCCGTCGTTCCCCCGGTGCCATCCCCGGACATGAGACCCCCTCCCTTCAGCACCCTGCGACTTACCCTTCACAGCAGGGTGGTGAGGAGCGACTCGACCCACCACAACGGATCCATGCCAGGGAGGCGTCCTCCAGGAGTGGCACCGGGGAACGACGTCGCGCAGCCGGACACCCATTTTTCCATTTTCCTCCCGACGGGCGTGGGCAATGACGCGAGCGACTGAGTGCACGACGCCCCGGGGACGGACTAGTCAAGCGCCTGCCACGCCCCGCCTCTCCTTGTCTCTATGGGTTACGCTGTTGTGAATCCTCAGCCTCCGCTAGGGGTCAGACAAGCACTGGCCGGCCAAATCCCCCCCGGAGATGGAGAGCAGTCCTCCGGACGCTCAATCCATCTCCGCCCCGCTGACCCCCGGCCACCCATGCCCATTCCCGAACACGGGTCACCGGCGTGGCGCGAGGTGTGGCATCCAGCGCCTCAACCCTCAGCGCCACCGGGCTGGCTGGAAAACAGTGTTTGTGGTAGCCATTACTTTTGCCAGAAGGATCAGTGAGCTCCAGGCACTATCTACAGAGCCTGGTTAAATTGCGGTCCATAGAGACAAGGTAGTCCTTAGGACCAACAGAAAATTTCTGCTGAAGGTGGTATCAGAATTCCACCTCAACCAGTCTATTACTTTGCCAATATGCTTTACAGACCATGCCACCTCAGGTGAGCGCAGGTTGCATAGCATAGATGTAAAGAGGGCAGTCAGCTATTATGTTGACCACACACAGTGTCACAGACAGGATCAGACCCAACTCTTCCTTACTTATGGAGAGGTGGGAAAAGGGAAGCCTGCCACAAAATGATCTATTGCAAGTTGGATTGAGGCTTGTATTCAGTTTTGCTATAGCAAGGTAAGTAAGCAACCTGCAGGCCTCTGGGCCCATTCAACTAGGGGTACTGCAGCTTCTGTGGCAGCTGCTAGGGATATCCCCCAGTGGACATTTGCAAAGCTGCAACCTGAAAGACAGTTCACACATTCATCAAACATTATTGTTTGGCTATCCAGGCCAGAGGAGATGCCAGGTTTGGCACAGCAGTCCTGTATAGCCTGTTTTCTAGATAAGTTATAGGCCCACCTCCAAAGGCACTGCTTGGTAATCTGCATAAGTCAGAATACAGTAAGATTTCCTGGGGTTTGAAGAAAAAAATTACCTTAGTAATCTTGTTTCTTCTAAGGGAATCTTGCTGTATTCTGAGCTCCCTCCCTTCTGCCCCTGCTAGAAACCTATGGTCACTGCACTACAGCTGTGGTAGAGTTGTTGCAAACCTGGGGGTATAGATGGTCTTGTTTTTGGGCATCTGTGACTTGAGTCTTGGTGATGCCATTTGGCAAGTTCTCAGAAGGAAGAATGATTCCTTAAGTTCTTTTCTTTTAAATTATTAGGGAGGGTTGTTGTTTCTATTCTTATTGTTATTATATAATCCAGAAATTGGTTAGTGCATGCTTCGTAAGAATCTGACAGTTTAGAGTTGTTTACAAGGGACAGTGATTTGAAAACCAAGCTCGAGCCTAGCATTCCATAATTTGCATAGGTTCTTTTAACCATTTTGGCTCCGGGGCAGTCCTATGGTGAGACCATACTGCATAAGTCAGACTACAGTAAGATTCCCTTAGAAGAAACAAGGTTACTAAGGTGAGTAATTTTTTCTTCAGGGAGATGCCCAGGTCAGCGAGTGCAGAGCCATGGGTGTGGTGGGCCTGTAGTGCTGTACGGGGGGATTTGTTTTTCCTGTTCTTCTCTGCCCCAAGATGCAGGCCGCTTAGGTGCATATGTGGCGCATGCAAGCATGTATGGTGCAGCAGCAGCCTGCGTCTTTCCTCCCCATACCCACTACATTGCACTACCACCTATGGTCACCCAGGTGGCAGTATAACCACAGAGCAGGCTGCCCTCCCTCCCTGGAGAAGACCATCCTCTGGGACACTCACTCCTCCTCTCCCCGGTTGGCCCGAGCCAACATTTCTAAACAAATAAAATAAAACACGGAGAAATGTAAATTATGAGCCGGATAGGAGAAATTCTGGAAGCTCATTGGTTGACAGCATTCTGTACCCATGCTGATCCTGAATCATAAAAACACAGGTAGAAAAAAGGCCCTGCCAGCAGTTTTATTTTTACTTAACTTCTGTGACAAACCCATCAGTCAGCACCCCAACCAGCGCTGGCTGTTGCAGACCTTCACCTGTGTCCACCCCTCACCGTGTCCTTGCACCCACTTTTGACCCTGCGCAA
This sequence comes from Neoceratodus forsteri, assembly GCA_016271365.2. NCBI lineage: Eukaryota > Metazoa > Chordata > Ceratodontiformes > Ceratodontidae > Neoceratodus > Neoceratodus forsteri. Next base: position 875,240,831 of record CM057455.1, on the reverse strand, counting down.
TGGTAGTCACCCTGGACACCTGGGCTGTCTGAGTCCAGTCACTGGCCCCCCTAGATCAAGCCACGGCCGACTGCTCAAACCCCATGTGAAGTGTGGTTTCTGTCTTATCATACTTCACTGCACTCCTTTCCTGGTATCAGAAAGAAATATGTTTAAAGATTGCGTAAACCAGATTTAGCATGCCTCTTCAGAATGGCGGGTACCCCAATGATTCACAAACTATACCCTTTTCATTAAAAGGCACAACCAGTTGTTCACATGCAAGGAGGCCTGGGTGGCAAACTAATGTCTCATACAGTTATGGCCAGACTGAAGAATTCCAGCAAATACTGGGAAGTCAGTCAGGTCAAATTCCAAACGTCACCCATGGTGCAAATGGGTATGGTGTATTGTGCTAAATAATAGCAATTTTATTTACACAATATATTTACACATTGGCCAAACAGAATAAGAGTGCTTACAGGAGAAAACACTGAAAATAAAGTAAGGTAGACCATAAAATGTAAACTTAGCTTTCTGATTGCTAGGTCAAAACTTACAGATGAACACATGGAAAAGAAACAGTCTCTTGTCTTAGGAGAACTCGAATCCGCAGCTGTGTTCTCCCCTTGTGGTTTCCAACAAACGAGCTGTAGTGAATGTTACACGCTGACCCACCTTCTTTAGCTCTCAGTCTGAACATATCTGATTTACAGAGAAACCCTCACAGCTTAGCAAGCACATTAAAAAAAACAACACTGTTTATGGTCAGACCCCCAGTGCAGCAGTAGAGTTAGGGAGGTGGACTGAGCGGCGTACAGATCGGGATAGTAAAATCAAGCTGTGTTACAGGGCATGCACATTCCTAGTATCACAGCTTGATTTTACTATCCCAGTTCTATCACTTTTAGCCCTTGTTTCATGGTGGCTTGCATTTTCCCCAAGTTCAGCTTTCTTCATACTTTCTAAAAATCTGCTTAGCTGAACGCGGGTGTGCAGAGCTGTGAACACGCCTGCTGGCGCTTCAGTGCCATTCTGGAGATGCGACCGCGCACTGGAAGTGCCACAGTAGACCAGACCACCGGCAGCTCCCTATATAAGGAATATGTTTACATTTAGGTGCTTTTTGTTTAATTATGTGCCACAGTACATTCTACCTAGATCAGGACAGTGCTGCAGATACAAAAGGTACGTTTTGGGACACATCAACAGTTGCAAACCTGTAACATAAAGTTCCTCCTAATGTATCAAAATCAACAACTTGTCTTGCTTGCAGAAAAGTGGCATACTGTAGGGCATAACTTTATAAATCTTGCAATACTGTATGTGTTTACAACCTTGTACCTTTTAGACTCCAACTTTTACTATGATTTGTATACTCAGTAAATACAGCGTGAGCAGAGCTGAGCTAGGAAAAGCAACAAAACAGACACATGACATGGGGGGGGGAGATGAAGAAAAGGTTTTGACTTATTTTGTGACGGGTAAAGGGTACGCTACAGTACTGTGCAGAAGAAGTGCTGACCGCAATATAGGCAGACATGCTGGGAAGCTGCAGAGTGCTCCATATAATTACATCAATGGAGCTCTCCCCGGGAATGCAAAAACGCTGAAAGTTGGCTGGCCCAGACTCAGAAGCGGTAAAACTAAAATGCTGCACCACACAGAAACAGGACATGCTTCTGATAAATTAACACATGCACTTCAGTTTGGACACCAGGACACACATTGCAGTAAGTTTTCAGGATGGACTTTGCCGATCGGGAAAGGTGCTGTTTGAGGGCCGACTAAAATACACACAGTGTATTTTGCTGTGCATAATATTTGAAACTTAGATAGCAAGCCAGTGCTGCAGTGTGCTGTGACTTCCTTGGTGGGGTGGACGAATTAAACAAACAAAAAAGAAGATATCAGCATGTTTAAAGTTATTTTATTTTTGCGCATTTTTCACCCCCCCCCACACACACACAAATTTTGGACCTGTTTTGTAGAAACATAAATGTTTGCCAGGAGAAAAAAGGCTTTGTGGTCTATGCAGTCTCCCGATGCAGATCCCAACCCAGCCACCCTGGAGTGTCTTATAATCACAGTAAAACACTCCAGTGTGTACAATGTGACAGGATAACAGAACTTCTCTGGGTGGTTGAAGGCACTCTGCGATGCCTTGTGCCTCACAACACACCCGAGGTGTGCCGTTCTCCCACCACAGTGCACACCCTGTCATATCTTATTGCCTAAATAGTGCATCTATGGGCCAGAAACAGAATGTGGATTTGCAAGGTAAACAGGACAGATGCAACAGAGCAGGAGGGGGACTTGGAGGTTACTGTGACTTAAAGCTGTCTGAACAATGTTCAGCAGCAGCCAGTAGGGTCACCAGAAAGCTAGATTCCATTAAAAGTGGGATAAATGGTGGCGAGAAGGCAGTGATAATGCCACTGTACAATGCCCTTCCAGTACTGTGTATAGTTCTATGCACCACATTACCAACCTGACATAAATGGGCTGCAGAGAGCATAGTGCAGAGCTACAGCACATACTGTAGATGATGAAAGGAAAGCAGCACAAACGCAGCAGCTCTTTCCAGCTGATAGCTATTAGATTAGGGGTTTCAGCTAGTAAAGCAATATTTTTCATTACCTTGAAAGACTTTATTCCTGTTTTACTTCTGATGGAAAAAGCTGGCCCTGCTTTGTCACAGGCAGTGCGCACTTCCACCACTTACTCTGTTAATGTGCTTTGCCAGCCTCTACTATGAGTTGCTAGCTTGATATTTGCTGAGCACAAGTTGATAGGAGTGTTAGCCAAATTAAGTAAATCAGCAGAAATAATTTTTTAAATATGTATGCTTACTCTTTTCTTACACTTCCCATCAATCAGTGTTATGTACTTATCAATTACATATTTTTTTTATCACTTTCTGTCCACTGACTGTCTCCTAGTACTGTTTTCTGGGGCCTGGGTCAGTTTTTCCCCTTCCAAAGGGTCACCCTTCTCCCCAGAGTGCTGCAGGAAGAGAAAGCGAAACATACCGGGGAGTGGGCACACCACCGATGAGTGTCAAGTGGCATGGGGAAAGCGAGCACACAGAGGCTGTCACACAAGACTGCCTGTTCAGGCAGTGTTTCTCTGTTGTTCTCCTTGCCCTCCTAACTTCTGGAGCATGCCCATGTCACCATCCTAGGGGTGTAGCCTGCCAGCTCTTGGTCATCCACATCAGCGATGGCCCCTTGCTACCTCCAGGTGCCATTCTTTGAGCAGTGCATATCTCCTCCATCCCCATGGAGGAAAGTGACTTTTATCCTCTCTGCCAGCATCCACTCTTGACGTTCTAGCCTCGAGGTGCAAACCTGGGTCACCAGCATGCTAGAGTGGTTCCTTACTGCTCAGCGCCACAGAGCGGGCATATGTGATGTCTTAATTTTCAGTAACTATGTAATTGTTCATTCTAATTTATATATATATTTATTTAAAATATAGTTTACCAGGTAGACAAACAGAGCCCAGAAGACTCGTTTCTACAGTGTTGCGACCTGGGGGAGGGAGGGGAGCATAGGAATTACTAGGGAATATATACAATCTCTACTGAAATACAGTATGCCTTTTACAAGAGGATACAACTGTAGAAAGAACAAAGGAGGTACAAATGCAGCATAGCCCCTGTATGGGTGCAAGGGAAGTTACAAACATGAGAACACAGCAAATTATCTTCATAGGTATGATCATAATGCATAAATCTGGAGCTGTCTGAGGTTATCTTCTGATGATTCTGCAGGATTTGCAGAAGAAGTAAGGACAGTGAGGATAATTGGTGAGACATGTGTTGCACTTTAAGAAGTATTAGCTGTGGATGTATGCACTTGAAAAAGTTATAGGTTATTATCAAATAGGCTGTAAGTAACCAAAAATCAGAAAAAGATGACAATGGTTTGAACACAGATTTTTCAAAAATGCGATACAGAAGTTTTTCACTTGGCTGCAGCCTGCAGCTTCCACTTTTGTAGTGGGCTAGTACACGATTACTTCATTTTCTGAAGGCAGGGATTCTGCTTTGTACTGTGTCACACTGTCTCCTCCAGGTAGGCGCACACCGTCTGCCTGTGCAGCAACTCCAGCAGTCACCTTCTCACTGCAGTCACACGCAGACTCGATCTGCCTCCTAACACAGCCACACACAAATTGAATGGGTCCTGGCACAGCCCCTGCTGTTCACTGGGGAATGTCAGCTCACCATTGATCCACTTGGCTCTCAACCAGTCTAGGGCCAAACTGGAGGCCCATAACATGATGACATTGGTCAGTAATTCGTGCCAAGAATTTTGCAGCCCTCCAATGTCCCAGAAGCTCCCTCTCACTCCCTACCCAGGCTCTGTAGCCTGATCAGCTGAAAGTGTGACCCTTGACCCCTGATGCTGTGGTCATGGGAGGTCAGGGTGCACCAAGATGGCTGCATTTTTGGTAGTCCTCAGGGGCTCTGGCACAGTGCCTTATTTTAAATAGGGCTCTTGCATTTTAACCCATCTCATGCCCCCAGAGCTGTTTGCGCGGTTCACGCTTTCAGTCTGGTCTGTTGGGGCATGTGAAAGGGGAGTCCCTAGTCTGTCGTGAGTGCCATTGTGCTCAGCCATCAGTGGCAGGCAACTGCCTTTTGCTGTGCAGCAGGAGCTGTATGTGCATGGCACTGAGGAAATTCTTCTCTTTCCCCTCACTGTAGCTCTCCTCTGGTCCTCTACCACAGAGGTGGAATACTTGGGGCAAGAGAAAGACAGAAGAGATGTCAGAAGTTTGGTTGAGCTTTAAAGAGCTGACAATGAGCTTCCACGCTTTGAGGAAGGAGTTTGCGCGCCTGTGTGTGTGTTTGTAACATGAACTTACATCCACTAGAACCACTACCAATCTCATGTCTAGGGTGACCTAGATTAATCCAGACTTGGATCACTAAATAAAAGACACAGTTCTACACAGGTCAACTATTAACAATTTTACATGATTATAGTACATACATAGTATATGAGGGGATTTGTAAAGTTAGCAGCCAAGCACAAGCAGCAGACACTGACCTAGGATTTCATGCCTTTGTTGACCCATGCTGTATTCAGACCTGCAGTGTCAGGATGGCATAAATTGAATTGCAGGTCTCTTAAGGTCAAAGGACAAAGGCAGACTGACACTTGTTTCAAATTGTAGGTGGAATGGTTTTGTGATACTACATATCAGGTTTAATGACTCAAATCACTTGTGATTCTCGGTCTGAATTTAAATCGAAGTCTTCAAAATACACTTGGTATTAGAATGCTGTGCTGTTAAAAGTGTCTCTAATAAGCAGGGCCACTGGAAAATTACACCCGCAATTTTTTTGCAGAATTTGCAATTTTCACCATTCTCCGCAAAAACTGACATGTTCCGCAAGTTCTTGCACTTTATGAGTTTTTATATTGAACTGTGCAAAAAGTATTAACATTTTTAATAAAATACTCTCAATATATTGACAATTTTGCATGCAGACTTGGGTTTGGCCGAAACAATGCGCTGCAAGGTAGAGCAAGGATTTTATGTGACATTGATTTCTTTTGAATCTTTGTTTTGTTTGGTTTCAAAATCCACTGGCCGAGCATAAGTACACTTAAACATTTAACATTTGTTTTGTGTTGAAGCAGTCTATCAGAAAACTTTTTGTTGACACACAGACTAAAACAAAAGATGGGAGAAAAGGTGCAAATTATCCCATTCACTTAAATGGGATGCTTGCTATGAAGCTTCTTGTAAGTGGCAGGGCAAGTTATTCCTTGTGAGCATACTTTCATTCAGATTAGTTTTGATTCAAACAGCTGAGGATTGTTGGATGACCCTGCCGATTTTAAACTTGAGTAAGCTAGTTGGTAACAGTGATCTCACTCTTAGCAACTACCTCCTAGAGGCTCACATGCAAAGACTACAATACAAAACCTGACTAAAGTCTAAAAACAAGCTTATAAAACGCGAAATGTATCTGAACATATATCTTTAACTAAACAACATCATTGTAGCCAGAGTAAAACAAAGGTAAATTACAGGGTACCCTGACTACTGTATGATGCAGTAAAAATATATTGTTTTTTTTTTTACATTTTTTGGTAGCCATGTAAGGCCCACTAGGCACAAGTGCCTGTTTTCAGGTACAACCCAGGGTCACTGAGGAGGTTAAGTGACTTGCTCAGAATCACACTGTATACAAGTGGAGGTTGTGGGAATCAAACCCAGGTCTGCTGGATGTTGTCAGCTCATTCACAGTTTGTTACTCTTACCTCTAGATTATACTGCCAGCCCCAATAAACCCCAGATTTAATATTTAAATATGTGATTTCAAAAATAGTGTACAGTACCTACAGTACAAATTATGACCATTAAACACTTTAACAACATTTTACTAAAACTCAGTTATTCACCACTCTGTCTACTTATTTATTCTTGTACCAAAGTGGGTGAATAGCTGGCAGAGCACTGTAAACAGCTGTTGATTAGACTTCATTATTCTACAGCCAGAAACATAAAAAAATATTTTTTCTAGCTTTATTTAATATTTATTTGCTGTGGCTCACTTTATAAACTCTGTATAGCACTGTATGAGGCAGATGCTTTTACATTTTGGAAGATAGGCAACGCTTATGATAGCTTATCAGTTTAGTATTCTTGCTAAGAACATAAACTTTTCTTTATGTTTTAAACATATTCAGGTGTCAGTGTATTCATTTAGCAATTTATACTGACTAATACCTGTTGCAGAAAACATTAAAAGATTTATTGTGAAGCATTCAGGGTCTTTAGTAGAACCCTCGCAATTTCCCGAAATTTTTGCAAAACACTCTGCAATTTTGGGTAACTTTTTCCGCAGTTTTCTGGTGGCCCTGCTAATAAGGTTGCACTCTTGTAATTCAGTGTAATTGACTTTTAGCAGAGTGCAAGAGAGCAGTCTCTGACTGCTGTATCTACCATCCCACCAGATGATGCTACCATTTTATCATTATGTTTGACTGTGTAAGTGTTTAGTACAGGCCTGGAAGACATTTTTTTTCCAAATGAGATGTTTGACAGACCATACGATTCTGTTTTTATCTCTACTGCTCAGCAGACACAACATGTTAGACGCAGACAATCAAATTAAACCTTAGAGGCCTATTTTCCCATGTCACTTCAGGTGGAGTTACAAAAGCCGAAAACAGACCAACCAGACTTGCCTAGTGAAGTAGCAGTGCCACTTAAGAGACATAGGGTTTGCATCTAGAATTGGATTTTCAGACCTCATGAAGTTAGTTTTCAAGTGTAACATGCAGCAGAAGCGCATGGTTTCTTGAGTACAGTAAGTATAGGGTGCCTCGTACTTTAACACCTCTGACCAGCTTGCCACTAAGCTGCATTGGCATTGGTTGGGAAGTAAGGTTTTTTGATTGCTTGACTGATTGATTGATTGATAACCAGGTAGGTATGCTGGTCCTGGGGACTGCTTTCAGGAATGACCCAGGCCATCTAGATGACACATACAATATAATTCATGAAGTTCGGCATACAGTAACTAACAACATAGAGGATAATGAATAGTCTGCAATCAATAACAAGTGTATGTATTCATCGAGAGGTTGCCATGGCAACAGTTTGAACCTCGAGAGTGAAGCTCAAGAGGTTTGTTGCCATGGCAACCTCAAGATGTGTACTTGCACTTATTATTGATTGTAGATCATACATCGTCTTTTAAAGTGTATGGTCTACAATCCGGAGTTAAAAGAAAAACATTTTATTTCTTTTATGTTTTTTTTATTCAGAGCTGCCCTCCACCGCTATCGCTTTCACCACCATGGCTGCTTCCTGAACGGTGGTGGTAGGGTGATGTGCATGCGCAAGCGCATTCCATGTTGTTATGCTGCAGTTGCTACGTAGCTAGTGCAGCATAACGGCTATGATGACGTAGCTACTGCAGCATAACAAGCCGATTCCACTAACTGATTTCTATTGGTAAGAACGTTCTACCATACACTATAACTAGGCTTGCCAGGATTCGATAAATATCAATTTGCAGTGGTAAACAACGGCGAAGTTCACTTTTGTAAATTCGATGGAAAAAAATTAAAGGTGATTTCAGTCACATTCAGTTGTGGCTCTGTACTGACCTGCCCATTGTAAGGTCTCTTTAAAGACATTTAATGTTAGTCTTCTGCTGTTGTCAACAATGATTGTGGTGTATCACAGATAAAAGGGGGCACAATTAACAAGTTCTCTGAAGTGTCAGAGCACCACTGATCGTCTGCCAATTAAAGCGATTGAGACCAAATGTTAGGTGTTGCTTTCCAACGAAATCTCTGGCCTTTCTTTCAGTTGCTCAATTAGCTTGTTAATGTGTGTTACTTACTAAAGCTTAGTGTTAACTAGCTACAGTTACATGGCAGAATAGGCAGAAAGAGAAAGACTCCAGAAGAGTGTTGTAGCTAGTACCCTAACCTGGAACTCAGAACAGTTAAGAAGACTGGTATGGGGGAGAACGTTGAGATCTTGTGCTGTAAAATCTACAAAACAGAAGTTTCTGGCCAGTTCAACAGAATTACAGAGCATTTAAGCAGCAGGACGCATGTGAAGCTCAAAGAAACGCAGGAATATATCAGCCAGGCTTTAACAGAGGCATGCCTGGGGAGAATAAAGCAGAAACGGGAAGATGCTGCTGATTTCCCGCATGATTTGGTGCGAGCACTCTGTTTCGAGGGGATTCCTATGAACGCTGTTCATGGAGACAGCTTTTTTTTGGCACTATTAAAGAAGTATGCCCCTGCAGCCAGACCTTGCCCTGAGAGATGTCAGCTGGTTGATAAATATTTCCCAGAGGTTTACGTTAATCACAAAAATGCAATCAAGGACATGTTTGGTGGCCAGAGATTTTCCCTTGTTATTGATGAGACCCCAGAACTAGCGGGGCTAGATGCTGTTTACATAATAGCAGTATTTTACAGTAAGACCACAAAAGTAATACCCAGTCTCCTATTGAAGTCTTCAGTCCTTATGCAGTACGATGCTGGAGTCATTTCAACACTGCTGCATGATGTAATGCTGGAGTGTGGTCAGACTTGGGACAGTTGCATCTCAGTCAATAGCGACTCTGCCTTGTACATGCAGAGACTGGTAAAAGATCTACAAGAGATTTACCCACATCTGTTGCACATTCCCTGCATTGCACATTTACTCCATGTAGTGATCAAGCATGCTTTGGGAACACAAGAGTTTTCTGATGTTAAGGGCTTTGTCATCCATTTTTCTGCCATATTTAAAAATGCCAACTGTCAGCGCAGAGCATTTTTCAAAGTGTGCATTACCAATCTAGTCAGTACTTCCTCACTGCGAGTGCTACCAGGCATAGTACCTACCAGATGGTTCTCATGGCTGGAAGCAGCAAAATTCATTCACTCGCATTAGGACAGTGTCACGGACTTCTTGGTGAACGAAGAAGCTGCCTGTGAGTCCAAAAAGGCTAGCAGACTAAAGAGCATGGTTGCTGAAGATGACATTCAGCGGCAGCTGTACTGTAATTTGAGATTTGTTTGCCTGTTTATAAGCAAAATACATGAAGTGCTCCTTAAGCTTGAAAGTAGTGACCCTCCATCTCACCAGGTAGAAAAGCTAACTGACCTGAACATCGCAGCTGATCCTGATTCTGCCATAAAACTAGTCAATCTTAAATTTGTGGTCTCAAAGTAGTCTAAATTGCCCTCCGCAATGCACGCCTTTGCCTCACAGTTTGAACAGAAGTTAAAAGCAACTATGGCACGCAATGTACCAGAGGGACTGTATGGGCCGGGTTCACTGTTTGCAGATCTGCAGTTGTATGATCCATTTTTAAAAGAGCAGCTCTCACCTGATGTTGCTTCATACCAAAACATTGTGAGGCACTTTCAGTGTAACCCCGAAGTGTTTCAGCATGAGTTCCATCAATACATGTGACTGGAGGAGCCATGTGATGCTAACATTACTGCACTGGAGTTCTGGAAATGTCAGAAGCAGCAATTTCCCATTCTGGGCACAGTAGCATTACAAGCATCTGCAATACCAGTTACTTCTGTGTGTGTGGAACGGTCTTTCAGTCTGTTCTGCAAGGTGCAGAACAAGCGCAGAATGCATTTGTCCGATGAAAGACTTGGGCAGCTAAATGTATTGTACCATAACAAAGATATTACTGCATCATTTCAAAGTTTTGGGCAACCAGAAGCGTCTGAGGGCAAATTAACTTAGGGGGAAAAGCTGTATTTATTTGCTGGAATCATATTTTTTTTTAATACTGTGCTCCAGAAGCGCTTTTAGTGTTCATTACTACGTTTGATACTGGAATGTAGTGTGTACTACTGCTTTTGATACTCGAATTTACATCGAATGAAATCGAGCAATTTTTTAAACTGTTATGTTTTTTTCATTTGTGATCATTCAAGTCAGAAAAACTCACAAATAAAACCACAAAATAAAGATTGATATTTTCGGTCGATTTTCAAAAAAAATTAAAATCGAATCCTGGCAAGCCTAACTATAAGACAATTGGAGGCGGTACTTGTAGTCAGACAGTTCAGAGATAATCAGTACATTACTAGCAGCCCTGCTCCTTTTTACTTATACTGTAACTATTCTGTAAATACTGATCCGTGTATACTCTGTTTATTGTACATACTGACCTGTAATACTCTGTTATTGTCTCCCTTTGCCCCTTACTCCCAGGACGCATCTGGAAACAAGCTGTTATTCTGCTCAGTTCAAATTTCCTGGTGAAACTTTTGAAAATAAGTGAAAATAAAATATTAGGATTAACATACAAGTGGAACTGATACACACAGTCTGATAATACATGTGAAATAAAAGCCACCGTGAAGCAAGCGGATTGGCTAACCCAGTGAGGTAGAGTGAGAAAACAAACTATAAGTAACCATGCCCCCGGCCCCGTCAGGAAGGGCACTTGCAAGCCGAGGCAGATAGAAGGGTATTTTTAAAATGCAGTTTGAACAGGTGGGACGTGCCTGGAGTGTGAAGCATTGCTTGCAGAGCTGGATGAAAGGTGCAGTCCCCAGCAAAGGGGCGTAGTAATGCCCCTACCTAGTAACCCAGCACGCAAAAAAAAAACATGTTGTCAGAGCCTAAAACTATTGCTACTTGTACTACATGATACATTGAAACTTATTAATTTAATGTTCGAGCTGCTCTAGGTTCGTTACTTATACCCCTCCGCTTTATAATCAGGTATGAATAAATAATGCGTGCAAACACATACTAGTTTAAAAGGGTTCCCTACCCACTGTACCCTGTGATTCATTTGGGTAGCAGAAATGTGCACAGGTTAACCTGTCTTCATGTCCTCTGACTATACTGGTAGTCTGTTACATAAGTTCACCACCATTTGGGAACGAAAGGGCCTCCTAACGTTACCTTGAATTTTTTTTTTTTTTATTTTGTTTTTTTTTTTAACCAGGAGATACACACTAAGCTGAAGTTTGTTTACAGGTATGACCTGGGAGCACAAGGAAGTTAAGTGACTTGCTGAGGGTCACACAGTATGCAAGCGGGGGCTATGGGATTCAAATCCAGGTTTGCGGCTCAGAGCCTTAAACTACTGCGCTATACTGCCTCCAGGGTTTTTTTTTTTTGTCAACTCTTTTTCCCTCCAATCATGGCCCAGAGGTCTATCTCTCAAGCAGCCAACCCTTTTTCCTGCCCCGCCTGAGGTCCCTCGATACTGTGCCTCTCTCTCCTTCCCCACCGATGCCAGCACCCCAAGCTGACCCTATCCAGGGTGGGTCACCCTCCTCCTACCTGGGCGCCTCTCACATCAGTCTCCAGCATCGGAAGGGGAGCGGCCGCGGAAATCAAGGCCAATCGAGGAGAATCCGACATTGGGCATGGGGGTGCTGGTGCTGTCACCAGATCCTCGAGCCAGGTTTTTCCATTCTGGTAACCCCCAATGTGGGCGTGCAATGTCGTCGGCCTGCTGCTACGAGGTGCTCCCACCCACATCCGGAGACAGCTGTCCGACGTCGACCCCTAGTGTACATGCCCGAACGCATAGCAGTACCCATGGCTTCCACCAGGGGCCACTGATGCGCTGGGCAACCCTGGATCCCACCCCTGAGAGAGGAGAGCCGTCCATCAGATGCTCGATCTTCTCTCTCTCCCCCCTGCTGACCCCTGATGGCCCTGGCTCGATCCCGAACCCGGGTCCCCGGTGTGGCACGAGATGTGGCGTCCAGCACCTCAACCCTCAGCACCACCAGGCTGGCACCCCTGCCTCCAGGTTGACCAGGAAAAGAGGATTTGGAAATAGTTTCCTGTTTCTAGCTTTATTACGGGAAGGGGGATTCAGGAAGTACTGATAATGAACTAGGTTAAGCTAATTGTGGTTTCCAGGAAAGGGGGGAATTTGACCAGAACATAGCCATTTCTTCACAACACCTAATGAATGTGACAGCTGTCATTTTTCAATTCCTGGCCAAAATGCGTTTTCACATTTATGGCGCAAAATCACCTTTTGGGCAGGACTTGAAAATGTTCTCCACCCTAGTTCTTGGGGTGGGCTCATAAGCAGGCTATGTGGGTTCATAAGAATAATGTGCTGAAAATCTGGGGGAAAAAAATGAGAAAACAGAAGTTATGAATCTACATTGCAGTTTTTCAATGCACGCTGGTAGGTGTGGTAATTTTCAGTATTCTGACCTCAACTTTTTAACATAGCCATTTTTCACACCACCTCATGAATGTGACAGCTGTCATTTCAAAAATGCAGTTTCAGCCATTGTTTTATAAATTACACCTGTCATTCTCAGAAGGAGTGGTCAAAAAAAGATTACGTTGAAAATTTGGTGTAAAAATGTGAAAAACCAACTAAGTTATGAGGAAACAAATTGCTCTAACATTTACTCATAACTTTATTTTTTTTCAGATTTTGCCCTCTAATGTTCAACATATCCCTTGTGTTACCTCACCTCCTGAATATGGCAGGTGTCATTTTTCAAATCCCCTCCGAAACTTGTTTCCACAGATGCACAGCAAAACTACCTTTCAGATGGGATTCTAAAAATTTCACCTGTTTGGATCATAATATCAGGTCATAAAAAGATTGCTGGACATTTGGGGCCAAAATGTGGGAGTCCACTTTAAAGTAGATATTGTCTCTCAGCTGCCTTATCCTGGGTAATTACAGTCTAACAATGTGTTAAAGCAGGACACTAGTGAAAATGAGACAATGCATCTCATCTGCTCTAAATGTAGTATAAATTTGTACAAGCAAGACCCGGTACAACAGCAATACTAGTGGTGAACATTCAGCATTGACAAATGTGTGTTTATCCTGTTTTTTAGTCACAGTAAAAGTATGCAACTTGCAGATTGTGAGTTGGTGTCTACATTCAGATGCAAACAGTCTAATCAGTTGTACACTATTAGTGTTTTGAGAGTTTTCCTTTTAGGTTGTGCTAAAAATGGTATACGTAGTGGATGTGGCAATGTAGCACGAATAACACTATAAAGAAAAATATATGTTGCACAGCATAGGAAGCATTTAGATAATAACATTTATCACTAGATGACTTAATATTTTGTTAATGTTAGCTGTAAACTGGATATGTCTTTATGAAAATCAAGTTATCGTGCTGCTTGAATGATTGATTTGTAGTCCTGACAGATACTGTGGCAGTTATCCTCATGAAACCATATCACACTATTTGACATACAGTAGCTATGAGTCTCTTGATAGGAGCAGTATTATCAAAGGTGGACTTATTATGGAGAGTCTTGCAGTGAAAATGTTCTGCAATTAAAGTTTAACATTTGCACTTCAGTTAAAAGAAAAAATTAAGAGGACAAAAATAGCAGTACCAAAAAAAAAAAAAAAAGAGAAGGTGGATGAATTTTAAAATAGAAATACCAAGGAAAGATGTCTAATGAGAATGTTCTCTCTGTTGTCAAAGCTTCCATTTCAGACACGGAGAGTGGGTCAGGTCTCTGCTTGCAGAACGAATCTGCACATACAGTCAGGCACAAATAATAAATTCCGTGATAGACTGACACTGAAACCGGCAGCACAGCAGACTAGTAGTCAAAATGAGCTGTCCGTCTTCAGTGGGCTTCTCATGACCACTCACTGAAACCGTTTAGTTTTTTTGTCTTTTACCTGATTGCCCTTATGCCCACCCTTGTCAAACTGTCTACCACAGGGACAGGTTTATTGCTGAGAACATTACTTCAGCATCTGTACTCCTCTTTAGGAGTAACAGCAGGGATACTTGAAGAATCCCAATTTATATGCCGCATACCACTGAAGGCACGGAGGGGGAAACACAGCAGGGACTACTTCACTCTGGTCTGTTTTTCTCTCCTTTTATGAAAAGTAAAGAAGCACTAATGTCCAACTCCTCCAATCCATTTCACATATACAAAAAGTCTCAGTTGAACACTAATACTGCTGTATTTGGAGGTGAGGGTTGACGGTATTCTCTGAGTAGGAAGTGAAAGGTGAGCCTAGCTTGGTATGTTCTGTGAATTCCTCAAACATTCTGCTCTTTTTGATTTTTTTTCCCCCATGAAAAATTATAAAGATGACCTAATTGGGTATTGAAGTCAAGCCCCAGTATTTCATTCCAATACTCGACTAACTGAGCTAACAGGCTTACAGGTTAGCTGAAGTTGCATAGAAACATAGATACTGTTGGCAGATAAACACCTTGCACCCATCCAGTCTGCCCAAAACCTGTTTATTAGTGGGAAATGGCCCCAGCAGTGATTTCCCCACTTAAGCAGATGTCACACTCACACCCTTCCCATATAGCTTTCCTGCTCCTTTCTGAACCCCCAGCTGTTTTAGCCCACACAATCTTGTTCCATTTTTCCACTACCCTTCCCGAGAAGCAGCACTTCCCAACATGTGTGACCAACTCCCTGCAGTCCAGCTTGTTTATCACATGGCGTTTATCATGCCCCATGTCTTCTATCTAACAATGTTTACATATTGAGGTCTTCTAACCTCTGTTGGTATGGCCTGCTTTTCTGTCCCTGTATAATTTTTGCCACCCTCCATTGCTACACTTTCAGCCCCTCTCTGTCCTTCAAGGGTGTGCCCCAGTACTCCAGATACAATCTAATGAGAGATCTGTACAAGGGAAATATTATCTCCCTTTTCCTGCTGCTGATCCCTCTCCCTGTGCATCCCAGCATCCCATTTACTCTGCCCACAGCCCTCGTACACTGTGTTGATGCTCTCAAGTTGTAGATTATTAACACCCTTGGGTACCTTCCTTCTGTCATTCCTTCCACCCCTACCCCAGTCCTGCATACTGTTGTCTTGGGGTGTTTCTGGGATTTGAAAGATTAAGGGGTTGAGGCCCCCTCACCCCAACCCTTTCAGTCTAGTGAAAAGCAAACAGCTAAGGTGTGGGGTCAGTTTTAGGAATTGGGAATCTTTTATTTGGGATTAATAAATCAAGATTCAGTGTGCCAGCCCTTAATGCCCATCCCTTGTGACACCTCTGCTGTTGTCGAGTTTGGTTGTGTATTACTTTGGCACTTTATGGCATTACATTTTAGCTAGCACACTCTTGGCCTCATGGCTCTTTATCCTTCTCTGCTGTCTACCCTTCCCCAGAGCTTAGTATCATGTGTAAAGAGACAAATTTTTCCCTGGACTCCCTCCCCTAGATCATAGATATGTTAAAGAGGACTTGGCCAAAAGCTGATCCTTGGGGCACTCCACTTGTGATGTCTTTCGCCTCTAAATGGTTCCCACACAGCCAGTTTCTCACCCAATTCTTTTGTCCCCTACCCTAAAGTTGCTCAGTTTTTTGACCAACCATCTGTGTGGGACAGAGTCAAAGGCTTTACTAGAGACAGGACATCCAATGCCTGACACATATCAGTAGCCTTTGTCACTCAGTCGAAGAATTTGATCAGGTTCATTTGGCAAGACCTGGCACTGGTAAACCCTTGCTGCCTGGTGTCTTGTAGACAAATTACCTCCAAAAACTCTACAAGCCTCTCCTTTATTATTGATTCCAATAGTTTCCCTGTGCTAGACATTGGACTGACCAGCCTGCAGTTGCCCATCTTGTCTCGCCACCCAGTTTTGTGCAGGAGGACCACATCTGCTGTCCTCCAGTCCCCCCCCCCGGCACTTTTCCAGTTTCCAAAGAGCAGTTTAAGAGATCCACCAGGTGTGCTGCTAGGGTCATCCCTATCTTCCTTAATACCTCCAGGTGCATCCCATCATAGTCCATAGATTTATCCGCCTACAATGCCTGTAGGTCCTTCAGCACCCCTGCCATGTGATGGACTCCATGGTAGTACCTGCTAATGACCTCTTACTAGTTTTAATGCTGCATTCAGGTAGTGGGCCCTATCTTCCACCGTGAACACTGAATCAAAGTACTTGTTCAGCAAGTTCACCTTCTCCTACTACTTTCACCCCTCCCCTTCCTGAGTTTAATCACCCCTTCCCTGGTTTTGTGCTGCTCTCATATATATCAAAAGAATGCGTTGTTGCGTTCTGCAACACCCTCTGCTAACTTCAGCTTTGAATCTATTTTTGGCTGTCTCGCTGTTCTTTTGGCCACCCTCAACCTCTGTTAATATTCTCCTGTGTCTACTTCTGTCTGACTTGCTTTGTATCTTATGAATGCTCTTTCTTTGCCTTTACTGACTTTGATACCACCTTGGAAAACCACAGTGGTTTCCTCCTCCTCTTGTTCTTTTTCACCATCCTTGTGCAGAGGCTTGTTGCTTCCAGTGTCCCCTCTTTTATGAAGTCCCTTTAGCTGCTCACTCCTGCTGTTGGCCTTCACACCTTGAAAATCCCCCCCAGTACTTCCGTCATCCTCCCAGATTCCGCTCTTCTAAAGTCTAAGACTTTAGTCGTGGAGGGCACCATTTCTACTTACAACTTGAGTTCCACCATAGAGTCCTGTGATCACTGAATCCCAGTGGTTCTCCCACCCTGACCTCTCCCACACTGTCCCTGTTTGTCAGGACCAGAGCCAGTGTGGCCCATTCACTACTAGGTATTGCGATCTTCTGGACTAGAATTGCTGCTTGCATTTCATCCACCAGGGACTGATTCTTGCATTCACTGCTATTGGAATACTCAAGTCTATGTCTGGTATATTGAAGTCTCCCAGTATCAGCACCTCCCTTTGTTCGGCCTTTTCCTTGATTTCCTCCTCTTGATCTCTGTTGGTTTCCTCCCTGTGTGTTGGGGGCCTGTACACTATCCCAACCCTTGATCACCCTCCCTATCCCTGTAATTACAATACCAAGATCCAGACTGCCTCTGTCCCTATACCCCTCTCTCTTCGCATTTCCAAGGTTTGGATGCCATCCCTAATGTAAAATGCCACTCCAGCCCATATCCCCTTATTCTGTTCCTACTGAGCATTGTGCACACTGACAACCTTAATTCCCACTTGTGGTGCCGTGGTACCTGTTGCTTTATTTCTTATAAGCTCACTACCAAATTCCACCTAATCCTACATTTTACAGATGAGTCATCCCTGGTATATATGAAAGTGTGAGCACTGATGTTGCAAGGCTGCTCAAATAGGCTGTTGCTGGTATATTTCTTTGCTCCTCCGATATTTGGACAAGTACAGATTCCATGTATGCATGCATACCTTTCATTGACTACACATTGGTGCTTACTGAAGGTGGTTACAACTGCTGGAAACTCCCCCTTCCCGAGGTTTTTCAAGTCTAAGCGTCCCACCTGTTTCCACTACACATACGGGCTGGCTCTTCTTAATGTTCGTGTGTAACCCCCCTGCAAATGGGGGTTCCCAAAAAGTCTTCCTTGAGATTGCCTTAATGCTCACTGCCAGGCTGGTGTTCTGCATTTTAGCAGTTTAAACGTTATTGCCAGAGAATGCCTGTATAGCCTCTGTGTACTATCTCTTTAAGAGCTGCTTAGATTGCAGTTATAACTAATCTGGGAAAGGGGCTGAGTGTTTCTATGCTCGAGTCCCACCTGGGCTGTCAGATAACTGCTCCGTTCTGCCATCGCTACTTATGCAGAGGGAGCTCTGTTAGAAGATGTACTTGCTTGCTGATCATTTGTTAGAGTAGTAATAATATTGCAGTTTGTTCTAACCTGCCTTCTTTGCAGCATGGACAGTTCTGTTTGTTTCCATCATCTTGGTCCTGGACTGCTGAAATGGGCCAATCAGTACCTTTGGGGACTCTACAATGGAGCCTGTCCCCAGGGGCTTTGTGGGAGCAAAATTCTGTAGGAATTGTAGTTTTTGCATTTTGTCGCCAAGACAGACCTGGAAGGGGGGCCCTAGTTGTGACTGATAGACAGATCAGCCAACCAAATCTTTTGGATCCCGGGGAAAGTCCCAGACTGTTTTGCAGTTCAGTCAGTCTGAGTTGGGAAGTGAAAGAGGTAACAGTTTAAGTGATTCAAGCAGCAGACCTGCATAGTTTTGCACGGGAGAACTGTGAAAAGGCTTGAGTTTTGGCCTGCCTGTTTGCCTGTTGCCCCTGAGAGGGAGAAGAGAGTTTATTCGGACTGAATCCGAGTTGGGAGAACAAATTAAGCTCTGAATTGTGACCAGGCTCCAACCTGAAGAAGACCGAAGATTTGATGACTGTGATCAGCCTGTCAGGATTTTCAGCTACCTCTGAACTCTCGGATTGTGCAGATACTCTGTAATTGCGACTGAAGAGCCATTTGCCTGGTGCAGTGGAATTTCCTTACATGTGAATGTGCTATGTGCTGATAGTGGGTCATGATTTGGTTCCCCACTGTGTGTCTGAACTGTGTTTTGCTTGCTGGAGACTGTATCCAGCTCCACAGACTGAAATCCGTATTTATCTCCATTTGGTCTGGGCTTGGCCACACTGGCCCAGCCAGAATACCCACTACACAGAGAAAGTCATTGACGAGAGACCTGCCTGGGGATCAGCCCCCTGCTCAATGCCTTGAACAGGAATGATGCCTTGGTGATTCGTGTGGGCCCTGCTTCTTCTGGCACTCCAGCTCAACAACCTGCAGTCTTGATTCGTCCTGCCTGTGTGCAGTATTGGGTATCGTGAGTAAACAACAGGGTAGCTCCCTGCAACAACAGCTAAATCTAAAGTGTAGTCATCTGATTGCTTCGTTGTCTTTTCCTTCATGAACTGAGCCCTCTGGCTCTGGATTACAAATAGTGTGTGTTGTACATGTTGCTTTCTTCCATCATAGGGCTCCAACCAGCTGCGATGCCAGCCTACCCCAGGCAACGTTCCTAGCTAGCCCACCATCTTCCTACCTGGGTACCCAGATT
Organism: Neoceratodus forsteri; assembly: GCA_016271365.2. Taxonomy (NCBI): domain Eukaryota; kingdom Metazoa; phylum Chordata; order Ceratodontiformes; family Ceratodontidae; genus Neoceratodus; species Neoceratodus forsteri. The sequence goes on along the minus strand of CM057455.1, from coordinate 875,221,560 downwards.
GTGTGACTGTGTAGGGACTCTGAAGTGCATGCATAAAGTGCAAACAGTGTGGGTAATTGCCTGGTGAATAAGGGTCATTGTGAAAGCGATTATTGTATATTGTTCAGGCCACTAGAAGGGAAAGAGGGAGGTTACAGTGTCCTGGAGGGCTGTGCCCAGGTTAGCTTGACTACCAACAACCCTGACCTGTGGGTGGAGGCACCCGTTTCAGTAGCCAGGCCCCTTAACCTGCAACTAGACACGCAGGCAGGGTTAGTAGCCCTTGGGATAGCACCACCTAGGGGTTACATGTGTCTTGAGTCTTGGAAAAAAATCAAAAGTCATAACATTTGCAAGAAGCCTTGCATGACATGTTGGACAGGTGGACAGAAGACACCAAGTTGTGTGTTGGATTTTTTGTTACAGTCCATGCTACCAGCATTGTCAAAGTTGTTCATAACAGGCACGTCCACGGCATATGTTGTTTTGTGCATACCCTAAATCTTATAGTTCAAGATGCACTAGGGAAGTGATGATTTACAAAATGTTGTTGATGTGGGCTCTGACATTTGTACACATTTTCATTGGTCCATGAAGTTAACACAGTCTGTTTGCCATACAGCAGGAGCTAAACCTTGCAGCTCTTCACATAATGCAAGATATCACCACACAGAGGAACTTAACATGTTACATGTTAGACAATTGATTAGGACTACAATTGTTGCCCCTACACCACATGTAGAGGAGAGAGACAGTAGGATATGGAAACATAGATCTTGTCAGCAGCAAAGGTTTGCTTGACCCACCCGGTCTGCCTAAGTGTTCCCTACTAATTCCACTGCCACAAATCCTATCTGTACTGGTGATCCTCCCTGCCTCTTTTCTACTATACCCCTATGTTTCTCCAATGCATGTTTGAAGCCCTCCCACTGTTTTAGCCTCCATTGCTTTTGCTGGCAGTCTGTTCCAGGCATCTGCCACCTTTTCAGTGAAGAAATAGTTCCTCACATCCCTCTTGAACTTCCCTACGACATCATGCCTGGCTGTTAATCGAAGGAATGATAAGAATACTGGCTTCATTCTAGAGGACAACCAGAGACATGAGTGCACACTCAGAAGCCCTCAGTAAGGGCATCCCAGCTGTGCATATACTGGAGCTGTTTATGGACAGCTTTTTGGAGGAATCAGAGTTTGATTCACAGAATTTTACAGCTGAGGTGGTCACTCTGATTGATAACCTGAAACTGGAACTACAGGCTAGGTTTGCATTTGTACTGCATGATACAAAATACATCTTTGCAGTCGTCCTGGACCCTTGGTTTAAGTGTGCCAGTATGTACATTACCATGCAGAGCCATTCTGCTGATTATTACAGCATCGATACCAGTGATCATGGAACAGCTGGATCTTGTTTCAGTGTAGAACATTTTAGATGCGTTCATTTTATCTGCTGTGTGTATGACCCCGTATCAGTGGTAGAGAAGACCTCAGCTGCAGCGGATCGTGTAGTTTGTTCGACGCTGGAGCCCTTGTTCTTTTCAGGACCTCCCGAAGTTTTATCCCATTTGGGATTGCCATCCTGATCAAAATCGAGTTCCTCTTTCTGCTGGAAACCTCAATCAGGTAAAAAAACAATGCGAAACTGCCAATTTTTGCAATTTTAAAGTAAATTTACAGGAGCTTGTTTCAATTGCTTCCAGATAGCTCGGGCTCCACAGCGCCCCCCCCCAAAAAATGTCTCTGACTCTTGTTTAATGGTTTGTGAAGGGGTTTAGCATGACTAGGATGCAAATACATTGCATACCGCCCTACTAACGACCCATCTGAGAGACTTTTTAGTACTGCTAGTGATGTGGTTTCATGAAGCCTGTCCAGGGTGGACCCAGAACAGGTGAAATAGTTACACTTTCAGAAGATAAATCTGCCACTCTTAGCTGTTGATTATCCATTCACTTCTGTAAATAAGTAGACCACTTGTCCTGCAAAACAAAGATCACCCAAAGAACTCTGTTGCAGTACTCTGTTCTGTCCTATTCCCTGAACAAACATAAGGCCATACCGTCCCTAACCAAAACATTTCTCAAAATAAATTTGTGAGCGTGCAGTTGATCATGTGTGCATGTTCGCCTGCATACTTATATACCCTTCTGACAAATTACACTACAGGAGGAATCAAAATAGTTCTGCAAAAGGAAAACGTGAGCATGTGTGCATGCATACAGTGCGTCTGTCACGTGGCTAAGTAGACTAAATCCCATGACTGAGTAGATTAAAGGCAGCACTCCAAACAGAGATATTATCCCAAGCTCTGCCGTGACCCTCTATTCTGTCCCTGGCTAAATGAGGAGCAGAACCCACCATTAATTTTTTTTCTTATTCTGTTTCTGCCACCCCTATTGGTGGAGCACCCCAGCCACTTCATCACAACATCCACCAGGACTTACCACCAACTCTCTTCCCCAGGGCTTGTCCCCCGGAGGGGTTGATGAAGTTCCTCACCCCCACTGTGGTCTGTATCCAGTTCCAGTGGGTGTGTCCAGCTGGTTGGACGGGGGGGTCTACAGGTGCTCTCCGTCATCCTGCTGCTGACTTTTTCTCCCTTACTAACCCCTGGGAGGCATGGTATGCAGTGAAATCATGACACGTGCCATGCACTTTTGCACAATATGTGTCGACGTCTACCACGTGCCCCTAGCATGTTGGGCCACACTGCCTTCTCTCCAGCTTCCGCTAAGGGCCAGTTAAGGGCCAGGCTCTCCTCACCCTCCTCCTGGAGGAAGTGCAGTCCTGCAGGTGCTCGATTCTTCTCACCTCAGCTGGCTCCCCAGCATCCTGAGTTCACTTTCAAACCCAGGTGGTTGGCATCGCAAGCAGTAGCTTCGCCACTGCATCAGTGGGCCAGCCAGAACCCAACCTTCTTTAAAAAGAGCACGCGAGAAATGGCATGTTGTATGCTTGCACAGTACTTCCATAGCCTGGCTAGCTAGACTTCAGGACAGGATGCCACAAGCTCTGCTGTGCCTCTGATTTGAAGCTTTACATTTGTAAAGGTGTATGCAGGCTAGGCAGACAGGTCCATTCCCTCCCATGCCTGTCTTACTAGTCAAGGACATCAGGATTTATTTGCAAGCTGTTGTGCAGCACATTCCCATTGTAGCAATATGTTGCAGTGAAATCTAAATTTCAGAATCTGAATCTCCAAATGTGGCGCAAATCCAAATTTATAAATAGGATCTGCAGCTTATCTAATAGGTAGGGAAATGGGCAGACTAGGTGGGCCAAGCAGTCCTTATCTGCCATCAAAGTCTATGTGTCTAAAGACTCACACAATCTAATAATTATGTAACTACACATATGATGATTCTGGGATTATTTTGGACATGGGAAGTAAACGTTTGGTTGGTTGTTTATGTAACGGGCAGTAATGTAAGTGTGCACAATGTTAGGTGATGCTAAGTGATCATTAGTATAGAGGTCATTGCATATGCATTTAGTATTATAGCCCCAATCTGATTTAGTTTGCCACTGTCACAGAATCAAAGTAGCATGATGGTGGACATTTTATGAGTAGCTTGGTCGAGAGATTTGGCCTGTCTAGTCCAATCTCCCAGGTTGTGCTTTCCTTGCCCAGACTCCTAAGTTGGAGTAGAAATATTTGGTTAAAGCAGCGACCCCTCTTTTGTTTGGAAGGGAAATGCATTTTCTTCAGTCCCTTAGAAAAGTAATCTGTCTTCTTCTGTAAAGACTGGCAACCAAAACCACAAGAGATTTGTCTATGAGCCTAATGAAGATATGTCTGTTTCAGTTCCGGCCTCTGTGCCCAGGAAATTTGCAAGCACTGAGCATAGGTTCAAAGTCATCACGCCATGAAACTGTGAATTACTGTAGGTACAGTATATTCCTTGATAAAACTGCTGCTCTAGGGGATTTCCAGCGTTTGGTCAGTGCTCAGATCAGTTTAGGGAGAGGGCTAACATGGGTCTTGGAATTGAATATATCCCGGCTTGCCATTATACTAGGTTCCTATTTAAAAACAAATCCATTAAAATCAGTTTGTCACTTCCAGATAACTTTGAAAATAATATTTAGATGCACTTCTATTGAAATGTTCTTTTTTTTTATTTCTGTTCATTTTGTCTTCATTACTAAGTTCATTTACATGGAAATGGGATAAATGTTCACAATAATTTAATGTGATTCTGCTGTTAAATCCTTTGTTGAAGTCACAATATCATGTGTTTGGTATCACAATAATTTCCACAGTAACAAACTATTGAGGATTGCAACTTCAGCAAAGGATTAAGTGGCAGAAGATGAACCCCGGGTACAAAGATCCTGTTTCCACGTAAATTAACCTGGTAATGATGATCAGATTGAAGAGAAGTGCAATATCAAATATAAACTGAATTGTGTTTGAATATTAGGTTTTCCACATGTTTTCTTTAGAAGTGACACATTCATTTTAAAGCAGCATTACTTGTTAGTCAACAAAAAAAAATCACTATATAGTTCTTTGGCATTAATATACTTCTGGCATAATTAGCTGTATCACTGGTACATTTTTATTTTTTTCAGATGTTTTTTAAAACAGCTCTTGTTACTTAAGTTTATAATTGATGACTCAAGTTATTAAAGATGGCCACCACTGGCAGTTTTGGAACATCCCTTCCCACTAGGTTTCTTTTTAACTTGACATACCGTATTCATACTGTAGGTGTATGAGGTGGGGGCTAACACACATTTTTAGATGGAAAGTAAACCACACCACACCAGAATGAGTAATTTACTCATAGTGAGCATAGCCAGAAAGCAGTTACTTCAAATCCCTATATCTCAATTCAGGAGTGAAACACAATGAAAATAAAAAAGTGATATAGTGATTTTTTTTTCCTAGAAATACATTATTACTAAAAAGGTACAGTATATAATGATTTTTTTCTGTTAACAAATATGGATGCTCTAAGTAGTAGGGACGAGTGCTAAAAATGCACATGAAATTGTGTTACAGTGAGCAAACAAAATGCAAACTGAAGGATGCTCACCAGTATAGCAACCTTTCGTTTCGGTGGCTAATAGAAATCGATGGGTGTCCTTAAATAACTTTTTTTTGTTTACTGAGCATTTCATGCACTCATGTAAGGTGCCCTTCTCTTCTTTGCTAGTGGAAACTAAACTAGACTGAGGGTGAAGGGGACGGACTGTCACCTGACAACACCTGTCAGACTTTGTGAATTATCATTCTGCTGATTATTACAGCATCGATACCAGCGATCATGGAACAGCTGGATCTTGTTTCAGTGCAGAACATTTTAGATGCGCTCATTTTATCTGCTGTGTGTATGACCCCTCTATTCCACCCTACATATTAGAGTCTTCTAAAATTAATTTTGTTTTCCTAACAGCTGGTCCCTGCCTTGTTTATCTTTTTATTTACTGCTCTCTAAGTTCCTTGACATCAGATTGCACATAGTCCACACACTAAACTGCATTGGGACAGTGCCATTTGGACATCCCGACTGCTACATGCAGTACCATTTCAAGCTTAGAAGCACCCTAGTGGCGGTGGCATTTTTATTTATTGACTTACTCAAATCTGTTGCCAGGCAAGCATGCTGAGCTGATGACAGCCTGTTTCCAGATGTGTCCCGTGGAAAGGGTACAGGGGATCACAAGAAACACTGTAGCACAATAAAAGTGAGCAAAAGTAAGGTACAGCAGAGGCTAGAAGTGACTGATGTGCAACACGGCGTAGTGCAAGAACAGTGTTACACAGTGCAAAATAGAAAATGCATATAGTGAGCAGCAGCAAGATCAGCGTCCCTTGTACACCATAATGCAAAACTGTATTAACTTTCACGCAGGGTAGGTAATGCACACGTAGACAAAGTAGAATGGCTGAGAGCTATAAATAGACCAGAAGGATGAAAAGGAGTTGTAAGAGTGACTAACCATGAACAGAATGGTATTGATACATTGGATAATTGATAGTAAGGGCTTTACAATCACTGCACACCACTCAACCCTAAACTAGCACTACAGCGTAGCCACCTCTGGCAGACCCTTCTATAATCTGATAGCTCATGCAATACAAGTCTGTGATGTGATTTAACGGTAAGGCTATGATGGATGAACTGTTGTCTGCAGTCACTGAAATCTTTAATGTGTTTTTGTTTTCCTTTTAATCTTCAGATTTGATTGATTCTTGAGCTGATTTACTCTGCAGGTTGTATTAACACAGGTATCTGTCCTCTGGCGCTTCAGCAGTCAGTGGTGTAAATTTGGCATCAGCTGCATATTATATCCCCAAGATTACTTTTAACAACCAGGTGTAAATGTGTGTCTGTTCAGTGAAACACAAGACCATTATGCCTATTCCTCACCTCTATTAGGCGGAGGGAACAAAGGCATTCAGTTACATTCACTAATTTTACCTACAGTTCTTTGGCCAAATTCATCTAAAAGGCAGTTACTTGAAATAATATCACTTGACACTTATTGTATAGGGTTTTGCTGCTGAACCTGACTGGTATTTCCAGCATAAGCATACTCTTTAGTGAGAAGACCGACATAGAGCTACATTGATTTATTTTTTTTGCAAGAGTAAGATGTCTTGGTTTAATAGACAGTATCGACTTAGAACTTCCAATGCAAATGTCTTTGGGGGAGAAAAAAGCTAAGTAATAAAAAAACTGAGAGTCCTTTTCTTATTTTTTAGAAGCATGCTTGGGGTTTTTACCCTTGCTGTGCTGCTGGCGTGTATACATGTCCTAAAATCCCATACATTCTCAATCTTCTGTCAGCTGAAGGGTCAACACAGTTTTAATAATCAAAGAAAATGCAGCACATTCATGCATGTTGTGTTACAGTTAGTTTTAGGTAGGTATCTACTAGATGGTTATTGCATTGACCCACTATGGCTGCTAATTATATAAAAAATGGTAAAATATATTTAATTAAACAAATTGAAATCCTAGAGCCACCAAGTAACTATGCATCCTGATTACTTTGTCTGTACATCAATCTATTTTACAAGCTAAAAAGACAAAGAACATTTTGTTTTTTTAGCTTGTTTTCTTATTTTGGGCCCACCATGACCCAAACCTATAAGATCACACAAGGATCCCCCTGGGTTGAGGTACACAAGGTACACTGATGAGTCCTGAGAGGGACAAAACATGTGTCTGCGTCTTCTGTTCTCAAAGACTGTATGACAGCCCATTTGGCATCATGCACTCCTGCTTAAAGCAGAACCAGTCTAAATTTGTGTGGGGATTTGCATATACATCCCATGATGCTTTGTACTGTTGGGGTATGTGTCATTTTTTTTCTAACAAATGTATTACATCACTGTTCTTACCCAAGTTGCTCACTAGTGTTACCATTATTATGTTTTGACGCCCAAGGCCTGAGTCATGCCTAAAAAAAAAAAGGTTCCTGAGATCTGCACACTTACCCAGTTCACAAAGGAATGAATGAATGACTCAGTCAATCAGTCAGTAAACAAATAACGTTTGCTCTTTATTTGCCTCAATAGTGAGATTTAATAAATCATTATTTGTTGGAAAGGAATTTTGTTTTGCAGTATATAGTGCCATTCATACAGACTGTATTCCAAAACACTTTACAAGACAAGAGAAGGGAATAAGAAGAATGTTGCTGCTGTTAGGCCCCCAAGGAGATTTGAACAGCAAAGAGACAGATTAAAGTACTGGTCCTCAAGACTCAAAATCTGGCGGTCTCAAAGAGTGGCCACCAGAACTTGGCTGTTGCCTCATATTTTATTTCTTTCACCCAACCTCCATGATGTACTTGTGATTATGAAATGGATAAGAAGAATGCTGGATCCTGTTTGGCTGAGAGGTACATTCAGCCGGGCCATTATCCCAGCACAACAGCCCGGCTGAAAGTAGTTCCCTCAAACAGGACTCAGCACTTGCTCTTTGACCCGTCAACCTCTCTGCTGCCTTAACATACCCACATCTAACATGGCTGCCTTCTCATCACCTCTTAGTTCAGCCACAAGTACAGTACCCAGAAATACACTGTAACCCACCTCAAAAAAATCCCCGGCCCGCACAAAGCAATCCCATGCCCAACACTCACTAAGTGATGTGCTGTTTTTCACCTCATCCTTCAGCCGCTGAGTGCAAAAACATCACATGCACTTCCATCAGCCATCCTGGATGCAACATATGGAGCTCTCACCGTGGCCTACATTCCAACAAATGCAACCTGAAGTCACCAACCACACCTCACAAAGTTGAAGCTGCTTGCTCCTATTAATTGTTAGCTGCCAATTGTGTCCCGGTGCCACGCTTCTCCTTGAAGAAACTTCAGTTCCCAACAACCACTCCCAGCAAGTTTAACAGGCCACGTGCTCCCATTAGTAATGTTTAGCAGTGTCGCGGTGATCATTTGCATGACATCACTCTGTCCCCAACTGCCACTCCCAACAAGCCCAACTTACCGCCCAGTGCCGTGATGCTCCTGGAAGTAGCTTACTGTTCCAAGTGCTGTTCCTGACAAGCTGGCCAAAAATAATGCTGCCATGCTGCATAGCCACCATATCAAGCAGTGTAAAGGGAGTGGTCCTTACTTTGTCCAGTGTACATTCACTGTGGGGGCCATCTAGTGGCCAAACCTCAACACTACAAATAGTACAATACACTATATTTTAATAAACATCCTCATACAAAATAGCAATTTCAGTTGTAAATAAACATTTTTAGATAATTTATTTTGACTGAACATGACTGAAAGGATCCATAAGTATCTATTTCAGAATCACAGTAAGGCACTTATAATGGCCCTTCTTGGGTGGTGGAAGCTTCAACCCACGTAAGGCAGGCCATTATCCCACTACAACACACTCACTGTCATGCCTTATTGTTTAAACGATATATCCTGCAAATGCATTTGCACATCCTCAAATATAATGTGGCCTTGCCGTCGGGATTACTGTCTGTTTTGCAGTACTGTACCTTCTCCCTACTCTGTAACACACCCCCGGCACACCTGGAAACAAGCTTTTGCTCGATGTGCCCCTCCTGGTTACCAGTTTTTTTATAAATTAAATATTTGCCTCCAATTGGAACTCCCTTCCGATGCCTCACCATCACTCTTCTTCTCGCATGTATTTTAAAAATGAATTGTATAAAAACCTTGCTCGCCTCTGATACTTGCACCTGTAGGTAATGTATATATATGTGTGTGTGTGTGAGTTTCTACTGGTCTGTCTGTAGTTATTTAATGCTGTGTTATCCTGTCGCATAGTGATACTGTACTCGTTTTCTCTTTACTGCTGTGTTACTTTGTTCATGAGTTACCGTATTCAGTATTCTTTACAGATGTGTTTCTCTGTATTTCATTTATGCATTGCTGTGTGCAAAGCTGTACTTTTTTTTACTCCTGTTACATATTTGTATCTGCTTGTACCCTCCCAGGTTGTACCTGAAAATAGGCATTTTGTGTATAGTGCAGTTACCAGGTAAACAAAACCAAAATAAATATTTTAATACATCTCTGTACAGACAATACGCTGTAAATCGAGTTCCTGATATTATTTCCCATTAAATTGATTTTTACCTTAAATTTATTTTATGAAATTTTTATTTTTATTTGAAACATAGAAACATAGAAATTGCCAGCAGGTAAGGAATGTATGGCTTACCCAGTCTGTCCATTTACCCTACCTACTGTAATACCGCAGACCCTACTTGATCTCCGGCATATCCCTCCCTTCTCACTAAGGTTCCCTTTTGCCTAACCCATGCATTCTTGGATCCTGTTACTGTTTTTGCCCCCACACGCTCCACTGGGAGGCTGTTCCAGGCATCCACCACCCTTTCTGTGAAGAAGTATTTCCTCAAGTTTCCCCTGAGTCTACCCCCTTCCAGCTATGTAGCATGCCCCTTGTTCTTGAGCATCTTTTTTTTTCTGAAAAATGCTTTCATCCTGTACCTTATTTATACCCTTGAGGTATTTGAAAGTCTCAATCAAATCACCTCTATCACTCCTTTCTTCCAGGATGCACATATTGAGGTCCTTTAGTCTCTCCTCACAGGGTCTCTAGTGCAGAACTTGCACCATTTTGGTTGCCCTCCTCTGGACCACCTCTACCCTATGTTCTTCCAGAGATGTGGTCTCCGGAACTGGACACAGTACTCCAGATGAGGTATCACCAATGATTTATACAGTGGTATCACCGCCTCCCTCTTTCTGCTGGTGATACCACTCCCTATGCATCCTAGCGTCCCACTGGCTCTTCCCACTGCCTTGGCACATTGTCTGGCCACCTGTAGGTCACAGATATGTTTACCCCAGGTCCCTTTCCTGTTCGGTGGTAGTCAGTACCACTCCCCCATCTTGTATTCTGCCCCTGGGGTTTTGTGCCACAGGTGCATGATTTTGCACTTCCTCACATTAAAACTTAGTTTACACACTCTTTTGACCATTCTTCAAGCTTTTTTAGATCTCTGTTCACCCCCGGAGCATCTACCCTGTAGCAGATTTTAGTGTCATCTGCAAAAAGGTATACTTTCCCTTCTAGCCCCTCTGCAATGCCACTTACAAAGACATTAAAGAGGACCAGTCCTAGTATTAATCCTTGTGGCACCCCAGTGGCCACCCTTCATTCCTTGTAGTGAACTCAGTTTACCACCACCCTCTGATGCCTATCCCCGAACCAGCTTCTTAACCAGTTTACCACTTTTGGAGCCACTCCCAGGCTGCCCAGCTTGTTTACGAGTCTCCTATGTGGAACGGTGTTGAAAGCCTTACTGAAATCTAGGTCTCCTATGTGTAACAGTATCAGAGGCCTTATTGGAGCTCCAGTGAGTCCTATGGCTAGATTACAGGGAGAGTACAGAGAGGTACATGGGGTTTAAGTGACTTGCTGAAGCTCACATAGTAAATGGTGGATTTTAGATTCAAACCTGGGTCTCTTGGTTTACAGCTCTGCGCTCTAACCACTAGGCCATACCATCTCCCTTTCTAGTTGGATTGGGTGGGTGGGGGGTTATAAGGTTTGCAGCCTTTCAATCTCAAAAATGTCCAGAAGAGCCATGCTTTTATGGGGAGTGTCGTTGGCTGTTCAAATGACTTTGTCTTCCATTTAGGCTGGTTATGGATAGCTGTGTTTTATGGTGTAATTTATGATATAAATATTTATTTCTTCTGCTGTGGTCTATCATACCCTAGATGTACTGTAGCTGGAAATTGTCTCAGTCTTTTTGTCTGGTAAACAGTAATAAATAAACAAAGAAACAAGCAAATAAATAAATAATGCCTTGACGAGGCAGTGTGGTCTAGAGGTTAGAGCACTGGCTTGGGAACCAGGAGATCATAGGTTCAAACCCTGCTATAGCCAAATACTCACTGTGTCACCCTGGGCAAGTAACTTAACCTCTCAGTGCTCCATTCTACCCATCTAAAGAAATGGGTTGAACAGAACCCCCCCCCCCGAATCAAGATGCTGCATCTCAGCTGAGGTTATCCTGGGTGAATAATGTGTAAAATAAAATTAAAACAATGCCAGTGTTCATAGTAATTCTCCTCTGATCAATGACTAAAAAATGCATGTACTTATTGACCTATCATCATTGAGGGAGTTTACACGTACAAGTACTTTATTCTACGCTGTGCTACCCCATGCTTTTCTATTAAGTTTTCATGTACTGCAGCTGATATGTGCCATAAAATTTCTACTAGGTATTTTAGAAAAGCATTAAACACTGACTTCCTTTATCACTTCTATTTGTTCATATTGATACACATTTAAAAGCAGAATCGCACTGAATGTGTTTTTAAAGTATACTTAATTCTTTTAAGAAAAAGTGGTCACAGTTATCACTGAATATCAACAACATATAAACCACTGACAAACATCCATTTATATGTACTGTAGTTGACATCCACTGACAACTACAGTTAGTGTTTTATTATTATTCTGCATTCCTCAGCCCCTACCATTCTTACTTCCACAAATCGCGCTCCACCAGCACCTTGTTTCTTCATCTCATTGACACGGCCCTTAAAGGGATGGACTTGAGCTGCAGCACTGCTGCCATATTTGATAATGTGGAGAAAGCATTTAAGACTGTCTTCCACTCTCTCCTACTGACTTGCCTGTGCGGTGCTGCCAGTGGTCAGCTGGTTACATTCCTACCTGTATGGTAGGCCACAGGCCAAAGAACCTTGTCTCACCCCTTCTCTACCGAGTTCATGATACAGTAGGGCTCAGTCCTTAGCCCTGTCTTCCTCTCGATTTTGCTTAATGTCCTCCCCAAGGCCTGTACTTCCTCCCACATTCAACTGTATGCAATTGATCCTGTCCTTTTTTGTCTCTGGCCCCTCTCTCGAGTTGACAGCACAGCTTCTGCATGACTTCTCAAATGTCCAAAGCTGGCTCCAAAATAACTAGCTCACTCGTACTTCAGAAAAGACAGTCTCCATGAATTTCAGCACCTAACAGTGCCTCGCTAACATCCATTCCCGCCCTCTTTCTTTTTGACACTTGATGGCTTCAAAATAGACTGTCCCCTCCTTTAAATGCTTAGGTGTGTGGTTTCAGTCACCTTGATTTTTCAGCCCACATTGACACCATCCATTCCAAGCACCTTCTTACATTGAGGGCTCTCTACAGGAACAAAGCCTTATCTCTCCCCTGGCCAGGCATGAGATCTTCTCTAAAACGATGGTCCCAGCATTAAATTTCCATGATGCGGTTCAAAGTGGTGCCCCTAAATCTACCCTTTCTGGACAGGATCCCTTATTCCACCTCTTCTGTTGCTTTGCGCTGGACTGCCCACCCCTTACTCATCACTGCTCCCTGTAAAAACCCCTGTTCTTCCCAATTTTTGAAGGCTGCTTCCTCTCTCACAACATGTCTGTCATTGCTAAGCTCTGGTTTGCATCACTTCCTTGTTCTCTTTTGTCCCCTCCTTTCATGCTCTCACCCAGCTACCTATTCCCTTCACTCTGCAGATGCCTGTTCCTTCTCCATCACACATGCCAAGCCCCCTGCTTTGTGCATAGGCTCCTCTACTTTGTTCCTCTATCCTCCATATCCATCCTGCCTCCTCCCCAGCCTCTTTGAAGACCCTTCTCCGTTCCCACACCATTCATGCCTGTTCCTGTACTTAATTCTCTGGCTTAGACTCAGTGCTCTCTATGTCTTCTCTTGCATATTCACTTCCCCCTCTGCTCATACTCAATAATGCTGCTGCTTACTGGATTGTAGTTGGAAAGCTGTTAATATCTAACCGGTTGGTTCCCATTGCCTGCACCGCTCCTGCTGTCTGTGCAAATCTCGCAGGCACTCATTGGCATATGCTATTTTTCTAGCGGTGGTAAACTATGAATTGAAATTGTAAAATTGCATAGTGTAACTTGTTTATCTACAGTATTAGTATCACTGTGCCTATCCCTGTTTATACTGCTGTAACACTGTTACTATTTCTGTACTATTGCTGCTGTATTTTCTTCCCATGTACCCCACTCCCCCAGGACATCTCTGGAAATGAGCTATGGTGGCTCAGTAGGCCTTTCCAGGTGAAAGCCTTTCAGTAGATAATTCCAAAAAAAGTGCATTAAACATGCAAAAAAATTAAACAGCACTCCACTTGAAAACCTATATCATCGAACATAAAAACTGAGAGGTGAAGCTAGTCTTTTAAGTTTTTCTACAAACTCTTCAGTGACCTTGAAATACAGAAAAATTTGACAGAATATGGAGCATATTATCAAATCATAGGGAAAGGCACTCAGAATAGTTATATAATTAGTGCTTTGGTTCACATGAAGCTGTCTAATAATAAAGCATCATAGGTGGATCTCAATTTCTTCACTAAAAATCTCATTTTGATGTGTGGGACAGCCCCTTCTTTGCAGGGGATGTCATGACTTCTAAACAGTAACACATGAGGGACATTCCACATAACGTGGGGCAGTTTTGAGGGTTATGAGTTACAACATGGGCAGGTGCTAGTCGCGTCTGTGGCTACCAGCTTGCCGCCAATGACAGAGCATCCAATTTTCAGACTTAACATCCGTTTATGATAAAAAGCCACGTGTATAAAATTGTGATTATTCAGACAGATGTAGACATAAATCTACTGTTCAAAATACTGGCTTAATGGACACATTTGGAAATCCTGCTACAGGTATATTACTGTCTTTCACATTTTAGTAGCCCAAACAAGATTCTATCATCTGTCCATTGAGAATGATCGTCCTTTGGTGATATTTAAAAATGTCCTCAGCATGATCAAAATCTGAAACCAACTTGGAAATGGTAGGCAAAGTGAATGTGGGGGAACCACTAGGGTCCAGTGTTTATAACACCATATATTTCAAACTGGCCCTGGGTACCAGTGTACCCCCCCCACCCCATCAGAGGCAGAAGTTCTGGATTTCAAAATAGCATACTTTAAAGTGACACTGTCCAACCCCCTTTGGTTTTAAAGTGTCTCCAGTTTAAAAAAAAACGAATGTTAAGTTTGGTCACATTCTGTAGAGACTGCTTATGCAGCTTGTAGTTTGAATCTGGTTCCTTTTGCTTTTACAAAGTAAAAAACAGACTGCCCACCTTACTGGTGTTACCACAAGAAAATGTGTTTGTTTACATTCCTTGATTAACTCTCACTGCATCTTTCCTGGACTTGGTAACACCCCCAACACATGACGTCATTTTTAGTGCTGCCCCTGCCACCTCCCTCTCCAAACTTGATGTGCTCTACCGTGCTTTCTGCAGTTTCACCTCAAACTCTCCCCGTCTGGCTTACCCCTGCAACCTCTACTCCTTTCTTTTCCTCCAGTCTGTCTCCCAGAAATGCCTTTCCAACTGCGTCACCTTCATATCTAAATTCTGGTTTGGGAGTCTCCCTTCATACCTTGCCACTCTCCTCAAACCTGCCACCACCTCCCTGTATAACCAGCAGTCAATCGGTGCCCATTGCTTTGCCCTCCCGTGTGTCCACACCTCGGCCAGCAAATTGGCCTTCTTCTACAGGCTTCCTTCCCTCTGGAACAGTATTCCCCCCCAAACCCTCCTCACCCCTTCCTTTCCTGCCCTTGAGCACTTACTGAGTCCTACCCCTTCCACATCCTGCACGTGTCCCCCTCTCTAATGCTTCTTCCCCCTCTGCCCCTGGCTTGCTTCTTCCCTACTCCATCTCTGCGACAGCGTGCTCCCCTTGGGATTTGCCCTGCATAGCTGTTATTCTCCTGCTTATCAGCTGTTTTCATGTATGCAATCCTACAATGTGTATGTATGTGTGTGTATATGTATAGGTGTGTGTATATGTGTATATATATATATACAGTATAATGTATATTAATGTAAATACTCCCTGTTCAATACACGTTTCTGATGTTTGTACAAACTTCTTTATATACAGTGTATTACCATATAACTTGTATTTCTCTTTTTGTTTATCCTCTGTTGTTTTGTACCCCTGTCCCTGGGTTGCGCCTGGAAATGAGCTTCTGCTCATGGTGCCTTTCTCGGTTATCAAATTTTAAATAAAATAAAAATAAATAAATGAAACAGAGTATAGACACTCCAGATGCAGTGGGAGGAGAGACTATCGCATCATGAGTAGCTGCATTGTTTATTGGTATTCCTAGTGTTCAGGAAGTAAGCAATAAGAGTAGGATCAAGGATTTGAAACAAAACAAGACTGGATATTATTACACTATTTGCATGCATTTTACTTCTAAAAACAAAAAAAGAAAGCAGATATAGCAACCAACAGCATCAGCGAAGTTTAGAAAGGGTAAGCAATCAGAAAATGCAGGGTTTAAACTAGAAGTAAAAGGATGCAGAAAGGGTTGACAGTGCCCCTTAACCAGATGAGGGAATTAGTCTGGGATAGGCTGGATGGGGCTGATAGAGGCAGAAGTGTGGCGGAAAGGTGGAGAGAAATTAAAGGTTATTCTTGTGGCAACAGTGTCTTGCTTGAGGACAGTCATCAACAGAAACATGTACAAGAGACCGGTCTGGTTCTTCAAGCAGGTCAGTGAGGTGGTGATTGCCAAAGGAAAAGACCTCCATCAGACAAAAGGAGAAGCAGGAAATGAAGAATGGAGTGAGTACCAACAAGGCAGTCAGGGACATAAAAGCAAACACAGAGCTGCGTATTGCAGAGGAGGTCCAGGGCAGGGAAAATACCACTCTTTCAGATATATTACGGAAAGAAGAACGCTGGAGGAGCTATTGTTAGGCTCTCAGAGTGAAGAGGTATTGTTAGGCTGTCAGAGGGCAGGGTAGTAAAGGAGGACATTCAGAAAGCAGTCATTCTACATGACTACTTTTGCTCAGTTTTCACACTGGAGAGCAGCAGGTCTCTGCCAGAAGGCTGCATAAAGGTTTCCAAAAAGGAGGCTCCCAGAAATGTAGCAGAAGGTATTTACAAGTGAAAGGGTCAGAAAAGGGCTTGAAGCACTGAAGATAGATAAGTGCCTGGGGCTAGATGGGATGCATCTGAGGGTGCTCAAGGAACTGACATCAGAACTGGTAATGGAATTGGCTGAACCCCTGGCAGGGCTATTCAGTAGCTCAGTTCAGTCAGGGTAGTTCCAAAAGACTGCAGGGTAGCAGACATAGTTCCTCTCCACAAGGCTTGAAACGAGCAGCAACTGGGTAACTACGGGCCTCTCACCCTTACCTATGTTGTGGGTTAATCGATGGAGAAACTAGTCAAAAAGGACCTTGTGGACTACCTGGAGAGTAATGGGCTCCAAGACAGTAAACAGCATGGGTTTGTGTCTGGAAGATATTATCAAATGAACGTGATAGTATTATTTGACTGGGTGACTAGGGCAGTAGATAAGAAACAAGAAGCAGGTTTACTCTGCTTTAATTTCAGCAAGCATTCAACTCAGTGTTACACACAAGGCTGATGAAGAAGCTAGATGATCTAGGTGTGATAAAGGACATACAGTAGTAAGATGGGTAGGTAATTGGTTAGGGGTGCGATAGCATAGGGTAGTCTTAAACGGTACCGGGTTAAGATAGTGCAGATAAAACCATGCATGAAAGACAGTGGTGCAAGAAACAGTTGGAATTTTACAGCATGTGGTAGAAACCGCTACCTCTGTCACTGTAGGCTGCTAGCAGGGAAGGTGAAGGATGCCGTTGGGACAGTGCCTGGCCAAGCTGCTCCTGTTGTGGAGTGGCTAGAACACCTGCCTATAGCGGCATCGAGGACCTGGGGCTGCAGTTCATTTCTCCCCAGGTCCCACTTTGCTGCAGCATTTTTTGCCCCAAAACAAAAATTCCCGACCTGTTTTTTTTTTTACCCCTGACATCCACGACTCCCCCCAAAGTTGATTATAATTAGTCTGGGTGTGGGGCAGATTTCCCTCAAAAACTAAGTTGCTGCTGCAGTGTTCACTCTGTGTGTGCTAGTCGGCATATTGTATGGATGTTATGTTGCCACATGCTGTTTGCAAACAGCATTGTTGCAGTGCATGGTTTTGCCCGCGACGACATGACCACAAACCGTGTTAAACAGAGTTAAATCTTGAGAACGACATCACAAGTGGGGCCAAAGGGTTCAGTCCTGGGTCCAGTCCTTTTCAATATGTTCATCAGCGACATAGGAGAAGGAATTAAGGAAGAGGTGTGTTTCTTCGCAGATGACACCAAGCTCTGTGGCAGGGTAGATGGTGACGAGAGGGCAAGGGAGCTGTAGAGGGACCTGCAAAAGCTGGAGAGGGTGGTCCAACATTTGACAGTTGAAATTCAACAACAAAAAGTTCAAGGTGATGCACACTGGAAACAGAAACCCCAGGACAGAATATTGGATGAGAAGGTTTAAGCTGGACACTACTACTGATGAAAGGGACCTAGGAGTTATCATATGTGACTCCCTTAAACAATACAACCATTGTAACAAGGACTACAGAAAGGCAACCAGCATTTTGGTGTATTGGGAGGGGGATTTGATAGCAGGAGGAAGGAGGGGCAGAATTACTACCTCTCTTTATGTCTCCGGTATGACCATACTGGGAGTACTATGCCTAGTTCTGGAGGTCTGACTTGGGGAAAGACAGAGCCAGGCTGGCGGCTGTGCAGCATAGAGTAACAGAAATGATCCATGGCCTGCAGGACAGATGCTACAAAGGTCAGCTTAGGACACTGAACATGTACTCACTGGAGGCCAGAAAGGTGAGGGGTGATATGATAGACAAACAGAACGCCCTGCCGGAGGAGGTGGTGAGGGCTGAAATGATTACAGGATTTAAGAATGCATGGGATAGGCATAAGGGGATCCTGGTAGTTCTAGAGAATCTTGAAAAAACAAAGTTAGGTGCGCAAATGGGCAGATGGGGTGGGCTGAAGGCCCTTATCTGCCGTCAGTATCTCTATATCGATGTATAGAGACCTTAAGATTCCTAAAAGGAATGAACAAGGTGAACTGTGAGGAACTGTTCAACAGGAATTTGGAATTTAGAACACAGGGACATGAGAAGAAGCTGCAGAGAGGGAAATTCAGGAGGGATGTGAGGAAGTTCTTTTTTACGGAGGAAGTGAAACAGCCTGCTTGCTGAGGTGGTGGGAGGCAAGACCATTAATGACTTCAGACACTGTTAGGACAGAGTTAAGGGCTTAATAGTCAAGTTGGTGGGGGGGGATAGCAGCAAGGCAGGGAACATGGGGGTGGATAACATTGGCATAAATTTCATATAGACACTAAGTCTCTGTGGTTGGATTGGGTATTGCAGGCAGACTAGATGAACCAGTGGTCTTTTTCTGCCAACATCTTCTATGATTCTGTGTGTTATGGGGTATTCAGAATAACAGTTGTCTTTCTGCTTTCAGTGCAGGTTTAATAAAAGAGTGTTGTACTGAGTGAAATCATTAAAATGAAAGATGCATGACACCTGTCATGCACTTTTTATCCAAAGATGTCAGAAATAGAAAAACAAAATGAATAACTACCCAAATAAATATTACACATACTTACAGAGAGTGTAAAAATAAAAACATAAGTAGCACTGATGAGTCAGATGCTTAGTAGCTGCCTACGGCAGATTAAAATTTATAAAGGAAAGGATTTAGATTTTATCTAGCATCTTTAATGTACGCTTTATCCACAGCACTTTATATGCAGTGAAAATATGCAACAGCCAATCGGTGCACACAGAGGGGTTAATAGAGGTTGAAAAAGGTTAAGGAAAGATCAGAGAGATCGTCGCAGAGCAAGGGTAAAAGGGAGATGCATATAAATAATGTGAACAAAGCATTTTATGAGAAAAAGTACAGTTTTAGACTACATAAAATAGGATACAGTAAAAACTAACAGCTGATTGAGGAGAAAAAAGATGCAACAATACCAGTGTGATGGGATTATGCCATGTCCTATTGCAGTGTTCATATTTCATGTTGTTTAATTATTTAATTAACCAGAAAGGCTCCTGTGGCCCAGTTAAGTTGCAAGGGGTCATAGTGAAGAAAGAAAATATGACACACTGGAAGAATATAAAACCCTATGTTTTAGGTCAGGAAACCCCTTTTAGTCGCTCTGAAACATTTCTTGAATTTTTTTAACAGGTTTTTGGTTGCCAAGGCTGGGCTGAATAATAAGATCATTAGTGGGGAGGCACCAAAAAGGGGCAGGAAAATCCTAGCCCCCCCCCAAAAAAAAATCAGGGCAGTTAGTGAGGTAAACACCAAGATAGAGACGTTGATAGGGAGAAGGGCAGGGTAAATGGAGAAGAAGGTAGTAAGGATAGGGATGGGGCAAAAAGGGGTAAGGCCATCAAAAAATGGAGGGTAATGAGTACCAATGCCTGTAGTCTAGGTAACAAGCTCCCTGAACTGGTGGCCTTGATGGAAATGGGATGCCTGGATATCGTGGCAGTCACAGAAACACGGTACACAGAGAACCATGACTGGGATGTCAGCATACCAGGGTACACAATCTACAGAAGGGACAGGGAGGGTAGAGGAGGATGAGGAGTAGCTCTCTATGTAAGGGAAGGGATCAAAGCAATGGAACAAAAGGGTAAACAGGCAGGAGAGGAGGCACTGTGGGTCGCCCTGGAGACTGGAAATGGCACCACAGTCCACACAGGGTTGTATACAGACCCCCGTCTCAGGGAGGAAATGGACAAGGAAATGATAGAAGGCATCCTTAGGATGGCAGAGAAAGGGGAGATATTGCTGATGGGGGACCTGAATATGCCAGATGTTAACTGGAGCACCTTTGCTGCAGCCACATCCAAGAGCAGGGCCATTCTCAATGCCCTACAGGAGGCATGCCTCAGACAGCTGGTGTTAGAACTCACTCGAGAGGAAGCAATCTTAGACCTGGTACTCTCAAATGGGGATGGAGAGAGGATCTCAGATCTAGAAATGGGCAGCCATCTGGGGACAAGTGACCACCAAACAGTGTGGTTCATGATAAACTCAGCTGCAGAGTCAAGCCATACAAAAGTGAGGGTGCTGGACTTCAGGAGGGCTGACTTTGTCAAAATGTGAGAGTGCCTCAGAAAAACACTAGCAAACAGGCAAGAAGGAGGGGTGGAGCAACAATGGGGAAACATCAAAACTGCCATCACAGAGACAACAAGCCTTTGTGTGAAGCAAATAAAACAAAATGAAAGAAGAAAACCACTGTGGTTCTCAAAAGAGGTGGTGGGGAAAGTTAGGGAAAAAAAGATAGCATTTAGGAAGTTTAAGGAAACACAGAAGCAGCAGGACAGAGAACTGTACCAGTTAAAGCAGAAGGAAGTGGGGAAGACAGAATAGCAAAAGTCCAAACTGAGGAAAAGATAGCCAACTCAGTTAAGAAGGGGGATAAAACCTTTTGTAGGTACATTAATGAGCGAAGAAAGACAAAGGGAGGAATAGTGAGGCTGAATAAAGGGGACGGTGGGTGGGCAAAGGGGGACAGTGAAAAAAACTGAATACTGAACAAATACTTCTGCTCAGTATTCACAAAAGAAGAGGAAGGGAGGTACCTAATCCAATCAGTAGATGCACTCTGGATAGGGGAGTCGATCCCAGTCCTTTCACAGAAGAAAGGGTTCTGAAAAAACTCCTAAAACTGAAGGTGGACAAAGCAATGGGACCTGACTGGATTCACCCCAGAATTCTAAAAGAACTAAGGGGAGAACTAGTGACACCACTGAATACACTTTTTAACAATTCATGGGAGGATGGTATGGTACCTCAGAACTGGATGAGGGTGGATGTGATTTCCCTTGACAAAAGTGGGAGCAAGACAGAGGCATGAAACTACAGACCTGTCAGTTTCATCTCAGTGGTAGAGAAAATGATGGAATCACTTCTGAAGGAAAGAATTGTTGAGTACCTAGAGGCCAGTGGGGTACATAGAAACATAGAATTTGACGGCAGATAAGGACCACTTGGCCCACCTAGTCTGCCCATTTTCCTACCTAACAGATAAGCTGCAGATCCTAGTTAACCAACAGCTTACTTCCTCCTACCCCCCACTAGGACTGCCTTATGCCTGTCCCATGCATTCTTGAAGTCCCCCACTGTTCTTGACTCCACGACCTCCTCAGGTAGGCTGTTCCATGCATCCACAACCCTCTCAGTGAAAAAATACTTCCTCACATTACCTCTGAGCCGTCCCCTCTATCTTCAAATTGTGCCCCTTGTTCTTGCACATCTCTCTTTTCTGGAAAGATGCTACCCTCTTGGACTTTGTTAATTCCTTGAGGTACTTGAAAGTTTCTATCATGTCCCTCTCTCTTCTTTTCGTCAAGGGTATACATATTAAGCTCCTTTACTCTTTCTTCTAGATGTCTTCTGGTGCAGACCCTGCACCATTTTGGTTGCCCTCCTCTGACAGCCTCCACTCTGTCTATGTCTTCATGGAGATTGGGTATCCAGAACTGCACAAAGTACTCCAGATGGGGTCTCACCAACTGTCTGTACAGAGGGATAACAACTTCCTGTTTTCTACTATTGATGCCTCTTCCTATGCATCCCAGTATCCCCCCAGCCTTCCTTACTGCCTTCTCACATTGCTTGCCCACCTTTAGGTCCTCTGATATAATTACCCCCAGGTCCCTTTCTATTTTTACTGTTGTCAGTATCTCACCCCCCATTGTGTACACTTCCCTTGGGTTTTTGTTTCCCATGTGCATTACCTTGCACTTCTTTGCATTGAATCTGAGCTGCTGTACATTTGGCCATTAGGACCCAAGTCAGCATGAATTCACAACGGGAAGGTCATGTCAGACGAATCCAATCGATTTCTTTGACTGGGTGACCATAGTAGTAGACTAGGGAGGTGCTGTGGACACGGCCTACCTAGACTTTAGCAAGGCATTTGATACAGTCCCACACAAAAGATTAATAAACAAATTAGCCAGCCTGGGAGTGGATCCCAAGGGGTCAGCCTGGGTAAAACATTGGCTAAACACAGAAGGTAATAGCAAACGGAGTCCACTCTGAAGAAAGGGGGTTACTAGTAGGGTACCGCAGTGTTCAGTACTGGGCCCGGTCCTTTTTAATGTCTTTATAAGTGACATTTCAGAGGGACTGAAAGGAAAAGTATGCATCTTTGCAGACGACACAAAGATCTGCAACAGGGTTGATACACAAGGGGGGGTGGAAGGGATGAGAAAGGATTTGGCAAGGTTGGAGGAATGGTCAGAAGTATGGCAGCTTGGAATCAATGTAAATAAGTGCAAAGTAATGCACCTGGGAAACAAAAACCCAGGGAAAGAGTACACAATGTTGGGGGGTAGTAACAACAACAAAAATGGAAAGGGACCTGGGGGTAATCATATCAGATGACCTAAAGGTTAGCAAGCAAGGTGAGAAAGCAGTAGGGATGGCTGGGGGGATACTGGGATGTACAGAGAGAGGCATCACCAGTAGAAAACAGGAAGTTGTTATCCCTCTATACAGACAGTTGGTGAGACCCCATCTGGAGTACTGCGTCTAGTTCTGGAGACCCCATCTCCACAAGGACATAGACAGGATGGAGGCAGTCCTGAAGAGGGCAACCAAAATGGTGCAGTGTCTGCAGCAGAAGCCATATGAGGAGAGTCTAAAGGAGCTTAATATGTATACCCTTGAGGAAAGGGGGGGGCATGATAGAAACTTTTAAGTACCTCAAGGGAATCAACAAAGTCCAAAAGGGTAGCATCTTTCAGAAAAAGAGATGTGCAAGAACCAGGGGACACAATTTGAAGATAGAGGGGGGACAGCTCAGGGGCAATATGAGGAAGTATTTTTTCACAGAGGTGGTGGACTCATGGAATGGCCTTCCTGAGGAGGTTGTGGGGTCAAAAACAGTGGGGTAATTCAAGAATGCATGGGACAGATATAAAGCTATTCTTGTGGGGGGGGGAGGAAGAAATAGGCTGTTGGTTGACTAGGATCTGCAGCTTATCCAGTAGGTAGGGAAATGGGCAGACTAGGTGGGCCAAGCAGTCCTTATCTGCTGTCACAATCTATGTTTCTAAGAATTAACAGTTGGCAAATTAAGCAAAGCCTGGGAGTTCTTGGACCCATTTGCTTAATAAAGATTCTGAGCTCAGAGAGCCCCAGCCTGGTGATGGGATGTTTGAGACTCAGGGATGCAGAAAAACGTCCCTTTTGTCTTTGGAGTTCTACACCTGGACCAGGCAATTACAGCTTAATGGGCAGCCACTTGGGTCTAAATGGTCTGCTGGGACAGAGGGTAAACAAAGAACCTTGGACTAGTAAAACCAGCAAGGGGTGACATATACTGACTCCAGTTACACCGGGGAGAACGCCTGTCTATTTCTAAAACCCCCCCATTTTCAGTTAGACTTTTACAACTTGAACATGGGTGCTGGTTGGTCCTTTCTCGGCATGTGATGAGGCCAACCTACCACACTAAGGAATACTCGAGGCAGGACTTTTGGATTATCTTAAAAGAAGCCTGCAGAGCACTGTTAGAAGCTTTTCTCTTTCAAAGTCTCTCCTGGCAACAACAACAAGACTTTGGAACCCTGTCTGTATTTCCACTAGACAGATGGGAGAATCCGCAACCTGCTAAGAACACTTTTCATTTCCAGCTTTTTCAAGGTAGAACTATATTCACCAGAATTTAAATAGTGTATCTTTGTTTTGTATAGTTTCAACTTTCTTTTCATATCCTGTAACCAATATTATGAAAAGTATAATTTTTTATTTGTATGTTCTTTACAGTTCTTATAGACAAATTAGTAAAGCTTTTGGCTTACTTTAAACTAATTCGGCCAGTGTGTGTGTGTGTGTGTGTGTGTGTGTGTTGATTTTGGGAAAGTTTGTTTAAACTAATCTACGCCAGTTTAACGCTTAAGGGCCAGATGCTACCGAGATAGAATCCAAGAAGGGACTCTGTGAACGAAAGGAGAGGAGGAATACAATAGGTCTCTCAAAAGGGGTATGTGGTGTTTGACCTGGTCTCTGCATTTTCTGGGAAAAGACACATATAGGGTGTATAGCCAGGGCATCCCCGAAGGCCTGTACATGCCTGTGGCTTTTCTGGTTTGCTGTGCAGTGGCCAAGAGGGTTCTCTCCCAGAAACATAGACTCAAGACTGTATTTGCACCCCTCAAACAGAGAGAGGAAGCCTGGCACCTCCTTGGCAGATGTTCAGGTTGTGAAACAGTGAGCGTTTTGTGAAACAGAGAGCGTTCTGGAAGGACAGGAGGGGTAGTATTCCTGACTCAGATCACAAGGGTATTCGTTGTAGCCCACAGAATCCTGCCCCATCGTATTGGGCTGTGTGACAACCAACATAGAAACACAGTGCATCAGTCACTAATATTGCTGTCCAGGGCAGGTGGAACATGCATATAATGTATGGGAGTTAAGGATGGAATTCAATGAATTCCTATCATTGTGATGTCAAGAGGTTGTTATACCCTCTTGAGTATGTCATAATGAAAGTATAATAACGTCAATGGCTTTGGGCATGCGTGTCTCTGGAACTACTGGCTTAAGATGAACGGCCGTGGCGGTGAGAGTTGGCCTTGAAGGAGAGTGACACTAAACAAAAAAAGTAACATATGGACAAATTTCATTTAACTGGTGCCCATGCACAATAAAAGACAGTGGATGGGCACCAGTTAACAACAATGTGGAGTTCCCATCTTGAGGTCATCATGCCAGCTGTAAACCTCTCAAGCTTCGCTCACGAGGTTTGCTAGGTTGTCATGACAACCACTTTATGGGAACACAGCGTTATTAACTGGTGCCCATCCATTATCCTCTATGAAACCATCAAGGAAAGAACAGCAGAGAAGGGGAGCACCAGGAGAGGAGACTCTCAGGGGAGCAAGGAAGCATAGGGGAGCAACTATCCTCACTTACATGTGAGCTTGAGAAGCTGATGCAGTTTGGAGGTCAGGACTTAGTAGCACTCACAGGAGACTTAATGGGGGAAGAAAATGAGTGGGACACCAGACTAGAGAGATGCATGCTACTCTGAAGGTTTGACAGGAAAGTGGGGTTGGCGGGTGTCTCTGTGGAGGACATCGGGATAAACCATGTCAAAGAGTTCATCTGGGCCATTTGAGGAAACTGGGACAAAAAAGTCACCCTGGGGTTGTACTAGTAGCTCTCAAATAACTCAGTAGAGCATGTCACTCAGCTTGTCGGGGGAAATTATGAGAAAGGCCAGATTGGATGCAGTGGGGATCCTGGGGAAGTTCAATATCCAGGGCATAAAGTGGCATATTGAGAGGGCTAACAGTAGGACTGAGACGGTGTTTATTTTGTTACTGGTAAAGAAGGGCTAGCCAGTAGTGCCGGTTTTCACCTGGGGGTGGGGGGGAGTTACATTTGAAATTGGTATTGGTGGTATTTTAGTGAATGGGGGGAAATTTGGCCAAGATATGGGGGAAATTCCTCGTCTCTTCTGGAGAAGTGCTATGGGATCGTTAATGTCCATCTTAACAACTACCAGAAAAGGCCAGTGGGATCTCAGTTTAAACTCTCGCCTGAAGGACAGTGCATTAATATACGTCAATATATAATGAAATACATCAGTACACTTTTTGCGATAAAATTATGCTTACAAGTGTATTAATATATACTGATGTATATTGCCTCATGCAAACTGTTTTGATAGGATTTATGCCCACAAAACTGATCGTGTATCTGTACCACCTCTAACTTTTCATGATTGATGTAAAAAAATGGAAAAAACTGACAATTTTCTAAATTACTGGGTTAAACTAGTCAGAAGATACTTTTGTTACTCTGTCAAGGAGAGCCACATTTTTCTAGTTTTTAGTATTACATGTTTGCACAGCACATTTGTTCTTTTTCATCCTTCTTATGAAGTGGGAGGGGGGGCGCAATGGGCAGACTTGATGGCAGAGCCAGACTTGTTTCTAGGAGCCACCAGCAGAGTTTGTCATTTGGGGCCGCGTTGAGTATACTGTTGTGAGTATTCTTTTGGTATTATGATGCATAGATGGAAGGTTCTGTCCAGCCCAGTGATGTCCCTTTTATGATCTTTCAACAGTACACAAGAAAAGAAATGAATAAATGAAAGAAAATATGAAAATTCAAAGGCTGGTGACCTGCACAGTTTCTCTCTGGGGACCACTATGAGTAAGGGGCCTCCAGCAACCACTGGGACTGAGAGTGCCAAGGTCCGGCTGTTCTTGATGGACTTAGAGTCCCTTCCAACCTTAAATTACTATGTTACTATGTAATAAAGTACAGTAAGGGCTGTTAATAAAATTGAAGGGTGTCTGAGAGAGGTAGCTGGGTAGAGAATTCTGGAGTTTGGTAGCAAAGGTAAAGAAAATTACTAATTTGCATGTAAATGGCAGAAAGGGCCACAGATCATGCAGGTTAACAGTAAATAGTTTGTTTCCTTACTTTCCCTCTCAGCTGCAGACTACTGGGACTGTGTATATTAAACTGCCACATGTACTTCATTAGCTACACTGGTACCCTTATACATTGACGTTAACAGACGGTAAAAGGTCTTGGCCCATCCAGTCTTGTTGTTCATTCTCACTAAAGCATAGTATGATTCATTTAATAACAGGTCTTCCTTTTCAGATACAGCATTGTCATCTTTATCAGTCTCTAGGACGTCTGTGTTATCCATTTCATCTAGGCGATTACATCAGTGATATTGCTTGCCTCTTTTGTCTCTGTTAAAGAACAAACATCAGCCTTCTTCCACGAGAAACTTTACTGTAACTGTACTTGAAATTTAACCCACTCATTGGTGCATTTTACACCTGTTCTTGTATGTTCTATTACGTATCTTAGACCTGCACTTGTATATTCTATTATGTATCTTACACCTGTACTTGTATATTCTATTATGTATCTTACACTTGCTCTTGTATGTTTTATTATGTATTTTACACCTGTACTTGTATGTTCTGTTACGCATCTTACACCTGCACTTGTATGTTCAATTATGTATCTTATACCTGCACTTGTATGTTCTATATTTACCTTACACCTGTACTTGTGTGATTTATTATGTATACTCCACGTTGTTATTATTTTGTTATTGTGTAAACTACCTGTGACTTGGACACCTTTGGAAAAAGACTATTGAGTTCAAAGTCTTCAGAATACAATAAAATACAAATACATTTATGTCTATGAAGTGTTGTGCAAACAAGCACCCTCCTATATTAGACACTTTGTATCTTATGCTGTCACTTCTCATAACACCTATTTAAAGAGCACCTTTCCACTGATTTTTTAATTCCCTTCAAACACATCAAGAGGCCCCCTTACCTGAATGTGAGTTCCTGCATAGTAGCTGTAAAATATTTTCATTAGCCCCCAAAGGAAAGAAAGGGATCGTATTTTGCCCCCAGTGGGGCTAGCCGCTCAATCCCTTCCACTTCCTGTTTGTTGATGCCGCCCCTGTGCTTCCTTGTTCTGTGATGTAATTATAGGACTAGCATGGGGACGTGCTCTATTGAAGCATATGCACCATGGTTTTAAAAGTTATTTTTACAAAGTTAACCCGACATGTAGTACAAATTGGAGCCTGTAACTATATCAAACTTTTTAGTCTGTGGGCTCTCTTCTGGGTGCCCCAGCTAGTCCTGCCACTCCTGTCCCCTCTGACCCAAGCCTTGGCCTGGGCATTTTCTTTGAGAGGAGTGATGATGAAGAGGAGGATGAGCCTTTAGAACTTGATGAAGTATTTGGCTCCCATTTTCCCTTTGTCCAGCACATGGTGGGCATTCTTGCCCTTTCTATACAAGAATCCACTAAGTAAGATGAGTTGGAAGATTTTTAGATATGATGAGTCTCCCCTCTCCTAAAAAGTTACTTCTTCCAGTTCATAAGTTCCTTCATAGGGCTACTTTGAAGTTACTTCAGAATCCCACTTCCATACCAGGGGTAGATAAGAAATTAGAGAAAACGTACCAGCTAGATAAATCTAATGCTGAGTACCTTTACATACATGAAGGAGCAGTGCAAACTGCAGTTTGTGACAAAGCAAAGGTGCCTCTTTCTTCCCAGCCTCCGGAAAATGAATACAGAAACTGGATGATATGAGTAAGAAATCTTACACCACAGCCTCACTGCTGCTTCACCTCTGTACTTATATGGTGTACACAGCTCAGTACCAAAAGGCTCTCTGAAGCTCTGTCCTGGCTATCGGTCAGCAACTCCCAGATAGAGTCAGCTTAATCTGGTTCAAGGTCAGTTGGCATACATCTGTATCCCCCTCCCCCGGGTCGTGTCTGAACATAGGCAGGATTTGTCTAGTGCACTTACCCGGTCAACAAAAACGAAATAAATAAATAAATAAATAAGAGTGGCTCAGGAACTGGCAGAAACTGTTAAAATGGCCTTAGAAGCCACAAAATCAGTTCCATATGGCTGTTGATGCCAGTGACACTGCCTCCAGGGCTGTGGCTCAGGCCATTTCTCTCAGGAGGTTTGCCTGGCTGAGAACTACTAATCTTTCCCAGGACACCCAAACTAAAGCTGTGGATTTCCATTGTGAGAGCAGTTACGTTTTTTGGGACAAAACAGAGACTTACATGAAAAAGGTGGGGGAATACAAAACCACCTAACAGAGCAGTGCAGCTAATGAGAAACCTTCTACCTCCTACAAGCCCCAAAGAGGAGGCAGAGGTAGAAATTACTATACCAGGGCCTTCTACCCTATACCAGTACCCGTGCCCTTGGATTACTCTCAGATGAGAGGATTTTTTAGGGGAAAAGGTAGAAGGGCTCAGGAGCATACTGATCCTACACCTTTAACAAAAATTCAACAGAACAAAACTCCTGACTGGAAGGCCCGGGTCGCCTCCCCTCTGCCAATAGGAGGAAGGCTAACCCACTACCTCCACCAATGGCACCACATCACAACAGTCAAGTGGATGCTGGAGGTGGTGGGTCAAGGACTTACCCTGCAGTTCAAAAAATCTCCTACTTAGCAGGGCCACAGTAGTGTAAAACCTCTAACCCCCACAGAGAAAATTTTACTAGTTAGAGGTAAAATCTCTCCTGGCAGCAAATGCAGTGAGTCTCTCTTTCCCAACAGAGAAAAGACCTCTATTCCAGATACTTTGTAACCAAAAAGAAGAACGAGCACTGGTGACCAATTCTAGGTCTCAGTTACCTAAACAAGCACCTGTTCAATCCCAAATTCAAGATGGTCACCCTGTCAGTGGTGATTCCCTCTTTACAACAGGGGGACTGGCTAGCCTCCCTAGACCTAAGAGATGCCTATTTTCACATTCCAGTCAGGCCCTCTCACAGAAAATATCTCAGATTCAAGCTGCCATCTGGCCACTACCAGTTTGCAGCTCTGCTCTTTGGCTTTTCTTCAGCTCCCAGGGTTTTCACAAAGTGCCTGGTAGTAGTGGTAGCTAATCTCAGAAGACAGGAAGTCTCTGTCTTCCCTTACCTGGGTGTCTGGCTGATTGTGAACAGGTCTCCCCAAAGGGTCACAGCCTCTGTCAGCCTCACACAGCATGCTCTGGAGTCCCTGAGTTTCCTGATCAGCACAGAGAAGTCCCAAATTGAGCCAGTTCAACTCCTGCAGTTAATCAAAGCAGAGCTGGACACAGCAAGGGAAAAGATCTGTGCCCTCTGAACAGAGTGGAAAACCTCCAGGCCCTGGCACACTCATTTGGCCTGGGTTAACCAAGACCAGCCATGAACTTCCTCAGACTTCTAGGTCACATGGCATCTACTACAGCTGTAGTGTCAGGGGCCAGGTTCCAGATGAGGGATATTCAGTATCATCTCAGAGCCCATTAGTCTCAAAAGAGGGACTCCCTATCAAAACTGGTTCCAGTCAGAAGGACACTCTTACAAGCCATGGACTGGTGGAAGGACAGAGACAACCTCATGGAAGGAATTTCTTTCCAGCAGAAGGAACGTTCCGGAGTGCTCACTACAGATGCTTCCCTCTTAGGGTGGGGTACACACCTGGTAGACCAATCCATAAGCGGGGTGTGGTCTTTCAGATAGTCTGGGTGTCACATAAATCTCCTCGAACTCAGGGCTGTGTACCTGGCTATCAAAGCCTACTACATCAACAAGTGGGGAAGGGGGGGGCGCACACGATCTAAAAAGCTTTGCACAGAGGCCATGAAGATCTGGTCTCTGGCCTACTCCTTGGACATGCAGCTCACAGTTATTCACCTGCCAGGCAAGAACAATGTGCTGGCAGTCTCCCTGAGCTGCATCAGTCAGGGCCACCACGAGTGGACCCTAAACAAACAGGTGCTGGTGACAGTCTTCAGGAGGGTGGGGGCACGCCAGAGATAGATGTATTTGCTTCCAAACATAACTACCAGATTTCTCTGTACTGTTGCAGGTCTCTGGCTCTGGGTTCAGTACCAGTGGATGCCCTGTTTCTGGACTGGACAGGGAGGTTCCTGTATGTTTGCCCTCCATTTCCCCTGATTCTCAGGATACCGTTAAAACTCAGAATCCAGCCAGCAACCGTGATTCTGGTTGCTCCAGACTGGCAAGGCAGCCTTAGTACCCCCTGCTTCTCACCCTCTCAAACAGCCCATTCACCTGCTCCATACTCAGTCTCCTGACCCTACCTCAGACGGGATAGCATACCCCAGCATAGAGTCTCTTCACCTCAAAGCTTGGTAGTTGACAAGCTAGAGTTCCCAGACTCGCAGTATTCAGAGCAACAAGTCCTGAGAATCCTTCATCTGGCCAAAAAAACCAAGTACCAAAAAGACTTATGCTTCCAAATGGAATAGATTTCCTTTCTGGTGTAAAGACAGGCAGATTAACCCTCTGCAGGCTAGCCTGTCTGCCATACTAGACTGTTTGGTAGATTATTAAGTACACTTGCAAGCATCAGGCCTTAGAGCCTCATCTCTGAAGGTTCATTTGGCAGCCATTTCGGTCTACAAGTCTATTGAAAAAGAGAAATCTATAATTTTGTATTCCATTTTTAAGAAATTCTTTAAAGGCCTGCTGCACCTTCAACCCCCACTTAGGGAACATGTTCCCCCTTGGGATTTGAACCTCGGTATAGCTAAATTGATGGTGTCTCCATTTGAGCCAATGGCTACTGCAGACTGAAAACATGTCACTTGGAAAACGGTCTTCCTAGTGGTAATCACTTCAGCCAGAAGGATTTCAGATCTACAAGCTCTTTGTACTGAACCTAACTACATTATTTCCCACAGGGATAAAGTAGTTCTGAAACCAACAGGAAATGTTTTCCCAAGGAAGTGTCTGAATTTTGCCTGAATCAGTCTGTAATGCTCCCTGTCTTTTTCACAGACAAATCCACTCCTGGTGAGCGCAGGCTTCACAGCCTGGATGTCAAAAGAGCACTGACCCACTACCTGGAATGCACTAAGCAGCACAGGTCCTCACGCACCCAACTTTTACTCACCTATGGTGAGGTGGGTAAAGGCAGGCCAGCCTCTAAGAAGACTATCTCATGTGGGATAGTCTCCTGCATCAACTTCTGTTACTGTAAGGCTGTCAGATAGTCACCTCAGGGCCCATTCCACCAAGGGCACTGCAGCCTCAGTGGCAGCAGCAAGAGACATACAGTACCCTTGCTCGACATCTGCAAAGCAGCTACCTGGAAGACTTGTACACATCTTCACAAAACGCTACTGCTTGGATGTACAGTCCAGATCATATGCCAGATTTTGTACTGCAGTCCTGCAGAATCTGTTTCCAAAGTAGGATCTGTGCCCTCCTCCCAACTACACTGCTTTGTAGTCTGCACTAGTCAAGCATACTGAGGAATCCCTGGAGTAAAAAGAAACAATTGCTTACCATAGTAATATTGTTTCTCCCAGAGGATCCCTCAGTACGCCTGACCTCCCACCCAGCCTCCCCTCACATAACCTGGCTGAGAATAGTTCTGCAGTCCTTGCCTTAGACCAAATTTCTTACTGTAGAGCAATAAAATGTGTAATGTCTCCACAGTGAAGCATGATGTACAGTATATAGTTCGCCCAGAGATGAGTTCGATTTTTCTTTGTTTTTTCCCAGGTTTTCTATAGTACTAGCAGAGGTTTAGGGTTTGGGGCCTTCTGCCTCTCAGGATTGAAACATAGAATTTCTCGGCAGATAAGGACCGTTTGGCCCACCTAGTCTGCCCATTTTCCTACCTAACAGATACGCTGCAGATCCTAGTTAACCAACAGCTTACTTCCTCCTACCCCCCACTAGGACTGCCTTATGTCTGTCCCATGCATTCTTAAATTCCCCCACTGTTCTTGACTCCACGACCTCCTCAGGGAGGCTGTTCCATGCATCCATACCCCTCTGTGAAAAAATACTTCTCCATTACCTCTGAGCCATCCCCTCTATCTTCAAATTGTGCCCCCTTGTTCTTGCACATTTCTTTTTCTGAAAAGATGCTACCCTCTTGGACTTTGTTGATTCCTTGAGGTACTTAAGTTTCTATCATGTCTCTCTCTGTACTTCGTCAAGGGTAAGGGTATATATTAATCTCCTTTAGTCTTTCTTCAGTGTCTTCTGGTGCAGACCCTGCACCATTTTAGTTGCTCCTCCTCTGGACAGTCTCCACTCTGTCTATGTCTTTGTGGAGATGGGGTCTCCAGAACTGCACACAGTACTCTGGATGGGGTCTCACCAACTGTCTGTACAGAGGATAACAACTTCCTGTTTTCTACTATTGATGCCTCTTCCTATGAATCCCAGTATCCCCCCAGCCTTCCTTACTGCCTTCTCACATTGCTTGCCCACCTTTAGGTCATCTGCTATAATTACCCCCAGGTCCCTTTCCATTTTTACTGTTGTCAGTATCTCACTCCCCCCCTTGTATACTCTTGCCCTGGGTTTTTGTTTCCCATCTGCATTACCTTGCACTTCTTTGAATTGAATTTGAGCTGCCATACATTTGTCCTCTAACCTTGCCAAGTCTCTTCTCATCCTTTCCACTCCATCTTGTGTATCAACCCTGTTGCAGATTTTTGTGTCATCTGCAAAGAGACATACTTTTCCTTCCAGTTCCTCTGCAATGTCACTTATAAAGACATTAAAAGGACCGTCCCAGTACTGAACCTGCGGCATCCGCTAGTAACACTCCTTTCTTCACTGTGTACTCCATTTACAACTACTGTTTGCGTCCTGTTGTCTAGCCAATTTTTTATCCAGGCTACCACCTTGGGACCCATTCCAAGGCTGGCTAACTTGTGTATTAATCTTTTGTGTGGGACTGTATCAAATCAAATCAAAATCAAATGATTCAAAATGAATCTGACTAAAAGTACAGCAGCACCTACAGGCAGCACTCTCTTACTACAACTTGATTAGCTAATTCCCTGCCATCATTCGCATAACTACACCTCCTGGGCAGCTGAATCCAGCTGGCATAACTGCACTAGTCAAGCAAACTTGAGGGATCCCCCCCGGAAGAAACAATATTACTATGGTAAGTAATTTTTTCTTATGACTGCTCTGTCCCAGAAAAGGTGTGCCCATTAACCTTAGATGTACTGTATACTATTATAAACATTCTGTCTCTGGAATTCTATGCTGCTGTCCCTCCTGCTGACGTTTTCCTTGCTTGCTTGTTTAAAACCCTGGGTGTTGCTAATCACATATCTAGTCTGAGAACCCCAAAAAAAGGCAAACATCTTCTCAACCCAGGACTCAGATCTGTTTAAACTAACAGGGAAGGAAAAAAGGGCTACATTGTTTACGTAAGTTACACGCACAAGTAACAACCCTTTTGACTCACCTTTGGTTGTTCCAGGGCCCTCGAGGTCCTCACAGTATTCGCCTCCGAGGGGGCCGGCCTAGGTTAGGATAAGGGGGCTGTAGAATGGCACGGTGCCTCCACCTGAGGAAGTAGCAAGGACTACCTGTGGACAAGTAGCAGGTTACCACCCCCCAGGAAAATATATCAACAGCCCTCCACATACACTGACTATACCCCCTTTCTTAGAGTAACACTCTTGAGCAGCAATTAACATGAACAACAACAGATTTTCTTAAAAGGGAAGGGAGAAAAGGGAAACAAAGCAACAACCACAATAACACTGGCTAACAATTCTGCCCCAAACAATCCCCATCTCCCACTAGCGGGTGCACCGTCTTTCCCTTGGCAGCTGCCCAGAAAGTCTGTGCAGTCTCCTTGGTAGGTACCTTACTGCGGCTCAGAAGTCGACGTGGAGTCTTTCATCGGGGCCCAAACCATAAAAGCACAACTCTTAATTTTAACTTTCAAGCCTGGGCCCAGCTTTAATCTTGATGCAGTCCTGCCCAGGGCTTAACCCTCTTATTTCTCTGACTAGCTAGCTAAATTAAGACTTCCCCAAAGTTGTAGCCTGGGATATTTACAGTTCAGAAGTTCGGGGTGGGTGGTAGGGGGTGGAGAAACTTGGTTCAGAGTACCGTGCTGATATCAGGAGCTGTTAGTGCACAAAGCAGCAGTTGGATGAAAACATTTTGAAAGCTTGTCTTCACCTGTCAAGCCTTCCCAATCTTCGCCCCCTGAGCCTTTGTATGCAGTGTTCACCTGGCAGGCCTCTCGACATGTTCCTCTCTAGTAGTTTCCTCTTCGGTCTGGGTACAGAGCAGGCTGGTGGTTACCCAGACTAATGCTTGGCACACCTTTTACTCCTCAGCAGATACTGGAGGATTAAGCTGCTACCTTTACAGATTCTGATTTTCACTGCCAAACTCTGCTGACTCCTTCTGCACTGCAGGGCAGTCAGGTTTCTCTCTCTCTGGCAGCAGATCTCAACAGACTCTCACACTAACTGCGGGGTCTAACTTTATTACACACAGCTGCAGGTTCAAATCTCAGCAGCAGCTTTCCATTCTCAGCAACAAATTCACTCAGCTGCAGGTTCAAATCTCACCCTGAGAACCTGTCACACAATTCAGTCCCTTTTCCCAGGGGCTATCTGTCTCCCCAGGTGCTCTGCCGCTTGTCCAGTACTGGGCTAGGCAAGGCCTTTGGGCAAACAGCCAGGCCTTCAGGGCTAGCAAGCCCACAGCAGTCTCCCTATTCTCATCACTTTCTGGCTGCTCCCTCCAGAATCCCCTTTGGTGGGCAAAACAGTCCCTATTATCAGTTTTCCAGCAGCCCCTTCTGACTGGCTGCAACAGTTGTCCTGCTGAACAAATGTAATATTCATTTAACACACTTGACTATTGGTCCTTCATTTGGGCACCAAGAAATGTTTCTCCTTTTTCTCCCAAAAGTGCTCTGCACAAGCCTGGCTCCCTGATTGTCTGTAGTCCTCACAGGCTCCTAACCTGCCCTCTGACCTTATTCCCAACAGCCCCCTTGCTTTTGTAGTGCCATGGGGACTGCCATGTTTGTTTAAATTCTTCTTCCCAAACCACCTGCCTCACTTGACAGGTCTGTTACTGCCACAATAACTATGTTTGAACATTCATTTCTCCCAATGCCATTAGTAACCCCTCTGCCCTTTACTCCATATGCAGAGTTTCAAAGTTTAAATCAACTTCCCGCCTTTCACTGCTGCCGAAACACTGTCCCCTAAGCAGCAGACAGGCTCATTAATATTTAAAAGGGGAATCATCAAGTGCTTATTGAAGCTCTTAAAATAAATAATTTCAGCACTCTTACAGTACTTCCCCTGTGTCTCTGGACCCCGATTAGCCAATCCAGGGGTTCAGGAGCATGGAGGGAGCCTTTGTTGTGCTGCAGAGTGGCGAGAAATCAAAAATGCGCTATGCATGTGCAGACTGCCGCTCACACATTTGTGAGGAAGCAGCACCACAGTTCCACGTCTTTACTCCGCCGGACTCATTTACAATTAAAAACGCATCGGGGGCTAGATGGAGAGTTTGGGGCTGACCAGGACATGGACCAAGAGGCAGTGAGGACGAGGGGCAAACATGAGCCAACAAAATAAGGTAAGCCCAGAATGGGGGGCTTACACACAGAAAGCTTGTGTGCCTACCTCCATGCACATGACAGTTTGTCACAGGTATTTGAGTGAAAGTTTACTATTTTTTTTATTATAGTTGTTTTATCTTTTAGTTACAGTGCTGCCCACCAGGATGCAGTGCAGAATACTGCAGAAATCTGTAGTGTTACTACAGGAAACAGTGCAATCTCAGTGGTGGTTAATTTCTTTTTGACATGCAAGAATCTGTGACACTGCATTGCATCTTGATGGGCTCCACCATAAAACTTGATTTTTGTGTGCATTTGGTTACAGTTGCAAGAGAGATCTTACTCTTATTTTGTCTACTGCTAAAATAGATTGATTGATGGATTGATTGATTGATTGACCAAGGTTGCACAGTTTTAGTCCTGGGATTTAAGAGTAAATGAAACTATAATTATCCTCTATTATAAGGTTCCAAAAGAGCTAGCTTTAAACATAATATAGGGGCAGTTTGTAGATACAATGTTTATCATCTCTCATTCCCTTTTATTACGTTATTTTCTCAAAAAAAAAGATATCCATGTTTTGCAATCATGGCTTAGTACTTGTGTGCCCTAAGGAATCGGGTGTAATTATTTCAGTATACAAAGCAGGCGGCAGCAGCAGCACATTTGTGAATTGGTTTGATACACTATGCCTGCACTATAGCAGGCATAATTGCTCTCACAAAATATGAACTATTGATCCACAGCCTCTTCAGAAAAATGCTGCTGCTTCTTTTTCAGGTATCAGCTGCTGGTGTTACTCATACTAGTACCATCGTATGCTGGTATTTGATATATGCTGCAGTCATCTGAAACTTAAACTGCAGTCTATACATGCCTTCAAAGTAAGCCTGGACAAAGTTCTGCTTACCAATGAAATCACAAGGTACCCTGGATAGTAGAGTGGATGGGGAAACCCTAAAAATGACTACATGTCTGCACAGCATACTTATTAATTTCTGCATGTAAACTTGGTGGTGTTGGTGGGGGTTGCAGACCTGATGAACCTATTGTCCGCTCCAACCTTGCACATCCATAAGGCGCCCAGTTTCTGTATGAGTCTCCTATGTGGTACGCCGTTGAATACCTTACTAAAATGTAAGTAGGCCTCATCCACTGCCTCATCCTGATCTATTTCCTCAGTCACCCAGTTAAAGAAATTTGTCAGATTTGTCTGACATGACCTCCACCCCACCCCCCCGTGAATCCTGCTGCCATGGGTCTTGTAAGCTACTGGATTCAAGATACTCCACAGTCCTTACCATTAGCAGTTACTTCATTAGCTACCCTACCACCAATGTCCAACTGACCGCCCTGTAGTTGCCAGCCTCCTCCCTGCTCCCGATTTTTATGAAGCGGGATGTCATCTGCCTCCTCTAGTCCCCCGGAACCACTCCTGTTATTGACTGTCTGATAGCAGCTGCCAGCACTTTCTGGCTGATGCCATGCAGCTCCCCACCTGCCACTGGATGCTGACCAGGCCTGGGTGAAGCTGCCCCTCCCCCGCCCTGAA
Source organism: Neoceratodus forsteri (assembly GCA_016271365.2). Lineage (NCBI taxonomy): Eukaryota > Metazoa > Chordata > Ceratodontiformes > Ceratodontidae > Neoceratodus > Neoceratodus forsteri. The sequence continues at coordinate 875,183,733 of CM057455.1, read as the reverse complement.
GAAAAAATCATGGATAACAGCAGCAGTGGTGAGTTAGTGGTCTATTGGGCTGGGTGGTGGCTAGTAACATCCTGAGGGGTACCCGTAGAACTGGAGCAGGGGAACTGTAAATGGGGAAAACAAAACATAACAAATATTAAAAAGATCTAAAGGGGCCACTCCAATGCTAGCACTAAGCTGGTGCTATGCAGTTTGGAAGCACTGTCCCTTGGAGGATGAGACGGAATCAAAGCTTAAGCTGGCTTCTGAATACAAGCTCACCTGTTGCATTAGCAGAAGAAAAGCATCGGTACTAACTTGGTCCAGACTTTACATTGTGCCAACATTGGTCCTCTGGCCTGACCTCATTTCCTGCCCACTGTATACAGATGAGGCAGAGTATAAATAAACTTGAATGGCCACCCATATACATACTTTACTGCCCTTTATTCATTGCTAAGTATATTTCTTATTGGTGCCCAGCAAATCCTGGCCATTTTAATGCAATGCTGCTCTTTGCCTATGTGGACCTTTGTTTCATCTGCACTGTTTTACATTATACATACACTCTTTATGTCACTAGCTTGTTTTGTAGCTTGCCTTTTCCCCACTCTCATCTGAGTTGTAGCATTTTCTTTCCCTGTAATCATGTGCTTTCCTTTCTCATGTCAAAGGCTGTTTTATTAGCTCCCGGCTGTGTTCTGTTTCCTATCATTTACTGTTTGCCTCCTGTCTGAAATGGCGAAAAAAAGCAACGATACTCACGTCATAATAACTTTGGCAGTAATTACTCCTGCGATGTTGAGTCTATCGTAATTGGATCAGGAAAGTGTTTGGAGAGAGATTTCAGAGATGCAGTCAAAGGGTATCAGCTTCTTCTATTCTCCAGTTATCATGAGGTGTTATGCTGCATGTTACACAGATCAACTGTAAAGTGCACTCTTAATTTGTTTCCAGGGAATGGTTTACACAGGGACTGCGCTGCCGCAGCTGCACTTCCAAACTGTTGCACTTAAATTAAAAATAAAGTTGTATTCCTCCTATTCTTTGATCTACTGTATCAACTCAGCTAATAGACCATGAACTAGATGTTGAATGACCAAACCTTTCTCAACTCAGCTAGTTCTTTTTTTTCCCCTTTTTCTTGGTATTTCTTCTGTGATATCCCACAGTGACTTTGTCCTTCCTACTCCTTCAGTACTACAACTTTGTCCTTGGATGACTCCCTTCCCACTGCTGTAATACAGTGCACTGACATGGAGACCCCTCAGGGACAGCTGTCAAGGGAGCTACCCTCATCTATTTATGCAGCAGCAAGAGGGAATCTCCAAGATGTTCGTGCCTGATGGCGTTACCATGTGTGGTCGCACTGATGCCACTGTATGAAGTAAGGTGAGAGTGGGAATTCTACCCTGCATGACTTTCCCACCCTGGGTTAACCCGAGGACAGTCTTGCAGCACATGCTGCGGACTTCCCACCCCAGATGTGTAGGCCTTTCTTTGGGACTGCACTTAACCGTCCCAGTCTGATTCAAGGACACAAACTTGGGTTCTCTACATAGTAAGCAAGTGACTGACCATCAAGCCTTCAGGCCAGCCCTCAACCCAACTAGTTCTGACTCATAATTTCAACAAAAAGGATTAAGCAACAAGTCATGTTTCAGTAAGCTTTATTGGGGAAAAATGCTGTACCAGGAGGCAGCTAGGGAGGGGATGTCCACTAAAGCTGGCTGGGGGAAGGTTTAGGAGGGAGTGGGGATGTCTGCAAGTACTTGTTCACAGAATGACTGGTGGACAAGTGTAAGGGGACTGCTGGAGGAACTGGATTCAGAAATAGTTGGGACAGGCACAAGGACCTAAGAAGGACAGGAGAAGGTGTGGGGGGTAGGGAAAGGGAGGAGGAGGCTGGTCACTAAGACATCACAAGAGTAATAGTAGGTAGGGTTGGGCAAACAGGGACTGCGGATCTTTTTCTCCAATCACATTTTGTGTTTCTGTGTAACTGCCATATATAGGAAATTCACGTATTCCTAAAGGCATTTTTTTACGTCATACAAGAAGCTGCATTTAGGGCTATTATTTGCTATTACTTATCTGTTCTTTCCTGATGGGAGAAGCGGAGAGAAAGGCATAAACCTATCCCCTCAAAGATAAAAAAATGTATCCATGAAAGGTCCAGACAGTATTATTCAGCACACAGCTTGATTCTTATGAAATCGAACAATGCTGCTCAGCTCAGGCTGTACTATAGTCTTGAGAGGTTATAATTTTGGTTTTCCCTTCCCCAACCTTCCAGAAACCAAGGCCAGCCTACTGAGGGTGCCAGTTTTTGAATTGTGTAAATGGTGACTAAGTCCTGGCCAGTGATTTAACCCATGATGCCCCAGTCCCAAGGTAACTATGGTAACCAAGCATCCTTACACTGTTTGGTTAGTGTATTGTTAGGACACCTTTGTTTCTGCAGCTTAGCGAATACATGCAGAAGATGACATTTGGCACTGTGGCTGATATGCTATTAGCATATTGTACCATAATTACCGCCTTTAGTCATGCAGCATGTGGCCAGGAATTAGCCACTTGATTGGTTAACTACACACCAGTTACATTTGCCTATAGGAAAAATAGAATCCCCACCTATAGCTTTGGACTACCAGTCACCACATACTGTCAGTACAAATCAGATATGCTTAATCTGCGGTCAAGAAATCAGGAAGCTGCAATATAGGAATTTCTGGTTACGGCATACATCAGCCCAAATAATTTATTACAGACATGCCAGAATGAAATCTATGTTATCACTGCCACCCCTCAGCTGTGTTTATGCCTTATTATTTAGCTACACAATTTGCTATTGGGAATCAAATTGTCATTTAACAGTGAAACAGCCAGGTGGCCAGTATGATCTCTTATCTTTGTTACGAGGATGATGTGGACTTGTGTTGAGTAGTGGTGTGATAGCTTCTAAACACAAGTAAAGTATTAGGAAAGAGGTAGTAAATGGGGGCTGTCCAATTTCACCCCCTTAGCTTGAAGCACCTGTCGCACAGGACTGCCTTAACATTGCCTAATTTTCATCTAAGGTTAGAGTAGTTAAAAGACCTGATAGTGTCACAGTTAAACAACCACATGACAAAAATCTCCATACAAGCAACCCCCCCGAAAGTCAAAATTACTCCCAGATCATGCACTGTAAATCCACGCATCAAGAAATAAAACTAAAACAGCATAAACTATCACTAACTACACTGGCATCTTTTAAAATCTCTTTGAGTGCTGACTATGTTTGAACGTGTACAGATTCTGTATTTATATCTACTCCTGCAGCATTGTTTGAAACTGAAATGTATCATTATCTGTGCAATTCTTCCAAATGTTAACTGCATTTTGTAAGTACAGTGCTGTCTCAATCTAATGGACACCCACATACGGACATCCTTATCTAATGGGCTGGTATCATGTCTCCCAAGTGAATACTCTCTTAACGTTTTAATCCCAGTTTTACAGACTCCCCTGTTATCTGAACTAATTTTGTGTTCCTCAAGCAGTCTACATAATCAAGGTTGTACTGTACATTTTTATTTTATCTTGTTTTTAGTTTATTCTGTCTTGCAAGTACTGTACCATAAAATCCATTCTGTAAGGAATAAGCCACAGCGAGCTGTGGTTTAAATGATTTGATGCATGCCCCAGGGACGTAAGAACACAGGAACAAAGGCTGAGTATTCTTATGGTTATGGGAAGTGCACTGAAATCCTTTTAGCCACAGACTGGAGTGTTTTTTTTATGTTTACATATTTCCTGTTCAATATAAATAGGTAAGCGCATTTGAAAAATGGACAAACACATTTATATGAATGCAGTAGAACAGTAAATATATGATCTTCCTGGACATAAAGTCTCCACCACTCATTCACACTAATGGGACTACACCGAAAGTGCTAGGACCGAGCGGGAGCCAAACATCTTCAGGAGGGCTGGCGCCGAGTTAGGACCGTGCATGCGTGATGCCGCAAGGCAGGCTCACTCTGCATAGGCTACCTTGGCCTCGACCCTCCAACTGCCTCAGTTCCTTTTTTCCCCACCATTGAGAGCACTTCAGTGACAATGTCGCTTGCCTGCTGGGAGTCAGATCTTCACGGCTATATGGCAGCAGCTATAGTCGTTCAGTATTAATTCCTTTTTATTTATTTTAGTAATTTAATTAAAAAAAAAAAAAATTATTTTCGTCTACGAAGAAGTCTCTTCAGCCTGCCTTCAGGGCCAGTGACAGTAGGGAGACTTTGCATGAAAGCTGTGTTTTCAGCAGAGCTGGGTCTTGTCCACCACCCTCTACGGAGGTGGGCTAACTACAGGCAGTCTGGTGCTGAGAGGGATGGGCGGTCCTCCCGAAATCACAAACAAAAGCAGTCCCATTCTTGATCTTCGTTGAGAACTCTGTACCGCTTGGCCTCGAGTTCTTCTACACCGGTGGTGAGGGGCAGGGGTCCAACTCAGACTCCTTCAGGGTCTCCTTCAGTCTCTGTTCCTGGTGACCAACATCCTCGACTCCATAGTCCCTTCCCGCCCCCGGGGAGGGGGTCTTCCAGTGAACAGTTTCATCATTGGGCCGCTCTTATGGAGCAGTGGGTTCGGCGGTTGTCCCGCCCGTTCGATCCTGCAGGATCGTCTCCGGGGCCTTCGGGCCTAAGAGATTCGAGCCTGCGGGCAGGGCAGTTGGGGCTTCCTAGTCATGTGGCGCCTTCTCCAGTGCCATAGATGCTGCGCCCAACTGCTTTTTCCCCTCATATGGCTGTGGTGCAGGGGTCAGCACAGGTACCATTTTCTCTTTCTGCTTTTGTCAGATCTTCCTCCTTGACTCCGAGAGTTGGGTTGAGGTCCTGTGGTGTTTGTGCGATGTCTAGGGTGGTGCCGCCTTTGACTCTTGTCTTGGTGGTGCTGCTCCCTGGGCTGGTGCCATCTTCTCTTTCGGTGCCACATCCTGTGGCAGCTCCATCTGCACATTCGGCACCACCTAGGGTGCCGGGGTTTTCAACTTCGATTCGTGGAGCGCCTCCTCCTCTTTTTCCTCCCTTTCCTATCTATATATATATATACACACTATCCCTCCACGGCTAGTAGGAGACAATATTGAGCCTGACCCCTATCTTCGATTAGGAGACGACTTTGACGATGATTCTTTTCTCAGAGTGGCAAATTAAACTCTCTCCATCAGCAGAGCCTCTGGTCAAGTACCTTTCCTTTAAGTTTCTGTTAAAGAATATAAATTCCACTCTCTCTCTCTCTCTCTCTCTTTCTCCAGACTTCAGAGATTGATCTGGGGAAATTGCTGGGTCCGCAGTATCTGCACGTTCTGGATATTCCTGTGGAATTGATTCCTCCTGTGCAGCCCTCTTTTGGCACTCTCTCACAAATGGTGTGGGATAATCTGGCTATTATTCCTTTCGTGTCTAAATCTATGGACAGGAATTATGCCCCCCCAAGGATCAACCAATCTTAGCCTCTCAAGCTTTTGCTGATGCCATAGTTGTCTTGTCAGAAAATGACAAAGCCGTCCTCCCTTCCAGACATCCAGTCACGGATGCCACGTGCCTAGAATGACTTCCCAGGGAATTCTGCATCCTGATATGGAAACCAACAGCACCTGCGCACATACAGTGATTCCAATTTCTGGACTGCCTTCACCAAGGGGACTGCTGCTTGTGCCACACAAAGCAACCAGACAGTGTGCCACCCCGTCGGGGTCCCAAATAACCATTCCCCACATGGATCTTTCCCTGCCTCCACAAGCTGCCCAACTCAGGAGCCCCAACACTGTAGTGGCCACTGGCCAGGGGAAAGGGGTTGCGCTGCCACCACTACACCCACAACAGTCAAGGCTGTTACCTCTGGACCATGCTCTGGGCCCAATTTGCCATAGCAGGCCATCTGACAGTATGCACTCTGACTCCACAAGCTGCACTCGAATATGGGTGAGACTACTCAGAATACAGGGACCCCATCATTGCTTACCCTTCCAAGGTGCTGAAGTTCACTTGGCTGGCTTCTATACTTCTTTTCTTCCCAGGCTTCAGCTCCCACATCCATTGACAGGCCCCCAAACCTTCTGCTCCAACTTGTCCTCCTTCTGGTTTCACTCTCTATTTGCCCAAACCAGCGTAATTCTCCATATGTGGGTCTTGCTCGATGGAGGAGGGCCTGGGTGGCATGCAGCCCACCCCGGCCCCACTGTGGCTCTCCAGCTGAACTTGCAGGCTGACCCCCAGCTCTTCTCTCCCCAGGTCTCTCTTTCAATTTCCCCCATGACACTAAAAACCCTCTGTCTACCCCAGGAGATGAGGCCTCCTATCGGCAACAAGCAGGCCTAGCATCCCAGACATAATCAGCACAGTAGCTCTCTTCACTGCCTAACTGCCCTAACCAACCAAAATTAACTAGTAAGCTTCCAGAGGGTGCTTACATATGAGTCTTCAAAATCCACATTCTCACTCAAAACTTTGAACTGGACAGAGATGTCAGCACAAGCTAGCTGACTTTGTGGAACTCACTGTTATGTCTTAAAAGATTAATTAAAAAAGCAGATGGCAAATTCCAACATTGCACATTACGGTATTGATCAAGTTATTTTAAGATTTTTTTCCTTCCTTGCCTTCGGTAGTTTTAAATATTTAAATATGCCTGCACTGGTGAAACACACTTGCACAGTAGAAGCATTCTGCCTAGACTACACTATCAACCTTAATTAGGCATTTATTTGGGGGAGGTGCAAATGGTTCATTAATTACTGCCAATGAAGGAAGTGTGTAATGAATATAGTGTAGCTTTTTTCATTCCACATAAGCAGAACATCTACGGAGTTTGCTTTGCAGCTGATATTACCTTTTTTCCCCCTGGAATTTAATTCATACTCCTCATACTGCAACTCTCTATGGGCAGTGTGCACAATCTATTATTTTCTCTCTCTCTTGTACTGTATATGCTTGGCTAGAGAAATCCAATAAATAAGAGACCGTTGGCAACAATGATACCATTTATAAGGCTGGCATTGCTTAATTAAAGCTGTCAAGACTTCAGAGGTCCCTTAATCAGGTGTGACAATCTTCACTCCAGATGAACTGATCTCAGGAGTCCAAAGGACTTGGATACCTCTTGATACAGATTTTTTTTTTCCAATTTCATAAACAGTGTCACTTGGCAACATTTTGAAGTGTTTTGGGGAAATGTTGTTTGCAACCTGAGTGCTTATTTATGCCAGCTTCTTTCCTTACACCGTTTTACCCAGTTTTATTCCTCTAATTTGTTTTGCTCACTGCATCCCCCTGCTGCTTTTGCTTCCCACTTCTCTTACCAGGGCCACCGTCCAGCACTGCCCACTGACCTCCCCCCAGTTGACCACCATTATGGGAAGCTCTGTCCGAGCAATGACCATCCCAGACCAGAGCTTAAGTTCTTCAGTACCTCAGAAGGAGAGACATGAAATTATGGGGAAGTTGGAAGGGAATGTCTTAGCCAGGGGTAGATCTAGGCTTTTCTTCATGGGGGTAGCAATTTTGTAAGGTGAGTAGTGCTTTCTCCAAAACATATTCCCTTTTAAAGTTCAGATTAGGTTACAACAGCTGCAGTTTTCTGGCCTAAGAGGATAGCAGATGCTACTTCACTGTGTAGCCAGATCCGCTAGTGATCCTGGAATGCAGTGATGTAAACAGTTGGCAAAAGGAGTACATCCCCATGGCTGCTCACAGTATCTCTGCCTTAAATCTTGGGGGGGAGGGCCCTGCATGGAGGGTTTTGCACATAACTACCCCAGCTGCTGGGGGCAGCCATGCTTTTTGTGTATGCTGCTGACCACTACCTGCCAGCTAGACTGGGGATCCTGAGCGTGGGGCACAGAATTAGCCACCCCACCCCGAGTAGAAAACTCGTGCTCAATCACTAGGCCATTTGAAATGGCGCTTATACAGAAGACTCCTAGAAACATAGAATTTGTTGACAGATAAGGACTGCTTGGCCTACAGTTTGTCCCTGCCTATACTACACTTATGACATAAATCCTTATAGCACACAATTGCTTTAAACCTAGGGTCTGCTTTATATTGCATGTCCTTTACAAAGGAACCCACTTCAAAGGGAAATACATTTTACAAGTTCAATGTTTGGCATATGCCTATTTGGCATTTAATTCCTGCATTGTCTAATGACAGCGCACATGACACCTTTTAAATGAGCAGCTGCACAATAGGTTTATCCTGATTGAAGAAAACTTGAACATGACCTGTTTTCCTGTAGAAGATTGTTATACAGAGTGGTGATTTATCTACCTGCTGTGGAGTACAGTAATTAGATAATCATTTTTTTTTTGTTACACAGAAAATAGCTAATCGGAATTGTCAGCTTTGGGGAGAGGATTTGTAAAATGTATGTAAGTTTTCTCTGGCAACATAAACAGCATAATTGCTCTTGTTTATAGTGTCGACAGAATAGTTCCCCAATTAGGGCCACCCTGAGATGACCGTACTTTGAGTGCAACCAGGTGTCAATCCAACAATAGTGAAAGATGTAATCTATCTGATTGTGAAAATATCACTGTCGGATACATTAAAACTGCAACAGAATGCCCAAATACTGCTGTCTCTTAGGCTTCCTGGTTCAACCGAAAATTACTTCACTAAATCAAACTAAATCAAAGGAAAACAACTGCATTTAGAACAATAAAAATATGTCAACAAATCCTACTTACCAACCATTGCTAGTCACCTAACTAAAGGCATAGCGCAAGACAGAATGCAACTCGTGTGGAAAATGTTATTAATGACTAATAATGCGACTTAAGGGTGATAGGAAATGTTTTTTTGCATCAGCGGCCCTCCAGTTTTCCTTTTCATGCTTGTTCTGTATTCTGATATGATTTGCCAGCTTTGCATTACGCTTAGATCTACATAGAGTTCCTCTCACCTCAGCAGTTGCTGCTCTTTCTTTTCATATTTTGTAAGACAGTCCATGACATCAGGTTACACCATTCCATGCCATTCTTCTGAACAGCCTGGAATGGTGTTACTAATTTCATAAAGTGTTCAGGCAGTATGAAAAGATGGATCAGCAAATACTGAAGAGAGGAGTATTCAGGGTGCTTACAAAGGCAAACAAATTAGATTATTAATGAAACAGTAAAAGTTCGAAACATGTCAGGATGTGGGGTAGACACTAAAAGGAAAACAGGAGGTTGTCTAGAGGTGTAAAAAACTATTTCCTACCACCTTAAACAAGATGTACATTTTTTAAATTACAAACCAAAAATCTCACCAACATTGCATTAAGTTGTTTAATGAACGGGAAGTCAAAAACACTGCCTGTATCCTGGGCTACATATCTTTTTCAGTGTCCATTTATCATGTACTGTATAGATATTAAATTGCACCCCAACCACACGAGTACCAGTAACCAAGGAAAGAGTAGCTCTTCTGGTTAGGGTTGAGGTGCACTAACTGAATAGTTTTAATGACCCTCTAACTCCATATGGGAAATGTAGAAGAATATATTTACTCACTATTAATTGCAAAAAAATGTAGGCATCAATTAGAGTTGAAACACAAAGCCACAGAAGGACATGTGAGGTAAGGGTGAACGTCCCCTCAGTCTTTGTGACTGACTGGTTGGGGTGTTCCAGTGTTCCTTGTGGTTTGACTGAGTTCTCAACACAGCATTGGCCTGGAGTTACCCTGATTTCCGTACTGTCTTTCAAGGCATGGAAATTTACTCACACCCAAAAGGTTTGCAACATTTGCAAGCATAACAACTTTGAAAATAGGGCCCTCCCCCAGTCCTAATAGTTCTATCATTTGGAAAAAAAAAATAAAGCTTTTCACTACTACATGAGAGAGGGTCAATATTTATTTTATTTGGTTTTCGTATAGTGGCTAAGTGCACTGGACAGCTGAATGCCTATTTTCAGGTATGACCTGGGAGATTACAAGGCAGGTAGAACAGTAGTCAACACAACATACAAGCATTTCAGATTGCAACAACTACACAAATCTCAAAAGTATTTAGGAATTAACAACACATTTAGACAGCACGTAACACCACATTATATTAGATTATACAATGCCAAGAAAAGAAACCTGGGCTCTGATTGGTCAGTTGCCACCTTGAACAGTGATGTAATCCCAGTATAACGTCACTGTATCAAGGTCAGGCACACCTGACCGCACCAAGATAAAAAGAAATTACTCCATCCTGTGCCCCACTCCATGTTACAGCCCGCTGCAGTAATCACTGCTCCGCACCAACCGACTTCACTGTCCCCGACTCCTAAATCCAAAACGACCACAAACACAGAGGCACAAGTGAAAAAGGAGAACTTTGCACAGAACATTAATTTCTAGCTAAAATATGTCCCCACTCCGTATATCGAAGAAGAACCTGCTGCTGCCTACAGTTGCGCCTAACATCTGTCTTGCTACCCTTGTCAGGCAGCAGGTGCATGCTGCACCATCCATTTCTGTCAAAAGCTGCACACAGGCATTTTTTGACAGCATTTTACAACAAAAGGAATTATCTATGGAAAAAAAAAATCAACAGTGGGACCGAGTGACTTTACTGATGATATGTAAACCACAAGTTTCTCAGTCCCCACAAGTCAGTTGGCGATTAGCTCCATTCTGCGAGCCAGTACCAGCAAAGGCAATAGGACACCTGAATAAAAGTAAAAGGCAAAACCAGAGAGAACCCCCCCCCAAAAAAAAAGAAAAGACACATACAGAAAAAGAGAAAGCCCTAAAACACAGATGAGGTGTGTGTGTGTGGTGGGGGGGGGGGCACTGATCAACAGCTGGGCTAAAGAACAAACCCTACTTTTACAAAACAGCAGCACCTAGTGGTCAAAAAAGGAACCTTTTTTTAAACAAGTGTGGTTCCATACAGTAAAACTGCCTTAATTTTTCTTTTTTCAATCTTTTCAATATTATTTACCACACTGAGCCATTGTATAATAGCAATAATGCACTTCAGGATGTGTGTTGTGCTGGGATAACATTACTTTTCCGGTGCTGAACGCACTTGGCCTGTGGCCTCGTGCGTCAACCACCTGAGGCGTGACGTTATCCCAGCATGACACATACACTGTCATGCATAATTGCTTAATTATTTTAACACTAAGTGTCAAGCAGTACATTAAGATTTAGTCATATGGGAGTAGAGGTAGTGAGAGAATAAATCATTAAAGAAATAATGCATGACAGGGTGTGTGTCGTGCTGGGATAACGTCACACCTGGGGTGACTGGGCATGAGGCCGCAGGCCGAGTGCGACCAGTCACCCCCAAAAGTGACGTTATCCCCGCATGACACACACCCTGGAGTGCATTATTCCTATAATACAATGGCTCAATTGTAAAACAAAACAAAAAAATTAAAATAAAAATGCATTAAAAGTAAATTTTTTGTAAATTATTTGAAATGAGTAGGATTACTTTGTAAAAAAAATAGTGCTTCGACCAGTAGATGGAGCTGTTTTGTTTTTGTGTGGCTCTGGTGTCCTGACAGCAATCTTTGCCACTGATGCTAGTCTTTTTAAATCAGCCACCCAGTGACCCGGATAAGCCTTATTCCCTTGGGGTTTATCTTGTGGTTTGCAACATGGTGTACAGCTTTTCTTTCTGTTTGAGCCTTATTTTTGTTGGTATTAATGTTGATACAGTTTCAAGAAGTTTGCGCCACTCTTCACTGGACAGTTACGGCCGGCCTCACACTTCTGTGAGGATAAGTGGATAGGAGGTAAAGACTCTTGACACAATTGTGAAACTTTTGTTACAGAAAGAAGAGGATGAAAGTTAGTTTTACGACCGAGAGAGTGAGAGCCGCATGGTGAATGTTTGAAAACGCGGTTGCTCGCTCGCTCATTTGACCAGGTGCGCTCGATCTGTGAATGGGTTTTGTAAAATGTTATTTGGTCAGCCTATGTGGTGGGAAGCAGGGTTTCATCAGTGGTATGTTGTGTTTGTTTTTGTTTTTTATTGTTTCCGAAAAGAAACTGCGAAACGATGGCTGGAGTGTATGTGTGACCATGGATTCCGAGTGGGGCAGAAATTGTTAGCAGAGCGCGAAGCAGGTGGCAGTAAAGCTGCTCGTAGGCGGTGGAGCAATATTTTTTAAAAACTTGATGTGGTCATCACTGTGCTGGCAGTAGAGCCATGATGTTATGCCAGGATAACATCACGGTTTCAGTGCCAGGCTGACCAATCGGGAAGCAAGATTTTTCTTGCCATTGCTATAATATGATATTAAATAATGAACAGTACTTTAATTTAGACAAAGTAAGTATCAGAAGTTAGAGTAATGCCAACACTGCTCTAAGTAATTACCACACCATACAATCAAGGAGATTCAGGGGACTTTTTTCCTAAAATCACGCTTCACTTTTTTTTGGCTTTGTGCTTCAACTCTAACCAATGGCAAAACTTTGTTTTTTTGCAAATACTTTAATTCCATACTTTTTCAAAAGAACATTTAACAACAAATGCTTATTAATTTGTATATACAATGCCTGTCAGTAACACTGTCTGTCTTTACCCCATCCCACGGCGAACAGTCCATGATATCCAGGGGCACTCCACTCCTTCACTCTACATCACACAAAGCAGTCCATGGTATCCAGAGGCCCCTCCTTCTCACTTGCCCTAAGTTGAGCAGTCCCTGCCACTTCTCCCTTACCGTACTCCAAGCCCAGCAGTCCCTGTCATCTGCCCAGCAGTCTCTGCCATCCACTGACACCCCTTCCCTCACCCTACTCCAAGCCCAGCAGTCGCTGCCATCCAGTGGTACCCCCTCACCAACCCAGCACCCTCTCCCTGACTCTGCCTCAAGTCCAGCATTCCCTGCCTCCAGTAGTACCCCCTCACTCACCCTGCCCCGAGCCCGGCAGTGTCTGCCATCCAGTAGCACCCTCTTCCTCACTCTGCCCCAAGTCCAGCAGTTCCTGCCATCTAGTAGTACTGCCTCACTCACCCTGTCCCAAGCCCAGCAGTCCTTGCCTTCCAGTGGCACCCCCTCCCTCACCCAGCCCCAAGACCAGCAGTCTCTGCCATCCACTGACACCCCTTTCCTCACCCTGCTCCAAGCCCAGCAGTCCCTGCCATCCAGTGGCACCCCCTCCTTCACCCAGCCCCAAGACCAGCTTTCTCTGCCATCCACTGACACCCCCCTCCTTCACCCTGCTCCAAGCCCAGCAGTCCCTGCCATCCAGTGGCATCCTCCTCCCTCACCCAGCCCCAAGACCAGCCTTCTCTGCCATCCACTGACACCAGCTTCCTCACCCTGCTCCAAGCCCAACAGTCCCTGCCTTCCAGTGGCACCCCCTCTCTCACCCAGCCCTAAGCCCAGAAATCTCTGTCATCCAGTGGCACCCTCTCCCTCACTGTGCCCTAAATTTAGCAGTCCCTGCCATCCAGTAGTACGCCTTCTCTCACCCTGCCTGAAGCCCAGCAATAACTGCCATTCAGTGGCACCCTCTTACTCAACCTGCTCCAAGCCCAGCAAGAACTACCCTCCAGTGGCACCCCCTCACTCACCCAGCCCAGGCCCAGCAGTCTCTGCCATCGAGTGGCATCCCCTCCCTCATCCAGACCTAAGCCTAGCAGTCCCTGCGTTCCAGTGGCACCCCTTCCTCATCCAAACTGAAGCCTAGAAAGCCCTGCCTTCCAGTGACACCCCCTACTCACCCTGCCCCAAGCCCAGCAGTCCCTGCCTTCCAATGCACCCCCTCTCTCACCCAGCCCAAAGCCCAGCAGTCCCTGCCATCCAGTGGCACCCATCCCTCACCATTCTTCAAGCCCAGCATTTTCAATCACAAGAGTGTGGTGTGCACATTTATGGAGCACATACAAACAGATGAGAGAAAGAAATAAGTGCCATAGCTGGGACTTGAACACAGCAGGAACTTGAAGCCCAGTAGTCCCTGCCATCCAGTGGCACCCCCTCTGTCATCCAGCCCCAAGTCCAGCAGTCCCTGCCATACAGTACCACCCCCTCACTCACCCAGCCTCAAGCCCAGCAGTCCTTTCCATTGAGTGGCATTCCCTTCCTCATCCAGACCCAAGCCTAGCAGTCCCTGTGTTCCAGTGGCACCCCTCCCTCATCCAAACTGAAGCCTAGAAATCCCTGCCTTCCAGTGACACCCCCTACTCACCCTGCCCCAAGCCCAGCAGTCCCTGCCTTCCAATGCAACCCCTCTCTCACCCAGCCTCAATCCCAGCAGTCCTTTCCATTGAGTGGCATTCCCTCCCTCATCCAGACCCAAGCCTAGCAGTCCCTACCTTTCAGTGACATCCCCTCACTCATCCTGCCCCAAGCCCAGCACTCCCTGTTTTCCATTGGCCCCCCCCCTCCCTCATCCAGCACCAAGCCCAGCAGTCCTGCCTTCCATGGTACCCACTCTCATCCTGCCCCAACCCCATCAGTCCTTGCCATCTAGTGGCACCCCATGTCTCACTCTAGTCTCTGCCCTCCAGTGGCACCGCCACTCTTACCCTATCTCAAGCCCTTCCAGTGGCACCCCTTCTCTCACCCTGCCCCAAGTCCAGCAGTCCCAGCCATCCAGTGGCACCCCCTCTCTCACCCTGCCCCAAGTCCAGCAGTCCCTGCCATCCAGTGGCACCCCCTCCCTCACCCAGCCCCAAGACCAGCCTTCTCTGCTATCCACTGACACCAGCTCCCTCACCCTGCTCCAAGCCCAGCAGTCCGTGCCATCCAGTGGCACCCCACTCCCTCACCAGCCCCAAGACCAGCAGTCTCTGCCATCCACTGACACCCCCTCCTTCACCCTGCTCCAAGCCCAGCAGTCCCTGCCATCCAGTGGCATCCTCCTCCCTCACCCAGCCCCAAGACCAGCCTTCTCTGCCATCCACTGACACCAGCTTCCTCACCCTGCTCCAAGCCCAACAGTCCCTGCCTTCCAGTGGCACCCCCTCTCTCACCCAGCCCTAAGCCCAGCAGTCTCTGCCATCCAGCAGTACCCTCCTCTCACACCCAGCCCCAAACCCAGAAATCTCTGTCATCCAGTGGCACCCTCTCCCTCACCGTGCCCTAAATTTAGCAGTCCCTGCCATCCAGTAGTACCCCTTCACTCACCCTGCCCCAAGCCCAGCAATAACTACCCTCCAGTGGCACCCCCTCACTCACCCAGCCCAGGCCCAGCAGTCTCTGCCATCAAGTGGCATCCCCTCCCTCATCCAGACCTAAGCCTAGCAGTCCCTGCGTTCCAGTGGCACCCCTCCCTCATCTAAACTGAAGCCTAGAAATCCCTGCCTTCCAGTGACACCCCCTACTCACCCTGCCCCAAGCCCAGCAGTCCCTGCCTTCCAATGCACCCCCTCTCTCACCCAGCCCGAAGCCCAGTAGTCCCTGCCATACAGTGGCACCCATCCCTCACCATTCCTCAAGCCCAGCATTTTCAATCACAAGAGTGTGGTGTGCACATTTATGGAGCACATACAAACAGATAAGAGAAAGAAATAAGTGCCATAGCTGGGACTTGAACACAGCATGAACTTGAAGCCCAGTAGTCCCTGCCATCCAGTGGCACCCCCTCTGTCACCCAGCCCCAAGCTCAGCAGTCCCTGCCATACAGTACCACCCCCTCACTCACCCAGCCTCAAGCCCAGCAGTCCTTTCCATTGAGTGGCATTCCCTCCCTCATCCAGACCCAAGCCTAGCAGTCCCTACCTTTCAGTGACATCCCCTCACTCATCCTGCCCCAAGCCCAGCACTCCTTGCTTTCCATTGGCCCCCCTTCCTCATTCAGCACCAAACCCAGCAGTCCTGCCTTCCATGGTACCCACTCTCATCCTGCCCCAACCCCATCAGTCCTTGCCATCTAGTGGCACCCCATGTCTCACTCAGTAGTCTCTGCCCTCCAGTGGCACCACCACTCTTACCCTATCTCAAGCCCTTCCAGTGGCACCCCCTCTCTCACCCTGCCCCAAGTCCAGCAGTCCCTGCCATCCACTGACATCCCCTCACTCACCCTGCCCCTAGCTCAGCAGTTCCTGCCATCCATTGACATCTCCTCACTCAGCTTGCCCCTAGCCCAGCAGTCTCTGCCATCCACTAACATCACCTCACTCAGCCTGCCCCAAGCCCAGCAGTATCTGCCATCTATTGACATCTCCTCACTCAGCCTGCCCCTAGCTTAGCAGTCACTGCCATCCACTGACATCCCCTCACTCAGCCTGCCCCTAGCCCAGCAGTCCCTGCCATCCATTGACATCCCCTCACTCAGCCTGCCCCAGCCCAGCAGTCCCTGCCATCCACTAACATCACCTCACTCAGCCTGCCCCTAGCCCAGCAGTCCCTGCCATCTATTGACATCTCCTCACTCAGCCTGCCCCTAGCTCAGCAGTCCCTGCCATCCATTGACATCTCCTCACTCAGCCTGCCCCAAGCCCAGCAGTCACTGCCATCCACTAACATCACCTCACTCAGCCTGCCCCAAGCCCAGCAGTCCCTGCGATCCATTGACATCTCCTCACTCAGCCTGCCCCTAGCCCTGCAGTCCCTGCCATCCACTGACATCCCCTAACTCAGCCTGCACCAGCCCAGCAGTCCCTGCCATCCACTGACATCCCCTCACTCAGCCTGCCCCTAGCCCAGCAGTCCCTGCCATCCACTGACATCCCCTCTCTCAGCCTGCCCCAAGCCCCACAGTCCCTGCCATCCACTGACATCTCCTCACTCAGCCTTCCGCGAGCCCAGCAGTCCCTGACATCCACTGACATCCCCTCTCTCAGCCTGCCCCTAGCCCAGCAGTCCCTGCCATCCACTGACATCCCCTCACTCAGCCTGCCCCTATCCCAGCAGTCCCTGCCATCCACTAACATCTCCTCACTCAGCCTGCCCCAAGCCCTGTGATGATAGGCTCCCGGTATCACACATAAATAGTATATATTTAAATATGTTACCAGCTATGGGAATGGGCCCCTGGTATCACAGATAAATAGAATATATTTAATTATACAATTGCAAGAAAGAATCCCGGATTCTGATTGGTCAGTGTGTGCCTGAGACAGTGAGGCTATTACAGTATAACATCACTGTCACTGATTAGCATTAGCTTTGCTTGCCATTACCATAGATCACATTTATCTTTTGTTTCCTCTTCTCTTAAGAAACTCACTAAAAAGCTACTAAAAACATTTTTAAAATATTTTTTATTTATTTTGTATCACAATGAGCCATTGTATAATAGCAATAAGGCACTCCAGGGTGTGTGTTATTGTGTAATAACGTCACTCCTGGGTAGTGGAAGCACTCGGCTTTGCCTCATGCTTCAACCCACCCCAGGAGTGACGTTATTACGCAATAACACACACCCTGTCGTGCCTTATTGCTTAAATATGTTACCAGCTGTGGGGATGGTTTCTCAGTATCACAGATAAATAGTATATATTTAAATATATCACCTGTTGTGGGGATGGCTCCGGTATCACAGATAAATAGTATGTTTTGAAATATGTTACTGGTTGTGGGGATGGACCCTGGTATCGTAACTAAACAGTATATATTTAAATATGTTACTGGTTGTGGGGAAGGTCCCTCATATCGCAGATAAATAGTATATATTTAAATATGTTACTGGCTGTGGGGCAGGGATCGATAAATCCAGTAGTCCCTTGTCCCGGGCTACCAGTCTGCTGACAGGGACAAGCATCAACTGAGCCAGAGTTTGTCCCATGGACAACCAGATTAATTTGGGCTGTCAGGTGTTTTTTTTTATTTATTTTTTATCTACAGGTCCTGCATTGTTCAGTTGTTGCCACTAGGTGTTGTCAGATAGGTAGTCAGGTTGCCTGCTACCATGGAGTTCACATGAGAGAGCAAGATGGAGAAGAGATGCACCACGCATTTTTCAGGGAGCTGCCATTCTGGAGCAGCACTGGGAGCGAGCGTAGTTTAGATAGCGTTGCAGCTTTCCCAGTACCTCTCACCCAGCCATTGCAGTGGCTGTGCCACTTAAGAATGGCAGATGAGTCTGCATATTGTAAACTGTAGGCTGCCTATCACTGAAGGGTAGTTCACCAATTTCACGGCAGTTTATTGTGGCGGTAAACTGTCAGCGGGTAGAACCGCACTCTGTGCTAGTGGCACACATGAAGGCAGCTTGTCAGTGGGTGGTCATGTAGAGGACAGACATGTCTCACATAGCCCTGCTGAACTGACTAAATTCTGAAGCCAGAAAGGTGTATTTGGGGAGCAGATCTCTGCCTTAATTTCAGTCTGTCCTCAGTGATGACCTAGTAACAGAATTTAAAAAAAGAAGGAAAATCAAACAGATTCAATGTATAAAGGAAAAGAAAAGTGACTAAAAGAAAGGGAATGAGGAGCTCTTTGGGGAGGGGAGGGTCAGGCTGTAGGGTCGCGTTGGATCAATTCAACCATATAGAATGCAGCAAAGTTGATAACTGAAAAAACATTTGAAATAAATATATACTATATAAAAAACTGTTTATTTCACTACTGTCTCTAGAAAAGGGTGTGGGACAGGATGGGTTGTGTATTATGGTGAGTGAGAGAAGGAAACAAGAAAAAGAATATATTAAAACATTTCATTCCTAAATTATTTTTCCTGTTTCCTAATGTTCTATACCTACCTAGTATTAATAATACAATCCCCACACCAAGTCTTTTGTCATTACATTAAGTCATTGTAATTTCCCTCAAAATATAGACTTACGACCATGGACTACCACTCCCAACAATGGGACTACCATTTTTGGTAAGTCAGTTGTCCTGGACAAGTACCTTATTTTGAAATTTGTCAATCCCTGCTGTGAGGATGGGCTCCCGGTATCACAGAGTAGCAGTATATATTTAAATATGTTACCAGCTGTGGGGATGGGCTCCCGGTATCACAAATAAATACTGTATATTTAAATATGTTTCTGGCTGTGGGGATGAGCTCCTGGTATCACAGAGAAATAGTATATATTTAAATATGTTACTGGCTGTGGGAATGGGCCCTGGTATCGCAGATAAATAGTAGCTATTTAAATATGTTACCAGCTGTGTTATGGTCCCCCGGTATTGCACATAAATAGTATATATTTAAATATATTACTGGCTGTGGGGATGGGCTCCCAGTATCGCAGTGAAATAGTATATATTTAAATATGTTACCAGCTGTGGGGATGGACTCTTGGTATCACATATAAATAGCATATATTTAAATATGTCACGGACTGTGGGGATGGGCTTCTGGTATCGCAACTAAATAGTATATATTTAAATATGTTACCAGCTGTGAGGATGGGCTCCCGATATCATAGATAAATAGTATATATTTAAATATAACTACAAAAGAACCCTAGCGCAAATGCAATGGGGCATGGGTTATCCCGGAGGATATTGGCCATACAGCCAAATTTTAAAGAAACAAATTGCACATACCCCAGTAATGCAAAGCATCATGGGAAGCCTCTATATTAAAAGTAATTTGGGTCAAACCAAGGTACTTTTCTCAGTAAACATTGAGGATGTGGAAATAATATTGGTTTATATGACTAGGCTGAAAATGTGTCTCGGGGCAATATAGTCCCATGCGAAAATAATGACCACAGTTTTTGCGATCTTGTCTATGAGGCTAAATGTTTTATTAGTGCAAAGGGAAACAATCCTGATTGGGGATCTTAGTGCAGCATGGGGATGTGTATCATACACTATAACATGGGCCTTCTGGCACCATGCAATTTTGCTTAAAGTTTAGCCAGTCCAAATTATTTCATGGCATTTGCATACGCTTCCCATGATGCTTTGCATTATTGGGGCATGCGTAATTTGTTTTCTTACATATTTAAATATGTTACTAGCTATTGGGATGGCCCCCGGGTATCACAAATAAATAGTATATATTTGTATATGTTACCTGCTGTGAGGATGGGCTCCCAGTATCACACCATCCTACCTGCAAGATCTCCTGGTTCCTCATCGCCCATCTTGGGCTCTCTGTTTCTCTGAGGGTTGCCTCCTTGTAGCTCCCAGGGCCAGGTTGCAGAATTCAGGGGACTGTGCCTTCTCAGTTGCTGCACTAACCTTGTGGAAAGCTTTGCCGAGACATCTTAGGGAGGCACCCTTGGTGGAAACCTTTAAAACAGGATTAAAAATGTTCCTATTTAATCAGGCGTTTGCCCTACGCTGAAGATTGAAAATTAAACCAACTGCTGCTTTCTAATTAAATGTTTTAAATGAATGATGGATAGAATTTATCTGGATCTCTGCATTATGCTTTGAAGTATGTTATGTGCTATGTATGGATTGCTTTTGAATATTGTTAAGCACCTCAAGCTTCTGGGAAGGGGCACTAAATAAATAAAGTTTTTATCTATCTATAGTATATATATTTTTTTGTTGTTGTTTAACCAGGAATAGCACACTGAGCCGAAAGCTTTTTTACAGGTGCGACCTAGGAGCACAGGGAAGTTAAGTGACTTGCTCAGGGTCACACAGTATGTAAGTGGAAGCTGTGGGATTCAAACCCAGGTCTGGTCTGCTAGATGTCACCAGACTTGCAGCTCAGAGCCTTAAACTACTGCGCTGTACTGGCTCCCTATTTAAATATGTTACCAGCTGTGGAGATGTGCTGCTGGTGTCAGAAATAAATAGTATATATTTTATTACCGGTTCTGAGGAGGGGCTCCTGGTATCACAAATAAATAGTATATATTTAAATTTAGAAAGTGGTAAGTTAAATACTGTATTCTGATTGGCTGTTGCCATTTCATTGGCATATATTTATATACCAGTAACCCTCCCAAACCCCTGTAAAGAAAAAGGTTCAATATGTGATCTGTAATTTGGACTCATCACACACAGAATTCATGAGCCACTTCCCTCATTCATGATTTCCATCACAAATATGGCTGCCACCTTTGGTTATATATAAAAACCTTCAACTAGGCCCTAAAAATAAAACTCCCTTGAAAAAATACATAAGTAATTGAATGTTCTTCCTACGTATGTAAAGAGCTCACCGGAACTCTGAGAGGATGCCAGGGGACCATTTCAGCTCAAAGGACTAATTTTAAACTTCAGTCTTCATCTCTGCTGGACTGATCTTGGAGCTCATTAGAGCTCAACGAGAGGGAAAGACTGTGTCATTCGGGTTCTCCACAGCGCCAACCCAGTTAGTTCTCCTCTGATTTGTTGTTTGTCCCCCCCCTGAAAAAAGGTTCCAATTTCAAATGCCTGGCTGCCTTTAAAAAGCCTGTCTCTCCACTCTGCTACAAAGAGCTCACCGGAGCTCCAAGAGGATGCCGGGGGACCATTTCAGCTTGGTGGAGCTGAATTTAAACTTCAGTCTTCACCTCTGCTGGTCTGATCTTAGAGCTCATTGGAGCTCAGTGCGAGGGAAAGACTGTGCCAGTTGGGTTCTCCATGGAGCCAGCCCAGCTAGTTCTCCTCTGATTTGTTGTTAGTCCCCTCTGAAAAAAAAGGCACCAATTTCAAATGCCTGGCTGCCTTTAAAAAGCTTGCGTCTCCACTTTGCTAAAAAGAGCTCTTCAAGCTCCGAGAGGACGCCGGGAGACCATTTCAGCTCAGTGGAGCTGAATTTAAACTTCAGTCTTCACCTCTGCTGGACTGATCTTGGAACTTAGCGTGAGGGAACGACTGTGCCAGTCGGGTTCTCCACGGAGTCAACCCAGCTAGTTCTTCTCTGTTTTGTGGTCCACCCAACTTATTAAATGGTCCATAGCACCGCTCTACAAGGCTAGGATTGGTGGGCACAATGTGTGGAAGTCGCTTAGCGGATATAAGTAAAAGAAGTTATATTTACTAAGACTGTGCTTTGAATGGGTAATTCCCTGGCAACCTGACTAGGTTAATTGCAGCTTACTCACTACTTCAGTGCTGTCAGGATGAACTAAAGTGATAACCTGTGATAAAGGTCTTAGGGATAGTAAAACCCTGATCTCTAGTGTCGTGTCCCTTATAAACTTAAAGGTAGTACTTAAACTATATCACTTGTATCCAGATGGAGAGCTATCAGGTCTAAATGACTAGATGGTATTGTCCCTACCTGCCAGGCTTCTACTGAATTGCTACAAATAAGGATTAGTTGGTAAGATAGACTCCTTTCTCTAACACAGCGGCATGGTAATAAGGGCATAGATCAGACTGAATAGGAAGTATCTACCAAGCCAAAGCACAATAACATATTGGGTTTACTGCTTGCTAATCCTGCTGCACCAAGGAAATGGTCACTAGAAGTGTGCTCCTGCTTCTCCTGTACTCCCCAGCAATCCATAGGATGGACCACCTCCTGGGTAAGGAGGATGGCTACACTCCCCATAGGGGGCAACTAAACCACCCGCATCTAAATCTGCAATACCCACCAGAAATCTGTTAAAATATCCTTAATAATAATGCATGGGCTAACACAAAAAGGGACCTTCTACTCAGTGTTTCATAATGCCAGTGCCAGAGTTGCTAGGGACCTAGCCCAATCATTGCTAATTGGCTTCAGACTAAGTTTGGTCTCGCTACTATTAATTATACTTTTTGGAGATGTCCAAACTAATCCAAGTCCTCCTAAGGTAAACTTTACCATTGGATCCCCTCATGTCTCAAACTGGCTATCTCCCAAGAGACTAAGAAAAGTCCTCATGAATGCCTGTAGCCAGAGACCCAAAATAGGCGAGGTCCAGAGCTGGGTTGACCTGTATCAACCAGACATATTAGTTGTGACTGAAACATGGCTTAAACCATCTGTCTTAACACATGAAATTGACCTTCCAGGCTACACTGCCTTTAGGAAAGACAGGGAAGGCAAGAAAGGGGGAGGTGTAATAATATACATAAGACACCCTGTGTGTGTCTCTAGCTTCCCTCCGAACCATAGAATGCTCTGGTAGTGAGGTATTATTTGTCAAAATAATACTTGGCAACGCCAAATCCCTGCTCCTAGGAGGACTTTATAACCCACCCAAAGTAGCCAAGCAAGCCTTAGAGCCTAAACAAAAATCTTGGCTGACTAGCTCCTTCAGAAGTACTCCTCTTGGGAGACTTCAGTCTCCACTGGCCACCTCTTCCAGCAGACTGGTCCAGGGCTCCACCACCCTCTCAGTGAAATAACAGCCCCTCACATCCCCCCTAAACCTTCTTGTCTCCACCTGTAGACCATGGCCCCTAGTTCTAGCTCCTACCTTTCCTGTGAATAAGCTGTCCCCGACTTTATTAATCCCCTTCACGTACTTAAACGTTTCTATCATATCCCCTCTCCCTTGTGGTCTCTACCGTATACAAATCCAACTCCCTCAACCTCTCCTCATAGGGCTTCCCATTCAATCCATGCACCATCTTAGTGGCCCTTCTCTGTACCCAGGGCCCCAGATAAGATTTTTTTTTGATAAGTACTGTACTTCTTATTTTGAAAGTGAGGTGAGCAAAACCAAATTCAGATGCGTATGTAACCCCCCTATAAATGGGGGTCATTAAAAAGCCTTCCTAGCCTAAATGCTCTCCGCCCGGCTGGTGTCCTGTGTTTCAGCTGGTTTAAAGAATCATTGAGTGTGAGTGCATAATGCCTCCGTGTGCTATCGCTTTGAGAGCTGCCAAACTGCAGTATGGTTGGTTTGAACTGGGGGGGACTTTGTGTTTCCCTGCTCGGGTTCCATCTGGGCCGCTGAGTGGATCGCTCCGTTCTGCGGTCGCTGTATGCGCATGGGGGAGCCCTTTCGAAAGATGTAGCTATCTGCTGGTAATTTGCTAGAGTGATAAAGACAGTACAGTTTGTCTAACCTGCCTTTTTTGCAGCTGGGACTCTGTGTGTTTTGCCCCTCCATTTTGGATCTGAACTGCTAAAGGGGTCCAATCAATGGGGAGGGGTTCCTTAAAATGGAACCTGCTGGCAAATCAGAACTTGGACTCTCAAGTGGAGCCAGCCACAAGGGGCTTGTATGAAGAGAGCCTCTGGAAAATGTAGTTTAGACACTGGCGCCTTTTTTCGGCAATAGAGGGAGCCTGTTGTGACTAATAAGCAGATTCAGCCAACTGAATCCTTTTGGACCTGGGGGAAATGCCCAGACTGCCTGCTGAGGGAGTCATTCTGAGCATGGAGCTGGAAGAGTGAGCAGCTCGTGGGGCTGCTGCCCATGGGGCAGCGCGAGAATCGCGCAGGAGGCCTGAAAAAGGCCTGTCTGTCGTCAGCTCTCCTGAAAGGAGAGAAAAGGACTTTATTTTCTCGGACCAAGTATCTGAACATGTGTGAAAAGGAAAGCTGTTGTTGTGGCCTAGATCATGGGCAACCAAGTGTGGAGAAGAGGTAAAGAAGAGGAACCTTAATTTTCGTACTGAGATTCTATAGAGGAAGCAAATGCTGAAGTGCCCTGAGGTCTGGGGCAGAAGAGAACCGTTTTGAAGTTGGAAGCCGGTGGGGAACCACTTGAGTGTTCGCAGCAAATTAGTTCACAAGAGAGTTAATGCGGTGAGCTGCTGTGTTGGCCTGCAGCCGTTAGTAAGCATTGTTCAGACTGGATCCAAGCTTTCAGAGTGAAAGAAGAAGCCAAAGTCATTTTGGGACCAGACTTAACCTGAAGAAGACCGAAAGTGTGCAGAATTGCTATCGGCCTGTCAGGACTCTGTGGTCTGGTACAGTAAGTGACCTTTACATATAAATGTGCGTAGTGCTTGTGAGGATTGAGATTTGAGTAATTCCCCATGTTGTGAACTGTGTGCGGTGCTGGGAGTGTGATTCCCTAGCTAGGTTCAGACTGAATCCGAGTTTGAGTCAGAGAAGAAGGCCTCTGTAGCCAGGCTCAATCTCCTGAAGTGACCAGCTGCTTGCCTGGTAGTGTTCTGTGTACATATAAAATGTGCAGTGAGCTGGAAGTCACAGCCAGCATCACTTGGACTGCATCTGCCTGCATTGAGTGCAAGTGAGCCCTGCCACAAGGGCTGGGCCAGCTATTCTGTTTCTCCTGGCAACCCAGGACAATTTGCATCCCATCCAGCTTTCAGCATTGAATCTGTGAGTACAAATCGGTGTAGCTCCCTGCCATCTGTCTATCTAATTGCAAGTGTTTCATCTGATTTCTTTTCTTTCTTTCTTCATGAACTGAGCCAACAGGATCTGGATTACACTTGGGTATTATGCAAGTGTTTTTCCATCACAGGGGGTCCCCAGTGTCAAACTGACCGAACCAGTCCTGGGGGTAAGTGTAAACAGTGAAGGTTCGCATGGAGTACAGTGTGGGTCACTAGCAGCAATAAAAGGGGGTCCCAGTGTCCCAGAGGGCTGTGATTAAGTTAGTCTAACTACTGCAAACCCTGACCTCTGGGTGGAGGCACCCGCCATAGAACTTAGGCCCCTCAACCTGTTAGCAGTTAGGCAGGCAGGGGTAGTAGCCCTTGGGATAGCGCCACCTGGGGGTTACATGTACAAATGTCTGGATAGAGTGGAGTGAGAAGTACATTTAAAAACAGTGTCATTTTTTATCTAGATAAGAATTGATCAAGTGCCAACAATGCTCCAGATAATGTTACTGATTTGCTGAAGGATTATTTGAATTGTTTTTATGTTTTTAAGTATGATATTTATGGGGTTTATTGTACAAGCACTATGATCAGCGTGAATAGCACTTTTTGAAAATATAGATGAATTGAATGTTGGCAGGTAGAAGTAATTTACTCACCAGTTTTAAAATATAGTGAGTAAAATAAAATTGGGATGGATATGAGTGCTGTAAATCTGGAAAGGAATGCTCCTTTTGAATCACCAGTTATGTTATGAAGCACTATTCTTTGGAGTGCAAAGTATTTGCAAACGTTGAGTGAATACTGGTACTCATTAAAAAAAACTCTGAAGAGAATTTCCTAAAATGAGGTGAGTAAAATAGTTTGGTATACCCCTTATCTGGAACCTTGTGTGTACCCTTTCAATGCCGTTCATGTCCTTAAGTAGGCGAGGTCTCCAAAACTGAACCCCATACTCCAGGTGAGGCCTCACCATGGATTTGTAAAGAGGCATCAGTACCTCCCTCTTTCTGCTTGTTATACCTCTCCCTATTCATGCCAGCGTTCTATTCGCTTTGCCCACCGCCTTGCTACACTGGGTCCCCACCTTAAAGGGACACTGTCAACCTTTTTTGCATCATATTATTTTTAAGTAAAAATCTACATTTTATGACTGCTTACCTTCTCTAAAATGCATTGATGTTGCTGGTTGTTTTCTCTGCCTCCTTGCTTATTAGAACTAAAATGCATGCCAATGTATAGCTATACACAGCCTTGTTTTGCTTCAAATCATTGAAGTACTCTTACTGCATACTTCCTGAACATTAGAAATACCCTCAAACAGTGCAGTCACTCATGATACCATGCTCTCCTCTATTCCCACTGTCTAATGAGTAGCTAGATTGTGTTGGGGGTGCTCCTGAGTCCAGGAAAGATGCAGTGGGAGTTGATCAAGAAATGTAAACAAACATGTTTTGGTCTGGTAACACCAGTATGGTGCACATTTGGTTTTTCACTTTTTAAAAGAAAAAAAACGATCTGAATCAAATTACCAACTGCATCAACAGTCTTTATAGAATGTGAACAATCATAAAATGTATCTTTTAAACTAGGGACACTTTGAGGCCTAAGGGGGTTGATGGTATCCCTTTAAGGTTGTCTATAATTACGATCCCTAGATCCCTCTCCTGCTCAGTTGCCCTCATTACATCCCCCCCAAGTGTGTAATTTGCTTGTGGGCTGTTCTGCCCAATGTGCATTACTGTGCATCTTTTGGCACTGAATTTTAGTTGTCATGTTTCAAACAACATAAAGTCTTGCTGTATTCTGATTTATGCAGTTAGCCCCAGCACTTGAACTGCTCCGGAGAAGAAAGAGTTAACTCTATGCCAATGCATAGAACGTTGAGCTCGAGCTCGGTTCAGACCTCTGTCTGCTGCACTTTGAAGTGTAACCGTTAGATTCTTTACTCCACCTAACTGAAAAAGTCACTGCGGAGATCTCTACTTCGCTATTGGGTCGGTCTAGTAAAAACGTAGGTTTTAAACCGCTTTTTTCTAATTTATTTTGATTCAGATCCCTGTCTGCGGTACAGTAAGTACTTAGGTAGTGGACTAGTGCTATTCTGTGGAAATTGTTAAGTAATATTTTCAATCGGTTTGGCCGAACCAATTGTCTGTTACTTTTTTCTTGAAGTTTACTTTGGTTTCTGAATTTAGTGTGAGGTACCGGTCCTTATCGGTTCTAAAAAAACAAACAAACGTATTTTAACTTTTTTTTCAAACACCCATGACACGGTTAAGAACCAATAAGGGGGTCTTGCCTGGCTTTTGCTGAAAAAAGGGTAAGTTGTAGGATGGCTTTGTCTGAGAAACCAAAGAGAAAGACTGGGCCCTCTGGGTTTCAACACTGGTGTGTGTGTGTGGGGGGGGGGGGCCTTTGCTAAGGCTGATCCCCACACCACCTGAGTTTACTGTCTGGGTTTTGACCACCTTGATTCAGACTGCCAGATATGTAAACATTTTCCTAAGGCCACCCTAGATAAAAGATTGGTTAGGCTTAGTGAAAAGGAGGACGAGAAGTCCGCTGACCCGGATGGCCAGCCCGGTTAGGTTCTGACCGAACCTGAGGGAGTGCCCACTGACCTGGGCAAGACTCCCTTGGGCAAAAGGAGAGCCAATCCTGAGGGGTCGATTCCGGCAAAAAGAAAGAAAGAAAAAAGAGAAATCAACCTGTTCAGATCCAGAACTGCATCATCCAACCTCCAAGGAAATTGTCAGAGCGATTAGTATAGTTGAATCGCTCCGTTCAGTTCTGGCTGATCCGATGCCTCCCAGTAGGCATTCAGTTCGGTCGGTTCTCCCAGTTCTGGATTATTCCCCAGAAGACTATTATGAACCAGATTTGGAGGGGGGATGAGGATTATGATGATGACGGTGGTGATGAAGGTCTGGATGAGCCCATAGAACCAGACATCTCCTCAGATAGACCTTCCGGTGTTTCTCCTCCTAGGCTTTCTGTCTCCCCTTCCCACTTTATGTTCTACAAAAAAGTGGCAGAAACCCTCCAGCTCCCATTAGATGAAGCTGTTGAGCAAGAGGAGCCTGACTTTGTGGAGATGATGGACATTCCAGAGTCCAAGAAATTGTCTATTCCCCTTCACAAATCTTTTGGGAAACGGACACAGAAGTTACTTAAAACTCCAAATTCTTTACCTCCTGTGGACAGGTGAATGGACAAGAGGTATATGTTGTAGGCCCAGGTACAGAGTACTTGTGTAACCCCTAGGTGGCGCTACCCCAATGGCTACTACCCCTGCCTGCTTGGCTACTGACAGGTTGAAGGGCCTAGGTTCTATGATGGGTGCCTCCACCCAGAGATCAGGCTTGGTAGTGGTTAAACTAGCCAGGTACAGTCCTCTGGGACACTGTGACCCCCCTTTGTTCCCACTAGTGGCCCACACAGTACACGGGAATTACCTTCCCAATACCCCACATATGAACACTGTTTACACATATAGATACCACTTACCCTCGAGACTGATTCTGCAGCACAGACACCCTGTAAAACAAAGTTAAGCAACATACACAACACAATGCAATGCTCCACTATATGTACTGACACCACAGACAGTATATAGTTCAATAACAACAAATCTGATTTATTTAGGGGACAGTAACATGGGAGGGGGCAATCAGGTTGATTTAGCTTGGCAATATTCAAATCACAGTACTGTGAACACATATAGGGTCCAATAAGTCACACTCTAGGTACCCAGGATGGGGGGGCTAGCCAGGTCCGTTGCCCGGGGTTGGCTGGTAGGTGCAGATGGATGGGGCCCTGTAGGAAGAAAATATATGCACAACACACACTTGTAATCCGGAGCCGGATGGCTCAGTCCTTGGGAAGAAAACACCAGGAAATCATTTGACACACTTTGATTAAATGAATGCTGCAGGGTGTTGCCCTGATTTGTACTCACGATACCCAAGATAGTTACAGGATGGATGGAGTTGCTTCTGGGTTTCCAGAATTCAGCACACACTGCAGAGTGAGGGGAATTAAGACTGCGATTCCCCACACGCACCAAGCACATTCATATGTAAAGAAAATTACTATACCAGGCAGGCTGCTCCTCGATCCCGATTGCAAAACACTGCAAAAACCTGGGAGCACGCACAGCAGCTTCAGTCCCTGACAGGCCGATCACCCTTCAGTAAAATACATAGATACATAGACAGTGTCGGCAGATAAGGGCCTATGGCCCACCTAGTCTGCCCATTTGAGCTTGTAAGTTCAGTTTGTTTTCCTAGAAGTCTGTTTCCCCTTACCCCTGCCCTCTAGAATTCCTTTATGTCTATCCCATGCATTCTTAAATCCCGTGATTGTTTCAGCCCCCACCACTTCCTCTGGCAGGGTGTTCCACTTGTCCACCACCGTTCTGTGAAGAAATTCTTCCTCATGTTTCCTCTGAATCGTCCTCCCTCCAACTTCATCCCATGCCCTCTAGTCCTGAAACATCTTTTTCGCTTAAAATAGTGTTTTCCTGCACCCTGTTCCTCCCTGTAAGATACTTGTATGTCTCTATCATATCCCCTCTCTCCCTCCTCTCCTCCAGGGAGTACATGTTCAGTTCCTTCAACCTGTCTTCATAGGACTTGTGATGCAACCCATGCACCATCTTTGTTGCCCTCCTCTGAACCTTCTCTACCCTGTCTATGTCCTTACGTAGGTATGGTCTCCAGAACTGTACACTGTACTCCAGGTGGGGCCTCACTAGAAAATCTTCAGTCTTCTACAGGTTAAGCCTGGTTTCCACACTTCTGCTTCTTCTTCCTTCTACAACAGCTCGGATTCAGTCCGATTCAGCTGCACTAATGGCCGCAGACCGACTTGGGGGCCTACACATGCGCTTCCCACGCGAATTACTCACAGCACAGTACAGAGCTCCTTCTCCCTTCACTGTCTCTACTGAACTGACTTTTCCAGCAATAGTGCAGGGCATTTCCTTTGGGCTCACAGCAGTTTGGTTGGCTGGTTCAGCTGTCAATCACTGTAGGACTCCCTCTGTTGGTGCAAAAAAGTGCCAAGGTCCAAACTACATTTCCCATGAGCACCTGCCATACATTCCGCTTTGTTGCAGGCTCCAGATGAGAATTCAAGTTCTGATTTGCCAGCAGGCTCCATTTTAAGGAGCTCCTTTCCACTGATTGGTCCAATTCAGCAGTTCAGGACCAAAATGAAGAACCTACACTGCCCAGTCCTTGCTACAAGTATGCAGGTTAGAACAAACTGCGTTTTCATTATTACTCTAACAGATCACCAGCAAACATTTACATCTTTTAATTAGGCTCCCTCTGCGCATATAGCGACTGCAGAAACAGAGCACTTAGCCAGCAGCCCGAGCGAGATTCGGGCATTGTAACACACAGTCCCCCCCATTCCAATTAATTGTCTGCAAGCAGACAGCTCTTAAAGAGACAGTACGCATAGGCTCTAAAGCACTCGCTGCAGTGCCATTTAAACGGCTTAAACGCCTAACACCATTCAGATTTAGAGCACTTAGCAAGCTCCTGGAAGTCTTTTGGGAACCCCCATTTGCAGGGGGGTTGTTACACTTGTACCAGCAATGCAGCCATGTTGGGGTTGTGCATGCTGCAGCCTGTGATAAGGCTAACATACCCTTGGCTGCACACACCCCAGATAAAGACTCCAGAAAGCTGGATGCCATGGCTGAAAAACAGTACTTGGCATGCTTCTTGGGACTTAGGCAGGCTAACTACATGGCCTACACAGCCAGATACCAGAAGTCCAGATGGGATACTGTTCTGGAACTTGCTAAACAGACCTCCCCACAGCTGGCCAAGGAGCTGGAGGAGGTGGCTGCTGATGGGACTAAGGCATCTAAGATCCAGGTTCATGCTGCTGTGGACTCCAGTGATGTGTCATCAAGAGTCATGGCTCTTCGGAGACTGGCTTGGCTCAGATGTACTAGCCTGTCACAAGACACCCAGACTAAGGCCATGGATTTCCCTGTCATCGAGAATTCTCTGTTTGGGGAGCAGACGGAGAATTATATGAAAAAATGGACGAATACAGGACCAGCTACAGGAGTGCACAGGCCAAGGAAAGGCAGGCAACTCCTCAGAAGCAGCAATCTAGGTGCAGGGGCAGGCCGTTTCACAGGCCTTTCTACCAGGCACAGGCCTCCTCTCCTTTTCCTCAGAGGGGGTTCTTCAGAGGGAGAGGCAGAAGGGGGATGAGCAGGGCTGCATTCTCCTCTCAGTCTAAGGCTCCTACCAAGCAGATACCCTGATGTGTCAGTTCAGGTCGACTCCCCAATTCCTGTAGGAGGCAGGCTGGCTTACTACTTCCAGGACTGGAAGTCTCTTACCTCAGACAAGTGGGTCCTGGAGGTAGTAAGCCAGGGACCGTCCCTCAGCTTCAAAAAATTTACAAAGCTGAGGGTCAGGTCTTTTCCACCTGCAAACATCTCCGAAACCATTGCCCTAGAGGTAGAGATTTCATCTCTACTGGCTCTCAGAGCCATAGAGAAAGTTCCTACACCTCACAGGTACAAAGGTCTGTACTCCAGATACTTCCTTACCCCGAAAAAAACAGGGGAGTAGCAGCCCATCCTAGATTTAAGATACTTAAACATGCACCTAGTAAAGCCAAAATTCTAAATGGTGACTCTGAGAATAATTCTTCCCTTTCTAAGGCCAGGGGATTGGCTAGCCTCCCTGGACCTAAAGGATGCCTATTTTCACATTCCCATCAGGTGCTCTTACAGAAAGTGCCTCAGGTTCGAACTTTCCTCAGGCCATTATCAGTTCAGAACAATGCCCTTTGGTCTAACATCAGCCCCAAGGGTGTTCACAGAATGCCTAGCAGTAGTAGTGGCTTTTCTAAGAAGACAGAACATTTCCATATTCCCATACCTGGATGACTGGCTCATCGTGGGTCAGTCTCCAGACCAAGTCAAGTCAAACTTGCAAGTGACCCAGCAAGTAATCACTTCTCTAGGATTCCTTCTCATTCTTCCAAAATTAGTTCTCGAACCAGTGCAACTCTTGACCTTCATAGGGGTAGAGTTGGATGCTGTCAAAGCAAGAGCCTTTCTCCCTCTGTGAGGTAGAAGGCCCTTGTAGAGCTGACTTCTTCTTTTTCACCTTCTGGTTTCTCGACCAGCAAGGCATTTCCTTCAGCTCCTGGGCCACATGGCAGCTTCCACTGCAGTGGCCCAAGGGGCCAGATTTCAGATGAGGGACATCCAGTTCCATTTGAGGGCTTTTTGGTCTCAGAAAAAAGATCCTCTAACCAAACTAGTTCCGGTGACTCAGACTCTGATCCAGGCTCTCCAATGGTGGTTGGATCGGGACAACCTCAGGCAAGGAGTCCCATTCATCACTCAGTCTCATTCTGTGGTTCTAACCACAGATGCTTCTCTCCTGGGGTGGGGAGCTCACCTGGGAGCCCTCACAGCTCAGGGAGTGTGGTTCCCTCAGGAGTCTCTTCTCCACATCAGTCTTCTGGAGCTCTGGGCAGTGTACCTGGCTCTTCAAGCCTTTTTGGACTCAGTACAGAACAAGGTGGTTCAGGTCAGGACAGACAACACCATCACCATGTGGTACATCAACAAGCAGGGAGGCACTCGGTCTATGGCATTGTGCATGGAAGCCATGAAATTATGGTCCCTGGCTTATTCTCTACAGACCTCTCTGGTAGCAGTCCACCTTCCAGGGAAGGGCACTGTGCTAGCAGATGCATTGAGCAGGATTTCCCAGGGCCATCATGAATGGTCCCTGGATCCTCTAGAGATAGATCTCTTTGCAACCCCAGACAATCACCAACTTCCTCTCTTTTGTTGCAGACCCCCAGTCTTGGTTTCAGTCCCCCTGGATGCTCTAATTCTGGATTGAGAGGGGAAGTTTCTGTACGCCTTTCCTCCCTTTCCCCTACTTTTCAAAGTTCTGGTCAAGATAAGGTCACAATCTTGCAAAGTGATCCTGATTGCCCCAGACTGGGCCAGACAGCCTTGGTATCCTCTGTTGCTGTCCCTAGCAGTCCATCTTCCCCTGTCTCTCCCCAGGAATCACAATCTGTTAACCTCCTCTCAGGGGAGGATTTGGTACCCCAATCTTCAGTCTCTCAATCTCAAGGCATGGCTCTTGAAGAGCTAGAATATACAAATTTGTATTTGTCTCAAGGGGTTCTGGACATTCTCAAAGCCTCTCGAAAACCTGCCACCAGAAAAACCTATAACTCCAAATGGAAAAGATTCAGCATTTGGTGTTCCAATAAGCATATATACCCAGATACTGCTGACTTGTCTACAGTTCTGGATTACATGGTTCATCTTAATGGCTTAGGCCTCAGACCAGCTACCCTCAAGCTACACTTGTCAGCTGCTTCTGCTTTTCTGTCATTGGGAAAGCCCTCTTCACTGGCATCTCACCCTGTCTTCTGTAAATTCTTCAAAGGATTGCTTCATACCAATCCCCCCTTTAGGGATCCTACTCCTGCCTGGGACCTTAATGTTTGCAATGCCCAGCCTATGCAACCCCCTTTTGAGCCTTTGGCTTCAACAGAACTTAGGTACTTGACTTGGAAAACTGTGTTCCTGGTAGCTATTACCTCTGCCAGGCATATCAGTGAATTGCAAGCTCTGCCAGTGGAGCCTGATTTTATCTCATTCCATAGAGATAAGGTGCTCCTTAGAACCAACAGGAGGTTCTTACCCTAAGTGGTTTCAGATTTTCATCTGAACTAATCCATGTCTCTTCCTGTGTTCTTCACTGATCATTCTTCTTCAGGAGAAAGAAGATTACACAGTTTGGATGTTAAAAGGGCTCTTAGCTACCACATTGAGCGTACTAAGGCACTTAGGTTTGACTCCCTCCAGTTGTTCCTCATTTATGGTGAAGTGGGGATGGGTAAACTTGTCACTTAGAGAACTATTGCCAGGTGGCTTGTCTCTTGTATACAATTCTGCTATGAAAAGCTAGGCAAAGTACCCACCTCAGGCCTGAGGGCTCATTCGACTAGAGGTACAGCTGCTTCTCTGGCTGCTGCCAGAGATATACTCTTATTAGAGATTTGCAAAGCAGCCACCTGGAAAACAGTCCATACATTCACCAAGCATTACTCTCTGGATATCCAGGCTAGGAGTGATGCTAGGTTTGATACAGCAGTACTGCAGAGCTTATTCCCAGAATAGATTTGGTACCCTCCTCCAGGGAGGTACTGCTTGGTAGTCTGCATAATGTCAGAATACAGCAAGACTTCATGTTGTTTGAAGAAAAAATTACTCACCTCAGTAATTGTGTTTCTTCTAATAGAGTCTTGCTGTATTCTGACCTCTTTCCCTTCCTCCCCTTTCAGAACCTGGTTTTTGGGAAGTGGACTGGCAGGTGCAGTCTTGCACCTCAGGGGTCTACTTGGCACGCTCCCCTTTTTAGACAGGGGGAGTGGACTATTTAATTTTATGTTTTGATAATTATATATTGTTCTCTACCTAGTTTTTTGCTTTGGATTTCTCGACCTGAGTTTTTTGGGCATCCAAAATATTTGGTTGCCTTCTGGCTAGTGTATTTACAATTTCCACATAGTGGGGGTAATTGGTTCGTGTAAGCCCATAAGAATCTGACGGTTATACTTCAGAGTGCAGCAGAGAGAGGTTTGAACCGAGTTCGAGCTCAACGTTCTATGCTTTGGCATAGAGTTAACTCTTTCCTCTCTGGAGCAGTTAAAGTGCATGGGGTTACTGCATAATGTCAGAATACAGCAAGACTCCATTAGAAGAAACACAATTACTAAGGTGAGTAATTTTTTCTTCTCACCACTCCTCCAGTAATCTTAGATCTTCCCTAATGGCCTCCACTCGCTCTGGGGTGTCCACCCTATTGCGGATCTTTGTGTCATCTGCAAATAGGCAGACCTTCCCCCGCAGTCCCTCCGCTGTGTTGGTGCTATAAGTGTTGAACAGGATATGCCCCAGCACTGACCCCTGGGGGACCCTGCTCGTCACCCCTACCTCCCTGGAATGTACCCCATTTACTGCCATCCTCTGACTTCTACCCATCAGTCAGTTCTCCACTGACCTTGTTATTTTCTGTCCCA
This sequence comes from Neoceratodus forsteri, assembly GCA_016271365.2. Classification (NCBI taxonomy): domain Eukaryota; kingdom Metazoa; phylum Chordata; order Ceratodontiformes; family Ceratodontidae; genus Neoceratodus; species Neoceratodus forsteri. Next base: position 875,148,641 of record CM057455.1, on the reverse strand, counting down.
CCCCAAACTTTCCAGCTTATTCATTAGCCTTCTGTGTGGAATAGTGTAGAAGGATTTCCTGAAGTCCAGATAGGCAATGTCCACTGCCCCCCCCAGCAAATGTTTAGAGGTTCAGTATATTTGGTCCGCAGCTGGAAATCAATTGGGATGGACTGAACGACCCTAGTCACGCAATCAAAGAACTCAATCGGGTTCGTCTGGCATGACCTCCCTTGTGTGAAGCCATGCTGTTGATCATCCTGCAGCCCACTTTCCACCAAGTAGTTGACCACCCTTTCTTTTAATATTGCCTCCATCACCTTACCCACCACTGATGCGAGGATGACTGGGTGATAATTGCCTGCCTCCTCCTTGCTGCTGCTCTTATCCAGGGACATGTTAAACAACCTTGCTAAGGGTGCCACTAGCTCCTCCCTCAGTTCCTGGAGTACCCTAGGATGCAGGATGTCTGGTCCCTTCACCTTAGCTACCCTCAGCCTACCCAATTCCTCTCTGACCCTGTCCTCACTGATCACACTAGGATACACCCTCACGTCCTCCTTTCCCCTCTCCCTTAGCAGCGCTCCCCTTCCCTCCCTTTCCACTGTGAAGACTGAGCCAAAATATCTATTCAGAACCGCCACCTTCTCGAAGTCCTCTTCCACTTGTACTCTCCCTTCACCCTTATATCCCCTGCTTTGCTTTCCTCCTTTCTCCTATATATCGAAAAAAGTTTTGTACCCCCTTTTGGCCTGCTCGGCAAGCCTGTCCTCCGTTTCTGCTTTCGCCTTCCTAATCTGCTGCCCCGCCACCTTCAGCTTCTCCCTGCAAGTTTCCCTGTCCTCATTCCCCTGTGTCCTCTTATAGGCTCTGAATGCCCTTTTTCTTTCCCCTATTGCCCCTTCACTTCCTTGGTGAACCAAAGAGGCCTCTTTCATCTTCTGTTCTTCTTATTTATTTATTTACTGACGTCTTGGAATTGCAACCCTCTGAGTCAAAGACTCTTTTGTGAAGGCTCCATGTCAGATTTACATACAGACAGGTTACAAAAAAAATGACAGGCGATTAATACAGTATGTTATACATATGATACGAGTATACAAATAATACAGTACATTAGACATAAGTGCATGATAAATGAGGGCAGAGTGCAAGGCAAAGAGCATGGCGAGTAGATTTAAAACAGGATACGAAACATTACAGGAAATTAATACAGTTCATGATACATAGGATAACAGTATACAAGTAATGCAGTGCATTATACATAAGTGCATCATAACTGAGGGCGGAGTACATGATAGTGAAACAGACATTGTGCAGGCAGTGCTAGCTAACTATGTAAACAGATAGAAAAGTAAAGAAAAAAAGGGAGACCAGAAGGAAGTCAGTTAAGGAGAGTTGTGAGACAACTGGGGGGGAGGTAGGGAGAAAAGTTGAGTAGAGGGGTGTAAGTTGTACAGGAGGAGGAGGAGGAGGAAAGAGTGCAGGTAAGGGATGAGTAAAGGGCATGAAGGGAACAGAGTGGAGAGGGAGAAACTAGACAAAGATAAGGTGGGGAGGAGCAGGGGGAAATCGAGAGACAAGCCATGAGCAGTCCCAGATCTTCTTCACCTTCCTTATAAGATTTCTGTTACTTTTAGTACCCCCCAATTGTTTGCCATAATTCCTACTCTTCCCCTATTTTCTCCTTCCCTTCCATTTCTTTCTTGAAAATCTCCCTCATTCTGGGAAAATCCACCCGCCTGAAGTCCAGGACCTCTGTGCTGGTTTTATTTGCTTCGTTCCCCATCCTAACCCTGAAGCTCACTGCATTATGTTTACTAGCACCCAAACTGACCCCTTCCACGTTATCGCCATTGATGACGACCACATCCAGTATGTTGCCACCCCTAATGGGCTCCCTTACCAGCTGTTGCAGGAAAGCTCCTTGGAGGGACTAGAGGATCTCCCTGCTCCTGGCCAACCCTTCTGATGGGATATCCCAGTCAGTATCTGGGATGTTTAGGTCACCCACCAGCAGAATCTCCCCCTTGAGTGCCATCCTTTGAACCACCTGCAACATCTGCCTATCCAATTGCTTCCCCTGCATTGGAGGTCTGTAAACCACTCCCAACCTTACTGCTGCCCCAGCCTGTTTTTCTAGCGTGTCCCACAATATTTATGCATCCCCATGCTCTTTCTGCCCTTTTGTAGCCTTAATGCCCTCCTTGATGTACAGCGCACCCCCCCCCCCTTTCTGCCAGCCCTGTCCTTCTGAAAAAGCCTGTGCCCAGGGATACCTACTTCCCAGGTCTGATGCTCAGACCACCAGGTTTCTCTCACCATCATGGCCTTTCGGTCCACCATTTTGTTCCCCAGACTGCTGGCATTAGCAAAGTCCTTTCCACCATATACCGCCCCCATCTGCCATCTCTCTTTCCTGCCCATTTCCTTTCCTGCTCCCTTTTGCAGGGAGTGCTAGCTAGTCCCTTCACTCTTTGTGTTGAACTTCCCCCTTCCTAGCCTTGTACTCCCCCAGCAATTTAAATCCCTTTTAAATTTGTGTTTCATAAAAGTCTAGGCCTGCCCCTGAAATGTGACTGTTCATTGTGTTGCTGTATTTTGTCTGCAGTGTACTGTGATTGTACCTAAAACTGTCATTTGAAACGTCCTGTACCCAAAAACTTCTCTGTAACTAATTCCGGGTCACCATCGAAAAAGGGACATCTTCGACCCAGTGGGCCTACCCGATGAACAAAATTAAATAAATAAAATGTTTTATTTCTTATACACAGAAATATATTTTTTTAAAATCAAACAGTACGCAGATTTTTTATTTCCGGTGTATTTTTGATGACCATGAAAAATCTCCCTCATAGCCTAACTAGCTTTGCATAGCAGTCTGTGCTGCTAACCCTGTCCCAGATAAAACTGAGCCCTCTGGCTCTATTTGAGGCCTGTGTGAGTGTAGTCCAGTGGGATTATGCAGAATTTTGAGTTCATGCATTCCATGTTAAGCTTCAGGGTATGCCACCCTTAGTGCGACACCAATACAGCGAAATACATACTTGTCTGCAAACTCGACACTTTGCCGACAGGTCGCTGTGTTGGTGTGCCCGAGACAGGGGCATGCTGTCTCCTAGTCCTGCACCCTCACCCTGAATCAACACCAACTGTGGTGGAGAGTCCAAAAGACGGGGGAGGGGGAGGAGGTTTGGGGGGCAAAGCCCCCTGATAATAATAAAAAAAACAACAGGAATGAGAGTTGCACAGGAATCATGTACTTGCAGTGGACATGATTCCTGTCGGCTAAATTCAGGTCGACATAAAGAATGTTGAACCGGCATGGTGGAGCCAAGATCCAGTACTTCTGGGGTGTGGGAGTGAGCATTCTATTAGAGGAATACCGAAATCTTACATTCCATAGTAAACAAACTTTCTACTTCTTGTGTAAAAGGACAAATGACTGACAGATAGAAACCATCTGTGGAGGGACTTTACATTTTCTGAGCAATATTTTACTTTATTTTTTATGTCTTTTTTTTATCTTTTAGAGATTTTTTTTTTTACTTTATGTATTTATAAAATAGGAATTTCAACTGTTTGAGTCATAGACTCGTTTCCAAAGGCTCCACGTCAAAATACAGAGTAGAACAAAGACAACAACCGATACTTACAGTTGACAAAGGTGAGGAGTCATAAAAATGTGGCTGTGCAAACAGATAATACGAATGTGCAACGTACATACGTAAGGTAACTGCCTATACAAGTGGTAGTGAACAGAGGCAACATTATGGGTTACAGTAAGATTGCATGGTGCTGCCTCCAAGGAGGCTTTGTCAAGTTCCTAACATGCAGATGAGCTATGAGTTAGTTAAGTTAGGCTTAGGGCACATGGGCCTCAGAGGTGGAGGAATGCGTGCTGTTTCGTTAGAGACATTGTCAAAGGCCCTGGGATAGGGTTAACGGTCACACTGGCACTTACGTGAAGATAAAATGTGGGTTTTCAGGGCTGCCTTAAATGGACCTAGTTTGGAGATTGCGGTGATAGCGGGGGGAGGGCACTGCGCCATGATGGGGCTCTGAAAGAGAAGGATCTTTGGGCTAAAGTGGTCCTAACCCTGTTTACCTTCTAGACACTTTTGGTGGCTGTGCAAGTGACCACGGAGAGGGTGGCTGACTGAAGGGAGGCTGTGACACCTGCTGGGGTTAAACCCAGGTGGATTTTCTTAGTGAGGAGACAGGTCTGATAATGTAGCCTTCCCTCTAGTGTGAGAACATTGGTGAGTGTGTAGAGGGTACAGGTGTGCATTCGTTTGTCTGAACCAGAGAGGAGCCAGCATGCCTTATTGATACAGGGTTTTAAATAATTGATTCGCAATTGTTTTCTTGGGACAATACTAACTGTACAGAAAGTATTTATATAGGTTTTCTAGAAGTGTTATGTTTGTTAAACACAGTGAGGCAAGTGCTATGCATTTTCACAATGTTTTAGAACTTTTATGAGCAAAGCACTAATCAGTTTTTAGAGTTAAATAAAACCCTGTTGATAGCAAGTTGGATTTGGTGGAGCACAGTTCAGTCCAGCATAGATTGTGAGTCCGTAGTCCACCAGTGACAGGACTGAGCATGTTACAGCCAGGTGAAGCACTTCAGGCAGTAGGCAGTCTTTATGCCTGTATAGGAGACCAATTCGGGCATTGGTGGCTGAGGAGAGTATTTTGATGTGCTCATGGAACGAGAGGGTGGTATCAAAGGTGACACCCAGGTACTTATAGGTTTGGACCTGTTCCAGAGGGAAGAGCGAACTGGAGAGGATTTTCAGGTGATAGTCCTTTGCCCTGTTTTGGCAGTGGGCAAAGGGCACAGTTGTTGTTTTTTTAATGTTGCCAACTAGTCCGTGTTCAGCAACCAGTTTTCTATCTGTTTGAAAGAGTCTTGCAGGGAGAGCTGGAGCGAAGAAGGGTCAGGATGGGAGGCATATAGAACTGTGTCGTCCGCATAAAGGAGAATGTTCCCAGGGCAGGATCTAGGCAGGGCATTAAGATATATGCTGAAGAGCAGAAGACCCAGTATGGATCCCTGAGGGACACCTGAGTGGACTGGTAGTGTGGTAGATAGGGTATTGTTAATTTTAACACACTGGGTTCTGGTGGAAAGGTAGCTGGAGAACCAGGAGAGGGGGCCCTGGGAAACTCCGATGTATTGTAGAGTGTTCCGTAGGAGGGGGTGGGAGACCATGTCAGAGGCCTTAGAAAGGTCTATGAATACAGCCCCAGCAAGGTGCCCTTTGTTCAGCACAGAGTGTAGTGAGTTGGAGAATTCTGTAAGGGTGGTAGTAGTGCTGTGATCTGCTCTGAAACCATGCTGCTCCCTGCGTAATAGGTTGTGCATTGCCCGACCATTTCTAAGTGCAGTAAGACCATTCAGGGTGTGGCATATTTGTGGATGCCCACAGTTTCAGGGGCTGTAAGGCCCTCTGCCTGTGGTGTCTGGCTTTATCATGTCCCTGATCTTGTGCGTATCCACCAATACCTCATACCCTGTCAGGTCTCATTGCTTACATGCCATCGACTGTGGGGGATGTGTTCCCACTGCTGGTTGTGGTTTTGTAAAATGTGTAACAATGAAGTGATACCTGGGATGGGCTCCCGGTGCCACATTAAGGGGGGGTGGATTTGCACTCCCACCAGTCACACAGCACTCATGTACCAGTATTTGCTCAATGAGATTACAGGAACGTGAACAAAGCTTTTCAAAAAACTGTAAAAGTTGTACTGTACATGCACTGTCAGCATTTTGTTTTAATAATAATCTTTTTTTAAATGTTCCCAATACCCCCAAAAGGCTCTCCCCTGTGACAGGATCTAATAAGTGGGAAAGTTATAGGTTTTCAGGGACCAGATTTTCAAAGGTGAAAAAAGTGCACACATGTGGCAAAATGGTTGTGCAAATGAGGGTGCCCTTATGCAACCATTTTTGTTGCAAACGTGCAGTTTTCAAAAAGGCTGCCTTTTTGCAACATATCCACATTTTATGGTGGCTTATGCAAATTGTTTTACAATAGCAAGGGAAAGGCAAAAGGTAGATCCTAACAACACAAAAATCCTGGCTACTGAGAAGGTAGGAAGTGTAACCCTCCCTACAAATAGGGGTTCCTATAATGTCTTCCTGGGCTTCCCTAATGCCCACTGTTAGGAATGATGTTCTGTGTCCAGCAGTATAATTGCCTGCATGAGCATGCTCTATTAAGCCTCCGTGCCTGTCTCTTTAAGAGAACCATTATGCTGTGTTAGAAAATTAGTCTGGGCTAGGTCCGAGTGATTTGGGGCTCGTGACCAGCCAGACAGTTTGTGTTTCTGCTTCATTCTGCAGTCGCTATTTGTGCAGAGGGAGCTCTGTTAGGGAAAGTGACTATTTACCATTTATCTGTTACAATAATAATGCTGTAGGAGTTTGTATAACTTGCTTCCATTTGCAGCCTGAACATCTGAATTGGAGCCACCATTTTGGTTCTGGAACTGCCAGTGTTGGACCAATTGGAACCTCAGAGGACTTAAGATGGAGACAGTCCCCAGAGGTCATGTGGGAAAGAGATTCTGTGGGAATTGTAGTTTTTAAGGTTTGGCGCCTAAATGAACCTGGAGGGGGAGCCCTTACTGTTACAGACAGCTCCCTCAGCCAACCGAACCCTTTGGATCACTGGGAAAGCCCAGAACTGCCTGCAGCATTGTGTCAGTTGTGAGTTGTAGCTTGCAGAATGAACAACTCAAGTCATCGAGCAGCCTGCTCCTGCATAGGAGCGTGGGAGAATCGTCGGGAAGGCAATGCTGGCCTATCTGTCACATCTTCCAGTGTGAAGAGCTACCTTGAGTGTGAAAGTAGGATTTATCCAATTACTAGATCAAGACCTGTACCTGAAGAGAGGAAATGTGTTGTTGCTAATTGAGAGTCAACCGAAGACTTGCTCCAGAAACGATCGGCCTGCCCGGTACAGAAGTGAGCCTCAGATCGAAAGGTTTGCACAGAAGAAGCTACTGTTTGCAAAATGACTTTATCTGAACTTTGGCAAGTTGCTTTAAGTGTTACAGGTGTGCTGAATGTGCTGTGTGGGTCGCGACTTGGTTCCCCACCACGAGCTCTGTTACGCCAGCTGGAGGTTGTTCCAGCACTTATCACGGACTTCCTCTGAACTGTTTGCTCTGCCTGGGCCCTGCCACCTCGGCCTAGGCTGCTGCTGCTTGCAATTCAGAGACATTTCTAGCGAAAGACACCCGCTAGGGGATTCGGCCCCCTGCTCAACACCACTGAACAGGTAGCGACCACCACGGTGAGTCATGTAGGTCCTGCTTCCCCTGGAAATCCAGTACAACATCTGGAGGTCTTCATTTTGTCTGTCCTGCATTCTGGTCTGAGTACAAACAGGGTAGCTTCTGCAACATAAGCAAGAACCATCGTGTGTTATCTGATTTGCTTGTTTTGGGTTTTGTTGCAACAGACTGAGCCATCTGTCTCTGGATTACAAATATTTGGGTTGATTGCATGCTAATTATTTTCTTTCTGAAGGGCCCCAACAACAGCTGCAACGCTGGGCCTACCCCAATGTAAAGCAACAAAAATCATTTGAGACCTTTGCTCTCTTTACTTGTTTGGTATTTTATTCACGGTTACAGTCTGCATTCATGCTCATGAAATATATTCAAAGATTATGCATTTCACAATTGCTTTTAAACATTTTTTCTTTAAACAGAAACTGGGCAGAACACCGAGTTTCACTCACATCCTAGCAACATTCAGTGTTGATGCTTCTACAATGCTTGCCCAAAGATGCTTTAAGATAGTTTAAGGATAAATGAGTTTACTGGCAGCAGCATATTATACATTTTCTTTTGTGTTCTTCCCCACATGTCCTACCTTAGGGGCTTTATACATTATCATTTGCTTACATTTAGGCAGCACTAAATGATTCTGAAGTCAAAGAACATTCCTTTCAATGACCAAACAATAGATGGTGTTATGGATCACCAAAGCAACAACCAAAATTAGGATGGTGGAATAGTGTATACGAGCCCAGTTCCCTTGAATCTGATGTTAATTCATGTCTGTCTGTCTCAGAATGAATGTATTTTGGCTGTACAGTATACAGTGCATTTTGTAGTGTGTTTCTCCGTAACACTTTTTAAAGTAATAGGTGAGTTATCTAGGCATTCCTGGATAACCGTACCCTAAGTGCTTGTGTGCTGAGGTTCTTTGTCTTTTAGATTGGTTTCATATTTTGGGCTCACCATGACCCAAACTCATAAGACCATCACAGGGCTGGTTAATTTTTCCCTGGGCTGAGATACAGATGAGGCACGCTGATGAGTCCTCAGACACGTGCCTTTGTCTTCTGTTTCCAGCCTTTGTGGACTGTATGAGAGGTGATTTGACACCATACACTCCTACTAGAAGCACAACCAGTCTAAATTTTTTCATGGTGTTTCATGGTGATTTGCATATATTTCCTTTTTATTTTTGGGGTATGTGTGATTTTGTATTTGTAGCCCTGGCGCCGGGTATCTGAAGCGCTACACTACCCCTGCCTTAGCTGGCCACACCAAGGTTGAGGGGCCTGGGTTCCTAAGATAACTTTAAACTGATTCCTTTCCAGTATAACCTAAAATGCGCAGTGCCTCCACCCAGAGTATACTTTTAAGTAGGCTAGTTAATATCTGGTACAACCCTCTGGGGTGCTGTACCCACCGATAATACCATAAAGCCAATCCCAAGCATGACCCAGTAGACATTTCCCCACATTTCATAACATTTGCAATTACAGACTCACTACTAAAAATATGCTCACGAGACAGGTATATGCAACAACATCAAACAATTTATTTACATGGGGAAGGGATAGGAGTGGTGAATTGGAGTAAAGGTTAAGCTATTTACAGTTAATTGGATTGATTGGTTTTGATTTTTAATCGGCATAACATCAAAATAATCATTTTGCATTTTCCCTCTGGCAATTATCACTGAACCACCCACCAACCTCTGAGACAGTCAGGTCCCTGATTATCTAGTAACTGCATAAATCAGATTACACATTTTCCATTAATGCCCACACTGGTACCAGTCCCCAAACTGTGTGAGACCCCGCAATCCCACATGTCAACCTGGTTACCCAGTAACTAACAGTTCTTAAAGGTGCAGGCCTGAAATTTGGAGTAGCTGTTAATTGGCGAGCTGGTTGGGGCCCTTAAAGAAAGCAAGCAGATTAACATATGCTGCGTACTTGTAGAACTTAAAGCAATTGTATCTGTGGCCAGATGGCCCAGTTTATTTAAGCACTTAAACTATGTACATGTCCCCTTTAGATATGATGCAGAGCATGGCCCTGTATACTCACAGATCAAAAGTCATCATCAGGTAGTCACAATCAGGTTGTAGAGGAAGGTTTAGGGTGATTACAGCAGGCAGAATCTCTGACTCTGGAGACAGTGAGGCAGGCAAAGGCCTACAGCCAGGACTCCCAAACCAACTGCAAGATGGTGTAGCATTTGCAGATGGAAACAACGCTCTTCGTTTCTTTTGGCAGTGCCCCTTTCTGGGCTGAAATCACTCTCTGGATAAACCAGGCTGGGACGCTGGCGCATATGGCACCGCTCTAGGTGGTACACTTCCAGGCTGTGTCCCAGGCCTACTCTCGATGGTTGCATTGCATTCAGCACATTTATTAAATCCGCACATTTATACATTCTTGCGGTTGCCTCTGGAAGTCACAGTCTCTTTTCCCTGTGCCCAGCGTGGCATACATAAACCCTTCGCTAGTCGACTAGAAATTTAGAACCATGGTGCACTCCCAGTTATTTTAGGGACAAGCACCCACACTTCTGCACGGGGTGTGCAACCAGAGCCCAGGTCATGGCTCCCAAAGTGGGTACAGGACACAGTCTTTTTAGCATGGGTGATTTCCCTGAGGTCAGGGTGACCAAGATTATCCCAGTCCATTTTCATCAACTCTGGAGCATAGATTGCACCTGTTGCATAAAGCCAGATGACACCTGCTGCTTGACTCTCTCACCACTTAAAACACATTTATACTTGACTGAGCTTAAGGCATGGCTCACTACCATTTGAAACAACTTGAACTCGACTGAGCTTGGAGCATGGCTCACTACTCTGTAGCAGACTTTACTTTTTGGCAAAGCTGACACTAGAGACCCTTTCAGACTCAGACACATTACTTAGAAGCAACTGATTTCTGTAGCACTCTAGGCTCACCAATACACAGACACAGTCCCTTTTGGCTCTCTGGCATTTGCAGCTCCCAGCTGGACATAAAGACAGTTACTGTCCCACTAGGCACTGTCCAGAGAAATTCCACGTGGTCAGGGAACTCTCCATCCAGTCCTGTGGCACTTTTCAAATCAAACACATTTATATACTTTTTGAACTTAACCCTTCTCTGGTCACTGAGCAAATGTCCACCCTTTCTATGCTTTGGAAGACAGACAGTCACATCCTAAACTTGCTAGGCTTCTCATCCCCTGTGCAGACTTTCTCAGACTTGTACTTGTTAGACACAGTTTACTAACTCAGATTACTTGCAGAAATGTTTTTCTTTTCTCTGAGGTCTCAGGCTTTTCTTCATCCCTCTCACTGCTGAGGTAGAATGTGCATGCAGCTCTCTCACAGCTAAAGGTTCAGGTTGCCCACATTTTCCCCAAAACGTGGAAAGGTGCTGGCCAGCCCTGGAGGACAATTTCTGGCAATCCCCAGGCTAGCAACTTCTGTTGCATGCAGTGACTTTGTCTCCCTGGCAGAAGAAAGCCTCCTCCCCTGTGGAGGGGCTTGCACCGGATTGCTAGGCCCATTATGGAGGAAAAGGACTGAGCTTCTAACCCTATGGGGGGGGGCTTCAGCTCGAACACAGTGCTCAGCCTGGAAAAACACTGCCTTTTATGGAGTCCTTATGGGACTCCTGATTGGCTGAAACTATTTGCTGCTCTCTTGATAATTGGCTGAACCTGCTTGTCAGTACAGAAAATTAATATTCATTAGCTTCACTTGATGCACAATAGGCTCCCTGTTTTGGCACCTGAATTTCGGTCCCTACAGTTTGCCCATAAGTACTTTACAATGCCCCATGTGTCCTGGCATTGTCTCAACAGTCTTGCTTTGTAATCCTAGCTTTCCCATTGGCTGTTGCTGCTCTAAAATGGCTGCAAAACTCTCAGTCCCTTTGTAGATTAACACAGTCCCAAATATAAGGTCCTGGTGCAGCCAGAATAAATGCTTTATTTAGTTGCATGCCTCACAGTTTAATAGACCTTTTTGTGCCCTTTTGGTCGCTGCCCAGTATAAACATTTTTTGTCAGTCCCAAGCCTGTCGCTGCTGCTGCTATTTAAAGCCATCTTGCAGCAGGCAGGTAAGCATTCATCTGAGTCCCAACATTAAACACTAACGTAGCCAGTACATTTATTTATTTAAATAATTTCCCACTGAAGATTAGCCCCAAATGGTGCCCTGATGAGCGCTCCCTAGAAACTAACCTATATACATTTATTTACATACTCTGGTGCCTGTCGCTAGCACCCATATTTTAACTGCCATTGCACTAGGACAGGTGGCTCATCCAAATTCATGGCCTCTCCTGGGGGTCTAATTAATATTCATGAGCCCTTCTAGAATGCCCATTCCAAACACGACTCTCGAGCATCCCTGCAGCTTCTCGGCTGCCTTGTTCAGGTCTCCGGTCCCCAGTGAGATGAAGAGAGGCACCGAGACCACTTTACTACCTCTCATTCTACCACAAAATTAGTGGTCAGTAGATCGAAGGCACATCGTGCGCAAGCGTGATCCCCGCTACCACTGGAGTGCCAATGCAAACAGCTGAGGATCGCAACTCAACTCCTGAGCCCTAAAAAGGCCACACCGGAACACTGGGGCTGTTTGGGGACCCGGGGCACATTTTTGAACCTGGACTGTTGGCGGTGAACTTGGGGACAAATAGGGAAAACCTGCAGGTGTCGGGAGATGGACGAATGGGTAAAAGGTAAGCCCCCATTTGGGGGGGTGTTACATATTACTTAGGCATAGGCAAAGGCATTTTATGGGATGGAAGAAGACCAAAGGAGCAAGGGGGAGGTGGGGGCGAAGACCTCATCTAGATAATAGGTCACAGGGTAGGAAAAAGTGAAACAGGGCAGACTGGATGGACCCGGTGGTCTTTCTCTGCCTACATTGTCTATGTTTCTACAGTATTTTCAGTGCCCCTAAAATTCCCCACCCCACTGGCAGTTGCATCCAATCATAATATTCTTTTGCAGGAATTCATCCTGTTTAATTTAGTTTGATTCAATTGCCTCCTGAAGCAGTCTGCCCCACAGTCCTACTCCCCTCTGTGTGAAGTAAAGCTTCCTTAATTTTGTTCTCTCTGAACTTCCGTTTGTGTCCCCTTGTTCTCCTTTTCTGGCTGACAGAAAACATCCGACTTCAGTCTTCCTCCTCGATTCCCTTCATTATTTTTAAAACACCTCAATCATATTCCCCCTTGTCTAGAGACAAGAGATCCCTCTCTGTTTGTATTTCAGTCAGTTCCATACTCCACATTATCCTTGCTGCCTTCTTCTGAACTTTTTCAGCCCCAGACTGTTATTTATGTAGTGTTAAGTAACATGTTCAGGTCTCACAAGCCAGTCCAGTGGCACAGAGGGCTAAGGCACTGAGTGCCTCACCTACTGCCATGCTAGTGACCGGAAATCGGACATGAACTAGGGCTGCTCAGGAGAAGGTAGGGGGATGGAGAGTTGAGCATCCAACCGCAACTGTCCTCCTTTGAGAAGGGAGAGTAGTGCATACCACTGCATGACTTCCATCTAGTGGAGATTAGGTGGCACAACAGTGGTTGTCCACCTGGCTGACCGGGGATGGGAGCCAAGGAATTCCTGCATCTTCATGCTGGATGTGCGTGCCATAGCACACATTTCTGTCTGGGTGGAGGGGGATAAACAAAGAGGAAAATACCTCCAGCATCTGAATGGCACTGGCACCCCACAGGTATCCCACCACCTACAGAGGCATCCACCCATCCATGGCAGTTAAAGAGCTGGAGGTAAGTCTCAGGTAGGGTGGGTGGTGGGGCTGAGGGTAGCTTCCAGAAGGGGACAACTTGAGTGAAGGAGAATAAAAAAATGGGAAAAAAAAGTTCTCACCAGTGTCTTGCACAGTATGAACATCAACTGCCTTGATTTGTTCCATTACCTGCTTTGATACATTCAGACATCCTTGTGAGTTTCTTTTTTTCATATATAAATTTCCTCTCCCGGCATCCCCCCAACCCCATTAATTACCCATTCCGGGGACTTAAAGATCAATGGCAGCCATTTTACACATTGTTAAAAAAAAAAAAAACAGCCTGAATTCAAGTCCCTGTGTCATGAGTAGTGTTTCCTGAAAATGTCATGTTGTTTGGTTTTGTGGTTTTCTTTAAATCAGCATTTGTTAACCTGTTCTGCACTAACTTGAAACAGTGGGGCTGTTTCTGTCCCACTGACTGAGCCTTGGAGAGTGATGGCATCATATTGGGGTAAGCTACTGCTTCAGCAGTACAAGTCCCAGCTTGACCGAAGGACTAAAAAGCTGCTAACTTCTTAATTAGAGCAGTCTGTAGAGTTATTTGTTTGCTGTCCAGGGATTTTTACTAACTCAGTCTCCGGTTTGTGTTCAGATGAATTAGCTGAAAATCTATCATTCTGTTCTTATAAAAAGCTGATCATTTGAGTTTCAGTGCTGAATTGAAGTGGTATTCATTTGAGAAATTGGCTTATCTGTGTCACAGCTGTGAGTTCTGTCCAATCAAAACTCTGTGTTTTTTTTCTAGCTTTGTAATACTTTGTTGTTTATTTAATAGATTTTAATTCATACAAGTAGTTTGTCTTTGATGTAGCCTCAATAAATCGGTTCATGTAAGAATAATAGTTTTTCTCTCAGATTGAAAAACAGGTGCCTGCCACACTCTGTTGTATCAGGCACATTTAATATATGAACTCACAAATTTCAGTTCTTTGATGGTTTCTGTGTGAAAATACATCATTTATATGTGTAACTAGAAACACTATGTGGCATCCTTATGTCCCCCCTCTCCTGTCTACAGTTGAAGCAGCTGCACTCTGCTGCCCCCTGTCAGCTGCCCCACATTTGAGGCTGCTGCACCCTGCTGCCCACTCTATTCTCCCACAGAGTTGGGCTTTTGCATCCTGTTGCCTCTATCTCCTGCCTGAAAAATCAGGGCCACTGCACCCTGCTGCCCCTGCCTGAACAGTTGTGGTTGCTGCACCCCCCCCAGTCAGAGCTGCTGCACCATGTTGCCCCTGTTTCTCTGCCCTAAAGTCCCATGTCCCTGCCTCCCCATTTGGGGTTGCTGCACCGTGCTGCCCATGCCACCAGAGGTGGGGCTTTTAGTGCACCCTGCTACCTACTTCCATTTTCCCCAATGGGCAGGGCTGGTGTACCATGTGCAACCTGTCCCACAGTCAGGGCTACTGTAGCCTGATGCCCCCCATGTCCTGCACCATACTGTATTCTGCCCCCTGCCGCCATAGCCAGAGCTGCTGCACCCTGTTCCCTGTCTACACAGTCAGGGCTACTGCACCCTACAGCCCCATGCTTCCACTGCCCCATGACTCCACAGTTAGCATTGCTGCACCATGCCGCCCCTGCCACCAAAGTCAGATTTTTTGCTACACTGCCCAAAAGAATAAACAGAAAAATACTTTCATCTTGTGTTATGGGGGTGAAGAACAGATGGCAGTAAGGTGCAGAAATCCTGACTGTTCAGCCAGGAGACAAGGGAGACATTAGTGTACAGCAACCCAAACTGGGACAGGGTGCCGCAGCCACACCTGGGTGGAACTGACACAACTTTGGGGGCAGAGGACAGGGTGCAGCAAATGCCATAACTCTTGTGGCAAGTGGCAGCATGATAGCTCTAACTGTGGAGGCAAAGAACTCTAGGGCACAGCAGGCCACAGCAGCCCTGCCTATGTAGGCAGGAGCAGGGTGCAGCAGCCCTGGCTGTGGTGGCAGGGAACTGTGGACAGAATGGTGCAGAAGCCTTGACTGTGGGTCAGAACACAGAGGGGCATCAGGGTATAGCATCCCTGAATGTGGGATGGGGTGCGCATGGTGCAGCAGCCCTGACTGTTCAGGCAGATGATGGGGGCAACAGGGTGAAGCAACCCTAGCCATGTGGGAGAAGACAGTGGGTAGCAGGGTGCAGCTGCTTCGAATGTGGGGCAAGAGACAGGGGGCTTGTGGGGCAGGGGATGGGGCAGCAGAGTACAGCTGCCTGAACTGTGATACAGGAGACAGTGCACGTCAGGATACTCCATACTGTTTCTAGACATATGTAACCCCTAGGTAGCACTACCCCGAGGGTTACTACCCCTGCCTGAACAGCAGCCTGCAGGTTGAGGGTCCTGGGCTCTCAGAGCGGGTGCCTCCACCTGGAGGACAGGGTTGTTGGCAACGTGACTGCCCTGGGTACAGCCCTCCAAGACACTGATACCCCCCCTTTACCCCTAGTGGCCTGGCTAAGCTTGCAGCTACCTCACACTGACACACTTTTGCAACACACAGTGAATTCCTCCTTGTAACCACTTACTACCAGGGCTATGATCAGCTGGAATGCCCTGGATGAGCCCCTGGAAAACAAGACCTATAACAATAAAACAACGGTGATGCAGTACTTTTTACACAGAGGTACACCACACCCAGTTTAACTGTAAAAAGATCCAGATCTGATTTATTGGGGTTTGTGAACAAGGGGCAGTAATCTGGTGGTTGATTTTAGATCTGATTGATTCAGGCTATAAGGCATGCACTAAAAGGTCCATGGAACACAGTCACACACACTCTGGGTACTCAGTTAGAACTACAGGCTAGCCTGAAGCATTGCCCAAGGTAGGCTGGTGTTGCAGCTGGTTGCGGCCCTGTGATGAAAAGAAACATGCATGCACTGTAACCCACAATTTGTAATCCGGAGCTGGATGGCTCAGTCCACAAAAGTTTAACAACAATTAAATCAGATGGCACACTGTGATTGTTAGCTGGTGTAACCCCCCTGTTACCCGGGGTTACTAGAATCCCAGTAAGACCTAGTGGTAGGGAGGGAAGGCATCTTGTGAAACTCCAGTTAAATGGATTTCACACTGTCTTACTCTGTTCTCAGTCTCAGCTGAGACTGAGGGATGACATCATTTTAGAACGGTCACAGCTGCATAAGCCACACTGGAATGTTGCAGTTAGAGGTCAGAATAGAATGTTGGGGATTTTGAAGACAATCTTTCAGAGTCTGAGTGAGAGACTGTAGTGCAGCAGAGTGTGTGCAGGCTCTCAAAGCTTTAAGCTCTGTTACAGAGCTACTTTTGTTTTTGGTGTGTGTTTCACCCTGAAAAGGAACACAGGAACTGGTAATTGAAGTGGTGGATACCGCTCTCAATGGTTCAGAGCCCCATCCCTGAGGGGCTTGGGGGGGGAAGGTGTCTGCCTGTTTTCCAGGAGCAACCTCCCTGGGTCTGGCTAAGGGAAAGAAGCTGCCTGTCTGAGTTGTGCTGAGGAACCAGAAGCTCTGTAAGAGATTCCTTGAGGAGGAAATGCCTGTGGGGCATCTGCAACCGAAGGGTGAGTTCGCTCTGAAAAAGAAGCAAGTGTTTTCACCCGAAACAGAAGGAAGCTAAAGGGACTGTTACTGTGGGGTCAGGAAAAGACAGCCAAGTACAGTTGGAAGATGTGGGGATTGTCTGCTTAACTCAGTGGGGGGTCTAGAGTAATGGACAAAGCCACTTATAAGTATGTTCAAGGCCAGCACAAAATGGAAAGAAAGAATGTGGGGACTGGACTGCTTAACCTGTGGGGGGTCTAGAGTAATGGACAATGCCACTTATTTTTAAGTATGTTCAAGTCCAATACAAATGGGAAGCAAGACAATTAGGTTGAATGTGAAATATATTTAGCAAGAATCTACTCAGCAGAGTGCTAAAGGATGAGGTGTGTACTGTCCAGAGAAATGGCCGGGTATGAATTGTGGGAGCGAGCGGTGGGAGACCCCCCCCCATCAGTAGTAACCAAATCCACCTCTACGTATTTGCTCTGAGACACCTGTTGCTTTCTCTCAGGTACTTGGCCAGTGCCTGAGGAAAATACCCAGATGTGGGATTAAAGAGAAGGATTCCCTAATGGAGCCAAAGTGCGCTTGGGTGGTTTAGGGAGCCACCAGAAAATGTTTCCATGAAGTATGGAAAGTGTCCAAGTGGCTGGCAAGGGAGCCGAGCCAGGGAAAGCCCAGAGCAGTGTACAAGTTCGGGCTGTGTAACCCAAAGCAGCGTACAAGTCCGGGCTGTGTGCCCAGTGTGTTGTAGAGCCTGAGGGCTAAAGTGAGGAGGATGTGTTCTGGTCTCTTTTAATCTGCATTACCAGGAGTGTAGCCCTGTGGGGGTCCATCTATGCTTTGTTTATTCTGTTTGGATGTGAATAAAAGATACACTTGAGAATCCCACTTCTGGTATTGCACATTACAGTTATTGCTTCCTGTGTTTGGAGTTACTTGGGTGCCCCTGTGCAGAGTAGCCAAACCTAGCCTTTATGCAGAGTGGCCTATTCCTCCCCGAACTCAGCCCACCTGATATAACTGTCAGATACAAATGGCACACCAAACTGGGGTTACACTGGGTTGTAGGGAGCTACCCTGGTTTTACTCAAGCTACCCAAACTTGGATGCAGGATGGACAAAATGGAGACCTCAAGGTAAAATGCTCTTATGACCAGGAGAAGCAGGGCCCACACGATGCGACATTGCGCTTGATCCTGTTCGGTGGTGTTGATCAGGGAGCCGAATCTCCTGGCGTGTCTCTTGTCGGATCTTTCTCTGCAGCGTGAGTGGGTGTCTGGCCTAGGATGGCAGGACCCAGACTGGGAGAACAGTTTGGATGTAGTCCAGTAAGGTTGCTGAATGCAGCTTCCAGCAAGTGTGACACATTCAGCAAAGTGGGGGACCAAATCGCAACCCACTGTCCACATTCAGCACACTTATAGTAAAGGCAGACAAATACCGCAGTTCGGATGGCAGTCTGGTTGCAATTCACATTGTCCCTGTGCAAACCGTATGCTCTGCAGTCGTGGTGAAAGTCCTGATAGGCCAATCGCACAAAAGCAAGTCTTCAGTCCTCTTCAGGTGAAATTAGTCACAATTCGGAACAAAGGTCACAAATTTGGATAAAGTCCAATGGTCAGATTAAGTCTCTTTTCTTTAGGAAGATAGTAGCAAGCAGGTCAGACTCAGCCTTTCCGCCAATTTTCCCTGTGCACTATGCAGGAGCAGGTGCTCGGATTGCTCAAGTTCCTCACTCTCTCAACTCTTATTCCACTCTGACTTCTGCTGTAGGCAGCCCTGGGGCTTCCTAGTGATTCAAAAGATTTGGTTCGTCAATCCGTCCGTCTGTCTCAGCTTAATCTCCATCTCCAGGTCCATTTAAGCACCAGAGGGTGAAAACTACAATTCCTACAGAAATTTACTCCCACAAGACCCCTGGGGGCAGGCTCCATTTTAGAGCCTCCAAAGGTACTGATTGACGCAGACTGGTAGTCCAGAACCAAGTTGGTGATACAAAACAGAAGTGTCCATGCTGCAAAGGAAGGCGGGTTAGACAAACTACATTATCATTATTATTAAAACAGAGAATCAGCAAACAATCACAGAGTCTAGTAGGGCTCCCTCTGTGCAGTTGGCGATGGCAGAATGAAGCAGCTGTACTGCAGCCCGGGCAGAACTCAAGCCTAGAAACACTCGGGCCCCCACCCAGATTAATTATCAACTACGAGATAGGCAGCTGTTAAAGAGACAGGCACAGAGGCTAACTGGGCGCTCACATGCAAACACTTTTAAACCTGCTAGGACACAGGACACCAGCCTGGCAGTGGGCATTTAGGCAAGCCTAGGAAGACAATTTAGAAACCCTCATTTGTAGGGAGGTTTATTTATTTTATTTATTTATTTAGATTTTGTTTACTGGGTAAGCCCACTGAGACCAAAGGTCCCTTTTTCAGGGGCGAACCGGAGTTAGTTACAGAGAGGACACTAAAACAATAATTACATTAGCTACATCTGTTACACCAATAGTACAATGATAACATTTATACAAGGGCAGCAGTAGGGTTCATACAAGGCTCATATTATAAACAGTATGTTTAGACCACACACATACAGTATGTTTAGACCACACACATTATATACAGTATATACATCAGTTCCGCCAGTAATCAGAGTCCATATTAGCATTTCATGTCAAGGCGTAGGGAGAGTTCAGAGCAGTGCAACGGCCAGGAGGACTGTTCTGGGGAGCTAGCAGTTACAGCCACAGAGACTAAGATTGAGAAGATATAGTTTGAGTCCATTTTTGAACTGCGTGAGGGTGGGTGAGTTTGTCAAGGCAGGTGGTAGAGAGTTCCATAGGTAAGGGGCAGCAAATTTGAAGGAGCGTTTGCCATGGTTTGAGCGTGTTCTAGGGATGACTAAAGGGTGACTTGCAGTTGAGCGCAGGGTTCTGGTATGTTTTCTGGGGGAGAGAAATCCTCTGAGATGGGGAGGGAGACCTAGGTAAGTAAACTTGAAAGCTAGGCAGGCAATGGGATAGGCAAGCTTATGACGGAGAGTAGACCAGTTTAGCTCCTTTAGAGCCTGGCAATGGTGTCTCCTAGGAGAGGAGTTAGTGGCTAAACGGGCCACTCGGTTATAAAATATGGAAGATTTATTGTATTCGTCTCACGAGGAACTGCAGAAGTGGAGCCCCATATAGGATGGATGGAAGGAGATTGCAGCAGGCGATTGCACGACGTGCAGTAGTGGATAAGGAGTTCCCCAGGCGGTAAAGGAGGCCAAGCTTTTGATAGGTGGACCTGGTTATTGAGTCGATATGGGGTTACATATACATTATGTAGTTTCGCACAGAAACCAATGAACTGAAATTTCTGAGTTCATATAATACATATGCCTGGAATAGCAGAGTGTGGAAGACACTTGTTTGTCATTCTGAGAGGCAAAGAATTGTTCTTACATGGACCTGTTTATTGAGGCTACATCAAAGACACACTACTTGTATGAATTAACAAACTTTAGATCTATTTTATATCCACTAAATAAACAACCCATCATAGCTAGAAAACAAAACACAGAGTTTTGATGGGACAGAACTCACAGCTGTGATACAGACAAGCTGATTTCTCAAATGCATACCATTTCATCACTGAAACTCAAATGATCAACTTTTTAGAAGGACAAAATGATAGATTTTCAGCTAATTCATTTGAAAACATACCAGAGACTGAGTTAGTAAAAACCTTGGACAGCAAACAACTCTACAGACTGCTCTAATTAGGAAGTTTAGAGCTCTTCAGTCAAGCAGGGACTTGCACTGCTGAAGCAGTAGCTTACTCCAAAATGATGTTATCACTCTCCAAGGCTCAGTCAAGGGGACAGAAACAGCCTGTCTCCAGTTAGTGCAGAACAAGTTAACAAATGCTGATTTAAAGAAAACCACAAAACCAAATAGCATGAAATTTTCAGGAAACATGACACAGGGACTTGAATTCAGGCTTTTTTTAACAATGTGAAAAACGGTTGCCATTGATCTTTAAGAGTTAACCAGCATGGTTGCCTTCCCATGGTGTTATGTGGTGCCTGCGGGGAGAGGGGCCTGTGTGGACCAGTGTGTTTCCTCTGACATTATTTTGGTTTTCCTCAGAGAGTCGCTGTTCAAAGACATGTAAATGACTACAGGCACATGTGTTTGCCATATCTGCCAATGTCCTGCTCCGACAGTATGTGCTGTCCGCACAGTTGCTACCATCTGGCTTCTGTCAAGTGGCGTGACCCAGAAACCTCCCACATCGAGCGATGAAAGCTGTTGTAGGTTAGATGCTCAATCCTCTCTCATCCAGCCGGCCCCTGAGCAATCCTGATCCTTTCCATACCTAGGTCGCCGGTGTGCCTGGTGGTGTGGCATCCGATACTGTGCCAGCCCTTGTGAGCTTCATTTTTCTTAATGCATACTGTTGCACCTGCGTTAGAGTGCTATCTAAATGACGGACCCCTAGATCTTGCTCCTGCTGTGTAACATAAGGGGACATGATCACGGTGTTAAAAATACTAAAGAGGATGGGTAGAGTAGAGTAAAGTATACACAGATATTTTAATTGCTACAGTCAAACATAGAAACAGAAATTGTCAGCAGACGAGGTCCGCCTGGCCCATCTAGTCTGTCCGTAAGCCCTTGTACTGGATTACTGCTTCCAACCCACCCACAGCTGTGCCTCTGTGGTTCCCCTATGCTTGTCCCAAGCATGCTTGAATCCATCCACAGTGCTCGCTCCCACCACCACCTCCTCAGGAAGACCATTCCATGTGTCGACCACCCTCTCTGTGAAGAAGAAGAACTTCCTGACATTCTCCCGTAACCTCCCACCTTCCAATTTCATGATATGCCCCCTTGTTTCTGTGCTCCTCCAGTAATGAAAAATGTCTCCCCCCTTGCACCTTGTTTATACCCTTTAGGTACTTGAATGTTTCTATCATGTCCCCTCTTTCCCTTCTCTTTTCTAGTGAGTATATATTGAGGTCCCTTAATCTCTCCTCATACTACTTGTGTTGCAAGCCCAGTACCATCGTAGTCGCCTTTCTCTGGACCATCTCCAGCCTGTTAATGTCCTTACAAAGGTGCAGTCTCCAGAACTGCACACAATACTCCATGTGAGGCCTGACCATGGTTTTATATAATGGCATCACTACCTCCCTCCCTCCTTCTGCTGATTATACCCTGCCTATGCACCCCAACATGCCATTGGCCCGCTTAGCTACCTTTGTACTCTGCTTTGACATTTTCAGGTCATCTGAAATAAGACCCCCAGGTCCCTTTCCTCCTTTGTGACAGTCAGCAACTCCCCCTCCCCCCCATCCTGTAGCTTTCCCCAGGGTTCCTGTGTCCCAGGTGCATAATTTTGCACTTCCTTAAATTTAACTTCAGTTGCCAGTCCTCAGACCATTTTTCAACCTTCCCCAGGTCCCTCATTTTCTTCACCCCCGCTGGGGTATCCACTGTGTTACAGATCTTGGTGTCACCTGCAAACAGGCAGACCTTTCTCTCCAAGCACAACTAGAAATAGACACTCAAACTTGGGGGGGGGGAGGCAGGATAAGGGGAAGCATTAGAAAGCACCACTTCACATTAATGTGAGGAATAGCCTACCTGATGAGGGCATGGAAGCTAGCACTTTTGAAACTTTCAATAGAGAAATAAACAGATTAATAAGGGAAAATGACATTGAGAATTACTCAGTATGAAGGGGTATCATTCTGGCAGATAAGCATGGATGTGTGTCAGCACTTAGATTCAGTATATGCCCAGCAGTTTAGTAGGAGTAGTAGGAAAGATGGAACCTAAATTACATTCTGTCCTCACAATACTGTTATTCTGTCTGTAGTTTGTGTGTGTTTTGGCACTGTTTGTGGCACCAAAGTGCATAACTTAGCATTTTTCTACATTGAACTGAATGTGCTAATTATCTGTCCAGTCTGCTAGTCTCTCCAAGTCCTTTTATAACCTAGTACTCCTTCCCTGTTGTCCACCTCCCTAGTCATCCCCTGAAAGAAGCCTATCAAGTTGGTCTGAAATCACCTCCTATCTCAGAACCCATGCTGACTCTCCTGTTAGCTTGTATTTTTCCAGATGCACATAGTTTAGTTTATTCATTTAATAGCACACTCTAATTCATTGTGACTCTAGGCTCTTTACAGATACCAACATCATATCAATTTCAAAACGTACATAACTATACCAACCCATTAAGTTAAAAGTTAGAATAAGGGAAAAACTTGGCTAAATAGGAAGGTCATATCGATTATTGAATTCATTCTAAACTAAATTATCATAATCTTAATTGGAACCACCAGGCTGAACATTCTGTGATTCTCTTGGTCTCCTTCCACCTTTCTTAAAGAGAGGGATGGCACTTGCCTGTCTCCAGTCATACGTTGTCCCTTATTCTAAATGAGCCTCCATTACCTTGACTAGTGGTGCTGCTGGCTCATTTGTCAGTTCCTGTTGTGCCCTTGGGGGACATGTTATATAGGTCCTAGTAGCACAGTAACTTGCAGCCATTAATCACTTGATGTCCATAATCCATGCACAGACCTGGACAATTTCATTATAATCTGTTTCATGGATGGAAGAGACATTATCAAGGACATTGGGGATAATCTGCTACTCTTACACAGTGTGTCATGGGATATTTTACTTTTACTTGGACAGAAATTTTCCAGAACATTGCAACTTACCTTCTTGCAACAATGCAAAGGCAAGGCACGACAGTTTTATTTGTATAGTGTCCTTTCCCAAATGCTTAGTGTGCTTCGCAAGTCACACACAGAATAAAGAGCAACAAATAAAAACAAAAATAACAAATTACAAAGATAACTAGACAAAGGCCAGATTATAATGTTCACAGGCAGCTCATGTAGACTAAATAGAACATATGAAATTTCAGACACTTTTAAACAACTCTTTCGAAGGGGACACTCGCAGGTGGCTGGGAAGAGAATTCTGAATTGATGGTGTGACTGCCGTGAAAGCCCTTTATCTCATTGCTGTAAATGAGCCTGGAGGACTGCTAGAGTCTCGGCTCTGGTGGAGTGGAAGGGAGTGACTCAGAGCATACAAAGCATGGAGATCTTTCAGACAGCCAGGGCCCAAACTGTGCAAAGCCTTGTAAGTTAATAAGGCTGTTTTGAAGATGATATGCCACCACACTGGTAGCCAGTGCAGTACTGGTATGATGTGCTCAGAAATCCAGGCCTTGGACCTGATAGACCATTCCTGATTACCAAAGGGGGGGGCTTGTTCCACCTAGCAGTTGGGTTGCTGCACTCTGGTCTGGACCAGTGCAGTCCAGACGTAATGTGATCAGGTCTTCATGGACCAGATAGGGTTTGATCTGGGCAATTTTTCAAAGATGGAAAAAAGACACTGTGGACAAAGGCAGGACCATCTGTCCCTCACTGAATCCTGTATGATCGTCATTGGCTTCTGATCTTGGAAAACGAAGAGTACAATGTTGCTCCTCTCTACTTTAAATGCCTCTGTGGTATTTTCTTCTTTGACTTGATATCCTTATGTGTTCCGTTACTTAACACCAGCAGTAGCTTCCTCTTGTCTGTACTGCAAACCCCTCTAGCCTCAGGGGTTAACCCTTCTTTTACTATGCTCCAAGTCTATGAAATCCATGTAAACTATGTTCGGCTAACTTCTTAAAATTAGATCAATCTTTACTGTTCTGTGGAACTGTTATGTAAGCAGATATTGATTGAACCAGCCTGTAATTTATTTGCTCAGCACTACACCCTGTGAGATAACTTGCAGAGCTAAGCGCCAATATGACATGGTCACGTTCACAGAGGTGAGGAGGATAGAGACGAGGTGGAGCCATGCTGACTCAGACTTAACACCTCCCAAAGAATTACAGTCAGGCACTAATGCTGTGAGGCAGTTTGCTGTGGGACATGTTACTGCTCTGCCAATAATTTAGACTAGGGACAGAAGCATTATTATATATTTTCTTTAATAAATCCTCTATAGTACCTTACTTGTAAAACAGTCTGTCTCTCTGATTTCAATTCAGATACATCTAGCCATACACAACTGTGGCCACATAACTACTGTGTCTTGAGAAATTATCCTAAATTAAGCTTAATCATAAATGCTGAACCTAATTAAATCAGTATATTTTTAATGTTTAAATTTTTCTTATTAAATATTTCATTTCAACTTTTATGTTTACAACTAACTTAGATTCAAGTTTCTTTTGATCATAATGTCCTTTCCCTGTTACTGTAATTGAAACATCTCTTGTACAGCAGACTTTCCTTTCAACTTCCTATAATTAGTACTCATACACAACTCTAAAATTAACTTCACAGAATAATCATTTTGTTTAACCCACCTGTTTGGTCCACACATTATTAACCATGTTTTTTTTACAAACATAAGCTTGACATGACATCTCAGTAATTATCTTGTTCACTTATTCCCCCAGGATTTGTTTTATTTTCATACTTCACAATGAATGGTAGACAATGGCAGTGGTTAACAAAAGTTGAAAGCTGAACAAGTCAACATTAGAATTCTAGAATGACATACTACTGACACGCCCACACAAATTATTTTTAATTGGAAGCTCCTACAAACTTAGGAAGGTTGCTATGGTGATAAGGTTGGGATATTGTGGTTTAAAAGGCATAGCACTATTGGAGGTTCCTAAGGAAAAAAAAGCCAAATTATTATGATTATTACTAGTATTATTTTTATTGCTGTTAAATTAAATTTATAAATAAAGTACATTTAAGGAATGGACCAGTGACTCTGAACCAAATTGCTGGCATTTGCATACTACATGGTTATTAGAGTCCCCTCTATGTTTATCACAGGATAATCGTACTGTAGTTTTGTACTCTGATTGGTGCTGTTATTCCATTTCAGTGTAACTAAGCATTAATGCATGACCAGGGGTTATGTTATTGTCTATTAATTTAAAGTATGGTTGTTATGAGGCATATCTGAGTGCCTCATGCCCCTAAGGTTAGATAATGGTAATCCAACCCCCAAAGTGCATTAATGCTGTTATTAAACTAAAATGTTTATATTTTTAAAAATGACAATTTACACTGCTGTTTGTGTCCATGCCTCATAAAAACTATTAATCAATTTTATTTGCTTAAAGCATAGTTAACTAGGTAACCTAACAGAGCCCAGAAAGACTTGATCTCTTTTCAAGGCTATTTCTTGCATCAGGTCACACCTGTGGAACTATAGCCGTTGGGCAGTATGACCACATGTAAACTGTTTTGCTAGTAGTCTACTAGGGGCCACCCACAGTGACGTCAGACATTGATGTCCTCCACTATATAAGCATGGGTGGCCCCACGCTCTCCTCAGTTCTTGACCCTCCATCGACCATTACACATCAGACCCCACAGAGACACCACCGATACAGTTGACCACCAAATCCTCAAATTTCTTCAACTTTTTCACTTTATTATTTTTCTCACCCTAGTTAGTTATCACGTTATTTTTTAAAGTGATTCACGTCATTGTGTATGTTGACTGACTCTGTGAGACTCTTCTGATATTGCAAGTGTGGTGGAAAAATCTACAACGATGATGACCTTGACACCTATGTCCTCTGTCTTGGTGAGGCCCGTGACATTAAGGCCTGCAAGATCTGCCACGGCTTCAACCAGGCCACCTGATGGTGCCATCAGAAAGCTCTTCCTCATCAAACAGAAGGTAGCCAGAATGGAGAGGGACCTCCAGGCGAGAAGCTCCTCTGTGTCGCCAGCACCGTTCATGGGCTCCCATTCCGCCAAGGTTCAGGGACAAATCTTCTGGGAAACACAAGTACTGGGAGAGGAGCAGGGATAAGTCCACCCCCCGGTACGCTCTCAATTGCCACTGTGGGCACTGGCCGCTGGAATGTTGTCATCTGCTTTGGCGGCGACACCTCCTGCTATCCAAGCACTTACTTCAACAGGGTCAACCTTGGCTGTGAGTTCCACCAGACCTTCCACGGCCAGTGATGGCTCGTCGATGTCAGGCTTTCTGACACCCCTGTCAACACTGCAACCCCCTGCTGCTCACATCCCAGTTTCCTCAGGGGAAGCTGGCAACGAGGACCACTGGACCTACTTTGGCCAGTGCTGACATATTGGTGTCGGGGTGTTTGCCTCCCTTGTCAACGCCTCAGACCATTGCATTGACACCAGGCATCCAACCTCCTGCGTTGACACTGCAAGGTGCCCTGGCGACACTGATCATCATCAATGTACTGACAATGATCTCCTCCTTAATGGCAATCATTCAGCACCTTGCTTCTCCTTCAGGCCTGATGATGCCAGGGCCTACCAGACCAGCCCTTGCATTGAAACCCACCATGCCAACGTGCCCTGCTCGCTTCAAGGTGTCTCTGTTCTCGTTGCTTTCTCTGCACTTTTCAGAGCCTGTCAACAAGGATCAGGAGTACAGTCCTGACCTCATCCCACAAGAGGAGGAGGAGAAGGAAGATGGGGACAGGAGTTCATCTAGGTCTTCCTCCACTGTTTCCTCAAGGGGTGAAGACTCCACCAGGTATACTCTGAGGTTCACCCCTGATGACCCCTCCTTCATCTCAGTGATGAAGCAGCTCCAAACAGCTATGGGGTTTGATGCTGAGGAACAAGACATTACAAGGAGAAACCTGGTCAAATTTCTGTAACTACCAGATTCTCCCCCCCTGATAATTCCTCCTCTGCTGGCTGCATTAGAGAATGCCACCATGGCTGCCTGGTACAAGTCAAGCATTAGTCCTGCCATGCCCAGAAAGGCTGACAAACTGTACTAGGCTCCTTCGGGGAAGTCTTTCTTCGCAGGGCAACTGCAGGCTGATTCAGTGGTTATAAATGCAGCCCATGATAGGTCTAAGGGACCTCAAAACCTCCATTTTCTTCCTCTGATGAGCAGTCATGGGTACTGGACCTCATGGGCAAGATGACCTTTCCCTCTGCCACTCTGTGCCTCAGAATTGCCAATTACCAGGCCCATATGGTCAAATTCCAGAACACACTCTCTGGAAAAAGGCCAACACAGCAGCTCAGGCCCTTCCAGAGGGTTCCCAGAAGCAGGAGATGCTTTAGGCTGTCCAGACGCTGGCAGTTGTGGGTAATCACCTCTTGAGGTCTACCTGTGACATCTCAGATGCATCAGCCAGGGTGGCTGCAGTTGGCATCTGCCTCAGAAGACATTCTTGGCTTAGGGTTTCAGGATTTGCTAATGATGTCCAACAATATATCCTGAATGCCCCCTTCAGAGGTTGCAGACTCTTTCGGGTGGATGTGCGGGATATCCTTTCTGACCTACAGGTCTTAGGAAGGACTCTGCGATAAGTCCACTCACTTTATCACACCCAGCCAAAAAGTGGACATAGGGTGCCCTTTCATCATGCCACCCACGGACTCAAGTCAGGAGCTCAACAGTAGGGCAAGTGCAGAACAGGAGCAGCCTTGCCTGACCCTACCTCCACCACAGGAAAGGTTCCCAGAAATGGAGATGTGGCCCCAGCCACCGGTTCTGCCTCAGCATGACTCCTTACCAGACCCCTCTCCAGTACTCCAGGAGTGGGTGGTAGGAGGCTGCTTCTCCCTTCTCCTGGATCGGTGGAGGGAGATCAGAAGAGATGGTTGGGTCCTGCAGCTCACAGACCAAAGCCACACTTCAGAAATTATGGAGTTGCCTCCAGATCTCCCTGCACTTCATTCAAGCTACCCTCCAGACCACATATCAGTGCTACTGGAGGAAGTTCACACTCTGCTGCAGAAGAATGCTATAGAGCCAGTTCCCTGGGATCAGAGGAACGAAGGGTTCTATTCCCACTTCTTTCTAGTTCCCATATCCACAGGGAATTTGAGGCCCATCCTGGATCTGAGAACTCCAGACTTCTACTTTCAGTACAAGAAGTTCAGGATAGTTACCCTACAAGGCCTGCTGCCCCTACTGCAAAAGGGAAACTGGATATGCTCCCTAGACATGCAGGATGCATACCTGCACATCAAGGTGTGCACTCCCCACAGGAAGTACCTCAGGTTCCTGTTCAGGGAGAGCACAACCAGTTCAGGGTATTGCCCTTTGGCTTGTTATCAGTGCCACGGTTCTTTACCAAATGCTTAGCGATGGTGGCAGCAGCCCTCAGGAGGGAGGGACTGTACATCTTCCCCTATCTGAATGACTGACTGCTCAGAGCTCAGTCCAAGGAGCAACTGTCGTGTACCAGCCAGCTGTTCAATGCTCTAGGGATCATGGTCAGTCTGCCCAGGTCAGTTCTGACCCATTGCCAGCATCTCCAGTACATCAGAGCTATATTGGACACTGCTCAGGGAGCGTACTTTCTGCCCTAGGACTGTGCAGAACACCTGATTTTGCAGGCCCACATACTTTACTGCAGCTGGCATGTCACAGCCAGGACATTCCTGCGGCTACTGGGCGTGATAGCAGCAGCCATTCTCACAGTTCCCCCTAGCAAGACTGCACATACGTATCCCTCCATGGACATTATGGGTCCAATATGATCAGCACACTGACGATCTATAATAGAAAGTTCTGGTGACCTCACCAGTAAAGAAGGTGCTTCAGTGGTGTATGGAACCCAGCAATTTACTCAAAGGGGTTCCCTTCCTGAGCCCTTCCCCTTATCAGATCCTCACTATGGATACTTTGGGGATGGCTGGAGGGCGCATCTGGGGCCTCACCAGACTCAAGGTACATGGAGTACAGTGGAGAGTTCCCTCCACATAAATGTCCTAGAGATGAGGACCATTCTGTATGGCCTGCAAGCCTTCCAGGATTATCTGTCCCCGGGGCCTCTGCTGGTGCAGACAGACAGTATCGGTGTGGTACACTAAATAAATAAGCAGGGGGGACTCATTCATCCCCCCTGTGCACAGAAGCAATGAGGGTTTGATACTGGGCTCAAGAACGTGGTCTGGAATTGTTGGCAGTCCATGTTCTAGGTGCCTAAAATGTCCTGGTGGACAGACTTAGCTAGTCACAGTCCAGAATGCACAAGTGGCAGCTGCTAACCTCGATAGTGGAAGACCTGTTCAGCAGGTGGGGTCATCCAGAGTTGGACCTTTTTGCTTCCCCACTCCATGCAAAACTGCTGCTTTTCTGCTCGCTTGCTCCAGGGCCTGGAGTTTTCTGGCAGGAGACATTGTCCCTCTCTTGGAAAGGGAGGTTCCTTTATGCCTTTCCTCCCTTCCCTCTAATTCAGAGGGTGCTCATCAAGCTTCAGATGGAAGGAGCAACTCTGATACTTGTTGTCCTCTTCTACCCTCATTAGATCTGGTTCCCCTTACTGCAGCAGTTGGCAGTGGAATCTCCAGTACCCCTGCCTCTGTGCAAAGGACTGCTATCCCAGAAGTATGGCACCCTGGTCCATCCAAACCTCAGGTCACTCTATCTTCATGCCTGGCTCCTGAAGACATAGCCAGGGCTAGATTTGGGATTTCTCGAAATGTGGCTGATGTTTTGGTGGCTGCTAGGAAGCCCTGCACTGGGGCATTTTATTCCATAAAGTAGAAGCACTTTGCTCTGTGGGTGGCTTCCCATCACTTGGATCCTCTCACTTGTCCAGTGAATCAGATTCTGGAGTACTTGCTGTCCCTCTCGGACACTGGACTGCAATACTTTTCCGTTAAGATGCACCTGGCTGCCATTTCAGCTTTCCATGTGCTTATTGATGGTCATACAGTGGCCCAACTGGAGGTGTCCCATATGTTCTTGAGAGGCATTCTTCATTTGAAGCCTCCCATCCACAATGCAGTCCCAGCTTGGGACTTGAATTTCGTTCTTGAGAAGATAACTGTGACTCCTTTTGAACTGGCTGTGACTTGCAAGCTATGGTTGCTGTCATGTAAAGCATTATTTTTAGTCGCTACTACTTCTGATGAAGGATTTCTGAGCTTCGGGTTCTGATGTGTGAGCCTCCTTATTAGATTTCACAATACAGGGCATTATGTTGTGTATAAACCATAAGTTCTTACCAAAGGTGGTGTCTGAGTTTATCCTGAATCAACCATCCACCTGCCAGTTTATTATCCAGAGCATGCCAATCCAGGGGAAGTATTTTTCCATACTTTAGATGTACATAGAATACTCAGATATCATGTTCACTGTATGAGGAGATACAGGAAGTCCTTGCAATTTTTTGTTTCCTTCGCCCCTGGGAAAGAGAGCATACCAATATCTAAACAGTGCCTACCCAAATGGTTGATCAACTGTATTACCCTTTGTTACAGGAAGTATGGTAAGGAACTTCCTGGGGCTGTGCGGTCCATTCAACCAGAGGCATGGCCACTTCTGTTGCCTGTTTCCGGAATGTGTCAGATGCAGAAATCTGTGCTGCCACCTGGAGTACTATCCATACTTTCACGAAACACTACAGTCTGAACAATACTTCTAGGAGAAGGGCAGGCTTCAGCATGGCTGTGCTTCAAGGCGCCCTTTCCTAGGCCTACACCTCCAGCCACCAAGACTGTCTCTCTGTCAGTATTGCCTGGGACTCGTTCCATAGGTGTGGTCTGATGCATGAGATATCCTTGCAAAGATAGTACAGTTATGTAAGAACTTACTGTAACAGTAGATCTTCAAAAGACTGTCTTGCATCAGGCCATGCCGTCCCATCCTCCGTCCCCTTGGCCTCAGGGCTTCTCCGTTCCTGTCTCTCTCTCTATCCAGGACAGTCTGCCTTCTGTCTCACATTGCTTAGTGGCGGAAACTTCTAGCTCTCCCTTGGTTTCCCAGGAGGGAGGTTCTCTCTTCATGGTCTCTGGCTGGGGAATTGAGGAGGGTGCGGGACCACCCACATGTATATGTTGAGGACATAGACCTATGACATCGTTGTGGGTGGCCCCTAGAAGACTGCTAGCAAAAAAAGTTACAATGTGGTCCTAGTGCCTGGTGGTTATAGTTCCATAGGTGTGACCTGATGCAAGAGATACTTTCGAAGATCTACTGTTACAATGAGTTCTTAAATAACTGTACTTTTCCAGTTGCGACTGAGAGTGAGATATACAGAGAAGGGAACAGAGAATATGAAGAGAAAAGCATGGCAGCAGTAAAATACAAATTATGCAAAACCAGCAGAACATGTAGCACCAACAGAGATGCATAAACAAAAAGTGATAAAGCCATTAATGAGGGTATACAACAATAATGACAACACAGTTATCAACCTAACCAGAGTAGGAGTAGGGCAGCAAGTACTAGATGGAGGGGGTAGTCATGGCAGGACAAATGGGTCCTTAAAACTCTTAAAACTTAGCCTTAGCGAACCAGTAGCTAAGTGCTGATGTAAGGGTATTGGGTAGTCTGTAGCAAAAGGAGGTTTGCCCCACATTCTGTTTACAAAGAGGGTTCTGAAATCCATTCAGGTACTAAGGGAGTGTGGAGGGATTGTGGGATAACAGATAGACCAGACACCAAACTCCAGGTTCAATATGCAATCTCTGTGTGATGTTTATTCAGAATACAGGAAATAAGCTTCTGCAATAGCATATTCCTTCTTCAGTACATCAGTTTGCAGCACCAGACTATCAATGTCATTTCTCTGTACTTAGCCAGCACCTACTGACACTGATCTCTGATCCATCTTACCAGTTGAGATGCAACCTTCACCCCCTATGCAGGCCCTGTTTGCTTGGATAGTGGGGGCCCAAAAAGAAAAACAAACAAAACAAGCTATAGGCAAAGAACCTCAGTGCAGAATCACTAAAAGAAAGGTTACCCCAAAGGGCACTGGCACCAAATCAAGTTTCAAAGAAATACAACATCATACCTACTTCCATAATGCAAAGCATCATGTGATATATGCAAATCACCATGACATTTAAACTTGTTCAGTTTACAGCAATTTACATGCATTTTAAACAGCACAACTAACTTAATTTCTGTAATAGTCACCTAGGACTTTTTACCTGTATCAAAAACACCTAGAACCATGGTATTTTCTACATTTACAGGCTTCATAAACATAAGGTATATACATCAAGGCATTTTATGACATAGTACTATTACATACTAAATCCAACAATGATAAACACAACCTGTTTTACATATGTTTGAAATCACCACAATAACCTCTCTGTACGAGGACCTGAGAGAGAAAATAAAAATTAGAGGGCACTACAGCATAGTTAAGAAAGAGAAGAGGGTGCCCATAGGCAGCCAGCCTTATGGACTAGAAATTGTAAAGCACAGATTAGGCTAAGAAATAGAAGAACTGTTGCAACAGATTTAAGACAAGGTTGGTCCCCACGAGTGGCAGGAGCTCCCTGTCACAGGATGTTTCCCAGCCCAGAATTTGGCACCAAGAAGGGCAACATGAAATGAGCATCTCATCTCAGGGGGAGCCCAGACCAGTTGTTCAAACACTGAAGAGTGCGTGGGTGCAAGGAGGGCGGTTCAGAGCAAACCTGCAGAGGGCATTGAAGAGGATGTTAAGTTTGGAGGTGGAACAGTTAAGGCCAGCAGAGGAAACCACATTACTGTAGTCTGTGGAACAATTAGCCTCTCAAGCATAGTGAGCATGGCACTTATCTGAAATGTTCATATGCTGGTAGTGATGAGACTAAGTTTAATAAATGCCTCAAACATTTTGGGATGAGAAACTGAAGAGACCCCATTGAAACGGAGGATGCATGTTAAAAGCAAGGGGTGCTATAGCTAGTTTTGCCAAACTCTTGTTAAACCAAGGACATAGTGAGCAGACAAAATGTTTCTTTTAGTAAAACTAATTATATGTCTTCCAGATAGTTTTTTGTGTATTTCTCTAAACCCCACGTTTGCTGAATGGGGAATTGACTGAGGGGGGCACAGAGGGTGGTGGTGAATGCTGTCTTGACTAAGAGATTTGTATTGTACACAGTGTGTATTCAAGACTGTTGAGGCATCATGTGGCATCAGTTAATGGGTTGGCTTATCTTTCTGCTGCTGTGATTTCACAATGACAAGCCATCATAAACTGGGCTGGCTGAATGTACTTGTGCACTGCGGCACTGATTCTCCTTATCCAGAGGTTGCAGGTTCAGACTTGAGCTTCTCCAGTCTGGACTGGGATCTGAAACTACAGGGCTGAAATCCCAAGCTCACAGTTCTCAAATATGTAACAAAACATACCCATGTTGCCTTGCTCTAGGATTGAGGCTTTAGAGTGTGTGTGTGGTTGGAGAGGTACACACAAACAGAAACTCCAGTGTAATAGAAACCCGTAGTTTCTGTGATCCTTCATCCTGTATGCAGCAACATATCCAACTTGCAAGGCATCAGACTCTTTCCATTGTGGGCACCATGTATGTTTAACACAGCAGTAGTTGTTAGTTCACAAAAAAATTTCATCACACGGTTTGTTAGCCAAAAAGGAATTTCTGACATCCTTAGGTTCATCTTCCATGTATTTCACTGAAAATACCACCAACACCTTCATGTGGTTTAAAGTCAGTTGGTTTCCATCTGTACCCCCGCTCCCTCGGAGCGAGGCTGAAAATAGGCAGAATTGTCTAGTCCTCCTTTCCTGATCAACAAAAACAAAATAAATACTGTAAATACATTTAGTTTTCTCAGATATTGTTTTTAATTATTTTTTATAGTATGCTTTGTAATTAATAACACATCATTAGAGATCATTAAAGATTCCAAGTTGCACCTGGAAATGAGCCTCGGCTCATGCATCTTTCCCGGTTACCAAGTGTTTAAATAAAATAAATAAATAAAATAAAGATGGGAGCATCTAACAACAAAAGCCCATGGCTAACATTTTTATTGGGATTGTACTCTAGTCTTTTAAGCACAGCAGTTGTTCTGAGATGAAGGTGCAGTAAAAAGAGGAGCTGGAGAAAGACAGCAGTTACAAAAAAGGAAGACACTGCATTCATAACCAGCGGGCTTACTTGTACAATATAACCTATAGTCTCAGCAATCTGATTGGCCATGACAGTGAATATTGAACAATAAAATCCCCCATCTATAAATTTATTGTAGTGTTTCATGAGACATGTTTTAGTGTTTAGAGCACAGGCTTGGTGCAGATCTCACAAGAGCCAAGGGGGGAGGCGCTGGAAAGGAGCAGGGAAATCCTAGCCCCCCCCAAATAATCGTGGTAGTAATTGCGGCAAACACCAACATAGAGGTGTCGATAGGGAGAAGGGCAGGAGTAAATGGAGAAAGTGACAAAGGCAAGAAGTACAGGGGTGGGGCAAAAGGGAGTAAAGCCAGCAGGAAATGGAGGGTAATGAGTACTAATGCCCGTAGTCTGGGCAACAAGCTCCCTGAGATGGTGGCCTTGATGGAAGAGGGATGCCTGGATATCGTAGCAGTCACAGAAACATGGTACACAGAGAACCATGACTGGGATGTTAACATACCAGGGTACATAACCTACAGGAGAGACAGGCAGGGGAGAAGAGGGAGAGGAGTAGCTCTCATGTAAAGGAAGGGATAAAAGCAACTGAACAAAAGAGAAACAAGGAGGAGAGGAGGCACTGTGGGTCACCTTGGAGACTGGAAAGGGCACCACAATCCGCACAGGGGTTGTGTATAGACCCCCATGTCAGGGGGAAGGAATGGACATGGATATGATAGAAGGCATTCTTAGAATGGCAGAAAAAGGGGAGATACTGTTGATGGGAGACCTGAATATGCCAGATGTTAACTGGAGCACATTTGAGCACATTTGCTGCAGTCACATCCAAGAGCAGGGCCATTCTTGATGCCCTACAGGTGGCAGGCCTCAGACAGCAAGTTTCGGAACCCACTCGTGAGGGAGCAATCTTAGACCTCGTACTCTCAAACGGGGGCAGTGAGAGGATCTCAGATCTAGAAGTGGGTTGCCATGTGGGGACAAGTGACCATCAAACAGTGTGGTTCACGTTAAACTCAGCTACAGAGGTCAAGCCACAAAAGTGAGGGTATTGGACTTTAGGAGGGCTGACTTTGGCAAGATGGGAGAGTGCCTCAGAAAAGCACCAGCAAACAGGCTAGAAGGAGGTGTGGAGCAACAATGGGGAATCATCAAACTGCCATCACAGAGGCAACAAGCCTTTGTGTGAAGCAAATAAACAAATCAAAACGAAAGAAAAGCCACTATGGTTCTCAAAAGAGGTGGCTGTGAAAGTCAGGAAGAAAAGATAGCATTCCGGAAGTATAAGGAAACACAGAAGGAGCAGGAGAGAGTCACCAGTTAAGGCAGAAGGAAGCAGGAGGGAAGTCAGAATAGCAAAGGCCCAAACTGAGGAAAAGATAGCCAACTCAGTTAAGAAGGGGGATAAAACCTTTTATAGGTATATCAGCGAGCGTAGAAAGATAAAGGGAGGGATAGTGAGGCTGAATAGAACGAACGGTGGGTGGGTGGGCAGAGGGGGACAGTGAAAAAGCAGGGATACTGAATGAATATTTCTGCTCAGTATTCACAAAAGAGGAGGGGGAAGTGCCTAATCCAATTAACAGAAGCACTCTTGATAGTGGGGTCGATTCCAGTCCTTTCACAGAAGAAAGGGTTCTGCAGGAACTCCTAAAACTGAAGGTGGACAAAGCAATGGGTCCTGATGGAATTCACCCCAGAATTCTAAAAGAATTAAGGGAGGAACTAGTGAAACCACTGGCTACTCTTTTTAATAAATCATGGGAGGATGGTGTGGTACCCGAGGACTGGAGGAAGGTGGATGTGATTCCCCTTCACAAAAGTGGGACCAAGACAGAGGCAGGAAACTACAGACCTGTCAGTCTGACCTCTGTGGTAGGGAAAGTGATGGAGTCACTTCTGAAGGAAAGAATAGTTGAGTACCTAGAGGCCAGTGGGGCACAGGACCCAAGGCAGCATGGGTTCACAGCAGGAAGGTCATGTCAGACGAATCTAATAGATTTCTTTGACTGGGTGACCAAAGTGGTAGACCAGGGAGGGGCTGTGGACATGGCCTACCTAGATTTTAGCAAGGCATTTGACACAGTCCCACACAAAAGAGTAATAGTCAAATTAACCAGCCTATGAGTGGGTCCCAGGGTGGTAGCCTGGGTAAAACATTGGCTGCACAACAGGACACAGAAGGTAATTGTAAATGAAGTCCACTCTGAAGAAAGAGGGGTTACTAGTGGGGTACCGCAGGGTTCAGTATTGGGTCCAGTCCTTTTAATGTCTTCATCAGTGACATTGCAGAGGGACTGGAAGGAAAAGATGCCTTTTGCAGATGACGCAAAGATCTGCAACAGGGTTGATACACAAGGAGACATGGAAAGGATGAAAAGGGACTTGGCAAGGTTGGAGGAATGGTCAGAAGTATGGCAGCTAGGATTCAATGCAAAGAAGTGCAAAATAATGCACCTGGGAAACAAGAACCCAGGGGAAGAATACACAATGGGTGGGGAGGTAGTAACAGCAACAAAAAAGGAAAGGGACCTGGGGGTAATTATATCAAATTACCTTAAGGTTAGCAAGCAATGTGAGAAGGCAGTAGGGAGGGCTGGGGGTATACTGGGGTGTATAGGGAGAGGCATCTGCAGCAGAAAACAGGAAGTTGTTATGCCTCTGTACAGACAGTTGGTGAGACCCCATCTGGAGTACTGTGTCCAGTTCTGGAAACCCCATCTCCACAAGGACATAAACAGGATAGAGGCATTCATGAGGAGGGCAACTAAAATGGTGCAGGGTCTGCAAGAGAAGCCGTATGAGGAGAGACTAAAGGAGCTTAATATGTATACCCTTGAGGAAAGAAGGGAGAGGGGGGACATGATAGAAACTTTTAAGTACCTCAGTGGAATCAACAAAGTCCAAGAGGGTAGCATCTTTCAGAAAAAGAGACGTGCAAGAACAAGGGGACACAATTTAAAGATAGGAGAGTGGTTCAGGGGCAATGTGAGGAAGTATTATTTCACAGAGAGGGTAGTGGATGCATGGAACAGCCTTCCTGAGGAGGTTGTGGGGTCTAAAACTGTGGGAGAATTCAAGAATGCATGGGACAGACATAAGGCAATTTTTTTTTGGGGGGGGGGTAGGAAGAAATAGGCTGTTGGTTAACTAGGATCTGCGGCCTATCCTGTAGGTAGGGAAATGGGCAGACTAGATGGGCCAAGCTGTCCTTATGTGCCGTCAAAGTCTATGTTTCTATGTTTCTCGCTTTGTGACCCTAAGCATTTCACTTAAAAAGAAAACTGATATTGCCCCAGTGAAAACATTCCCATGTGTTTACCTTGTGACCACTTAAGGTCTCTTTCATAGTTTGTCTGTCATTCATTCTATAACTGTTAATGATTTTTTCATCATAAGTGGTAACAGGGAGACAGCCCCGATTCACAAGTGCAGCTCCCAGCTTCACCAACATCTTGCATAATGATTACAGTATGTCATTGTATAACCCAGAAGTGCCCTCCATATAATTCAGTGGGAGATATTTTTTATAACCTCATTTTACAGTGGAAATGTGATACATTGGATGGATTCAATAACTGAGTAACAGGGTCAGGTTACTAGAACAGTTGCCGAGATCTGACCTTACTTTCACTTTTTCACAGTAAAATGAGCAGAACAAAATGTCCCTCATTTAACTACCTAATGAGTGCTGCTGCACTCTCCAGATAATGACATCGTCATATTCAGGACATTGGGGATACCAGTGTGGAGATGGACAGCCAGTCCCCACTCAGCACAGCTCCCAGACTGAGTGCGTCAGTTCCTCCCCACAGTGGGCTGGTACTCTACTGGCATGGACCCAAAGTCCATCTCTGAGCGCAAGTCGCTGAGCTGACAGTGCAATGAATGAGTTGATCACTGGGTTCAGACTCTGAGAAAACAAATCAGGAATGCAAACTTCAGAGTGGCATACAGGCCCCCCCCACGCACACACACACAGAGTGGTGGGCGCCTAACATAGGTTGTCTGAAGAGGTAGGTGGAGTGGGGGCATCCTGCTCTTTGAAGTTAAATTTGGATGGGTGCATCAGGGAGGTACATTTTGAGGTTACAAACTACTGCACATCAGGGGATGGTCATGATGTGCTAAACTGCCTGCTGTCACCTTAAATTCCTATGTTCCTGTTGTGTCAAGTGTAGCAGTGAGCTGCCATCATGCTGGCAGGTCACGAGAGCTGCAATAACATGGAGGTAAATGGTGGCTGTGGGACATTAATTTTCAGTAGCAGACTTGACATGATTTATTGTGGCAGCCGATGCATCCACTGAAGTACTGTGTAAATCTGGATTTCGAACACAGTGGACAGTGGTATACAAAGACTGTACATTTGGAGCTCTGAAATTTAGCAGGTCATTCAGTACAGCACAGGGAAATATAAATTGCCGGTGTCTTCTCTGCTGAATACATGTCAGTTTGGCTACCTGCATGCTGATTACCATAATTTGTTCTCTTGTTTGTACAATGAGTAGGCAAAGGCAAGGCTTAGTAAACTACACTGGGAAATCAATGGAGCCTTCAAGAGCCTGGTTAATTACAGGGGTTTGAACTTGGTGAAGTCAGGATGTGCTCCTTACAATGTTACTGGAACACTGGTGTTCCCCTCACTTTTATTGATTTTAATTGCTCTTCCTTGTACCTTGGACAAGGGTAGTCTGTACTGTATTGTAGCTATGAAAAAAAAACAAGAACAAAAAAAAAGGGTCAAAATAAGCCCCAAGAATATTGATGCTCTTTTCACTGAAGCAGTCCCCTTTACATAACTCTCCCAAGAGCTCTAGCCATTAGCACTTCTGGTAACAAGTAGCTTGAACAGATTGCCTAAGTACCAGAGTATTGCCCAATGCAAGCAGCAAGTGCTAATACTGTTAGCTTCGAGAGCTAGCCTGTGTGGGTCTGAAGGCAGAATTGCAGCATCTTATAGAAGTTAAAGAATAATTATAATTCACTTATTGATTTTAGACAGTCAATGTCAATCCCACTGGACAGCTTACACTGCATACAGCTGTCATCTTGAGCAGCATTGCTAAAGCAGAGTATTCCACTTCACAGGCACGGGGAGGAGCATTCGATTTGTTTTCTGTTTTCTTTGTTCTCTATTTGTCATAGAAACATAGACTCTAACAGCAAAAGAAGACCAATGGCCCATCAGATCTGTCCATAGTTGTTTCTAGCTCCCTCTCACCTGATCATCCACCGACCTCCAGCTATCAGCTGCGTCCCTGAACTTCTACTGTTGGCCTCACAGTAGCCTATCTCTGATCCTGTACAGACTGCCTCTGTCAGTGCCTTAGACTTGGGTTACCCTGGACTTACTCCAGCACTGCAGAAGGAGGAGCATAGAAGGCAAATGGAGTGGTGTCATGGAGTCAAGAATGGTGTTGTATGCTGATCAGAGATTTCCTCCCATACACAGTTCCACTCACTTCACAACAATGTGATCAGCGACTCATAGTAAGCAGCAACCTGTGGGGGGTAGGATGTTGCACAGTCACCTAGTCAGAGAAATAGAATATGGGATCAAGCTTATCCAGATTGTTGCTACCTCTAAGGGGCTACAGGAAAGAAGAGCTCAGAGAGTGGGGGAGAGGGGGATGGAGAAAGGGGAGGAGGGAGTTGTAAGAAGGAGGAGGAGGAGAAGGGAAGAGAAATAGGTCGATGTGAGAGAGCACAAACAGATACACAGAAGGTGACGGCAGATAAGGACCATGTGGCCGACCTAGCCTGCCCCTTTCCCTACATAATGCATTACCGCAGAACATAGTTGATCTGCAGCTTACCATCTCTTCCCTATTGCTAGAGTATTCTTATGTCTATCCCATGCATTCTTAAATTCTTAAATTCCCCTACTGTTTTTACCCCCACCACCTCCACAGGGAAGCTGTTCCAAGCATCCACTACTCTTTCTGTGAAAAAGTACTTTCTCATGTTGCCCCTGAGCCTACCCTCTCTAGCCTCATATTATGCCACCTTGTTCTTGTACACCTTCTTTTCTGAAAGATGCTACCCTTCTGTACTTTGTTTATACCCCTGATGTATTTGAATGTCTCTATCATATCCCCCCCCCCCAGGAAATACATATTGAGGTCCCCTAGTCTTTCCTCATGACTTTTAATGCAGTCTTTGCATCATTTTTGTTGCCCTTCTCTGGACTGCCTCTATTTTGTCTGTGACCTTTCTGAGATGTGGCCTCCAGAACTGGACACAGTACTACAGATGAGGTCTCACTTGTGATCTATACAGTGGCATAACCACCTCTTTTTTTTCTGCTGGTGATACCTCTCCCTGTGCACCCTAGCATCCCACTGGCTCTTCCCACAGCCTTCTCTCGTTGTTTGGTTACCTTTAGGTGATCAGATATGATTACCCCCAGTTCTGTTTCTTGACCGGTGGCTGTCAGTACCTCCCCCCACATATTGTACTCCTCCCTTGGCTTTTGTGCCCCAAGTGCATGCTTTTGCCCTTCTTTGCATTGAATCTTAGCTACCACACTCTCAACTACTCCTCAAGCATATTTAGGTTATTTTTCATTTTTTCTACTCCCTCCACTCCAAAGTGTTGACTCTGTTGCAGATCTTAGTGTTATCTGCAAAGAGGCATACCTCTCCAGCCCCTATGCAATGTCACTTAAAAAGACATTAAAGAGGACTGGCCCCAGCACGGATCCTTGTGGCACCCCACTGGTCACTCCCTCTCCTCAGATTGAATGCCGTTTACCACCATTCTCTGTGTCCTGTCACTCAACCAGTTTCTGACCCAATTTACCACCTTGGGGCCCACTCCCAGGCTACTCAACTTATTTATCAACCTCCTATGTGGGACGGTGTTGAACGCCTTGCTGAAACCTAGGTAGGCCACATCCACCACCCCTCCCATATCTACCTCCTGGTCACCCAGTCAAAGAAAGCTGTCAGATTTGTTTGACAAGATCTTCCCACTGTGAATCCATGCTGCCTTGGATCCTGTGCTCTGTTAGATTTAAGAAATATCACAGTCTTTTCCTTTAGCAGTGACCCCGTTAATTTCCCCACCACTGAGGTCAGGCTGACTGGCCTGTAGTTGTCAGCCTCCTCTCTGTTCCCACTTTTGTGGAGAGGGACTACATTTTTCTTCCTCCAGTCGCATGGAATCACCCCTGTCTTTGTCGATCTGTTGAATAGGGCTGTTAGTGGTGCTGCTAGCACCTCTCTAAGCTATTTTTAAATATTCTGAGATGTATCCCATCTGGCCCCATAGCCTTGTCCTCTATCAGATTCTTGAGTTCCTTTAGGACTCTTTCCTCTATAAAAAGGCTGGTGTCCACCCCTCTTCGACTGGTACTCCTATCCCCAATAGTGGTCCTCTTCCCCTTCTTCTGTGAATACTGAAAAAAAATATTGGTTCAGGATTGTTGCCTTTTTCTAGGTCCCCCTCCACACACACCCCTTCCTCCTTTTTTAACCTCACAATCCCACCCCTGGTCTTCTTTCTATCACTAATGTACCTGAAAAAGATATTGTCTCCTTTCTTAATTGCCTGGGCTATTTTTTCCTTAGTTTGGGCCTTTGTGCTCCTGACTGCTTTCCCCACCTCCCAAGAGAAGCGGTTATCAGGGCTGGAGGCAAAGGAACTGACTAGTTTGAGTGATGGAATGGGAAACTGGGTGGAGGGATTGACAAGAAAGGTTTATAAACCTTTTTATGATTATTAGGTTGTAGATGAGGATTTTGGTACCAATAAGTATTCTTTTAAAATCTTTGTAACCCCTGAAGGTGACATGGATCTGTAGACAGCAAAAACTGATTATTGGGCTCTGGAATAATTATGGTGATAGTATGATCAACAAAACACTGTCCTATTTCTGTCTGTACTGTAATACTGTCATATGCACCAGTACATTTTAGAAAAACACCTTTGTAACCAATCAGATTGCCTAGTGTGCTTTATCACAGTCCTTTTTATGATGTTCATTATTATATTTTATGAATTTTGATAAATCTTTTCAGTGTGCTTTCGCAACTGAATGAGATGTATGCTTGTGTGACTTCGATACATTGTGGCTGTTCACCTCCCTATCTATGGGATATATCATTCTGTAGGGTACAGCTCAAGGAACCTTGGAGGAGGGTCCCCCCAATAGGTGCTGCTGAAATAATTCCCTTGGCTAAAGGTAGCTTAGGAAGGAGTCCACAAAAAAGAGAGACGAGCCGCTGGAGGAGGAGGGGGGGATGGTGGGGCAACAAAGAAAACAAATGAGGACTGACCTGGAGGAGGGCCATTTAAGGCCTGGTTAGGGAAGTGGTTTGTTGCTCCACCCATTGAACTCCAGCCAGCCCTCAGCCATCAGTTTCAGTGGGCTTGCACAACTGGATGAGATGTATGCTTGTGTGACTGCCATACATTGTGGCTGTTTGTCTCTCTATCTGTGGGATATACCATCCTGTAGGGGTACGATACAAGGAACCCTAGAGGAGGGTCCCCCATAGAGTGCCCTTGGGAATAATTCCCTTGGCTAAAGGTAGCTTAGGAAGGAGCAAGAGGTGAGAAGGCAAAATAATCTCGAGAACAGATGATTATCGAGATATACTGATGGGTAGGACAAGAGAGAGACTGGAGGTGATGAGAAATATGTAGTGGAATAGAATCTGACATGATGAAGAAGGACGGGACTTCCTAATGTGAGAGGGAACAGCCGGGCCACCATCCGACTCCATCCAACAGTGGAACTAAACTACGGAACCTAAGGAAACTCCAACCCTATCTAATATTATGACCATTGGCATGGAGGAGGGGGGAAAAAACCCTTTGAGAAGCAAACCTCTAGGGATTCAAGGCCTAGGTCGCCTTCCCTCCCGGCTGAAGGATGTTTTGATTACTGACAGCTCAGCTACTGCAATTTAGAGTCTAGATCGAGGGAGGAGGAAAATATTCCAGTTTAGAGGAAACTCTCACTCTGTCCTTCTAAAGGGACAGCTGTTGAGGGTTGCGAGCGATGTCTCTGCAACTAAACGCTCAAAAGCAAGAGAGGAGAGAGATTACTGCTGAGGCACTCAACTGGCCTGTGCGAGCCTACATAAAAAATAGGTGAACCAGAGGCAGTCAGATAGAGAATAACATTGAGGTTGGCTCCGAACCCGCTCGGGCAGCTAAAGGGGCCCCGTTGATGAGAGGCCAGTGCAACCAACCCTGAGCCAAGGGGCAGTAGACATGCAAGGCATGTCTCCGAGTTGAGAGCAGGTCGAGTCGAGGTAGCATTGACCCGAGATTGTTAGGCTGGAGTGGTCGATATGAAGGAGTAGACCCACAGAGAGGTCGAATGAGCGAGGGAGACCCAGATGCTGTCATGATGAGACTGATGGTGATAATAACAACAGGAGTGCAACAGTTCGATGAGGTAGCATAAGACCCAATGACAGGTATGCTTGATTAATTAATGTGAATGAGTAGACCCTGAGGTCGGACTGAGTGAAGGAGACCCAGACTCGTGTTATGAGAAAGCTACCCATGATCGGTAACCACGAGAGCACATGCCAACCAGGTCCATTGAGAGCCAAATTAGAAATGGATAGAATTGCTTGAAGGTAGGAGCAAGAGCAGCTGGGTGAAGCCAGCAGCCAAAGGTGAGGTAGGCAGTACCAGGAGGACATCTGAATAGGTGTGACTAGACGAGGGAATAGGGTCAGAGGAGGAGACAAGTAGGCAGAGTAATATGCAGGAGGGAATATTGGGCGATGTGAATGAGTAGGGTATGGTGGTAGCAGGAGGGAATAGTAGGACTGCAGAATAGGGAAGCCCCCAAAAGAAAGCAAAGGTCAAAGAAGGAGAGGAAGGGAGGGCGGAGGGAACAGGAGGAGGAAGGTGAGCACCCACCATGGGGAGGCACAGTAAGGACGAAAATAAGAAAGCACATCATGGCAGAACCAAGAGCAAGGAGTGGTGAAGGCCAGAGCTAAAGACGAGCGATGGGGAGAGGGAAAGAGAGATGGAGCAGGATGTGTGGTTGGGAACAGAGTAGGCAGCCAGAACAGGCTGGTAATAGCACGATGGGAAAATATGACAAACTGGCAGCGATGAGTACTGCTACATCTACTAGA
Source organism: Neoceratodus forsteri (assembly GCA_016271365.2). NCBI lineage: Eukaryota > Metazoa > Chordata > Ceratodontiformes > Ceratodontidae > Neoceratodus > Neoceratodus forsteri. The sequence continues at coordinate 875,104,043 of CM057455.1, read as the reverse complement.
GAGGTCGTCCATGATGCTGGAGTGTTCGGCATGATGTAGCAAGGAGATATGTCCACCAGCACGTAGCTGGTAGTACCAGTGCCCCCACCAGTATATACTGGACAGGAGCCCCATGGTAATGTACAGATTCCTGGTGCCCTTTTACCTAGAGGAAATAAACAATGCAAGGGGGGAGTTGAAAATGAAATCCAAGGAACAAGGGAGAGGATATGATGAGGAGGACTAAGAGGGCAAGCACAGAAGGAGATAGTCCGTCCAGCATGCAGAAGCAGAAAATGCCGGGCCACAGTGCAGGATGATGAACCAGGCACCCGTTGAAAAACAGGACGATAATGAAGTGATAGAATGCCAGCAGGTGCATACTAGAAGAGAACATACCAAAAAGTAAGAAATGAGAGGATTGACTGTACAAGGAGAGCTGAATCTTAGGGAACCCCAAAGAGCACACAGCAGAGGAGGCATTAGCAAACCAAACCTGTTGACCGGAGGGAGAGAGAGAAGACGGGAGAAGAGAGTGGGACGTAGCAGCACCGCATGGAGGCCCAGAAGTGTGCGAGGAGTGAGGGACCTGATGAGTCGGCAAGGAGAGGTGAGGGGCGCCAGATACAGGGACACAGAATGCCCGCCGGAGAGAGAGGAACAGAAAACTGAGAAGCGGATGTTTTGGGTAAGACGGCTGCCGAAGCTGAGCAAGGCTGGAGATGTTACACCCGGAAACGCCAGAAGGGAATCGAGGTGTGGCCAGCAAAGAAGAGAGGCAGGGTTGCCCAGGAGGAGCGGGAGATGAGGCGGGGAAGGGAGACCAGCAACAGAGAAATGGAAGGCACGGAAAAACAGGAGCAAGGAATGGTAGGAGGGGAGAAACAGCAGAATAGAGGGAAGTGTCGAAATCAGAGGCCAGAGAAGGAGGGGGGGAGCACCAGGAGACAAGGCAGGAGAATGAACAGGAGGCAGCCGAGAACATGGGCAAAAGCCCAAAGAGAAGAAAGGGAGGGGAGTGAGGAAGGGCAGCACCTCTAGCTGCAACGAAGAAAACTAATGAGGAGTGGCCTGGAGGAGGGCTTTTAAGGCCTGGTTGGTAGGGGTTGTTTGTTGCTCCACACATTGAACTCCGGCCAGCCCTCAGCCGTCAATTTATGAATGGTGGATTTCCAAGTGCAGCTAGAAAGAACCAATTCATCCTTGCAATTCTGCAACTATACCAACTAAAATTTTAAAAGATTTCAATTGTAGACTCCTAGAAGCTTAGTTCATCCACACAGTAACTTTGAAAATTACAGGCAGCAGCAGCTCTAAGTTAAACAAAGACTTTACTGCAGTAAATAAGCAGTTCAGTAATTCTCAGTGGGAGGAAAAAAGTCATCAAGGGTTCTCATAACCTTGGGAATCTAAAATCTCAGTCGTGTAGTACCTGATATACAGGTGATGCTTTTTTTGTAGTGATTGCATTTTGAAATAAAGCCCTTTAATATCTCTCTTTTAATTCCAGTTCATTGGGTTGAAATTATGACTTGGGCCAGGCTAGGCTCCAAACCCTCTGGTGCTTTAGTGCTGGTGTTTGCTTTATCACTCAGCTGTCATACACCTGAATGCTTAATGAGTAGTTATGCGTTATCTTTCAGCCTAGTTCAAACAGAATCACAAAATTAAGGCAGGAGGTTCTAATCTTTTGGAATAATCTGTAGGACCTTCTTAACAGTAAAACTGTGTAATACCTGCAAACCCGATCATATTTTTAGATCCTCAGTGAAAGTATGCTGAAAAAAAAGATGGTAAGAAACCATTCTAAATACATAGAGTAAATACCATCTTGCTTTGTGCTTTTATTGCTACCCACTCTTCTGATAGGCATTTTCATTTTTTTGTTAGGTGCAGTTCACATTACTCCCTCCCCATCAACGTAAAGGATTCCACTTCAACTAAGGTCTTCAAATGAGCCATGTTTACACACCATCTTGTCCCCTGCAGCTGCCCACTGCAACGCACCCAAGGTGTTGTTAAATCCAGTACGCAACACTGGCCCCAATCTCCCCTTACCTTCGCTCCCAATGCTATTGCGCATTGCTCATTTGAAATACTGGATCTTATGTAGTGTATACACAAGCCCATTTCAATGGTGTCCATCACTGCTACGTGTACATACTTGTAATTCTTTCAGAAGCAGCAGACTTTTATGTCACAGACTGATAATTATGGCTTCAGGAAAGGATCAAGCAGCAAAAGTAAGTTAATGCAAGGAAGCAGGGATCCTGTTTCCATGCAAATTAACTTAGTAAGGAAGAATAAAGGGAAGAGCAACGCAGACATTACATAAAATATAAGCCAAATTGTGTGAAGGTGTTCTTTTCACAATTTTCTCACAAAGTGACAAACTCGCTTATTTTGAATCCCCCCGCACGTCACCCTAACTTCTTATGGACTTGCTGGTTATCCTGCACTCACACAGCATACTGGTGGGTGGCCTTCTGTGTTAATTATATGTGGCCTGTGGGGTGCTGTCGCAACAGCACATCAGGACTTTTTTCTCCATTTCCTGGTTTTCTTCCCGGGGGTGCTTGTGTGCAGTGACTACATGCATGCCTGGCGTATGGCGGCCAGTCTCCCATTTGTGTGCTCCTGGCCTCTACCAGGTGGCAGTCATGCAGCAGAATGCAGAATCCCACTCCCCTTCCAAGGGAGGAGAACTGTTTCTTGGATGCTCAAGCCTCCCTCCCCCAATGGCTCCAAGTGACCCAAGTCTATTCCCAAACCCGGGTCACCAGTGTGGCCAGCAGTAGCCCCTACCGCTAGTTACCAGGCCAACTCAGAAACTCACTGTTAATGAAAAGTTTGCCCAACACAATTGCACTACTGCTTCCACTGTATCCAGTTTACGGATCTGTACAAAGTAGATTTAATTTTTCCACTCATTAATTATAAACATTGCACTTTGCATGTTAAGATGATAGGAAACTAAGACAAACAACTCAAAATTCCTACTGGTTCATCCTTCCATTTGTACTGTAGCTAAAATTATCTTGATTTAGTGTTAGGGTTTTCTTGCTGTGAAAAGCCCTCAATCTTTCATCACCCACATGAGACACTGATCTACAAGGTCAGAATTGGGAGGCAGTATAACTTTGATGTTACCAAGCAGTGACCCTGCAGACACAGCAGACCTGGGTTTAAATCCCACAACTTGCTTGCTTACTGTGTGACCCTGAGCAAGTCACTTTACCTCCCTGTGCTCCTGGGTCACACCTGGTAACAAGCTTTGGCTCTCCCAGCCAAAATTTGTAAAACATAAAAAAAAATGAATACAAAAAAAAAAGCATTCTATAGAAACTAGTGCTTTGGTCTTAAGAAATAATATCACAGAATAATATAAATTTCTGCATAAAATATCATTTAAGTCTCAGTGGACAGCACCTTCTCCATGTAAGACAGAATTTCCAAGTATTACAAAAAAAAGGTGGGTGTCTCCTGTTCAGAAACAGTTAAGATGGATGTTTCTATTCCCCCTGCCCTTTCCTACAGTAATTTACATATTGATACCCAAAATGTGTTGCACTAGACTATGTGAAAAACAAACACTGGAGTTAAGAGATCTTCAGTAATAAGCATTTGTCAATGCTGAATGTTTGCTCGCTGGTATTGGCATTGGTAGTGCAGGAGTTAGAGAGATGCATAATAGGAATGGCAGTGAAGTATTGAAGTATCACCAACCCCCACCCCCAACCTGCAGAGACTGACAGACATTGGGATTGTGCCTTTGGTTCATTGGCCATAACACTCATGCCATTCCACCTTACCCCACTCTGCAGACAGCGGCAGGTGTCGCAGTGTGCCTTGAGGTCTTCAGCCCTTATGCTCGTCTGATTCCATAAGGAAATAAGCTGAGATGGGTGCAGTATAGGAGAATGGGGTGAACTTTAGGGCCAAAGACCCCAAGGCACACCTCGATGCCTGTCAATGACTGCAGGGTGGGGGTAGAATGGCATGAGAATTACAGCCAATGACCACAAGTCACATCCCCGATGCCTGTCAGTCTGTAAAGGATGGGTGTTACAGTTGGAAACCCTAATGCCCTGGGCGTTTGTTGGTATTTTTGCTCCGGATTTTCAACTTGAGCTTTTTGGGACCCCACCTCATGAACAGTGGCAGTATCATTTCGTTACTTGATCTCAAAAGGTGATTTTGCACAGTGTGTGCACCAATCGGTGCCACAGGTGCAAGAACATATTTCAGGTAGGATGTGAAAAATGACAGCTGTACTATTCATGAGGAGGTGTGATGAGAATCTGGAGTGAAAATATGAAAAAGTGGTGAAGTTACGAGTGTGCGTAGAAACTTTGCAATGCACGCTCGTAATGCATTCATTTTTTGGAATGTTTTCACCATATTTTCAACATGGCCTTTTGGGACCTCCCTCATGAACAGTGGCACTGTGATTTTGTTAATCTGCCCAGTTGATTTTGCCTGACACGGCATCATTCTAAGCCACAGGCCGAAAAACACATTTTAGGAAGGATGCGAAAAATGACAGCATACTGTGCACAAGGGGTGTGAAAAATGGCAATGTTGGAAATTTGGAGTGAAAATACATCTATTTTTTTTATACTTGCCGGCTCCCATGGCTTTCAGAGGAGGCCTCGTACCTCCTCCTACTCAGTCCACCAGGGCAATCTCCAAGGTATCCCTTCCCCTAGTTTTCTTCTTGCTCGTAGGGCCGAGGTGTCTGTATTTTTCCCAGATTTTTTGTTCTCCCATTCCCAGCCCCCCAGGACACCGGCGCTTAGGACATACATCCAGAGAGGTGACATGTGGCTGCACGTCTTCCTCTCATGCGCCGTACGACGTCCCCGCCCTCGCTGACTTCAGTATATCGGAGCCACCAGACACTTCAAGGGTTGGTGCTTCCACTGGCACTCTCTATGGGGGTGTTGGACGTTTCTGCATCCCTGGTATCCCACCCCTGAGAGAGGAGAGCATCTGCTGGAACGCTCGATCCTCCTTCCCCCTGCCGACCCTCGGCAACCCGAGTCCATTCCCAAACCTAGGTTGCCGGCGTAGCGCAAGGTGTGGCTCCCAGCGCCTCAACCCTCAGCACCGGGCCGGGCTAGAGTGAAAATATAAAAAATTGACGAGGTTATGAGCATGCGTAGAAACTGCGTAATGGACGCGCCTAGCAGTTCATTTGGTTAGAGTTTTTTCACCAAATTTTGCAACAAGGGCTTTTTGGGACCCCACCTCATGAACAGTGGCACTGTCATTTTGTTAGTTGGTCCTGAAAGGTGATTCCGTGCAGCAACCGCAAAATCACCTTTTGGGACTGAGAAACGAAATGACAGTGACAGTGTTCATGAGGTGGGGTCTGAAGAACCCCATCTTGAAAATTTGGGACCAAAACTCTGAAAATTGGCTGAGATCTCAACCTAAGTTGAAACCCCCCCATTGACTGCCATTATAGGGCTTAATGTCATTTCTTCAGTTCCCGGTTGGTCTTTGAAGAGTGCAGACATGTTCCCCGTCCACAGAAGATCATTGCTTCTGACCTCCAAAGGTAAGTATGGGTAAGATGGGGATGTGGGGAGGTAGGGTACGCAGAGGGAGTCTGCGGATTGGGAGAGGGGGGCTGTCAGGAATGACGAGAGACCATTTTCTTTTTTTTTCAGGTTTAAAAAAAAAATACATTGTGGGACTGTTTTCTTTTTTCAGGTGAAATATTAATTAAATGGATTTCAGCAAATTGGGGTAGGCTTCCAGTGTGCCAGAGTACTGGGGGGAGGAGAATCAATGCTGACCCAGGGATTGGGCACCCCGAGGTCGGCTGAGAGTATAAGGGCGTGGGTTATGGTGCATCTGACGCCGGAAGTGGACATGCTGGTGGCGGAAACATCAAAGAAGTATTTTTGGGCACACTTGGGGTGGGCTCCCAGTGTGCCACATTAATGGGAGGAGGGGGGATACATGCTGACATGGGGATTGAGCACTCCAATGTCAGGGGACAGAGAATAGAGGGTGCGGGGTGGGCAGCAGCAGTGGAAGGGAGCTAACATTTAAAATTTGTTGTCCTGCTGTGTGCCTGGTTGGAGGGAGTGGGGGAACTAACTCAGCAATGATGAAACTGCCCTTGATTGCAGCAGTAGATTTCTTTCAAGTGTGGCGCTCGATCTGAAACTGCCATCATTGGCAGCTTCAGCATTAATTGGTGGCCGAGGGAGTGCCCATTAAAGAGTCCACTGCATTGGCCACAACACTGCCACACCTCTGCAATTCTCTACTATCTCTATATGTTTCTTGTGTGCTTTGCACACAACCAAACATAAAAATGATCTTGCTAAATCTTAAAACAAAACAGTATTTTCAACTGGCCTGGTGGCTCTGAGGGTTGAGGCACTGGATGCCACACCTTGCGCCACTCCGGTGTCCTAGGTTCGGGAACGGAGTCTGGTCATTCGTGGGTCAGACGGGGAGTTAAGGATTGAGCATCTGGAGGAGTGCTCTCCTCTCTCAGGGTGGGGGGTTTGTGCTGCATGCGTCAGCACAACAAGAGGGGTTCAGCCCATGCCCAGGGTGCTTGACGGCCTCCGTGGAGGCAGAGATAGCTGCTGCACCCATTGCTCGGGTGAAGGCATGGGGGAGAAAACAGAGGAAAAATACCAAGATCCAGCAGGACCCATGATGGCCTTGATGGGCTGGAGGATGTACCACTCCGAGGGGAAGGGGTCGTGCCCCTGCCAGGTCCGCAGTGGTGGTACAAATAAAGTCTTGATAAAAAATAAAAAAAAAATATTTCATTTTTTTAAGGAGCAGATAGTGGAATTTCTGGAGGTTAACAGTCTTCAATAGGCAGCATAGCTTTGTAAAGGGAGGTTATGCCAGATTAATCTTGTTGCTTTCTTCAGTGTAGTAACTTACGCAGCAGACAAGCACCCGGCTGCTGATATCCTATATTTGGCCATTTTTGTTTTATTTTGACACACTTTTCTCCTCTTACAGCCAGCCCCCATCAGTCCTGTCCTACTCATCCAGTTCCATAACCCACTTTTTCTGGGACTTATGTCTCCCTTTTACACCTCTGGCTTACCCCCCAGGGGTGGGGCCATCAGGAAGGGACCCTCTTCCCTCCCAGTGGAGACTGGGTAGGTGCACAAGGGAGTGCATTGCGGTTAGAGGTGTGGAGCCTGCGGCGAGGAGTGGACATTCTCTTGCTATGGCTTTTGCTCCTTTTTCTGATTTTTCCTCCCCTCGCAGATGCCGTGAAGTGCTCCTGGCATGCATGCATACATGCGTGTGCATGTCTGAACTTACCAGCGTCTGTCTCTCAGTTCACGGCTCCACTTGCAATACCACCAGTGGTCACCTAGGTGGCAGTAGCACAACACAGACCAACCGTTCCCCCTTCCCAAGGTGGAGAGTGGCCTCTGGGACATTCAGCTAACCTTTCCCAGCCGGCCCTCCAATGACCTGGGCTCATTCCCAAACATGGGTTGCTGGTGCCGAGCTGGCAGGCTGGCTGTACTTGGACTTAAGCAAAGTTTGCAATTCAGTGCCAGATAGCAGGCTGGTAAAAAAAAAAAAATGTTAGAGGACCTAGGATTGGGGTGACGTAACCGGGTGAACTGAGCTGGTTGAGGGAGAAAGACCCAGAGTTGTAAATGGCCGGCACTCTGGGGAAAAGGAAGTGACTAGCAGAGTGACTCAGGGTTCAGTTTTGTGGCTAGTTTTTTTTCTACCTTGTTCACCTGTGACATAGGGGAAGGGATACAGGGCTAGAACAGCCCATCTGCAGATGATATGCAGTTATGTGGGAAGAAAGAGTCAAGCATGTGAAAAGGGATCTAAGTAAGTTGTAAAAGTTGTTAGTGGTCTGGCAACTCATGTTCAGTGCTACAAAATGTAAAATCATACCTACCATCAGAAATAATTCCAAAACCGAGTATTGGCTTGGTGGAGTCAGTGTAGCCCAGATATCAGAGGAACGGGACCTGTGAATGATCAGAAAGGATAACTTAAATGTCACAATTCAGTGTAACGAGGTGTAGATGAAGGCTGACATGATGCTGAGCTGCTTAGGGCCGGGATTCTCTAGTAGGAGCAGGAGGTGATTTTTGTCACAATACATATCCTGGTGCAGCCACAACTGGAGTACTGTGCACAGCTCTGAAGCCTCCACCTGAAGAAAGACAAGGGCAGGCTTGAGTCAGTAGAGAGGAGTCTGACAAAGATGATTTAGTGGCAGCAGAGGAAAACATACAAGGAGTGTCTCAGCAGTCTTAATGCAGCCTTAATGTGTACTCACTGGAGACCAGGAAGGAGCTAAGAGGCACGATAGAAAAATTCAGGCTTCTCAAGGGACTAAACCAGTGAGGTAGTAGAAATGAAAACCAAGGTGGGCTTCAAGAGAGGGGATGGGAATGAGGCTGGCAAGATATGGAGGGATTAGGGGAAGGGGGGCAGAGCTACCACTAGTGGGCCCAGTCCTGCCTGCCAGTGTTATGCCGGTGGGATATGCCGAAGATAGGAAGAGAGCATACTGGATAGACCACAGTCATTTTCTTCCTGTAAAATGTTCTCAGTGACTTGTCTGCTTGCATGAAGAGATTTCATTTTGCTAAAGTAGTGTATACTGTATGGCACCGGTTACATTGACACGGTCTGATCTGAACTCCTTGCCATCTGGCTCCCTTATTTAAAGTGATTTTACAATATTTTTATGATGTGCTGGGAGCCATGTGTTTGTCACACCTCATTATTTACATTTCAGTTTCTTTATCCCATTAACGATAGGAAGAGTAAACCACGTAGAATTGTTAATGTGTAACTAGCTGACAGACGGTGCTACTTAAAGCTGAGGTTAGGAGGGTTATGGAGCCCAGTGTGGGGGTTCTATTCTTTATTTTTTATCTCTGAGGCGGTAATCCTACAAAATGAATGAAACCCTTGGGAAGGTGAATGCGCATGGGGTAGTCTGTTCCTTGGAGAGTGTGACTTTTTCACAATAAATTATTTTTTGCACCTAGTCTTGGTGTGTGCGTCTGATTTCTTCAGCAGATATTCATATAAGGGGCAATCTAAAATAGAATAAAAAAGTATATTTAGCACTATCATGCTGCTGCAATAAAGAACTTTTGGTTAATTAGGCAAATGTGCAAACAAAGAAACTTTCCTTTAAATAGGAGGCAATTATTTGTCTGTCTCTGACACAAAATAATATATTGTGTGTTACGATAAAGGATGGGCAAAGAGAGTGGAGCCCTTTGTTTGTATAGTTGCATCATCAGTTTGGAAAATGAAAATGGAAATGAGCCATAGAATGCAAAATCCATAAAGAAGCTGTTTCGGGCGCCAGATGCAGTGAGTCAGTGGCATAGTTAAAATGCACTTCAAATGTTTACCAAGCAGGGCACAATACAAAGAGGCCCCTTTGTTTAAAAAACATATTCAGTCCCCAACAGAAGCGGCTGCCAGAAACCTTTGTCTTTCTGCAGCACACTGCACATGAGAATGACTAAGGCCAAACACTTATTCACTTCCCTCAGGTAAAGACAATGGCAAGGTTGCTTGTCTTCTTAGTGCCATTCAGTTTGGTGACATACAGTAGGACAGGTCTTATTTATTTATTTATTTAAGAGTTTTACCAGGAAGGCATGCTGAGCAGACTACTGCTCGATTCCACATGCGTCCTGGGGAGGGGGGAACATAGATAGTAGATGAAGACAGTATAAACAAATGATATTATATAGCAGGGGGATCACTAACATTAGGTCTTGTTTGCTAGACAATAGTGGGTCGAGAAAATCAGTAGGTAGCCACAGTTAATATAGCATGATACAATAAATACATAGTTTAGGCCTCTAACAAATTGGTCCCTGTGAGAGACAAAGTGGGTGAGAAAACAATAGATTGGCACAGATTAATTGCATTACTAAATTTTGGTGACATTATTATGCAAAATTCCTGCTGCTGCTACAACTCTATTCCCATTTCCCTTCGTATGTGTGTTGTACTTGAGTTGTAATGCATTGCCTGCATTCTACCTTGTTCAGTCATCTACTGTTTGATTGTTGTGACAATTGTGCTTATTGTTACTTTCTCCATTATGTAAAATGATTTGGTGTTTGTAATTCTCTCGGGTAGTGACTGAAAATAGGTGTATTATTGTCTAGTGAACCTACCTGGTAAACAAACACCAAGTAAAAAAACATAACTAAAATATTTAGTATGGTATTTGGTTGATATTGCTGACTTCCTGCTTAGTGTGTGAATTTTTTATCATTATGATTGCTCACTTTTTACTTTTAAAAAGACATTGCATCAAAATTTTACCAGGTCCTGTGAGTGCCTCCACACCTTTTTTTATTCTTTAGAAACCGGGTGAGGCCCACTAGGCTTACTTCCTGTTTTCAGGGGTGACTCAGGTGCACTTGGGGAGGTTAAGTGACTTGCTCAGGGTCACACAATATGCAAGTGGAGGTTGTGGAAATTGAGCCCAGCTCTGCTAGATGTACCAGACTCATTCACAGCTCGTTACTCTAACCTCTTGGCTATACTGCCTATGACTGTGCGGCAAGCTGTTCCTCCTCTTACTATATGCACTCTGTCCCAATTCCACTCCCATTACTACCGCTGTGTACCTCAGCTCAAAACACTCCCTGATCTATAGTACTTGCTAGTATATCAAAAAATAAGCATTTGTCAATGCTGAATGTTCGCCATTTCCACTGGTGTCACGGGAGTGTATGCTGAAAGTGACATTGAAAATTACTTCAGTGAAGGAATCATTTTAACATTTAAGACTACAAAGTAGATGTGATAATGTTGGGCAGTTTAACTTTCTTGTTTGTTAATATTCGTGGTCCAAATTTTCAACATACCCTTCATTAATTGATCGCTGTCCCAACTAGGGTCACGCTCCCCTCCAGATCTAGCACTCTAATTGATTGGGTCCTTACTAACTGTCTTGACTGTGTCGTCTCTGCTGGTACCCTTGCTGATTCGATAAGTGACCATCTCCTCCCCCAAAATTAATCACCTTCCAAAATCTGGCTAATTTTCATCAGGCTCAGTTTCTACAGGACCTAACTATGGTTGACTGGTCGCCCGTCTTTACCTCTTCAGATGTTCAAACTGCCCTTGACTACTTCCTTTAAAAGTTTGAGTGTCTCCAGGACCTTCATGCTCCTCGTGTCACATGCCGCATTCGTGGTACACAGACTAAGTGGCTCACTAAACACCTTCTTACCCAACTCCGGGCTAGGGACCAAAGTTGGCGGCTTTTCAAGGCCTCTGGCAGCAGCATGATTATAATCACTATAGGGCCCTGAGAAACTCTTGCAAAAAGAATACTCAACATGCCAAAAGCACCTTCTGTAAAGATCTACTAATAAAAGCTGGAGGTGACTCAAAAAAATTCTGGTCCGTCATCAAAGCTCTTCTTGGAACAAATAAGCAAGCACCTCAAATGACATCCTACTACACGGCGTACATTGTAACAATCCAGTGACTGTTGCTAACTCTTTCAACTGTCATTTCTCAGATCTAACATGCTACTCTGCCTCCTTTCCCACTATTCACCCTTCCTCCAGTCCTGCGGTTACTGAACCTACACTCTCTCGTCCACTTTCCAGGTTTCAGACCATTACAAGAGTTGAAGTCCGAAAGATGCTACTCTCTATCTCAGACACCACTAGCTCTGGTGCTGACAGTTTGGAACCTAGGCTCCTGAAAGCTGCAGCCCTTCTCATAGCCTCCCCCTTTGACTAAAATCTTTAACTTGTCACTATCCCACGGTGTGGTCCCCAACATATGGAAGATAGCCAAAATAACCCCCATCCTAAAAAAGATGTGATCCGAAAGATACAGCTAATTACAGGCCCATTGCTATCCTTTCCATGCTTAGTAAAATCTTAGAAAAATTAGTGGCAACCCAAATCGTTGAGTATCTAAGGCAACACAACCTCCTCACTGGTTCACAGCATGGTTTCCGTAAAGGCCATAGTACTTCCACAGTCCTCCTAAAATTTACCAATGACATTTATTCTGCTATGGATTCTGGTCTCCTGACAGGTGCCATTTTCATTGATCTAACCAATGCATTTGACTTGGTTACTCATACCTTTCTCCTTACAAAACTCATCTCCCTTGGATTCTCAGTAGAATCGGTTAACTGGTTCCATAGCTATCTGTCCAATCGGCAGCAGGCTGTCCTTTTCAACTCTGCCATGTCTGATCTGTCATCCATAAAGGTAAGCGTTCCTCAGGGTTCAATACTTGGCCCCCTACTTTTCATTAGTTTTATTAATGACCTTCCATTTCAGGTACCTACCTGTTCCTCTTTGCTCTACGCGGATGACCTGGTCCTCTATTACAGCACCAGAAATGTATCAGACGTAAACCACTCTCTTGCCTCTGACTTCCTAAACATACAATCCTGTCTGGCAAAGAGGTGTGCAAGAACAAGGGGGCACAATTTGAAGATGGGGGGGCGACTCAGAGGTAATGTAAGGAAGTATTTTTTCACAGAGAGGGTTGTGGATGCATGGAACGGCCTTCCGGAGGAGGTTGTGGAGTTAAAAACAGTGGTTGAATTCAAGCATGCATGGGACAGTCATAAGGCAATTCTAGGGGGTGGGGGTAGAAAGAAGTAGGCTGCTGGTTAACCAGGATCTGCAGCTTATCCATTAGGTAGGGAAATAGGCAGACTGGGTGGGCCAAGCGGTCCTTATCTGCCGCCATATTCTATGTTTCTGTCAGTGAATCACCTTGTTCACAATATGAGTAAAACTCATTCCATGCTATTTGGCTCCCCTGCTAAACTAAAAGGAAAACGAGACTTCTTCAAACTCTCCTGTGCTGATAATTCCCTCTTAGTCAACACTACTTCCTTTATATATCTGGGCATTCTCCTTGATGAATCTCTTGGGTTCTATCTCCACATCACTGCTATTTGTAAAACCGTTAATGCAAAAATTGGGGGAGCTTAGCGTACTAGATATGCCCTCACTCCATCGGCCAGACTTGCTGTTGCACTAGGTTTTCTGCTCCCATCTTTGGCCTACGGCTCCGTTACCTTCCTAGGTACAACTAAGACCTCCCTCCATTCATGGGACACCACCTATAATAATATTTACTGTTATGCTTCTGGCTTTTCTCGGTACAAACATCACTGTCGGCTCTTTGCTGATCTAAAATGGCCTAGTCCTTCTGCTCGATGTCTCCTATCCTATGGTGCTCTAATTGACAGTATAACAAGATCTGGCCTTCCTCAATCCCTTGCTTCTTTACTTCACTTGCAAGCGCCCTCCTATGGACTTCGCTCAAGCGATCACACCCCTCTGCACATCCCTAGGCGTAAGACCTCCATGGGTGCACAAGCTTTCTCCTATGCTGCTCCTAAGTATTGGAATTCTATCCCTCAAGAAATTTGTTTTGCCCCTACAAACGTTGGTTTTAAGAAGTTTTACCGTGAATATCTACAGTACTTGCATCAAGTCCTTGTACCTGTTTCCATCCACCTTAAGCTCATCTGTCCTTTACCTTACTCTGGCTCCACCCTTCCTATATTTACACTCTTACCCATCTCCCCTTATCTCTATCCCCTCCCCCCCTACTTTATTGTCTATGTTTATTTTGTTTTGTTATGACACTTCTGTTTTCAGTCTATAATACCTACTAGTACTAAATCCTGTACTTATACTGCACTTGTTTCATCTTTCATATCTCTTATACTAGCTGATATTATGTACTTTGTTTTTCAACCCTGTATTTTTTTACAGTCTAGCAAATTATTTGTATCTTTCCGAATATCTTGGTATCCTCATGTTCAATGTGCTGCGTCACATGGCCGCTGTTGTTTATGTATTTGACTTGTATTCTCCCGGGTCATGCCTGAAAATAGGCATCTCTATGCCTAGCGCACCGACCTGGTCACCAAAACCAAATAAATAAATAAATTATGACCTCACCTCATGAACAAGTGCAGAGAAAATGTTTTAACTCCTGGCCGAAAGGTGATTTTGTGCAGTGACTGCGAAATCACCTTTCAGGATGACAAACGTATTTTGACCAGGATCTGCAAAATGACAGCTGTCACATTCATGAGGTACTCGAAGAAATGGCTATGTTGACAATTTGGGGTCAGAATATTGAAAATTACCAAAGTTAGAAGCCTGCATTTGCAAATTTTAATGCAGGCTCATAACTTTGTTGTTTTTTTAAAGAGCAACTGACACCTTCAGGAGAACTTCAATTCAACATAATATTTACATACAGTTCAGCTTGTAGTTCACATTACTTCTGTATTTTCCTCCCAATTATTTATTACTGAGGTAATTTGCATGAAAACAGGATCTTCGCTCCTGAAGAATTCATCCAGTCCCTTTTGGTATTCCTACCTAACATCAGAATGCACTGCTTGTGACAGCATAGTTACTCCCATGGCAACAGATTGTGATGTCACAACACAGGATTATAACATGAAGTATGGAGTAAGCTATAAAGGCAGATGAGCAAGGGAACTCTAGGGGACAAAGATCATATACTAATGCAAGTTTACTCAGTAATAAATAATGGGGAGGAGAAATATAGAGACTATACATGGAATGCAAACAGAATTGTGCCAAATTATGTTTCTCAAAAGTTTTCTTTGAGGTGTCAGAAGCTCTTTAATATTTTTATACCAAATTTGCAACACCGGCTTTTTATGACCCCACCTCTTGCCCGAAAGGTGGTATCTCTCTCTATCTCTTCAGCACACCAGACAGTGTTGCTTTTGTGGAGGTCCCACATGGGATATCAAAGGCAACTTGGCTGACAAGCAACATAATTTAATACCATTTAGACACTTAGCAAAACTGTGTTTAGTGTTCCTGCTCTGTAATGTGGAAAATCTTGTTTTCTCAAACTTGTGATAAATTTTGCAGTTTAACTGAGGCTACAACTTTGCAAATTGCCTTGCTGTGTCTGCTTCACAGACTGCTGAGCTCATGTGGGGCTTCAGTGGGATGATTACTATTATGTACTGTGCACCAGAATCTTGTATTTTGTTAGTAAAAGATCCCTGATGTTCCTTATATGGACTGCTTTACATGATAGTTTTAGCCATGAACAGCAGCTTCTACTAATGCAGTAAAAATAGAGAAATTAGTGATTAAACGCATGTAATAAAGAGTCCAAGAAGAGAACTGAGACTGGAAAATTATTAAGTGTTTACAGTGTCTGCGCATGAGCAGAACTAAGTAGGCAACGAGCCAGACATTCCACGCATTCCAGGCTGACTTTGACAGGTCAGCTTGGCTTGTTTGGCAGCACAGATCAAAGAGAATAGCTGATTCTTGATTGGATAGGCTATTCCTTTTGAAGTTCGTGCCATCTCCACCCACAAAGCTAAAACTCTGTCATAGTAAGCCTGGGGGATGATTGGAGTGCGACTGAATTGGCCCTAAAACATTGCTCTTCATTGGACAAACAGTGTCACACCCATCAAAAAGCAGTACTACTTCAATATGTTTGCTCTGCGCTCACGCACACAGCAAACATAAAAGCTGATGTACCTACACAAGTCCAATCATCCATGTGGACATCTGGTACGTTTCTACCAATAAACCATCCCCCGACTGACTTTAATTAGTCTGCTGCTGTTTCTTTTTTAAGGCCCTTAGGGGCCCACTTGAAAAAAATAAATTGTTGTAAGTAAATTGCCATATGTGAAACTTCAAATAAATAATACACTTTTTATTTTCAGTTTATTTACCACAAGACATCTCAACTAAGATGTAACATTTCATTGTCAGTGGGGTCCTGCATTAACCCTATTTTACAGCTGGGGTGGAGGCTGAAGCACAGGGAGAACCAAATAAACCACTTGCTCAGTCGCACTGTGAGCCAGTGGCTGTGGAGGGATTTGACTGTGGGATTTTCTGGCCCTACTTATTTATTGTTTTTTGGTGGCAGTTCTGTTTCAGGGGTGGCCTGAATTTAGTTACAGATAACAGTACATGTTGGGTTCCAACATCAAGTAACATTGTACAAAAACTAGTTGCATAACTGGGTGCAAATATTAAGGTCTTTCCTACAAAAAGAAGGTGTGCAAAAAACATTAGTGCAGAGTGGCACAACAAGAGGACTGCAGTTTCAACAGTACTTCATAGTTCTATGTTTTAACCACCATTTAATTGTTTAGATTCAGTCTCTGAATGTTCGGAATCCAAGGCTGAATGACAGGTTTACAGTATACAGTGCAGTAAATAACCTTACACATCTCATTACGGCACCATACATTGTAGAAGTAGTAGTTAATATTTTAATTTTTAAACAAGATAATGCTTTAAGGCAAAAGTCTATTTACAGAGTTTTCCTGTCCATTCAATGTAATATAATATTTATCACATTTAAGCAGCATATACTAAATTGAATATTGCAATGATGTTTCCTACCAAAAAGAGCTCCATGCCTGTTTTTAATTCTTCTTTTTATCCAAAGAGGTCTTCATGCTCTAAAAGAACTATGACTCTAAACAAGAGTTGCCCAGAATTTGTCGATTCCAGTGTGACTGGACTGTTTAGGATTTTAGGACATTATTATTCCTATTCCGACTTAAATCCTAAAGAGACCTCAAAATCAGAATCGGATTTGGCATCCAGAATCCAAACTCCAAAATCTGAAATGTTTTATCAGTTTAGGAATTTGGATTTTCAGACTGCAATTCCAGAATTCCTAAATCCTAAAATCGGATTGTGATCTGACAAATCTGATTCAGTTTGGCAGATTCCGAGTAACCTTATTCTTAACAGTAACGACTTTTGTTCAGAAGAGTTGAGGTTTGCCGTCCACCCCTACCTGCACTAAATTTCTTATACTTTAGTCTCCACTGGGTATGCTGTAGTTCACTGCTCGAGGAAGGATCACATGGATGGGGGAGTGGCCATTTTTAGATCCAGTCTAGGCTTCATGGCTCATCCAGTTGGCAATACCTGATTCTTTGAGTACTTCGCTGTGCGAAGGGGTGCAGGTAGCAGGATTCTTCTTGTTTACCTTCCGTCAGGGACAGGGGGAGAATTCCTGCAGGATATAGCGGGCTTTGTCGTCGACCAGGTGTTAGAGGCCCCCGGGTGTTTAATCCTGGGGGACTTCAATGATTGTATCAACAACGAATCCTCACATTTCGATTACGACCTCCTCCAGTTGATGTCCTCACTGGGTCTGACACAAGTAGTTACTTCTGTGACACACCAGCCTGGTCACAGACTTGATCTGGTGTTCCAGCTGGGTCTTGGGGTTGATAGCCTCAAGATTGATCAGATCTCTTGATCTGATCACTGCACTGTGGGGTTCATGTGTGGGGCCCTTCCTGAGAGTCCCTCTCTTGTGGAGATGGCCAGTTACTGCCCTTTAAGGGGTTTGCACCCAGAGGGACTACTGGCGCTGCCTGACCTATCTAGAATTGACACGGGATGTGCGATTGGCACCGGTGAGGCAGTGGCCAGTTATAACAGCTTGGTATCCAAAGCACTGGATGTCATCGCTCCAATTCGGATACATCCCAGATCCTCTCACTTGCAATCCCCTTGGTCTGATGGGGATCTCAAGGCGATGAAGATCAAGGGTCAGAAGTTAGAATGTTGCTGGCGGAAGACCCGGTTGGAGGCCAACAAACTGGCCCTACGAGCCCACTACATCGAGTACCAGGGGGCAATTTCCTGTAAGAAGGCAGAATTCCTGTTCAGGGAAATTGCTGCAGAGAGAAACAGACCTTCTCAGCTTTTGAGGACTGTGGATAGGCTTCTCCATCCTGCCTGTCTACAGCCAAGAAAGATTTTTTCATCCACTTCATGTGAAGAGTTTGCTCTGTTTTTCTCTGACAGAGTGTCGACTATCCAGTTGGGGAATTCACCAGTGAGGGTCTCCCCTCGCAGTGGTCAGTCTGAGAGGAACAGAGGCACTCCACCTGTCTGGGAGGAGTTTAGGCTGGTGGAGGTGTCTGAAGGGACCAAAGTGATCTTAGAGCTGAAGCACACATATTGTGAATTGGACCCATCTTCGACACGTTTCTTAATGGGATGCAGCTAGGCTGCTGGTCAGGTGTTCACCGGGATTGCCAGGTGCTCAATGGTGGAGGGGGTGTTTCCAGTGGCATTGAAAGAAGCGCTGGTGAGACCCCTCCTTAAGAAACCTTTCCTCGACCCAGATGTCCTGGCAAATTACTGTCCACTCTTCAGCCTGTCTTCTTTGAGCAAGGTTGTTGAGAAACATGGCACAACAGCTCGAGGATCACCTCTTGTCCTTCGACATCTATGAGCCATTTCAATTAGGTTTTCAGGCCAGACATAGCATGGAAATAGCTCTAGTTAGGGTACATAATGATCTGCTCAGGGCTAGAGATAGAGGAGACAAGACAGTTCTTGTGCGCCTCGATCTCTCTTCAGCATTTAACACTGTGAACCATGCCGTGCTTCTCAATAGGCTCTGTGAGTTTTGTGGACTCGCCGGTGTTGTCATCAGATGGTTTGAGTCCTGTCTCTCTGATAGGGTGCAGTGGGTGGTGATGGGGAATTTCTCCTCCTCCCCAATGCCCCTGTCATGTGGAGTACCACAAGGCCCAATCTTGTCGCTGATGCTCTTCACAGTGTAGATGCTGCCCCTGGGCAAGATTATTCGGCAGCACAGCATGGAATGCTATGCAGATGACACTCAGCTGGATCTGTCTTTTACACCTGGAACATCTGGTGCTGTCGACGTGCTTAACAGCTGTCTGGCTAAAATCAGTGACTGGGTGGCTTCCAGCTGGCTGAGACTAAACCTTGATAAGACGGAGGTGCTGATGATCGAGCCAGGTAATGGGCGTGATGGGTTGACACCTGGAGCTAGTACAGGTCTTTTCCTGGAGTCTGCTCTGTTGGTGGCTTCCCCAAGGGTGCAAAATCTAGGCGCGATCCTGGACAGCAGACTGGCCTTTGAAGATCAGGTATCATCTGTAGTTAAAAGTGGTTTCTACCACTTGCAGAACATCACCAGGATCAAGCCCCTCATTCCGCCCAAGGATCTACCGACTTTGGTACAAGTCTTTGTTACCTCTAGGCTCAACTGCTGCGATTCTCTATACTTTGGGGTCATGGGAGGGACTGCAGCTAGTGCAGAACACGGCAGCCTGGTTACTGACTGGCCTGTACAGGTTCAGTCATGTGACCCCAGTCCTGCATGCTCTGCACTGGCTGCCTGTCAGGTGGCGGGTCCATTTCAAGGTGGGCTTCCTCACCTACAAGACCATGTACAAACTGGGTCCTGGTTACCTGTTGGAGCTCCTGACACCTGCAACCTCTGTTAGCTTCCTGCACTCCTCTTTGATGGGCCTCCTGGACATTCCCAGGGTTCAGCTTAAGACATTGGGTGACTATTCTTTCAGTGTCACTGGGCTGACAACTGTGGAACTCGCATCCATCTGTAGTCTGGGAGGCCCCCTCAATTGGTGTTTTCAAGCTAACACTGAAGGCCCACCTCTTTAGCCTTGCCTTTATGGATTGATTTCCAAGCCCAATCTAGCCTAAATTATCTGGAATCTATTTTAAAGCTGTAATTGAATAATTCTGAATTTTATTTATCCTGGAAAAATGTTTTATTGTGTTTCATCTGCTGTTTTATCTTTGATGTATTTTGTTAGGCGCTCAGAGCCCCAGGGAATGAGCACCTTATAAATAAAACTTGCCTTTAGCATTTAGTCATGCATAATTAAAATGTGCCTGTCTATGGAATTCAGCAACACAATATGTGACAAGGTCTAGCTATGGACCCAACTTCAAATGTGAGTGCGGGATCTGCTAAGCTGATGGGACAACAAAAAGGCAAAACTATTATTCCCGGAGCATAGTTAAGATGTGGAACTCGCAACTGACCAAAATAGTCATAAGTAAGAATAAACTAGAATTGACAAAAAAGTTTGATAGTCTTACTTAATAACTGGGAGGAAATCTAAACAGAGCTAACCATGGACTTTTGCCTTCTCAGCGCTACAATTCCTAGTGTGTAGTTCCCAGATTTCCTTAGACTTCTGGGACCAGATGTTTGATGCACATTTGATGCATCTGAGCAAGGTTCGACTGCAGCAGGGTTATTTTCAAAGGTCCATCACATTTGTGACATTTGGACCTACTTTTAGGCAGTATGCCTCTCCAGAGCTTGACACATGCTACTGATTTAGGAATTAAGTGCTAGTCCATCCAAAAGAAGGTCTTGCACTCAGTGTTCTGTATGTGCTGAAAATCGGGCACAGGTGGGATTTACAGGTTTCTCCACTTTCTAACACATTTGAAAATCTCAGTGGACCCATGTGGGACACAGGCAATAGAAAATCCTGCTAATGGTGTTAGTGGCATCTATCCCTCTAATCTCTCCTCTCCTCCCTTCCTAGCCTGGGAGGCAGTTTGTACTAGTGGTTAGTCCGCTGAGCTATGAACCTGGAGATGTGGGTTTGAATCCTTCAACCATCATTTACTCACTGTGTGGGCCTAAGCAAGTCACTAAACCTCAATGTGCTTAAATTCTCACCAATCTGTCCCTGTGCTTTTTGGTTACCCTTTGCACTGTGAATGGCAGCAACATTCTTTCCACTCCCTATCCCAGATTGTAAAGCACTTTGGGATCATTTTGTGTGAAAGGCACTATTTAAACCCAAATTTCTATCCTTTATCCTCTCGTCCTCCTTTTTAGGGTCTTCTTGCAAGGGTTTCTTTTCCCCCCAAATTCGTTCTTAGGATAGAACATTTTTTGCAGAATTTGTGGAGGTTTACATGGCAGACGGGGTACACAGAAATGGTGTGGTAGGTCCACAACTGGCCCACGGTCCATCATTTGTGACATAGTGCCATATGTACTGTGATATTGAGCCTTTGCCAGTTAAGCAGAGTTTCTGAATGAAAACAGCAGCATTGCAGTGACTTTCTGCAGCAGGCCCAGGCAGTAGTTTTGAAGCAGTTGTGCCCTGTAGGAAGGGTAAAGCATTTCAGTGGACTGGGTGCGCTGCAGTTTTAGAAACCTCATCTGAAACAGTTATAAAGGAAAGATATAAACTATTCAATAGAGGACAATAAAAATGATCCAGGGAAAGCAAAGTACAGTAGGGCATGTTAGGAAAGACTGGCCTAAACAGAGGACAGGAGAGAGAGGAGCAGAATGGAAACCTATTCAAACATGCAGGGACACAACAGGGAGGACTTCTCGTAACAACCACCAGGGGCCACAAATGCAAACTATTTTGGGGGGGAGCACTTTAAGAAATACTTTTGTTACTGAGAGGGTGGAGGATAGGTGTAACAATCTACTCAGTAATATGATTAATGCTAGAACTCTCCTTGGGGCACAGTCTCAACGTTAGACAGACCTGGGCAGACTACATGGGCCACAAGGGCTTTCTCTGTTGTCATGTTTTATGTTTCTAGGGTTTAAAACCAAATGGGATATGTGCAAAGGAGGAATTAGAAGCAAAAGGGAGGGCGTGAGCTCCGGGAGCCCCAAAGGAATTGAGGAATTCTAAGTAGGAATAGTAGGGCAGATTTGATGGACTTTGATGCTTTTTCTGTCCTATACCATCAGTGGGTCTTTGTATTATTCTCTTGTCTTCCCTACTTCCAACATCCGACACAGTGATACTCACTGATTGAGTAGAAGGGTCCATATCGGACACGGGGGCCCTGTATGGGAGTGTCCCCCAAGGATCAATTTTAGGAGGATTGTTTTTATATTATATGTGAATGATATCACATATGATATAAAGTTTTCAGATATTAAATTATATGTGGATGATACCGTCCTAATGACCAAGGCCAAAAGTCACTCAGAAAAGGAATTAAAACTATGAAAGGATTTTGAAAATGTGCAGAAATGGTTCTTATCACTTAACATAGTCCGTAATGCAAAAAAAGACCAAGGGCATGTACAGTATTTTAGTCAACAGAACCAAAAAGGAGGCGATATAAGACAGCTAAATATTAAATTGTTGAATGGGACAAACCTTGAAACGGTGGGGGAATATACAGTAAATATCTTGGTGTACTGGTGGATAGCAACTTAGAAATTATATAGCTTAAGTGGTTAAAAAGTCAAATTCTAGGATTGGAGTATTAAGCAGGCTGTTGTGTGTACAGTGTACAGTTCTGGAGACCATACCTACGTAAGGACATAGACAGGGTAGAGAAGGTTCAGAGGAGGGCAACAAAGATGGTGCATGGATTGCATCACAAGTCCTATGAAGACAGGTTGAAGGACCTGAACATGTACTCCCTGGAGGAGAGGAGGGAGAGAGGGGATATGATAGAGACATACAAGTATCTTACAGGGAGGAACAGGGTGCAGGAAAACACTATTTTTAGCGAAAAGATGTTCCAGGACTAGAGGGCATGGGATGAAGTTGAGGGACAATGATTCAGAGGAAACATGAGAAAGAATTTCTTCACAGAACGGGTGGAGGACAAGTGGAACACCCTGCCAGAGGAAGTGGTGGGGGCTGAAACAATCACGGGATTTAAGAATGCATGGGATAGACATAAAGGAATTCTGGAGGTCAGGGGTTAGGTGCAACAGACTTCTAGGAAAACAAACTGAACTTACAAGCTCCAATGGGCAGACTGGGTGGGCCATAGGCCCTTATCTGCCGACACTGTCTATGTATCTATGTATCTATGTATCATTCCCCCCAAAAAAATAATAGAGAAATGATTGCTGTACAATTAGACAAGTTATAGAATAAGGTAGCGTGGTGTACCAGCATGCAGCCAGGTACTTATTAGATAGATTAGATGTGTTTATAACTTTTTAACTAGGTTTGTTCTTTTAGTTAGGTTCATTCTCTATTGTCCATATTTATTTAATAACTGGTTGGGTTTTTTTCCCTTAGGGAATCCCAGTTATAATTCACTGTCATAACTTGTGGGTTATAATGGCAAACACGACAGGTTTCCCTCAGCCCATGCATGCGCCAGCTGCCACTCTTTCCTTACTCTTTGCTATTCCTGAGCAGCGGAGACTTCACTGCCAGTCCCACTTCTCAGAGGTAAGTTACTTTAAAAAAAATTAGTAAGTGGGCTCTTTCATTCACGCGGTCCTGGAAGGGATGCTGGACAGCTTTAACTTTTTGGCTAACTTAAAAAAGGGAAAGGGAAGAGTTTTCTTTTGCCTGCCATTTACGAACACAGACCGCGCTGAAACCAGACTGGTCCGCAGCTCCACAGGCATGTCTCTTTATTTTATATAATTGCTGTGGCGAAAAAATGCTCCCCTGCAGTTATATAAAATAAAGGCTGGGTAGGTGTGTAAAATTTGAATTTTATACACACCCCTCGGTGAAGGGATGCCTTTATAAACCCCTCGAGCCTCACTCTCAGGGCTTATGTGGCATCCCACACCTTGGGTGTGTGTAAAAGTCTTGTTATAACCACTTACCCGGTCATTATTCTATATTTTATTTATTTATTCAAAGGTTTCACCAGGAAAGATATACTGAGCTGAGAACAGGTCATTTCCAGATGCGTCTGGAGGGGATGAAGCAAAGGAGGGCAATGAAAACAATCTGAGCAACAATTCAAGGGATATATCAGAAAGAACTGCTTTGCAGAATGAGTGGGTCCATTAGTACTTTTAAGCACAAACTAGATAAGAACCTCAGAGAACAAGGGGTAATGGTGTGTTCCCACTGTGTTGTTGGGGGGGATGAGACAACGATGAGTCAGTGGTCTTCTTTCTTTTCTAACTTTGTTTGTTCATAACCCCTCAGAAACCAGATGCCTAATCTCAAGGGTATTATCCAGGTGGATAGTTTTTTTTATCATATTATTCCCCCCCACCTTGCCTTTACACTCATCTCTCCCCCACTCGTCTGTCAGATGCACTGCTCCAGCTTCCCTCTTGCAAACCTACTGATCTCCTGGTCTCCGGGTGGGATCTGCCCATCCTCTGGATCTTCTGCCACTTGCCCCTATGGCAAGGCGCCTGTTCTGCCTGGTGCAGGCTCCACGGCCTACTGAGGCAAACCCCATCTAGCTGTGGAGACAGGGAGGCGGGATCCAAGATCGTTGGTGGCTTCAAGGTGGGCAGGCTGGTGACTGTCATCATGTATCAGGGCGGGGGGAGCTCACCTTTGGATAAATTCACAAGTCATGAAATGTTCAATGTATATCATGTAATTGATAGGGGACTGTGCACAACAAGGTTGTGTTTCCATCAAAGGGTTGATGACCTCGAGATTGAAGCTCAAGAGGTCCCTATAATGTCATCAACTCAGTCGATGGAAACAAAGCCTTGTCTGTGGACAGTTCCCTATCTGTTATTATATATAGTACATGATTTTACTATCTCTCGAAGAGCTAAATATGTGCACATTGGAAGAGAGAAGGGACTGGGGGTACATGATAGAGGTCTTCAAGTACATGAAGGGGTTAAATAGGGGAGAAGCAGTCAAGGTGCTCCGAAGGAAGGGGGGACTAGAGGGCATGGGTAGAAGCTGGAGGGGGGAGATTAAGGAGGAGGAGGAGGTGCTACTTCACTGAGAGGGTGGTGGAGCCATGGAATGCGCTGCCCAGGGGGCTGGTGGAGGCAGGGACAGTGGAGGGGTTCAAGAGGGGGTGGGACAGGTACAGGGGAAGGGTTTTGGATGCAAAGTCCTGTGCAGTGGGAATATCCGGGAATGGGAAGGGAGAAGCTAGAGAGGGAGAGAGGGGCAGCAAGGTCAGCTCCCAGGGTGGGGGCTGACCAAACGAGCAGACACAAAAGACCGTTAGGCCTATTCTGCTGGCATTTTAGTATGTTAGTATGTATTTAAAATAACAGAGAAGAATTGTGCGTTTTGTGCGTTTTGGCTGGGTTTTTTTGTGTGTGTGTTTTTTTAATGTTCATAACTGTCCGTGCAACAATCACTTCTGCTCCACTTGTTGTGCTGCCCTGCCTGCACGCTTAGGAGCTCACCTTTAGAATCTCAACAACTCTTCATTTTTTGGGGAAGAATGTAAGTAAATCCCCCATATTTGTTTTGCAGGTTACAGACTTTAAACTAAATAAAACTGTCACTGAACTGAAATGGGTTCTGTATGCTGTCCAGTATTGAGCGCTGAGAGGTTGACCACGACGTGAGAGAGATGGCACTCTGATGTAGAATGTAAACGTTGTTGTAGTATAGTAGTGATATACTGTAGCTACTATACTACAACATTTTTGATCTTGGAACTGTCCTATAACAGCTTTTTGCTGTGTATCAAAATCTGTCTATAATAAATGCAAACCATATACTATATTTCTTAGTATGTCTGTGAGCACAGTCTAGTGTGTGCTGTGTATTTTTAGTTATTCAAAAGATATAAATACACTACATAAATAATTAAACAGTATTTTGTGATATGTAAAACAAAAAAAAAACACAAAGAAGAGTAGACTGAATCAGAAAATGTGGTACTAGATATAACATGAAATGATCCGGAACAAAACTGGATTTATTGAAAGACTGCTAAACTGGATAGCAAGAGGAAGAAAGGATCAGTTTTCTACTTTTCCTGTCTGGTAGACTCAAGTGTGTGTGTGTGTGTGTGTGTGTGTGTGTTTGTTTTGAGTTTTGTAAAACAAAAAAACTATATATGCATGTAACCCCCTACAAATGGGGGTTCCCAAAAAGTCTTACTTGAGCTTGCCTAAATGCTCACTGCCAGGCTGATGTTCTGTGTTTTAGCAGTTTAAATGTATTGCCTGAGAGTGCCTGTATAGCTTCTGTGTACTGTCTCTTTAAGAACTGCCTGGATTGCAGTCACAATTAATCTGAGAGGGAGCTCTATTAGAAGATGTACTTGTTTGCTGATCATTTGTTAGAGTAGTAATAATATTGCAGTTTGTTCTAGCCTGCCTTCTTTGCAGCATGGACAGTTCTGTTTGTTTCCATCATCTTGGTCCTGGACTGCAGAATGGGCCAATCAATACATTTGGGACTCTAAAATGGAGCCTACCTACAGGGGCTTGGTGGTGCCAAAACTTGTAGGAATTGTAGTTTTGGGCTTTTGGTGCCTAAAATAGCCTGGAGGGGGAGCCCTTGTTGTGACTGACAGATCAGCCAACCAAACCTTTTGGATCGTGGGGAAAGTCCCACACTGCTTGCAGTTTCAGTTAGATCTGAGTTGGGAAGTGAAGAAGTAACAGCTCAAGATAGTTCAAGCAGCAATCCATAGTGGATTCCCATGGGAGAACTGTGGAAAGGCCTGAGTTTGGCCTGCATGCCTGCCTGCTGTTCCTGAGAGGGAACTTGTGTTTTTTTTTTTCCAGACTGAATCTGAATTTGGAGAGCAAATTAAGCCACTGAATTATGACCAGGCTTTAACCTGAAGAAGACCAAAGATTTGCTGAATGCGATCGGCCTGTCAGGACTTCCAGCTACCTCTGAACTCCCGGATTGTGCAGAGACTCCGTGATTGCGACCGGAGAGCCATTTGCGTGGTACAGTGGAATTTCCTTACATGTGAATGTGCTGTGTGCTTATAGTGGATCATGATTTGGTTCCCCCACTGTGTATCTGAACTGTGTTTTGCTTGCTGGAGGCTGTATCCAGCTCCACGGACTGAATCCGTACCCATTTCCATTTGCCTGGTCCTTGCTACACTGGCCAGGCCAGAATACCTGCTACGTAGAGAAAGTCATCGACGACAGACCGGCCTGGGGATCAGCCCCTTGCTCAATGCCTTGAACAGGAATGATGCTTCGGTGATTCGTGTGGGCCCTGCTTCTCCGGGTACTCCAGCTCAGCAGCCTGCAGTCTCAATTTTATCCTGCCTCTGTCCAGTATAGGGTATCGTGAGTAAACATCAAGGTAGCTCCCTGCAACAACTAAATCTGAAAGTGTTGTCATCTGATTGTTTTGTTGCCTTTTCTTTCACGAACTGAGCCCTCTGGCTCCGGATTACAAATAGTGTGTGTTGTGCATGTTGCTTTCTTCCATCACAGGGCTCCAACCAGCTGCAACGTTCCTGGCTAGCCCACTGTTTTCCTACCTGGGTACCCAGAGTGTGTGTGACTGTGCAGGGACTCTGAACTGCATGCATAACTGTCTGATTAATATAGCTTTTAAGCAAATCAACCTGATTACACCCCTCCCTTGTTCAAGTCCCCTGAATAAATCAGATTTAACTTTGTTTTTATTTAACCTGACTGTGGTTCCAGTTTGTGCCAAAAGTATTGTACTGTTGCTATTTGCTGTGCTTAACCTTGTTTTACAGGGGGTCCCCAGGGTCAAGCTAAAGGAACCAGCCCTGGTGGTAAGTGCAAACAGTGTGGGTAATTGCCTGGTGAATAAGGGTCATTGTGAAAGTAATTATTGTAGATTGTTCAGGCCACTAGAAGGGAAAAGGGGGTTACAGTGTCCCAGAGGGCTGTGCCCAGGCTAGCTTGACCACTAACAACCCTGACCTCCAGGTGGAGGCACCCGTTTCATTACCCAGGCCCCTTAACCTGCTACTAGCCAAGCAGGCAGGGGGTAGTAGCCCTTGGGATAGTTCCACCTACGGGTTACATACAGAGAACCCATCCCCAAGTCTGCTGATTCACTAAGAGAAAACTGTCACTATGTCACCAGATCAGCATGGAGTAGAGCACATTAGATAGTCTTTGACTGAACTGTAGCCCTAGTTTTGACTGAGTATGGAGACCAAATCTCTCTGATCACCATAGAGAAATTAGTCCCACCAGCCTGAAGCAGAAGTGATTTGTCGAAACAGTATAAGAAGGGAAGGCCTTCACTGGATCCACATGCCCTGATCTTGTGCTTAATCTTTTACATTGTAATGAGCAGAACAGTACAAAAAGATAATAAGAGTGCTCCGTTCTTAAATGCAGCAGTAGCTGTCAGACTTGTTGCTGGGTTGCATTTCTTGTTCTCTTCCTGTGAGCCTCTGAATTTCTTTGTCTCCTCCCGGCAACCAGCCTGCTTAAATAAACATAACTTTTTTATACGATGTTACATTAGGATTGGTTCAGTTGTCTAGAAAAATGCACAGTGTACATACACTTCATTGGCTTTGGCTAGTGTTCCTGTCAGCAGAGTGAAAACAAAGTGATTGTTGGCTTTCATAAAATCCCGGTCAGTTGAGATGGTTCATCTGCAAGCTGTAAGAACACGGGAAGCAACATCTTTGATTAAATGCAGGCAATGTGACAAGAACAGCTAGTGGTTTAGGGGTGGTATCCATCATGCTAGGATGTGGAGAGGAGGCTCTTGTCTGATGTGGGCACTACAAGAGTATCAAGCACAGTTGCTGCTCAAAGTGCCGATTTGTCAACTAGCTTTACTTACTGTAAGTCATCTGGTAGAACAACATTTCTTTGCCAGACAGCAAACCCTTAGGGTCACAGGACAGCAGTCAGAGATGCTGCAAACAAAGTTTCAGGGCACTTGGCAGGCCTGCAGAATGTATGCAATCCGTTGGCTCCTTTGTGTGCAGTGATAGGCTTAAACTAGGGAAGATAGCTGTGCAGAGTCCCTTACACTGCGAAAGACAATGAGCAGCACTTTAAAATGTAGTATTTGGTGTCAGACCATCAACACAGCAGTTGAGCTACTGCTTACAACGCTGGCAATCGGGGTTTGAGAATGAGTCAAGGTCACCACGGACCGATCAGGGGGAGAAGGACTGAGCATCCCAGATGACGCTGTCCTTCAGGAGGGGGTAGGTCTAGCAGCATTATGCTGTGCTATTGCCATCTGGGTGTCTGATGGTGGTGGTGCATTTGGAGGAGCCTGCGTAAGGGAGGGAAGGATGTCACCAGCCACTACAGCCTATTCGTACACTCTGTATGTGTGGCTGCATGGATGCCCTCAAAGGTATTGTCCTCAAGGGATGGGAGAAACCAAAGGATAAAAGTTCTTCCACATACTGCATGATGCAGCCCTGAAGCACCAGCAGGCCCCATACCTGGCAATCCAGGACTTCCTCTCCAACTCTGTCTCATCCTCCTCCTGGGGTCTGCCTCGGGAGAAACCCCCTGTGGGGTGGGGGTAAGCCAGGAAGTTTCCAGATTACTGATAAGTCCCTGGAGATGGCGGGCTGACGGCGCTGGGATGACTTCCAGCAGGAGGTCAGAAGGGGTATACCCCCGAGCCGTGGAGGAGAATAAAGTGATTTCAAAAAATGTGATATTCGGCTTGCCTACAGATGTCTAGGGACCAGCGATATCTCTATCTAATTCCGTCTTACCTTAAATCACGACCTTAATGCTTGACAATTTGTGACCCCCCGCAAAGTCTGACTAGCTGACCCAGTGCACTGCCATCTGGTAAACCAGGGTAGACTCACATGGGAGCTCTGGAATCTGACCTGATTCCTGCTGGATGTGTTGTGGAGGTAATGTGCTCAGCTCTAGGGTGAGGGAGAGCACAAGCTGTATAGCAGTCATGTACCCCCTTGTTTTGTTGGCCTACCTCGGAGCGGCGTGGGCAGAAAGCCATTAATGCAGTCACATGTCCACCCTCATCCACTGCTGCCCTACTAATATTTATTTGTTTTTGTTTACCTGTTATGTATACTAGGCATACAGATACCTATTTTCAAGAATGACCTGGGAGAGTTACAGTTACAATACAATAAATAGCAGCATAAGGAAAACAATAGAGCAGCAGCAATAGGTACATTAAAACAATCAAAGATAAAGTCGATACATTACAAATCGGGAATGTAAAACAGTTGACAAATACAATACAAAGCAGGAGGCAGCAACAGGTTCACAATAGAAATACTTTTCATCATTATGGAAGAGGATCATAAATAACAGTTGAACGATCAGTATGTAACAGGAAATTGCAGGCCTACTGGCAGAATTATTCACACAGTCTCCAGAGAGCGAGGAAATATCTCAGGACTGGAGAAGGGCCACAGTGGTACCATTGCACAAACGTGGAAGCAGGGAGGAGGCTGGAAACTACTGGCCAGTGAGCTTGACCTCGGTAGTGGGGAAGCTTATGGAGTCCCTACTTAAGGAAAGAATAGTGAAGTCCCTTACGGAAACAGGGCAGCTAGATACTAAACAGCATGGATTTACAGCAGGATGGTCATGTCAAACGAATTTGATTGAATTCTTTGACTGGGTCTCCAAAATAGTGGACCGGGGAGGGGCGGCAGACATTGTCTATCTAGATTTCAGCAAGGCTTTTGACTTCTGTCTCCTATAGAAGATTGGTCAATAAGTTAGAGCACTCCGGGTTAGGGCACAAAATAGTCAAGTGGGTTCAAAACTGGCTCCACAATAGAACGCAGAGGGTCAAAGTCAATGGAACACTGTCTAACGAGGGAAGGG
This sequence comes from Neoceratodus forsteri, assembly GCA_016271365.2. Lineage (NCBI taxonomy): Eukaryota > Metazoa > Chordata > Ceratodontiformes > Ceratodontidae > Neoceratodus > Neoceratodus forsteri. Next base: position 875,073,758 of record CM057455.1, on the reverse strand, counting down.
TAATCAATAGTGTGCCTCAAGGATCTGTCCTTGGCCCAGTCCTCTTCAGTATATTCATCAGCAACATTGCTGATGACCTGCAGGGTAAGGTGTGCCTGTTTGTAGATGACACAAAGCTCTGCAACAGGGTAAATACAACTGAAGGAACAGCAGCAATGGAAGCAGATCTAAAGAGCCTAGAAGCATGGTCTAGGGACTGGCAATTGAAATTCAATGCAAAAAAGTGCAAGGTCATGCATCTAGGTAAAGGAAACCCAAGAAAAACATACACACTCGATGGTGAACAATTAACAGAAACAAAACTTGAACAGGACCTCGGCGTGCTTATTTCCGATGATTTAAAGGTGGGTAGACAATGTGAAAAGGCGGCGCAGAAAGCTAGTAACATTCTCGGATGTATTGGCAGAAGCATTACAAGTAGGAAGTGAGAGGTCATACTCCCTCTGTACAGGTCCTTGGTGAGGCCACATCTCAAGTACTGCGTACAGTTCTGGAGGCCACACCTAAAAAAGGACATTGTGTGCTGGCCCGGTGGCACTGAGGGCTAAGGCGCTGGACGTCTTACCTCGCGCCATGCTGACAACCTGGGTTTAGGAATGGGCATGGGCCGTCTGAGGTCAGTGAGGGGGGGAGAGGGCAAAGCTGGATGGAGCTGCTGGAAAGGCAGCTCTCCTCTCCAGGGCAGGAAGGTGGCATCCCTCGGCTATTGTCTGCCTCCTGGTAGAGGCCAGGAGACAGTACAGGCTAGAAGGTGCATAGGCACTAGGCCGACGGGTGGGCGGAAGGGGTCGTTACCAGGGCTATAATACGCATGCGTGCCTCTACGTGCGTGTGACTGCTCCTGGGGCCCCGGGGTAAAAACAGAGAGGAAAACATTCCGGCGGCAGGATGACACCCAACCCCCTGCAGGCACCGCTCCTGGGCCAGGCATAAGGTAAACCCCAGTAATTCCCAGTATTGGAGCTGGTGGGCTCGGTCAGGCTGAAGGGGGCAAGCCAGAAGAGAGGTGCAAAAATAGTGTAGTAATAAAAAAGGACATAGACCGCTCGGAGGCTGTACAGAGGAGAGCTACTAAAATGGTACAGGAACTGCACAAGGAGCAATATGAATCTAGACTACAGCAACTGCAAATTTACTCCCTTGAGCAAAGGAGAAACGGAGAATATGATAGAAACCTTCAAATACATAAAGGGCATAAATAAGGTACAAGCAGAAAACCTCTTTCACAGAAACGAGACCACGCGATTGAGGAGGCACAGTTTGAGACTAACGGGGGTGAGTTTAAAACCAACATTCAGAAGTTCTGCTTCACAGAGAGCGTGGTGGACCCTTGGAATAGCTTACCACCAGATGTTGAGGAGGTCAAAACAGTCACTGCTTTTAAGCTAGCATGAGACAAGTACTGCGGTAATCTTGGAAAAAGAACAGAATGGGGGGTAGGCAGTCTGGGCAGACTAGCTGGCTCATATGGTCCCCTTCTGCTGACACATTCTTCTGTTCTTATGTAACAAGTATTTCCCCACAGAAAGTAGCAGCATTAAGTAGTGAACTTGCTAATAAGTGTGCAGTATGGAACAGGTGCATCCCATGGAAGCAGCAAAAGTTAGACATACTGTAGCAAGGTCTGACAACCGTTGGAGTCAAATTTGGGAGAGTAGTGTCCCATGGATACCAGCAAAAATGAGAGAAAACAGGGTATGCCAGCCAAAGGAGTCAGGCGAGGGACAGGAGCAAGGACAAGTGTGGGCAGTGGGAACCAAGGGGGGGAAAAATGTCCTAATAAAAAAATTGTATCCAGTCCAGTTTGAAATCCACTTAGTCTATCAGGTTTCTTCACTCTTCTCTAGGATTCAGCCTGCAATCCTTGAAAAAATGTAATATTTTGACACAATATAGCTTGTATTTTCTTTTTTTTTTTAGTTCTCACCTGTATTTCTTTATTACTGAGGGCATTTTCATTTATTTATTTAAAAGTTTGTTAACCGGAAAAGGCACACTGAGCCGAGGCTTGTTTCCAGGTGTAACCCGGGGGAGGGGAATGGGAGAGTAGGCAGGCGGTTACAAACATAAGAAGTGCAATAACAGCAGTTACAAGTGCCAAAGCTCAGCTGGTAACAATTTAAAACAGCGAATATATATATATAGAATAATATATGGGTGGGTGTGTGTAACCAGAATTTTACACATACCCACCTATATATTATTTTATTTAATTAATGGTCATCATTTGTTTGTGTGTGTGTTTTCTACAGTTAAGTTTAGTTATTTCAGGCACACATGCACACACAACCTGTCTCTTCCACATGCACACACACACACACACACACACACAGCTCTCTTACTCGCTCATCAGTCGCGGTCCATTGCGGAACCCCGCTGGAGAGGTAAAAATGACCGGATCAACCAGATAGTTTTCTTTACAGTTTGAAGGCAGGATCAACCAGATAGATGTTAAAAAAACATATAAAAATTACCTGGGAAATGGAAAGGATAAGTTCGGAGGGAAACTCGGTTCGCAAGGAATGGAGCCACCATGTTGGGAGAGATGATCAGCCCGCCCAGATGGAGAGTTACAGCCAATGAGCTGCATAGCTGTTGTTTAAGTGTCAGGCACTGATTACAACCTCCTGTGCTGTAACTGAAAATGTCGCATGGGAGGTTGCAACTCTGAATAAAACAATGGTTATCCATTAATAAAAAATGATGACCATTCATGAAACACAGTTTGCTCACATTACGCATGAGTAGGTAGTACAGTAGATCTAGTAGATGAGTTAGACTGAGATGAGCCCTCCTGTGAGAGTGGGCTGAGGGTCAGGAGTATGGCGATTTGCATGAAGACAGGATCTCTGCCCTGATTGCTCAGACTGCTTGTCTTCACCTGATATAACGTATAGAATAGTGCATGGGGTGGTGTGTTTAACAGAGATTATACACACCCCGAGGTGTTGGATCCTACATAAACCCCAAGAGCAAAGCTCAAGGGGTTTATTTAAGCATCCAGCACCGGGGGGGTGTAAAATCTTGAGTTAAACACACCACCACATGTTTATTTCTCTAATTGTGAGGCGTTTTCTCTCAACAATTGTATAAAATAAAACAGCCGCCATCCAGTGTGGACGAAGTGCAGTTCATGTTCTATGGCCGATCAGCTCCTAAAATCTTTTTTTTTTTTTTTTTTTTTTTTTTAAGATAACCGAGTGATTGCTTTCTCTAGCAAAGTGAACAGCTGAGAGGCAAGTTTCTATTTTTATTAACTTACCTCTGAGTGATACTGGCAGTACCCGGTGTCCAGTTGACAGTGGCAAAGTGTCCAGCGCCTTGTAAGTGGAGAGGAAGGAGCAGAGGCAGGCGCATGCGTGGAGCATTGGAAACCTGGCGTGTGTTCACCATTATAACCCTCAGATTATAACTGCGAATTATAACCGGGTTTCCCTATGGGAGACAACACTCCCCAGTTATTATAATTCGTTTTATGATGACATCACAGTATTTTGCTGTGGAGAGACTTCTAATGTGATAAATCTGGGCTTTTGATTTGATGTGCAGACAAGCAGCCACAGCACATAAAGTCAAAGGGGGGGTCTTGTTTTCATGTAGCTGTCTTAAGTAAACAAACAAAAAATGTAAGGGATAATTACAGAAAATGTATGAAATATTAACTGAACTGTATCTGACTCTTAACATTTTTCAGAGTTCTCCCAGCGGCAAACTCTTCCACTAGTGAGCGGTGGTAATGTCTGCATCTATTACGGGTGTGAAAAAATGAACTCTTGACTTTTGTGTTTAACTTTCTTCCCTCACAACGAGAACTGAAACATTGCAAATATAAACAAAGTCACCAGGAGGAGACTGATGGTATGCTTAATGGAAGGGACATGCGTTTTTTTGTTTTTTTTGTTACATTTAGAACATTGTAATATATGGACACATCAAAATAATATGATACTAAATCATACCAAAAAATCCCAGTAATACCACTGTTCTAAAGTGATAATACCATAGTCCCACCGCCGTAATACTCTTGTTTGGAGCTCTGAACGATAGTATTATCACAGAAAGAGAGCACTTTTTTGTGCTCTTATATCTGCACACACTGTAGGGCTCATTACCATGGTGCCTAGTGTGGTTGCTTGACATGCGACATGACAGCTTCAAAATATGCTTTATCATTGGCCGCTTTTTGTCTGTGGGAGGGCAGAACAGTTTGGAAAACATGGTGGCTGTCTCTTGCTTAGCGAGAGTAACTTGTAGCTATTGTAGTCTCAGCACTATGATGTTTCTTTTTCTGAAAAGTCTCTTTACTGAAAGTCCCCCACTGTCACACTTCACAGGGACAACGCTCTTTTGCTTATCGAGCACCACTCTGGTTCAATGGCCTCAGCCCAACCATCTCCTCTGCCCCCACTATTGGTATGTTTAAAACTAGGCTCCAGGACTATCTCACTACCAACAGCTCCTGTGACTGCCCAACTTAACCTTGTTTCTCCACTTCCCTTTCTGCTCTAGTTGTCCCCCCCACCACTGGATTCTACTCTCACATCTTGGTATACCCAATGCTGCACTTTTTACCCTCTCGCCACCCTTCCTACATTCCTTCTCCCCCTCCCTACCCTCTTCCCTCTCCCTATGACTCTGGCACTTCTTTATCTGTTGTCTATTTTCTCTGACAAATGCCGCTGGCTGCCTTGTTACAATGCTACCCTTGAACTGTATTAATCTGTACTCTGTTTGCAATGTCCACATTGTTGTAATGCCTGTCTTGATGTTCCCCATAATTTGTATTTCTCTGACGTGGAACCTTTGTAAAAGAGCCATGGCTCAAAGGTATTTGTAATCCTAGACCTGATAAATAAAAATAAAAAATACATTTTCTCATTTTTCTGTTACATTTAAAGTATTATCTAGTTGATCCTGCCTTCACAGGGAACCTTTGCAAAACAGCTAAAAGGTAGGACTCACTACCGAAGCTGGTGACTGGAGGCACTGTGGAACAAGAGAGAGTGGCTGAAGCAAGTGACCATTCAGTACAAGGGTCAGGTGGTCATTGTCCCAGGATAGCGGCAAAACAATTCATAGCCACAGCATTTTTTAGAGGATCCATGTATTACAAAAAATAACGGATAGGGAACTGTTCCTTACTCGACTGTAATACCACTTGAGGTTCTGGGGATATGGGAAACTCTTGATGGTATTACACCCTTGTAATACACAGTCCCCTATCTAATATTCTATTTGTAATGCTTTTTAATTCCACAGTCATTTTATTTATACGGTACACGTAAGCATTAATGCACGACACAGGAGGGCTCTACTAGGGAATTACTCCGGGTGGTTCGGCCTTGTGCCTCCAACCACCAACCGGGCATTAATTCCCTAGTAGAGCCCGACTGTGGAGTGCATTAATGTGCTTGTAACATGATATGAGATATAGTACTATGGTTATATTGATTTGTTCTGAGTAATAATTCAGACACTGTACTAGTTTTATAAAAAACTTTCTTTTTACTTCTGTTTCCATCAATTGGACGTTACATCATTCAGTATTCCAGGTGCTAAAATTATACATGGTCTATTTCTCTTGCATTTGTTAACAAACTTGAAGTACGCTATAACATTTTAATTTTGGAGCAGTACATTTCCTGCATTTCATCTCACTTTTCTCAATGCACAGCGCAACATTGCCGCACAGCATGATGGGAGTACTATGTCTTTTACTATTCCTGTAAGATTTGTTTTTTTATTTGCATTACAAGTCTGATAACTCGACTGGAAAAGATAACATATTTACATATTGTTCAACTATTTGTGCACTGTTTAACATCTCTCTGCATCATTCCACACCTTTTCTTCTCCTGCGCCACTTGCACTACTACGCGCACCCCCATAGTAGTTAAAATGGACGGGATATTTACCGTGAAGTGACTCACACTGAAGGGGGACCATCTCATGGCGCTCTGTGTGGTTGGAGTTACAGCTTAAACGTATTCCTCTTCAGGTACTCGTTTTGGTGTAGTTAGCATTTTTTTTTCTGTGTGATTTCCTGGGTTCCTTCTCTCCGCGATGTGATGGGACTGTACTCTGTCCACTGGATGTGAGGGTGGAACAGGTAATATTTTTACATTTAGAACTCTGCCATCTTTCTTGATGTGGACAAGTAAGGTACTGCATAATAAAACGGGCATTACTAGTAAATTAATGCCCACTTCATTATGCACCGCGGGGTGCAATTGGACCTATGACATTGCTCCATTACATGTAGTCTTACATTGCCTTGTTACAAATAGTATTGCATATACTGTTGCAGTTGTGACTCACATAGATAAATATACTGTAGTAATAAGGACAAAAAAAGAGCATAAATCCATCGAGTCTGCCCTGATACCCTACCTGATTTAATCTGCCCCTTCAGCCCCTCCCTGCTCCCTGAGAAAGAGGTGTTTTGGCCTTGAAGTGCTGGCGATTTGTGAGCTGCTGCTGCTTGGACTGCCGGGAGTGCTTCTTTTTTTTTGTTTTCTTTCCTCCTATCCCCTGCCTCTCGTTTGCTAAACTCATTTAAAAGTGTCCCACTGTGTTTCGAACCCTGATGAGGTTCCAGCACTAATTACATTGCTAGGTAGTCACTCTGTGAAAAAATACTTCCTGATATCCTTTTTGAATTCTCCTTCTTTCAGCTTGAGGTTGTGCCCCTTAGTGGTTGTTCTGATCCTTAGCTTGGAAAACTCTGTGGAGGTTTCCCTATTATATCCCATATGTGTTTGTATGCTCTCTGTCTTCGACTACATGGGTGTAGTAGTCTATGGCACTGTCCCCTCCACTTCCCTTGCCAGACTGGACGCTCTCTGCAATTCCTTTTGCTGCTTATTGCTACAACCCCCCCCCCCCCCACTGCTTTTTCTGCTCCTCCCTTTCAATTCTCCCTCTCCCTCTGCCCTCAAGTTGCCAGACTCCCTGTATCTCCCAAAACTCATTTGGTTCCCTTTCCTTCTCACCTCTCCTCTCCCATCTGCTCCCTGCCTCTTGTTCCCGTCCATTCCAGGATCATCACACTTTCTCCACTCCTGACTCCTCTGCTTGTCAGTTTGCAGTCTCCTATCAACTTCCCTCACTCTGGAAGAAACTCCCCTTCTCCCTCAGCATCTCCTCCTCCTCTGGCTCCCTTGGGCACTAGCTAAAACTCCAGGTCCACCCCATCTACTCCTGCTTCACATCCTCCTGACACTTCCTCAGACTTGCCTCAAACATCCTTGTTTGGGCCTTCAGCTGGGTCTCCACTGCCTGGCTACTGGTTGCACTACCTACTATATTATTCTAATGTTACCCTCTTTCACTTTGCCTCATCCCTTCACACAACATATCTAAAATTAAAAATGTATATACAGTACTTTTTCAGACTTGTTTGAGCCTCCCCTGGAACATGTTAGAGCATCCCTTGATCCCCAGGGAGGCTGGTCTCATCATTTTAGAAACCCTGTTCTAGAGTGAAATTGTCTTCATTGTCCATCCAGTAATGATTGCAGTTCATTGAAAGTTCAGTATATCCTCAAAAAGGTAATGCTCTCTTCACTCCATCTCCCCTTTGTAGCCCATGTAACATAACGTTAAGTCTTTTTTTGAGGCTGCACACTCATTTGCAGGTAGTCATGTGAGCAGACACTGTACCTGGTCAGTCCAGTGTTTTTATAACTTGGCTTTAACTCCCACTTTTTTCCTGGCTGACGCTCCAGTTTTTATTGGTTCTGTGTATTTTTTCAAGGCATGCATCCATGCTGACTGGACTGAGTTGCGGTGCTGATTCAGAATGATTTGTTTTCAAAGTCTCTTGATGTGCAGAGTTGTGTTAGTAAGCAAAAGGCAATGCAGCTCTGCTTTTACATGCAGTACTTTAAAAAAAAATCTAGAACTAATTGATGGCGTAGAACAGAACTGCATTCCGAAGCACAATTCCCTGCTTCGGTATACATAATAATACATGGTGTGTGATTTGTCTTTCCCTCTTTTCCCATGCTCCCTAGGAAAGTGATATATTAATAACTCTATGCATTGTATGCAGAGCTGCGCAGCATGGCATCCACCCAAGGACTGACTCCAATTTAAACTTTGTTGTTCCACTGGGGCAAAACTTCTGCAAACTTCAGCCACTATAAGGAATTATGGCGAGTTTGGAAGAGTGAACCACTCCACAAGCTGAAGCTGAGATGGATGCAGCTTTTCAAAATCAGTCAAATCAGTTTTCTTTTTTATTAAAGCTTGATAATTCATAATATATGGTATATGCAGCAAGATGCCTTTTATCTTACAGTAGTGATTAGGGATACTCAGAATCAGCCAATTCCAATCTGATTTTAGGATTTAGGATTTCAGCTACTTCCCAGTTCTGATCTAATTCCGTTTCAAATCATAAAAGGACCTAAAAATCAGATTTATGATTCGTATTTGAATTCCTAAAGCCTAAATGCCTATGTAAAATAGATTTTAGGCTTTAGTTTAAGAGTTAGGATTTTCAGACTGCAAATCCAAAAATCCTAAATCCAAAAATCAGATAGGAATCTGACAAATCCAATTCCATTCAGCAGATTCAGAGCAACTCATTGATGTCACATCTCATCTCCGTAGCGTGTCTGAAACGCTCAGCTCTACATTGCAGCTCTCTTGCCCAACCCCTCACCTCTCAGCCTCCTGCCTTGCAACTCGGGGACAGAGTTTAAAATATTAGCAACAAATTACGAAAGGCAGGTACAAATCGTAAAGTATGGTAATCAGCTCAAGACGCCTTCTATAATATTGAATGTGGCTTAATTTAAATTTTAAGATGAAACTCAAACTGTAAAACTGATGTCCGGTATTTTATGCTTCAAATCCTTCTCTCCAGTGACAGAAATAGCAATTTTGGAGGGACAGAAAAATGTTTGAGGTAAAATCAGGGATGGCCTAGAAAACCAGGGATAGTAGAGAGGCATACTCCCGGAAAAAAAAAATTGCATGATGGGAGACGCTCATAAAAGTTGGAACAGTATTTTCTCTAGGCAGGAGAACCTCATAATGAACAGAGGGTTTCTTGTGCTTGGTTTTACTATGTGGCACTTTTGACTTAACTTTTCTAGAGGGGCTGTGGCCTCGGATTTCCTGCTCTGATTAAAGTCAGCTAATCACCTAGTTTACTGATTTTGTTTTTTTGTAAATTAAAAACATGATGATTGATATACACTATAAAAGTTTGTGCCTCGGCGGCCCCAATAGCATTGCAGTGCTCACTCTACAGTTCACCTACTTTCATGCTGGAGCCCCAGGCACTGTTCTGCAGGGATGGTTAGCAGCAGCTTCTGCTCTGATATTGCTTCCTGGATGGAAGGCTGTTGGCATGCCAGTGATGTTGCTCTGCTTACTGTGGGTGGGGACTTAAAGGGGATCTGGTAGAAGAGGGACCAGGCTGCTTGGAGAGGACATTCTCAAATGAACCTTCTTGCAGTTGGGCTATCCAGGACATCTGGCCCTCCCCATCTTTTCCTCCTCAGCCCCACTGGATTTAACTCTCCAGTGTCTGTGTTTGGTAGGGTGGGACTGATAAGGTACCCTCCAAGGGTGAGGAGTAGAGTGCATTGAGGTGCTTGACTCCTAGTGTGGACCCTCCAGAAAGGAGAAGGGATGAGTTAGGACAGTTGAGGAGTATGATGGGGTCTGGGCATAGGAGACAAACATAAAGTGGGTAAAATCATCATCTTCCTCTCGCATCCATAGAGTGTGAAAACTGTTCAGACTCTTTTTACATGTAATGACACACTTACAGGGTGACTAGATCTGATACCTTATAATGCACCCTGTCATAAGTTATTGTTTGTTGCATACATGAGAAACATATCTTCTTCCATAAAAATAGACATAATATATTGTTTTTTGGAATACCTGCCATTGGTATGTTAAACTATGTCAGAATACTTAACCAATGGAAGAGAAGCTTTCCCATTACCTGATGATATTGCAAAGATCATGAGCTGTATTTAAAATAAAGTAGTCATCTCAATCAGAAACAGTTAAAACTTCCTCCATTGAGCTCATTCAAAAATGAAGTCTTATGGGCTAGCCACCAGCGCAGCGGTTGGATTTCTCTGCGGCGCGGCAGCGGTCAGGAACAGACCGGGTTGCTGGAGAGCTAAGATAGAGCATCTCAAGGACTTCTGTCCTTCTCCGGGGCATGGGTCACGCTTGGTGCTCGACGACCCCTGACAGAAGCTGGGGGTTCGTGCAGCCGCCGGCGCCAACATCTGAGGGATGTGGTGGATGCTGGACATCATTGCACGTCCCTGCCCCTTTCAAAGCAAGGAAAACTTCTCGCAGCTGGCCACACTTGTGACGCCTGCCCACGGCTTCGATTAGTCTCTGGGTCCTGCTCTCCCCAGGCAGTTACTATTCATGCGGCACTTGGGTGCCACATCCCCGCGTGCTGGGGTGAAAGAGCATAAGTGGCCAGGATGTGGAAGCACGGGAGTGCCGTGACCAGGCTGATGTACGGCAGACGGCTGTGGGGGCAAAAAGAGGGAAAAATTGTTATAAAATAAAAAAAATGAAGTCTTATGGGCCAGCCCAAAGAGACAGATGTTGTGGTGTCACTTATGGGACTGGCAACCCAGTTTCATGCTCTGAGCCTAGGTTACCAGAAAGTGGACTAAGAACTGAGAGGATGCGCTCCCTGGGAAGGGTGAGTAGTGCCTCCCACTGCATTAGTGCCACCTGGGTGACCACAAGTGGCTGTGCTGTTGGGAGTGCCTGATGAAAGGGGGATGTGTGTCAGGATGCTGATTCATGCGCCAACCTACATATCCCTAAGGGGTGAGACTGGGAGAAAAAGTGGATAGGAGTTTGTTGCAGCAGATGAAGATGCCTTGCTGACCAGTCACCCTGTTGTGGTTCCTAGGCCTTGGGCTCCTTCTTTTCTGTCATCTTATAACATGGTTCTTCTTTAGGCTGACAATATCAATTGCGGGCTCTGGGCATACCAACTGTCCCTCATTGCCAAAAAATGGTCTTCATGACCTTTGGCTCCCAAAAGAGACTTACCAAGCTCTCCCAACTCCCATTATTCCCATACCATTGATGGTACTGTAATTGAGGATGCTTCCTCCTGTAAGTACCTCAGCATCTGACTGGACTGCCATCTCAATTTCTCTGCAAGCTTTGATGCTATCCATCTTAAGCTTCAAGCCAAGCTTGGTGCACTTTGTAGGAATAAAGCATGTATCCCTCTTCCTGTCTGTAATAAAACAGTATTGAAGATGGTGCTACCTCCTTGACTGTGGTGACATGGTGTACAGTGCTGCACTCAAATCTTCCTTTGCCAGATTCGGACCCTCTTTCACTCCTTCTGTTGTTTTTTCCTTGGATTGTCCCTCTCACACCCATCACAGCTGTCTTTATATATCACTCTCCTCCCCTCCTTAATGCCCGATGCCTTTCCCACTGTGCCTCCTTCATATCCAAATCATGGTTTGGCTCCCTTCCTTTCTATATTACCGTTCCACTATCCTCACCTTCTCCTCCCTTATCCTCTCCACAGTATTGTTTCCCATTACCTTTCTATCCCCTTCCTTTGCCCCAGAAATCTAGTGCTGGCCAAGTTGCCTTTTCTATTGTTTCCTAAACTTTGGTCCTCTCCCCTTGTCCTGTATTGCTTTTGATGCCTTTCGTACATCTGTAAGATACTGTACCTCACTTGTTTTGTTGTACTGTATTACCTTCATCTACTATTGTTTGTGTTCTGTTTATGTACTATCAATTATTTCTTCTTATTGTTCTCTCCACCCCCAACCGCCGACGCATCTTGAAATGAGCTATCATCAACTCGGTATGTACTGTACTTTGTGGTGAAACTTTTGAAGTCAGTGAATACATACATTATATAAATAAATAAACTGGGTGCAAAGCAGGGAGCTGAAAGCCCTGTAGGTGGTGTTGTCTAAGTGGGGATTGGAGGCCTTGCCTAAATGGTTCTTCCATGGGCTTTAAAAGAGAGGGCAGTGAGGTCATATAGCCCATGGTTCCTTGGAGTGAGCAGAAGTGGGTCTGGAAGGGTAACGGCTAGACAAAGATGCTTGAATCTTGGGGAAAAAAGTTATATCTTTTAAAATGAAGTGGTTAAAATCAGAGCCGAGAGATCCTCTGAATGTATGAATTTGTGAACACTGTGGGTCGAACTTGGAAAACTGTGAATAGTTCACTGTGGTTTGACCATGACTATAATGTGAAGGTATTTAGGGCTTTGGGGGGATCTTTTGACATAACAGTAACAAGGAAATGTTGCATAACACTTACCCTATGTGCTGTTCAGCAGCTCACAAAGGGCAGGCTGTCCATGCACAGGTTCCAAAAATTACATCCGAGTGGAGTGGACTGCAAGAAGTGGTTATTTAGGAAAAGATCTTTTATTTAATTGTAATCAGCCTCTCTCCTTTGCTGGCTCAAAGCTGGTTACCAGAGGGCACTCGAAGGATTAAGCCAAACCCTGAGAGTTGTTCTCTGGGGAGAATAGCCCAGAGACAGGATGTCTGGGTGTTCATGCTGTGAGTAGCCTGACTTAGCTAAGAGTGGGAAATTGGAGCATGAATATGCATGCTTCTGCCCTTCCCCCAAACGCCTATATAAGGGGAAGGCTGTAGGGCATAGGGGCTTTTTTGGGTGTAGAGAGAGAGATAAGCAGTCAAGCCTGTCTGACTGCAACTGTGATCAGGTGGCACTGGTCCCCTAATGTCTGGTCTCCAGGAAAGGATGTCATCGGGAACAGTAGAGGGTTGGAGTCCTCAGGACCTTGCTTTGAGGGAAGTGGAGACCATCAGCACCATAAGGCACATTTAGGAGAGTAGTCAACCATGTGTCAAGGGAGGTCGCTAGAACTCTTGAGGGTTTACTCCCATCGGTAGGCAGAGAAAGGGGACAGCAGCATTTGGAGAAAACTTTAAGTTTACCTTGCCAAATGTAATTCTGTTTGTGTTTGAAAAGTCCTGTGCAGTTCAAATTATAAATCCCTGGCAGGGAGCTGAATAAATGGATATAAGGTACATTTGGGGGGGGGGCAGCAAGCAGAGGCTGGGGTCAGTAAGTCCCTGTGTGAGGGGCCAGACATGGGAGTCTGTTTTTTGGACTACTAGGGCTATCAGAGTAGTGTTGAAGGGAATCATACATGGCCAGACCAGCCATGCTTTATGCACTTAGTAGTGATAGCATATGCTGATACGCTTTTCCTAGTTTTATGTCCATCTCTGCATGTTGAGAGACATGTCAGCACAGCTTTCTTCCCAGATTAGTGCCTTCCCTGCCTGGAGAGAGTGCCACTCTCCAACTGGGCTTGAGTGCGCCAGGGTTCCAGGGACTATGAAGGGAGGTTAGTGATCTTTAGGGTTGAAAGAGACCCAGTACTCGATTGCAACATGCAGTTGTGCCCTTTTAGTTCAGGAGGTACTCCTGGAAGTTATTATGGACTTGGGGTGCACAACAGGCTCCACATTTGTGCTGGGTAACATCAGACCAGTGTTTAGAAACAGCAGTTGTAATGATGCCACATTAGAGGAGCGGGGTTATATAGAGCCCCAGGAGAGTTTTGAAAGAGCAATCATCTAAAGCATGGCCCATGAACTATCAAAATGTAGTGTGTGCAGACTGTGGCCAGAGAATGTCCGGAGAGCTGTGTACCATCTGGCAGCTTATAAGACATGTACACCATGCTTGATCATGATCATGGGTGGTCTCATGTTATTGGTTCCCCAAAGTATGGCTTATGGTGCCTCTGGTCCCTGTTGCCCTGACCTATGATGCCAGTCCCTAAACTCCCCTTCTACCTTCAAACTGACTTCCGGAAGACCCTAATGGTTAATGCAGACTACAAATGCTAGGCCATTCAAATCCACTCAATTCCAACTAAGCACTAGAATGTCTTTTGACAGCTCCCTATGAGAAGGGGAATTAAGATACATTTCTCGGGTCTAAGTTACAGCCGACGCAGTAAGACTGCTGACCGACTGTCTAAGGTTATAAGTATTGCATAGCCTGGAACTGTCTGATGGGGTTGGGGTGTTCTATTTTTTTTTGTCTCTCTGCAGGGATTAAATGTTGAAGGTTGATGGTTGTTACATTTCCGCACTCTCTATGTCTATATAGTGTGTAGAATCATAATTTCTATTGTGTTGTGTTGTACCACTACTTATATCTTTTGTTTTGTATTCTGCACTGACATGCCATCTTGGTGGCCCATCTCATGCCTGAAAAAGGTCCACTGGACCAGTGTACTTACCCAGTCAACAAATACATAAATAAATAAATATAACTGATGTTGGTGCAGAACTGGTATTCATGGTGTTAAGGCGGGAGCTCTCCTGGATGCGATACCATCATATACCCTTAGACACAGGAGGGTGTCCTGACCCTTACGTAATTGGAGCTAGTGCAGAACGCTGCAGCTAGGCTGCTGACTGGCACTTCTAGGACCAGTCATATTATGCCTGTGCTGTGCAAGCTGCACTGGCTGCCAGTTCAGTGGCAGATCACCTACAAGGTAGGCTTACTTACCTTTAAGACCCTACAAGAACAGGGACCTGACTACCTGAAAGATCTCTTGACTCCCTTTTCCCACAGTCGTCCTCTCTGATCTGCCAACGAGAGATTGCTAGAGGTTCCTAAGGTTTGTTTAAAAACTTCTGGGGCTCACATTTTTCATTTGCAGCACCAACCCTGTGGAACTCGCTACCTCGTCGGTTAAGAGAATGCCTGACCATCAGTAGTTTTTAAATTATGTTAAAAATGTATTTATTTTCTCAGGCTTATCCAGACTAATTTTAAATAACTTATACTGTTGTTGTTTTTATATACTGTGGCTTATATCTGTACAGCGCCTTGATTTCGAAAGGCGCTTTATAAATAAAATATTGATTGATTGAATTATTTCCTCCCAGTTTTCTCTGTGTCACTCGACTTGATGATCAGGGCCCTCACTGCTGCATCCTTCCTCCAGCTCAGAGGAAGGGCAGGTGAGTGAGTTCCTTCATAGTTGATATCAGTGCCACTCTGTGGTTGACTAGCAGGGTTAAGGAATTACCAAGCAGCTCACCCCCCTCCGGAGCCGAGAGTCTCACCTCCATTGTGTGCCCGACCCACAGCTGTCCTCCATGTCAGACGCAAATGTTTTTTGTATCATCAGTACCTGCTACAGCAGACATCCCACAGGGCAGGCCACTAGCAGTTCCACCAGTCACATTGGCAGGTGCTACTGCAGAGGGGAATGGGCAGGGTTTATGAAAAAATATTGTAAATAGTTATTTTTTTAGAAGGGAACAGCTTAGCCATAGCTCATTGAAGTCATTCTAGAAAGAACAGCGGGGTGCCTCTAAGCTGCAGTTTGGTATGAAAAGAAAAATGGTCATTTAAACAGACCATTGTGGTATTTTCTGATATTTAAATAAGCATCCTCCATGAAGACTAGAATATAGAACTGACAACATGCAGTGGGCCAGACTACTTGACAACATACTGCTGCTGCATTAATTAACGTGACTTTACTTACAATGCAGTACATAGTTATTATATCCTACTGATACTTTTTGCTTCTGTACTAACATGTAATCTAGGCTTAATCACCCAAGATCTGCTCCTACCCTAACGTGGGTTTTTTAGCAATGTTGCACCATGTAAATAAACTGCAGGTATTGTTGATAATGGTATATATGATGGCAATGAGTCAGTTGACTTCTCAAACCCTACAAGATGAGGTCAAGATCGGTTCATCCCAGTGGCCAGCTCAGTAACACAGAGTTGGAAGAACTGCTTACCATTCCAGTGATCCAAGTTCCTGCTCCAAGCTTGGAACATTAGAAGGCTGACCAGCAGAAGAAGGGAAGGCATCTGCTTAGTTGCTTTCTTTCTCCAGGAAGGAGGGAGGGAGTCTGCAGCTGGTGCACAACTGCTGTCTGGTGCTCCAGGGGTCGGGGTCACTTAATCATGAATACATGCTCCTTTGTGCTCCCAGACACCAATGTGAATTAACATGCCGATATAATCTAACAAGCGTTGTCAGCTGACAAATGGTTAGTGATGTGCCTACAGTATCATAAACAAGTGAGGCAGGGCTTCAGTTTTCACCCTCCTGGTGGGACAGAGCCACTCCTGGGTCCACTCTACTGGGAGGGAGAGGTTTGAGGAAGAAAGCCCTTCTGTAGTGGTGGGCAAATTAACTCTCCCATCCAGCATTTCCCACAAGGGCCACCCGGATCTCGTCTCCTGTATGCTGTCTGCCCCTCCCAGACATCTCAGTTGAATCTAGTTGTCCCCCAAGGAGTTGGTGACTTCCAGAGCCGTGGGGCTAAGCTGCTGGTTATTACAGCCAGTGTCAGAGACTGGGGTTGAGCAAGGGCACATGTGGAACACCCAGGAATGTTTCCTCAGATAGGGTGATGACTTGGGAGAAGGGAAGTAGCTTTGTGTCCTGGATCAAGAGAGGTGCTGAAAAATGGAGATGCAGTATGAAGTATATTCATTGCAAAAAACTTCATTAATGCACTAGTTTGTGTAAAACTGAAAAAAGCAGGGAAATGTGGCATTAGGGTTTCCAACCCTAACACCCCACCTCCACCTTCCAAGCAGCAACAGGAAAAACCATTAAGGTTTCACCCCTCCTGCATCTTCGTAAATCAGACGTGGGGTGGACCTTAGGGTTGTCAACCCTAACACTAATTCCATTCCATCATTAAAGAAGCTGAGATGTACAGAGTATATGAGAATGGGGTGAGTGTTAGGGTTGTCAACCCCAAGGCACATCCAACACCTGATTTGCGAAGACACAGGAGAAGTGAAACTGTAATGGTTTTTCCTGTTCCTGTTGAGGTACCCGTCAACATCCTGGCCACAGAATTCTGCACTAGCTGCAGTCGATGCATCAATCCTTCAGACAGCCCTGGGTCGAGAGTGTTACAAGTCTGCTGGTAACAAAGGCAAGGATGACTGTAGCCAGGTCAGCAGGCATCATAAATGGGTGGATCCTGGCAATACTCCGGAGATGGGAAAAACTGGACTTGGTTACCGACGACACCTGTTGCTCGAGGGTAAGTTGGTCATCAAGAAACATGCCAAGATCTATCACCGCACTACTCACCGACAGGAGTCGCCCATCAACTACTGGAGCAAGCAGCCTTCTGTCAGCGGAGACACCTCTGTGATCCGGCTTGATCACCATAACGTCTGTCTTGCCAGGCTTGAGACATATCCAGTTTGCAGACAGACAGCCGTTGATCTCAGCCAAACACTGACTCAGCATACCTGAGGCAGATAGGTCACCTGGAGCACAAGACAGGTACAGTTGGGTATCCTCCACATAGCAGTGAAACCACCCTGCGGAACACCACAAGACAGTGCGAAAAGTCCAGAGGAAAAATTCCCAAGTACTATGCGCTGCGATCTTTCAGTTAAATATGAGCTAAACCAATGCAGAACTGCACCAGTAGGGCCTACGTAGTTCCAAAGGTGGTCAGCAAAAACCCCGTGATCCTAGTCAAACACTGAAGATCAGTCCAAGAGCACCAAGATGGTAGAGTGCCCTTGATCCCTTGCCATGAAGTGATCATGTGCCACCTTCACCAAAGCTGTCAAAGTGCTGTGCTTTGGCCAAAAACCTGACCTGAGAGGTTCATATGTGGACAAATTCTCCAGGCGCTTAACTAGCTCATCAGCCACCACCTTCTCAATAACCTTTCCCAGAAATGGAAGATCAGAGATAGGTCTATAGTTCGAAAGAACATCATGGTCTAAAGATGACCTTTCAAGGAGATGTCTCACCACAGCCTCTTTCAAAGCCAAAGGAAACGTACCCTCACTTAAAGACCTATTAACAATCTCTATAAACACTGGACCCAGAAAATCCTAGCAGCTGATAACAAGCCACATTGGACCCGGGTCCAGGCACAGCTAGTGGGGCGCGAGCTGGTAAGCACCCAGAGAATCTCAGCTGCAAAAACCATCAGAAACTCACTCCAACTCAGCAGACATCTTCACCCAGAGGCAGATCACCTCCTGCAAAAGCTAGACCAGAAGAGGCATTACATGCCCTGATAGAGGACACCTTGTTGGCAAAGAAACGCCCAAACTGCTTGCACTTTTCTGCAGAAAATGCCATCCCAGACTACAAACAGGAGGGATTTAGCCAACTGTCAACAATGTGGAACTGTACAGCTGGGCGATTTCTTGCCACAGCAATTGACTGGGACAAATATTCGTCTTCTTAGAGTCAAAAGCCTGCTGATACTCCAAATAATGGAGCCTCAGTGCCACCTTGTCCTCCTCAGAGTGTGACCTCCTCCAAGCACACTCTAACCTATGCCCCTTAGTCTTCAACCGACACAGCTCAACACAGTACCACAGTGACCAGAGTCAGGAGGTCAATGGTGTGAATGTGGAAAGGTGCAGTCGAGTCCAGGACTTCAGTTAAGGCTAGATTATAAGCCTCAATGACAGCCACTAAACCCTGAGCACAAGCTAGCATCAGACAGACATCCAGTGACTCCTGGAGTTGGCGAGGCTCCAATTTATTTTTTGGATGACACCAGACAGTCTCAGCAGAAGGAGTTAATTTACAGGGGGCCCCACACTGGACTCAACTAAATAAGTTCAAAATGTTCAACTGAATCCTTTTTCATATGAAACAAAAAACCCACATGAAAAAGAATGCCTTCATATGAAAAAAGAATCAGAAAAAAAAACTAAGTCCAAATTATTTTTTCATGTAAGGGAATCCTTTTTTGTATGAACAAAAAAAAAATACATGAAAAAGGATCCATTCATATGAAAAAAGAATGTAAAAAAAAAAAAAGTCCAAATTATTTTCTCGTATGAGGGGATCCTTTTTTATATGGATGAAAAAAGTTCATGAAAGAGGATCCCTTCATACAAAAAAGGATAGGAAAAAACAAAGTCCAAATTCTTTTTTCGCATGAGGGGATTCTATTTTGCATAAACAAAAAAAGGTCACAAAAAAGAATCCCTTCATACGAAAAAGAATTGGGACTTTATTTTTTCAATTGTTTTTTCATATGAAGTGATCCTTTTCATGAGATTTTTCCATTCATATGGAAAAGGATCTCCTCATACCAAAAAAAAAATAGAATGTGCACTTATTTTTCTTTCCAATGCTTTTTTTCATATGAAGGGGCTGTTTTTCATTAGCTTTTTTCATTCATATGAAAAAGCATGCCCTCATATGAAAAAAGAATTTGGATTTGTTTAATATGTATTCCCTTGAGGAAAGGAAGGAGGGGGGACATGATAGAAAATTTTAAGTACCTCAGTGGAATCAACAAAGTCCAAGTGGGTATCATCTTTCAGAAAAAGAGATGTGCAAGAACAAGGAACACAATTTGAAGATGGGGGGGCAGTTCAGGGGCAATGTGAGGAAGTATTTTTTCACAGAGAGAATGTGATGGATGCATGGAACAGCCTTCCTGAGGAGGTTGTGGAGTCTAAAACTGTGGGAGAATTCAAGAATACATGGGACAGACATAAGGCAATTTTTGTTGGGGGGAGTAGGAAGAAATAAGCTGTTGGTTAACTAGGATCTGCAGCTTATCATGTAGGTAGGGAAATGGGCAGACTAGATGGGCCATGCGGTCCTTTTCTGCCGTCAAAGTCTATGTTTCTATGTTTATTTTTTCCTAGATTCTCTTCTCGTATGTAGGGATTCTTTTTCGTATGCCCAAATTCCTTTTTCTTATGGCCATATGAAAAAAGCAGACGTGAGTCACGAAAAAGGATTTAAAAATGGTAAAAAAAACACATGTGGGGATAATTTTTCCAACAGTTAAATGCTGAATCCACCTAACTGGGTCCTGATGACCAATATACATGTGTTGGTGTCTCTGCAGGATGTCATTTTTGTGGGTTTTGAAAAGTGTTTTATTTTTAATGGAAACAAGATGGAAGAAAATTAGTTTTTCCTCATGGAAAAGGATTGGCCCCATGACCAAATTCTTTTTTTGTTCCAAGAAGCTATCCAAAAGATTGTACTGAGCATGCTCAGAACTGAAATTTAAAAATGTAATAATTTTGGAATGATTCATAATTTTTCACCAAACTAGTGAAAGGCACATCTGTGGGCCAAGCCCTTTCTACCCTGACAATTTCAGGCCAAAATTCCAAACTGTCTGGGCGCAAGCCAATGACAAAAAACGATTTTTTAAAAATGTTTTGCTGTCTATATCTTGGAATCTGCACATCTAATCAGAATGAAACTTAGCACATCAAGAGGGCGGGCTTGAAACATTTTGTGCAAATCTGTTGAACGGTTACGAAGATATCGAAGTGCAAAATCTGAGGTTTAACATAGAAGCTCTGCTCAAACCTAACTATAGAGGCGCTGCCACACCTCTGTAATAAAAAAGGTCAGTTTGACCCAAACCCTGAAGTTTCAGGATCAAATCCAGCACCAGGAATCTTGCTAGGCTGTGTTGGTTTACTGGGTCCAGTTATAAGCCTGATCTAACAGTTCCTGATAGTGTAAAATAGTTTCCATGTGTTTTCATTTTTTATCTTTTTATGCACCACTCCCTCGCACCGGCCGATCTCTCCTTCTAGGGTCTCCAAGGACTGTACACATCCCAGTTAACCCCCTTCCATCCACCACCCCACGTTGCAGCCTACCCCCAGGGTAACTCAGTGTATCCCTTGCATCAGGCGGTTCCCCTCCCTGTGGAGGGAATGAGCCTTACCAGCCTGCTTCATTGGCCATGGGTGCTGCTGGGGTGGCCATCGGTGGTCCAGGAGCTCCTGGTGGTGAGGGTCCAGACAGCCGTCATCCAGCTGACCAATGCGCCATTTTTTCTCCTGCGAGGGGCATGATGTGATACTTAATTCATGGTAAACGTCTAGGTAACAGGGCCCAGCGCACTGCTGTTCTCCCAGCCTCCACCAGGAGTCAGTAAGCACTGGGCTTCAACCCTCCCCTCCCCCCAGAGAAGGTGAGCAGTCATTGAACACTCAAGCCTTTTCCCCCCGGCTGGCCCTCCAATGTCTGAATCCGTTTCCGAACCCGGGTCGCCGACATCACAGCGGTGAATCTTTCCGCTGCACCAGAGAGCCGGCGTGCTTTCATTTTAATATAAATTTAGATATACATATTCTGGAACTAAAGCCAGTTTGTATTATAACATGCTCCAACCAAGGCTCACTTAGTTATTTCAGAAGGATGTCATTTTAGCTCTTATATGTTTTTCCTTTTTTATATGGATACTGCTTGCAAAGTGGCCATTCTGTAAGCTGGCATCAGAATCCAGCACATTTCTTAGCAAGTCACTGCCCATAAAGGGTCTGTATTTCATTTTATATTTTCTCTCCTGTGTCTTACCCCCAATTTAAATAGGAGTCTTCAGTTTCTAGATTTCAGACTAAAATGCAGGTAAGCACAGCTCCCATGTCAAGAGAACACCTAATAAGGCAAACTGATAGTCTAGTCTATTTTTTCATAATTCATATCTTTTCTGACCAGCTTGTCCTCCCCCTGGGTGGACCTAACCCAATCCCTCAGTATCCCTGCCACTTAGCTACTGGGCGCTTCCAACCCACAGGCTTGCCCCCTTGTCGAGGGGTCCAGCTGAGTCCGAACCAGTGGTCTGCCTCCTCCAGTGCCATAGAGGCAGAGGTTCTCTGGGTGCCCCTGCAGTGGCTAGAATTGTGGCCCAGTTGTACCAGTGTTCATGGTGCATAGGCCATTTCTCCCCACATGGCCCTTCCTAGAGGACCCCAACCTGCTAGGAAGTCCTATCAAACACACGCAAGCGTATCTCCATGGGCTCTTTCTAGCATCCCCACTTCCATGTTGCTGTCTGACTGCACTGCAACCTATGGTCACCAGGTGGCAGTCTTGCAGTGACAGCCCTCCTTCCCTGGAGGAAGAGACTGTCCTCTGTATACCACTACTCCTTACCACTGCCTAGGGTGCCATATTACAATGTATAAGGCTTGGGAGATACAGCCCTGTCCTCATCTGGGGAAATAACCAGGGCTCTGTGGAGGCTGGCATCCAGGTAAGGGGTACAGGGGGTCAGGTACACCATGGACGCTCTTGAGGGAGTCTGGACCTAGAATCAGGATGGGTGCATGAAAAGGAAGAAAAACAAACAAAAAAAGAGCCCATCCGAGATGAGATGTTTGTCTCCAACAAAGGTTACCCAACGCTGGCACAGTCTCTGCTGACCTATCACAGTTGGTGTCGGCAAGGTAGGCAGCCAATCACTCCTCTCCAGGCTTTAGAAAAGGTGCAGCTGAGCCAGTTTGTCAGTGCTGCAGTGGTACTGCTGCTTGCAATACCAGCAACTCAAGTTTGGGAACAAGCCCACGGCATCAGGGGCCAGGCATGAGGAAGGAGGGCTGTGCATCCTAGAAGATGCTCTCCTCCTTTGGGAAGGGAGGGTCGCAGACTAAATTGTAACATAGCTTTCTGGGAGACCATACAGTAGGTGGCGCTGCAGTTGGAGCTGTGGTAAAGTGGGGGAGACACTGACTGGCTTTGGAGCTTTGCCATACAACTTCATGCACCTCTGCACCATTGAGTCCTTGTCATTGGCTTTTCATGATGATGAGGGTTGAAAAACAGTGGGAAAAAAACTTGTAACGCAGCATAATGACATCAGCACTCTCAGGCCCCACTGATGCTGATGACTTTCCACTTCTCAGCACTGAATTGTCTTATGAGGAGGATAAGGAGGCTCCCTAGTGGGCCTTGACCCAGGAGATGTAAAGTGCCTGAGAAGAGGAGGTCAGGGTAAGTGATAAGAGGTAGTTTGGGAGAGGGCTAGAAGGTGTTTCAGTCAAGAAAGGGCAGCTATGGAGACAAGGGTATAAAAACAAAAACAAAAAAAAGAAAATGTGGAGCTATAGCAGCCCTGGTCATCTGTGTGGGTGGCAGGGAGAATAAAGAGATGGAAATCAAGAAAGAAATAGAAATGTAAAGAAAATGGATGTTTACAACTGTGGATCTGCATCTTTGTGTCATGGGAAAGCCTGAAAACTGAAATGTCACATTGCAAGGGTCAATCCCGTGGAGGGAGCTTGAAATAAAATAAATACAGTACATGTAACTGTACATTGGTGATCATTGTGCAGCAATCTGCTGCTAATTCCTCACATGGTAGGGTTGGCATAGTGTCAAGTGGCACCTGCAGACAGACAGAAGTTTGCCATAGCAGTCTTTTCTTCCATGAATAGATGGTTTCAGATTTGGGTTGTGTGAACAGTGCACTGTTAGATCCACCAGGATATACGCCAGATGGAGTAGTGCACGATCCAATTGTATTTGAGCTGGTTGGCCCAGATAAAGGATTCACACAATGTCCAATCTGCTACGGATCTGTGGGTAATTTACACTGTCTGAAGACTGAATGGAAAGTACATGCACATTCCTAGTCTGGATACTCCCTCAAGGTGAGCCCCATGAGCTGGATATTGGAAGGCCTAGTTTTTTCCTTTTTTTTTTTGCAGAAGGCATGGTTTTGGTGTTTTTTCCCCATACCGTTTCACTTTATGAGATCCAAAAACATGATTACCAGTGAGCTCAGCAAATTAGTATAGGAACAGTGCAGGAGATCAGAGCTGGCTAATGCCATTAACTAAACGCATACCTCAGTCCATCAAAATGTCTCCACACACAACTTGGAAGAATGGTGTAAATTTGGCCAACTTTATCACCACATTTGGGGTATCTGTACCTATGCACATAATTGTACTTTTACATTGTATCATTAGTTTGGCTTTATTTGTGATTGATTTATGCATAGCATTATGAAGCAGGATATCTTCTCCACTGTCTACTATAATACTGTTACGATACTAGTGCAATGTAGTGGTATAGCCCAAGTATGTTTGTTTTTTTGCACTGTGATGAATATTATTTTGGAGTTCTGTGGATCTAAATTGTCCCTGTAATAGTCTATCTTGTTATCTTGGGATTCAGCGTCCAGCGTTTTTTAATTTAGCAAGCCAAATATCTCAGTTGTACGTGGGGACAGTTTGGTGGAGTGAGGTATTTTTCACTTTCTGCAAAAAATTGGATTTTGAGCCACACACTTCCACATGAATGATCTCCTCATCCTCTGCCAGAGTGGTTGGCAGATGCTGGTGCTTGATGGCTCCTTGTTGGGACAGGGGCATGTGCAGCATAGCAGTGTCACTCCATTACTGTTGGCATTTGATATGTCTTTAGGACAAGGGGATGTCACTTTTATCCGGTTGGATACATAGAACCACTTAGAAGACTATTGCACAAACTGGGGAATATGGGTGTGGGCAGGACAGTAGTGTGGTGGGTAGGTAACTGGCTGGGTGGTAGGACACAGAGGGTGGTGGTAAATGGCTGTCACTCCACAGAGGGAAGAGTGACCAGTGGAGTACCACAGGGATCAGTGCTGGGACCGGTCCTATTCAATATCTTCATCAGTGACATTGTGCAGGACCTAGAAGGCAGAATTTCACTGTTCGCTAATGACACAAAGCTCTGTAACAGAGTAGATATACCAGAGAGTGTAGACAGAATGAGAAGGGACCTGCAGAAACTTGAAGAATGGTCAGGGGTTTGGCAGTTGAAATTCA
Source organism: Neoceratodus forsteri (assembly GCA_016271365.2). Taxonomy (NCBI): domain Eukaryota; kingdom Metazoa; phylum Chordata; order Ceratodontiformes; family Ceratodontidae; genus Neoceratodus; species Neoceratodus forsteri. Next base: position 875,049,155 of record CM057455.1, on the reverse strand, counting down.
ATGCAAGGAAGTGCAAGATAATGCATATGGGGCACAAAAACCCTGGCACAATATATCAGTTGAGGGTGAGGATATAGCATGTACCAAGCAGGAAAGGGATCTTGGGGTTATCATCTCTGATGACCTTAAGGCAGGGAAACAGTGTGACAAGGCAGCAGGTAAAGCAAATAGGATGCTGGGATGCATAGGCAGGGCATCACCAGCAGGAAAAGGAGGTCATAATTCCACTATACAAGACATTAGTGAGGCCCCACCTGGGTACACTGTACAGTTCTGGAGACCTTACCTACGTAAGGACATAGACAGGGTAGAGAAGGTTCAGAGGAGGGCAACAAAGATGGTGCATGGATTGCATCACAAGTCCTATGAAGATAGGTTGAAGGAACTGAACATGTACTCCCTGGAGGAAAGGAGGGAGAGAGGGGATATGATAGAGACATACAAGTATCTTACAGGGAGGAACAGGGTGCAGGAATACACTATTTTTAAGCGAAAAGATGTTCCAGGACTAGAGGGCATGGGATGAAGTTGGAGGGAGGACGATTCAGAGGAAGCGTGAGGAAGAATTTCTTCTGACAGGAATGTGGTGGAAAAGTGGAACACCCTGCCAGAGGAAGTAGTGGGGGCTGAAACAATCACGAGATTTAAGAATGCATGGGATAGACATAAAGGAATTCTGGAGGTCAGGGGTAAGGGGCAACAGACTTCTTGGAAAACATAAACTGAACTTACAAGCTCAAATGGGCAGACTGGGTGGGCCACAGGCCCTCATCTGCCGACACTGTCTATGTATCTATGATACTGCAGCTGTTTCCCACCTCTGATGGTGGTCATGGTTGACTCTGCTGTTGGGGGCTGGAGCTGGGGAAGGGAGCTGCAGAAGATCAGCTCCCTTGGTTGGTGGCTAAGGAATTGTTTTACCCAACATCCCCATGGCGTTTTAAAAGGAAGGAAATAGTGACCTGCAGCACTGAGTAGCAAAGCGAGGCAGGAATATATTGGGGGACAGGAAAAAGGAGAAAAAGAGGATATAAAAACTGACCATTTATAGAATTGCCATTATTTAGACAGTTCTATTAAAATCTCACACATAGAACAGACAAAATGTAGCATGAGTAAAATGCACACTGGTTATTTTTTCTCTACTAACTGCTGTATAGTTCACAAGATTCCACTGTTCCAGAACAAATGGTTTGATACCTTTTATTGGACCAACAAGGATGTTACACAAAGAACAAATAGCTTTAGTTTTCAGACCAACAAGTCCTTCTTCAAGGCTTAATGGCAGTTATTTAGAAAATTCCATACTATTAACACTTTGAACATGCAGAAAAAAAAACAGAAATAATTCTCATTTGTTTAAAACAAGCATTCAAAACATAATTAAAGTGACATCAGAGAGCTTGAATATCTTGCGTGCTTTCAGCTGAACCAATCTTAGGCCCTGGACACACTACAGAACTGTTTTTGAAAACTGTTTTTAAAACCAGTTTAGCTAAACCATTTCAGTGCAGCCACACTACTCAGTAATCATTTTTGAAACTGGTTTAGTGTGGCCACACTGCTAGTGTTAAACCTGTTCTCCTTGTAACTATTTTGTATTAAGTCCAACACACAGAACTGTGCTTGCCTGGACACACTGCAGTTAGAACTGTTTTAATTAAACCATTACAGCTTGAAACACTTTTACTCCTGGACAGACCTGTGAGTAAAACCATGCTAGCTTCTAAAACATTTTTAAAATGGTTTTAAGACTAGGTATCTAGCAGGGTTTAAAAACACTTTTGTTAAAACGTTTTAAGGGGCTTGTAGTCTGTCTGCAAACAGTGCTAGAAGGATTTAAACCATTTTAAGGCACTTAAACCGTTTTAAGTTCCCCAGTGTGTCCAGGGCCTTAAAGGTTGTCCAGAGATAACAACAGGCAAAGTTCAACCCACATATATTATACTATATATCAGTCTAATGAATGACAAAACACTAGGATTCTCTACTCACTGAAGTATATGTCAAGTGAAAAAAACTCCCAAAGACACATGCTTCAAGAGTGAGGTAAGCTAGCTTCAACTCTGCTCAGAACTCTGTTAGTTGAGAATATGGCATTTTTTGTTTAGATTCCTTAGACTGTTTCTGTAAATGTATTATTTCTATTTTATGCAATAGGTGTGAGACCAAAATCCATTGAATAAATCTATTTATTTCCACATATGTGGGATAAATCTAACCACCCTAGATTTATCCCACATATGTGGGATAAATGCAAACTGTCAATCAAAGCTTTTTTGTTCACTTTTTTGACAAACAAATGTGAATAACTTTAAAACGAAAAATGATAGCATAGTACTGTGAGCACGAAAAATGTTCAGGACAAAAATATCTACAAAATGAGTGGTGTTTCATTTATAGATACCTTTTAGTTTTTTTATAATTTGCAAAAAACAGCAGAAAATCCTATTTTCTTTTCACTTTTCAGACAAACAAATATAAATAACTTTAAAATGAAAAATGATAACATGGTACTGTGAGCACAAAAATGTTCAGCACAAAAATATCTACAAAATGAGTGGTGTTTCATTCATAGATACCTTTTAGTTTTTTCATAATTAGCAAAAAACAGCATAAAATTAAATTTTCTTTTCACTTTCTCGACAAACAAATGTGAATCACTTTAAAACTAAAAATGATAGCATGGTACTATGAGCACGAAAAATGTTCAGCATGAAAATATCTACAAAATGAGTGGCGTTTCATTAATAAATACCTTTTCGTTTTTTTTTATAATTAGCAAAAAACAGCATAAAATTAAATTTTTGTTTCACTTTTTCATCAAACAAATACGAATAACTTTAAAACAAAAAGGTAGCATGATACTGTCACCATGATATTTGTTCAGCAAGAAGTTCTCTACAAAATGGTGGTGTTTCATTTAATAGCAACCACCCGCTAGGGACATACACCAGGAAAGTTAACCGAAAGTCCCAGAAAGTCCCAGAAATTATCATTTAAAAAAGAAGATAAACAGTCAAAACCAAATGTTCCCACACTGATAAGAAGCATCCCTATTGCATAAATGAAATATACAATGGTGAGCTGTCAGATAAATGATTTATCTACACTTGTACTGTTTGACCTCGGACACCTCACTCGTGGCTTACGCCACTCGTGAAGTTACCCGAGGTCAAACAGCACTTGTGTAGATAAATCATTTATCTGACAGCTCACCATTGTATATCCCATATATACACTGACAGTTTATTGAAATCTGTACGTCAGACTGCATAGTCTCAATTTCTAGGGCGACTAGTACTTCTTTGTATCTGGTACTTACACTGACAATTGATATTATCATATATAAAATCTTGTTAAAATACTGAAGGCCTTAAGGTTTCTGGAACATAATAGCTGGTTGAGAGTATGTTAGGAATATACCTCCAGCTAGTTGTACATTCATCAGTGTGATACACTTACTCACTTTGGGTAAACATAACTTTAATCCTTCTATATGCCATGTAAAGATAAATTCTATTGTAATTTTTGTGTCTTATTTTTTCATTTTTACTTGCTTATATGTTACATTTTGGCACGCCTTTGTTTTATCCAGGGTAATTTTCTTGTCATTGGCCATATTCTCAACTAACAGAGTTCTGAGCAGAGCCGGAGCTGGTTTCTACTGGTTTGCTCTTACCTCACTCTTGAAGCATGTGTCTTTGGGAGTGTTTTCACTTGACATATAATTTAGAGAGTAGAGAATTCTAGTGTTTTGTTATTCACTAGAGTGATACATGGTCAGACACCTGGCAGTGATTATAACGGGCTCAGTGAACAACTCAGCACAATGCAGGAAGGCAGCTACAAAGGCCAACAAAATGCTGGGTTGTATTACCAGAGGTATATCTTCAAGGAGAGGGGAAGTGATCCTGCCATTGTATAGGTCACTGGTTAGGCCACACCTGGAGTACTGCGTGCAATAATGGTGCTCATACCTGAAGAGGGACATTAAGTTACTGGAGGGAGTGCAGCGCAGGGCAACAAAGATGATCCAGGGACTAGGGGACATACCCTACGTGAGCAGGCTGAGGGAGTTGAACGTGTACTCACTGGAGGAGAGGAGAGACAGAGGGGATATGATTGGAACTTTCACGTACATGAAGGGAATAAACAAGACAGGCACGGAGGGACTATTCAAGTTAAGGGGGATGGGGACACTTGTGGTCATGATCTCGGATTGGAGGGGGGAAGGTTCAGGAGGGAAATGAGAAGACATTTTTTACAGAGAGTGTGGTGTCTTGGTGGAATGCATTTCCTGTGGAAGTGTTATTCTGTGGAACAGTGGACTGCTTCAAAAGGGGGCGGGATAGGGTAAGAGGGAGGGTCAGCTACAGTACAAGGGTTGGTAGCTGCAGACTCGATAGACCATAAGGCCTTTATCTGCTGGCAAATTCGTATGTTCGTATGGTATAATATATGTGGGCTGAACTCAACCTTTGACCTTTAAGATTTGTTCAGCTGAAAGCACACTTAAGATATTCAAGCTCTCTGACATCACTGTAATTACGTTTTTGAAAGCCTCTTTTAAACCGAGAATTTTTTTCTGCATGTTCTAAATGTTAATAATATGGGATTTTCTAAATAACTCTCATTAAGCTTCTGAAGAACATGTTGGTCCGATAGTTAAAGCTATTTGTTCTTTTTATAACATCCTTGTTGGTCCAATTAAAGGTATCGAACCATTTGTTCTGGATTTGTTCTTACTAGGACCAATACGGCATTAAACAGTTTGTCAAGATTCCACAGTGTCAGTGAGAATTTAAGCATGTAAATGAATAACAAGGCAGTGGAATTGAGGGGAAAAATTGTATTTGTTACACAGAAAACAGTTCTGTTCATACACTAGTTTTCCATGTTTAGTTTGTTGAAAAAAAATCCTGGATCTGGTAGGGCACCTGTGTCTTGCAGTGGCACGATTTAAAACTCTTTATAAGGTGAAGTCTGCTTGCGCTGATGGCACTAGAAGGATAAATGATGGCCGTGGGGGTATTAGCTGCAGGAGCAGCACAAATGCACTGACTCGGTTTGCTTTGTTTTCTGTCGTCCTGCTAGGAGATGGTGCGTAGTCTCAAATGGCAGACTTTTTTTTCCATCAAACAACAGGTTTTGCTAAAAGGTAGCTGTTTACTGATATTTCAGTGTAATAACACAGTAGCGTTCACAGTTGAGCACATGACTACGTGTTTTCCAGAAATCCCACATAAATAATGCCTGTGACAAAATAAACATCAGTTCAAAACAGTGACGGAAAAAAATACTGTGCTTCTTCCAAGTGATGGAAGAATGAACTGTTGATGCTTTATTCTTTTTTAATAATAAAGGTAGGCTGTAGGCAACAAAAAACTAAGAGACAAGGAAATTAAACACAAAGCAGTGTGGCATTGTAAGACTTGCACAATGACAAGTCAATGGTATGTGTAGGCGATCACACACAGAATTGTTTGCACTATATTGGAAAAACAACTCTTCCCTCGAGAGTTGTGGGGCACAAGACAAAACCTGTGTGCCTTTAGCCATGGTTGGGGGAGAGCTGTATAAATCCAGCACAACACACAAACACTGGAGTGTATAATCACTCTTATAAAATGGCTGGTAAACAAAACAGTAACCACATAAACACACATTTCCCTTTGATTTAAAAGAGCAAGTTTTATTCATTAGTGTAATCTGTTTCTAAGAAAAAATACATGGCTATTAACCCATCCGCTCTGAGGTGGCCATTTTGAATTAAGGTTGTGCAGTGGAATCTTCAGATGTCGAAAAGTGCTATTGGAGCCAGTAGCTGGTGTGTTTCATAGGCACATTGCAGCTGCTCTTGAGGTCGGTGGCCATGCCTACTGGTTGACGAAAAAACAAAACAAAGGACCTTTCTGTTTGGCAGCATGGCTCCCGACAGTGTGATTTGTGTCAATCAGTAAGACCTGAGAATGCAGGTGTGTGAAAGGCCCTTTAAAGAAATGAGGTTTGCCAGTTTCAGATGGCAGGCCCTGTTGTCAATGAGCCTTAGCCAATGGGGGTGGCCAGTGGCAGCTGAGGGGAATGAAAAGTGGAGGGACAGTGACAGCATAAGTGAGATCACATGGGGGGGCAGAGACAAAAAGTGGGAAGAATACTAATTGGAAAAGAATTGGGCTAATATGGGAGGGGCTAGGAGCCAGTGACCCCACAAGCGAGGTCACAAAAGGGGTGGGGTTGAAGGAACAAGAAGTTAATGATTGGTTGAAAAATGGACTAAAGGAGAGGGGTTTGGGGGGTGTAAAAGCAGGTGCAGAGGGTCTCAGACCTCACTTTTTGCTGATAGATTTTCAGAGATGTTGGAATGGCACATGGTGCTTGCGTTAAAAGAAGTGACACAAGGGGCAGCTCGTGCCACACTGTGCATCATTCCCAACTTTCAGATGCTGCCTGCGACACAAGAGGGCCAACTGCACCAGTCAGGCTTGCACCATACCTGCATCGGCTGCACCACTGTGCCATGACAGAGGGGCTGTGCACCACAGCAGAGCTGTAGTGTCCCCTATGTTTGGATCTTTGCAGCCCCCCCCTCCTAGCTGAAGGCTTGCTGGATGCTAGGCCAGCCAGACCTGGTCTAACGACCCCCAGCACTGCCGCCATCAACACTGGATACTGGGAAGAGGGTGTCCCCATGGGAGCAGCTGGCACAGAGGACACTGGCAACAGCACAGGATGGTAAGAGTGCAGCAGAACTGTCACCATAGTAATAGATATTAGAGTTGGCAGTGCAGAAGCATGCAACTATGACCGCCATGGACAGGGTCTGCTAGCGGGAGTGCTTTCCTTGATGGCAGTAATGAGTGCCAGTAGAGCACATGCAGGGGTCTTGGGCACGCATGGGAGTATGTGCACAGTGTCATCCTGTGTGTGCCCCCTGTCTAACCACAGTAGTTGCTGAGAGCTTGGCATGACATGCCTCTGGCTCAGGGAAGTATGACCCTGCTGGGAGCTTAACCTATGCCACTGGCACTGTCCCAGCAGCTCCCAGCCAGCACAGCAGTAATCTCGACTGGGCATGCATATGGTGGGTCAAGTGCTAGCACTATGGTACCCATGGGCACAGAGCTGTATAGTTCAGACCCACCTTTGCAGTCCAACAGCACTGCAGTGCATGCTATTGTACGAGTTGCGCCTGTGTTACCCTCATAACCACCCCCACAGTGCCAGTCACAGTCCTTCTTGTCCCTCATGGGCCTGTCACGACAGATCCTGTTGCATCATTGTCCCTGTCCTGGGCATGGGTTCCAGCTACCCGCACCCCAATACTCCTTGGCTTCCACAACCTCTGCTGACCACCTTGGCACTCACCCAACAGGTTGCTGGCACTGGTTGCAGTGGTGTATGACCCTCTTGCAGCAATCTCCTTCTGTGCATCTTTTGTTAGACACACAGGAGCAGTTGTAGCAAACTGAGACAGTTTAGCGCTGGGACCTCTCCTGTATGAGTATCGGGTGCAGGGTCCCTGGCGCATCAGCATTCGATGCAAGCTGCTGTTTGTAGCAGTTTCCGTCAATCTAAGGGTCAGTTTTAAAATCAAGCCATGTGTCTCTTATGGTTATAAGAGTGCATTCTTGAGCTTTTTGGGTTCTTTGTGATAATAAATCATGACATTGTTCATACCCAATCAAGACTGTTTATTTTTATTGATTAATTTAGTTTTTGTTGACCGAGTAAGTGCACTAGACAAATCCTGCCTATTTTCAGGCACAACCCGGGGAAGGGGGGATATAGATGAATGTCAAGTGACCTTGAACCAGATTAAGCTGTTGGTGGTATTTTTTTTTAGTGAATGAGGGAAATTTGGCCAGGACACTGGGGGAAATTCCCCTACTCTTCTCGAGAAGTGCCATGGGCTCTTTAACATCCACCAATCCAGGCAGATGGGACCTCGGTTTAACATCTCATCTGAAAGATGGCACCTAAGAAGTGCAGCAACCCTCTCATGCTGCACTACAGTGTCAGTACTGGGACATTAACCCAAGTGCCAGATGTGGGACCTGAACCCACAGCCCTCTGATCTCCCGGCCTCAGAGGCGAGTGTGCTACCTACTGAGCCACTGACACTGACACCAGCTACTGTTATAACCACAAGAGGTTGTCTCATGTAAATAGTTCTAAAATGTTGAATATTTATGTCTGGTTGGCATACTATATAGTCCATTTCCTATGCAGGGGTTTCTGTTATTCTCTACCAAGTAAAACTTTTTTGTTGTTGTTGAAATTATGTTTCACTGCCCTGGCTGCTTCTTTCCCTCTGATACCCCACCCCACCTGCCCTGTGATCCAGCATCCCTGGACTTACCAACTCTAGATTCTTCCATGGCTTGTCTCCCCCAAACCAACTAACTGTTTTATTTTAAATTCGAGCACCAGTTTTTAAAAACAGAAATCTCCAACATGATTTATAGTATGTTTATACAGCATGTACATTTCCACTCTCTTCTGAGAGTTTCTTCTCAAGTCCTTTGTGTTCCAGACCTGCTCAGCTTTGCAGTTCTCTCACCCAAAGAACTTGAGAATACACTCCTATATGCATAAGAGACACAGTAGCTGTGCATATTTTTTTGTATCATGGTTTTTTTTCCTCAACACAGTGCAGGGCTATTTGCCCCACCCTCCCTACTCCAGCTGGCCTCCACCTTCCCTGGAACTTACATTCCCTGAATCTTCCATGAATACCTTCCCCACCCCATGGTGTGGCCAGGAGAAGGATGGCTGTCCTTCTCCCTCTGGGACCCTATGCAGATGTGTGCTGGCATCACAGGTGGAGGTGTGGTCTCAGAGTGGACAGGTAGGGCTTCATGAGTCCCATGCTGCTTTTTCCTCTTGTCTCCCCAGATCCCCTATCATGGCCAGGATGTCAGAATGTGCAGTGTGGAGGTGTGTGTGTCCTGGGGTAAACCTGCTGCTCCCTCTGACCTACATCACCCGCACTTGCACCACCACCAAGCCTCCCCTTGGTGGTCGACAGTGGGATGGCAGACCTCCCCTTCCTCGGAAGACGAGAGCAGTCCTCCAGGTGCTCAGTCCCTAACCCCTCCATCAACCTGACAACCCAAGTCTGCTGCTAATCACAAGTCACTGGCATGGTGAGCAGTGTTTATACTGCTGAGTCACAGGGCTGGCTTATAACTGTACATATTAACATATACAAGTTGTACTGGGGAATTTAGAGGGGACATTGTAGTGTATTGACTACCCGCCCCCTCCGAGACTCATTGACAGTCAAATTGCACCTTTTTATCAAACCATGTTATAATGGAAAAATAAAACACTTAGTGTGTGCATATCATAGAAATGGGAGATGAGTGTATTCTGGACTGAATCCTGGGATTTACTTTATATTTACTGCTGACTGCTCGCATGTTATAAAACTGACTTCTTTCTTTCTTCTTCCTTCAGTGGGATGTGCTGGTGGATGGGAAGCTCTGTGACTGTGATGTGGTGGTAGATTGCAAAGTCGGAGACCCTGTCCCACTGGAAGTGAAGCTGAACAATCAGAGCAAACGCACCGTTGGCCCCTTTGCTCTTACAGTAATCCCATATCAGGACTACCAGAATGGAGTACACTGCTATGAGCTGCGGGATGCTGTCACCTTTATTGGGTCCGACGCCTTCTTTATTGACTCTGTAAGTATCATAAATATGGTTCCTTATGGATAATTACTTATGACACTGTTGACAGCTTTTACGGGTTTTATAAGTAGAACAACCCACTCTAGGTGTGCATCAGTGCAGCAGTAACCACGCTTCCTAGGTGGTTGAAGGCCTTCAGCTGTACCTCATCCATCTGAATTTACTTGGCATGTATAGTTATTGAGGAGTCAAAGCAACAAGTAAACCCAAGGATGCCCTTAGTTGTACCCCGAGCAAACCAATGTATGTGCGCAGGAGTTTTTCATAAGAAATGTAGGTGTCATAAAGCAGTCCAAAGAAATAATAGCTCTACTCCCACCCACTCCATCAACTACATATGTGAACATCTGACAATGCCTACCTTGGGCTGCTTCCCACCCACTCCTCATTCTCACCCCTGGCCACCACTGGTGAGCTCAGCCTACCGCTCTGGAAACCGTCCGTGCCCCACCCCCACTAGCCCCCTATACTACCCAGCGCAGACTCAATTCCTGGCCTCTCTCCCCCGCTTTCCTGTTTCTAACACTGCTACACCCGCACTTAGTGCTGTTACTTAAAGTGTTTGACTCCTATGTACTAGTGAAATCTAGACTCCTATGTATTAGTTAAACTTAAAAGTATGTGCAACCCTCTGTAACCTTATTTTGTAATCCACTGCTGTGCTATGTGTTTTGTTGTCTGTATCTGTTAGTTTAACTGACTCAGAACCTTTGAAAATGAGTCCTTGACTCAAAGGTATTAATCCTAAACTGAAATAAATAAAAAATAAAATAAATAAAAGTCTGTTTCATAAATCCATTTTTATTATAAAACTCCATTTAAAAAAAAAAAGCCAGTGTTTCATGACTACCCTCACTTAATCAGGCAATATTGTGGTTTTATCTCTCTTAAGATGCACTTTAAGCTGAATTGAGAACATGTCCCATTCCAGTCGTATATGGCATCTTGGTTTACCAGCTCATTTTCCTCTGTAATGCTGACTTTGAGCTCCAAGTCAGCATGGAGCGGGCTGCACCTCAAGCCTATAGCTTAGCAAAGCAAGAGATCTGGAATGACATTTCAGAGTCCGCATCCATCGTATTGTCTGATAAAGTGACAGATTTTTTTTGTGGTGGAATTATAAACATAGATTTATGAGACAAACTTTACAGGAGTGGAGCTATCTTCTTTTACTTACTTTGTTATTGTGGAGTCACCACTGCACACCCTGTTGAGGGTCATTCTTTACTTTTATGTAGGAATTGTCCTAGTGGCCAAACAGTGACGGCTGCTATCACAAGGAAAGCCTAAAGGAAGAAAAACTGGATGAAGGATTCCAGAACCCTCACTAATTTATTTAGTGTATTCAGATCTAATCTCTGAGATCTCAGTTGAAATGAAGCAACTTGTTTGCAAGTGAGTCCCAGTGGTAATCCTGGTAAAGTTATATTACATTCATTCGCTTTGCATGCAGTGCTATTATGTCCTTCATAAGTAAGCAATAACCCACAAAAGAGTATGGGCTTCTAGATAACTAATGAACGCCCTATGTAAGCAAGTTGACAAGGTGATGTGTTTATGTAACCCACTACCCAAGTGGTGGGTGCTTACCTGGGCTTATCTCATCCTGCCCTGCCACTGGGACAGCAGCAGTGGCGCTCTCCGGTCCCCCGAGGGACTTGCAGTAAGGATCAGGAGCAAAGAGGAGTGCAGGACATCTTTGGTTCTCCAGCGTCACTCCCAAATGTGGCTCCCTTCACACATCACAGGTGTCCACCTGTTAACAGTGGTTAAAAGCAATCACACTCCCAGTGGACTGTAGGATTCCACAGTTGTTTCCCCTGCTGTACTGGACAGCAGCACAGACCATGCATCCAGCCTCAGGGCCACCAGGAGACCATTTTGAGGGCTGGAGACCTACAAAGATAAAACATTTGGAGCCAGTGCCCCAAGCCTGTACAGGCCTCTGCCATCCCTGAACACATCTCCACAGCATCAGGGGTCAGGAGTTGTATTTTTGGCCATTCGGGCTGCACAGCCTATATGGGAGCCACATGGAGCTCCTAGGACACAGGAGGACTGATGTGAGTTCTGATGTGAGATTGTGGCCAGTTGGGTGTCACATTCACATGACAGACCTTTCACATCTCAGTATGATTGACAGCTCTATGGTCTAGTGGAGAGCTAACTTTCCCCCAGTAAATGGCAGGGGCTGTTCCAGTACCACATCAGTCTGTGCCTGGCACAGGCCAGGAAAACAGCTGAGGCAGAGTTACTTCTGGGGCCCCCACCTCTGGCACCTGCCTGGGTTTGCACACCCAAGGACAGGAGGCTGATCCCTGGCTTGTGCAGCAAGGAGAGAAAAAGAGAGCGATGAATAGCCCAGACTGCAGTGTTGAGAGTGATCTGATTGAAACTGCTGAGAGAAATGGACTAAGTATCTGCCAGAGAAAGCGAAGTGTAATGCAGACATCCTGCATCCAGAGTGAAAGCTAATTGCATGCTGAACACTGTGGTAATTGAAGCTGAGAGCTGCAGCTCTTAGAGATGTTTGCTGTACTACAGTGTAAACTGCTGTTGAGTGCTCCTGATCAGCATTACTGCTAGGTGTTGGTTATAGTCCCCTGTGGACTGGTGCCTGGACTTGCTGGGGAGGAAGGACCCCTTGAGGAACATTGGGTGAGAGGCCTATGAGGATAGAAACATAGCTGTCGGCAGATGAGGACCATACAGCCCACCTAATCAACCCATTTCCGTACTCACTGCTGCAGCCCCAGATCCTATTTGATCTACGGCTCTCCTGCTCTGCACATCTCCAGAATATCGTTACTTCCATCCCAGCACTCTTGAACCCATATAGTGTTTTTGCCCCCACCACTTTTGCTGGAAGGGTGTTCCATGGCTCCACCACCCTTTCAATGAAAAAGTACTTCCTAAAATTACCCCTGCACCTTCCACCCTTCAGCCTCATATCATGCCCCCTTGTTCTTGTGCAGAGTTTTCTCTCAGATATTCTTTCCACCTGTACCAGGTTTATTCCCCTAAGGTAAAGTCTCTATCATATGTCCCTTCTCCCTTCTTTCTCCAAGTAATAGATATTAAGGTCCTTAAGTCTTTCCTCATAGGGCTTCTGGTGCAGTCTTTGTACCATCTTTGTTGCCCTTCTCTGGACTGCCTCTATTTTGTCAGTGTCCTTCTGGAGATGTGGTCTCCAGAACTGCACACAGTACTCCAGCTGAGGCCTCACCAGTGATCTGTACAGTGGCATCACCACCTCTTTCCTCCTGCTTGTTATGCCTCCCCAGCATTCTGTTTGCTCTCCTCACTGCCTTTTCACACTGTTTGGTCACCTTCAGGTCTTCAGATATGATAGCCCCCAGGTCTCTCTCCTGACTTGTGGTAGCTAGAATTTCCTCATCCATCCTGTACTCCTCCCTTGGATTTCTGTGACCTAAGTGCATGATCTTGCACTTTTTAGCATTGACACTCAACTGCCAGACACCTGACCACTCCTCTAATAGGCTTAGTTCCTTTCTCCTTCTTTCCACCCCCTCTGCTGTGTCCATTATGTTGCAGATCTTGGTGCCATATGCGAAGAGGCACACCTTTCCTTCCAAACACTCTGCAATGTCGTTAATGAAGACATTGAATAGGACTGGCCCCAGCACCGACCCCTGTGGCACCCCGCTGGTCACCTCCCTCCCCTCATGCCATTTACCACCATCCTCCACTGAGTCCTGTTCCTTTGCCAGTTCCTAACCCACTTTACCACTGTAGGACCCACTTCCAGGCTCCCCAATTTATTTAGCAGTCTCCCGTGTGGGACGGCGTTGCAGGCCTTACTGAAATACAGGTAGGCCACATCCACTGCCCCTTCCCTATCCACCACCCTGGCCACTCAGTCAAAGAAATCTGTAAGATTCATTTGACAGGACCTTCCCACTGAGAATGCATGCTGCCTTGGATCCTGTGCCCCGCTATCCTCCAGAAACTTCACAAGCCTCTCTTTAAGTAAGATTCCATTCGTTTGCCCACTACTGAGGTCAGGCTTACAGGCCTGTAATTGCCTGCCTCCTCTCTGCTTCCGTTGTTGTGGAGAGGGACCACATCTGCTCTCTTCCAGTCCTCCGGTACCTCCCCCATCTCTAGTGATGCATTGAAAAGGGCAGCCTGTTGTTCTGCCAGCACTTCCCTGAATTCCTTTAGTACTCTGGGGTGGATCCCATCTGGCCCCATTGCCTTATCTGCTTTTATTTTCCTGGGTTCTTCTAGGACTCTTTACACCATGAATGGGCTGGTGTCAACCTCCCTCCCCTAAATACACCTCTTAATGAGTTTCAGTCCCTCACCCTCCCCTTCCCTGATGAATACTGACCAAAAGTACTTGTTCAGTATCTCAGCCTTTTCTAGGTCATCCTCCACCCTTTCTCTTCCTTCCTTCTTTCTTCAGCCTAACAATCCCATTTCTGGTCTTTTTCCTTTCGCTAATATATCTAAAGAAGGTCTTGTCGTCTTTCTTAATAGACTGATCTATACCTTCCTCTGTCTGTGCTTTAGCCCTTCTAATTATTTTCCCAGATTCCCTCTGCTTCTCCAGATATTGTTCTCTGTCATCATCATTTTGTGTTTCCTTGTATCTTCTGAAGGCTCTTTTCTTTTCCCTTAATTTCTCAGCCACTACCTTCAAGAACCATAATGCCTTTTCTTTATTTTACTCTTGCTATGCATTTTGACACAGTGACTTGTTACTTCTGTTATGACTCTCTAGAGTTCAGACCACTCTTTTTCCCCATCTCCCCCTGTACCTTCTGCTGCTAGGGCTCTTTTGAGATTTCTACCCATCTCCTTAAAGTTAGTCTTCCTGAAATCTAGGACCTTTATTCTTGTATGACTTGCCTCCACTGTGGTTACCTTAAACCATACTGTCCTGTGGTGGCTGGTACCAATGGGACTGCCCACCTCCACATCTGTGATCCTGTCTCCATTGGTCAGGACCAAATCCAGTATAACCTCCTCGTGGATTGGTTCGGCTACAATTTGTCTTAAGTTTGCCTCATTCAAGGCAGTCATGAAGTCTCTCCCCCTTGCTGTACTCACAGTTTGAGTGCTCCAGTCTACCTCAGGCAGATTGAAGTCACCCATTAGCAGCAGTTCCACTTTGGCTGCCATTTTGTGGATGGTTTCCACGAGAGCTTCATCTGATCTCCCCCACCCCCCCGTGCAGGAGGCCTATAAATCACACCAGTGTGAATGGCTGTCCTTTTTCTCACTTCCAGGGTGGCCCACAGTGCCTCCGCTCATTCTTGTAACCCTTGAGCCTCTGTTGCTTTAATCCCCTCCTTCACATACATAGCTACCCCTTCCCCTTCCCTATCCTTCCTAAAAAGTGTGTATCCAGGATGAGATGGTGACCGACTTCTGAAGCCAAGAGATCCCTGAGCAGCATCAGTGTTAAGGCCGGAGCACTGGGAGAACTGAAACACTTGGAGGGTCACATAACTTACTTTTCTAGTCTTGCATGAAATTCACTGAATATATCTATTTATTTATTTCAAACATTTCACCAGGAAAGTCATACTGAGCTTGTTTCCAGATGCATCCTGGGGGAAGGGGAAGAGTGGAGAAGGGAACATGTACAAACTAAAATGTACAAACTAATACAATAAAATGTAAATAAAGCAAAATATACAGTTTAAGAACACTTAAAGAATAAATTGCCATACAGTAAATTGTGGAAGGAGCAAAAGAACATTAAACAGCATCAAAATAAGAAAAAGGGAGAATTAACTGAAACTAGAGGAGGACGGTGCTGGTGTCAGTGTTGGTGGTGGGCAGGTAAAAGAAATTAATCCCAATATCAGAAGCAACTGCAGCCACGAACAGAGAACTCACGGAGGAGAGATTTCAGAGCAGGAGAGGAGAGAAGTGAGATAAGAGGGGAGAGAGCCAAACCAATATTTGGAGATGAAGAAAACACAGTTGGAGAGGCGCCTGGCATCAGGAGAGGGGAGAGTACTTTAAACAATGTTTCCATAGTCAAAAATGGGGAGACTCATCTTTGTGAGGATTCCTGTGCATGCAGGAAGTGACATGCTTTGCTTATTTCTGTAAAGTGCTCCAAACTTGGGGTAGAGCTTCTTATGGATAGCATCCACATTAACAGAGAAATCAAAGTGAGGATCCAGCCAGACCCCGAGGTACTTGAAGGATGAGACATCTTCAGTAGCTGCACCACCAAGGGTATGAAAGGAGGGAAGGGGGGAGACTCTAGCAAGCCTCTGCCTGGTATCAAACGTCATCAAGACTGTTTTCTTAGCATTGAGGGATAACTGATTTTCTCAGAATCAGAGCTGGATGTTGTTAAAATCTAGTTGGAGATAATTCACAAGATAAGAGACAGAGGAGCCAAAGGAAAAGAATACCATATCATCTGCAAACATATGAATGGACACACGGGAACAAACATTGGGGAGGAAATGTAGAAAAATGGAGAAAAGAACTGGGCCAAGAACAGACCCTTTGGGGTTGCCTGAGCTAATATTAGGGAGTTGGGGGGGGTCTCCAAGTTAGACAGTTTATGACCTGCCCGCAAGGTAGGAGTGGAACCACTTAGCTGAGAAAGCTGAGAGTCCAGCTGTCTTAAGCTTGTCCAAGAGAATGGGATGCTCTATAGTGTCAAAAGGTTTGTCTAAGCCAACATAAATGGTGGAGGTGACATGGCCCTGATCCATGCCAGAGAGGATAGTATCTGTGAGACGGAGGAGAGGGATGAAAGTGGAGTGTGACTTTCTAAAGCCAGACTGGAAAGGAGTGAAGAAGAAAGTGGAGTCAAGTAAAGAGGAGAGCTGGGAGAGAACAAGATGTTCCTGGAGTTTAGCCAGAGTGTGAAGGAGAGAGAGTAGGATGAAAATTACTAGGGGAAGAGAGGTCATTCCCTGTGGAAATGAGGTGACAGTAGACAGCTTCCAAGAGTTAAGGACACAGGCTAAGGAGAAAGAGAAATTGACGAGGTAGGTAATAGAGAGGGCAGTGGCATGAGCAGAGAGAAATAGAAGTGCTAAGATGAAGACCATCAGGGTTCCCACCCTTGTGAGGATTTAGAGGCAACAGGGCCTCAAGAGCAACAGCAGGGGTAATGGGTGAAAAATAGAAAAGGGGGTAGTAGAACAGGTAAAGGAGAAGAGTGAGAGTGAAGATAAGAAGAGAGGGGAGAGGAGGAGGAGGAAGAGAGGAGTGAACGAGCACAGGATGTGAAATAGAAATTGAAAGATGAGGTGACTGCAGCAGGTTTAGGGATAGGAGTGCAATCCATCTTGAGTACAGGGAGAGGGGACTGGGTTGGAGGGGAGAAAAGTGCATGAATTACTTTCCAGAACTTACAGGTATGATCAAGATTATTCTGCAGAGCAGATGCAAAGTGTTCATACTTCGCAAGCCTAGTAGCTTTAGTACAGGGATTGCTAAGGAATTGGTGATTAGTAAGGTCAGAAGTAGAAGCCAGAGCATTTGTAGGTCTTCCAGGCAAGGTCATGCGCACAGTGACAAGCCAGTAACTCAGCTGATATCCATGGGAGGTGGAAACCTTGGAGCTTGGTTCTTTTAAGGGGGGAGGGGGGGCATGATCCCAGACAGAAATTTAGAGGTGAAGAATTTGAGGGAATTGTCCACATTGCCAGCTGTAGAAATGGATGACCAGTCAGTGGCTATAAGGTCAGTATAAAGAGGGGACAAGTCCAATGAATAGAATGACCTGATCTGAATGAATTTGGGGGATGATTTGGGACAATGACTTGCATACACAGTAGACCACATGGTGGTCACTAAGGGCATCAGGGAGGGAACTAGCATCCACAATACAACACGGATAAGAGGAGAAGACCCAGTCCAAGATGGAGTGATCTAAATAATTGAATTTAAACCAAGTAGAGACAGAAATTAGGTTTATGAAGAGAGGAGGAGAGTCAAGTTAAATTGAAACCACTTAATATGAGTATTTCACCAGAGAAGGCATGAGAAGAGATGGAGGTGAGTAACTCAGTTACTGAAGGTGGGGACATGCCAGGGCAGTAGACACCAGCAATAAATGTGGGTACAGAGAAGGGGAGGGAGAGTTTGAGAAGAAGCAACTCATAGGCAGAGGTGAGTGAGATGGAGAGCACAGACTCAAACTGAATATTTGAGAAGCGGTAGATGGCTACTCCACCTCCTCTCTTTGCTTGATCCTGACAGATAATGATGACACCAGGGAAGGCAAAACAGGAATTGGGGATCTTGGAGGACAGCCAAGGTTCAGAGATCACCAACAAATCAGGTTTAAGATTAACCATAAATAGTTGCAACAGGTCGATCTTAGAGAGAAGGCTGCCGATATTGACATGGGCCACTCTCGAGCCTTTGGGGAGGAGAAGATAAGGAAGGGCCAGGGCTGAGCTCAATATCTTCTGCAACTAAAAGCAGCAAGAAGATGATGAGCTTTAGTGAACCTATGAGATGCTTAGAGGGAGAGTAGGAAGAATAGGTGTTACAGAGGTAGGAGGGACCTGAGGGCTTCAAGATGAAGCCGAGAAGATGAGAGGAGACTGCTACTAGAGAGAATGAGGCAGGGAAGAGAGACAAGAGGAGAGAAGGTGGGGAGGAGGCAAGGAAGGGACGATAAAGGGGAGGGTTAAAAAGTTGAAAAGACTCTTATTTGCTGTCGGAATATTCTGTCATGGTCTAAATGAGGCATCCTCTCCAATAATTCTAGTGTAGCATTCAAGAGCTAGTAAACTGCTTGGTATTTTTTTTAACTTTCAGATGTAGTCAGCTGTCACGTCTTATATCGCAAGTATTTTTTTCTTTTCTGTTTGCTAATTAGAAGATTTTCCACCTGGCAGTACTAGTGTGATGTGTGGAGTTGCACTCTGTCAGGAGGCTAAAAAAAAGTCAGTTATGTTCCTCCCACTACATCAACACTGAGACCACACTGACTGTGACATCACTAGTAACCATGGAGAACTATTTCTTACTGCCAGATTATTCTCTTTCACATGAAGCAGCAGGGGCTGGCTCTTCTTGGTTACTACTGATGTCACAATTTCCTGCATTTTGACTGATAACTTGTGAAAGTCACTGTTTAGACTGAAAGGGTTGTGGTCCCTCAAGGTGTTTGGTCACATTTCTGACGATGTAGTGGGAAGAACACAACTGCTCCACACATCAGCCCCGTACTGTAGGATTACCAGCAGTCCTGATTTTCGTAGGACAGCCCTGATTTGGGCAGCGGTGTCCTGCAAAAAACATGAAAAATACATGTCCTGACATTGTAGTAGAAAAAAATATTTTCTGACTTTCCTCTAAATGTTGCAAAAAAATGTAATACTTTAACTGAAATACCTTGAAGGAAAACTGTCATAAACCCCTTTGCCAATTACTAGGGTTGCAGAAATGCCCGATTAGCAAAACCTTTATGTTTATTTCAAGTTTTCAGCTATCCTTTGCTATTTAATTTGATCTGCTTCTTGCCTTGATGGGGGTTCAATGTGCTGTCCTGGAAGTGACATTTGGAAAATGCCGCCGCACCGGAAGACTGAGCTTGACCTTCTGGGCTTAGTATTGTTCCTACTGTGTGCCAGAATGCTTGTTCATGACATTTTCACTAAGTAAAAAGAAACAGTGTGCCTTGTAGCAGTCTTTGAGCGGTGTCTTTAAAAGCAAACCCCATTGAAAACGGAGCAGTTTAACCTAATTTTTTTATGGAAAGTTGCATCTCTGAGTGCGAGCATGCGCATTAGCACCTAGGCGCTAATGTGCATGCCCGAACTCAAAGCTGCAACTCTCCTTAAAAAAATTAAATAGGTTAGACTGTTCTGTTTTCAACGGGGTTTGTTTACAGGTTTGAATACAGGTTGCGGCTCTGGCCGCTTTCAGTCTGTGAAATGGCACCTCTCACACCGGGTCAATTTAAACTAAAAGACATGCCATACAACAGAAATGAAACTCTCTCACTGCAAGTTGGCAGCTGAGTAGAGGCTGGGAGGAAAATTGGGTTTATGACAGTTGTCCTTTAAAATCATAAAAAAAACATAGAAGTTGACGGCAGATAAGGACCGCAAGGCCCATCCAGTCTGCCCATTTTGTCTACCTTATAAATGTGCCATAGGCCTTTACTCTGTCAATGGCCTATCTATTCATACTTATCTGTATTGCTCCCTTATGTCTATCCCATGTCTGTTTGAAGCCCTGCACTGTATTCATATCCACCACTTCCTGAGGTAGGCCTTTTCATGCATCCACCACCCTTTCTGTGAAAAAGAACTTCCTCACATTACCCCTTAATCGGCCTCCCTCTAATCTCATGCTGTGTCCTCTTGTCCTGCTATTTTTCTTATATTGAAACATGTTAGACTCTCTCACCTTTTTAATGCCCTTAAGATGTTTGAATATTTCGATCATATCACCTCTCTCCCTCCTTTGCTCTAGGGTATACATATTGAGTTCCGTTAATCTGTCCTCATATGTTTTCTGATGCAGTCACTGCATCATTTTGGTTGCCCTTCTCTGGACTACCTCCATTTTGTTAGTGTTTTGTAAAGAGGGATTATTACCTCTTCTTATGACTTGTGATACCCCTAACTAATACACCCCAACTTCCCTCAAGCCTTACCTACTGCTTTAGTGGTCTGCTTGGATGATTTCAGGTCATCTGTGATGATGTTGCCCAAGTCTCTTTCTTCCCTTGTGATTGTCAGCAACTCCCCTCCCAACCTATAGGTGGCTTCAGGGTTTCTCTTCCCTATGTGCATGATCTTGCACTTCTTTGCGTTAAACCCCAGTTGCCACTATTCTGACCATTTTCCCAGTTTATCCAGATTTCTTCTCATTCTGTCCACCCCATTTGGATCATTTACTCTGTTGCAGATCTTGGTGTCATCTGCAAACAGACAAACCTTTCCCCTCCAGTCCATATACAATGTCACTGATGAAGATATTAAAGAGGACTAGCCCCAGGACTGATCCCTGAGGTACCCCACTTGTGACTTGCATCACTTCTTACTGTATACCATTTACTACCACTCTCTGTTTTCAGCCCAGCAACCAGTTTGCCACCCAGTTGACCACCTTTTGACCCACCCCAAGCCTACCCAGCTTATTAATCAATCTTCTATGTGGAACAGTATCAAAAGCTTTGCTGAAGTCAAGGTAGGTAACATCAACTGCATCCCCTTGGTCCACCTCTCTGGTTACTCAGTCAAAGAAATCTAAGAGATTAGTTTGACAGGACCTTCCTGTTGTAAACCCATGCTGTCTTGGATCCTGTGCTCCTATGGATTCCAGGTGTTGCACTATCCTTTCCTTAAGGAGTGCCTCCATAATCTTGCCCACTACTGAAGTAAGATTGACTGGTCTGTAGTTCTCTGCCTCCTCCCTGATACCACTCTTGTGGAGCAGGATTGCATGAGCCCTTCTCCAGTCTTCTGGGACCTCCCCTGTGCTCAGAGACTCACTAAACAGTTCTGATAATGGCTCTGCTATTTCCATTCTTAGCTCCTTTCATACCCTGGGATGTATGCCATCAGGGCCGATTGCCTTGTCTACCGTGAGCTTAACAAGCTCTTGTAGGACCCTTTCTTTTGTGAAGGGACTTGTGCATGCCACCCTCCCCCCTGTGTCCATGGTGCTGAGCTGTAGGCCCTGCCCTACCTTCTCCTCAGTAAATACTGAGCAGAAGTATCTATTTAGAATAGATGCTTTTCCTTGGTCCTCCTCCATACACTCCCCCTTATCCCCTTTGAAAGGACTTTCTCCTTTCACTAATGTATCTATAGAAAGTCTTGTCCCCTTCTTTTACTGTTCATGCTAGTGTTTCCTTGGTTTGGGCCTTTGCCTGCTTACTGCCTTCCCTGCTTCCCTTAGGAAAGTTTGGTATGCCTCCCTATCTTTGTCCCACTGCATTGCCTTATGTTTCCTGAAGGCCAACCGTTTGGCTCTGCTCTTTTCTGCTACTGTTTTTGAGAACCAAAGAGTTTCCTCCTTCTTTTGCTCTTGTTTTTCTCCCTAACACAATGGGATGTTGCTTCAAGTATTGCTTCTTTAATGCTTGCCCACTTTTCTTGTACCCCCTCACCTGTATTTATTCTTGCCAGAGCTAGCTTAACTCTGTTGGCCATATTATCAAAGTCAGCTCCCCTGAAGTCCCATATTTTTGCCTTGGAATGGGATGATTTAGTTCTAGTGGCCAAACTGAACCATAACATGTGATGGTCACTGGCCTCCAGGTGACCTTCTACCTAGAGATCTGTGATCCTTTCCCCATTAGTCAGTACTAGATCTAGGATAGCCCCGTCTCTTGTGGGTTGTTGTACCAGTTGTTTGAGGCCCTTCCCCTGCAGGGAATCCACTATGTGTCTAGTTCTGGTGGATGTTCCTGCTGGTATTGACCAATCTATATCTGGTATGTTGAAGTCTCCCATTATCAGAAGCTCCCCTTTAGCTGTCATGTTTTGTACATCTTTTAACAGTAATGTGTCTATGTCCTCCCCCTGGTCTGGAGGCCTGTAGGCAACCCCCAGTTTGTATGGCTGTCCCATTTCCTGTTTCCAGGGTGACCCACAGTTGTTCTGGCTTCTTATGTGTATTCTAAATTTCTACAGCTTTGATATTTTCATTTACATAAAGTGCCACCCCCCCCCCCCTTTTTTGCACCTCAGTCGCTTCTGAACAGTACATAGCCCGGTACTGAAGTCTCCCAAGTGTGGTTACTGGTGAACCATGTCTCACTAATGGCTACTATGTCCAGTTTAGCCTCTGTCATTGTTGCCTGCAGGTCTGGGATCTTGTTTCCCAGACTGCAGGCATTTGTGTACATAATTTTGCATTGGTCAGATTTTGGTGCATCAGTTGTTGGGCGAGGTCCGGCGTTTCCCTTGCGTGTCGTATGGGGAGCCGGACCTTTTTCCTTACCTGGTGTTGCAAAGGAACTACAAACATGCTGAACTCCTGTTTGATCACTAGCTGAGGGGGGAAGGAAGTTCTTCCCATTCGATGTTTCGGGTGCTGCACCTCTCTCCCCATTTGTTAGTTTAAATATTCTGCAAAGACGTCAAACTTCTGCTCTGACTCCTTCCTTAGTTAGATGCAGTCCATCGAATTTAAAGCACTTTTGCTCCCAAAACTGTTGCCAGTTACCTACAAATTTGTATCCTTTTTTCTGGCACCAGCTCTTGAGCCACATGTTTAGCTCCCCTGTCTCCCCTTCTCTGACCTTCCGTCCATCTACCCTCCCTCTCTCAGACTGGCAGGATCTCAGAGAAGGAGATGCCAGATGAAATGGATGACAGTTTGTCTCCCAGCCTGGTCAGGTGTTCCTTGGTCTCCACAACTGACTGGCTGGCGAGATTAGTCCCTATGTGTATCAGGACATCAATGTTTTCTCCTGTTTCCTGCACGATTTTAGCAAAACACTAGAAACAACTAAAATAGTACAACACTTAGTCTTAATTCGGATTATTTAGAGAAAACAAGTCTGTTGCATTGGTTGAGGTTATTTACTGTCCTGCAAAAAATCATGTTTCAGTAAGAAATGTCCCACTTTGGTCTGCTTAAAAGATGGTGCCCCTACAGTACTGCCAGGTGGAAAATCTTCTAATTAACAAACAGAAAATAAAAAAAAAATACTTCAGATATAGGAAGTAATAGCTGACTGCATCTGAAAATTACTATTCATTCCAGGCAGTACACTAGCTCTTTCAGTGCATTAGAAAACACTGAATCACACTTCATTACAAAAAGATACACAATTCATTAGAAACAAAGAAATGCATGTATCATGAAAAGAGTTCTATAAGGAGGTTGAGGTTTACTTCGTAGATATAGCAGAAATGTGGCACCTGGATTGATTACTGTTTAATGAATTATTCTCCAGGGTTTTAGTCAGATAGTAATGGGATTGACGGTCTTCATTACAAAGTAGCAACAATTTCCACTCCACTCAGCAAGTGTGCCATGGTTCACAGTAAAGCAAACAAACAAACAAACTGCAAAAACCAGCACCAAATGCCACTTGAGCCACATATTTAAACTTTAAAAGGGCATAACAAACATATAACGGCAATGACCGCATACCAGGAGGGTACAAAATACTTCCCAACTGGTTTTGCATTGATGTGTGTCTTCAGGGGGAGTGCATACAGAGGACCTTTTAAACCGTTTTTAAAGGTGCAAGTGCTCATTTGTAAAGTGCATAAAAAGCATCTGAAAATGCATTTTCAAAAGGTTTAAAGTGCAATGTAAGAGAACATATACAAACATACGACATTGCCAGCAGAGTTAGGCCACTCAGTCTATCAAGTCTACTCGAGTGTGCAGCTAGCAGTTTTAATTTGCAGCTGCCCCACACCCTCCTCCCGTTTCCCAATTACAATCCCCTTCACCCTATCCCATCCCCTTTTGAAGCTACCTACCATTTTGCATAGTACAACCTCCTCTGGTAAAGCATTCCATTTTGCTACCACCCTCTCCGAAAAATAGTGTCTCCTCATTTCTCTCTTAAATTTACCACCCTCCAATCTAAACCATGTCCTCTCATATCCCCCCTCTTCTGAGCCTGAAAATCTCTTCATTACCAGTTTTCTTTATCCATTTTAAGTACTTGAAAGTTTCAATCATATTTCCCCGATCTCTTCTTTCCTCCACAGAGTGCAAATTGAATTTTCTTAGTCTGTCCTCGTATGACCTATCCTGCAACCCCTGGATCATCTTCGTTGCCCTACGTTGGACACTTTCTAGTAATTTCACATCCCTCTTCATGTATGGGTGCCAGAACTGCACACAGTATTCAATGTGCGGTCTGAGCAGCATCTTATAGAGTGGCAGGATAACTTCCTTGCTCCTAGAGGAGATGCCCCTCACAATATAGCTCAACATCTTGTTGGCCTTCACTGCCACTCTCCTACACTACTCGGAATTGTTCATATTGCCCATTACCACTACCCCAAGGTCCTTTTCCTCCTCAGTAGTATCTATCTGCACACCCCCAGCTGATAACTCATGCTAGGATTCCTTGCACCAAAGTGCATTACCTTGCACTTCTTCACATTAAACCTCAATTGCCACACTTCTGACCACTCTACCAGTTTATTTAGATCCCCTTGCAGCCCTCGCCATCCTTCTATATCATCCACCACTGCACCCAACTTCATATCATCAGCAAACAGACCTTTCCTATTCCTGACCCCAGGAGAGATGTCAGCAGTAAAGATTCCAAACAACACTGGCCCCAATACTGAAACCTGTGGCACCCCACTAGTCACCGGTCTCGGAGATGAGAACCCCCACTACTACCATCTGCTGTCTATCATGTAACCAGTTCTCAATCCATTTAATCAATTTAGTCCCCACTTGCAGGTATCTTAGTTTACCACCCAGCCTCCTATGTGGCACCGAATCAAATGCCTTGTTAAAGTCCAAGTAAATGACATCCACTGCATGTCCCTCATCCACTTCCCTCGTAACCCATTCATAGTACTCAACTGTATATACAATATGTCATTACTCAATGTTTAGAAAATCAGTTTCATACATGTTACAGCAAGATTAAACTAGTAACCACAACTTGATTTTGGTGGCCACACATCATGCAAAAACTGCATATATCATGTTAATTTACACACTCCATTACTGTATGAAGCAGACTGACTGAAGTTGTCACAGAAACACTGGAGATTCCAAAATGTAATGCCCAGTACTATGTTTCTAGGATTTTCATTTCTTAAAGTGGCAGAAACCAAAGAAGGTGTCGGAAAAGGACCGCAACACTTCTGGGAATTCTACAGTCAGAACATAAAGATGAATCATGCAAGAAACATAAAAAAATAACACTCGGGGGTGGGGGGGCACTTGTCAGTGTCCCAGATCACTTTATCTCGGCCTGTGATCACTATGCCCCGGTCACCAAACAGGTACTCAAAGGCAAGGATACTCCCTGGCTATCCCAGACACTACTTGATCTCATTAAGCAATGGGACAACCAGTGGCATAAAGCTAATGAAACAAGCAAACCCGAGATCGACAACTGTATAGGGAAGCTAGGAATAAGTGCACCAGGGAGATTCATAAAGCCAAAGCTGCGTACTATCAGGAAACACACTCTGCATCCTGGGGATTGAGACGTACGTTCTGGAGCAATATTAAAGAACGTAATGGCAAAACTACCCCCGGCCCAGCTGCAGGTTAATGGCTCCCTCTCTCAGGACCCCCTGACTATTGCAGACACACTCAATGCCACCTTCTCTGATCTAAGTGGAGTCCTTCCTTCCAATTTCTTTGGTCCAGCTCCGGATCCAGTTCCAACTGCACCTCCCTCCATCCATCATCCACCCCTACATTCAGGCTTCGAACAATCTCCCCCTGTGAGGCACGGCACTACCTAACCAAAGTTCTTTGAAAAACACGCCATAGTAGTGACTCCCTAGACTTAAAACTTGTCCTCCTAACTATTGACTCTGTCATCACCCTCCTCACCAATATTCTCAACCAGTCCCTCTGCCTCAGACAATTCCTACCTGTTGGAAATCGGCTGTCATCACCCCAATTTTTAAAAGTGGGGATTGCATTTCCCTGGAAAACTACCACCCCATCTCGATTCCCCCCAAGGCACTCGAAAAATAATGTCTGGCCAGCTCACTATCTCACAAAATATAACCTACTCTGCCCTGAACAACATGGGTTCAGGAAAGCGCATAGTACTACCACCGCCCTCCTTGAATATACCACATTTATAAACAAAGCTCTTGACAGAGGACACCTTGTGGGATCTGCCCAGATTGACCTGACAAAGGCGTTTGACTCTGTCAGCCACACCCTCCTTCTCCAGTCACTGCCTGTCATGGGACTGTCCCTGGAAGTCACCAAGTGGTTCGAAAGCTACCTCTGTGACAGATTCCAAAGGGTCAAAATTAACTCTACACTCTCTTCCAGTCAACCGGTCCGCTCTGGGGTACCCCAGGGCTCAATACTGGGCCCCCTCCTCTTCACCCTTTTCTTAAATACTCTCCCTAAGGGCTGCTCAGGCCAGATGCTCCTCTACGCCGATGATGTGGTTCTTTTCACCAGCCACCTTGGCCCCCACTCCCTCCAATCCTCCCTGCAGCGTACATTCTCAGAAGCCAAAGCCATGTTCACAGAGCACAAACCTGTCCTGAATTATAAAAAAACTAAGACGATGCTCTTCGCCCACCGCCAAAACTCACTCAGACATTTTCCCCTTACTATCCACAACTTCCAGAGCTTCCCATTTGAATTAGTATCCACTTTCAAATACTTGGTTGTCACCCTTGACTCCTCCATGACGTACCACAAGGGGAAATTGTTTAACCAGGAAAGACACACTAAGCCGGAGCTTGTTTCCAGGTGCAACCTGGGAGCACAAGGAAGTTAAGTGACTTGCTCAGGGTCACACAGTATGCAAGTGGAAGCTGTGGGATTCAAACCCAGGTCTGGTCTGCTGTATGTCACCAGATTTGCAGCTCAGAGCCTTAGACCACTGTGCTATACTGCCTCCTATCAACCAGCCTCATATCAACCAGCTCAGCTTGGCTGTCAACACTAGAATAGGACTCCTTTACAGGCATATGGGATGCTTGCCTTCCGAGGCTCTGTGAGTTGCAGTGACTTCATCTGTATTATCCCTAATAAACCATGGGATCATATTCTAGGGATCAGTTGATCCCGCAGCCCTTCTTCGCATCAAGGTACCCCTAAATAAAGCCTGCCACCTAGTCTCAGGGGAGATCAGGTGGACTTACTCATGCAAGCTCTGTAGGCTCTCCAACTAGCTTAACTTCGATGGAGGACTTGGATACCAAACCTGCCTCCTTGCCAGGAAGTTCTCCCTCAGCCTCTCTCCACCGAGCCTTCGTCTCCTGGTCCAGCCCACCCCCTGCCCAAAGGCCACTAGGAGCTCTGTGTCCACCACACTCTCAATTCCCCACTGTAGGATCTCACTGGGCCAGTGCTCCTTTTTCTATAGGGCCCCCCTCTGGGTGAATGAACTACCCCCGGTTATTTCCTCAGAACTATGGGTAGGATCTTACAAATCCTCATTCCGAAAAGCACTCCTCACCCAATCCAGCTGTGACTGCGACTAACCGTGCCACCCTGTCTTAGCTCACCATGGCCAGCTACTTGCTGAAATTCTGTCATTGTTTTCAACTTCACTGTGCCCGTTTGCTAACTTTTTGTTTTACTAAAAAATTTGTAACGACTCGGGGTGTGTCTTAATACCCCTAAACTGTAACTTGACTGTTGTATTTTGTTGTTTCTGTTTTTGTATTTTGCTATGTATGTGATTCCTGATGTGGAGCCTTTGCAAAAGAGTTTCTGACCCAAAGGAGAGAAAGTGGTATTTCTAACATTGGTTCCCAGTTGCATAATTGCACAACACTAGAGAAAGGAATGTGTGTGTGTGTGGCTGTAAGGAAATTCCTCAGACACTTTGATCAGTGAGCCTGTAGCTTAATGGTTAGAGCGCTTGAACGGCATACCAGAGATCTGAGGTTTGAATCCCAGTAGGCCACACTTTTCCTTTCTCATTTCCATCCTTGATTTAAAAATATGTATACCTTGCAGGGGTTAAACTGCACTGAGAGAAGTGGTATTTTTGACCTAAAGGTTGTAATTCCGATACTCCTCAATAAATAAATAAATAAATAAACCATTAACACCATTCTATTTTCTCAGAAAAGGGGTCACATCAAACCTGTTGTTTAGCCCTGGATTTGTGAGTCCCCATTGTGAAAATCTTGTAGGATTATTTTTTCAAGATAAGCTGATCCAGGTAACCCCCACGCTCCCCTACACCTACCTTCAGTCTGACTTTCGACTGCTGATGCCATCTTTAGTTCTGGCCAGTCCCTGAAGATTGACCTCTGGAAACCTTTTAATACTGTTGAATTTTAACTTTTTTATGGTTTTAATGAGGTTTTATTATTTGTTTTAATTAACCTCTGTATGTTCTTATTTACATTAGGCGCCCAGAGCCTCCGGGACTGGGCATCTTGTAAATAAAATCACCTTGCCTTACCTTGTCTATAGCACAACATTTTAAATTGTACTGTCCCCTAATGTTCATGCGTCTAGTACTGTGACAGACTAGGGCATTATTGCGGTCTTCCCCTGAATGTTCACCTGCCCAAATTTTAAATGTACGGGTGGTTTTTGCCTACGTAGAATGCCCTATGTGTGCATGGTGTGAGATGCACAAGATTAGGGGTTACACAGTTGATACAATGTCTAATGTCAAAATTCTGATTGGTGTTTCTTGTAGTGAAGGTTTTGGTTTTCAAACTCACTGGACAGAACTTGCAAGCACCACGTGTAAAACACCCATTATGTGGTGGTGGTAACCGTGTCTCCCTATGAAGATTACTCTTAGTCTGATAGCTGTGTACCAGCCTATCCACCAAGTTAATCCCCAATTTGTACACAATTGTAGGTGGCATCCCTGCTACTTCTGAGAGACATCTATCCAACTGGAGAATATGCTGGCTCTCCCCGATCACACTGTCTGCGGCCCCTGCCTGTCTGGAGAAGGTGGTAACAAAATGGAGTGTTGTACTTTCCTCTCTCTCTCTCTCTCTCTCTCTCTCTCTCCTGTTCACCTCCAACAAATTATACCTATCTCTCACACTGGCTTCCAATCTGACTGCTTCAACTACAGTATATTTAAATTTTACCCATGTTGGAGGAATCTATCCCTAGGTTCTTCACTTCTCTGTATGAAGTCTGCCTCCTACTACAGTTCTTGCATACCCTCAGAAACTGTGATTTGGAAATGTTGTTCATTGTATGGCATGGGTTGCAACTTACAGACAAAATAGGTGTCGGGGAGCGTGGGGGTGACCTGAGTCAGCTTATCCTGAAAAATAATCCTATTGGATCGTCACGCTTGGGGCACTTCTAAGTCCCGGGTGGAACGATAGGTTCCATGTGACCCCTTTTCTGAGAAAATAGAATGGTGCTAATGTTATGTTTCTTGCATGATTCATCTTTGTGTTCTGGCTGTAGAATTCCCCAGAAGTGCTGCGGTCCCATTCTGGCACCTTCTTTGGTTTCTGCCACTGTAAGAAAGGAAAATCCAAGGAACACAGTAATGGATGTGACATTTTGGGATCTCCGGTGTTTCTGTGACCACTTCAATCAATTTGCTTTATACAGCAATGGACTTTGTAATTTAATATGATACATGCTGTTTTTGCATAATGTGTGGCCACCAAAATCAAGTTGTGGCTACTAGTTTAACCTTGCCGTAACACGTATGAAATAGATTTTTTAAAGATTATGTGATGACTTATCGTTTATAAGTTCTCTTGCACTGCACTTTAAACTCTGTGAAAATGCACTTTCAGATGTTTTTTATGCGCTTTATAAATGAACGCTTGCACCTTCAAGAACAGGGTTTAAAGGGCCCTCATGTCCAGCACTTCCCCTTCCTCTGAAGATGCATGTTGGTGCAAAACTGGTCAGGAACTATTCTGTACCCTCCTGCTACACGGTCAGTTGTTAATATGGTATGTTTGTTCTGCCTTATTTAAAGTTAAAATACAGCTGTCAAGTAGCATTTGATGCTGGTTTTTGCTGTTTGTTTGTCTTTATTATTATAGCCTAATTGGTTTTTCCATGCTACTGGGATTCACATAGGTATGAACACTGCCAGCGATTTAACCAACTTGGTTTCAGCCAGGTTAATCATGCTGCAGTTATTCACATGGATAAGAGTGGATTAGTTCTTGGGCAAACTGTCGCTACGTCAGAGAGCATGCAGATCATGTGTTCAAACAAATCTGCAGTCAGGTGGCAACCTGTTCCATGCTGGTCTAATAGGAAAAACTAGCACTGTGTGTGTGTGTGTGTGTGTGTGTGTGTGTGTGTGTGTGTGTGTGTGTGTGTGTGCATGAGTGCATGACTACAGTAGACCTAATCAGGCAGTACTGTCGTCACGTACTGAAGAATGACCTTTCTTTGCATCCCTTCCACAGAAACAGAGACCAGCGGGTCCACAGCATTTGACTGCAGTTGTATAGAGTAGAGTTCAAGGTAGATCAAGAGTGTAGTGTACTGTTCTAGTCAATAAATTTGATAGAAAAGATGTAGCTTTGCCAGAAAGAGTTCAGAGAAGAATAACTCGAATTACAGATGGTATGGAGACTTGAAATTATAATGACAGGCTAGCTATCTCACTTGGGGTTACTTTCTGTGGAGAATGGCTGAAGCCCTCAAATGGGTGAAAGCAATAACTCCATCTCATCAGATAAAGTTGCTTAATTTATTAAGTTGTTTGATCCAAGAGAAACATACTGAGGTACACAGAAAATCTCATTTACAGTTGTGTTCGGGGGGGGGGGGAGGCTTGGATAGCAATATAGCACAGACAAGATACAGTAAATAGTAGCAGTGAAATATAGCAGTGCAAATGTGTAAATAGCAGAAGATGACAAATGGAGGAAAGTAAAAGAACAGTTGAAAGGAGGACGAATGGTAAAGAATCTTCAGACATATTTCATAGAAAATGTTGTTTTTTTCTGTTGGATTTCTGTCTAAGGTACAGTAGTGTCATCTGAAACCATCTACAGTATGTCCTCAGATTAAAGCTAGATACTGTACCTGCTTAGGTGACAAATAAAAAAAAGAATGGTTATGCCCACTGAACTGGTGGGCCAAAGGCCTTCTTTCTTTCCTGTTTAGTATGTTTGAATGTCGGTGCATTGTTAGCCTATTGTTCTTTGCGGATTTGGAAAAACTGAGTACCTAAAATACTTTTTGGGTAGCCGTTGCAGTTTGTATGTATCTTTGGGGATGCTCCCTAAGAAACATATGGCACTGACAGTACCTGAAACAGAAGCTCCTCTGTTTATCCTCAAGTTATGAGAACAGCAGACTCCCGCGCTCTACTACTGTTTTTTGTCTTAACTGTCTTGGAGATATTGTATATAAAGTACTAAATACTTGTAATAAAAACATTATTGGGGGTAATTTTGAAGTGCTCCCACCATGTATTTCTTCTTTTGTATGGCTTTTTGTTTTATTATTGTGTGTTTTATATTTTTCATTGGTTTGAAATCAGATATGTCAACTTTTATAACACAGGTTCAAATCCCCTCAAAGCCACCGATTTTCTGCTTATGTACTTCACATTAAAATGTAGCCACAAGTGGCAATATTGTAACCATGAATGTGTACAAAAGGGGACTTATGGTCACATGGACTTTACCCCTAAGGAAGACTATGATCAAAGCACAGGGGTGTTTGTGTGGCTAATTCAGCTCCCACCTTGTCCTTAATATGTATCCAGCAGCAAATAAAGGTTTGAGAAACTTTGATTTGGAGTTAGCCCTCCATTTATTTCTGTGGGTCCTGCTGGGTTACCACAGGTGAATGCTCTGCATTTTTTGGACTTTACCATTTTAGGAATATCATCCAGATTTGATCCTTTATCCCCTGAGCGCACTTGCCCTCACTGGTTCATGCTTCTGTGACTTTGATGCTTGATTACTGTAACACTCTTTCTAGGAGTGTGGATATGTTGTTCATCCACACTGTCTGGCATTGTCCCTTTCCCCTTTAAATCTTGCCGGAAGTCTTCAAGCTGGCTCCTCCCACCCACCCGGGTGGTAAATACCGGCTCCACTTACGACACCAAGATCTTCTTTCTGCTGGAAGATACATCTTTTGTGCTACTTTTGCAAGTACCATAGGCCCTGGAGTCTAATCGACGGTTTTCACCGCACTTACTCTCTTTAAAACTCCTTAGAGTTTACGATTCGGATCTGAACGCTTTGCATATGGAGGACAAGTCGTCCCCCGGGTTTCGCCAGTGTCCTTGCGGACAGAAAATGTCTCGCACCGATCCCCACCTCTTGTGTGTTTATTGCCTAGGCGCTGTGCACGATACTTCGGCTTGCACCATCTGTTTGGCCTTCCATCCCACCATCCTGAAGGACTGCAAGGCGCGCCTTAAGCTGGGGAGACCGGAGCTTCGTAATCCACCGGTGAAATCGAAGGAGGCCAGGTGGACGGTTTCCACGGCTGCGGGATCTGCCGAGCAGCTCGAACAGATGGCGACTTTCGAGGAGGAAGCTGCCCAAGCTTCGGCCAACTGAAGTTGTTTCGTCCCGCTCAACCTGGGCTCCACCTTCACGGGGTCCTTTCGGGAGTTGTGCCAGTCTCTCCCTACCAAAGGTGAGGCGCCTTCGGGCTCGCACTCCTCCCGCCTCCAAGAAAAGGACAAGGCCTAAATCATCTTCTTCTAGTCGAAGAAGACGCTCCTGGGACCGAGAGCCGGTCCGAGACTGGAGCAGGCGGTCCGCCACGGTCGAGATCGCCTCGGCCGCCGGCTTTTGGACCTCTGTCAGGCCAGGCACTGGAAGGCCGAGGACAATGCAGAACCGGATGAGATTTCTCTCGACCTGATCGAGCCGTTGTCGCCGACGCCTGTCGACGACTCCTTGGAGAGGACTCCCATCCTCTCCTTCCCCGACGAGGAGACCCATCCTTCGGGCATCCCGATCGAGTGACAAGAGCCGGTACCTTGGTTTTCACTGGATCTGGCTTCTCCCGACCGACAGAGCTGACGCCGTCGGTCTCGATCGAGGAGTAGGACCCCGTCGGTCGAAAAGCAGAAAAAGGGTCATAAACACTCCTGGAAGAGGCACCGCTGCCGTTCCTCATCCTCCTCAGACGAGGAGAGACTTAGATGGAAACTCCGTCGACGTTATGAGGACCTCATGTGGCAGCAACTTCCTTTGACCGGTCAAGAGTCGTCTACTCCGGCTGTACCAGCCATTACTTGGCCCCAGCCTCTTCGGCCGACACTGACTTCCTCGGTACTGAGGACCCTGGTTCTTCCGTGGACCGGCATCGATTTTGGTTGGCTCTGTTACAGGCTCCCACCAATTTTGGTGGAACCACCACCTAAACAGCCTCAGGGAGGAGCTCCTCAGGAGGATCGGACAACTAGGGGCTTGCCCCATAGGTTGTCCATTACTGTTACTCCTGATCGCCCTAGGCGCATCGAGGGGGAAATAGGTGGGAGACCCCTGTATCCTGATTCCTCGGACTCGGATACTACTGGCCTTCACTCACACCCCGATGATGAGCTGTCAGTGACAGGCCTGGAGGAAGGTCCTTCTTCCTTCCAGGCCATCCTTCGACTCATTTCTGAGTCCGCGGGTATGCCTTTGCAGCCCATACAAAAGAAGGCGGAATATCCTGTCACGGATATTCTTAAGAGGGGGGATACCCCGACAGAGGCCTTTGCAGTGTCCGAAGCCATAGTTGGCCTGGCACTGGAGCTTTGGCAGCGCCCTGCTTCTTGCCCGGCTCCATCTGCCTGTATGGCTCGCAAGTACGTGGTACCCATGGGGTCCTTGGCGGGCTTCACTGAGCATCCCTCGGCCAAGAGCCTTGTGACTGCCTCAGTGTTTCGGCGCACGGGCAGCTCTGTGGATACTGACCGCCCTCTGGACAAGAAGTCCAAAAATATGGACC
Source organism: Neoceratodus forsteri (assembly GCA_016271365.2). Classification (NCBI taxonomy): domain Eukaryota; kingdom Metazoa; phylum Chordata; order Ceratodontiformes; family Ceratodontidae; genus Neoceratodus; species Neoceratodus forsteri. The sequence continues at coordinate 875,014,958 of CM057455.1, read as the reverse complement.
ACTCTGCCTGGAAAGTTTATGCGGCATCATCCCTGGGCCTTCGTCAGACCAGCTCGGCAGTGATTATGGCACACTTCTCTCACACCCTACTGGGGTCGCTTGATGAAGTCCTCCCTCATCTCCCAGCAGACATGCAGACCACGGTCAAGCAGGTCCGTGACCAGTGCCATGCTGTTGCTAAACAACAGCTCCAGACGGCTCTGGACATTGGAGATTCCTGTGCCCGTTCACTAGCTGCCCCAGTGGCCACTCACCGCAGGGCTTGACTGAGGTTATCCTCCTTTCCAGTGGATACTCAGCACAAGCTAGCTGACGTGCCCTTCCTTGGCACCGACCTTTTCAGTCCGGGAGTGGCAGGTCATCTCCAGTGCATTGAGCAGTCTAATGCCACCTTAGATGCCACCTCTGCTAAGGGTTCTTCGGGCAAGAACTGGCAGAAGTGCAAGAAGAAGTCCTTTTGGCATTCTTCCCCTCTGGTTAGACAGCCCTCCTTCCAGGGAGGTCAGCAACAACAGCAGGCTCAAGCTTGGCGCCCTAGGCCCAAGCAAGGTCCCCAACAGCCCCGCAAAGGAGGCCGAGGTGCTGGTCCAGGTGCCTCCTCCTCTTCCAAGCCTGGACAGTGACGGGTCGGGGGTGGCCTCCCCTACACCCGTCATGCCAGTTCTGGGTCCTCCCGTGGGGGGCCAGCTCCGCCACTTTCTTTCTGCCTGGTCCGGTATCACTTCGGACAGGTGGGTTCTGGAAGTGGTCGGGCAGGGACTGCCTCTAGAGTTTGAGCAGTACCCCCCCAGCCGGGCCCATGCCCCACAGGAGAAAAGGATCTCAGTTGGCACTCAGTCGGCCCTTCGGGACGACATTGTTCAGCTCCTTCACAAGGAGGCAGTAGCTCCAGTGCTGGATCCTCCTACAGACCCAGGCTTCGTGTCCAGGTATTTTCTGGTGCCCAAGCGGACGGGGTTGGTGCCCCATCCTAGATCTCCATGACCTGAATCAATATCTCAGGTCTCGCACCTTCCGGATGGTAACTCTGAACCAGATCATACCATCTCTGGAGCGAAACGTGGTTCTGTTCACTGGATCTTCAGGACGCGTTCTACCACGTCCCAATCCATCCGTCCCACCAGCGGTTCCTCCACTTCAGGGTCAAAGGGACCCTGTACGAGTTCAGAGCCATGCCATTCGGCCTGTCATCGGCCCCACGGGTCTTCACCAAATGCATTGCAGTAGTGGCAGCCCATCTGCGGCGTCAAGGGGTTCGTATATACCCCTATCTAGATGATTGGCTCCTGGCAGGTTCCTCCCTACAGGAGGTGGAGAGGTCCAGGGACATGACCCTCTGAACCTGTTCCCACCTGGGCCTCCTAATCAATGAGGCCAAGTCAGAACTCGTGCACTCTCATGTGATGGGCTTTATCGGGGCAGAGCTCGACTCTCGTCAAGCCAGAGCTCGGCTCTCGGCGGACAGGGCGGAGGTTCTTTCCTCCTTTGCCCAATCATTTCTGGTTGGGCACTTGAGCCCTGCCCGGGACTTCCTGCGCCTACTGGGTTACATGGCGGCGTGCACCTCAGTGGTCTGTTGGGCCAGATTGCACATGCGCCCCCTTCAGTGGGAGCTGGCCGCTCAGTGGTCTCAGCATCAGGGTCTTTTCACCAGCTGGTCACTGTCATCCAGAGGATGTGGGACGCTCTCCAATGGTGGACCGTCCCGAGTCATTTGTGGAAAGGGATCCCATTTGTCCGCCCGAGCCGACGGTCGTCCTCACGACCGATGCCTCTCTCATGGGCTGGGGAGCCCACATGGGGGACAACAGAGCCCACGGGTTCTGGACCCCCCGAGGAGTTCCGATGCCACATCAACCTGCTGGAGCTCAGAGCAGTCAGATTGGCACTGTCAGCTTTCGCTCCTCAGCTCCGGGGTCAAGTGGTTCAAGTCCAGACGGACAATACCACGACCATGTACTACCTCAACAAACAGGGCGGCATGCACTCCTGTCTGCTGTGCAGGGAGGTGCTCCGGATCTGGACCTTCATCAGCTGGCTGGAGGCGGATCTCCTGGCCATCCATGTGGCAGGAGTCTCGAACCAACTGGCGGATGCTCTCAGCCGCATAGGCCAGACATCCCACGAGTGGTCTCTCCATCCAGAGGTAGCTTACAGTCTGTTCTCCCGTTGGGGCAAACCGTTGGTGGACCTGTTCACCTCCAGGGAGAACACCAAGCTGCGGCTGTACCATGCCGCCTCAGCAGGGCTTGCTGCAGGGCATGCCTCGAGGCTGGACCCCAGGCCTTTTTATCTTCCTCCATTTCCCTTGATCCACAAGGTGTTACTCAAGGTGAGGAGGGACAAGGCGAAGGTGATCCTGGTAGCCCCAGATTGGCCGCGCCAGTTCTGGTATCCAGATCTCCTCAGCCTCAGCTGCAGGACCCCGGAGCGGCTTTGTACATGCCCAGACCTGATATCATTGAACCAGGGGAAGGTATTCCATTCGGACCTTCAATCCCTGCACCTCACAGCCTGGTTCCTGATCGGCTAGAGTTCCAGGCTCTGGGTCTTTCTGAGGATGTCTGCACTGTGGTGGAAGCATCTTGAAAGGAATCGACCAGGAAATGTTATGCCTTCAAATGGAAAAGGTTTTCCATTTGGTTTCAGGGAAAGAGCCTGGACCCCTTATCCTCTTCTGTGGCTAACATTCTAGACTACCTTTGGTCCCTCTCCAAAGGGGGTCTTCGGTCATCGACCTTTAGGGTGCACCTGGCAGCCATCTCTGCTTACCGGGCGCGGGCCGGTCAGCCGACATTGGCATAGGAGACAGTGGTCGGGCGCTTTTTCAAAGGCCTGGATCACAAATCCCCTCTGGTGCGTGAACCTCCACCTCCGTGGGATCTCTTGCTGGTTTTGGCAAAGCTCATGGGCAAGCCATTCAAACCCATGCACAAGTGTGAACTCTCACATTTGCCATGGAAGACTGCCTTCCTGGTGGCTGTCACATCAGCCAAAAGGACAGGGGAGCTCCAGGTGCTTTCGGTGGACTCCCCTTATCTGGTCTTTCACAGGGATAAAGTTGTCCTGCGCCCCCAACCGAAATTCCTTCCGAAGGTGGTGTCAGAGTTTCACCTTAACCAGGTGTTGACCCTGCCGGTATATTACCCTAATTACATCTCGGACGCTGAGTACAGGCTCCATACTCTGGACCTCAGACGGCCTCTCCCATTATAAGGAGAGGACGCATGAAATTCGGGAGAGGTCTCAGCTGTTTGTCACCCACGCTCAGCCACTTGGCAGACCTGCAGCCAAGCGGACTATTGCAAGATGGATCACATCATGCATAGGTCTGTGTTATGAGTTGGCGGGCAAGGAGCCTCCCAGAGGGTTAAGAGCCCATTCTGCCCACATACTGTTGTATCGTGGCTGCTTCCAGGGACATCCTTATCCAGGAAATCTGTCGGGCTGCTACCTGGAAGTCAGCAAACACCTTCATTACCCATTACTACATCGACCTTGAGTCACACCGAGATGCTGGTTTTGGGGCCTTGGTTCTCCAATCTTTTTCCTAAGTAGGGGTTGTGCGCCTTGCCTCCCTCCTCCCGGAGAACTGCTAGGAGTCTGCCAGACAGTGTGGATGAACAACATATCCACGCTCCTAGAAAAACAGGTTACTCACCTGTAACAGTAGTTCTAGGAGTGGTATATGTTGTTCATCCACACACACCCACCCGACCTCCCCGGCTTAAGGCGCACAACCTTGCTTCCAGCTTGCTAAGATCTGGCGTCATGGGGCGGAGCCGAGGTATTTACCACCCGGGTGGGTGGGAGGAGCCAGCTTGAAGACTTCTGGCAGGATTTAAAGGGGAAAGGGACAATGCCAGACAGTGTGGATGAACAACATATACCACTCCTAGAACTACTGTTACAGGTGAGTAACCTGTTTTTACCTCAGGGTCAGTGGAGATGTGTTACGGTGCCTGCAGTTGGTGCAGAATGCAGCTGCTAGAGTGTTGGCTGGCCTTTCGAGGTTGAACCACATCGCCCCAGCACTGCAGGAACTGCACTGGCTGCTGGTGAAGTGGTATATCTCCTACAGTAGAATTGCTGACTTATAAGGCCCTACATGGGCTGGGCCTGGTTTATCTGCATGATCTCCTGCATCCGTACAGTCCTGCGAGCCCCGTATGCTCCACCAAGGAAGGTCTAGTGATACCTACGTCAACGTTAAATACCTCGGGGGCGCTAATGAGTAGCTAACTGGGAAGACGTGTCTCCCGCTCGCTCCGCCGGGTCAAACAGTTTTTAAAAGATTATGTAACCCCCCTGCAAATGGGGGTTCCCAAAAGACTTCCAGGAGCTTGCTTGAATGCTCCAAGCCTGAATGGTGTTTGGCGTTTAAGCCATTTATCAGTGAGTGTTTTTAGAGCCTCTGGTACTGTCTCTTTAAGAGCTGTCTGCTTGCAGACATAATTAGTTTGTATGGGGGACTGTGTGCTTTCGTTTGAGTATCACTCAACTGCTGCCATTCACTTCATTTTGCAGTCACTAGGAGTGCAAAGGGAACCTATCTGAAAGATGTAACTGTTTGCCAGAAATTATTTAGAGTAATAATGAAATTACAGTTTGTCTAACCTGCTTTTTGCAGTCAGAACTGTGTCTGCTAGTTCCCATTCTAGTTTTGAACTGCTGAACTGGACCAATCAGTGTGGGGTAAGCTAGCTCTGAATGGTGCCTTGACGAATCAGAACTTGACTCATAATCTGAGCCAGCCACAAGAGGATTGTATGGGCAGTGACTCTGGGAGATGTAGTTTAGACTTCAGTGCCTTTTGGACCAACAGCAGCAGTCTATTGTGAGTGACAGCCAATCCAGTCAAGAACTGGGAGGAACTCAAAGGAAGTGCCCGGTTTTGTCGGTTGGAGTTCAGTTGAGCTTTGGCAGTGAAGAAGGAAGGAGCCCTGTGCTTTTTCAGTGTGCAGTTTTAGTCAAAAACGTGTGTAAGGCCCAGAGTTCCGGTCTGCAGCTTGTTAGGACTGAACTGTCCTGTGAAAAGAATCAAAGGATCTCTGAAGAGTAGAAACCAGGCTCACCCTGTAGAAGACTGGAAGAATTGCTGAAAATTGCACTCGGTCTGTCAGGAACTGAATCTGCTGTGTGTTCTCCGGTATTGTGCAGTAATTGCGATCGGATACAGATGCAGCCTGCCTGGTATAGTGCTTTTTATATAAATGTGTGAAGAGGTTTGTGTACCTCAAGTGAGCCCTGCTGACATTGAAGGACCCTATCTTATTTGGAGGTCGTGAGTACTAATTCAGGGTCGCCCCTGTTGAATTGCCACATTAAATCCAAATGGAATTACTGTACTGCTGACTGTTTAATTCTCCTTTTCTCTGTTGAAAGGGCCCCTACCAGCTGCCACGGTTTGACTAGCCACTAGGGTTTGGGTACCAGGGACAGTAACTGATAGGGATAGGCCTGTGCACAGAGCCATAGGTAGATTATTAGAGTGAGATAAGCTAATTAACCTGATTTCCCTGTCCTTGTTATATCCCCCAAAAAATCAGAGCTGCTTGTTTCAGCAAAGTTATACTGCCTGAGGTATTTGTTCATGTTAAAGTACTGTACTGTGATTGTTGCACTGTATCTCATTTCACAGGAGGTCCCAGTGCCGAACCAGTCCTGGGGGTAAGTGTATACTGTGAAGGTAATTTGATATATTGTGTGGGCCACTAGTGGGAAGAAAGGGGTTGCAGTGTCCCAGAGGGCTGTGACCAAGTTAGTTTAACTATTGCAAACCCTGACCTCTGGGTGGAGGCACCCGCCATTGGATCCAGGCCCCTCAACCTGTTAGTGGCAAATCAGGCAGGGGTAGTAGCCCCTGGGATAGCGCCATTTAGGGGTTACAATTAAATAAGGAGCTTTTCTGCCCTGGAGTAATTCAAAGGTAGTAATCGGTGTTGGATGGTAATATGGATGAATACCTGACACCCATGCCCTCTAAGAGTCAGCGTTCGACCGGCAAGGCAAGCAAAAAGGTGATGGCGGGATCTGGAAGGGAGAATTCGGGCCTGGTCTCGCTCTCTGCAACGGAAGTGGTAGCGTTAGGCAAAGAATTGACTGGGCAGGTGATCGCAGCCCTTGAGCCACGGCTAATCAAGCTAGAAGACAAATTAGAAGGCAAACTTCAAGAGGTGTTAGAACAGCAGTCACACCAGAGCTCGAGACCAACGGAGGCGGAAGAAAGGATCTCCAGGTTGGAAGACGAGTTGCTAATGGTCCCTGAGCAAGTCCGCATGTTACAGAGGGAGCTGGAGGAGTTCAAAGAGGCCTACGACTATCAGGAAAACTATCATTGTAGGCTAAATCTGTGCCTCAGGGTTCTCCCTGAGGGGCTGGAGGGGAACGATGCCTTAGAATTCTGCAGCAAAGTGCTTCCTGAGCTATTGGGACTGAAGATGAAAAACGGCAGGGTCAAATTGGAATGAGCCCACCGGGCGGTGGTGCCGCGGCCTCCCGCAGATCAGCCCCCACGTCAGATCATCATGAGATTTCACAATTTTCAGGACTGAGAAGCAATATTGAAGGCATATAGGTCCAGGGGCTTTTTGTCCTACGAAGATCGTAGGCTGTTTCTATCGCAAGATTATTCGACCCGGCTGCCCAAAAAGTGGAAAGCTTTTAATGGGGTAATGATCCAAATAAGAAACCTGAAGATTGAAAGTTTTCTGACCTACCCTGCTACACTTTGCATCAAACATGAAGGGGCGACCTATTCGTTTTGGGAACTTGAGAAGGCGGGAGAGTTTGTTAAGGGCCTGAAAAGGAGAGTGAGCTGAGTGACCATGGAGAGGGTCAGAGGTGGAAAGCAGAACAGAGGAAACCCTTGTGGACTTGGCTTTGTAATTCTTTGGTGTTTCTGGTTATTTGGTTCCTTCTCATATCATAAAAGTTTCAAACTGTTCGGAATGGTGCCGTTGCGCTTTGTTATTTAGAAGGGGACACTCGAAAAGGCTTTCTGAGAGCTGTGAAATCTGAAATAGGAAGGGGTGATCAATTTGGAGAACGAACTGAGATGCATGCCTACACCCTGCCTGCTTTCTGAGCTGTGGAAGGACTGCCGGTAGCCCGGTGGGCTGGAGACTGTAAAGTTGCCGAAGTGTGATATGGCCTATAAGGTAGGAGCGGGGGAGGGCTCTGCGCGTGTTTATGATGGCACGGCCTAGCCCTCCGCCCTTTTTTCCTCCTCTTGGATGCGGATTACTGACTCTGGGTTCGAGGAGCATGACAATCGATGCTGCCGAGCCACGACTTTTGGGGAGGAGTAGGAAAGGGGGAAATTGGTAAAGGTTAGTGGGATGGGTGCGAGAGGAGAGTAGGGATGTGTTAGTGTGGAGAATAGGAGGCACAGGGGATCAACTACGGGAAGAAGGGATGGGATACACAGCCAGGCCTAGTTTGGGTTAGTTAGTCGAGCTTCAGAGGAGGAAGTGGAGGGGTCCGATGGGATCTAGCAGAAGTGGAGGAATGAGCAAATTCTGAAGAAGGTGCTGGGGAGATCTTGTTCTAGGACGCGCGAGTGAAGGCATTAGTGAATTTGGCATGTTCCTGCATGTCCCTGCTCACTGGTTTTGGGAAGGGGGGGAGGTCTGGGGTGAAATGAAGGGGATTAAAAGGGGGGTTTGATGTGTGAAGGAAAAGAAGCTGGAGGAGGGCAGGCTCGAAGGGCCTAGGGTGAATAGAAAGGGGTAATTGGCGGTGACAGGGTGATGGTTGGGACTTGGAGAAGAGTAGGGGGAACCTGAGGGTAAGGTCAAGGGAGGGAGGGAGATTCTGACCCAAATGGAGCATTATGGGGATATTAGGGTAGAGGAGTCTCTGAAGGAAGAACTGGGGTCTGGGGACATGCATCTCAGTTGTGGAAGAGAATGGTGGATATGTATCGTTGTTTTTATATCTCTCAATATGCACTTGTGCTATGTTAGCAATTAGTGTAAACGGGAGGGCTGGATAAGGAAAATTAATCAAAAGGCTGGGAAGGAGGGAGGGGTGGGGAGGAAAAGGTGGGGTGGGTTAGTTCTGTATGTTAAAATTGTTGTACGTTTTATAGTGTTCGTTAGTAGGACAGTTACCTGGTTATACTTATGGGAAGGTGGCCGAGTGTGTGGCATTCAAGGAGAAAGACGTATGTGTGCCTGTGCATGGAATGGCCTTCCGGAGTCAAAAACAGTGGTGGAATTCAAGCATGCATGGGACAGTCATAAGGCAATTCTAGGGGGTTGGGGTAGGAAGAAGTAGGCTGCTGGTTAACTAGGATCTGCAGCTTATCCAATAGGTAGGGAAATGGGTAGACTGGGTGGGCCAAGCGGTCCTTATCTGCCATCAAAATCTATGTTTCTATGTTTCTGTGAGACTTGGGGCACCCTCGGTGCTTACAAAATAAGGACAAATAGCAATGTTCATACAAATGAAATTGACTCTGAGGTGAGATGGGGGATCTAAATGTTATATCGTGGAATGTAAAAAGCATAGCAAGCCCAGTAAAGAGGACCGCACTTTTGACTGCACTGAGGCGTAGGAGGGGCTGCATGGATTGGTAGAGACCCACATTTATAGATCTGGGCGATGCTAAGCTAGCGGAATTGGTGGGGGAAGTGTGTGGCATCCCATCTGTCTCATAAAAGGGGGGTTGCAATACTACTGCATAAAAACCCTGGGGTTTGAGGTAAAGAGGGTAGTGAGAGATCCCAGGGAAGGGAGATATGTCTTTGTCATGGGGGTCTGGCAAGGTGAAACACTCACGCTTGGGTGTATATATGCACCGGCTGTATATGACCCAGAATTTTACTCCTCTTTGCTTGGCTTGCTTGTTAAATAGAACAATTTCCTGGTCTGATTTTGGGGGGGGGACTTCAACTGGGTGATGGATGCGAGGATGGATCATTCTGAAGGGAAAGGGAGGATTACAGAGGCTATGGGCCAGTGGCAAGTAGGCATAGCAGACTTAGACATGGTGGATTGCTGGAGGGCCGCAACCCCACTGAACGGGAATACACATTTTACTCCAACCCTCACAAAACGTGGTCCCAATTGGATTATATGTTTGTACCCAGGAGTTGGATGGGGAGAATAAAAGAAGTTAGCCACAGTCCCATTATTATTTCAGATCATGCCATGGTGGTACTGAGAATCACGGGGAGGAGGTCCACCAATCTGGAAGTTCCCTGTGTATTTGGCCAGGGACCAAGCATTTAAAGAACATCTAATAGAACAATGGAGGTATTATATAGAGACGAATGATACGGGAGATGTTCCCAGGAACACCCTCTGGGAGGCAGGCAAGGCCTATATGAGAGGGGCCATTATGGGGTACGTAGGTAAAATCAAGAAACAGAAAAGGAGTAAGAGGATAGAACTGGAAAGGCAAGTTAAGGAATTGGAAAAGCGGGTGGGAGGAGGAGAAAAGGGGGAAGCCCGGAAGTTGCTGACAACAGCCAGGGAAGCCTTAAACTCTCTTTTGAGAGAGGAAGCAGGGAAGGCATGGTTTGGGTGTCAGAGAAGAGTCTTCGAATGGGGAAATAAGCCCGGTTCCATGTTGGTAAGACTGATGAGAGGGGGAAGGTGTCCAACTAGGATCCTGCAAATCAAAGGGGAAGGGGGGCAAGTTATGACCAGGTCAAAGGATATAGCAGGGTGTTTTGCAAATTTTTACAAAAAATTATACAGGGCAGAGCAAGTTGGAATGGAAAAGGAGACTCGGGGAATTCTTGGACGGGGTACTCGTACCGAGGATGTCAGATGAACAGAAGGAAATGTTGAACCGGCCTATATCACAAGTGGAAATCTTAAGGGCCGTGCAGAAACTGCAGGAAGGAAAAGCCTGTGGTCCAGATGGATTTCCCGTGGAGTACTATAGGATCCTGGGGGGGTCAGTGGCAGACCTGTTGAAGGAAATATTTGGGGGAGGGGAGGAGGGACAGGTTCTAACATTGCCTGACTCGTGTTATGAGGCCAATATTTGATTGATCCATAAGAGTGGGCAGCAGGGGTCGGAGTGTTCAGCCTATCGGCCGATATCTCTCCTCAATGTGGATACGAAGATCTTGGCTAAAGTACTGGCCTTGAGGCTGGAGAATTTTTTACCGGACGTAGTCCACCCAGACCTGACCGGATTTATTAAGGGACAGCAGTCTTATCATAATGTGCGGAGATTATTAAATGTTATCTGGCGGGTGGGACAGGTTGGAGCCCGGAAGGGGGTGCTCTCGGTGGATGCAGAGAAAGTGTTCGATAGAGTGGAATGGGATTACCTCTTTGAGGTAATGGACCGGTTTGGTCTGGGGGATTCAGTCATAGGGTGGGTTAGAGCCATGTACTTGAAACTCTGTGCGCGAGTAATGGTGAACGGTTGTTTCTCTGAAAAGTTTGAACTAGGGAGAGGAACTAGACAGGGGTGCCCGCTTTCGCGCCTATTGTTTGCCCTAGCAATTGAACCCCTGGCGTCGGCGATACGTCGGCATGAGGGCGTGGCGGGAGTAAGGGATGGGGAAGGGAGAGAGCATAAGGTGGCGCTTTATGCCGATGATATGCTTCTGTTCTTAGGGGACACGGGGCCCTCCTTATGGCACCTGATGGATATTATTGGGAAATTTTCTGATTTTTCTGGGTACAAGATCAATGTCAAGAAGTCTGAAATAATGGGATTCCCAGATATCAGTCTGGAGGCGCAGCAGAGAGGTTTTAGTGTGGTTAAGTCTGACTTCAAGTATCTAGGGTTGCATATGCTGGAGGTGGGAAGAATTGTACAATCTGAACTATCACCCACTAATTAAGGTGATACTGGCGGATCTGAAAAGGTGGGTACACCTGCCCATATCTTGGATTGGGAGGATTAAGCTCATCAAAATGAATATCATGCCTCGGATATTATACCCGATGCAAATGCTACAGGTGAGATTAATACAGAGGGATGTTAAAAGGTTGGAGAAAGGGTTTGTTGAATTTATATGGCAGGGAAGGAAACCCAGAATAAATCTGGCAAGACTTAAGATGGATAGGTCTAGGGGAGGGCTTAACTTTCCAGACCTGGGTGCATATTATAGGTTGGTACAACTTAGGAGCATAGTGGATTGGATCCACATTTCAGAGGTAGCTAGCTGGGTGGGGCTGGAACAAGAAGGGGTCCCCGGGAGATTATCAGCATACCTACATAGTAAGGGGATGCGGGCGTATAGAAGAATGGGGAAGGTCAATCCATTGGTGCGGGAGACGTTGGAGGCATGGGGCCACTCATGGAGGCGAGAGGGACTTGCTCAGAGGGAAACAATCCTGCTCCCAATTGCAAGGAATCCTTTTTTTGTCCCAGGAATGGAGGATAGAGGGTTTCTGGAATGGGAGAAAGGAGGTATGGTGTGTGTGGGAACTTTGCTGGAAAAGGGGGAGCTGAGAGAGTTTAATAAGATTAGGGGCGAGATAAAAGTTGGGGTTTCACATTTATATAGGTACTTCCAGGTGAGGGCGTATATTAGGGAACTGAGTAAGGGGAGTGTGGGATTGTGCCCAAACAGAATAGAGCAAGTGCTCAGTCAGGCCAGGAAGGACGTAAAAGGGTTCATTGGGAAGGTCACTAAGCAAAGCAAGTTAAATTTACCAGATCTGATTGGCCCCACGAAAGCTCTATGGGAGAGGGATTTGGGCCTGCTGATATCCGAAAGCAATTGGGAGCTGGTATTGGGAATGCCTGAGGGAATCATGATATGTAATAAATTTAAGGAGGCTTTTTTCAAATTCTTGCACAGAATGTGTTGGCCACCAGTTGCAGTACACCGGGTACGTCCTGGGGTATCGCCGATCTGTAAGAGATGTGGCAGGGGCCTAGGCACTTTTTATCATTGCTTTTGGGCATGCCCAGTTCTGGTTAAGTTTTGGGGGAAGATAGTACAGGAGGTAAATAGGGGGATGGGGGGCCGTCTGTCCCATGACCCCCTGGTCTGTTTGTTTGGGGTGGAAAGGAAAGTAGGGGAGGAAGAATGGCAAGTGTTACCTAGATAGGCCAGAGTCGTGTTTGTGCTGGCTAGGCACTGCATTCAGAATACTTGGGTTACTGGAAATGGACCTACAATGGTAGACTGGAGAAGGTTGGTTATGAGGTCACTGGCCCTGGAGAGGTTTACTTGGGCAGTGGGGGAGGTTTATGAGGGAATGGGCCCCGTTCTTGGCCACTCTGAGCATTTCTGAAAATATAATGCTCCGCACGGGATGGGACATCTAGGGGAAATGAGACTTCATGGATAGAATACGGGATCCCCCACCCGAGGAGGAGGAGGAGACACTCCGAAGGTACAACTGTTTACTGGGGCCCCTCTCTGATGTGTCTCAGGGCCCTCCCGGTATATTAAGTATATTGTGAATTCGAAGGTTCTCGCCTCCCTGTCTGATGGTCTGAAGTGTTAGGTAGGGAGAGACGGAGTTTATAATGCATTGGGGCTTAGAAATGGATCCACACACTCGGTCACATTATTATTATCATATTATTACATTATTATAATATTATTATAATTTGAATTTTGGATAATGTAACAAGAAAATAACCAGGGATATTCATTTTATCTGTATGTCTATTAGTAGTTAAGTTTTTGTTCTTTGTCTACTGTCCAATGTAGTGTGTATTATGTATTTTCTTTTTTTTTCTAATGTACTGTGTTGGAAAACTTTAATAAACAGACTTTTCAAAAAAAAAAATACCTCGGGGACTGAGCTTTTGAAGTAGCAGGTCATATATTATGGAGTACTTTCCTGAGGGCTTTGAGGGAGGCCTCTTCAATGGAGGTCTTTAAAAAGATCTTACAACCTTTTTATTTCCCCAGGCTTTTGGGGACTAATATTCCCTTCTGGCAACCAAGGGTGACCATTTAAGTTATGTGCAGTGTAATTTGATTATTAGTCAACAGCTGGTTATTAGGAGTTGGTTTTGTTGTAGTTTGTATTTTGCGTTATGTTTTTACGTTGGTGATACCTATTATTTATCTGTTTTCTCTATTTTGTACTGGTGCTCAGAGACCCTGGGGAAGAGTGCCATAAATAAATAAAATCTACTACTACATTGTCATGCCAATGGGGGTTAGAGAGAAGGAGTACCACTGGACACCAGGGATGTAATTATCGTGCAAACTGGGATCAGGGAAGTAGGGGGGGGTACCACTGGACATCGGTCATTTCATTATCATCCCAGCAGGGATCAGGGGAAGGAGGGGGAACCTATGCTGTTTGTTTTTTTTTTGTTCTAGCAGCAACACTGCTGACCACACACTGCAGTGTTGAGCCCACAGCCACCACATAATCCAAGAAACATAGGTTACCACCTGTCCCAATTTTTGCAGGACAGTCCTGATTTGGACAGCTGTGTCCTGGAAAAAAACATGAAAATTACTACATGTCCTGACATTATAGTAGGAAAAAATATTTTCTGACTTTCCCCTAAATGTTGCAAAAAACTATAATACCTTAACTAAACTACCTTAAAATGGTAAGAAACACTAGAAACAACTAAAAAAACAACAACACTTAGTCTTAATTCTGACAAGGCTCACGCCATCAGTACTGGACCATGCAATCAGCCTTCCTGGCTACAACGTCTTTAGGTTGGATCGCCTCTCCAAAAGAGGTGGGGGCTGCACTCTCTACCTAAAAGACTCCATACAGGGGTACCACATCATTTTCTCACTCCAACCCACAACTGCTCAGATACTGCCAGTGAGAATCCTCCTTGGAGCCCAAAACAAAACCCTCACTGTTGCCACCATCTACATCCCTCCCAAAGAACAGGGAACTGGTCTAACAGCTGTTCTTGACTTTGTAAAGTCACTCCCACCGGACACCGAATCCATCCTCCTAGGCGACTTCAACATCAACTGGCCGGCAGCCGATGCTGGTGCACACAGGGATACCATTGCTGCGGCAAACCTCACACAAATGGTTGACTCACCAACCAGGAAAAATTACAGGGCCGGCATCAGCACACTCTTGGACTGGATCCTTACCAGTCAGCCATCGCAGATATCTAACACTAATGTCCTGCCTGACTCTCTCAGTGACCACTCCCCTGTCAGCTGCACCTGGTCAAATAAATTCATCAAACAACCCCCAAAAACTATCACCAGCAGGGTTCTACCCAGTGGTCACCTTCCTCGACTAAAATCCCACCTCCTCCATCAAAACTGGTCTCCTATCTTCAATGCAACCAATGTAAACACTGCCCTTGACCACTTCATAAACATCTTCACTGTGGCCTGAGACATGTATGCTCCTATTAAGAAACGCAAAGTCAAATCACTCAGTAACACTTGGCTCACAGGTGACCTCCTCAGGATGCTAAAAACAAGAGACCACCTATGGGAGCTGGCCAGAAACTCTGGAAGGCAAAACGACATACAAAACTACAAACGTGCCCACAATGACTGCACCAAAACCATCCGGCAAATGAAGTCCACCTACTATAAGCATGCCCTCACAAACTCCTGGGGCAATGGTCGTGAATTCTGGAAGAACATAAAGGAACTCACCGGGTATCCACCCAAAGCCCCCCCCATCAATACTCAACATCAATGGAACCACACCCTCAACCCAAAAACCATTGTGGATACCTTTAACAAAGCCTTTACCGACCTCAGCGCTGTCCTACCCCAGGACTACTTCAAAGATGGTGAAGCCCCTCTGTCCACAATGAACTCTACTCCCACCAGCTCCCCCCCCTTCTACTTCAAAGCAGTCAAGGCTCACCAAGTACGCAAATATGTAACCAAAGTCCTTGGTAAATCAAGATTCAGTAATGACTCCCTCGATCTCAAAATCCTGTCTCTCACGCTTGATGAAGTGCTTAGTCTTCTGACCAGATTTTTCAACCTCTCCCTCAGCCTTAGCCATTTCCCGGACAGATGGAAATCTGCCACTGTCACCCCAATCCATAAAAGTGGTGACAAAACTGCCCACGATAACTACAGACCTATCTCCCTACTACCCCTGCTCTTCAAGGCACTAGAACGCATCGTCTTGGACCAGCTCACAGAATACCTGGATGCATACAACATCCTGTGCAAGCAACAACACAGGTTCTGCATAGGTCACAGCACCTCCACAGCCCTACTTGAATTCACCAGCGCAATCCACAATGCACTTGACTCCGGTGAGCTACTAGGCTCAATCTACATTGACTTAACTAAAGCCTTCGACACCGTCGGTCATCGCCTCCTGCTTGTCCAGCTTCAGAACACTGGGCTGTCAACTGACTCCATTGGCTGGTTTAAGAGCTACCTTGAAGAACTGTCCCAAACAGTAAGAATCTCTGATGCACTCTCGGACCCTAGACCAGTCTGCTCGGGAGTCCCCCGGGGCTCCATTCTGGGACTCCTCCTCTTCAGCCTATTCTTAAATTCACTACCGGACAGGTGCCAGAACAAATAATTCCCTACGCCGATGATGCTGTGATCCTCACCTCGGACTCTGATCCAATCCAATTACAAACTAAACTTCAGCAGGCCTTCTCCTCCATCGAATCCTGGTTCCTAAATCATAAACTGCTTCTCAATCAGAAAAAAAACAAGTCTATGGTCTTCTGCAGCCCCCACAACAAAAACAAACAACTCCACCTCTCCATTGCAACCAAACAAGGAGCCATCCTAGAGCAAACAAAATCGTTCAAGTACCTCGGCATCACCCTTGATCCCCACCTCTCATACGCTGTCCATATCAGCAATGTTGCAAAGTCTGCCAATGCAAGGTTAGGCATATTATTCAGGCACAGGAAACACCTAACCCCAGAAGCACTGTCAGTGGCCATCCAAAGCTCCATCGTCAGCATCATAAACTATGGTCTTATCATATATGGGCCTGCAACTACCACTGCTCTCAAATGTATCGCAACCTCCCTGAATAAGGCCTGTCATCTCATCACTGACTCACATCGCTGTACCCACACATGTGACCTTTATTCCCAATCTGAGTAGCAATCGGAGCTGAAATCCCGCTACTTGGCGCAGGCGCCGATTCGCCCCGATTAAAAAAATATACATTGGCGGCACCTCATTGTCAGTTTTAATTAGCAGGCACCATGAAAGGCTCAGGATTACAGCTTTTATCCACTGATCATCTTTTTTCAGTCAGCATGGAAAAAACTTACACTTCACGACTGCGCTCTTGTCTGAGGTGCGTTCTGAAGATGGAGACGCTTCCAGTGGCGGGTTACTTAAGCTCGGCCCGACTGAATAAGGGATTTTACTAAAAATCATAAAAACAGGTGCACATACTTCTTTTTATACCAATGGGGGCATTCTAAAGTGCAGATATGATTGGTGTGTGCCAGTAGGCACACTGATTACATTTTCTCAAAAACGAAGGGGCAAAGCTGACAGTGCCCCTTTAACATACAGCAGGCTAGTGCAAGAGCACTAAATGGTGTGGAATGCCCCAACAGTTTGCTCCTTCAAGCCGTATCTACCATAACTCTTACTGGCCAGTAGGGGATTGTGCTTTCTGCTGAACAAATCATTTAGTACCTTTATTTGGACTTTTCTCTTGGAGCGATATTCAAACATGTTTAGGGCACTTACAGTTTGTGCCAAACATGTGTGAATATACAGTAGCAGCTTTAGGGCAGTGCACTTATTTGTGCTCAGGACAGGGACTTTACAAGGAGCAAAACGAGAACCTGGAATATTGGGCTCTGTGAGTTAGGTAAGCATTAAGCCACGACGAAGGTGGCATCTAATGGGGAATTAATGCATGGTTGGGCGGATTGTGGGCCCAACCATGCATTAATTCCCCATTAGATGCCACCTTTGGAGTGGCTTAATGCTTACTTGTAACATGGCTTCTAGGAGAATATGGGTACTATTACTCTTATTTTCATACTGTCATTACAAGAATACAAACACATTTTGCACTGTTTCCATTTGTTTCCTGCAGTTTTTGAACATTTGACAGAGTCCGATTTATATGGTGATGTACTCAAAACAATACTACACATAACTGTGAAGAAAGTATATGTCAACATTTGTTTCTGATAATTTTGCAGATCTGCACAGCTATTATTTTAAAACTTGCCCTAGGAGGTCCATGATATGGTCATTTGTGGGTTCCATTATCTGTGACTAATTCTGCTTTGCATATTTTCTGACCTTGTCTCTGTGCCTACCACGTCGCTCCGATTTCCCTACCTCCCCTGTGTGATGCATCCCGTTCCCTTGCCAGTTGGTTACTTTCATCACTCAATTGCAGCTCTTACGGGTGTGCTGCCTCGCTTTCCCACGGCATCACTTCACATTGCCTGTCCCATGTACTGGAGACTATAGAACATTGAACAGAGATCGTAGTTCACCTTGCGGTCCTTGTGAGACTGAATTCCGCTCCGGGACTGCCTCACAGATTGCTCCACTGTCTTGCTGCGCATCACTGGTACGACCCCCTCTACATACCTGCTGAATGCCGGTGAGTCATGTGCACAGACAGTCATGGGCATTTGGTGGGAGGGTGGGACAGACAAGTACCGCTCCCATGGAATACTGTGACATTTTGTGCTGTGGTGCTTTTGCACCTCTGTGGATGGGCATAGTACTTTACTTTGAGGACAGCATTATTGCAAAATTAATGCCGTCTTCAAAGTGTCCCATGTGATGCTTTCTGGCCAATTACTTCCTTTGATTTCCTGTCGCTCATCTTAGCCATGTTACAAATAGTGATTGTACAACATTATTTTAAAAAGGAATAAGTTAGGTAATTGGCAGCACAGTATTGCTTTAAAAAACAATTTAAATATTGTTAGTATAATAGTGCTTTAAAAAACAATGAGTTAGGTATTGGTAGTACAGCTGGGCTTTTAAAAGCAATAAGTTAGATATTGGTAGTACAATACTGCTTTAAAAAGCAATAAGTTAGATATTGGTAGTATAATTCTGCTTTAAAAAGCAATAAGTTAGATATTGGTTGTACAATACTGCTTTAAAAAACAATAAGTTAGATATTGGTAGTACAGTACTGCTTTAAAAAAGCAATAAGTTAGATGCTAGCAGTACAGTAATATTTAAAAAGCAATACGTTGCAAACTGGTAGTACAGTACTGCTTTAAAATGCAACAAGTTAGATACTACAGACAATTGCAATAAAAGATGTTTTACTAAGAAAGGGGGAAGAACACCCAATGTAATTCCTACCCTTTTAGTGACAGTTGGGATCTTGTCCCTCTGCCTAGACAACCATCAGGAACGGGCAGAAAGGACCTCAGTTTAAATGGCACGTCCAACAGAGCAACGCACACACACACACACCTTTAGTAAATCACTGCAGTATAAGCATGGACTGTTGGCTCAGGTCCTTGATTTGGGATTTAAGAACACAAACATCTGGCTCAGAAACAAGCTGGTCACAACTGAACCCCACGGGGACTGTGGTGTTCACTGCAGAATAAGCTGAGTAGAAGAAGAAAGAAGCAGGGCACTTGCATGCTAATTAGATAGAAGTATAAAAATAATGTTTTTATTAACGTGACAAATTATACAAACCCTCTGCAACTGCAGAAAAGTAGCCCTTCGTTTCAGGCCTCAATAGGGCACTTTATCAAGGGTGCTTTCTTTGGACTACACTGTGTTTGCATGGCTTGTCACATTAATAAACTTTTTTTTATCTGGATTTATACTTCACTGGTATGTGCGTGCCCTGCTCCTTTCTTCTCCTGCTTATAGTGTACAGTAACCTATTCTGTGTCATTCACTAGTTTATGTAACTAGCTGCACACAACAGGGTGTTGGTTTATACTACAGTAAGCCATGCCACCAGTTGGCTGTGTGGCATAAGTCATGGCCAAGTGCCTTTAACCACCTGAAGCGTAGGCCATTACAGTACAACCCACAAACTCTAGTGAATGTTATGGCGTTTAAAAAATAAGTATTAGAAATAGGAAAACAAGCAATTTAAATAGAAAGCAGCAGTGCAGCAAATACATATTTTACCCAAAAACTAGTTTTCAGCTTCAGTTAATAAAAATATTAGCACATTAAACCTGATTTTTCTAGGGGATTCCTGTTCTGTTCATGATATACTGTATACCTGTATATTTTTATCCTAACCCTTTGTTAATTTAAAAGTGCTATTTTTAAGCCTAATAAAGTGGCCATCTATTTTTCTTGGGGGGGGGGGCAATTTAAGATGTAGACATATTGCCCCTCCCCACTGGCTGCCTCTATCATTTGCCCTGGAAAGGAAATGGGGCAGTAATCTATGGTTGACTCTCATGTCTAGGGGTGTTAGAATGGAACTTCTTGCCGGGAGTCACCCCTGCTTACCATTCCGGGTCTGGCTGCTTCACACCATGTAGGCATGACCACCGGGTTGCTGTCAATAAAGTCTCTGTGCCACCCTGGTGGAACTTCTGTGGCCATGCTACACTGTTCCTCTGGCAGGGAGACTGGCTGCCACCATCTTCTTTTTCTTGAACAAACCAACAGAGTAGCCCCTTCCTCTGGTGGTTCATGTACGCTACCATGTTCCCCACCTCTTGGGCCTTTGCTATTTTCTTCTTCCCTTGGCTCCGGGGATAATCAGAGTCACACTTAGTTGGTCAAGAATGATAAAATGGGTCATGAAAATCTCGTAACCTCATTGGTCAAAACATGCCGCGTGACTGTGAGTAAATCCTGCAACAGACAAGCGATGAAGATCCTACTGATCAATGTTTACTTTCTTTTAACCTAATTCATTTATTTTTTTATACAGATTCATTTTATAATCACAATAACGCACTTCAGGGTGTGTAGTAGTGGGATTTACCCACTTCTTGTGAGGTTAAAGTCACTCAGCTGCGCTTCATGACATACTACATAAGGCATGGGTAAATCCCACAACACACATTCTGTCGTACATTATTGCTTAAATAGATTTCAATGGCACTATACGGTACATAGATGGAAATTTGTTTTTCTTTAATGGCAACTTCATTATTTGACTTGATTAGATCCTTTTAGACTCTGTTCCCTTTTTCCTGTTTGCAGCTATAAACACAGGGCACAGTGCACCAAGCTTGAGGCTGAACTTGTATGCTGAAACACCAACATTTATAGCTAGAGACATAGTGCACATACCTAATGGTGACTGGAATTACATGGCCAGCATGCCGACTCAAATCCCACCAAGGGCCCAGTTTCTGTCAATATTTAATCCATATTTACAGATCCCAAGCTAGCCAGCCATTGGTACACATTTAGCAGCAGTTTTAAAACATATTTACAGTTCATTTAGAACAACTGAACCCTCTGGGCCCTGAGGGGACCAGGGCATGGGATGTACCTGTGCCTTAAAAGCACAGCATGTACACGGAGCCCTGAGCAGAGGTAGTACAGGAGGAGTGTACTCTCCTGGATATTGAGTCGCAGTACCTGACCTTGGGCAGCAAGTACTGTAAAACAAGGCAGAAACTGGCCACTGTGCCTCACCCCTTGGCCTTTGGGTTCAGTGTCAGAGGGCCATGCAGTCACAGATTTGAGGCTTACCGGCTCACCTCATCCTATCCCTTGCTCTCGGGTTAAGATCTCACAGCACCACCTCCTGTACTAATCTGTCCCAGTTGTAGATTTGGATGGTTTGGGGCTCTGTTTCCCCACCAGGAATTTCAGGACATTTCTTCTTGCTAGAAATGTGATGGTAATGTGGACACCATCAGGTGGCCTTCCTTCAGATCCTGGACCCTGGATGGGATCTGAGCCTTCAGAGACCTGTACTGGAAGGAGCCTATGCCACTTGAAACTCAGGACCCTGTCACTACCCTGAGCCGCAAGTCACCTCCAGCTGGTCGCAGAAGGAGAAATGCACCCTTAGGTGCCCGAGCCCCTATTGGAACAGTAGTGTGATATTTCTGGTACCTTCCCCCTTGGCTTGTGGGACTCAGGTCCCTTTTATAAGCCCCATGCAGGCAGGAATAAATACCTGGGAAAGTGCCAAGCTAATAGCTGTGGAGTCTGAGAATCTCACCAAGGTCTTTGACTTGATAGACCATCCCCTACTGCTTAAGCACTGGCAAGCCTAATGTTTCGGATGAGGAGGTTGATTGGATTGGTGAATATTTGACCGGCAGGACAAACAGGACCATGGTGAATGATTCATTTTCTGACTTTAGGAAAATTGTTTGTGGAATCCCTCATGGTTCTGTTCTTGGACCCCTGCTCTTCTCCCTTTTCCTCAACCATTTAGCCAATGCTTGGCCTTCTTTGGAGATGGTCTTATATGGGGGAGGAGCAGGGGTCCTTGAATATTTTGATCCAAAAAGACTTCAGTGATGTGCAGCATTAGTTTAAGTTGAACAAGATTTTTTTGTTATCATAACAAAAAAACAAAGACCATACTGTTTG
The DNA here is from genome assembly GCA_016271365.2 of Neoceratodus forsteri. Lineage (NCBI taxonomy): Eukaryota > Metazoa > Chordata > Ceratodontiformes > Ceratodontidae > Neoceratodus > Neoceratodus forsteri. The sequence continues at coordinate 874,993,587 of CM057455.1, read as the reverse complement.
CTGGCCATATAAGAGGGTAAACAGATTTTATAATTAAATCTCTTGATGGTGATTTTATTGAGACAGTTAATGAATTTAAATATCTGGGCCTGACAGTGAACAATTCACAAACATATTTTATTTATTTATTTAATCAATCGGCAGAACACCTTTGAGCTAAAAGCTCATTTACAAAGGTTCCTCATTAGATAACGTTGCTACATAGTGTAAACAGGCAGAGTACATTCAGCAGAACAAATGGAGCCTTGTCACTGATAGTCACAGGAAATACAACAATGGATAAAAACAAAAAGACAAATAAAACACCAGTTAATATAGGTTCCAGAATGCTCAAGTAGACAGTGTTAGGTAACACTGAGTGGGCAAAATGTTAGGTTAGATAGCAGTCACAACTATGGCTTTCTGACTGCACTTTTTTTTAGCCCTGACTTGAACTGGGCTAAGGTTGGCAGGCTCACCAGAGATTCAGGCAGCTTGTTAAGCCAGAGTGGTGCTCTGTATGCAAATGAGCACTGGGCCAGGCTGGTTTTCCAGAAAGGTACCGTTAACACTTTTCTAGCCATACTCCTGGTTGTGTATTGGTTACTGGAGAGGTGCAGTATGTTTTGGAGCGCAGGGGCGAAGGACCTTTAAGCGCCGGTATTTAAGCCTACACTGCAGTGTAGCTAGTCTGTTTAAGAGTATAGTGCACAGGTATGCATAAGCCTGTCATCTCCTAGTACAAACCGACAGGCTTTGTTTAGTACACAAACAAAAAGAGGTGACTAGTATGGGGCTAGTTTGGAGTACAGACAGAAAAAAGCATCCAAAAGTACTAAAAGAATCTGGCTTTCCAAACAAAGTAACCAGTTGAACTTCTGAGTTAAGTTCCGTGCATTCAGAATTTATTTATAGATATTTAAAAAGCAGTAGCCAATTGTTCCCATACCAAGGTGACCTTGACAAAGCATCAGACAAGATGTGAAAAGTTGGTGGTATGGGAGCAATTTGTTACTGCTTTTTAAATATTTATAAATAAATATTGAATGAACGGAACTTAATTCAGAAGTTCAACTGAGTTTGTTTGGGAAGCCGGATTCTTTTGGAGGCTTTGTTTAGTGCCATCTTGATCCTATTTTATTTATTTCATTTTTGTTGACCAGGTAACTGCACTAGACAATTTCTTCCCTATTTTCAATAACGACCTGGGGGAAGGGATACAGGTGAATGCCAACTGACCTTGAACCAGATTAAACAGTTGGTGGTATTTTAGTGAATGTGGGGAAATTTGGCCAGGGCACCGGGGAAATTCCCCTACTCTTCACAGGGGGAGATTCTGGCCGTCTGCCAAGATGGCTGCTCCAGTGGATCTAGGAGGAGGAAGGACAGGAGCTCTAGAGACGGGAGATAGCTTCCTCCCTTGTCTCCCCTTCTTTAGAGGCTCTACATGGAGAATTACCAAAAAACGATGTTGTGGAACTAACTGAGGACTTTCCAGATACGTCTATGGAATGGACTTTAAATGAACCTGATACTGAACAACACACAAAGGTACTGTCTAAAGTTAATCCATGTATGTTGAAGGAAAAAGAACGTAAACTACTGGAATTAGCTGCAGCAGAACAAAAAGTGCGCTTAGAAAAAGAAGCACTACAAGCTGAGCTGTCATTTAATCAGATGTCAGAGCAAATAGTACAGGGAAATGAATCACATGTTAATGACTCACCAAGCAGGCAAGGGGCTGATGTGGCTGGCCTGCGAACAGCTGATTTTCAGCAGACAGAACCTCCTGAGACTAATGCTACAGCAGTTGGCAGTTGAAGTAAAAACACTTTGTGCCTAGAGCTGTGGCCAGGAACAAGTATAAATGAGGCTGAAAATCCTGAAATGAAAGAACCGCGCCCTGCTACTCCTGTGACCCTGCTGCCTGGCTTATGGAAAGAACAGAATCACACAACTGATATCAATGACACAACGGAAAAATCTTCCTTGCACCAGAACTCAGAATCTTCCCAGACTGAACCAACAAATACCACAAAGATGATAGCGTCAGAAGCTCTGGGGCTTCGAAAGGGGAGAGAGACTGACTCACAGAATATGCCACGGTTTCAAGTCTGTCTACTGCCCAAAACTTTAGAGGCGTCCCTTAGGCAGGCTGGGTGGATACAGAATGCTACTGGGACATGGGTACCTGATCTAGCACATAGTCCCATACCAGGTACCTCAAGCAATACTGAGCATGTAGTACAGCAAGCTGACGTGGGGTTTCAGCACCAAACTACTCCCTTCATTACTGACTCTGACATGGACTTGCACGCTGAAGGTGTTGTTCACAACACTTGTTCACCCTCACATAGGCCTCCTCTATCTTCTTCCTCTGAATCAGATAATGAACAGCAAAATCCACAAAATTGGGGAGACAGGATGGGCATGAGTAAACCCCACCCCCGGAAAAGACGCTGCACAGTTAACATGGGCCAGTTTTCGCAAGAAGTACCATTTTCAACAGCAACCACTACCTGCACAATGTTGCAATGTTGTGCGACTACAGTATTTAGGGGGTCTTGACTTAAGTCCTGCTAGGATATATGTGGGAAAAAATTAATAAAGGACTCCATGGGTTTCTTTTCTAATGAAATTTATGCATTAATTCATGCTTCAGGAGACACATTATTTGATATACGTTTTAAGACACCTCAAGACCTTGGCAGATTCTGGACAAAATATGAGAAACTTCATTATACTGCATTATGGCTCCCATTCAGGGCTATACCCTTAACAAAACCTGCTATAAAAAATGTTACTGTTTTATTTAGAAATGAAGGGGTTGCAGTTCATGACATTACACATTAGCTAATGCAGTGTTGTGAGGTTTTGGGGACACCTCAACCAATATTTGATCTAGAACATATCTGGACTGGTGAGTGGCGATATAAAGTAAGACTACGCAGCACAAATTCAGGTCTACAACATCTACCTAGCAGCCTGTTTTTAGGTCAGGAACGAGGTAATTGTTTTTACCTAGGCCAGCCGAAGACATGTTTTAAATGTGGCTGTTATGCACATCTAAGTTCAGCCTGTGACCGCATTAAATGTACTGCATGTTTTGAGTATAGTCATCAAAGTGCTAATTGTACTACTGGTGTTAAATGCAATCTATGTGAAGAACCTGGTCACTCCTATCATTCCTGTCCATGGGCCACTCATAATAGGGATGATAGGCCTGATCAAGCTACCATTCTGACTAAGGCACAAAAAAATCATTGCTGCAGCACAGCAGGCAGCTGAAAAAAATGCTACACCTCCTGAAACCTCTCAAAATCCAGAAAAAGAAACACCTGTTCTGGAATCTTTGAACCAGAGCGAAATAGGAGAGCATACTAATTCTCAGGAACCACAACCTGAACGCTTGGCTGCAGCTCAGACCCTAACGCATGTAACTCAGAATCCTCAGGTTTAAGAATCATCCTCTATGGATGTTAGAGAGGAAACTCCACCTCAAGATACACCCTTGGCTCCAGAGAATGCCATGCCCCCCCAAGATGACTGTTGTTTCAAAAAAAAAGAACACTCAGACAGCAGACCTCCAAATCTAAATTGTCTAAACCCACTACTTCGCATCAAGGCATTATGCTTTTGAATAAATTCAAAGCATTAGCCCATAGAAATAGCAGTAGGGAACCCAGTGAGGACACAGATTCCTCCTTTACAATCTCTCAACATGACCAGTCCTCTGATTCGGAGGAAGATGAACCTCCCCTTCCCATTGTAGACACCAAAAGGAGAGGGCGCCTGGGAACTCATACCAGAAGAAGCACATGCCTAGGCCCTACTTTTTGATATTCATATATTTATGACACTTCATAGTGCCCCGCTAACTATTGAATCTATTAATGTTAATAGCATTTAAAATGCTAGGCGTCGGATAATCACCTTTTCTGTCCTACAAGATCTAAATTGTGATGTGTTCTTTCTGCAAGATACTAGACTGAATAACACCTCATTAGTGGCAATGACACAAACGCTATGGACAAGAGGGCCTTCTTACTTCATTTATGGTACAGAAGCATGTGATGGAGTAGGGGTATTATTCAGTGGACAAGATTTTAAGATTTCTAAGATAATAGATATACTACCAGGAAGAGCAATATTGATTGATTTTTTTCAAAATAACACAGCCTGGAGAGCTATTAATATATATGCTCCACAAACAAAAAAGGTAGAGTTGACCTATTTAATGGTGTGAAATCATATTTACACACAACAAAACATATATTATGGGGTGGGGATTTTAATTGTGTACTGTCAAAGATGATAGAAGAGCAAAAACTCTCAAGGAATTTTGTGACACTAATTGTCTACAACAAATTCTAAACACAGCAGGATTGAACGATTCATATAAGATATTACATAAACAAGGCGGGCATACATATTTTCAAGGAAAATATGCAACCCGTATAGATTTCCCATTTATCTCCAAATATCTGGAAGTAGTGACAGCTACAACTATACCCCTAGAAATATCAGATCATATTATTTTGACCTTTACTTTGGATTTAACAGAAAAAGTACCTATAGGTAAAAGCTACTGGAAACTTAATAAAACACTTTTAGAAAATGAAGATGAAATTAATCAAGTACAGGATATATTAAGAGCTAGAATGACAGTAGCAGGTTTAACAAAATATCTCAGTATTTGGTGGTCTGAAACAAAAAAGATGGTTAAATCCCACATTATGCAATATGCACAAACAGAAACTAGTACAATGTTTAAAAAATACCTTACTCTACGAGGGCACTTACCAAAATTGTACTCCTTAATAAATTCTGGGCATAGAGGTTTTTTAACCCAAATCCCTAAAATAAAAAAAAAATGGAGAAACTCCAGTATGATAGGGCCATGCCTTCATTGCTAGAACATAGGATGTGCACACCTGGGAAGATGACGGAGATATATTTTCTAGTTATAAAAAAGGAGTCCAGGATAGGACAGTATTTTCTTTACAATCATAAAATGGAAGAGTGGTTCATACAACCCCTGACGTGCTACAGATAGTACACTCCCACCTTAGTAAGTTATATGCAGCTCCCCCATAGGACAAGATAATATTGCACAATGCTTAAGCTCCATTTGTGTAGGATCATTACCACAGAATGTGTAAAATGACATGGTAACTCCTGTTACAAAGGATGAGATCAAACTAGCCATAAGAATTTGGAAAAATAATACCTTACCTGGGCTGGATGGTCTCACATAAGAATTTTATTAAAAAATTAGCAAAGATTTGGTAGAAATATTATTTGTAGTTTTCAATTGGATATTAATATCTGAGAAATTTGATTTTCATTTTTGTATAGCAGTAGAAATATTCATATTTAAGAAAAATGATAGGTCAGACCACAATAATTGGAGACCCCTGATTATCTTAAATACTGATTTTAAGATACTAATGAAAATATTAATGGCCCGGTTAGTAAAAGCAGCCCCCTTCTTGATTTCCCTGTCACAAACATGATCTGTCCCAGGATGAAATATTGCAGAAAATCTACTTTTAGTAAGAAAGTTAGTGGGGCAAGGAAAGGAAGATATTATACATGGATATATCATGTCGATGGACCAGGAAAAGGCCTTCGACAAAATATCTCATTTCTTTCTATTAGCAGTTTTACAGTCTTATGGAATTCCACAGATATTTTGTGACTGGATTGGGAAAATATATGGTGAAGCACTTACGATTCCTCTAGTTAATGGGTATTTTGGGTCATACATTTTGAATAAGCATGGGATAAGACAGGGATGCCTAGGGATGTAAGTTTGTCATGGCAGTCATACACGTCATTGATTCCATGACGTTTGATCTTTATTCAGGACTTCCATGACTTTCACTAGTGTCATCAGAATGTTGCAATGATGACAGTACCACAACATTTACTACTGTTTACTAATGATTTCATGAACAAACAATGAGTCATTAAAACCTCATCCATGACAAACTTACATCCCTAGGGATGCCCCATGAGCCCTGTGTTGTACATTTTTTTGTCTTGACCCAGTCTTACGATATATCCAAGAATATGCCTTTATCACAGGGCCAAACCCTTACAAAGGGAATATGTCTACAAAACTTATGGCATATGCTGATGATGTCTGCCTATTCATAACAAACACTGAATCTGGGAACAGGGCAATTTCACATTTCTGTAAATATGCAGAAGCTGCTGGGGCATCATTAAACATAAATAAATGTTGCGGATATATATTGAGCAACACCACTGAGACAGTCACTACCATAGCTAATGTATCTGTTACAGAGGAACCCATTACAATACTAGGTATAAAATATGGAAGGGGAGATAACTGTGTATTAAACTGGGAAGAAAAACTAGAAATTAGCTAGCAAAATGGGAACAATGGCAACAGACAAAGAAAAAGAAAGTTCAGATGGTTAAAACATTTTTGATACCCATTTTTTTGTACCTAAGCATGGTCTACCCTATACCAGTAGGTTGTGAAACCACTCTTTTGAGTCTAGTATTTCAAGTAGTATGGGGTAGTAGACACAACCACATAAAAAAGAGAAGTATCTTACACTAAAACAGGGAGGCCTCAACCTCATTAATCCTATAGTATTTTACTTTAGTATATTTGTTAAATATAACATAGTGGATAATACAAAACATTCATCTGCCTTGTGGATTACATATGCTGAATGGTGGCCATTTCCATTTATTATATACTGAAAAGCTCACCCTGTAATACCATCCAGTTATAAAAATACACCTACATACTTCAGACATATCTTACAAAAAATTAAAAGATGGAAATTGGATCCGGTACACACAATATCAGTAGACAGAAAAATGTTGTATGATAATATACAAACTAATAGTTTTTTGTACCACCCAATTTTAAAGGGATAGAAGAACAATATACGAATAAAGTAATGTTACTGTTAAATGATACTAGAGTTCCATCAAGGATGTGGGTCATTACATGGCTATGTTGTCATGAGCGCTTACAAATTAAGTGAAATGCTAAACACAAACAACAGGAAGAACAAATTTGCCCAAGGCAAACCTGTGGCCTAGAAGAAGAAACAATGGAACAGTTCTTTATTTCTTGCCCCTTTGTGATAGCTTTTTGGAAAGAATTAGCAGTTAGGTGGAAAGCGAGGATTTGGAATAATCTAAATTATGAAGAAATAATGGGAGTTTTTTTTTATAAAAAGTACACCTTTGGAAGTGGGAACGATAAGAATTATTTTTTCTATTATAAAGTTTGTGTTATGGAAAACAAGATGTAAATATGTATTTCAGCAGCAATATATCCCCTGAACAAGTGATTCAGAATATTGAATTTTTGGTACATGAACAATGTATGTATGAAAAAAAACAAATATCTCCTGTGGTGTGGAAATGAAGATGGATTGCAGTACCCTTCTTGAAGGAAAGCGTAGGATGAATTACTGTATTAGTTAGATTCCTTCTGTTGTTTAGTGTCTAGTATTTGTGTTTAATAATTTGATTTCAAAAGGTGTTTAAATAGGCCTTTCTGACATCCATTTGTGATACTTATTTTCCTTTGTATTTTATTTTTGCTTGATTGTTCTATATTTGTATTAGTGTCTGTGCTTATTCTTTACAATAAAAAATTCCCCTACTCTTTTCGAGAAATGCCACGGGATCTTTCGCATCCACCTGAACTACTACCAGAACAGGCAGATGGGACCTTGGTTTAACGTCTCATCCGAAAGACGTGCAGCAGCCCCCTCCTGCTGCACTAGAGTGTCAATATTGGGATATTAACCCAAGTGCCTGGTGTGGGGATAGAACCCACAGCCTTCTGATCTCCCGGCCTCAGAGGCGAGTGTGCTACCTGCTGAGCCACTGACACTGATTCTATAGAGTACTGTGTCCATAGCTGTGCAATATACTAACAGTCCATAGTCTAGCATAGGGAGGATGGAGCTGGATACTGTGAAATGCCTAGATGCTGGTGTGAGGTAGTGCCATTGTCTGTAGAGTACGCCATATTTTATGTGGGCTTGCTTTACAAGAGGGTGTACGTGTGGGGCAAATGGGAGTGTCTCATCCAGGGTCATGCCTAGGTACTTAAAAGCAGCTACTTGTTCTAAAATTTCCCCTTTCCCATTTGCAATGGAAAGTAGAGTTGCTTTTTTCTTGCATGGGGAAGGGTCTTGTTTTTTTTGTTATAGTTCAGTATTTGCAGATTATGACTGAACCACCTTTCCATTGCTTCGAAACTGCATTGGAGTGCTAGAGTGAGCACATCTGGTCCAGGCTGCTGGCATAGGTGATCGCATCATCTGAATAAAGAAGCACTTTTGAAGGGCAGGCTGAGTGGAGATCATTTATGAACACTCCAGATAAGAGGGGACCCAGTATGGATCGTTGTGGTACAGGGGTAACTAGTGCTGTTTTCCAAATCCCTGGGAACTGCAAGTACCAAAGTGAGAAGTTGAAAATGTTAGTAAGAGGGAGGGCCAATTCGTCTTATGTGAAGGAAACTAGTTTCATGTCTACCATGGCTAACCCCATACTTGTTTTCCCCAACACCCATTTTATGTAATTTATTGTTAAGGATACTGTGATGGGTCTGAAATAGAACTGGGGATGGACCACATATTACCAGACTGGTTAAGACAATTCATCAGAAGATTGGAATGCTTTTCAGGATTAGAAAATACTTAACCAGGGAAACTAGGAGACCGCTGACTAACAGTTTCCTATTTTCAACAATTGATTATGGGCTTGTGTGCTATTCTTTGACAGGGGTTGGGCTGTTAACCAGAGTCAATTCCTTGTATAATCTTGTTTGTTGGTTTGCAACCAGCCCTTCCACTTCAAACTCACAATTGCAGTCTTTATGAGAGCATGGGGTGCCTCTCTTATGAAGATCATAAAAATGTTAAACTTGCTACATTCATGCATAAGGTGGCTCTGTGTAACATAGAAACATAGACTTTGATGGCAGATAAGGACCGCTTGGCACACCTAGTCTGCCTATTTCCGTACCTAATGGATAAGCCCCAGATCCTAGTTAATCAATAGCCTACTTCCTCCTACCGCCCACTAGAATTGCCTTATGTCTGTCCCATGCATTCTTGAATTCCCCCACTGTCTTTGACTCCACTACCTACTCAGGAAGGCTGTTCCATGCATGCATCCACAACCCTCTCTGTGAAAAAATACTTCCTCACATTACCTCTGAGTCATCCCCTTCTATCTTCAAATTGTGCCCCCTTGTTCTTGCACATCTCTTTTTCTGAAAGATGCTACCCTCTTGGACTTTGTTAATTCCCTTGAGGTACTTGAAGGTTTCTATCATGTCTCCCCTCACCCTCCTTTTCTCGAGGGTATACATAGTAAGCTCCTTTAGTTTCTCTTCGTATGTCTTCTGATGCAGACCCTGCACCATTTTGGTTGCCCTCCTCTGGACAGCCTCCACCCTGTCTACGTCTTTGCGGAGATGGGGTCTCCCAGAACTGCATGCAGTACTCCAGATGGAGTCTCACCAACTGTCTGTACAGAGGAATAACAGCTTCCTGTTTTCTACTGGTGATGCCTCTCCCTATGCATCCCAGTATCCCCCCAGCCCTCCTTACTGCCTTCTCACATTGCTTGCCCACCTTTAGGTCATCTGATATAACTACCTCCAGGTCCCTTTCCATTTTTGTTGTTGTCAGTATCTCACCCCCCATTGTGTACTCTTCCCCTGGGTTTTTGTTTCCCAGGTGCATTACTTTGCACTTCTTTGCGTTGAACCTAAGCTGCCATACATTTGACCATTCCTCCAACCTTGCCAAGTCCCTTCTCATCCTTTCCGCACCACCTTGTGTATCAACCCTGTTGCAGATCTTTGTGTTGTCTGCTAAGAGACGTACTTTTCCTTCCAGTCCCTCTGCAATGTCACTTATAACGACATTAAAAAGGACCGGACCCAGTACTGAATCCTGCGGTACCCCACTAGTAACCCCCCTTTCTTCACTGTGGACTCCGTTTACTATTGTCCTCTGTGTCCTGTTGTCCAGCCATTGTTTTACCCTGGCTACCACCCTGGGAAACACTCCTAGGCTGGCTAATTTGTTTATTAATCTTTTGTGTGGGACTGTGTCAAACGCCTTGCTAAAGTGTAGGTAGACCACGTCCACAGCCCCTCCCTGATCTACTACTTTGGTCACACAGTCAAAGAAGTCAATTAGATTCATCTGACATGACCTTCCCACTGTGAATCCATGCTGCCTTGGGTCCTGTGTCCCACTGGCCTCTAGGTACTCAACAGTTCTTTCCTTCAGAAGTGATTTCATCATTTTCCCTACCAGTAAGTTCAAGTTGACAGGTCTGTAGTTTCCTGCCTCTGTCTTACTCCCATTTTTATGAAGGGGAATCTCATCCACCCTCCTCCAGTCCTCAGGTACCACACCATCCTCCCATGATTTGTTAAAAAGTGTAGTCAGTGGTGTTTCTTGATCTTACTTTGAGAAACCACTCTTGCAGCAGGTTACACCATTAGGACTGAAGCTGGATAAGCGTCAGGACCCCACGGAAAAATTCTAGGTAACAGTATCCAGTGGGGGACTGCCAGGACCCCACGGAAAAATTCTAGGTAACAGTATCCAGTGGGGGACTTCCCCCGACGTTGGCCCCTCCCCAACATCGGGCATGACATAAAAGGGGGCAGTCCCCCAGCATCCCCAGTTCTTTTCCCTCCGTCGACTCACCAGCATCGGCCTCACGGACACCTGCACAGACGAATGATGCGTGAAATCTTTTCATTGGAATTAATACTCCATGTCTACTTCTCCTACCCCTTCTCTCAAAGGACACCCCTCCAAGTGTGCCTGCGGCAAGCAGGTCCCCTTTGCTGACCATCATTCGGCCTGCGCGAGGTGTCTGGGCCCAGAGCACGATACCCAGGCCAGTTCAATTTGCCAACAATTCAAGAGCAGAACCCGGATCCGCCACCAAAAGGCCCTTCAGGGGTTTCTTCTTGAGGAGAAACTGAAGAAAATGGAAAAAAGACCTTCCTCCAAAGGGAAATCTTCCCATAAGTCAGGGAAACACTGGGACAAACATCAGGACTCAGGTAAGAGATCCCCAGCCGGACCTCAGAGTCTAGGGTCAGCTTCAACTCTACGGTCCGAAAAAGCTATCCCAGGCCACTCCAACCCCCATTAAGGTAAGATCTTCAGGAGGCTCTTCAGCCTCTCTACACCCGCTCAAGACTACTTGGACACCCGACTCCCCCACCTGGCCGGAATCCTTAGACCAGCATAAGAAGTCTTCCTCCAAATCCAGTGGAGCCTCAGACTGATGCCGGGACACCAACCTCAGGTCAGTCTCCCAGCCTCCAAAGGCACCAGAAAGGAAGACCATGGAGCTGACATCCCTTAGGTGGATGTCAGAGTTGAAGAAGATGTCCGACCCAGCACCCGCTAAACGGACTACCGTACCTACGCCCGCACCACCAACGGCAGTTGATACCGGACGTCGGGTCTTCTGGAGAAGAGGTCACCATGCTACTGGATGACCAGACAGGTGGCACGAAGGACACCAGCCTGCCCAGGGAGCAGTCGCTGGACCCGGTGGTTCCACGGGACCTGACGTCCGATCCCGGTGACAGACCCATGCCGACGCCAGGCCCGTCATCGGACATGAACCTACAGGAGGTGAAAGACCTGTTCACCTTCTGGTGGGAGACCATAAAGAAAGATGTGGTTCCCCCAAGCTGTTTCCATCTCCACCACCTCCACCTCCTCCTTCTCAGGGCACTGAAAGTTCAAGATCCCCGACCCCTTTGGAGCCCACTCTGCCTCCCGGGGCCAGATCTAAGGAGCGAAAGAGACATCCCTCACGGTCTCCAAGCCCAAAATGACCCAGGGGCAGACGACACTCACTGGGGGATGACTCCAGACTGGATACGTCTGATACCTCCAGGTCTCCATCCCCCTTTAGTCCCCCATCACCAGACCTGCGAGACTTCCCAAGGTCACCACCAGATGATCCCTCTTTCTCAGAAATCATGAGGCACATCCAGGGGAATATGGGATGGGAGACAGAAGACTTAGATCCCAAGAGACAGCGCCTTGCCTGTTACCTCAGGCAAAAGGATCCGAAGCATGTGGTGGTCCCACCTCTGGTGGACGCCTTTATGGATGTCACCAAGGCGGCTTGGAAGTGTCCTCATTCAACACTGGCTGTTCCAAAAAAGTCTGACCACCTCTACAGAGCTCCTGTAGAGGACCTGTATTTGGTGCAACAACCCCTGGCCAACTCCCTGGTCATTACTGCATTTCATGATCAGTCTCAGCGGCCTGAACACCTGAGTACCCAGCCTCCGGACCAGGAATCTAAGCAGTTAGATTCTATGGGAAAACGCATGTACACGGCTGCTACATGCTCGATAAGGTCTTTGAACTACCTCATGCACATGGTGCAGTTTCAGAATGCACTTTGGGAACAGGGCCAATACCTTATGAAGGATTTCCCAGATGGTGATAAGAAGTATGAATTGCCCAACCCCCTTCATACTGGGTCAGAAGTGGGGACCCAGGTTCTCCGAGCCGCTTATGATTCAGCGGACTTGGCGGCCAGGGGAGCAGCCACAGGTGTTTGTCTCCAGAGACACTCTTGGTTGAGTCTCCGGCTTTACCCTGGAAGTCCAGAAGAACATCCTGGACGTCCTTATAATGGAGCTGTCCTGTTCGATGAGGAATCTGAAAAGGTCATCACCAGGCTACAGGATGCCGGGAATGTAGTCCGGACTGTACAAGCCATGTACAGACCCAAATCTGGTTCCTTTTTCGTAGGAACCAGAACTGTTTTTGCGGCCGGCAACAATGGCAACAACCACGTTCCGGCCAGCAACCTAGGGGCAACTTTGGTTGTAATGGTCAAGCCAGGTTCCCCGTGGGCCAGGACCCAAAGCATCCCAAGGCCGCCCAGGCCACGGGCTCCAATACTACCATAGCATGACTCCTTCCTGGGGGCCGCATCTCTCATCGCCTTTCGGAATGCTAGAGGATAACCTCCGATCGGTGGGTGTTACAGTTGGTAAATCGAGGACACTCTATTGAGTTTCTTGACCACCCGCTGTCCAGACCTCCCTTGCTCTCCCACTATTCGTGTCAGCACGCCCCGCTCATCCAGCAGGAGATCTTGGCCCTCGTAGACAAGGAGGCCATAGAGTATGTTCCAATGAACCAGAGAGGAAAAGGTTGTTATTTTCACTTCTTCCTGGTCCCAAAGAAAACAGGGGACATACGCCTGATCTTAGATCTCAGCAACCTCAACACCTTTGTGTTGTACAAGTGCTTCTGCATGGTGACCCTGCCAGGTCTCATTCCCATGCTCAAAGAAAGCGCATGGCTGGCGTCACTGGACATGCAGGTTGCTTACCTACATCTTCCGTTCACTCGAGCGCATCAAACTTTCCTGCGTTTCGAGTTTCTGGGACACCACTACCAGTTCCAAGCTCTCCCTTTCGGACTGTCTTTGGCACCTCGGGTATTCACGAAGTGTATGACAGTTGTGGCAGCAGCTCTCAGGAGACAGGACCACTACATGTTTCTGTACCTAGATGACTGGCTCCTCATGGCACCCTCACAAGATGCCCAGATGTCCGCAATCCAGGATACCTGTTCCCTCTTCCAATCGCTGGGCATCACCATCAACCAGGAGAAATCGCACCTTGTCCTGTCTTAGAACTTGCAGTTTATAGGGGCAATTCTGGACACCACTCAAGGTAGGACATTCCTTCCTCAGGACAGGGCGGAACGCATAAGATCCCTTATAAGGGACATAATGGAAAAGAATACGGTACCTGCCCGGACCATTCTTTGCCTGTTCGGGCAAATAGCAACTGCCATTGCAACGGTTTCCCTAGCTCAACTCCATATGCGGGTCACCCACTGGATGTTGCTGGCCCAATGGGACCAGAAACAAGATCATCTGCAGCATCCAGTCTGGATCACGAATGCCGTCATCCAAGACTGGCACTGGTGGCTCGTCCGAGATCATCTTTCGATGGGAGTCCCCTTCATTGCACCGCCTCCTCTAGTGACTCTCTCCACGGATGCCTTGGGGTCCGGATGGGGAGCTCGCCTCAACGGGGTCAGGACTCAAGGCTCCTGGTCGTCTCGAGTCTCACCTTCACGTAAACATCCTAGAGATGAGAGCCGTCCTGTACGCCCTACAGGTCTTCCAGTCGGAGATTCCACCAGGACTCTCCTGGTACAAACAGACAATTCCGTGGTGATGTACTATTTCAACAAACAAGGAGGCACTCATTCCTACCCCCTTAGCGGGGAGGCTCAAAGGGTTTGGAATTAGGTATGCAACATGGCACAGAAATCATTGCGGTACATGTTCCCGGAGTGGACAGCACTATCGCGGACAGTCTAAGCTGGTCACTGGCCAGAGTCCACGAATGGGAACTGCTTCAGGAAGTCACAGAGGACCTGTTTCGCAGATGGAGAACACCAGAATTAGACCTCTTCGCGTCTCCATCCAATGCAAAACTGCCAAATTTCTGCTCACTAGATCCAGAGCCTTGTGTTTTCTGGTGAGACGTGTTGTCCCTTTCTTGGACGGGCAGGTTCGTCTATGCTTTCCCGCCTTTCCCTTTGATCCAGAGAGTTCTATTGAAGCTCCGACAAGAGCAGGCATCTCTTATTCTGGTAGCGTCCTTTTGGCCCAGGTAAATTTGGTTCCCTCTCTTACATCAGCTGACCCAGGAACCTCTGGTGCCTCTGCCATTCAGCTCTCACCTTCTGTCCTAGGAGGCAGGCTACTTGGTCCATCTGGATCTTTGGTCGCTGAACCTGCATGCCTGGCTCCTAAGGACATAGCAGTCCTGAGATACGAGGTCTCTCTGGAAGTTGCAGGCATTCTAGTAGCGGCCAGAAAACCCTCCACTCATGCCACTTATGCCATGAAGCGGCGCATATTTTGTATCTGGGCTCAAGCTCGCGGATTGATCCCATTGGATTGTTCGGCGAGGTCAGTTTTAGACTTTATTTATTTATTTATTTATTTATTTAGCTTTTGTTGACCGGGTAAGTGCACTAGACAAATCCTGCCTATTTTCAGGCACGACCCGGGGGAAGGGGATACAGATGAATGCCAACTGACCTTAAACCAGATTAAGCTGTTGGTGGTATTTTTAGTGAATGAGGGAAATTTGGCCAGGACACCGGGGAAATTCCCCTACTCTTTTTGATAAGTGCAGTGGGATCTTTAACATCCACCTGAACTACCACCAATCCAGGCAGATGGGACCTCGGTTTAACGTCTCATCCGAAAGACGGCACCTCAGAAATGCAGCACCCCTCTCATGCTGCATTACAGTGTCAGTACTGGGATATTAACCCAAGTGCCAGATGTGGGAACTGAACCCACAGCCCTCTGATCTCCCGGCCTCAGAGGCGAGTGTGCTACCTACTGAGCCACTGACACTGACCTGACTACACTGACTACCTCCTATCCCTTTACGAGGCAGGTCTTGCCTACTCCTCCATTAAGATTCACCTCTATACCATTTCGGCGTACCATTCACTGATAGGTCACAGGTCTCTAGCTCAACTAGAGGCTTCTTGCACCTTTTTGTGTGGCATCCTGCACTTGAGACCTCCCATAAGAGACCCGGTTCCACCTTGGGATCTTCCTTTTGTTCTAGAGCTGCTTGCACTACCTCCTTTTGAACCAGCCATGGATTGCAAGCTGCGTCTCTTCGCTTGGAAGACGCTCTTTTTAGTTGCTGTTACTTCTGCTAGAAGAATTTCTGAGCTTCATGCACTAATGTGCAAGGATCCTTATTTGGTTTTTCACAAGGACAGGGTGTCCTTAAGAACAAATTGTAAGTTCCTTCCCAAGGTGGTCTCGGCTGTCACACTCAACCAGACATAGACCTTCCGGTGTATTACCCAAATCACTGTAACAGGGGAGAAGCTCTGTTACACACCCTGGATGTGCATAGAAGTCTCAGATATTATCTGACCAGAACCAGGGCCGATCGCAAGTCAGACCAGCTCTTTGTTTCCTATGCCCAGAGGATGCAAGGTGTTCCTGTCCCCAAACAGTCGCTTTCTAGATGGTTGGTGAAATGTATCCTGTTCTGTTACCAGAAGCGCAACAAACCTTTACCAGGACCGGTAAAAGGTCATTCTACAAGGGGGGTGGCTACCTCCTTCGCTGCTCTCAAGAATGTCTCCATTTCAGCCATCTGTGCAGCAGCAACCTGGAGGACTGTATACACCTTCATCAGGCACTACAGTCTGGATGTTGCCTCTAGACGCAGAGCAGGTTTTGGCTTGGTGGTCCTTCAAGGACATTTGTCCTGAAATCTGACCAACATCTCTCCTATCCTCCTCCTGATATCAAAATTGTTCCATTATTGCATGGGAATCATTCCTAATGGTGTAACCTGCTGCAAGAGCTGTTTCTCGAAGTAAGATAGTACAGTTACGTAAGAACTTACCGTAACAGTAGATCTTCGAGAACAGCTCTTGTAGCAGGTAGTTTCCCTCCCACCTTCCCCTCTGGAGGTTGAGTCTTCCGACCTAGTTTCTAGGCTACAGCATCTTTGACGCCATCCTACTAAAAACCTGCCTTTGGAAGCGGATCCTCGGTCTTCCCTTCAGATGTCACCTTTGGGCTGGGAATCTCCAGCGGGAGAACTGGGGATGCTGGGGGACCACACCCTTTTACTTGATGCCTGATGTTGGGGAGGGGCCGACGTTGGGGGCAGTGCCCCGCTGGATACTGCTAGCTAGAATTTTTCCATGGGG
Source organism: Neoceratodus forsteri (assembly GCA_016271365.2). Taxonomy (NCBI): domain Eukaryota; kingdom Metazoa; phylum Chordata; order Ceratodontiformes; family Ceratodontidae; genus Neoceratodus; species Neoceratodus forsteri. The sequence continues at coordinate 874,976,800 of CM057455.1, read as the reverse complement.
TCCTGGCACCTGCCCGCTTTAGCCCTAATGGTGTAACCTGCTGCAAGAGCTGTTCTTGAAGATCTACTGTTACGGTAAGTTCTTACGTCACTGCACTTTCTCCCCTTAGTTCTTTTAGAATTCTGGGGTGAATCCCATCAGGCCCCATTGCTTTGTCCACCTTTAGTTTTAGGAGATCTTTAGAACCCTTTCTTCTATGAAAGGATTGATATCGACCCCCCTATCCAGAGTGCTTCTATAGACTGGATTAGATGCCTTCCCCTGCTCTTCCTTTGTCAATACTGAGCAGAAGTATTCATTCAGTATCCCTGCTTTTTCAATGTCCCTCTCTGCCCATCCACCCTCCTCTTTATTCAGCCTCACTATCACTCCCTTTGTCTTTCTTCACTCCCTAATGTAGCTATAAAAGGTTTTATTCCCCTTTTTAACCGAGTTGGCTATCTTTTCCTCGGTTTGGGCCTTTGCTATTCTGACTGCCTTCCCCGCTTCCTTCTGCTTTAACTGGTACATTTCTCTGTCCTGCTCCTTCTGTGTTTCCTTATACGTCCTGAATGCTATCTTTTTCTCCCTAACCTTCCCCGCCACCTCTTTTGAGAACCATAGTGTTTTTTCTTTCATTTTGATTTGTTTGTTTCACGCAATGGCTTGTTGCCTCTGTGATGGCAGTTTTGATGTTTCCCCATTGTTGCTTCACCCCTCCTTCTTGCCTGTTTGCAAGTGCTTTTGTGAGGCACTCTCCCATTTTGACAAAATCAGCCCTCCTGAAGTCCAGTACCTTCACTTTTGTATGGCTTGACTCTACAGCTGAGTTTATTGTGAACCACACTTTTTGGTGGTCACTTGTTCCCAGATGGGTACCCACTTCTGGATCTGAGATCCTCTCTCTGTTCCCATTTGAGAGTACCAGGTCTAAGATTGCTCCCTCCCTCCCGAGTGGGTTCCAACACCAGCTGTCTGAGGCATGCCCCCTGTAGGGCATTGAGAATGGCCCTGCTCTTGGATGTGGCTGCAACAAAGGTGCTTCAGTTAACATCTGGCATATTCAGGTCCCCCATCAGCAATATCTCGCCTTTCTCTGCCATTCTAAGGATGCTTTCTATCATACCAAATACCAAAATGCATAACAAGCCTTTTTACTCCTTCAGAGAACAGTAGAGATACCCGTGCAGTGGAATCTGTCTCCCTCATATGTTGTTCCTTTTAGGAACACTCAGCAGGGTCAGAGAATTTTATTAAACTGTACAACAATCTTCAGTCAACAGTTACTCAGCACAACACTGTTTCTGCTTTTAGACAAAATCTTAGTGCTTGGTATAGCTCAGTGTCTACATGCCAGTGTAGTGAGCGATCATATGATGTCTTCTGTTGGCACCCTTTGCAAACTGTGTGAGAGGCCTTTCGGCACCGTGCATTTCTGCTTAAAGTTGAACCAGCATAATATTCTGTGGTGATTTGCATATGCAGCCCATGATGCCTTGCATTATGGGGGCATGTATGATTTTGTATTTCTTTGAAACTTGGCTTCCCAGCCAGTGCCCTTTGAGGTAACCATTGCCTTAGTGCTTGCGCACTGAGGTTCTTTGTCTTCTAATCATATGATGTGCTGTATGTATATTGTTTTATGTTTTTTATTTTTTTTTTTTTTCGCTTTCAATGTAAAACTTGCTAAAAGTTTAACTTATTCTGGTTATTTGTGAAAATGGGCATTATTTTACCTACTATGCCTGCCAGTATAATTAATAAAACAAATAAACAATAAACATAGACTCTGCTCAACACTGGATGGCACCTTGTTGGTAAGGCAGAAAAATTGCAAGGACAGGAAACAACAGTTACATGGAAACATAGACAGTGATGGTAGAAAAAGACCACAGGTTCATCCAGTCTGCCCATAAACCCTAACAAACTTGGGACCTATTGTCCATACAGGGTTCTAACCCACACTAGCCACCCCTTATGCTCCCCGTCCTACTACTTTCACCCTGAGCAACCACTGAGCCCTTCACTCTGTCCTAGCTGTATTTGAAACCATTGATAGTTTTGGCGCCCACCTTATCAGCTGACAGATTGTTCCACAGTTTCACCATCCTTTCTGTAGAATAAAACTTTCTTACTTCCCTCTCGAATCTCCCCTCTGTCAATTTTCACTCGTAACCATGTGTTCTTGATCTGCTACTTATGCTAATATTGTTCCTCACAGTTTGCTGTGTTCATTCCTTTCAGGAACCTGAAGGCCTCTATCATATCTCCTCTCTCTCTTCTGAGGAACGGGGAAAGGGAATATTGTTTAACCAGGAGTAGCACACTAAGCCGAAGCTTGTTTCCAGATGCGACCTGGGAGCACAAGGAAGTTAAGTGACTTGCTCAGGATCACACAGTATGCACCTAGGTGGCTGTGGGCCTCCAGAGACTACATGTTCAGTGCCTCAAGACGATCCACGTAAGATCTGCCATGCTGACCCTGAACCATTTTTGGTCAATCTACATTGTACTGTCTCCAGTCTGTCCTTATATTTCTTTGGGTGAGGACTCCAGAACTGGGCACAGTACTCCAGGTGGGGCTTTACCACTGATCCGTAGAGAGGTAGCAATACCTCTTTCCTTCTGCTGTCAGTACCCCTTCCTATACACCCCAACACCCTGTTTGCCTTGCTGTTACACTGATTTCATTGTTTCAGGGAGTCACTGATGATGACCCTTAGGTCTCTTTCCTCAGAGGTTGTGCATAGCTTCCCCCCCTCCTCGATCCGGTACTCTGTCCTCAGGTTCTTGTTCCCTGTGTGCATCACCTTGCACTTTGTGGCATTACATTTCAACTACCAATCCTGTGACCATCTCCCATTCTTTTGCAGGTCTTTTTGCATCTCCCTAACCCCCTTCTTGCTGTCTACCTTGCCTGCCACAGAGCTTAGTATTGTCTGCAAAAAAGATGCATCTTGCCCTGGATTCCTTCTCCTGTGTCACTAATGAACATATTGAAAAGGACTGGACCCAAGACCAATCCTCGTGGCACCCCACTGGTGACCTCCCTGTCTCCTGATTTGACTCCGTTAACCACAACCCTCTGCTGTCACCCTTACAAATGGTTTCTCACTCATTTAACTGTGTCCTTCGCTGTACCCAGACCCTCTAACTTTTTCAACAGTCTTCTGTGATGCATTAAGTTGAAAGTTTTGCTGAAATCAAAGTAGAGTAAATGCACATTGTGGCCTTTATCCACTACCCTCATCACCCAGTCAAAAATACTATCAGGTTGGTCTGACAAAACTTCCCGTCACAAGCCCATGCTGTTTACTATCCTGGAGTCCACTGCTCACCAGATAGTTCACAGTGTCTTCTTTGACTTTTTTTCATCAGTTTACACATAAATAGAGGTAAGACTGACAGGTCTGTAGTTAATTGATTGCGCCTTACCTCCCCCTTCCACCACGAAGCAGGACTATGTCTGCTACCCTCCAGACTTTTGAAATGAACCCTGTCTGAACTGAACTATTAAATAGCCCAACCAGGGGTTCAGTTAGTTCCGTCACCAGTTCCTTGAGCACCCCTGGATGTATTCCATCTGGCCCCGGGACCGTAATCTGTCTTTAAGACTACTATTATGACAGGGTAGGTAAGACCCTGTCCCATTTGTTATGGACAATGTGTTTAAATGCAAGGAGCTGTCCTTTTCTGTTTTTTCTCTGTCTGGTTGTGCAGCCAGATTTTCCTGTGAGACCTCGGACTTTATCAACCTGAACAGTCTCGTAATTCTTTGCCTCTTACTGTCTCTCACTTTTATCTTGCTGTCTGTTTTTCCTTCCTTGCACATATCTGCTAATATAAAAATTTGTGCAAATCAATTTATGGAAATGTAGTTGATATTGGGATCTCTGTTTAGAAAATATTTAGTATTACTGTTGAAATGTATATTAATTGTAGAAAACTAGAGGTTACTTGAGTGCAAATGCTTGAGGCCTTTTTGCAAAAGGGGCCTCAGAAACATCCTGCCTAGCCGGCCTGGTGGCACTGAGGGTTGAGGCGCTGGACACCACACCTCGCACCACACAGGCGACCCGGGTTCAGTAACGAGCCCGGGTCGGCAGGGGAGGACTGGGATTGAGTGTTCACAGACTGCTCTCCTAGTCCTGGGGTGGGCTGGGGAATTTCACCTCACTGTAGTGGCTCCTGGGGATGCCCGGGGGCACTACAAGCATCAGTGACAATAGAGGGAGAGTGCGGCGGATGTTGGCACGTCATGCCTGGACATCATTGCACATCCGCGCTCCAGGGGCCAGTAGGAGGAAAATGGCTGGGTGCGACCATGCAGCTTGATGGGTGCGTTCTGAGCCGCCCAGAGAACTTTGGTGGAGTTCTGTGGGGGAGGGTCTGGGGCTGTCCTGGCTGGTAGAGGCAGAGGGGGAGCCCTCCAGCAGGATGGCATGACGGCTGTCCCAGATCTTCCTGGGTGCAGTTTGAGCTATCCAGCTGTCTGAGCAGGTGGAGCTGGCGGCTGGATGCCCCAAGCCGGAGTGTGCCACAGCAGGGGAGAAAATGACATGAAAAAAAAAGAAACATCCTGCCTGATATTTACGAGAACAAAACATTTTGCAAAGACAGGATGTTTGCTAAGGTGGGGGTTTAAAAAAAAACATAAAAAAGCTAAGATGAGCTGCAATTAGGAAGATTACAAGAAATATTTTATTTTGCCTCTGTACAAAGTTCTTATGAGCAAGTTTATATATTTTTTTGTATTACTGCTACTATAAATAAAGTTTTGGTGAATTTTACAACTGCCCCTGGGTTTTCCCTATGCTTCCTGACATGTGCCTCGATGACACCTATAACTGGAAAATAGTTGCTTCCCCATCTCAGGGATCCACCTTATAGCTGCCTTAATGCAACTCTCTGGCAGAGGCCTTCTGTCTTCCTTTGTGAATACAGAGCAAAAGTAGTCATTAAAAATAGCTGCTTTCTGCCTGTCCTCCTCAATTACCCTACCTCCTTTTGCTAGTGTAACAATTCCTCCTTTTCCCCTTATATATCTAAAGAACTGTTCTTTCTTGCCCTTAACCCCTTCCTCACTATGCAGCTGTGTGTCTGCCTTTGCGTCTCTGACCACCCTTTTGGTTTCCCTTGTTCTCATGTAATACTCTCCCCAGTCTTCATTCCCTTTGTTTTCCCTTGTATCTGATGAAGGCCTTCTTTTTATTTTATTTATTTATTTATTTGAATTTTGTTGACTGGGTGGGCCCACTGAGACAAACATATCCCTCTTTCAAGGGTGACCCAGATAAAAAAATACCTTTCCAGTAAATACAGTTCAATAGGGATGTTACAGAGAGTTCAGCAAGAAAAATACATTTCCAGTAAATGCAGTTCAATAGAGAAGCTACAGAGAGTTCAACTAGGTAATAACAATTTCAAACAAGGGTTCCTAAGTGCTTAGTTCTGGTAAATAGAGTCTAAAAACACAGGTAAGAGATGAGTAGTGTACAATAATCATAGCTACAATTCAGTCATAATACATGCAGGTTTCATCATACAAGATTGGGCAATAGATTAGGAGTATTTCTTGCGGGGATATATTTTGAGCAAAGAGTTGCCTTTTGAAAGAGTGAAAAGAGCGAAAAAGAGAGGTAAAATGTGGGAGGAATGATAGAGGCAGATTATGGTGGAGGGCACGAATTAGGCGGGGGGACTAAAAGGTACAGGTTAGTGGGGTGAAGAAGATATCTTTGAAATAAGCATACACATTATATAAATACATATATTTCTATATAACAAACCAATCACACACACCAAAAAAAAAAAACTAAACAAGGTAGACAGTTATGTGTGGAGTAGTGCAATGCAATGGCTGTGGGGCAGCAGTCTTTCGGGAGTCTTTCTGGAGGCTGAGATGCTGCCCTGTTTGCAGACAACTATCTGCCCTGAGGGAGGAAGTTACCCATCTTCAGGCCGCACTGGACAGTAGCAAGGGAACCTCCCCCATCCAGGGAGCACCAGAGCTGCCACCACTACCTCCGAGGTTGCCAAGAAAGCACAGAGTTGGACCACTATGGGCTCAGGGATGGTAAGGGTGGTGGAACAGAGGCACACCCAGTCAGTTGTTCCACTCCACAATCCATACACCATTCTGGGGGAGCATAGTTCCCCTATGGATGCACCCACAGAGGAGACTAAGGAAGGTGCAGACAACTGTCACAAGGGAGGCCCTCAGGAAGGAGGCAGAGGGCACCACAGGGAAAGGAAGCAGCTCCTGGTGGGGGACTCGGTTATTAGGGGGATAGAACTGGGGGGAGCAGGGAAAACTGAAGTAAGGTGCCTGCCTGGTGCCATGGCTTGGAGGGACAGGCAGCGCATCCTTAGGATCACGAGAACAGTTGCACGAGAGTCTGAGCTGGACGTCATTGTCCACCTAGAGACAAATGACTTAGCTCATCATGAGATTAGAGCAGTGCAGAAGGACTTTGTAGAGTTGGGGAGGGGCTTAAGACAAATAGCACACACAGTATCCTTCTCAGAGGTGCTGCCTGTCAGTGGCATGGGTGAGGCAAGGGTACTTTGCACCATGCAGTTTAACGAATGGTTGAAAAAATGGTGTGGAGCAGGTTTGGCTTCATTGGGGACTGGGGTTCCACCTGGAGGACACCAGCCTATACTTACAGGATGGTCTGCATCTGTCCAGGAAGGAACAAGTCTTTTGGGCAATCGGTTTAAATGCTCCATTGGCAAGCTAAACTAGTCAAGGGGGAGGCACTGATAAGCAGCAGGAAAATCCCAGCCTCCCCTACAAAACAGGGTACTAAATGAGAAAAGACCAAGGTAGAAAGGTCAGTGGGGATGCTGCTACAGAAGGTAAAGCCATCAAAAATGGAAAGCAATAGTACCAATGCCGTAGTCTGGGTAACAAGCTTCCTGAATTAGTGGCCTTGATGGAGGAGGAACATCTGGATATCGTGGCAGTCACAGAAACATGGTACACACAGAACCATGACTGGGATGTAAACATACCAGGATACACTATCTACAGAAGGGACAGGAGGGAAAAGAGGAGGAGGAGGAGTAGCTCTCACATAAGAGAAGGAATCAAAGCAACAAAACAAAAGGGTAAACAGGGAGGAGAAGAAGCACTGTGGGTCAATTTGGAGGCAGGCAATGGCACCACAATCTGCACAGGGGTTGTATACAGACCCCCCTCTCAGTGGGAGGAAATGACAAGGAAATGATAGAAAGTATACTTAGAATGGCAGATAAAGGGGAGATATTGCTGATGGGTGATCTGAATGTGCCAGATGTTAACTGGAGTGCAGTTGCAGCAGCCACTTCTAAGAGTGGGGTTATTCTAGATGCCCTACAGGGCATGCCTTGAGACAACTAGTATTGGAACCCACTCGAGGGGCAATCTAGACCTGGTCCTCTCAAATGGAGATGGAGAGAGGATCACAGATGTAGAAGTGGGTAGCCATCTGGGAACTAGTAACCATCGAACAGTATGGTTCTAATAAACACAGCAATAGAGTCAATCATACAAAGGCAAAAGTACTGGACTTCAGGAGGGCTGACTTTGCCAAAATGGGTGAGTGCCTAAGGAATGCACTAGCAAATGGGCAGGAAGGAGGGGTGGAAGAACAATGGGGAATAATAAAAACTGCCATCACAGAGGTAACAAGCCTTTGTGTGAAGCAAATAAACAAAACGATGTAAGAAACCACTATGGTTCTCAAAGGAGGTGGCAGTGAAGGTTCAAGAGAAAAAGAAAGCATTCAGAAAGTACAAGGAATCACAGAAGGAGCAGGACAGAGAATTGTATCAGTTAAAGCAAAAGGAAGCTGGGAAGGCAGTCAGAACAGCAAAGGCCTGAACTGAGGAAAAGATAGCCCACTCAGTTAAGAAGAGGGATAAAACCTTTTTTAGGTACATCAGGGAGCAAAGGAAGACTAAGGGAGGGATAGTGAGGCTTAATAAAGGGAGGAGGGTGGGCAGAGGGTGACTGTGAAAAGGCAGAGATACTAAACAAATATTTTTGCTCAGTATTTACAAACGAAGAGGGAGAGGTACCTAAAACAAACAATAGAAACACTCTGGATACAGAAGTTGATACCAGCCCATTTACAGAAGAAAGGGTTCTGAAAGAACTCTTAAAACTGAAGGTGGACAAAGCAATGGGACCTGATGGGATTCATCCCAGAATTCTAAAAGAACTAAGGGTAGAACTAGTGACACCACTGACTACCCTCTTTAACAAATCATGGGAGGATGGGGTGGTACCTGAGGACTGGAGGAGGGCAGATGTGATTCCCCTTCACAAAAGTGGAGCAGGGCAGAAGCAGGAAACTACAGACCTGTTAGTTTAACCTCAGTGATAGGAAAATGATGGAATCACTTCTGAAGGAAAGAACTGCTCGAGTATCTAGAGGCCAGAGGGGCACAGGACCCAAGGCAGCATGGATTCACAGCGGGAAGGTCATGCCAGACGAATCTAATAGATTTCTTTGACTGGGTGACCAAAGTAGTAGATCAGGGAGGGGCTGTGGACATGGCCTACCTAGACTTTAGCAAGGCATTTGACTCAGTCCCACACAAAAGATTAATATACAAGTTAGCCAGCCTGGTAGTGGGTCCCAAGATGATAGCCTGGGTAAAGAATTGTCTGGGGAATAGGACACAGAGGGTAATAGTAAATGGAGTCCACTCTGAAGAAAGGGGGGTTACTAGTGGGGTGCCGCAGGGTTCAGTATTAGGACCGGTCCTCTTCAATATCTTTGTAAGTGACATTGCAGAGGGACTGGAAGGAAAAGTATGTCTCTTTGCGGATGACACAAAGATCTGCAACAGAGCTGATGCACAGGGTGGGGTGGAAAGGATGAGAAGAGACTTGGCAAGGTTAGAGGAATGGTCAAATGTATGGCAGCTTAGATTTAATGCTAAGAAGTGCAAGGTAATGCACCTGGGAAACAAAAACCCAGGGGAAGAGTACACAATGGGGGGTGAGATACTAACAACAATAAAAATGGAAAGGGACCTGGGGGTAGTCATACCAGATGACTTAAAGGTGGGCAAGCAATGTGAGAGGGCAGTAAGGAGGGCTGGGGGGATACTGGGATGCATGGAGAGCATCACCAGTAGAAAGCAGGAAGTTGTTATCCTTCTGTACAGACAACTGGTGAGACCCCATCTGAGTACTGTGTGCAGTTCTGGAGACCCAATCTCCGCAAGGACATAGACAAGATGGGCTTAGTCAGAGGAGGCAGCTAAAATGGTGCAGGGTCTGCTCTGGAAGACATATGAAGAGAGGCTAAAGGAGCTTAGTATGTATAGCCTCGAGGAAAGGAAGGAGAGGAGGAACATGATAGAAACTTTCAAGTACCTCAAGGGAATCAACAAAGTCCAAGAGGGTAGCATCTTTCAAAAAAAGAGGTGTGCAAGAACAAGGGGGCACAATTTGAAGATAGGGGGCGGCTCAGAGGTAATGTAAGGAAGTATTTTTTCACAGAGAGGGTTGTGGATGCATGGAACGGCCTTCCAGAGGAGGTTATGGGGTCAAAAACAGTGGTTGAATTCAAGCATGCATGGGACAGCCATAAGGCAATTCTAGGGTGTGGGGGGAGAAAGAAGTAGGCTGCTGGTTAACTAAGATCTGCAGCTTATCCATTAGGTAGGGAAATGGGCAGACTGGGTGGGCCAAGCGGTCCTTATCTGCTGTCAAATTCAAATTCTATATGAAATGTTTTCTGAATTGGGGAAGGGACATACTGGAGAGTAATCCCTAGGGAAGAGTATTCCATTTTCGTTGGGCTAGGTAGGAGAAGGACTTCATGCCAATGGCTGACCGTGTTTTAGGAAGACTTAACAAGGGGAAGTGCGGAGAGCATAGGGGCCTAGGGATCGGTTTCACGGTTAGCAAGTTATTAAGGCTGGGTGGGGAGGGGTGGTGGATAAGTTTAGGCTGCTGCCGACAAGATATCTTGTCCAAAAAACCTATGCGTTCTAAATCTTCCGGCAGCCTAAGGGTTAAATGTTGTACATTGGAGGGGAAAGTCTAGCTTTGCCTCAAACAATGACCAGCGTAGGTCTTTTAGTACATCACAGTGGTGTGTCCGAGCAGGTTTTAATGCATGAAACGTGCAGTCCTACGATAGGCCTGCTTTAGTTTGAGTAGAACCATAGATCAAGCAGATAGACGTAGAGGGGCTCCATAAAATAGACCTGGGAGAAGCGTTGCTCAGGCAGTTGCTCAAGCAGTTGCTCTCCGGGAATGGGATGTCAGGTATGGAACTATTCGGTATAGTAGGCCCAGTTTTTGATGGGTGGACTTGGCCACCTTTAGAACATGTGCATCAAAAGATAGATTTACATCCAGGGTTTCCCCTAGGTATTTGAAGGAGTGCACTCCTTCTAGGGCCGTGCCGGTAGAGGTGTTGATGACAAGGGGTTGTTGGGTGGTCAGGTCAAAAGAGATGTGACGAAACAACATCGTTTTAGTTTTTTGGTATTAAGTACCAATAGGTTTTGCCTGAACCATTCTTCAAGAAGTCGAAAGTCCCCCTCGAGGCACAACTTGGTAGAGGAGATACTTCTGTATAGGATAGCATCATCAGCATAGAGTTGAACTGACGCAGCTCCACAGTTGTTGGGGAGGTCGTTGATAAATATGGAGAATAAGAGAGGTCCCAGAATAGATCCATGGGGAACCCCATCCATAATGTGAGCGAGGGGAAATGTAACTCCACCCCATTTGACGCATTGAAGTCAATTAGAGAGGTAGTTGGAGAACCATGAGAGGGTGTTAGAGTCAAGACTGAGTTTGTTAAGCTTGGTGAGTAGGAGTTGGTGATTAACAAGATTAAATGCTTTCGTAAGATCTATGAAGATGGCTCCGGTAGCACACACCTGATCTATAGCATGAAAAATATCCACAGTGACCCTTTATCAGAGCCGATTCAGTCCCGTGCAGTTTTCAGAAACCATGTTGTGCACTGGAGAGGGCATTCACCTGCCTTAAGAATGAGTATGGCTGGTTATAAAGTATTATTTCCTGAATTTTTGCTAGGGGACAAAGAATAGAGATAGGTCTGTAGTTTTCGGTAAGGTTAATCGTGCCACTCTTGAGCACTGGGACCACAATTGCCATCTTCCACTTATCAGGACACTCATTGCTTCCCTGACCTTTTCAGGGAACCATATTATTCCCTTGTACCTTTTTCTTTTGATTACAGTTCTCATGCAAGACTTTGTTGCCCCAAGAATGGCCCCTTAATTGCCCCCCATCTTTCCTTCACGCCCCTATTGCTGTCCACTCTGACTAACTTGTCCTGGGCCAGCTTCCTTATACGGCTGAAGTCTGCCCTTCTAAAATCTAGGACTTTGGCCATTAATGAGGGTTTACTTGTCCCAAAGCTCAGGTTGAACCATACAGAGTATGGTCGTTGGACCCTAGTGGTCCAGTATTACATTTAAGGCACACTTTGGTCTCTTCCACTTAGTCACTGCTCCATGGGCACAGTTCCCCAACGTGTGTTTGCATTACATTCATAGTGCATCAGTGCAAGGTCAGTTGCATGATTTCTTGTGTTTCAGCCGCATTTCCTTCAGGGCTGGTCAGAAAGCCCATGCTATGGGACACAGTGCCCATCAAGGCCAGTTTGAGGTCAGGTCATGCAGTAGCCTGTCATCCAACACAAGCAACAGGAGCTGCAGTTCATCTCCATTTTTTCTGAGCAGGTATGGCAATGTCAGCTGAAGAGGGAGGCATGGCACGATGTGTCCCGGTGCTGAACTGGTGCAGGCGGAGTGGCATGTTTACATGCCTGCAAAACATGCCTGTACCAGTACAGCTCCTAACCAAAACAGGGATCATGATGCGCCACATTTAAGCTGACTGCATCAGTCCCCAAGCAGTTTACACTGCCTGAGCTTAACTGGTGCAACTCCTCTGCACCTCTTGCAATGGTGCAGATCAGGCAGTGTAAACAGACCTTTATTAACAGGCTAGAATAGTTAACCTTTTTGTGCAATACATCACTTCAGAGAAAATTACAACCTGTGTAGTAACTCTCTTTAGCAGTAGGCTGGTTACAAAAATATTTACAAAATACCTACAGTCTGGTAGAACTAGACAATTTTACCAGAAAATAAAGCTGGAAAGATGTCTGGAATTTGTTTCATTTAAAAAGATAAGGTAAAAATGTTTATCCGATTTTGTTGCACTGCTGCTTTAAACCTGTTTTTAGTTGGCCCAAGTGTTGAGAGCACGGCTTTAATGATGCAGTGTGGTTGACTGCCAAAGGAAGTGCCTGAGTGCAGTATGTTATGACACAAAGACATTCCATTTGGTCACCAACAGTCAACCACATTGCAACAATTTTGCCAGCCCATTTTATAAATACAGATAAAGACTTTGATTAGGCACATCTGCGTCATTCACAAACTGAGTGATACCGAACACTGATGGTCTTAGCAAATTACACGCCAAACACTCGTGGCAGTTGTTGGAGAAATTGTGGGCGTAACCCAGCTGACTAGGGACATATCTTTTGGACATGCCTGGTACTGTTACTTACTGGAAACAAATACTGCTCCAGCTGGAGAATTTAGAGGGGGGGCTCCTCCGAACTTGACCCCAGAACTGGCATTAATGACAGTACCCCCAAGAGATCTACACCTTTCAGCACGATCCCCCCTACTGATTTACCTCTTGGCCACTAAAAAGGCTATAACTAGGAACTGGATGAAACCAGATCCCCTGACCCTTAACACATGGCATAAAATCATGAATGAAATCTACAAGATGGAAAAATTATCTGGCTAAATTCATGATGGGGGAAGAGCAGTTTTGCAGCAAATGACAGAGACGGTTACTCTCTATGTTTCTGAATTTGATTCTGACTTCATCCCTTAACACTCCGCTTAAGCCAGTTAACTATCTCACCATCCCTAGTTTACCTGGGCCATTGGGATTGTTGAGGGCTATTGTACTTAACCTAAAGGAAACAGGGAAGTGGGTCAGATCTGTGCAGTGGGGGAGATAGGGCTATCCCTGCAAAGGCAAATTTAGTAATAGACGGCCTGGAATCCAAGAAAACAGTCATGGTAATGCTCTGACAGAAATCCAGCTGTGATGGTTAAGTTAAAGCCTATAAGTATATTGTATAATATCATAACCTCCTGTGAATGTACCATAACTTGACTGTTTCAATAAAAAGATAATGAAAAAATTAAAAACCGAATGCTGCCACAGAGAATGTCAGAAGCCGGTTCATGCTATAACTGCATCTTGTTCCTCTTTCTTCTTTGTACATAATTTCCTTAAACATATTTGCTGATGTGGGCGGTCATACCAGTGTCAAGATATCCGATAGCTTTTCCTGCTGACTGTTTTAAAGCAAAGCTTCATTTTATGTGTCCACTGTATTACTTAAGGTCACATTCATGAAGTGTAAGTAAAAGCTGCACACTGTAGCATACTGTGCTAAACATCTGCAGCCACATAGAGCACTTCTGATAATCAGGGTCACACAACAGACAGTGAGGCACAGGCAGCAAAGCTACTGTAGCTGCAAACAAGCTAGTGCAAATTTATTAAAGCACTGCAGTGCTCACAGGATAAAAAAACTGTTTATCCTGTGAGCACTGCAGGACTTTAATAAACCTGCACTGGCTTGTTTGCATCTACTGTGTCTTCACTCTGCGTGCCGCACTGATTGTTTTCTGCTACTTGATTTTTACGAGGAGCACTGTGTGGTCCTGGTGTGTGGCCTTGCTGTTGTTTTGAGACCCTAGTAGTGGCGATGGTCCTATTCTTTCAGTCTGTATTATTCTGACTTTGATATTTTATGCTGGCAACGTTTACCTGATATTTTTACAAATCTTCCTTTCCTCTGTTTTCTGTTGCAGGTTAAACCTACAGAGAATGCAGTATGTTTCGGAGCCCTCCTCTTCCTCTATACCGGAGACTTTTTCCTGAACATCAAGTTTCATGATGACAATGCTAACAGGGAGCTTCCTCTGTCCTGGTTCTGCTTGGCAAGTGTTCACATTCGTGCAGTTGATGCAACCCAGCAAGCAAGATTTTAAATGCCACGGGGTTTTTTCACCAATGATTCCAGTGCTTAGTAATTCCTAGAATGCCCTTCAGATGTAGCCTGCTGGCTCCTAGAATAATGCTACCTGATAGTGTTCTGAGTTCCTCTGACCTTTGAACTTTAAAAGTGACAAGGTGTATTTCTGTATTGCCACTTAGAGTAGCCTGCATGTCTGCATGCACGCTTTATGCCCGTTTGATTTCTTTGCTTTGTTAATGCATTTGTTAAATGATTTTTAAGCGACAGCAGGAACAGGCGGACTAAGTAAGTCAGTAGGCTGGTTTGCAGGTTACTTATCCATTCCCATGCAAATTACAAGTGTGAATTCAACCCAGGCTGGCAGTTGCTGAATGTTACAGTCACCTGCCTACTACTGCTGCTCATTGTAATGTGTGGAATGAGTCATGTTGGTTCTACGTCCAGTTCCTGTAAGGCAAGACTCCACACCACAGACTACCTCTTCACAATTGGCACTAATTGTCTCCTTGTTAGAAGTCTGTCATGAGAGGGCTATGATTAAATGTGTATGGAGTCTGAATTACCCTCACACCCATCACAGATGATCATGAAGGCCAGAGTGAGGTACATTTGTGTGACACTGCCTGGAAGCTTGCACTGCTGCTGTCCTTGCTGTACCTGGCCTGTAGATAATAAGACTTCAGTACTTGGAAAAAAGGTGCAAGGATATCCAGTGAAGTGCCTTGCTACTGAGCATTATGTGGAGGTGTTTATCACTCCACGAGTAATAATGAAATGCATCTGCTGCCTCTTCCATGCTGAGAAAGATCAGAATTAGTGCAGGTGTCATCTGTAGCTAATGGGCTGACTGCTGCTCTTTTGATAAGGAGAAACAATTCATGTAGTTTATTTCCACCTGCTGGAGCGGTAGATTGTTCTGTGGGTAGCATGAGTGTGTGAGCACCCCAGTGATGCCCCATTAATAGATACGCAGGTAAAGTCTGGGTGTAGCTTATAAAACTTCTCAAATACACTCAGCTGCAAACTCATCAGCCTTTCTTGAATGAAATTTTCATAAAAAAAAACTGGTTTTATCAGTAGTTTTGGGAGTCAGATTTGTAGAGGAGCCTAATTACTAAAACTAGTGGTTTGGAGAACCCTAGTCAAAGAAATTCCAAGAAGTGGGTATGACATTTCACCTTGTCTCGGAACAGAATGTTCAGACAGAATCAGAACATTATCCAGGGAATGAATGGGAGTTAAGATTTCAGTCCTTACGTCCGCTGCTTACTATTAATGTCATTGCCCTTGGGGCAGATACTTGGACAACCTAGGGGCATTCCAGGCATCTCTAAGGGCTTATATCATGTTTGCTGAAGATGTAGATGTCTAACTTCTCTTGAGGAAGATTTGTCAAAACTCCCACAGTGGATAGGATCTCTGTGCCGGCAGAGTTCAACTGCTTTGTTTTGTGAAAAGGGTTAATTCCTCCTCAGTAAGATTTTTATAGGTTTAGACTAGTAATGATTTCAAAAGTGTACTGTTAATTTGCTTTCTGTGTGATAATTTTAGATGGAAAAGAACTGCAAAGAATTATTTCTGAGTGTGAAGACTATTAATTGACTCATCACGTGGACGTGGGATGATGGGCCGTTTGTTCTGAGTATTACCAAGGGCTTATGGAGCACTGCAGGGACATGTTTCTGGGATTAAAGGGTGATAGGAAGGCTCTACATATCTAACTATGCCAGAATACCACACTTTATAGGGTGTACAAAACCTAAGGGTTCCTTTGACATCGTGCTTCCAAAAGAAGGGGATGATGCCAAGAGGACCCTTCACAGTATGAACAAATTAATCAGGTCCACATCCTTTTTCTGTGATCTGGGGTAAGATGCATCCCCTTTACCAGAAAGGCATATCACATGTCCAGTATTTCCTTTGTTTTTCCCTCCCTTTTCCTTTGCACTGCTAGTCATCTCTGCATTGTGAAACAACTGTGATAAACTGATAAATATCATTCTGTGCTTCCTCGCAGCTGAAGTTAGCAGCTAGTCAGCAGTGGTTGAGTTGGTTAGCTGTTCATTGTTTTGGAGCAGATCCCACTGCCATCTGCAAGTACTGTAATAATTGCCCGTGGTGCACATTTTTAAAGCTTTAAATCTCAGTCCATAGGGCAGTAACATAGTTTAATCAGCATGGGCCATATAATAATACCGTATTTTTATATGGACGCAACATCACAAAGGCTGTTTGCCCAAGTTACAGTACTCCCTTATAATTGAAAAAAATAACACACATACACACTTTCTCTCTCTCTCTCTTTCTCTCTCTCTATATATATATATATACACACACACACACGGTATATATGCAGTTTGCATTTCTAAGATGCATAAATGAAGAACTCAGTTACTTTTGTGTAATACTGCTGCCGGGGCAATTTTGAAGAAAAAAAATAATTTTTTTTTTGAAAAATGTTGTCATAAAACAGTTTTTTTGATAAGTCCCATGAAGCAAATTAAGCCATGCATTTTATCTCCTGATTTTTCCTTTTCATCTGCCCCTGTGTGCTTGTAGAAATCATTGCTAGAGTCAGCCATGCCCATCCTAAACATGGATCCAGCATCATCTGCGCAATCAACAGTACAAGCTGACTTGGATATCCTCTAACCCATTGTCTGTCTGTACAACTACTGCAAAAGATTGTTAACTTCAAGGAAAACAATGTGAATTGGTACCAAGCTAGTGTTAAATAGGATTCCCCTCCTGAAAGGAAAAGACAATCCAGAACAGAAATATTTGGCTAATTGGCAAAACTGGGAATGTTTCTAATTGATTAGACGTGCAATTGTATGTACGGGTTAGTGCTTAATTTTGCCTGCCTTTATATAATGCATTTCAGTGATACTTAAGAACAGCCAAAAGGTTAAGATAGTTGTGTGAGGGGAAAGGGATACTCTTAGAGAAAGGGATGTAATGTAGTTACTCTAAAATTAATGTGTATTATTAGCAGTGCTTCACTGTGATTGAGAGAGAAAGAGTAGCTTTTTATAGGAAGGGGGGACCAGCTTAGCCCCAGGCAGTGTATCCTCCATAGAACCCATTTCACATTTCATCCATTATGCAGATGAGACAGGGGAAAATGACTCCCCATTTCTCTAAGGATTTCATATGCTGCTGCAGAAGGTAGAGGCTCGGTTCCACTGAAAAGCAATGAGGGAGGCTTCCCATACGGTTATTTTTCAAAGTCGGCCAAGTCCAGCTTGGATGGCTGGAACAAGTTAGCTAGTTCACACACTTAGACTGCAGCAGAGCATAGTGTCACTAGGCCCCCATGTTTGAGCTGCGGGGGGCTCTGCTTGCTCACTTTACTCACTAGATTAGTGCACAAGGCCACTAGATGCTGACTTGGGAGAAATATGATTGGTTGACCACAATCTGGTAGTACTATTTGCTGCATTCAGTACCCTGTCAGTGTGTGACTTTTATTTGTAGGCCATACCAACAAGCTAAGAGTGACGAATGCTGAATATTTCGTACCCTGTAACTCGTAGTTACGCAGCATCCCACACTGAAGACCCAAGCTAATCAGAAGTTATGTTTTTTTTTCTGCCACACTTGCAGTATGATCAAAATGAAAGACCCATTCAGATGAAATGCTTGTACAGTACTCATAGCAGCAGCCTACAGCAGTTCACTAATGTAAGATACAATAAAAAATATAAAATTTGTCCTTTATTAAGACCATATTTCTTTTATCCATTTTGAACTTTTAATGATCTTCATATAGCTAACCTCAAATGGGAGCCTCTTTTTTTATTACCCTCCCCCTCAACTTTCCCCATAGCTCCACTTGGACAGCTTTGGTTAAAGTGCACACATTGGTATGAGTACTTTGTATATAGGATGTAGCTGATGTCCATCTGTGGTCTGCCAGAACATAGGTTAGACAGTGAACGGAACCAAAGGTAGTGGGGGTCTACTAGTTACAGTACCCAGCTTGGGAACCAGGAGAGCACAGGTTCAACCCCCACCATAGCCAAATACTGTGTGATGTTGAACAAGTCACCAAACTAACTAGTGCTCCAGTCCATCCAGTTACAGAAATGGGTAGAAGCAAGTCCCTACCAAAAATAAGATGGTGCAACTCAGCTGGGCTATCCCAATGGGGATGCTGACCACATGCTGTTATGCCTAAGACCTGTTTTGTCATGAGATGAATTATTTTCTGGTAGATCACCGAGTGACATCATGCACAGTAGCTCAGCTATACCACAGGAATTATGATTTGAGATTGTAAAATAAGTGTAAGAAATGACACCTTGGGTTGAACTTGAAGGCATAATTTAATCCACTGGTGGTTTACCAAAAGCTAACTGAATGTGCTTGAACCCAGCATGTCAGAGGTGAGAAAATGTTACCATAGATTCCAGTTAGATCTGCTTTTGCAAATGATAGGCTGCATACAGCCTGAACTGCTGTAATTAATGCCATAAAAGAGACTGCTGTGTCCATGTGTTGTAGCCCTTAAGTATAATCAGACAAAATGTATGTGAGCACCGGAGAGGTGTAGTTAATTTGTAAGTTCAACAGTCTAGAAATAAATGAGTGCTTTTAATTTCACGTGTGTGTGTTTTTTTGTGTTTTTTTTTGTGTGGGTATGTCTGCTTTGCGTCATGTAATTGAGCAAAAGTCTTTTTTTTTTTCACACTTTAAATAAACCTGACTGATAATAGATGGAGTTCTTATCTCGTTATGGCGGAGGTGCGTTGTCAGCCTTTCCTTTAACCTTAGAAAATATCAGGCCCTATTTAAAGTAATGAGGCCTGACAGTTCTTTAGTTAAATTTTCTCTCTTCAAACTGCTGATGGTTAAAAAAGCAGATGAGAGGCAATGCTCTGTTCTACAGCGCCGTTGGTCGTAACATGAAGGTGCAGCTCTAAGCAGAGAGAAAATAAAATTTAGGTCCTTGTCAGAAATAATTTCCTTGGAGTTCATTGTTTTTCTTTCTGTTTACAAACACCCATCTTGTTGTAGAAAAACAGACACACAAATCTTCAATAAAACTCTGGCCTCCTACTCTCCCTGTGTCTTTAGGTTTTAAATATGTACACATGCAGACACACACTCAAAAGGTGGTATGTATTGAGTTTCAGGGAGATGTTAAAAATAGCCTATAACCAAAGAAATAACCCAGGAAAGTTAAAAACTAAGTTATAAAGGTTGTTTTCTGAAACGTGTATATCTTTACCATATCTCGCTCAAGGCAAGTACTGTATGTATTCTATCTGTTCAACAGTCATGTTAATCTACAGACTCAAAGCAGGAATTGTATAGAACATTTGATCCCAACAGTAATGGATCCATCTGTGAAGTAGCACCCACTACCCCCTCAGTCTAGCAAACTGAAACTGTTTTAGCCTAATCTAAGTTCTTAAAGGAAAAATAAACAGGGCTTTTGTAGTAAATGAAATCAGCAAAAGCAAAATCATAGCACTATAGGCTAAAGACTTACCTACATAATGATGTGCTCCGTTTGCCTTAGAAAAGCGATTTAATCCGGTTTTGTCAGGTTTCACAGTTTCCCCAAAATGTAAACAAACCCTGGTTTTCTGTTCAAACACTGCACTCCAGTAGATGCCTAAAATGGCCCCAGCGTCCTTACATGATGATGTCAGTGGACCAACAGCACTCCAGGGCAATACTAGTCTGCAAGGGGACCTTATAGATATACTGTTGAAATAACATTAACAAAGCATTTGTCCTCAAAATCCTTTACTGTGCAGGTATGACAACCTTTTCGTATGTGCTCAGTAAAGGATTTTTACGAAACTTTCTTTGTTAATATTCACAATGGATATGTAAGGTTTCTATGAAGATTGTATTATCGCCCAGAGTGCTGTTGCTCCATTGGATCATCACGTAAAGACGTGGCCATTTTAGGCATCTACTGGAGCTTTGAATAGAAAGCTGGCATTTATTTATATCTGTGGGAAGCTTTTCTAATTGATGAAAACAGATTAAATCGCTTTTCTAAGGCAAATGGAGCACATTATTATGTAGGTACGCTTCTAACCTACAGTGCTATGTTTTTGGTTTTGCCAGTTTCAGTTTTTAAAGAAGCCTTGTTTATTTTTTCCTTTACAAGGAACATTTTTCTGGGGAGTGGGGAAAGTGCTATTTATCCCCTTGATGAAAGTGCTACTTCCTTAAACTTTCTGCATCCACATTCCCAATTTCACCGGTATACCTCTGAAGCTTCTTTATGAACTGCAGATCTTACTTTGAGAAACAGCTCTTGCAGCAGGTTACACCATTAGGACTGAAGCCGGCAGGCGCCAGGACACCACGGAAATTTTCTAGCTAGCAGTATACAGCGGGGATCGCCTCCGACGTCCGGTCCCGCCCGACGCCAGGCGAGTACAAAAGGAGGCGGTCCCCAGAATCCCCAGTTCTTTTCCGCTGTCGACTTGCCAGCATTGGCCTCTCGGTCTCTACCTAGTGTACGATGACTACAGAACTTTCTGTGTATTTTTGCCAACTGATGTCCTCTCCAACTCCTTCACTTGAGGGTCACCTTTCTAAGTGTGCCTGCGGAAAACAGATCTCTTTCAAGGATCCCCACTCTTCCTGCGTGCGTTGCCTAGGCCCGGACCATGATACCAAGGCTTGCACCTTTTGCCAACGGTTCAATAGCCGCACCAGGATCCGCCGTCAGAAGGCACTACAGGCGTATCTCCTTGAAGAAATTAAAAGATGGACCAAGAACCTTCCTCCAGGGAGAATCTTCTTGAAGGCCCATAAGCACGGGACAAGCACGGGAAAGTTAGGTCAGATCGACTCGAGCCTCGGACTCCCGCAGCTCAGGCTCCAGATTGGACCGCTCTCCTCAGGGCTCAGTCACAGCTCCCCCCCCTCCCCCGGTTAAGGTCCGGACTTCAGGCGGCTCTTCTTCACTCCAGCCGATTAAGACTTCGAGGCCCTCGGCTTCCTCCACTCCATCCAAGGCCTCTTCCAAGTCTTCTGAGCACCATAAATCCTCTTCTTCCACCCGACGTCGGGACATCGACTCCAGGTCGGTCTCCCAACTGCTCAGAGGTCCTGATCCAGCTCCCAGAAAGACCAAGGACCTGACATCCCTGAAAAGGGCATCGGACCTGACGTTGGCTAAACACCTGACGTCGGCTAAGCATCTGAAGTCGGCCAGGCGCTTACAGGAACCGACGACACTAGCCAGATGCCAGTCGCAGGCAGGGTTTTCGCTGGAACCGAAGGCGTCGGCCAGGAGACAGACGTCGGCATCACACTCTCCGGAGCAGAAGACCGCCCCCATCACCGTCAGGCGCGGTCACAGGGAATCAACTGAGGAGGACACCCCACTGCCCAAAGACCAGGCGGGTGACACCGAGGATGCCGGGCTCCCACAGGAACCTTCCCCGAACCAGGAGACACCCGAGGACCCGACGCCTGACCCCAGCGACAGACCACCGGTGCCAGGCCCGTCATCGTGCATGAATATTGAAAAAGTAAAGGAACTCTCCTTTTTGGTGGGACACCATCCGAAAGGATGTGGTCCCTGTTAAACCTCCTCCTCCTACTCCTTCGTCTCCTACGCTCCCTCCTCCACCTAAGGGGCCAGCAGGACGACCACCAACCCCCAAGGAACAGACTCCACCTCCTAGGGGCAGATCTAAAGACAGGAGAAGGCCTCCCTCCAGATCTCCATCAGGGTCTTCCAACCCTAAGTGACCCAGACAGCGTCGGTGTACTCCGTCAGGGGAGGACTCCAGATCGGACACCTCGGACTACTCCAGATCTCCTCCTCTGCTCAGCATCTCCTCTCCTGACCCACATGACCTCCCTAGTTCTCTTCCGTATGATCCCTCTTTCGCTGAGATCATGAGGCACATCCAGGACAACATGGGGTGGGATGCTGAAGACCTTGACCCCGAACGACAATGCCTTGCCCGGTATCTTTGGCAGAAAGACCCGAAGCCTGTGGTAGTACCACCCTTGGTGGACACTTTTGCGGACGTCACCAAGGCTGCGTGGAAGTGTCCACACTCCACTCCCACAGTGGCGAAGAAGGCTGATCGCCTGTACAAGGCTCCAAGGGACGACTAGGACTTGGCGAAACAACCTCTGGCAGACTCCCTGATCATCACAGCCTTGCATGACCGGTCTCAAAGACCCCAACATATGAGCACTCAGCCACCGGACCAGGAATCCAAGCAGCTGGATGCCCTGGGGAGGTGCACGTACGCAGCTGCTACATGCGTCATCAGGTCTCTGAACTACCTTACCCACACGGTACAGTTTCAGAATGCCCTGTGGGAACAGGGCCAGGACCTGGTCAATAAGCTTCCTGATGGCAATCAAAAGGCGGAGCTCCTCAATCTTCTTCGCACAGGGTCAGATGTGGGGACCCAAGTGCTTAGAGCCACATACGATTCTGCGGACTTTTCTGCCAGAGTTGCAGCTTCAGGCGTTTGTCTCTGGCGACACTCCTGGCTCCATGTCTGCGGCTTCACCCCGGACGCACAGAAGAATATTCTAGACGTCCCGTACAACGGCAAGGTACTCTTTGGTGAATCTTTGGAGAAGGACTCTTTGTTGAATCCTCAGAGAAGGTCCTCACCAAACTCCTGGACACAGGGAAGGCAGTCCGATCTGTACAGGCCATGTACAGATCCAGGCCTAGTTCCTTTCGTAGGAACCAGAGCCGCTTTCGCAGCTGGCAAAAAAGGCAGCAGCCACGTTCCGGCCAGCAGCAAAGGGGCACTTTTCAGCATAAAGCCCAGGCCAAGTCGTCCCCAGGCAGAGGCCAACATTACACAAAACTGGCCCAGCCCGCAGGGACCAGTGCTGCCACAGCGTGACTCCTTCCCAGCCCCCAACCCTCCTCTGTGTCAATGGGCACAAAAGGTTGGGGGTCGCATCGCTCGCCACTTTTCAGGGTGGCAGTCGATCACCACCGACAGGTGGGTTCTTCAACTGATCAAGAAAGGCCATTTCATAGAATTTCTCGACCACCCACAGGCAAGACCTCCCCTGCTCTCCCGTTACTCGGGTCAGCATGCCCTGCTCATACAGCAGGAGGTGCTCGCGCTTCTGGAAAAAGAAGCCATAGAGCACGTACCATGGAACCAGAGGGGCCTAGGATATTATTTTCACTTCTTTCTGGTTCCAAAGAAGACAGGGGACCTCCGTCCGATACTGGACCTCAGCCACCTCAACGACTCGGTCCTGTACAAACACTTCCGCATGGTGACCCTCCAAGGTCTGATTCCCATGCTCAAGCAGGACGCTTTCCTAGCGTCCCTAGACATGCAGGATGCCTACCTGCATATACCTGTTGCTCAGGCGCACAGAAAGTTTCTGCGCTTCGAGTTTCAGGGTCGCCACTATCAGTTCCGAGCTCTCCCCTTTGGGCTGTCATTGGCACCTCAGGTGTTCACGAAGTGCATGGCGGTCGTAGCGGCATCTCTGAGGAGACAAGGCCACTACATGTTCCCATACGTGGATGATTGGCTTCTCATGGCACCCACCCGAGAGGCCCTGATGTCTGCCATTCATTGCACTCAGTCTGTGTTCGAGACCTTGGGCATTATCATCGATCACGAGAAGTCATGCTGGTTCCGTCCATGACTCTGCAATTCATAGGTGCAGTTCTGGACACCATCCAAGGGAAAGCTTTCCTCCCCCGGACAGAGCGGAACACATCGGATCCCTCATCAGGGACGTTTCGGCGAAGAAGACCGTTCCTGCCAGACTGGTCCTTTGCCTGCTCGGACACATGGCTGTGGCCATATGCAACAGTCCCGCTAGCCCGTCTCCACATGCGGGTAACCTAGTGGATGTTAAGGGTCCAATGGGACCAAAAGCAAGACCATCTGCAGCATCCAATCCGGATCACGAAGGCTGTTATATGAGATTGGCAATGGTGGCTAGATTCGAGGAATCTTTGCAGGAGTCCCCTTCACTGCACCATCCCCAACTGTGACACTCTCCACAGATGTCTCAGGGCTCAGTTGGGGAGCACATCTTGATGGTGTCTGGTTTCAGGGCCTGTGGACAGACCAAGAGACTCATCTCCACATAAATATCCAGGAAATGAGGGCAGTTCTTTACACCCTGCAGGCCTTCCAGTCGGAGATCCCACCGGGTACACTTCTGTTACAAACAGACAATTCCGCGGTAATGTATTACCTCAACAAACAAGGAGGCACTCATTCCTACCCGCTTTGCAGGGAGGCCATGAGAGTGTGGGATTGGGTCTTGCAACACCGCATAAACCTCATTGCTGTTCATGTTCCGGGAGTGGACAACGTCGTCGCAGACGGCCTGAGCTGCTCTCAGGCCAGAGTCCATGAATGGGAACTACTTCAGGAGGTAGCAGAGGATCTGTTTCGCAGATGGGGTACTCCAGAACTAGACCTTTTCGAGTCCCCATCCAACACAAAACTGCCCAATTTCTACTTGCTAGATCCAGGGCCTGGTGTTTTCTGGCGAGATGCCTTGTCCTTCTCCTGGGCGGGCAGATTCCTCTATGCCTTTCCCCCTTTTCCGTTGATCCAGAGGGTTCTTCTGAAACTTCACAGAGAGCAAGCGACACTGATACTGTTCGCACCCTTTTGGCCCAGACAGATCTGGTTCCCTCTCTTGCATCAGCTGTCCCAGGAACCTCCAGTGTCGTTGCTAATCAGCTCCCATTTGCTGTCTCAGGAGGCGGGTTTCTTGGTCCATCTGGACCTACGTTCCCTGAACCTACATGCTTGGCTCCTAGAAACATAGCCATGATGTGACACAGGGTCTCGCAAGAGGTAGCAGACATTCTCGCTGCTGCCAGCAAACCGGCTACCCATGCGACCTACGCCATGAAGTGGCGCAGGTTTTGTTTATGGGTTCAAGCTCACGGCTTGTTGCTTTTGGACTGTCCAGAGAAGTTGGTATTGGACTACCTGCTGTCCCTTTTCCAGTCAGGCTTGGCTTACTCCTCGATCAAGGTACATCTCTGTGCCATTTCAGCCTATCACATCCCTATAGGCCAATGCACTATAGCTCAATTCGACACGACACGTGCCTTCCTGAGAGGTGTCCTCCACCTTAGGCCCCCAATTAAGGATCCAATTCCGCCATGGGATCTACCCTTTGTCCTGGAGCAGCTTGCGCTGCCATCCTTTGAACCAGCCGTGGATTGCGAGCTATGTCTTCTGTCTTGGAAGACGCTGTTTTTAGTTGCTGTTACCTCGGCCAGAAGAATTTCTGAACTCCATGCACTTATGTGCAAAGAACCTTATTTGGTTTTCCACCAAGACAGGGTATCCCTACGGACTAATCCTAAATTTCTGCCTAGGGTGGTCTCAGCACTCACCCTTAATCAGGATATCAATTTAGCAGAGTATTTCCCTAAATACTCTAGTAGAGGAGAAGCCCTTATGCACACTCTAGATGTGCATAGGTGTCTCAGATACTACCTGACCAGAACCAAACACCACCGAAAATTGGACCAGCTTTTTTGTCTCCTTTGCCCACAGGATGTTGGGAGCTCCTGTTTCAAAACAGTCGCTGTCCAGGTGGCTCATTCAGTGTATTACGTTCTGTTACCAGAAGCGCAAAAAAACCCTACCGGGCACGGTTAAGGGCCATTCCACCAGAGGGGTGGCTACCTCTTTTGCAGCTTTAAAGAACGTATCCACCTCAGCTATTTGTGCTGCAGCTACTTGGAGCTCCATCCACACTTTCATCAGGCATTACAGCCTGGATATCGCATCGAGGTGAAGAGCAGGTTTTGGTCTAGCAGTCCTTCAAGGACTTCTGTCCTAGGCTCGATGTCATTCGAGGATTTTTACCTTCCCTCCTTCCAATGGTGTGTGATTTCCAGGATTGCTTGGGAATCAGTCCTAATGGTGTAACCTGCTGCAAGAGCTGTTTCTCGAAGTAAGATAGTACAGTTACGTAAGAACTTACCATAACAGTAGATCTTCGAGAACAGCTCTTGCAGCAGGTACTTTCCCTCCCACCATCCCTGCTGGAGGTAGATTTTGGTTCCAACATCCTTCTCCTAGGATAAGGCATTCACAGCCTCTTTTCTGTTTGCCATTTGATGGAGGATCCTCAGTCTCCGCTTCTGATGTCATCCAGCGGCCGGGAGTCTCCGGCGGGAGAACTGGGGATTCTGGGGGACCGCCTCCTTTTGTACTACGCCTGACATCGGGGGCAGGACCGACGTTGGAGGCGGTCCCCGCTGTATACTGCTAGCTAGAAAATTTCCGTGGGGTCCTGGCACCTGCCAGCTTCAGTCCTAATGGTGTAACCTGCTGCAAGAGCTGTTCTTGAAGCTCTACTGTTACGGTAAGTTCTTACGTAACAGTACTTTTCAGATGGTGCCTGATTGAAATGAATTACCTAGGTATATAGCTAGTGTGGGATGCTACAGAAATGATTCATAGGAACTACACTACCCTACTGGCTGCAAATTAAGTCCTTTCTGACTGATCTCAGCAGTTTAAAGGAAAACACTGGAAAAGATACAGCTTTCCTCAGACACTACAGAACTTCTCAATTAGTGCTATCAGACAGTAACAACTTTTTTAATGATTTAAAACAGCTGCCCACAACTTCCACTTTCTGTTGCTTGCAGCCACCGTCTCATGAGCCACAGTGAGCTTCCTGAGCTCACTTTATGCTAATATTTATTTATTTATTTAGATTTTGGTAACCGGGTAAGCCCACTGAGACCAGAGATCCCTTTTTCAGGGGCGACCCGGGATTAGTTACAGAGAGTACATATCTTGGCAACATTAAACAGTAGTCTTAGGAAATACTTTTGTAGATTTAGTGTGTACATACATAGTAGAATAGTATAGGATGACATTAGATAAAATACATAACAAGGAGTGGGATACATAGGGGCAACAGTAGAGCAGCGTTAGCTGAGTACTTAATTAGTCACATGGGGTACATAGATGGGTATTAACATACATAAGTTTATGGTTTGTACGTGGTACACAATAGGGTAACATTGTTTGACACAGAGAACAGAGGGTGCCACTAGGCTAATAGATGTTAATACAGTTTCAAAGTACCTTAGCAGTTTACGTAGGGATGCTATAATATGCCGGTTTGACCTCTGCTGTTGGTTGGCAGGACATATTAAGATAAAGTGAGCTAAGGAAGCTCACTGCTACTCATGAAATGGTGGCTGCCAGCAATAGAAAGTGAAAGTTGAAGGCCACTGTTTAAATCACTAAAAAAACAATTAGAGGGAATAAAAGAAAATTACTGTCTGAAAGCACTAATCACGCTTTTTTGTAGTGCCTGGGTAAAGCTGTGCCTTTTTCAACGTTTCCCTTTAATCTCACACAGTGGTGAAGAGTGAATGTAGTGAAAATGAACCTGGTGCCAAAAATGCACTACGCAATGGAAATGATGCCTTATACTATCCCGGAGCAAAGTTTTAAACGCTGAGAAAGACAACTGATGAGTTTGCTGTGTGGGTGGGGACTGCAGGTTAGAATACAACTAGAGGCTTTATTTAAGGCCATTGATTAAGGGGGTGAGGACCTCCCCAGTCTTTGATGGTATGTCTTGGCATTTTTTTGAAGGCAGGACTGGTCCTGGTTGTTGAATTCTCTTCAGGAAGAATGGATATGGCTTCAAATGGTAAAGGCCATGGCAGCTCCACTAAAAGAAGGGTATGTACCCAGTTCCAGTGCCTGTGGTCCAAGATGTGCAACACCACCAGAAGTTACAAATAGCCAGCAAACCTGGCAGAAACTCTCCAGAATGTTGTTGGGGGGGGGGGGGTCCAGGTATGTTTGCTGACCCTTTTGTGGGGCAACCCTAAAATCAATGTAGGCCAAAAACTTAGGTTTTGGAAACTTTGGACTCAGCAAAGCATCAATAAAGTAAGATCCTTTATCACCTTCGCCCCCACCCTTTGGAACCCTGTCCCTCCAGAGGTACAAAACCCTTGTTGGCTTTAATAAAGGGCTAAAGACTGAGATTCTAGGGAGCAGCCACTGCACCTGTAGTCCCTGAGCTGAACCTCTCAATTTGTGATCATTTTTCCCCGCCTATGCAGGTCCTTATTTGGTCAGCTTTTGTATTGTTGTATTATCTCAAATATTTCTAACCTGTGTTTTTAAGATCCACTTGTAATTTGTACTTGCTTGTATGTAATTCCAAGTCATGTACCATGCTTCTTCTGTGTTATCCATTGCAAGGCACACATTCGTTTTGCAAAATTTATTAGCAGTCTTTGCTATTCAACAAAATTTTAAGTAGCCTATCAGCCAGGTTTGAGGGGCAATTTCACAAAATGATTATTTTTTTATCTATAAGATACAGTCCAGAAGAGTGCAGTTGCAGAGGAAAAGTGTCAGATTGCAAGTAGAATTATGTAATTCTGTACCTTTTGCAACAATCGCAGGAAAAATTACTGCAATTCTGAACTTTTTACTTCAGTGCAGAAAATCAGTTGATTAGCAACGTCTAATCACGGCTGAACTTGATTAGCAAATAGTGTATTTTGGGGGAGCAAACTGCGATGCGAGCCCTTTTATTATAATTAATTCTGGGTTGTCCCAGAAAAAGAGACTTTGTCTCAGTGGGCTTACTTGGTTAACAAAAATTCAAAAAATATATAAATAAAGTGTGTATTTATTTGATAGGGAATGTATATACATATTTCCAGAATGTCACAGGAAATACCACCTTCCCCCCAAGTAAAACAAATCATTGTTCATGTTTTTTGAAGGTCTGTCATTACTGATCTTTGTTAATCAGCAAATGTCATCATATGATAACGGAGATCATGATCTAAGATGAGCATCTACATCATGATTTAATCATCAAACCTGTAACTTTAAAATCACAAATGAATGATTATTGATTATTTTTGTAAGCTTAAATTAGCATGATGTTTTTTGATGATCCAAAATGATCAAATGCTGTTTATATCAGTTCCATAATGCAAGATTGTAAGGCACATGTGTAATATTAAAGTGTTACTATTTTTTGTAAAACTTTATTTACCATTTTGCAGAGTACATATCCATTGGTCAACAGAAGTTTGATACTCTAATTCCATTTATCAAATTAATCACATCAATCCAACCATGCAGAAGTTAGGTTAACATTCTTGTACATTCAAAAGTCCCCATCCTTCTAAGAATAACAGATAACAGGTTTATGTAACTTAAATGATATCATATACATAACTCGAAACAATGTACATATTTCAAGAGACTAGGATGTACATGTAAATAAGATTCCCCTAAAAGATTAGGAATGTATTTAAGGCCCCCATGTGGTCCCATCGACCCATGCAACCAAGATCCATTTCCCAGCTTTTGTCTTAGTCTTGTCTATTCCCTCCCAGATACTTAAAACATAGGAAACCAGTTCTGGGTCAAGGCCTGTTCTAACCGACCCCACATTTTTTGGTACTTATCTATCTGATTTCTTACATTATATTGGATTCTTTCCATTTTCATACATTCTAAGAGGGAATTCAACCAAAAAGGTGATGTGGGGACCTCATTAGACATCTAGTACAGTAAAATACATTTAATTGCTACTACCACTCTTAGTCTGTGGAGATCCTCATATGGCCTAGTCCGACCTCCATGTCCCACACAAAGTCCCAAGAGACTCTCCACTGGATCCAACCCCACTTGGTACCCCAGCACATTTGCCAATATTTCCACAACCCCACCCCAGAAAGTCCGAATCCTTGGACAACTCCATATCATATGAAAAAAAGATCCTGGGTGGACACAACATCTAGGACAAATGTCCGTTGTCTGGGAATCTATTTTATTTGCCAGTTCCGGGGTAAAATATGCTCTAGCAAAGATATTATACTGTATCGTCCGGAGTTTATTATTGACTGAACACTTTAATAAATTTTTTTATAATCTGCAACCAGTGTCCCCCGTCAGTCCATCTGGTAAAAAATCTTGCTCCCAATTTGCCTTTATTGGTCCCAGGGAATCTTGACAGGCCCCCATAAGTATTCTATAACAGCTTCGTATAGGTTTAAAATTCTCATCCTCTTTCCACCCTACAAATAGTTCCGCTATAGGAGACTGCATCAGCTTCTGACCCCTTAGCCCACCAGAGCACACTTTCCCCCGAAGCCTAACCCACAATAAGTAATGAGAAGCATTCAGGTTAAAGTTTCTAACCAGAAAGTTAAAATGGACTGCTTGTTCATCTTGCCACAGCTGATCCACTTTATATAAACCCTTTGTTTTCCATATTTTAAGAGCATTAAGATCCCGTCTATGTGCCGGCGACCCGGGTTCGGGGACGGACTCGGGTGGCCGGGGGTCGGCGGGGAGAGGGAGGATCGAGCGTCCCAATGGATGCTCTCCTCCCTCAAGGCGGGTTTACCAGGCGCATTGCGCTCTGCATTCCTTTCCGCAGCCGGTGGAAGCTTACGGCAGAGGAAGGATGGGCGGCTTAAACATCGGGCGGGGAGGGAGACGTCGCAGCGCGCGAGGTCTGCGTGCGTAAGCATACTACCACTGGGAGCGTCGTCCCAGCGCTAAGCGTCCTAGGGGAGTGGGGGCGTAAGGGGAGAAACCGGAAAATCCTCCGGCAGCCTAGATGAAGGCCGCCCTAAGTCCACCCGGACCACCTACAGGACAGACCTCACTGTGCGAGGAGAGGAGGATGGGCACTCTAGGGGCAGATCCCTAAGGTAGGTACAGGGGGACATGAGCGGACGGAAGGAGGGGGATAAAGATGAAAAAAAAAAAAAAAAGAAGATCCCGTCTATTCTTAGCAGGGTCATCTAGCAGTAAGGCAGAGAGTTCTAGGTCTGATGAGAGATCTAGGATGCCGGAGCATAGTATGGGCTTCCTTCCAGGCCATAAGAGTCGAGTTTGAACAGGGGTTTGGTAATTTGACATGTTCACCAGTGTACAGAAATGTAATCATATTGTAATAGTAGAGAGATCCTCTCCCTCTGTCTTCAAACTCCACCCAACCCAGGCGTACTAGTTTCTCCCTTATCAGGTCTAGAGTATGGGCCAGTTGCGTAGCAACATAATAGTGCTTGACACTCGGGAGGCCTACACCTCCTTTATCAATTGGAAGCCATAATATTTATTTTTTTAATTCTGGCTTGTTTCCCCTGCCAAAGAAGTTGTGTAATGGCGCCCTCTATTGATTTAATGTATTTCTTAGGTATACACAATAGAAGTGTCTAAAAAATATATAGAAACTGTGGCAGAACACTCATTTTAACAAGATTCACTCGCCCCAGTAGTGTAAGAGGTAGAGCCCTCCAGACAATGCATTGCTCTTTTATTTTTTGAATCACCGGAAGGAGATTAGCTTTAGCCATTTGGGACATTTTTGTCATCAGTTTTTTACCTAGGTACTTAAGTGAGGTAGAAGGAGGGATCCTCACATCTCCCAGGGAGAGGGTGGTTTCAGATTTCCCCATGGGCATCCACTCACATTTGGACCAATTTATCTTATGTCCTGATAATGGACCATAGGATTGAAAAATTGTATACAAAATGGGCATCGCCTTGTCCGGATTTTTAAGAAAAAGCAGAATATCATCCGCAAATAACGAAATCACATTTTTGTTTCCTTTCCAAATAAGACCCTCGATTTGTTCTTCACTTCTTATTGTCTCAGCCAATGCTTCAATTGTAAGAACATAAATCAGAGGAGAAAGAGGGCATCCTTGTCTAGTTCCTCGGGACCGGGCAAATGGGGTCATGTTATGTTATTTGTTAAGATTTGAGCTTTAGGGATCCTATATAATGCCTGGATCCATCCCATAATCCCTTCCCCAAACCCAAACTTGCGCAAGACTGCCATCATAAAAGGCCATTCTACACGATCAAAGGCCTTCTCTCCAAGTGCCAAAAGGCCTTCTCCTGTCCCTCCCTTCCATCTGTGCACTATGTTTAGAGTTCTTCTTAAGTTGTGTCTGGCTTGCCTACCCTTCACAAATCCACCCAGATCCATATGAATCAATTTGGGTAGATATTTTTCCAATTTGGAAGCAGTAAGCTTTGCAATCACCTTATAGTTCGAATTGAGTAAAGATATTGGGTGATAGGAGCCACATTTATTGGGATCTTTGCCTGGTTTAGGCAACACCGTGATTGTAGCTAGTGATAGGGAATGGGGGAGCTCCCCCGTCTCCAAAGCATTCTCTATCATCTGAAACATCAGAGGGCCAATTAGGTCCCACATCAATTTATAAAATTCTATTGGGATTCCATCAGGCCCAGGTGCCCTACCTCCATTTGCCTTCCAAACTGCCCGGTTTACCTCCTCCAAAGAAATTGGAGAGTCTATGGTCGCCGATTCCTGAGGCTCCAGAGATGGCATTTGAATACCATTTAGAAAGGAGGAAACATCACCCCCTACAGGAAATTCTGAGGTATAAAGGGAAGAATAAAATGATTTAAAGATAGTTTTAATTTCTTGTTGGTCATAGGTAATATTCCCTGCCATATTTTCGATAGAATTGTTCTATCTGCTTGTTTCCCCGTAATTAGACTGGCAAGCCACTTTCCTCCCTTATCACCTTCAAAGTAGTTCTGTGATTTTGTTATTGTTAAATTCCGTTCTATTTTTAGAGAGGTCCATTGTGATAGCCGCCCCTTAAGGCGTCTCAACTCTCTTGAGGTGCCTAATGAATGATTTTTCATATTTGCCCTCTCCAACCTCCCTATCTCACTCTCCAGTCCCCTCTCCTCCCTGATCAAATTCTTACTCCTGAATGTTGCATACCAAATAGTCTCCCCTCTTATAAAGGCCTTAATACAGTCCCATACATTATTAATACCTGTATCTTCTGGAAGGTTAAACTCCCAAAATTCCTCTATTTTACTCCTAATCTGTTTAATATATGAGGGATCCTTTAGCAATGTCGGGTCCATGCGCCACTGGGTTTCTGCTTTTTGGCCTTTTGGTATTAAAATAGTTATTTGCAATGGGGCATGATCCGAGACCACCAGGGGGCCATATGATGCCTCACCAATACCTTCCAATAGGTCTGGCAGAAGGAACATGTAATCCAATCTGGTATATAATCCATGGGAATGGGAGTAGAATGAATATTCACGCTCCCCTGGATGCATGTATCTCCAAGCCTCCTGTAGTGCTGTACCCTGTGTTAGGGCTCTAAGGGCTGCTGAGCTCTTCGGAGGGGGTCCAGTCCTTCCCCTAGAATGGTCCCATTCCTGGTCCAAGTAAGTATTAAGGTCCCCAGCTAAAATTATCTTATCAGGGAAAGGTCCTAGGGTAACCCCTAATCTAGTAAAGTCTGGGGAGTCAAAATTTAGCCTGTAAATGGAGCCCAAAGTAAGCCTCATGGACCCCAGTTCCACCTCAGCCAGCACATATCTGCCCTGGGTATCAGAGAGAGTAGAGAGCACTTTATATGGGATCCCAGGCCGGATCCATATGGCCACCCCCTAGCTTTGAACATAAAAGGGGACACCAGCAGAGAACCCCACAAGAGGCTGCCAGTTTTGAGGCCTCCACTTTATCTATATGAATCTCCTGCAATAAAATTATGTCCCCCTTCATCTTTTTAATAGTTGTCCATATTTTTTTCTGCTTAACCACAGTTTTAAGGCCATTAACATTCCATGATAAAAAATGTAACCGATCCATAAAGTAACCTTGAGGTTCTTATACATATCCTTCTGTTTAACAAGCATAATGGTATATGTAACTCTGAATGAAAAACAACATAAGAACTGAACAATCCCCAAGATAATGCCCCTTGACCTCCCAACTGTAGCATTATAACCATACAAAAGTCTCTCCAACGGGAGAGGACATAACCTTATAACAGTTACCAAACTTACACTCTTAACCCTCCCCTCCCCCCACCCTACATTCCATTACTGTACAACCTCTAACTTTCATGGATAGAGCTTTCAATCCATCAATACCATTATTTACCCAGTATTTGGTATTTCCAGGGCTCACTGATCTATACCTCTATACCTGTTTCCCTTCCATCCCATAAGCCCATCCCCCGACTGGCAGGAAAAAATATCCCCATCCTTGGAGATGAGGGGGAAGCAAAAAGCAGAGGGGGGTGCTTACAGATAACCCCCAACCTCCCAAAGTTGAAAGGACCCCCCATGGCCAGGATGAACAGGGCTCTCGCCCCCTCCATATCCACTGCCACCCTTCTAGTCCCTCTCCGAGCCATTCCCCCCCCCCTCTGAGTTCCCCAGGGGGGTGAAACGAACCATTTACAATGCTTTACACAGTTTAAAACCAACATTGCTCCAACAACCACATTTATATTTTAAAAGGTAAATCAGTGTTGTCCAACATTACCTCCCCCAAAGCCCTTGTACAACCCCTTGGCTGCCTCCAGAGACAGTCCCCACCAACCTTAACACATTATTGTCCACATACCCCTCCCCTCCCCCAGATATTTAAATACCAATCTCCTTCCCACCAGCCGGGGGTATTTAGAGAAAGGAGAAAATCGATTTGTTGGTTCTCTGACCATTTCTTTTTGTGTTAAAGCCCCCTCGGTTTAATTTACATGAACAGAGCAAAAATTGCTCCTACTACCTCCAGTATCCGATCTGGTTAAGGGGTCCACAATATTACATCCATCTAGACCAGTGGTACTATATTTATTTTTCATCCCTCATTCACACACATACTAGGGACTAATCCCCGGAAAAAAACTCAACAATAAGCAATTTACCAGTGTTTCCCAAAAGTCACATGGTAATTTAGGTCCAGTATGGGTCATGATCCATGTATATTCCACAAGACTTTCCTCCCTTATCAATTGGGCTTGCTAAAATATAACTTAAACAAACTTTCCCGTGTCCAAAAGACCACATGAACTGCCTAATTAGCCTCTTGATCTCCCCAGTGTTAAGCTGATCAAAATAGGCTCTGCTGTGCAGTACAGTTCAACTCTGTGTCCCTGCCTTTATAGGCCTCTTCTCAGAGTTACGGGACAAAGGAAGAAAACAAAGCCTTGAATAGACCGTCGCTAGGAATCCACCAGTTCTGCATTAATCCCAGCTGTAAGTTCCATTTTACTCCCTTTCTTGTCCATGTATCAGCAGTAAATTTCTTTAGGGCTCTCTGTGTCTTCTCTCTTCCTCCAATTCCCCCATGAACTGCAGGGCCGCCTCCACCGAGGTGAACGTTCGCGGTGGTTTTCCTTGAGGCCTTACAACAAGGTGGGCAGGGTAAATCAGGGAAAACTGGCAATTTATGGAGTGCAATCTTTTCTTCGCCTCTGCAGATGCCTGTCTCTGTTGCTGCAATTGAAAGGAGTAATCGGGGAAAATACTCACTCAGCACTGCTGCACCATTAAGGGACCATGGGCTCTGGCTTTTTCTAGCACTCTCTGTCGGTCCAAATACCTGAGAAATTTTACAATCATGTGGTGTGGTCTCTGATCTGGAGCGGGTTTGGCTTCAGGTGATCGATGAGCTCATTGAATCTCCAGTTTTAACTCAGGTGGGAGATTTAGCTTTTCTTTCAGCCACTTTTGGATATAACCTGAACAATCTTGACCTTCCACCGATTCAGACAGGCCCACTATTCTTATATTACAGCGTCTTTCCCTGTTTTCATGGTCGTTGATGTTTTGTTTCAACCTTTCAATATCTTTCAGTGCTTTTTGTAGATCAATATGCATTGCATTACTAACGTCTTGCTGAGAGCTCACTCAGGCCTCCATTTCCTCAATCCACAGCTTGTAAGCCTCCACTGTCTCAGACAAGACATTGACGTTTTGTTGAAGATGCTGTAATTGGGATGTTACATTCTCCGATCCTGTTTCCATGCGAGTCCCTAAATCATGTTTTAAATCTTGTATCAGTCTCTCGATTGACCTGTAGTGCTCTGCGTCATTTGTTCCGAGTGCAGTTCCGGCTGATTAAGCGTGTTTCCAGCAGAGGTCCCAGGCGAGTCCTGTGGATCAGTTAGTCCTGTAGAACAAGATAGGCCCTTGTTGGTTAGCTGAGATTTAGATCTGTTAAATGAAATCCTTGTTTGTTTTTTCGGAAGTTTTGACATTATTAGGCATTTGTCTTCCCTTTAGCTACTATTGTTTAGTCAAAGAACCAGTAATTACTGCAGGATGGAAGAGATATTCGATGGATTGAACCAGAGCTCAAGATTAAGCCTCCATACTGCTCTGTAGCGTGGCCACGCCCCCCATTAAAGTGTTACTAATATGAAAATATCAATATGTCAACTGCAAAAGAAAATTTATTATAATATAAATCATGTGAAGTCAATTTTAACCCCTTTAGAAAGAGTACTTGCTAAGTTTTGTATACATTTGCACAACTCATTTGCATATTTCAGAAGTATACTTTCTAACAACTAGAATCCAACAATAATGCCTATCCAAATCTACATCACCTCCATAGTGAGTGGTTCCCCGGAGAATGGAACTAAATGCAAATTGGAGAATTCAGAACCTTATTCAAACTCTGCACAGTGGTCATGCTCCCCCTACTGGCTAAATGTCAGGTTTGTTTCTCCGCCTGAAGAGAGCAATCACCCCAAAGTTTTTTTCCAACCTTCTGGTTTACTGTAAACTAAGTAAGCAGTAAGACATGGCCAGGGTGTGCATTAGACAGTTCTAATTGCGAATTCAGAGAGGGCATCAGCCACAGGCCGAGTGCGCCTAAGTCTCATAGCTGCATTAGAACTGTCTAATGCACATCCCCAGAGTGGCTTATTGTGCTTATAAAATGGGCCCATGTATTCTAAATGGGGTTTCTAGTTTTAGCTGTGCATTAGACACTTCTAATGCACAGCTAACAACCAATCAGATTGCTTGAAATCCTTTGCCCATTTTATAATAAACAATAAAGATTGATTAGTTTTTTTCTGGTTGCTTAGTTAGTTTTCAAATACTCTGCAGGTAGTTAAGGTGTTTGTTTTATTTATTTTTTATAAACTAGCAGTTTCTCTAGTTCCCGCTCAGTTCCCAGGAACTGGAGAAGTTGTGTTTTGACACAGTTCCCTCCGACCACTTTTTCTATTTAATTTTAATAACCACTTGGGTTTTTACATTAAAATAATTGGTATTTTGTGTATCTAACAAAATTAAGCCAGTTTTATAAGAGTTGAGGCACTATCAGTATCAGCAAATGTATTTATATATTTATTTAAAGTTTGTAACTGAGAGAAGCAATTCCAGGTGCGACCCGGGGGAAGGGGTAAAAGGAGTCAAAAAATATACATACATGATCTGAGACAATTAAAACAGTGTTTCAGGTGGGTTACAATATGCAGACAGTTAAACACAGTGTCACAGGCAGGTTACAATAGAGCCTGAGTAAAAAGGAAGTACAAATAGTGCAGTGACCCAGGCAGGTTACAAGGTGGCTGAGGAGGTAGCAGAGAAACAACAAAACAAGCATTTGTCAATGCCGAACGTTCGCTTGCAGGTATTTGCAGTGGTGTTTGGCATGCATGGTACTCTACCCTAATGCCCTGTGCGATTGCTGGTACTTGCACAATAAATTGTCAGCATGACCTTTTTGTTACCCCCATTGTGCGCTACATAGGCAGAAACACGTTTTGGGCAGGATGTGAAAAATGACAGCTGTACTGCTCATAAGGAGGTGTGGTAAAATGGCAATGTTGAAAATCTGGGTGAATATTGGAAATTCTCAAACTTCTGACGTAAATGAACACTAGCAAGCTCATAAAACAGTTATTTGTAGGAATTTTTGGCAAATTTTCCAATATAGCCATTTTAAGATCTCTGCTCATGAACAGTGGCACTCTGATTTTCTTAATGTGTCCCATATACTGAGTTCGCATAATCGATCAGCCATTAAAAGGCCATATTACGGAAACATCGCTTTGGGCAAGATGAAAATGACAGCTGCAGTGCTCATAAGGAGTGTGGTAAAATGGCAATGTTGAAAATCTGGAGTGAAAATATTGAAAATTAGCAAACTTATGAGCGTGCTGTAGGAACTGCATAACGCAGACTCATAAAACAGTCATTTTGGAATTTTTCACTAAATTTTCAGCACAGCCATTTTAAGACCTCTGCTCATGATCAGTGTCACTGATTTTCTTAATGTGTCCGCCACATTGAGTTCAAGACATCGACCGCGCCATTGTGCACTACATGGGCAGAAACACATTTGGCAGGATGTGAAAATGATAGCTGTACTGCTTTATGAGGAGGTGTGGTAAAATGGCAGTGTTGAAAATCTGAGGTGCAAATATGAAAATTTATAAGCGTGCGAGCATCTTGTGAACTCATAGCATGCCTTTCATTAAAACAGTGATTTTGGGAATTTTTCGCAAAATTTTCAACATAGCCATTTTAAGACCTGTGCTCATGAACAGTGTCACTGTGATTTTAATGTGTTCATACATTGATTTGCGCACACCAACTCGCCATTGTCGCTTCTGTAAGTGAGCATACGTTTTGGGAAGATGTGAAAAATGACAGCTATACAGCTCACAAGAAGGTGTGATAAAATGGCAATGTTGAAAATCTGGAGTGAAAATATTGATTCAGTGAACTTCTGAACCTGCGTGGGAACTGTACGCAGCTCAAGTAAAACAGTCATTTTTGGAATTTTTGCGAAATTTTCAACCTGGGGTTTTGGGACCCTTCTCATGGATGATTCACTGTCATGGCATTACCCGAGGGCGAAGGGTGATTTGGCGCGAGTGACTGCGCAGTGCCTGCAATCACCCGCCGGACCGAATAACGCCATGACGGTGACATCGATCATGAGAAGAGTCTAAACTCACTGGATGTGGTCAAAAATCAAAAATGACTGAATTTAATAAAGTTGAAACCCCTATCTAGCCATTATACATCTGACGGCATTTCCTCAGTTAGTGATCGGCTTGAAGAGATGCAGAGTGTTCGGGTCACAAGATCGTTGCGCGGAGTCGGAGATAAGTATGGAGTGGGGGTGTGTGGGAGGCTGGGTGCACAGTGGGTGGGTGCGAGTTGTGGGAGGGGCTGGGAGGCTCGCCGTGGGACTTTTATTTTACAGGTTTAAAAAAAGAGCGACCTGGGACGTTTGCCACACTGGGGTGGGCTCCCAGCGTGGCAGAGAGTATGTGGGGGCCGAGGCCGATGGGGATTGGGCACCCCAGCCGGCAAACTCTGTGAGGGTGGCCGAGGAGGCGGCGAGTTAGGCACCCCGTCGGCAAAACTAAGCGAGCGTTTGCCAGCTGGGGTGGGCTCCCAGCGTGGCAGCAAGACTCAGCTTTGGGGCTGTGAGCCGACGGAGATTGGGCACCCCTGCTGGCAACAACGCTTTGCCACGCCAGTGGGCTCCCAGCGTGGACAACAGATTTGGGGGCGTGATGCGGGGGCGTGGTGATGCAAGGGGCGGCGGCAGCGCTCAGTATGGCAGCGGTGCTTTCGCACGAAGCAGAGGAACACCACTGTGCATACTGAGGCTCCTGCACCCATTTGGTGCAAGGACACGCCACGCCTGCTCAGGAGCAGTGCATTGGATGGGAGAGGCACACCTCCAAGTGTGCTACTCTCCCAAAACGTTCCTTGCGCATGCGCACAAGTGAACGTAAAAATGGCAAAAGTACATAAAATATAATATACAACTCGATTGCATGACTATGGCATATTGGCATGACTAATATGCCAAAGGAAAAAAGGGCCTACAGGATTTAAAAATTGTAAATCCTGTTTCTAGGGGCATAGATGTGGCTCACTTATCCCCACTCCAGCAGTTCCACTGGAATGCAGTGATTGGCGGACATCTTTAAGCTAAGCTCATCCCATCTCGGGTGGATATATCCCAGGTTCCACCCCAGGATGTTGGATCTTTCTTTCCAGTGCTTTGCTTAGGATGTTCTCTGTGCCAACCGTTATTTGGAAGTTTTCAGAGTTAAAGTTATTTTCTCGCGGTTCCTCAACTCCATCTCTAGATTTGCAATGGATCTCAAGAAGCCTGGATTTCAATTTTGCCTTTGGTGCCCCAGAAGATGTCAGTCACCAGTTCGCATGACCGTGTGTGTACCTGCCTGGGTGGGCAACATGACATAGCTGGTGCAGCCTTTGCCTATCCATGCTTTCGAGTCCTTGAGGACTGGAAGCTCTGGCTTCACTATGGGTCAACCTTTGGAACAGGATCTGAAGGTTCGCTCTAAGGGCAGCAGAAGGCCTCAAGTCTGCTGCACAGCTTGCAGCCCTTAAAGCTTAAGTGGTGTCAGTCATGACAAGCACCCCTCAACCTCGGTACTGTTCCCACCTGGGGCCAGCGTCGGGGGCCTTCATGGACCAGTTCCTGAATTGGTGCAGGTCCTCCAGGCTGTAGAGGAGTTCTGCCCACTGCGGCTCTTGCTCCAAGTTAAAAATCTTCTCACCACTATTGCCGGTCACGGTATAGGGAAGATCTCGTCCTCCTAGTCCCTCAACCTGCCAGACTGCTTGGTGGTTGTGGAGTGCCCCATTGCCAAGGGAAGTTGGGCAGGTTGAGGGCTCATCAGCTTCACTAGTGAGCCAGTCGACCAACCTGCCAAGATCTTTCTCAACCTGGTCGATCTGTTGTCAGAACATGGCTGAGGATTCAGTCTTGATGACCTTGGTGCTCCCAGTCCTCACCCAGGATGTGGTTTGTTCGGTGTCCCCGGTCGATCCTGTTCAGTACCAGCCTCCAAATGAGGTTAGGTCTTCATTGTCCATGTTGTTAAATGTGGGCCGGCATGTTGTTTATGGCCAGCAACAGGGAGACACTACTCGCCATTGACTGAGCAGTCGGTAGGTGCTGCCGTTTTTGCTTCTTGTTCTCCTCATACTCGGGTGAAGAGAGGCACCATCAGAAAATGCGCCAGTGCTATGAGAAGTTCCTCTGGCACCAGTGGGCCATTGCAGAGTAGGGAAGTGGGCTACCCCAAGGACCTACAGTCACCTGGCAGCCGCCAGTGGTTCCCTTGCTGGCTCAGATTCCATGGGTGCTTACAACACCTGCTTTTCTGCTGCTCTCAGTGTGCCCACCACCCCAACAGCCACTGATCAGTGCTTCAGCCAAGGAGGCTGGCCATTCGGCTCCCAGCTTGCCAGGCTGGTTGTCTGTGAGGATCATCCTGGGTGATGAGGTCTGGGGTGAAATACTGCGGAAGGCCATCTTCGAGGAGTCATTGGATGACTCAGATCAGGAGTCCAAGGCTGCCTCTGGGGCTTTGCTCTTCAACCATGGTATGGTCAACAAGCCCTCTACCGACCATGAATCAACCTCATTCGGGGCACTGCTCTGCCTGTTTGGAACCAGTCCAGAAGAGGGCCAAGTGCCCTCTTACAGACATTTTGGACCAGGACGAATCCCCAGCAGTTGCCTTCACTGTGGCTAAGACCAGCTTGAGACTGGCCCTGGAGCTTCGGCAGCATCCAGCATCCTGCCCAGCACCTTCTGCCCATATGGTCCACAAGTACATGGTCCCTACTGGCTCCCTTTTGGAGTCTGATTATGGACTCAGTGTTCTTTAAGTCAGAACATGAGGGGAACGTGGACAAGGTTCTGGACAAAGAGTCCCATAAGATTGACCACACCACTAAAAGGTGTATGCTGGCTACTATGGGTCTCCAGCAGGCTAGCCATGCTGTCTTGATGACCAGTTGTGTGCATTCCATGCTGGGAATGTTTGACGCTTTTCTTCCCCATCTCCACCCAGAGCAGCAGGTAGCCATGGAACTCATCAGAGATCATGGTCAGTCTCTGGTTAAACACCAGCTCCAGCAGCCTTGGACATGGGTGACTCTTGTGCCTGTGCAGTGGCAGCAGCTGTCTCCATGCATAGCAGGGCTTGGTTGCAATTGTCCACCTTCACAGTGGACACCCAACAAAGGTTGGTGGATGTCGCCTTTCTGGGCACTGACCTCTCTGGCTCTGGGTGGGAAGGGAATCTCATGAGGATCGAAAAGTCCAGCACTACTCTGGATTCTGTGACTTCATCCCAGTTGGAACTGAAGAGAAAACCTAAGAAACCAGTCTTTCAGTATAGGTCCTTCTGATCACAGTCTCCCCAGCAGCAGCCCAGCAAGGCAGTTTCAGACATGACTCCCAAGAAGTCCAGTGGTCAAGGTCCAAAAAGGAGATGGCAGGGGTAGTGGTGCCCTCTGGCAGCTGCTGCCAGTGCCTCCATAAAAAGCTGCCAGTGGCGGGATGAGGTGTCATCCCTCAACCTGTCTTGTCCCGACTGCTCTCCCTGTTGGAGGCAGGCTACATCTCTCTGGCCACATTGGTTCTCTATCACAACAGACAAGTAGGTGTTGGACATAATCTCTTGATTTAGGGCTCTTCCACCTCCATGTGCCCGAGTTTGTGGTGTCTCAGGACACGCTGTCCGACCTCAGGAAAAAATTGCTCAGCTTCTTGTGAAAGGAGCCATAGCCATTCTATAGCGCCCATATTGTCAAGTGTAATCAAAACAACTGGGTCTAGTGAACTCGCCCAAGCTTTAGGAATGTTGGGCACATGAGGCTCCATGCAGCAACTCCCCAGTTAAGCTGTGCCATTCGAAGGGGACAGAGCTACTTTTCTCTCAAGAATTTCAAGTTTCAAGATTTCAAGACTTCAGTTGGGGCTGCAGTTCTGCTCTGCAGGTTGGGGCTACCTGTTTCAGGGAGCACCCCTAAATGTAAATTGTGCCCATTAAGCTGCGGCTTTCAAATTGAATAACCTGCCTTTTTTCTCATTCCCTGTGTAGATTGAGTGTCACTTCTGCCTTGCTAGGGTGTTTTTAATGGTCTCTTGTTGCAAATTCTAAAAAAGAAAAGGAAAAAAGGAGCCACAGGTAGGTACAGATTTAAATTATTAGGAGTTTAGGGTCTCTGGGGATCACTCGTCTTTGGCATCAGTTCCCTTGCACCACCACTCCCAGCTTGATGTTTTGTGTTTTTCACTGTTTTCTGGTAAAATTTTAGTTATGGTCAACTTGTGAGTGTTTTTTTGGTGATTTTTCACCTCAAACCTCCATTTTTACTGTTTGTGCAGCCGCCAGTAGGGCTGGTGGCGCGCGCCATCAGTTTGGCTTTCCGCCCATGTCCTGTGCACACGTCCACAGTGCTAATGGCTTTACACAGCGTTAATATCCATTGACTCTCTGTTGCGCAGTGTGTGTGCACACAGAGAACAGGTGCGCAGTAGGTTAGCCCACAAGCCCAGGGAGAGCACACACTTACCCAGTTTAGCACTTTGAAGCCTAGTGGAGCATTTGACAGTTGGTTTGACAATTGTGGACTAAATATCACTAATACAATTTAAAATGTTTTTTGTTTTTTTTTCTGTCAGATTTTTCTGTTATTGACACCATGGCTTACAGGAGACCATTAATTATGAAAAGATGTAAGACCTACAGAAGGGTGAGGAGGCCCTTCCCATGGGTACATACTGTATTGTCCTCATTGTGTTGCTCAGCATATTATTTCTCACAGTATGCCCCAGCCAGTCCTCCGAGCTGGGAGGGCACTTTGCCTGTCTCTTGGCAGTGGCAAAGAAGAATTGCTAAAATCTCTCTTACTGAGCCCTCGATGAGGCTTCTGAGCCTCGATGACCTGCAAGCCATCCAAGTAGATACACCCAACTCCCACCCAGGCCCTCAGGTCAGAGGGCCCCCACAGGCACGCCCAGGTGGTGATGCAGCATGAGCAGGCTGTGGAATCAGATGTGCAGGCAGACCCTGACCCTGACTTAGTAAAAGGCCAGGATGAGGATTAGGGGATCTTGGGAAAGTACTGACCTTAAAAAGACTACTCTTAGATGACAGTTTCAGTGCTAGAAATTGCAAGATCATGCACCTGGGTCACAGGAATCCAAGGGAGGAGTTCATGATAGGTGGGGAAGTTCTGGCCACCACAAGTCAGGAGAGAGACCTGGAGGTTATCATATCTGATGACCTAAAGGTGACCAAACAGTGTGAAAAGGTGGTAGGGAGAGTAAACAGAATGTTGGGGTGCATAGGGAGGAGCATAACAAGCAGGAGGAAAGAGGTGGTGATGCCACTGTACAGATCACTGGTGAGGCCTCAGCTGGAGTACTGTGGCCAGTTCTGGAGACCACATCTCCGGAAGGACATTGACAAAACAGAGGCAGTCCAGAGAAGGGCAACAAATATGGTACATGGACTGCAGCAGAAGGACCTTAATATCTTTTCACTGGAGGAAAGAAGGGAGAGAGGACATATCATAGAGACTTTCAAGTACCTTAGGGGAATAAACAGGGTACAGATGGAAAGCATATTTCAGAGAAAATGCTACACAAGAACAAGGGGGCATGATATGAGGCTGAAGGGTGGAAGGCTCAAGGATAATGTTAGGAAGTACTTTTTCACTGAAAGGGTGGTGAAGCCATAGCACAGCCTTCCAGCAGAATTAGTGGGGGTGAAAACAATATCGGGGTTCAAGAGTGCATGGGATAGACATAGGGGTACCCTGGAGATGTGCAAAGTAGGAGAGCCGCAGATCAAATAGAATCTGGGGCTGCAGCAGTGAGTAGGGATATGGGCAGACTAGGTGGGCCATATGATCCTTATCTGCCAACAGAGTCTATGTTTCTAGGAGGACATCTCCGACAGTGTAACCTCTAGGTGGCGCTACCCCAAGGGATACTACCACTGCCTGCGTGACCAAGTGCAGATTGAGGGCCTGAGTTCTGTGAACGGGTGCCTCTACCCAGAGGACAGGGTTATTGGTAGCGAGCTGCCTTGGGTACAGCCTCCAGAACACTGTTAACCCCTCTAGTCCTCTCTAGTGGCCTAGACTCTTCACTGAATACACATTTGCAATTAACACCTAGATACTGCTTCAACCCCACACTTGTTGCACTTACCACCAGGGCTGTTCAGCTGGCTCGGCCCGGAGACCCCCTGTAAAATAAGGTTTGGCACAAC
Source organism: Neoceratodus forsteri (assembly GCA_016271365.2). NCBI lineage: Eukaryota > Metazoa > Chordata > Ceratodontiformes > Ceratodontidae > Neoceratodus > Neoceratodus forsteri. The sequence continues at coordinate 874,931,884 of CM057455.1, read as the reverse complement.
AACAAACAGTATTACAGTGCTGTCTATACAGAGGTACACCACAACCAGTTTAAAAGCAAAAAGATTCAGATCTGATTTATTTGGGGGGCATGAACAAGGAAGGGGAGTAATCTGGTGCCTGATTCTAGTACTGATTGAATCAGGTTAAGCATGCATGCCTCTAAGAGTTCCTCTATTACAGTCACACAGACTCTGGGTACCCAGTTGGAGTTACAGGCTAGCCTGAAGAGTTTCCCGGGGTAGGCCGGCATTGCAGCTGTTGTTAGGGCACTTAGGGAAAAGAAACACAACATGCATTTTAACCCAGTATTTGTATTCCGGGGCCGGAGGACTCAGTTCGTGGAAATTAATCAAAACAATTAAATGAGATGACACACTTTGATTAGAATATTGTTGCATGGAGCTACCCAGTGATTTACTCATGATACCCAGACCAGGTCACAGGATGGATGAAATGGAGACCTCAGGATGAAGTACTGGTTTGCCAGGAGAAGCAGGGCCCACACGATTCACTCTGGTGTCGTTCCTGTTTGATGGTGTTGAGCAGGGAGCCAAATCCCCAGGTGGGTCTCTCATCGATTGAAACTCTACAGCATGAACAGCAGTCAGGGCCATGGTGTTGAGGCCAGACAAGTTAAAGAAAATGGATTCAGTCCGGTTAGAGTCGCTGGATACTGCTTCCAGCAAGCACGGCACATTCAAGCACTGGGGAACCAAATTACGACCCACTATCAGCATTCAGCACAGTAAAAGTAAGGCAATACTACAGTTTGGATGGCAGTCCAGTTGCAGTACACAGGATCTTCTGCGCAAACCGTACGCTTTGTGGTCGTAGTGAAAGTCCTGACAGGCCGATTGCACAAAAGCAAGTCTTTGGCCCTCTTCAGGCAAAATTTGTCACAAATCCAAGAAAAAGGTCACAAGTTCGGATAAAGTCCAATTCTATGCTTAAGGTTTCTTCACTTAGGAAGATGGTAGCAGATAGGCCAGACACAGCCTTCCCACCAATTTTCCCTGTACACTATGCAGAGCAGCTGCTCAGATCCTCAAGCTCCTCTCACTGTCAACTCCAACTCTACACTGACTCACTGCTGCAGGCAGCTTGGTACTTTCCTGTGATCCAAAAGGTTCGATTAGTTGAGCCATCTGTCACAGCAAGGGCTCCCCCTCCAGGTCCATTTAGGTGCCAAAGGGAGAAAACTGCAATTCCTACAGAAATTCACTCTCACAAGACCCCTGGGGGCACTCTCCATTTTAAGGCCTCCAAAGTTACTGATTGGTAGAAGGTCACCTGGGGGCCAGTGACCATCACATGCTGTGGTTCAATTTGGCCACTAGAACAAAATCATCCCATTCCAAGGCAAAAATATGGGACTTCAGAGGAGCTGACTTTGATAAGATGGCCAACAGAGTTAAGCTAGCCCTGGCAAAAAAAATACAGGTGAGGGGGTACAGGCAAAGTGGGCAAGCATTAAAGATGCAGTACTTGAAGCAACATCCCATTATGTTAGTGAGAAAAGGAAGTGCAAAAGAAGAAGGAAACCACTCTGGTTCTCAAACACAGCAGCAGAAAAGATCGGAGCCAAAAGGCTGGCCTTCAGGAAATATAAGGGAACGCAGCAGGATGAAAATAGGGAGGCATACCAAACTTCCCTAATGGAAGCAGGGAAGGCAGTAAGACAGGCAAAGGCCCAAACTGAGGAAACACTAGCACGAACAGTAAAAGAAGGTGACAAGACTTTCTATAGATACATTAATGAAAGAAGAAAGTCCAGAGGGTATTGCTAAGATCAGAGGGGGATAAGGGGGCTGTGAGGAGGAGCCCATGTAAAAGCATCTATCCTAAATAGATACTTCTGCTCAGTATTTACTGAAGAAGGTAAGGCAGACTCCACAGCCTGCATCATGGACATGGGGGAGGTGCACTCAGTCCCCCACAAAAGAAAGGGTCCTACAAGAGCTTGATAAGCTCAGGGTGGACAAGGCAATGGACCTGATGTCATACATCCCAGGGTACTAAAGGAGCTAAGGGTGGAACTAGCAGAGCCATTATCAGAACTGTTTAGTGAATCTCTGAGCACAGGAGAGGTCCCAGAAGACTGGAGAAGGACTCATGTGATCCCGCCTCCCAAGAGTGGTAGCAGGGAGGAGGCAGGGAACACAGACCAGTCAGTCTTACATCAGTAGTGGGCAAGATTATGGAGATACTCTTAAGGAAAGGATAGTGCAACACCTGGAATCCATAGAGCACAGGATCCAAGACAACATGGGTTTACAAAGGAAGGTCCTGTAAAACTAATCTCATAGATTTCTTTGACTGGGTAACCAGAGTGGTGGACCAAAGGGGAGCAGTTGATGTTCCTACCTTGACTTCAGCAAAGCTTTCGATACTGTTCCACATGGAAGATTGATTAATAAGCTGCATAGGCTTGGGTGGGTCAGACATGGTCAACTGGGTGGCAAACTGGTTGATGGGCAGAAAACAGAGTGTGGTGGTAAATGGTATACAGTCAGAAGAGATGCAAGTCACAAGTGGGTACCTCAGGGATCAGTCCTGGGCCAGTCCTCTTCAATATCTTCATCAGTGACATTGTAGGTGGACTGAGGGTAAGGTTTGTCTGTTTGCAGATGACACCAAGATCTGCAACAGAGTAGATGATCCAGATGGGGTGGGCAGAATGAGAAGAGATCTGGATAAACTGGCAAAATGGTCAGAAGAATGGCTGCATTAGAACTGTCTAATGCATATCCTCAGAGTGGCTTATTGTGCTTATAAAAGGGCCATGTATTCTAAATGGGGTTTTAGTTTTAGCTGTGCATTAGACACTTCTAATGCACAGCTAACAACAATCAGATTGTTTGAAATCTTTTGCCCATTTTATAATAAACAATAAAGATTGATTAGTTTTTTTGTTGCTTAGTTAGTTTTCAAATACTCTGCAGGTAGTTAAGGTGTTTGTTTTATTTATTTTTATAAACTAGCAGTTTCTCTAGTTCCCGCCAGTTCCCAGGAACTGGAGAAGTTGTTTTGACACAGTTCCTCGACCACTTTTTTATTTAATTTTAATAACCACTTGGTTTTACATTAAAATAATTGGTATTTTGTGTATCTAACAAAATTAAGCCAGTTTTATAAGAGTTGAGGCACTATCAGTATCAGCAAATGTATTTATATATTTATTTAAAGTTTGTAACTGAGAGAAGAATTCCAGGTGCGACCGGGAAGGGGTAAAGGGTCAAAAAATATACACATGATCTGAGACAATTAAAACAGTGTTTCAGGTGGGTTACAATATGCAGACAGTTAAACACAGTGTCACAGGCAGGTTACAATAGAGCCTGAGTAAAAAGGAAGTACAAATAGTGCAGTGACCCAGGCAGGTTACAAGGTGGCTGAGGAGGTAGCAGAGAAACAACAAAACAAGCATTTGTCAATGCCGAACGTTCGCTTGCAGGTATTTGCAGTGGTGTTTGGCATGCATGGTACTTTACCCTAATGCCCTGTGCGATTGCTGGTACTTGCACAATAAATTGTCAGCATGACCTTTTTGTTACCCCCATTGTGCGCTACATAGGCAGAAACACGTTTTGGGCAGGATGTGAAAAATGACAGCTGTACTGCTCATAAGGGGTGTGGTAAAATGGCAATGTTGAAAATCTGGGTAAATATTGGAAATTCTCAAACTTCTGACGTAAATGAACACTAGCAAGCTCATAAAACAGTTATTTGTAGGAATTTTTGGCAAATTTTCCAATATAGCCATTTTAAGATCTCTGCTCATGAACAGTGGCACTCTGATTTTCTTAATGTGTCCCATACACTGAGTTCGCATAATCGACTGATGCCATTGAAATGGCCATATTACGGAAACATCGCTTTGGGGCAAGATGAAAATGACAGCTGCAGTGCTCATAGTGAGTGGTAAAATGGCAATGTTGAAAATCTGGAGGAAAATATTGAAAATTAGAAACTTATGAGCGTGTGTAGGAACTGCATAACGCCAGACTCAAAACAGTCATTTTAGAATTTTTCACTAAATTTTCAGCACAGCCATTTTAAGACCTCTGCTCATGATCAGTGTCACTGTATTTCTTAATGTGTCCATCCACATTGAGTTCAAGACATCGACCGCGCCATTGTGCACTACATGGGCAGAAACACATTTGGCAGGATGTGAAAATGATAGCTGTACTGCTTATGAGGAGGTGTGGTAAAATGGCAGTGTTGAAAATCTGAGTGCAAATATGAAAATTTATAAGCGTGCGAGCATCTTGTGAACTGCATAGCATGCCTTCATAAAACAGTCGTTTTTGGGAATTTTTCACAAATTTTCAACATAGCCATTTTAAGACCTGTGCTCATGAACAGTGTCACTGTGATTTTCTTAATTGTTCCATACATTGATTTCGCGCACACCAACTGCGCCATTGTCGCTTCATGGCAGGAAACACGTTTTGGGAGATGTGAAAATGACAGCTATACAGCTCACAAGAAGGTGTGATAAAATGGCAATGTTGGAAAATCTGGAGTGAAAATATTGAAATTACTAACTTACGCAGCGATGTGAACTGTGCAACGCACGTCAGAAACAAACAGCTTGATTAGACCAAATTTCTGTTTTGGGATCCTTTCCTCATGATTGACTGTCAGCAGTGCCTGAGGTCAAGGGTGATTTCGCTACAGTGACCGCGCAGTGCCCGCGAAATCACCCTTCAGGTCCGGTATTACGCCATGACAGTGACATCATTCATGAGAAGGGGTCCCAAAACCCCATGTTGAAAATTTGGTGCAAAAATTCCAAAAATGACTGAGATATGCATAAAGTTGAAACCCCTATCTAGCCCATTATACATCTGACCGCATTTCAGTTCAAGGGTCGGCTTTGAAGAGTGCAGACGTGTTCCGGTCCAACAAGATCGCTGCGCCGGAGTCCGGAGATAAGTATGGGGAGTGAGGGGGTGTGTGGGAGGCTGGGTACAAGTGGGTAGAAGTAGCGAGGGGGGGCTGGGAGGCTCGCCGTGGGACTTTTATTTTACAGGTTTAAAAAAAAAAGACGACCTGGGACGTTTGCCACACTGGGGTGGGCTCCCAGCGTGCAGAAGATGTGTGGGGCTGAGGCCGATGGGGATTGGGCACCCCATCGGCAACCACGCGGGTGGCCGAGGAGCCGACGGGGATTGGGCACCCCGTCGGCAAAACAAACGCGAGCGTTTGCCACGCTGGGTGGGGCCTCAGCGTGGCAGCAGGATGGCTTTGGGGCTGTGAGCCGACGGGGATTGGGCACCCCTGCTGGCAACAACGCTTTGCCACGCCAGTGGGCTCCCAGCGTGGCACAAAGCTTTGGGGGCGTGATGCGGGGAGCGTGGTGATGCAAGGTGGCGGCAGCGCTCAGTATGGCAGCGGTGCTTTCGCTTGAAGCAGAGGAACACCACTGTGCATACTGAGGCTCCTGCACCCATTTGGTGCAAGGACACGCCACGCCTGCTCAGGAGCAGTGCATTGGATGGAGAGGGCACCTCCGTAGTGTTCATTTCCCAAAACGTTCTTAGCATGCGCATAAGTGAACGTAAAAATGGCAAAAGTACATAAAATATAATATACAACTCGATTGCATGACTATGGCATATTGGCATGACTAATATGCCAAAGGAAAAAAGGGCCTACAGGATTTAAAAATTGTAAATCCTGTTTCTAGGGGCATAGATGTGGCTCACTTATCCCCACTCCAGCAGTTCCACTGGAATGCAGTGATTGGCCGGACATCTTTAAGCTAAGCTCATCCCATCTCCCGGGTGGATATATCCCCAGGTTCCACCCCAGGATGTTGGATCTTTCTTTCCAGTGCTTTGCTTAGGATGTTCTCTGTGCCAACCGTTATTTGGAAGTTTTTCAGAGTTAAAAGTTATTTTCTCGCAGTTTCCTCAACTCCATCTCTAGATTTACAATGGATCGCAAGAAGCCTGGATTTCAATTTTGCCTTTGGTGCCCCCAGAAGATGTCAGTCACCAGTTCGCATGACCCGTGTGTGTACTGCCTGGGTGGGCAACATGACATGGCTGGGTGCAGCCTTTGCCTATCCATGCTTTCCGAGTCCCTTGAGGACTGGAAGCTCTGGCTTGCTATGGGTCAACCTTTGGAACAGGATCTGAAGGTTCGCTCTAAGGGCAGCAGAAAGGCCTCAAGTCTGCTGCACAGCTTGCAGCCCTTAAAGCTTAAGTGGTGTCAGTCATGACAAGCACCCCCTCAACCTCGGTACTGTTCCCACCTGGGGCCAGCGTCGGAGGGGCCTTCATGGACCAGTTCCTGAATTGGTGCAGGTCCCTCCAGGCTGTAGAGGAGAGTTCTGCCCACTGCGGCTCTTGCTCCAAGTTAAAAAAATCTTCTCACCACTATTGCCGGTCATGGTATAGGGAAAGATCTCGGTCCTCCTAGTCCCTTAACTTGCCAGACTGCTTGGTGGTTGTGGAGTGCCCCATTGCCAAGGGGAAAGTTGGGCAGGTTGAGGGCTCATCAGCTTCACTAGTGAGCCAGTCGACCAACCTGCCAAGATCTTTCTCAACCTGGTCGATCTGTTGTCAGACATGGCTGAGGATTCAGTCTTGATGACCTTGGTGCTCCCAGTCCTCACCCAGGAGGATGTGGTTTGTTCGGTGTCCCCGGTCGATCCTGTTCAGTACCAGCCTCCAAATGAGGTTAGGTCTTCATTGTCCATGTTGTTAAATGTGGGCCGGCATGTTGTTTATGGCCAGCAACAGGGAGACACTACTCGCCATTGACTGAGCAGTCGGTAGGTGCTGCCGTTTTGCTTCTTGTTCTCCTCATACTCGGGTGAAGAGAGGCACCATCAGAAAATGCGCCAGTGCTATGAGAAGTTCCTCTGGCACCAGTGGGCCATTGCAGAAGTGAAGTGGGCTACCCCAGGACCTCAGTCACCTGGCAGCCGCCAGTGGTTCCCTGCTGGCTCAGATTCCATGGGTGCCACAACACCTGCTTTTCTGCTGCTCTCAGTGTGCCCACCACCCCAACAGCCACTGATCAGTGCTTCAGCCAAGAGGCTGGCCATTCGGCTCCCAGCTCCAGGCTGGTTGTCTGTGAGGATCATCCTGGGTGATGAGGTCTGGGGTGATATCATGGAGGCCATCTTCGAGGAGTCATTGGATGACTCAGATCAGAGTCCAAGGCTGCCTCTGGGGCTTTGCTCTTCAACCATGGTATGGTCAACAAGCCCTACCGACCATGAATCAACCTCATTCGGGCACTGCTCTGCCTGTTTGGAACCAGTCCAGAAGAGGGCCAAGTGCCTCTTACAGACATTTTGGACCAGGACGAATCCCCAGCAGTTGCCTTCACTGTGGCTAAGACCAGCTTGAGACTGGCCCTGGAGCTTCGGCAGCATCCAGCATCCTGCCCAGCACCTTCTGCCCATATGGTCCACAAGTACATGGTCCCTACTGGCTCCCTTTTGGAGTCTGATTATGGACTCAGTGTTCTTTAAGTCAGAACATGAGGGGAACGTGGACAAGGTTCTGGACAAAGAGTCCCATAAGATTGACCACACCACTAAAAGGGTGTATGCTGCGGCTACTATGGGTCTCCAGCAGGCTAGCCATGCTGTCTTGATGACCAGTTGTGTGCATTCCATGCTGGGAATGTTTGACGTTTTTCTTCCCCATCTCCACCCAGAGCAGCAGGTAGCCATGGAACTCATCAGAGATCATGGTCAGTCTCTGGTTAAACACCAGCTCCAGCAGCCTTGGACATGGGTGACTCTTGTGCCTGTGCAGTGGCAGCAGCTGTCTCCATGCATAGCAGGGCTTGGTTGCAATTGTCCACCTTCACAGTGGACACCCAACCAAGGTTGGTGGATGTCGCCTTTCTGGGCACTGACCTCTCTGGCTCTGGGTGGGAAGGGAATCTCATGAGGATCGAAAGTCCAGCACTACTCTGGATTCTGTGACTTCATCCCAGTTGGAACTGAAGAGAAAACCTAAGAAACCAGTCTTTCAGTATAGGTCCTTCTGATCACAGTCTCCCCAGCAGCAGCCCCAGCAGGGGCAGTTTCAGACATGACTCCCCAAGAAGTCCAGTGGTCAAGGTCCAAAAAAGGAGATGGCAGGGGTAGTGGTGCCCCTCTGGCAGCTGCTGCCAGTGCCTCCATAAAAGCTGCCCAGTGACGGGATGAGGGTGTCATCCCTCAACCTGTCTTGTCCCCGACTGCTCTCCCTGTTGGAGGCAGGCTACATCTCTTCTGGCCACATTGGTTCTCTATCACAACAGACAAGTAGGTGTTGGACATACTGGGCAGAGGACTATCTCTTGATTTCAGGGCTCTTCCACCTCCATGTGCCCCGAGAGTTTGTGGTGTCTCAGGACACGCTGTCCGACCTCAGGGAAAAAATTGCTCAGCTTCTTGTGAAAGGAGCCATAGCCATTCTATAGCGCTCCATATTGTCAATGTGTAATCAAAACAACTGGGTCTAGTGAACCTCGCCCAAGCTTTAGAATGTTGGGCACATGAGGGCTCCATGCAGCAACTCCCCAGTTAAGCTGTGCCATTCGAAGGGGACAGAGCTACTTTTCTCTCAAGAATTTCAAGTTTCAAGATTTCAAGACTTCAGTTGGGGCTGCAGTTCTGCTCTGCAGGTTGGGGCTACCTATTCAGGAGCACCTCAAATGTAAATTGTGCCCATTAAGCTGCGGCTTTCAAATTGAATAACCTGCCTTTTTTCTCATTCCCTGTGTAGATTGAGTGTCACTTCTGCCTTGCTAGGGTGTTTTTAATGGTCTCTTGTTGCAAATTCTAAAAAAGAAAAGGAAAAAAGGAGCCACAGGTAGGTACAGATTTAAATTATTAGGAGTTTAGGGTCTCTGGGGATCACTCGTCTTTGGCATCAGTTCCCTTGCACCACCACTCCCAGCTTGATGTTTTGTGTTTTTCACTGTTTTCTGGTAAAATTTTAGTTATGGTCAACTTGTGAGTGTTTTTTGGTGATTTTCACCTCAAACCTCCATTTTTACTGTTTGTGCAGCCGCCAGTAGGGCTGGTGGCGCACGCCATCAGTTTGGCTTTCCGCCCATGTCCTGTGCATACGTCCACAGTGCTAATGGCTTTACACAGCGTTAATATCCATTGACTTCTGTTGCGCAAGTGTGTGCACACGTAGAACAGGTGCGTGCAGGCTAGCGCCTCCACAAGCCCAGGGAGAGCACACTTACCCAGTTTAGCACTTTTGAAGCCTAGTGGAGCATTTGACAGTTGGTTTGACAATTGTGGACTAAATATCACTAATACAATTTAAAATGTTTTTTGTTTTTTTTTCTGTCAGATTTTTCTGTTATTGACACCATGGCTTACAGGAGACCATTAATTATGAAAAGATGTAAGACCTACAGAAGGGTGAGGAGGCCCTTCCCCATGGGTACATACTGTATTGTCCTCATTGTGTTGCTCAGCATATTATTTCTCTCACAGTATGCCCCAGCCAGTCCTCCGAGCTGGGGAGGGGCACTTTGCCTGTCTCTTGGCAGTGGCAAAGAAGAATTGCGAAAATCTCTCTTACTGAGCCTCGATGAGCTTCTGAGCCCCGATGACCTGCAAGCCATCCAAGTAGATACACCCAACCCCACCCAGGCCCTCAGGTCAGAGGGCCCCCCACAGGCACGTCCAGGTGTGATGCAGCATGAGCAGGCTGTGGAATCAGATGTGCAGGCAGACCCTGACCCTGACTTAGTAAAAGGCCAGGATGAGGATTAGGGGGATCTTGGGGAAAGTACTGACCTTAAAAAGACTACTCTTAGATGACAGTTTCAGTGCTAGAAATTGCAAGATCATGCACCTGGGTCACAGGAATCCAAGGGAGGAGTTCATGATAGGTGGGGAAGTTCTGGCCACCACAAGTCAGGAGAGAGACCTGGAGGTTATCATATCTGATGACCTAAAGGTGACCAAACAGTGTGAAAAGGTGGTAGGGAGAGTAAACAGAATGTTGGGGTATAGGAGGAGCATAACAAGCAGGAGGAAAGAGGTGGTGATGCCACTGTACAGATCACTGGTGAGGCCTCAGCTGGAGTACTGTGGCTAGTTCCTGGAGACCACATCTCGAAGGACATTGACAAAACAGAGGCAGTCCAGAGAAGGGCAACAAATATGGTACATGGACTGCAGCAGAAGGACCTAATATCTTTTCACTGGAGGAAAGAAGGGAGAGAGGACATATCATAGAGACTTTCAAGTACCTTAGGGAATAAACAGGGTACAGATGGAAAGCATATTTCAGAGAAAATGCTACACAAGAACAAGGGGCATGATATGAGGCTGAAGGGTGGAAGGCTCAAGGATAATGTTAGGAAAGTACTTTTCACTGAAAGGTGGTGAAGCTAGCACAGCCTTCCAGCAGAATTAGTGGGGGTGAAAACAATATCGGGGTTCAAGAGTGCATGGGATAGACATAGGGGTACCCTGGAGATGTGCAAAGTAGGAGAGCCGCAGATCAAATAGAATCTGGGGCTGCAGCAGTGAGTAGGGATATGGGCAGACTAGGTGGGCCATATGATCCTTATCTGCCAACAGAGTCTATGTTTCTAGGAGGACATCTCCGACGAGTGTAACCTCTAGGTGGCGCTACCCCAAGGGATACTACCACTGCCTGCGTGACCAAGTGCAGATTGAGGGGCCTGAGTTCTGTGAACGGGTGCCTCTACCCAGAGGACAGGGTTATTGGTAGCGTAGCTGCCTTGGGTACAGCCCTCCAGAACACTGTTAACCCCCTCTAGTCCCTCTAGTGGCCTAGACTCTTCACTGAATACACATTTGCAATTAACACCTAGATACTGCTTCAACCCCACACTTGTTGCACTTACCACCAGGGCTGGTTCAGCTGGCTCGGCCCTGGAGACCCCCTGTAAAATAAGGTTTGGCACAACAACAAACAGTATTACAGTGCTGTCTATACAGAGGTACACCACAACCAGTTTAAAAGCAAAAAGATTCAGATCTGATTTATTTGGGGGGCATGAACAAGGAAGGGGAGTAATCTGGTGCCTGATTCTAGTACTGATTGAATCAGGTTAAGCATGCATGCCTCTAAGAGTTCCTCTATTACAGTCACACAGACTCTGGGTACCCAGTTGGAGTTACAGGCTAGCCTGAAGAGTTTCCCGGGGTAGGCCGGCATTGCAGCTGTTGTTAGGGCACTTAGGGAAAAGAAACACAACATGCATTTTAACCCAGTATTTGTATTCAGGGGGAGGACTCAGTTCTGGAAATTAATCAAACAATTAAATGAGATGACACACTTTGATTAGAATATTGTTGCATGGAGCTACCCAGTGATTTACTCGATGATACCCAGACCAGGTCACAGGATGGATGAAATGGAGACCTCAGGATGAAGTACTGGTTTGCCAGGGAGAAGCAGGGCCCACACGATTCACTCTGGTGTCGCTCCTGTTTGATGGTGTTGAGCAGGGAGCCAAATCCCCAGGTGGGCTCTCATCGATTGAAACTCTACAGCATGAACAGCAGTCAGGGCCATGGTGTTGAGGCCAGACAAGTTAAAGAAAATGGATTCAGTCCGGTTAGAGTCGCTGGATACTGCTTCCAGCAAGCACGGCACATTCAAGCACTGGGGAACCAAATTACGACCCACTATCAGCATTCAGCACAGTAAAAGTAAGGCAATACTACAGTTTGGATGGCAGTCCAGTTGCAGTACACAGGATCTTCTGCGCAAACCGTACGCTTTGTGGTCGTAGTGAAAGTCCTGACAGGCCGATTGCACAAAAGCAAGTCTTTGGCCCTCTTCAGGCAAAATTTGTCACAAATCCAAGAAAAAGGTCACAAGTTCGGATAAAGTCCAATTCTATGCTTAAGGTTTCTTCACTTAGGAAGATGGTAGCAGATAGGCCAGACACAGCCTTCCCACCAATTTTCCCTGTACACTATGCAGGAGCAGCTGCTCAGATCCCTCAAGCTCCTCTCACTGTCAACTCCAACTCTACACTGACTCACTGCTGCAGGCAGCTTGGTACTTTCCCTGTGATCCAAAAGGTTCGATTAGTTGAGCCATCTGTCACAGCAAGGGCTCCCCCTCCAGGTCCATTTAGGTGCCAAAGGGAGAAAACTGCAATTCCTACAGAAATTCACTCTCACAAGACCCCTGGGGGCACTCTCCATTTTAGGGCCTCCAAAGTTACTGATTGGTAGAAGGTCACCTGGGGGCCAGTGACCATCACATGCTGTGGTTCAATTTGGCCACTAGAACAAAATCATCCCATTCCAAGGCAAAAATATGGGACTTCAGAGGAGCTGACTTTGATAAGATGGCCAACAGAGTTAAGCTAGCCCTGGCAAAAAAAATACAGGTGAGGGGGTACAGGCAAAGTGGGCAAGCATTAAAGATGCAGTACTTGAAGCAACATCCCATTATGTTAGTGAGAAAAGGAAGTGCAAAAGAAGAAGGAAACCACTCTGGTTCTCAAACACAGCAGCAGAAAAGATCGGAGCCAAAAGGCTGGCCTTCAGGAAATATAAGGGAACGAGCAGGATGAAAATAGGAGGCATACCAAACTTCCTAATGGAAGCAGGAAGGCAGTAAGACAGGCAAAGGCCCAAACTGAGGAAACACTAGCACGAACAGTAAAAGAAGGTGACAAGACTTTCTATAGATACATTAATGAAAGAAGAAAGTCCAGAGGGGGTATTACAGATCAGAGGGGATAAGGGGGCGGTGAGGAGGAGCCCATGTAAAAGCATCTATCCTAAATAGATACTTCTGCTCAGTATTTACTGAAGAGAAGGTAGGGCAGGTCTCCACAGCCTGCATCATGGACGTGGGGGAGGTGCACTCAGTCCCCCACAAAAGAAAGGGTCCTACAAGAGCTTGATAAGCTCAGGGTGGACAAGGCAATGGACCTGATGTCATACATCCCAGGGTACTAAAGGAGCTAAGGGTGGAACTAGCAGAGCCATTATCAGAACTGTTTAGTGAATCTCTGAGCACAGGAGAGGTCCCAGAAGACTGGAGAAGGACTCATGTGATCCCGCCTCCCAAGAGTGGTAGCAGGAGGAGGTAGGGAACTACAGACCAGTCAGTCTTACATCAGTAGTGGGCAAGATTATGGAGATACTCCTTAAGGAAAGGATAGTGCAACACCTGGAATCCATAGGAGCACAGGATCCAAGACAACATGGGTTTACAAAAGGAAGGTCCTGTAAAACTAATCTCATAGATTTCTTTGACTGGGTAACCAGAGTGGTGGACCAAAGGGGAGCAGTTGATGTTGCCTACCTTGACTTCAGCAAAGCTTTCGATACTGTTCCACATGGAAGATTGATTAATAAGCTGCATAGGCTTGGGGTGGGTCAGACATGGTCAACTGGGTGGCAAACTGGTTGATGGGCAGAAAACAGAGTGTGGTGGTAAATGGTATACAGTCAGAAGAGATGCAAGTCACAAGTGGGGTACCTCAGGGATCAGTCCTGGGGCCAGTCCTCTTCAATATCTTCATCAGTGACATTGTAGGTGGACTGGAGGGTAAGGTTTGTCTGTTTGCAGATGACACCAAGATCTGCAACAGAGTAGATGATCCAGATGGGGTGGGCAGAATGAGAAGAGATCTGGATAAACTGGCAAAATGGTCAGAAGAATGGCAACTGGGGTTTACCGCGAAGAAGTGCGAGATCATGCACATAGGGAAGAGAAACCTTGAAGCCACCTATAGGCTGGGAGGGGAGTTGCTGACAGTCACAAGGGAACAAAGAGACTTGGGCGTCATCATCACTGATGTCCTGAAATCATCTAAGCAGACCTCTAAAGCAGTAGGTAAGGCTAGAGGGATGTTGGGGTGTATTAGTAGGGGTATCACAAGTCTGAAGAGGGAGGTAATAATTCCTCTTTACAAGACACTGGTTAGGCCCCATCTGGAGTACTGCTTGCAGTACTGAAGGCCACACCTTCACAAGGACATTAACCAAATTGAGGCAGTCCAGAGAACAGCAACCAAAATGGTGCAGGGGCTGCATCAGAAAACACAAGAGGACAGATTAACTGAACTCATTGGGCCAGATATTCAAGAGGGTTGTGCCATGCACAATAGGGTTGCACCTGCGCAAGTCCGAACTTGCGCCATTCTGTGATATTCAGCAGGAGGCAGTTGCGCCACTGAAAACATGCTGAGCAACAGCGCAATGCAAATGAATGCATGCTGAACTGGAGGGGGAGGAACCATGCATAAACTGCACAGCCAGATACTCAGCCGGGCTGTGCAGAGTTGTGCAGGCGCAACCCCCAACCTGCGCCTGCACAACTTTGAGCCAAAAAAAAAAGGATCAAGTCGAGCGCCACTCACAGGTGAGCTGCCGCATTGAAGGGTGCAACACAGCAGCTGCCACCTGTGGCTGGCCCTCAACCCACTCCCTGTGCCCCTGCAGCCCGATCGCCGGGCAAAGTGTAAACGTCCCCCACCCCCACTGGCCCGATCGCAGGCAAAGCAGAAAACACCCTCCCCCAACTGGCCCGATGGCGGCATAAGCTAAACACCCCCACCAGCCCAATCGCTGGCAGCAAAGTGTCCCCTCGAACATATCCCCTGGTAGTCCAGTGGACCGCTAAGCCCAATCGTGGGCAGCAATGTTTAATATAATTTCTCGAACATATCGCCAGAAAGTTCAGTGACCGATAGCGATCGCTGGCAAGCAAATGCTTAAACACAATCGCCTCGAACATTCTTGAGAGTTCAGTGGATCGATGGGGTTATTACGGGTTGCATTAGTTTGCGATTTCACCCTCAAAAGTTTGTCGTCTTCCAGATCTTCACCCCACCTACCATGCGAAGCCCCACCACCCGACTCTCCCCGCAGCTGGCGGGCGGCATCCCACCCGCCTGCCGCCCGCCGACGATGCCCGGTAGGGCTGCACGCCCATTGGTGCAGAGCAAGAGCCAATGGGCGTGCAGCCCATACCGATAAGGCAGTTGCTCTGCACCACGGGCATGCAGCCCTACCGGCAGTCAGTCGGCGGGAGGCAGGCAGCAGGCGGGTGGATGCTGCCACACGCCGCGGGGAGCGTGGTGGGGCTTTGTGGGTGGGTGGGTGGAGGACACTAGATCACCAGGGATGTGGTCTTGGGGGTCAGAACTAATGCAGCCCGCATCGGGCTTATCGGTCCACTGACCACCAGGGATATGTTCGGGAGGTTGTGTTTAAACATTTGCTGCCCGCACTGGGCTTATCGGTCAACTGGACCACCAGGGATGCGTCGGGGGTTGTAATACTCTGCAGCCCGCGATTATATCGGTCCACTGGACCACCAGGGATATGTTCGGGGTTGTGTTTAAACATTTACTGCCCGTGATCGGGCTTAGCGGTCCACTGGACCACCAGAGATATGTTCAGGGAGGCACTTTGCTGCGTGCATCAGGCCAGTGGGGTGGGGTGGGGGATGTTTTACTCTCTTTGCCCATAATCGGGCTGCAGAGGCGTCGATTTGTGACTGCTGCCTGGCAGGGTGCCAGGCGCAAGTCCTCGAGATCGAGTGCACCGCATGCTAATGGCATGCAAATGGAGCCATAATCAGGTGCAAATGGTTTCTGCGCCTTTGTATGAATTATGGCCCCATTTGCATGTCACCTTTGAATATCGGAAATTTGCGATGGCGAATGGTACTTGGCGCTACCGCGAAGTTGAATGCACCACTTGACCACTTGCGGTGGCGCAAGTTCCACTGCACCATGCACAGTGGCTGGGCGGGTGACATTCAGGAGTTGCTCAAGGCGCAACTCTTTGAATATCGCCCGCCCACCCCTGCGCAACTATTTTGTGCAGCGCAAGGGCTTGCGCCACAAAATAGCGCAGTTTGAGTATCCGGCCCATTATGTATACCCTAGAGCAAAGGAGGGAGAGAGGTGATATGATTGAAACATTCAAACACCTTACGGGCATTAACAGGGTGAAAGAGTCTAACATGTTTCAATATAAGAAAAATAGCAGGACAAGAGGACACAGCATGAGATTAGAGGGAGGCCGATTAAGGGGGAATGTGAGGAAGTTCTTTTTCACATAAAGGGTGGTGGATACATGGAATGGCCTACTTCAGGAAGTGGTGAATGTGAATACAGTGCAGAGCTTCAAACAGGCATGGGACAGGCATAAGGGAGCAATACAGATGAGTATGAATAGATAGGCCATTGACAGAGCAGAGGCCTATGGCGCATTCATAAGGTAAAAAAGAAATGGGCAGACTGGATGGGCCTTGTGGTCCTTATCTGCCGTCAATTTCTATGTTAATCCAATTCTGTCTGCTTCCTCCTCTGCTCCAAAGTGTTTCCCAGGTTTTATTCATTGTGACCAAATTATTGAACACGAATGAGCAGGTGTGGATCAGAGAAAAAATCTTCCCAAACCAAAAACGAGGAGTTATCCCTTATTAGGGGAAAGGTCTCGCAAGTGGGAATCTCCCCCTCTGGCAGACAAGGCAGTTTATAATTCTATAAAACACGCCACCATTCCAGTCGAGAGTGCTATGGCCCTACCAGATGCACATGACAAGCAAATGGATACCGCATGCAGGACGGCTTTCATATCTAGTGGCACAAACATTCATACCTCCTATGCTTCATTTATTGTTGCCAGAGCCTTAAACCTTTAGTTCACAGCGCTGATCAACTCCGCTCCTCGTGATTCAGATGGTGTGAGCATTTTACGGTTGGGTTCCATGGCATCCACCTTTCTTGGTGATTCTACAGTGGAAAATTTATGCATGTCAACCTGTTTGGCTTACCACATTGCATCAGCCATGAGGGCTGTGTGGCTCAGACTTTGGTATGCTGATCAGATTTCAAAGGCGAAACTGTTTAGCCTTCAGTTTAAAGGAAATTTATTGTTTGGTTCTGGTCTGGATTCCATCTTGAAGGATATGTAGGATAAGAGGGGCCACCTCCCAGTGTCTAATGACAGCGCAAGACCACAACACCCCAGCAGGTCAGGTGATGAATAGTCAGCTCAAGGCCCGTCCTATGGGGTTTTTGTCCCTTTCAGAACTTTGGTAACCAAAGAAACAGAGGTGCCTAGTCAGGCAATAGGGGTTACGGCAACAGAGGGTCCTTTCCCAGGCGTCACAGAGGAGGACCAGCACAAAAGCCTGGTACTTCACAGTGAAGGTACGTGGACCCATCACTGCTCCCTTTCCTCGGTGGAAGACTCCAGGAGTTTCATGCAAGATATGCCCAAACAACGTCAGATGCCTGGGTTCTTGAAATCCTTGAACTAGGCTATGCCATAGGATTTTAACGGTTCCCTCAATTGGACGCTTCCTGCCATCCCTGGTCTCAAAGCAAGTGACAAAACACCAGGCGGTGTTGGACATGTTGACCCACCTTATTCAGATAGGGGCCATTATGCCAGTTCCTCTAAATGAGCAAGGTCAAGGGTTCTATTCCATCTATTTCATAGTTCCCAAAAGTCGGGGGTCTTCCGGCCATTATGGATCTGAAGCATCTGAATAAGTTTGTTCACTAAAAAACATTCACGATGGAGTCTCTGAGGTCATTAACCTGGGTTGTTCAGCCGGGAGACTTCTTAGGTTCAATAGATCTGAGGGATGCTTACCTTTACATCCCCATTTATCAGTCCCTCCAGAAGTACCTCAGATTCACAATACTGGACAAACATTTCCAGACAGTACAAGGCACTTCCATTTGGCCTTTAACAGCGCCGCAAGTTTTTTTTTTTTGCGTCTCCCTTTCTTCCTGGCTGCCCACTCCTTAGGGTCTCCATCGCCCCTACCGACTGCCTGCCTGCCCCGACTCCCACACCAGCTACCAATCTCATATGGCGGTTCCCCTGGGTAACTCAGCATATCCCTTCACCGCATGGGTCCCCCTCCTCTGAGGGGAAAGTCAATAGTGGGGGTGGCCAGTGCACTACTACTTTATTTGGCCCGTGGTACTGCTGAGGTGTGTCGGTCATGGGATTGGCGGCAGTGGAGAACAGAGAGACCGTCATCTGGCCAGCCAGGAAGCGTTTCCTGGTTTTTCTGTGGGGAGTGGCATCCTGATGTCCAGGCATACATTGACGTCTGTCGCTCCCCTCGAACACCGAGCCCAGACATCACTGCTGTGCTCCCAGCCTCCGCCAGGAGTCAGCATGCACCGGTGCGCATCCCCACCCTCTCCCTGGAGAAGGAGAGCTGTCCCCAGATGCTCCATGCTTCTCTCCCTGTCCAGCCTTCCGGCGACCCGAGTCTGTTCCCGAACCTGGGTCGCCGGCATCATAGATGGAAATCCAACCACTGTGCCGATGGGCCGGCTCTCAAGTTTTTTTGAAAGTGTCAATAGTTCTGGTGGCTCAACTATGACAAGAGGGACATCATGTCCACCCTTATTTGGATGACTTGCTCATTCGGGCACAGACATTGCCTATAGCGAGGAGGTCGGTATCCAGGACCCTGGAAATCCTGAAATCCTATGGCTGGATAGGGAGAAGAGTTCCCTCGACCCAGCTCAGTCGTTGGAACACCTGGTGGCAGTCTTTGACATGAAAGTAGGGATGGTATTTTTGTTGCCTCCCCCTCCCCCTTGGAGACGACTTTGTTGCCAGAGGTAGCGTGGCCAAGGAATCAGTTCTCAGTGTCAGCCCACAGTCTGCTGCGGATTCTGTGCCTCATGGTGGCAGCAACAGACATAGTTCCCTGGGCCTGCTTCCACATGTGGCCCCTTTAGATGGGGCTGCTGATGGCCTTGGATCCATCATCAGAGGACTGTCAAGCCAGGATCCTCCTCTGCCTGTGGACATTAATACTGACTGAAGAGCCTGTTTGTCTGAGCATTGTGGCTTGACATGAACAGATCTATCTGCAGTTACCTGAATCCATTGTTTAGCAGTGTGAACACTTACGGCTTCAACTGCCTCTCTCTCCGGGATGAACTATTTTGCGACTTAGCCAGTCCGTTTGAATGTTCAATTCCCTCAAAAGATGTAGTGCCAACAGAGAGTGAGAGAGAGAAGATTCTCCTCTGCCCAGCTCAGGAGTTTGGAGGCCTCCTGAAGCATTTCCTTGATTTTTGTGACTCCTTGGTTGTTTATTTGTGCCACTGAGATGGCACTCTCTGGCCGCACTTTAACTGCTTTGTTCTTCAGTATGGACTGAAACCGAAGCAGAGCTAATTGAACTGCCTGCGTCTCAAGGGCATTGATGTGGAGACACTGTTACTGTACTGACCACAGTCCCTGAGTGGGAAGTTGGTCCATTACTGCCCCCCACACGTGCAGACTTGCATACGTGGTGAGAATCACTTTTGGTGGTAGTTCCAAAGGAATCCCCTTGTTGAAATTTTGCACATGCAGCCACCAACTCAGGGAGTAATGAAGCTGAGGAGTGAGTGGATGCTCTGATTCATATGTGGTTCTTCTACAGAGCGTATGCCTTCCCTCCACTGCCCCTCCTTCAGAAGGTCTTAAGAAAAATAAGACACTCAAGCAGAAACTTCCTTCTGATATCCCCGGAGTGGCCAAGAAGACAGTGGTTCTCTGGTCTAGTGAATCTAGCCTAGCAAGTCCCCTTCCGCCTTCCGGTACAAAGTGACTTCCTGCTGCAAGGCTCCATTCTCCACCCAAACCCAGGCACAATGCAACTCACAGCCTGGCTCTTGAAAGGAAGGCTCCTACAACTAGGATTTTCCCTGGAAGTAGCTGAAACCCTGATGGCAGCCAGGAAAACCTCTACTTCTAGGGACATGGATATGTTGTTCTATCCACACAATCTGGTAGTGTCCTCTCCCTTTAAGATGTGCTGGAAAGTCTTCAGGTTGGCTCCTCCCACCTGCCCGGGTGGTAACTCCTCTAGCACTACCCCATGACACCAGTTCTTCCTTTCTGCTTAGAATAGGTTCCCTCCTTACCACTCGGCATTACTGAGGCCCTAAAAACCTCCTCAAAACCATTTTAAGTGTTTTTCAGCAACTATTGTCTTCTCTGCTTCTCGACACTCCGATGGATGACATGAAGTCTGCTCTGGGTTTCCGGTTCTGCGGTTTTGGGCAGAAGATGTCACGATCTGATCCACACTCCTCATGTGTATACTGTCTGGGCCATGAGCACGATGTCCAGGTGTGCGATTTTTTTCATGCCTTTTTGCCTTCAACTCTGGAGGATAGCTCGCCCACTTGCTCCTTGGATGACTGAGTGAACGGGATTTGCCTGTACATTCAAGGGAGGCATAGAAGGCAGTTTCCATGGCTGCGGGTTCTGCTGAGCAGTTAGCAACCATGGAGGAGGATGCAGCTCGGGCCATGGTGCATTCCTCCTCGGCTTCGGTCTTCGTGCCACTTTGGCTAGGCGCGTCATTCGCCGGTATGTTCCAGGAACTATGCTAGTCTCTCCCTACTTATGGGGAGGGTCCCTTGGGCTCTAAGAAGTCCAAAACATTGAAGGAATCCAAGGAGAAGGAGACCAAGAAACGGTCTCATCGACACTCATGGGATTGGGAGTGCTCTCGGACCTCCAATTCCCACATTTCTTCAGAGCTCCCAGCTTCGGCCAAGACTTCATATTTGGCCGCTGGCTCCACGGTACCCCCGTCAGGCCAGTTGGCTGAGGATCAGACCGCATCTCCGGCCGAGATCTTTCTTGAGCCAGTCGAGCCAATCCCTTCTTCAGAGGAGGTTGACACCTCTCTCAAGGACTCCGGTTCTCTCAGGGGGATGGGGCAGGCCACTGTCCCGCCATCTCCCACTCCAGAATTTCCTGACCAAGGGGTGGGTCGAAAGTCACCGACTCTCTCTGATCAACAACACTGGTCCCCCCAGTGTCGGCCAAGGTTCCGCTCTGGTAGCTCGGATTTGGGCAGCCCGCACCGTTCTTGGCATTCGCACTCCAAGCACTTGGGCAAGTGGCACCACCACTGTTCCTCCTCGGGCAAAGAGAGGCACTGGCGCAAGCTGCATTGGCACTACGAAGAGTTCATTTAGCAGCAGCTTCTGTTTTCCCAGGTGAAGCAGCCCTTGGCACCCAACCCAATCATAACTGCGCTCCCATTTCCAGAGCCACAGAAGACCCCACCCTGACAAGAGCCAGTCCAGACAGTCCGGGAGAGGCCCCCTCCACCACTGATAGTGGTGGAAATGCCACCTGTGCTGAAGGATGGCATCCTGACCAAGGCTTCACGGCCTGAGAAAGGGCTTCCTCATTGGCTCAAAGTTATTCTTGTCCCCGACTGCCCCCTGTGGGTGTGCAGTGATATGGCGGTAGGCCTATGTTTCGTGAATCTTTGGAGTCAGAGGGTTCCTCTCTTCACTCCTGCCCAGTGGACATGGAGTCGGCTGAGGATCTTTCTACTGAGCAGGGTCCCACTTCAGTCATGGTCCTTCTCTGCTTGATCTCTGAGTCCACTGGCCTCCAACTGAAGCCCATTTAGAAGAGGTAAAGATACCCCTTGACTGAGATCTTGGACTGGGGGGTGACACTCTGAAGGAGGCCTTCCCAGTCCAGGATGCTATCCTCAGTCCTGCTCTGGATCACACAGCCTCTTGCCCGGCACCTTTGGCCTGGATGGCCCGCAAGTACAAGGTCGCTACCGGTTCCCTCTCAGGATTTACTGAGCACCCCTTGAGCAGAGGGGCTGGTGGCCAACTCTGTCTTTCAGTGCACGGGCAATGTGGGGGACCTGGACAAGCCCTTGACAAGAAGTTCAAAAAATTGGACCACTCAGTCAAGGAGATGTATGCTGTCTTATCGCTCGGCCTCAGGCAAACCAGTTCAGCTCTTCTGATGGCCCACTTTATGCATGCCTTCTGTGGTCCTTGGACAAGGTGCTTCCCTACCTCCCTGCAGATGTACAGACTACTGTCAAGCAAGTTCGAGACCAAGGCTGTGCCGTAGTGAAGCAATAGTTCCAGATGGCCATGGACATTGGCGATTCCTGCGCCCAGTCCGTGGCCGTGGCAGTTGCCATGTGCTGCAGGGCTTGGCTGCACATCTCTTCTTTCACCACTAATATGCAGCACTAGTTGGCAGATATTCCCTTCTTAGGGACCAACTTGTTCAGTCCCGCTGTGCAGGGGTATCTCACCAGGACTGAAAAGACCAATGCCTTCTTGGACTCAGTGACTTCTGCTCCAAAGAACCAGAAGGGCTCCAAGCCCACCAAGAAAAAGCCCTTTTGGCCTGTCTCAGCCCCTGTTGCCAAATCTGCCCAGCCCCAAGCTGGTGAGCAGCGGGCCTGGCATCCGAGACTCAAGTCTGTGCCATCAGTCATCTGGAAGCCAGGGGGTCAGGGATCTGGTGGTCCCTTGACCAGACCTTTCTCTGCTTCTAAGCCTGCCCAGTGACGGGATGGGGGTGCCCTCCCCTCTCCCATCCTGAACCCCCTGGGTCCTCCCATAGGGGGCCAGCTCCACCACTTTATTTCTGCCTGGACAGGTGGGTTACTGAGGTGGTCAGCCAGGGTCTGCCTCTGGAATTTGAGCAGTACCCTCTCAGCCAAGTCAAGCCCCAGTGGGAAGACATGCTGTCAGTCGATGTTCAGTCAGCCCTTCAGGATGACATTGCCAAGTTCCTGCTCAGGGAGTTGATAGCTCCAGTCCCGGACCCTCCACAACATCCAAGGTTCATGTCCAGGTACTTCCTGGTCCCCAAACAGAATGGGGGATTGGCACCCCATTCTAGATCTGCATGACCTGAGCAAATTCATCAGGTCCCATACTTTCAGGATGGTCACTCTGTCTTGGATCATACCATCCCTGGAGCAGAGCATGTGGTTCTGCTCTCTGGATGTTCAGAACGCATTCTTTCGTGTCCCGATCTGTCCATCCCACCGACGGTTCCTCTGCTTTTGGGTGGAGGGTGCCCTATACAAGTTCCAGGCCATGCCATTCGGCCTGTCCTCAGCACCCAGGGTCTTCACCAAGTGCATCACAGTGGTGGCTGCACATCTGAGGTGCCAGGGAGTCCAGGTATACCTCTGCCTAGATGACTGGATCATTGCCGGTCCCTCCAGGCAGGAGGTGGGCCGGTTCAAAGACCTGTCCCTCCAGACCTGTATCTCTCTGGGCCTCTTGGTCAATGAGACCAAATCAGAACTCGTGCCTTCGCAGGTAATTCACTTCACCGGGGCAGAGTTTGACTCTTGCAGAGCCAGGGATCGGCTCCCGGCAGACAGGGTGGAAGCTTTTGCCACCTTTGCCTGATCATTTCGGGTTGGGCAATCATGCCCTGCTTCGGACCTCCTGTGCCTCTTGGGCTACATGGTGGCCTGCACCAGTGTGGTCCAATGGGCCCATTGCAGAATGTGCCCCCTGCAATGGAAGCTGGCTGGCCAGTGGTCTCGGCACAGGGGTCACTTCCACCAGCTGGTCATGGTGACCCAACAGATGTGGGATGCACTCCAGTGGTGGCTAATTCTGGAGCATCTGCAGGAAGGTATCCCATTTGTCTGTCTGGAGCCAACGGTCATCCTGATGACTGACGCCTCTCTCATGGGCTGGGGAGCCCACTTGGGGATCATAGAAGCCATGGGCTCTGGTCCCCCCGAGGAGTCCCAATGTCACATCAACCTGTTGGAGTTTAGGACGGTTCAACTGGCACTGACTGCTTTTGCTTCACATCCAAGGGGTCAAGTGGTGCAGGCTCAGACAGACAACACCACGACTATGTACTACCCCAACAAACAGGATGGTATGCACTCCCTTCTGCTGTGAAGGGAAGCCCTCTGCATCTGGACACTTGTGCTCAATCTGGAGGCAGACCTTCTGGCCATCCATATGGCTGGTGCCTTCAACCAGCTTGTGGATGCCCTCAACCAGGTGGGTGAGGCATTACATGAGTGGTCTCTTCATCCCGAGGTAGTGCAGAACCTGTTCTCCTACTGGGGCAGACCTCTGGTGGACCTATTTTCCTCCAGGGAGAATGCCAAGCTGAGGCTGTATTGTGCCCACCCCCTCAGCAGGGAATGCTGCAGGAGGCTGCCTTCTCGAGGCCCTGGACCCCAGGCCTTCTCTATGCCTTCCCTCCATTTCCCCTGATCTGCAAAGTTCTGCTCAACGTCAGGAGGGACAAGGCACAGGTGATCCTAGTGGCTCCAGACTGGCCACGCCAATTCTGGTACCCAGATCTCCTCAGCCTCAGGAACAGACTCCTGAGGAATCTCACATTATGCCTGAACCTGCTCTTAGTCAATCAGGGGAAGGTACTCCACCCGGATCTTCTATTCCTGCACCTAACAGCCTGGTACCTAAGTGGCTAGAGTTCTAGGCTTTGGGTCTCTCCGAAGATTTACTCAGTGTTGTTGAGGCATCTCAGAAGCAGTCGACCTGGAAATGTTATGCCTTCAAATGAAAGAGAGTCTCCATTTGGTGTCACGGCAAAGGGCTGGATGCTTTAGCTTGCCCAGTGGTTGACATTCTCGGCTACCTTTAGTTCCTCTCTAACGGGAGCCTCCGGTCAACGATCCTCAAGGTGCACCTGACAACCATCTCTGCTTATTGAGTGAGGGACGCTCAACCGTCGGTGGCACAGGAGAAGGTTGTCTGGCTCTTGTTCAGAGGCCTTGACCACATTTCCTCTCTGGTGCGTGACCCACCACCACCTTGGGATCTACTGCTGGTTTTGGAAAAGCTCATGGGCAAGCCATTCAAACTGATGCACAGGTGTGAGATGTCACACCTGTCATGGAAGACCGCCTTCCTGGTGATATCACATCAGCCACAAGGATCACCGAGCTCCAGGCACTCTCGGTGGAGTCTCCATATTTGGTCTCCAACAAGGACAAGGTTGTCCTATGCTCCAACCTGAAGTTCCTTCCCAAGGTTGTTTCTGATTTCTACCTTAATCAGGTGATTAATCTCCTGGTGTATTTCACCAGCCACACCTCAGAGGCCGAGCACAGGCTCAATACTCTGGATCTGAGGCAAGCGCTCTCCTGCTACAAAGAGTGCATGGCTGGAGTTCAGGGAGAGGCTCACCAGCTGTTTGTCACCTATGTTGGAGCCACACCTGGCATACCTGCAGCCAAGCGGACGATTGGCAGATGGATAGTGTCCTGCATTGATCTCTACTATAGCTTGGTAGGTAGGGAGCCTCCCAGAGGGCTAAGGGCTCATTCCACCTGCCATACCGTTGCATCAGTGGCTGTTTCCAGGGACATCCCTATTCAGGAAATCTGCAAGGCTGCTACCTGGAGTCAGCACACACCTTCATTTCCCATTACCACATTGATCTCAAGTCACTCCGGGATGCTGGTTTGGGGGTCTCAGTTCTTCAATTACTGTTCCCTAATTAGGGGGTGTGCGCCTTGCCTCCCTCCTCCCGGAGAACTGCTAGGAGTCTGCCAGATTCTGTAGGTAGAAAACCTAAGTTGCTGGGTGTGAAATTCCAAACACCATATCCTGCACGCCTGCGGGTGCACTGGGAAACGGGCTCGGAGCTCTATTGTACCCTGAAGGAGGAAATTCTGGCCTTAAAGAAGAAAGGCCATGAAATACTGGTGGCTCCCCTTTGGCCTGGACTCAATTCAAACAGGCCCTGACAACCACTCCCACCACGTAGGAACAGAAGATTGGGGCAGGGGTCGGCTCCCAGTGCTATGCAAGATATTAAAGATTTGCTGCGGAAGCTTACACGCCAGCACCAATGAGAAGAGGGAGATGCCAGAGAGGAAAGGGCGATTTGAAGTGGTGCGCAGTGAGTGTTTGGGTTTGAGATGCTTTGCTGTCCGATTGTGGATTATGACTTCTCCCTCTTAGGGGCCTATGCAGCCGTAGTGGCTGATACCATGGGGCCGGGGGGGGGGGGTTGTACATGGGATACTGAATACAGTTGGTGGGCTCAGTTATTATTTTCTTTTACAGGTGACGGATTGTTAATATGGCTGGACAATATAACCAGAAGAGACATTGGGACAATATATGATTTTACTTTTAAAATGTTTGAAACTCTTGCTACACGGGTTAACGGAGGGATTATCTATAGAAGGGATGAGAAATTTAATTTGGAAACACCCATTGAAACCTGGCACAGCTGCGGTGGAAGGGATCCATCTGGTAGATTATGTTTATTGCTGGGGGGGTGAAGTATGATTCTTCTTGTTATCAATGTTCTGGGTGTCAAGCTGCTGGGTTATATTGCCATTCTTTAGCCTTGCAAGCTGGTGGGGGGTTTCTACCTCTCTTATATGTACACTTTTATGTGCACCTATCTGCTTGATCGAGTGGCCTTGCATTATGGTGTCGTATTTAGGCCCAGTCATCGGGCCAGGATCCACGCTTGGTAGGATCCAGGGGGGACGATCTCTGCAAGGGGGCTCTATACCCATCACTCTGGGGCATAGCTACCCGGGATTTCAGGGGTCGATTTACTCGTTTTCCCTTCCTTGGAAGTACTTATGTAAATAGTTTACCCTTGATAGTGAAGAAGGGAAGTTTTAATCCCTCCTGTCAGGGGACAGGGTTGGAGTTACATGGTTTGTTATACGTGGGTTTGTGTTATGTTTATTATAAGGGCATGTCAACATATGCATGGGATGGCACTTGTAGTGGGAGACTTGAGGAAACAGATTGGGGGGATCGAGGAGGGCAATACTCGACTTAGAGTGTTAAGATGGATAATATTAGAGGTATTATGTGGACCAGGTATGGAGAGCAGAGGCAGACTTAAGATGGGATTACTCTTGGGGGAGTCGGGGTGGGGGGCTGCAGACAGCTGAGTGAGCAGGGCTCTCCAATAGGGGTGGTTAAAGCCCAGAAGATGCCCTGGGGTGAAATGGTACCAGGAACGTGGTGATTCTATTATGGTTTCCATACCCAAGGGCACCTCCAGTTTGGAAGGGCAAGTAGTTGGGTCAGCTCGCCAACCTCGTCCAACTCGGGCACTGTTATGCAATGCCAGATCTGTCTGCAACAAGACTGGTCTTATCTCAGTCTTTGTTGCTAGGGCAGATCTGGTTTGCATTACCGAGACCTGGTTGGATGGGAATGCGGCCCCTTTTTTAGAGGCCGCGGTTCCCACTGGGTACTCGGTTATACATCGCCGAGATTGGACTGCGGGGGAGGGGGTTCGCGCTCTGTTTCAAGACTGAATTGGGCCCTAGCTGATTGTACCAGTCAAGCAGGCCAGGTCATTTGAGTGTACTGGGATAGCTGGTGTCGGGTGCAGGATTGTGCTCATCTACTGTCCACCAGGTGATGAGAAGCTTTGCCTGCAGGAAATAGCAGATTTTGCCACCAACATGGCATTGGAGTCGCCCAGACTTATGGTTCTGGGTGACTTCAATGCCTGGGTCAATGACAAATCTTCACTTTTTGATCAACATTTCCTCCAGGTGATGACATCTCTGGGCTTTACACAAGTTGTTTCCTCAGCTACACACAAGGCAGGTCACTTTCTTGACCTGGTCTTCCTCCTGGAGAGCGAGGCTTCCGATTTAGTGGTGGAGCCAGTCAGTTGGTCTGATCATTACTCAGCTGGGTTCAATTTTGAGGCCCCCCTGAATAGGTCAGTCCCTGTGGAGTTTGTCAGGTACCGCCCTATGCGGGACGTGGTCCCTGAAGACCTGATGGCAGTTATTGACCTCTCATTGTTGGACGAGTCTTGCACTGATCCCGAGCAGTTGGTAGTGGCCTATAATGGAGCCATATCTTCAGCTCTCGATCAGATTGCTCCTGTCCATGTTCACCCCCTTCCACATTGCCCTGGAGCCCCGTGGTGTGACGAGGCTCTAAGAGAGTTGCAGAAATTGGGGCATAGATTAGAGCGTCATTGGAGGAAGACTACCTCTGATGCCGACCACCTTATTTTGATAGAGCATTATAAACTCTACCAAACAGAAATTTCCCATAAGAAGGCAGAATTCCTGTTCAGGGAAATTTCTGTCGCATGGAATCGACCGGCTCAACTCTTCAGAACAGTTGGCAGACTGTGCAATCCAGCCTGTCAGCAGCTATGTCAAGCCTACTCAATCTGATTGTGATGAGATCACTCGCTTCTTTGCGAGCAAGGTCGATGACATCAGGAGAGGGTGCCACCAGCTTCACTCTAAGGGGGTTGCTGTTGATCGGTGCTCTGTCGCAGAGCCTGGAGTTTCCTGGAATACCTTTGACCTGCCGGATTTCGTAGACATTATGAGGATTATCCAGGCGATGCATCCCACGTACTGTAGTTTAGACCCTGGCCCTACTTCCCTGATCTTGGGTTGTAGTGAGATCATTGGCCCAGTCTTAGCTCGGATTGTCTGGTGCTCTTTAGATATGGGTGAGTTTCCTAGCTCCCTGAAGGAGGGGGTGGTGATCCCCCTTCTGAAAAAAGCTTCTTTAGACCCGGAGAACCTAGCAAACTACAGGCCTATCTCTAACCTCCCTTTTGTGGGGAAGGTTATTGAGAAAATTGTGGCTGCTCAATTGGATAACCATTTAACCATCCATAATTTATAGGAACCTCTCCAATCTGGCTTTCACAAGAGGCATAGTACTGAGACTGCTCTGGTCTGGGTGCTCAATGATCTCCTGATGGCGAGAGATCGGAGATACCATTCTATATTGGTTCTCCTAGATCTATCATCAGCTTTTGATACTGTGGATCATGGGGTTCTGCTCAAACGCCTGAGGTTCATCTGTGGGCTGTCTGGTACAGTCTTCAGATGGTTTTCATCTTTCCTCACTGGGAGAACGCAGAGGGTGGTCTCGGGTTTGTTTTCATCTGAGGCTTTCTCTCTGCCTTGCGGGGTACCTCAGGGTTCGGTGCTGTCCCCCATGTTATTCACAGTATATATGCTACCCCTTGGAGACATTGTAAGATGGTATGAGCTGAGGTTTCACTGCTATGCTGATGATACCCAGCTCTGCCTGTCTTTTGCACCCGACCAGGTTGGGGCTATCTCGGTAATGAACAATTGCCTCGCAGAAATCCAAGATTGGATGAATTCCAGCAGTCTAAAGTTGAATCCTGGAAAGACTGAGGTTTTGGTTGTGGACCTGGGTCATAGAGTAGAGGGATTGAGGACTGAGCTCCCTTCTGGCTTAGTTCTGGGGGAGGCACAGATTCTCACCTCTGAACGGGTGCGTAACCTGGGAGTGGAGCTTGATGCTGGTCTGACTCTTCGTCATTAGGTGTCGGCAGTCATCAACCTAGCCTTTTTCCATCTTAGGAACATTACCAGGATTAGGCACCTTGTTCCACCCAGTGACCTGCCTGTTCTGGTCCATGGTTTTGTGACATCGCGCCTTGATTACTGCAACTCCCTTTATGTAGGGCTTCCTGGGGTTGATATCCACTGCTTGCAGCTAGTGCAGAATGCTGCAGCGCGTTTGTTGACTGGGGCATCAAGGAGATCCCACATCACCCCTGTGCTGCACGCTCTGCACTGGCTGCCAATACAGTGGTGGATCACCTTCAAAGTAGGTCTATTAACTTACAAAGCCCTACACAGACAGGGTCCCGATTACTTGAAAGAACTCCTGGTTCCTTACACTCCTGTACGACAGCTCCACTCGGCTGACGAGGGGTTGCTAGAGATTCCGAGGGTTAATTTGAAGTCATACGGTGCGCATGGTTTTGGATCTGCGGCACCTACCCTCTGGAACTCTCTGCCCCGTTAGCTCCGGGAATGCAGAACAGTGGGGAGTTTTAAGCAGGCACTAAAACTTTTCTATGGGGAAAGGCATTTCCGGTTTTATTATGATTTTATATGATATGTATTTGTATATGTTTTATCTGTATTAATTCTGTACAGCACCTTGGAATTTTGAAAGATGCTTTATTAAATAAATTTTATTATTATTATTATTAAAATATTATCACATAATGTGAATGGATTGAATAATCCTATTAAGCGTTACAAGGTACTCTCGTCTCTGAGACGACAGGCCCCAGCATTTGTTCTCCTACAGGAAACGCATTTGAATAGAGCTGAGCACAAGAAATTAGGTAGGTTTGGCTTTGGTCACGTGATCGCCTCCACCCATGGAGGGGGGAAGAGACGGGGAACAGCGGTCTTAGTCCCAAGGGGATCTCCATTTAAACTTGAGACCCACTGTATAGACCCAGAGGGTAGGTTTGCATTAGTGTCTGGGGTCTTGGAGGGATTCCCTCTTACACTAGCCTCCTTGTATATTCCCCTGGGGGCAACAGTAGCCACTGTAAGAGGCCTGCTCCACAAAATTACAGAGTATCACAGGGGGACTCTGGTGGTGGAGGGCTACCTTAATCAGGTCTAGGAGCATCTAGACACATCCAGGTCGGGGCCCTTTCATCCCACGCCTGCTGGTAAATCGATCGGATGTTATATGGGGTCAACCAATTGGGTGGATGCATGGCGTTTAGAACATGCTGGTCAGAGGGATTATACACATTACTCTTCCCCGCTTGGATCCTATACTCGCATAGACTACTTTCTAGTCTCAGGAGAGCATCGGTTCCAAATAAAAGACAGTGTACATAGCCCTCTCGGTCTTATCAGATCATGCACACTCTCTCTAACCATGGAATGGAAAACAACCAGAGGCTAAACTCTATGGAGATTAAATAATTATTTACTAAATATTAAAGAATTTACAGAAATGGCCAGGGATAGGGTGAAGCAGATTTTGGTAGAAAAAGATTCTTCAGATATCTCGAGGGCCATCCTCTGGGATACCGTGAAAAGGGTCCTGAGGGGGGAGATTATTAAATATGTGTCCTACTTTAAGAAAGCACAGATTGCTTGAATGGACTCACTCCATAGGCAGTTAGGTGAGGCTCAAAGGTGGCATGCAGAAGGAGAAGGCACTGCATGTGCGGAGATTCTGACTCTGCGACAGCAGATTCAAAAGCAGATTGATGTGAAAATAGAGCAAGCTCTGCAGTGCCTCCATCAGAGGTATGGGGAAGTGGGGCCCAGGACAACGAGATTGTTGGCACACCATCTACGTCAGCAGACAATGCAAGCTTGGGTTACCCAGATTAGAGACCCAGGGACGGGGAAATTGGTTCGCGCACCGGATCAAATTTTATCCAGTTTTAAGGGCTTCTACCAAAAGCTTTACACACCGGAGTCCTCTTTGGATGGTACATACGCAGAGGTAGATTTATCTAAGATAATTCTCCCTACACTTAGTACAGGGTATAAATTACAGTTAGATCAACCCATTTCTCCTGGGGAATTCAATCTGGCAATTAGGGGCCTGAAGTCCCTCAAGTTGCCGGGACCAGATGGGAAATACACCCGAGTTGTTTTAATTCTTTAAAGAGGAGATAGCGCACCCTTTGTTGGCAACATGTAGAGAGAGACACAAGTGGGGGATCATTTTCCAGATACCTGGAATTATGCAGTGATTCTGAGTATTCCAAAGCAGGGGAAGGATAGTACACAGTGCTCTTCATATCGGCCAATTTCCGTACTGAATATTGATTGTAAAATATATACCAAGATTTTGGCTTGGAGACTGGAGGTATTACTCCCCTTCCTTATTGATTTTGACCAAACAGGCTTCGTGCCGGGGCGTCAGACTCAGGATAACATTAGGAGAATATTACACATCCTACACTTGGTGGCAAGGTCGGGGTCTCCCCTCCTTCTTCTCAGTTTAGATGCAGAGAAGGCCTTCGACTGTGTGGCCTGGAGTTTTCTGGGTTTGACGTTGAAGCATTTTGGCTTCTCTGATGCTTTTGTAAAAATTATCAACAACATTTACACTAAGCCCAAAGCCTATGTTAAAATCAATGGAAGGATTACAGAACCTTTTCAATTGTGGAGGGGTACTAGACAGGGCTGCCCCTATCCCCCCTGCTTTTTGCCCTGTATTTCGAGCCACTGGCGGGGGCCCCACATCAGTGTCAGGAGATCCCAGGGGTAGAGTGGGGGGGGGGAGTAACATAAATTGCCATTGTACGCAGATGATTTGTTGATTTATCTGTGGGATATGGATCAGGCTTCACTCAAGCTATGGGAAGTTTTGGAAGAATTTGGGAGGGTGGCTGGGTATAAAGTTAATGCTACCAAGACGGAAGTGATGCAGGCTAACTACACTCCATCCGAAAGGATGAGAGGTCAGTTTCCATTTCAGTGGAACCTGAAACGTTTGAGATACTGGGGGGTGCAGATCGGTCTGGAGTATGACCAACTTTTCTTCCTCAATTACATTCCAATGGTGGATAATTTTAGAAGGGACTTGGAGAGGTGGCAAGGAATCCCCATTTGGTTATTCCATAAGATTCAAACAATAAAGATGGTGGTCCTTCCTAGATTCTTATATTTAGCTCAGACCCTTCCAGTTCAGACACTGGATTCTTTGTATAATTCCCTAATAGATAAATCTCATGGTTCATTTGGGGACCGCAGAGACCCAGGGCTTGTCTGTCAGTTCTTCAGGCCTCAACAGGGGAGGGGAGGGGGGTTAGCCTTACCCAATTTTAAATTATATTACCAGGTGGCACAGCTTAGGACTTCTATATACTGGCTTAGTAAGAGTTTCGTTGCCAAATGGAAGTTTCTGGAGTTGCTAGTGGAGGGTTTAGGTAATTTATGTTCAGCTCTGCTTGGAGATGTAAAACATGGCTCCCTGGCAAACAATCAAAATCCATACACAGAAGTAACATTGAACATTTGGCATGGGGTATTGGGAGATAAAAAAATTAGAAAGTGGAGGGGTCTTTTGTATTCAGTTCCCTATATCAAAGGTTTTTGCCCAGCAAGCTGGGATGCTGGGTTTCGTGGATGGGAGAGGAGGGCCTTCATTTGATCTGGCACTTTATGGATGGGACAGAGATTAGATCTTTCCAGGAATTGCTGACTGGGTTTGGCCTCTTTTGGAGAGACAGATTTAGGTATTTTCAACTTCAGGACTACCTTAGAACCATGCAGAATGAACTGAGGGAAGAGGACACCCCACCTCGTCAGATATTATGCATCTTTAAAGAGGCAGTGGAGAACAGGGCCTCCTTGACTCATATGATTTCCTATCTGTATAGAGCTCTCTTAGCTTGGCAGGGAGATAGCATGGAATCCATCCAAAGGGCATGGTCTAGAGATGTGGGTACTCAGATTTCTCCCGACCTGTGGGCATGGGCACAAAGAAAATTGTATGGGGGGATGTCACTTATTGGATGGAGAGAATTCTCCTGGAAATTACATGTTAGATTCTTCAGGACCCCAGCGATACAGGCAAAGTTTCAGGGAGGCGGGAGAGCCCTATGCTGGAGGGTGTGTGGGTCTTCCTCGACTGCGTTGTACCATATATTGTGGGACTGCCCGAGGTTGACCTTATATTCTCAGGGGTTAGAACAGGCCCTTAAAGCAATCTTCGACCCATGGACTAAATTGACTGTATCTCTGTATTTTATGTTTGTAGTACCAAGAGGCTATAAAGATTCAAACACATGTAGACTGTTAAAATATGCCCTTTTCGGCGGAGCAGAAGGTGATTATCAGGCTCTGGCTTACAAGTACAAAACCCTCCATAGCCAGATGGCAAGAGGTAATGATCTCTATTTATTGAGCAGAGGCGATGACAGAAATGCTTACTAAGCAACAGACTCGGTTTGAATTAATCTGGAGGAGATGGGTGGTCTATTTGGGCAGGGTTAATCAGGAATTTGTACCTTAGCCTTCATTCAACAGGATAAGGTGGAATAAATAGCTTCTTGGCCCCTCCTGTATAAATCCCCAACATTATGCCAACCCTCAGAAATGAATTAAGTGAGATTAACATGTTATGTGCCAAGTGTATGGGTGTGTGTTCTTGTATGTTGGTTTTGTTCTTGTACTTTTGTTTGTTTTGGATTGTACGATTATGAAAAAAAAGGGATATCTTTAATAAAGACTGAAAGTTTTAAAAAAAGATTCTGTGGATAGAATAACATATCCACATCCCTAGAAAAACAGGCTACTCACCTGTAACAGTAGTTCTAGGAGTGGTATAGGTTGTTCATCCACACAGACCCGTCTGACCTCCCCTGGCAGTGCCGCACAGGTATGCTTCCAGAGAGCAAGAGCTGGCATCACGGGGCGGTGCTAGGGGAGATACCACCCGGGTGGGTGGGAGGAGCCAGCCTGAAGACTTTCCGGCACATCTTAAAGGGAAAGGACACTGCCAGATAGTGAGGATGAACAACATATACCACTCCTAGAACTACTATTATAGGTGAGTAACCTGTTTTTTCGGCAGCTTACACTCTAGTCTGGACAATTTTTTTCATCTTGGTCCATGGAAAAGGTTTAAATCTTCAAAATCCTCCATTCCTCAAATCCTGGACTCCTTCAGGAGGGTGTGGAGAAGAGGCTGGAATTGAGCACGCTGAGAGGTCAGGTTTCTGCTCTCGGAGCTGCCTTGGGGTTCTCCCTAGGAAAGAATAGAGAGGTTTTTTGTTTTTTTTCACATGGTTGGCAGGTGCTGACTGCTGTTTCAATCCCCAGTACCCCTATGGGATTTGAACATAGTTCTGAATGCGCTCTGTGTTGAACCCTTCTACCCGCTATCATCTGTGTTGCCGGATGTGTTGTCCTGCAAGGTCTGTTTCTTAGTAGCCATGTGTTCAGTCAGGACAGTGTGCAAACTCCAGGCCCTGTCTCACAAGGAGCCATTTATTTTTCTGCATAAGGACAAAGTGATACTCAGAACGGTTCTGTCCTTCATCCCTAAAGTGCCCATGGCCTTTCATGTGAACCAGGAAATTTGCCTTCCATCCTTTTGCCCACATCCTTCTCACCCCAAGGAGGAGTTGCATAAACTGGTCCTGCTGTGGGCAGTTAGGATCTACCTTAAACGTACGGCAGAGTTTTGTAAGTCAGATAGTCTCTGCTTTTTGGGGCATCCAAACAAGGGCAACAGGCCTCTAAGCCACTCTAGCTAGCTAGGTGGGTGGGTGGTCTTGACCTATATTGCCAAGGCCTATGTTGCAAGAAAGAAGAGGCCTACAGAAGACCAGGTTTGCTGGCAAAAGCGCCTAGCTTCACCTGTACTTTGTTTTTTTCTAGGTTTGCTTAAAAGGACAGAGCAAGGAGAAGGATTTATTTTGGCTAATCAGAGTTACTGTCTTATTACTATTTTGTTTTGTGCTTACAGGTTTTGTGACTGTTTTGTGCTTACAGGTTTTACAGTTTACTGCTTTATTTTTCTCTGATTCAAATTATTTTTGGCAGGGTATATTTTTTGTTAAATTGTTACAGGTTGTGCTTACAGTTTTGTTACTGTTTTGTGCGTACTGGTTTTTCTGATTGAAATTGTTTTTGGCAGGGTATATTTTCTGTAAAATTGTGTGCAGGTTGTCTTGCTGAAAGGAAGGAAAGCACTCACCAGGATGGTTGGTTAGAGCTGTAGCTGATTGTTTCTGGAGGGCACAGGTTTGGTCCCATGCACCCTGCTCTTCACCCCACCCACCCCAAGTGCATCATTTCATTTATACCAGGGGTTCTGACATCACTTCCCCAAAAGGATAAAGGACATACACCTGTCATAACCTTAACAGCCAGCACGCTGCGTAAGGGGTAAAGGCATGCACACACTCGCACACACTAACAAAAAAGGAAAAAAAATTAAATAGAAAGGGAGAGGGACATGTGGGGAGTGGTGCAATGCACTGGCTGTGGAGTGGCAGTCTACGGGGAGACATTCTGGAGGCTGTGATGCTGTCTTATTTGCAGGCACCTCTCTGGTCTGAGGGAGGGGGATGCCCATCTCCAGGCTGACCTGACAAGGATTCGAGAAACCTCCTCCCCCACCCAGGGACCACCAGGGTCACCACTGCTGCCTCAGAGGTTGCCAAGAAAGAGGAATGGTTGGACCACAGTGGGCTCAGGGAGGGTGAGGGCGGTGGAACAGAGGTGCATTCCTCCAGTTGTACCTTTCCACAATTCATACGCTGTTCTGGCAGAACGTGGTTTCTCTATGGAGGCACCCACAGTGGAGACCAAGGAGGATGCTGGGAACCTCCAAAAAAGAGACCCACAGGAGGGTGGCTTAGGACCCCACAGGGGAAGGAAACAACTCCTGGTAGGGGACTCAGTCATTGGGGGGGTAGAACTTGGAGAGGGAGTTAAGGTGCCTGCCTGGCACCACAGCTTGGAGGGATAGGAAGTGAATCCTCAGGATCGTGGGGGCAGCTGCATGGGACAGGGAGCTGGATGTCATTGTCCACCTAGGGACAAATGTCCTGTCTGGGAATGGGATCAGAGTAGTGCCGGAGGAGTTTGTGGAGTTGAGGAGGGGCCTTAGACAAGTAGCATGCATGGTAACCTTCTCAGAGGTGCTGCCTGTCTATGGCATGGGTGAGGCTAGGGTACTCTGCACCATGGGATTCAATGAATGGTTGAAAAACTGGTACGGAGCTCAGGGCTTTGGCTTCATTGCAGACTGGGGGTCCACCTGGAGGGATACAGATCTATACTGGCATGATTTGCATCTGTCTGGGAGGGGAACCAGGATCCTATGTGATAGGGTTTTTTTTTATCCCCTTACTCCCCACCAGCCCCATATCTTCAGGAGCATCATGGAGTCTACCCCTGCAAGCCACCTACCTGGTCCATTGCAAGATCCCCATGGAGCCTCGGCTTACCCCCCAGGTAGGGATGAGATGGGACACTTACACCCCAGCACTCACATTTCGTCTGACCCTTGGGCAGCCAGGCAGGTGGTTGCCTACAAGGGCTAGCTCCTCAACTCTGTTTCCGTGGAGCCGGCAGGCTTTTTCCTGGTGTTCTTGCTAATGTTGTGAGTCCCTGATGTCATGGCACTAACACCGATGTCCACGACATCTTGCCTCTTGCTGCCAAGGCCCTTGGTACTGGCATAGTCCCAGACCTCCATCTGAGACTCACCCAGCACTTCAGGCACTGATGTCCTGCAAGACCCCTGGCCTCTGCCAGGGGTCAGCAGACTCCAAGCCACATCCTCCCCCTCCTCCCAGAGAGGCAAGCTGTCGTGAGATGCTGCCCTTCTCTCCCCAATAACCCTCCAGCACCCAGGCTTGGTCCCGAACCTGGGTGGCCACAAACAGAAATCCAACCACTGCACCGATGGGCCAGCCTAGGTAATAGGTTTAAATGCTTCATTGGCAAGCATTTAAAATAGCGAAGTGGAGGCACTGAAAAGGAGCACAGAAGCCCCACCCCCCAAAACAGGGTAGTAAGTGAGGTAAACATCAAGGAAGAGAAGTTGATAGGGAGCAGGACAGGGGTAAATGGACAAAAAGACAAAGACAGTAAGGATAGGGATGGGGCTAAAAGGAGTAAGGCAATCAAAAAATGGAGGGTGATGAGTACCAATGCCAGTCGTCTGGGTAACAAGCTGTCTGAACTGGTGGCCTTGATGGAAAATGGGATGCCTGGATATTGTGGCAGTCACAGAAACATGGTACACAGAGAACCATGACTGAGATGTCAGCATACCAGGGTACTAAATCTACAAAAGGGACAGGGAGCATAAAAGAAGAACAGGAGTAGCTCTCTACGTAAGGGAAGGGATCAAAGCAATGGAACTAAAGGGTTTGCAGGGAGGAGAGGAGGCACTGTGGGTCACCCTGGAGACAGGAAATGGCACCACAATCCAGACTAGGGTTATATACAGACCACCGTCTCAGGGGGAGGAAATGAACAAAGAAATGATAGAAGGCAACCTTAGAATGGCAGAAAAAGATGAGATATTATTCATGGGAGACCTGAATATGTGAGATGTCAACTGGACTACCTTTGATTCAGCCACATCCAAGAGCAGTGTCATTCTCGATGCCATACGGTGGGATGCCTCAGAAAACTAGTGTTGGAACCCACTTGTGAGGGAGCAGTTATAGACCTGGTAGTCTCAAACGGGGATGGAGAGAGGATCTCAGATTTAGAAGTGGGTAGCCATCTGGGAATAAGTGACAACCTAACAGTGTGGTTCATGATACAGCTGTACAGTGGAGTCAAGACATACAAAAGTGAGGGTATTGGACTTTAGGAGGGCTGACTTTGGCAAAATGGGAGCGTGCCTCAGAAAATCACTAGCAAACAGGCAAGAAGTAGGGATGGAGGAACAATGAGGAAAATCAAAACTGCCATCACAGAGGCAACAAGCCTTTGTATGAAGCAAATAAAACAAAACTAAGGGAAAAAACACTATGGTTCTCAAAAGAGGTGGTGAAGAAGGGTATGAGAAAAATATAGCATTCAGGAAGTGTAACCCCTAGGTGGCACTATCTCAAGGGCTACTACCCCTGCCTGCTTGGCTAGTAGCAGGTTAAGGGCCCTGAGTTCTAAAACTGGTGCCTCCACCTGGAGGTCAGGGTTGGTAGTGGTCGAGCTAACCTGGGTACAGCCCTCTGGGACACTGTAACCCCTCTCTTTCCTTACTAGTGACCAGAACAATACACAATAATCAGTTTCACAATACTCCTGATACACTACACAAGTACCCACGCTGTTTGCACTTACCACCAGGGATTTCCTCTGGCCCGGCCCTGGGGACCCCTGTAAAACAAGGTTATACATAGCAAATAACAGCAGTACAGTACTCTTGCACAAACTGGAACCACAGTCAGGGTAAATTCAAAAAAGAGTTAGATCTGATTTATTTAAGGGACTTGAACAAGGGAGGGGCATAATCAAGTTAATTTGCTTATAGGCTGCATCAATCAAACAGTTATGCATGCACTTCAGGGTCCATAAACAGTCACACACTCTGAGTACCCAGATGGAGAACGGTGGGCTAGCCAGGAACGTTGCAGCTGGTTGGGGCCCTGTGATGGAAGAAAACAACATGCACAATACACACTATTTGTAATCCGGAGCCGGAGGGCTCAGTTTGTGAAAAGAAAAGAAGAAGACAATCAGATGACACACTTTTAGATTAGGCTGTTGTTGCAGGGAGCTACCCTGATGATTACTCACGATACCCAAGACTGGACACAGGCTGGATGAAAATCGAGACAGCAGGTGGTTAATCTGGAGTGCCAGGAGAAGCAGGGCCCACACAAAATGCCGAGGTGTTGTTCCTGTTCAGGCATGGAGCAGGGGGCTGATCCCCAGGCAGGTATCTCGTCGATGGCTTTCTCTGTGCAGTGGGTAGTCTGGCTGGGCCAGTGTGGCAAGGCCCTGGCCGAATGGAGACAAATTCAGATACATTCTGTTTTGGGCCGGATACAGCTTCCAGTGAGCAGAACACAGTTCACACAGTGGGGAACCAAATCACGACCCTCTAACAACTCACAGCACATTTACATGTAAGGAAATTTTACTGTACCAGACAAACCGCTCTCCGATCACAATCGCAAAGTCTCTGCACAAACTGGGTATTCAAAAGCAGCTGGAAATCCTGACAGGCCAATTGCATTCAGCAAAATCTTCGGTCTTCAGGTATGAGCCTGGTAAAAAAATCAGTGGCTTACTTCGTTCTCACAAACTGGGATTTAGTCCAAAATAATTCTCTTCTCTCCCTTTCAGGGGCAGCAGGCAGACATGAAGGCCACAACTCAGGCCTTTCCACAGTTCTCCCATGTGAAACTACTCAGATGGCTGCTTGACTGTCTCAAGCTGTTGCTTCTTCAGCTCCCAACTTAGATCTGACTCAACTGCCAGCAAGGCTGGGACTTTGCCCAGAATCCAAAAGGTTTGGTTGGCTGTCTGTCAATCACAACAAAGGCTCCCCCTTCAGGTGCAAAAAGGCGCCAAAAGCCCAAAACTACAATTCCTACAGATTTTGACTCCAGACAGCTTCTGTAGTCTGGCTCCATTTTAGGTCCCACCAGTACTGATTGGTCCAGTTTGACAGCCCAGGACTAAGACAGTGGAGATAAACAAAACAGTCCTTGCTGCAAAGAAGGCATGTTAGACAAACTACATTATCATTATCACGCTAAATGATTTTCAGCAAATAGTTACATCTTTCAACAGAGCTCCCTCTCAGATTATTTATGATTGCAATCCAGGCAGCTCTTGAAGAGAGAGTACACAGAGGCTATACAGGCACTCTCTGGCAATCACATTTAAACTGCTAAAATGCAGGACACCAACCTGGCAGTGAGCATTTAGGCAAGCTCAAGGAAGACTTTTTGGGACCCCCCATTTGTAAGGGGGTTACAGAAGTATAAGGAAACACAGGAGGAGCAGGACAGACAACTGTACCAGGTAAAGCATAAAGAAGGGGGGAAGGCAGTCAGAATTGCAAAGGCACAAACCATGGAAAAGATAGCCAACTCTGTTCAGAAGGGGGATAAAACCTTTAACAGGTACATTTTTTTTCCAATTGTTTAACCAGGTGAAACACACTAAGCTGAAAGTTGTTTACAGGTGCATCCCGGGAGCACAGGGAAGTTAAGTGACTTGCTCAGGGTCACACAGTATGCAAGTGGGGGCTGTGGGATTCAAACCCATATCTCCAGATTTGCAGCGCAGAGCCTTAAAGTACTGCACTATACTGCCTCCCATTAGGGAGCATAGAAAGACCAAGGAAGGGATAGTGAGGCTTAATAAAGGGGAGGGAGTGGGCAGAGGGTGACATTGAAAATGCAGGGCCCAGATGCAGGGATACTAAATGAATACTTCTGCTCAGTATTCCTGAAATAAGAGGAAGGGGAGGTATGTAAACCAGTCAATAGAAGCACTCTGGATAGGGGATCAATACCAGTCCATTCACAGAAGAAAGGATCCTGAAACTGAAGAAGAACAAAGCAATGGGGCCTGACGGGATTCACCCCAGAATTCTAAAAGAACTAAGGGAGAACTAGTGACACCACTGACTACCATTTTTGAAAAATCATGGGAGGATGGTGTGGTACCTGAGGACTGGAGGAGGGTGGATGTGATTCCTCTTCACAAAAGTGGGAGCAAGGCAGAGGCAGGAAACTACAGACCTGTTAGTTTGACTCCGGTAGTAGGGAAAATGATGGAATCACTTCTGAAAGAAAGAATTGTTGAGTACCTAGAGGCCAGCGGGGCACAGGACCCAAGGCAGCATGGATTCACAGCGGTAAGGTCATATCAGACGAATCTAATAAATTTCTTTGATTGGGTAACCAAAGTTAGTAGACTAGGGAGGGCCTGTG
Organism: Neoceratodus forsteri; assembly: GCA_016271365.2. Lineage (NCBI taxonomy): Eukaryota > Metazoa > Chordata > Ceratodontiformes > Ceratodontidae > Neoceratodus > Neoceratodus forsteri. Next base: position 874,890,908 of record CM057455.1, on the reverse strand, counting down.
GACGTGGCCTACCTAGACTTTAGCAAGGCATTTGACACAGTTCCACACAGAAGATTAATAAACAAGTTAGCCAGCCTGGGAGTGGGTCCCAGAGTGGTAATCTTAGTAAAAAACTAGCTGGACAACAGCATGCAAAGGGTAATAGTAAACAGAGTCAACTCCGAAGAAAGGGGGGGTTACTAGCGGGGTACTGCGGGGTTCAGTACTGGGACCGGTCCTCTGTAATGTCTTTATAGGTGACATTGTGGAGGGACTGGAAGGACAAGTATGCATCTTTGCAGATGACACAAATATCTGCAACAAGGTTGCTACACAAGGTGGGGTGGAAAGAATGAGAAGGGACTTGGCAAAGTTAGAGGAATGGTCAAACGTATGTCAACTTAGATTCAATGCAAAGAAGTGCAAAGTAATGCACCTGGGAAACAAAAACCCAAGGGAATAGTACACAATGGAGGGGGATATTAACAACAACAAAAATGGAAACGGACCTGGGGGTAGTCATATCAGATAACCTTAAGGTAGGCAAGCAGTGTGAGAAGGCATTAAAGATGGCTGGGGGGAACTGGGATGCATAGGGAGAGGCATCTCCAGTAGAAAACAGGAAGTCGTTATCCCTCTGTACAGACAGTTGGTGAGACCCCATCTGGAGTACTGTGTCCAGTTCTGGAGACCCCATCTCCACAAGGACATAGACAGGATGGAGGCAGTCCAGAGGAGGGCAAGTAAAATGGTGTTAGTTATTTAAGGTGTGTTTCACATTGCAGATCGGTTCTCTGAAGTCAGATAAAACAAAAGTAAAAAACAAGTCAGGATATGTCTCATTATGTGTTAGCTTCAGTTTAACAGATTGGCGACTTTTATGAAGCATGTTGGCTGTTACAAGGTTTCTCTACAAGTAGAACCGAATACTCCAGGCCTCCTTTTGGATTCATGGAAAACTATCCCTTCCCCGAATGTCGGATGGGAAGGTAAGATAGTTTTATTATTATGGCAAGTATATGATTGTTTATATTATGTAGGTGTAGCTCTCATAGCACTGCAAGGTGCTGTAAGTAGTAACTGGGGAATTGCTGCTGCTGCATGGAATCCTCATGTGCCCAACATTCTAAAGCTTGGGCTGTGCCATTTCCCTGGTAGGGGTGCACTATACCCAGTTGTTTTGATTACCCATTGACAATGTTGGAGCTAACAGAAAAGGACATTACAGTAAGTATGAAGTTAATTTCTTCTGTGTCCTGGACACCCTGGCTGGTCAGGGTTGCTTGCCCAGGTATTTACTCATCCTGAAATGGACAGGAGGATGGCACCCCATGCTGAATTTTCACAATTTCAGCCATTACATATGGAGCGCAAGCTCTGGATGTACACTCGGAGCCAGCGTATACCATCCCTGGAGCAAGACGTGGTTCTGCTCCCTGGACCTACACGATGCATTCTTCCACATTCCCATCTGCAGGTCCAACCACAGTACCTCTGGTTCTGAGCAGAGAGGGCCCTGTACCAGTTCCAGGTCATGCCATTTGGCCTCTCCTCAACTCCCAGGGCATTCACCAAGTGCATGGAAGTGGTGGCAGCCCATCTGCGGTGCCTAGGGGTCAGAGTACACCTCTAATTGGTTGACTGGCTGATAGCCAGTGCACCCAGAAAGGCCGTGGCAAGATCCACAGCCCTGGCTCTACAGACCTGCAGAGACTTGGGCCTCTTGAGCAACCTAAACAAGTCTGAATTGGTATGGAAGCAGGTGATAAAGTTAATTGGGACAGAATTTGACTCCTGCACATGATCTTACTTCTTTTGCCGATCATTTCAGATTGGGCTCTTATGTAGTGCTGAGGATTTCCTATGGTTCGTGGGGTACATGGCATCCTGTACCAGTGTGGTGTGGTGTGTTGGGCCCACTGGCAGATATGCCCCCTTCATTTGGTTGCTGAGCCATCAGGGGTCCCAGTGCCTAGATCACTTGGACCAGCTGGTCATGGTGACCCAAACGATGTGGGATGCCATCCAGTGGTGGCTGGTTCCAGAACATGTGGAGGAAAGAATCCAGTTTGTTTGCCCACAGTCAACCATCACATTGATGATGGACATGTCTCTGGTACAGTGGGGAGCACTCCTGGGAGACTACAGGGCCCATGGATTGTGGTCCCTTGGGGAGTCCTGTTACCACATAAACCTGCTGGAGCTCCATCCAATGCAACTGATCCTGATGGAATTTGTTCTGTTGATCAGGGGTCAGTTCATTCAAGTCCAGATGGACAATACTACAGCCATGTTTTACCTGAACAGACAGGGTGGCACACACTCCCTTCCCTTGTATCAGGAGGCACTCTGCACCTGGACTCTCAAGCACAACCTGGATGCTGATCTCCTGACGATTCATGTCACAGGGAAAACAATCAGCTGGCAGATGCTCTCATCCGGATGCAGCCACCTCTCTGGTCTGAGGGAGGAGAGGTTGCCCGTCTCCAGGCTGACCTGGCTAGGATTCGTGAAACCTCCTCCCTCACCCAGGGACCACCAGGGCCAATGCCACTACCTCAGAAGTTGCCAAGAAAGAGGAGAAGCTGGACTGTGGTGGAACAGAGTTGCATCCCTCCAGCTGTACCTCTCCACAATTCATACACTCTTCTGGTGGATAGTGGTTCCTCTATGGAGGCAGCTGCAGTGGAGACCAAGGAGGATGCTGGGAACCTTCACAAAGGAGACCCACAGGAGGGTGGCATGGGACCCCACAGGGGAAGGAAACAACTCCTGGTGGGAGACTCAATCATAGGGGGTAGAAGTGGAGGAGGAAGGGGAGAGGGAGGTAAGGTGCCTTCCTGGCACCATGGCTTGGAGGGACAGGAAGTGAATCCTCAGGATCATGGGAGCATCTGCACGAGGGGGAGGGAGCTGGATGTCATTGTCCACCTAGGGACAAGTGACCTGGCTAGGAATGGGATCAGAACAGTGCAAGAGGAGTTTGTAGAGTTGGGGAGGGGCCTTAGACAAGTAGTGCATACAGTAACCTTCTTGGAGGTGCTGCCTGTCTATGGTAAGGGTGATGCTAGGGTACTCCTCACCAGGGAATTCAATTAATGGTTGAAAAACTGGTGTGGAGCTCAGGGTTTTGGCTTCATTGGGGACTGGGGAGCCATCTGGAGGGATGCAGACCTATACTGGTGCAATGGTCTGCATCTGTCCGGGGGGGGACCAGGATCCTAGGTGAGAGTTTTAAATGCTTCATTGGTAAGCATTTAAACTAGCCAAGGGGGAGGAGGCACTAAAAAAGAGAACGGAAATCCCAGCCTCCCCCCACAAAACACAGTATTTAATGAGGTAAACACCATGGTAGAGGAGTCATTAGGGAGCAGGACAGAGGTAAATGTAAAAAAAAGGCAAAGGCAGTAAGGACAGGGATGGGGCTAAAAGGGGTAAGGCCATCAAAAAGTGGAGGGTGATGAGTGCCAATGCCCGTAGTCTGTGTAACAAGCTCCCTGAACTAGTGGCATTGATGGAAGAGGGTTGCCTGGATAATGTGGCAGTCACAGAAACATGGTACACAGAGAACCATGACTGGGATGTCAACATACCAGGATACACTATCTACAGGAGGGACAGGGAGGGTAAAAGAGGAGGAGGAGTAGCTCTCTATGTAAAGGAAGGGATCAAAGCAACAGAACTTAAGAGTAAACAGGGAGCAGATGAGGCACTCTGGGTGACCCTGGACACAGGAAATGGCACCACAATCTGCATGGGGATTGTATACAGACCCCCATCTCAAGGGGAGGGAGTGGGCAAGGAAATGATAGAAGGCATCCTTAGAATGGCAGAAAAAGGGGAGATATTGTTGATGGGGGACCTGAATATGCCAGATGTTAACTGGAGCACCTTTGCTGCAGGCACATCCAAGAGCAGGGTAATTCTTGATGCCCTACAAGGGGCATGCCTCAGACAGCTAGTATTAGAACCCACTTGGGAGGGAGCAATCTGAGACCTGGTACTCTCAAATGGGGACAGAGAAAGAATCTCAGATTTAGAAGTGGGTAGCCATCTGGGAACAAGTGACTACCGAACATTGTGGTTCACAATAAACATAGCCATATAATCAAGCCATATAAAAGCAAGATTATTGGACTTTAGGAGGGCTGACTTTGGGAAAATGAGAGAGTGCCTCGGAAAAGCACTAGTAAACAGGCAAGAAGGAGGGGTGGAGGAACAATGGGGAGTAATCAAAACAGCCATCACAGAGGCAACAAGCCTTTGTGTAAAGCAAATCAACAAAACACAACGAAGGAAAAAAACGCTATGGTTCTCAAAAGAGGTGGCAGGGAAGGTTAAGGAGAAAAGGATAGCATTCAGGAAATATAAGGAAACACAGAAGGAGCAGGACAGAGAACTTTATCAGTTAAAGCAGAAAGAGGCAGGGAAGGCAGTCAGAATAGCAAAGGCCCAAACCGAGGAAAGGATAGCCAACTCTGTTAAGAAGGGGGATAAGACCTTTTATAGGTACATTAGGGAGCGAAGAAAGACCAAAGGAGGGATACTGAGGCTTAATAAAGGGGAGGAAATGTGGGTAGAGGGTGACAGTGAAAAAGCAGGGATACTGAACAAATATTTCTGCACAGTGTTCACTAAGGAAGAAGAGGGGGAGGTACCTAAACCAAACAAGAGAAACACTCTGAAGACAGGGGTTGATACCAGTCCATTTACAGAAGAAAGGGATCTGAAAGAACTAATAAAATTAAAGGTGGACAAAGCAATGGAGCCTGATGGGGATTCACCCAAGAATTCTAAAAGAACTAAGGGTAGAACTAGTGACACCGCTGACTACTGTCTTTAATAAATCATGGGAGGATGGGGTGGTACCTGAGGACTTGAGGAGGGTGGATGTGATTCCTCTTCACAAAAGTGTGAGCAGGACAGAGGGAAGGAACTACAGACCAGTTAGTTTGACCTCAGTGGTAGGGAAAATGATGGAATCACTTCTGAAGGAAAGAGTTGTTTAGTACCTAGAGACCAGTGGGGCACAGGACCCAGTGCAGCATGGATTCATGATGGGAAGGTTGTGTCAGACGAAGCTAATAGATTTCTTTGACTGGGTGACCAAAGTAGTAGACCAGGGAGGGGCTGTGGACTTGGCCTACCTAGATTTTAGCAAAGCATTTGATACAGTCCCACACAAAAGATTAATACACAAGTTAGCCAGCCTTGGAGTGGGTTCCAAGGTGGTAGCCTGGATAAAAATTGGCTAGACAACAGGACTAAAGGGTAGTAAGGAGTCCACAGTGAAGAAAGGAGGTTACTCGCGGGGTACCGCAGGGTTCAGTACTGGGACCGGTCCTTTTTAATGTCTTTATAAGTGACATTGCAGAGGAACTGGAAGGAAAAGTAGATGACACATAGATCTGCAACGGGGTTGATACACAAGATGGAGTGGAAAGGATGAGAAGGGACTTTGCAAGGTTGGAGGAATGGTCAAATGTATGGCAGCTCAGATTCAATGCAAAGAAGTGCAAGGTAATGCACCTGGGAAACAAAAACCCAGGGCAAGAGTACACAATGAGGGTTGAGATACTGACAACAGTAACAATGGAAAGGGACCTGGGGTAATTATATCAGATGACCTAAAGGTGGGCAAGCAATGTGAGAAGGCAGTAAGGAAGGCTGGGGGATACTGGGATGCATAGGGAGAGGCATCAATAGTAGAAAACAGGAAGTTGTTATCCCTCTGTACAGACAGTTGGTGAGACCCCATCTGGAGTACTGTGTGCAGTTCTGGAGACCCCATCTCCACAAAGACATAGACAGTGTGGAGGCTGTCCAGAGGAGGGCAACCAAAATGGTGTAGGGTCTACACCAGAAGACATACAAAGAAAGACTAAAGGAGCTTAATATGTATAATCTTGAGGAAAGAAGGGAGAGAGGGGACATGATAGAAACTTTCAAGTACCTCAGTGGAATCAACAAAGTCCAAGAGGGTAGCATCTTTCAGAAAAAGAGATGTGCAAGAACAAGGGGGCACAAGATAGAGGGAGACAACTCAGAGGTAATGTGAGGAAGTGTTTTTTCATGAAGAGGGTTGTGGATGCATGGAACAGCCTCCCTGAGGAGATCGTGGAGTCAAGAAGAGTAGGGGAATTCAAGAATGCAGGGGACAGATATAAGGCAGTCCTAGTGGGGGGACAGGAGGAAGTAAGCTGTTGGTTAACTAGGATCTGCAGCTTATCTGTTAGGTAGGAAAATGGGCAGACTAGGTGGTCCAAGCAGTCCTTATCTGTCGCCAAATTCTGTGTTTCTATGTTTCGATGAGTAGTCTTTGAACCAGGAGATTTTGAACCACCTGTTCTCACTGTGGGGCTCACCTACAATGGACCTCTTTTTCTCCTGGGAGAACATCAAACTGTGGCCTAGTTGTTCTTGACCCCCCCTCCCCCACGGTCCAGAACACTGATGGAGGATGCCTTTGCGAGGCCCTGGACCCTGGGCCATGTGTACAGTATGCCTTTCTTCTCTTCCCCTTGATCAACAGAGTATTGGTCAAGATCATGAAGGACAAGGCGCAGATGATCCTGCTAGCTCCAGAGAGGCCAAATCAGTTCTGGTACTCAGACCTTCTCAGCTTCAGCAGTCTGGCTCCATGACAACTGCCCCTCCACCCAGACTTTAGGGGATGGTCCTACACCTGGAACTTCAGTCCTTGTACCCCAAGGCCTGGTTCCTGAGCAGCTGGAGTTCCAGGCCTTGGTCTCTCTCTAATGACATCCTCCATGTTGTGGAGGTATCCAGGATGGAGTCGACTCATCTGTGTTATGCCTTTAAATGGAAGAGATTTTCCATTTCGTGTCAGGGCAAGGAGCTTGATCCATTTGCCTGGCCTGTGGCTAGACCTCTGGTCCCTGTCCCAGCTGGGACTGCAAATGACAACCCTTAAGATGCACCTAGAAGCCATCTCTCTTACTGGGCGTGGGCTGGTGTGACAACGGTGGTCCAGAAGAATGTGGTTGGGTACTTTTTCAAGGGTCTTAACCACTTGTCCCCTCTGGTGCTTGATCCACCTCCACCATAGGACTTACTGCTGGTCCTTGCTATTCTCATGGGCAAGTTATTTGAGCCAATACACAGGTGTGAGTTATCATACCTATCATGGAAGATGGCCTTCCTGGTAGCCATCACATCTGCCAGAAGGATTAGGTAACTCCTGGTGCTCTCAGTGCAGTCTCCCTACCCTGTCCTTCCACAGGGGCAAGGTTGTTCTTCACCCCAACCTGAAGTTTTTCCCAAAGGTAGTATCACAATTTCACCTTAACCAAGTGATTAACTTACCAGTATATTTTACCAACCCTTCTTTGGATGCCAGTCGCAGGCTTCATACTCTGGACCTGTGGAGAATGCTCCCCTATTATGTGAAGCATACCACTGGGATTTGGGGCAGGCTTGCCAGCTGTTTATCAACTACACTGAAGCTGCATTGGTATACCGGCAGTACAGCAGACAATTGCAAAGTGGATCACATTTTGCATCTACCTCTGCTGTAGGTTGGCTGATCAGGAGCCTTGGGATTAGGGCTCATTCTACCAGACGTACCACTGCCTCAGTGGCTGCTCTCAGGAATATCCCCATACAGGAAATCTGTTGGGCTACTACATGGAAGTCATCACACACCTTTATTTCCCACCAACCTATTGACCTTGAGTCATGTCAGGATGCCCATTTTGAGACCTCGGTTCTCCAATCTGTGTTTGCAAGTAGGGGTGTGTGCCTTGCCCACTCCTCCTGGAGAACTGCTAGGAGTCTGCCAGAGTATGGAGAAGCTAACCATATCCATACCCCTAGCAGAACAGGTTACTCACCTGTAACTGTAGATATTCTTCGAGGATATCTCTTGCATCAAGCTACACCTGTGGGACTATAGTCACCTGGCACTAGGACCATGTGGAAACTTTTTTACTAGCAGTGTACTAGGGGCCACCAACGATGTCCTATGTCAGTGTACTCCACTGTATAAACTTGAAAGGCCCTGTGCCCTCCTCAGTTTGTCTTTCACCGTCGACCATACTTGCCAGACTTCAAAGAGACACTGCCATAATAGTTGACTGCTAATCTTCAGTTTTCATTTTCTTTTCTCTCCTAAGTAATCACTTTGTTTTATAACATATTTTAATTACATTTGTAAAGTGATTGCTGTTGTCATGTGTGTCAATGTAAGACACCGTTAATTCTTCTGTTACTATGACTGCGGTGAACAAATGTACTCCAGTGACGACAATTATGTCTGTTTTCGCTGTCTCAGAGAGGCCCACAATGTTAAGGCCTGCAAGATCTGCCTGAAATTCAATCAAACTACCCGGCAACACTGTCAGAAGGACCTGTAGACTTTCCTCCTAAAACAGAAGGTAGCCAGAATGGAGAGGGAGCTTTAGGCGGGAAGTTGCACTGCATCACCGGCACATTCCTCAGGCTCTCAGTCCTCCAAAGGATGGGCAAAGTGTTTAGGCAAGCACAAACACTAGGAGAGGGAATGGAGCAGTGATAAGTCCCCCAGGGTGTGCTCCCGGTCATCGCCACGCTTGGCGCTGACTGCGTCAGCATCACCGACCACTTTGGTGGTGACACCTCCTGCAACCCAGGCTTTTGTACCCTCAAGGCTGGCTCTGGCAGTGAGTTCTGCCGAACCACCCATGGCTGGTGAAGGCCTCTCAATGTCAGGGCTGCTATCTCCCCTCTTGATGTTGCAAACCCTGCTTTCCAGACTGGCTCCATGTCATAACAGTGACCGCGAAATGGTAATTGCCTTCACAGTAAGTGTACATTGCTGAAAAACAAAAATAACAGTGTACACTCCATTGACTGCAACAATGGCCACAAATCCATAGATAATAAGGCACAACAATAGTTGCCAACTTTTTAGGTCGGGGGCTGCACCCCCCCCTTGTGGGGGCTCTGCTCCCACCCAAGTCAAGCGGCGATGTCAGGAGGGGAGAACCTCAAGGGGTACAACTCGGGAGGAGACAAATGTCAGGAGGGGAGGACATGGGGGCAATCTGGGCAGTGGGGGGCAACAATGCTGGGGGAATGGGACTTCAGGCTCACCCCCCAAAAAAAACACCTCCCCCAAACTACAAAATAATAAGCCCATGCCCAGATCTGAGCCAAGATCCACAGGCATTGTGGACTGTCACTCTACCCACCATGCCATATGAGCAGTTCGACACTGCCCCCTCCAACTAATCCTCATAATGTCATTGTGACAGAGTAGAATAGGTCCCCATCCCAGTTGTTATGGAGAAAGTGTTTAAATGCAAGGATCTGTTCTGTTCTTTCCTTTTCTGTCTCTTCTCTGTCTAGTTGCGCAACCAAATTTTCCTGTGAGACTTTGGACTTGATCAACCCGATAGGCTCACAGCTCTGTGTCTCTCACTTTCTCTCAGCCCTCCCTTGCTGTCTGTTTTTCCTCCCTTGCATATCTAGATTTGCTGATATAAAAATATGTGCAAATTATTGTATGGAAATGTAACTGATATTGGGATCTCTTGTGTTTGGAAAATACATAGCATTACTGTTGAAATGTATATAATTATAGTTTGAGATGACTGCAAAAAGCTGTTGGAAGCTAGAGGTTACCAGAGTTTAATTTTAAGCCTTTTGCAAAAACTGTGCAAAAGGGGGCCTCAACTCAAGAAGCACACTGTGTTCTAGCAGCTCCTGCCTGATGTTTACAAAAACAGGATGCTTGCTAAGGATGGGGTTGAAAGGACTTATAAGAACTAAGCTGCAACTGCAAGAAAGATTAGAAGAAAAGGGACACAGAGACTGAAAGAAAAAAACTATTTCATTTCTCTTCTGTACATAGTTATTATGAATGTTTATTTTTTTATGTTACTGCTACTGTAAATAAATATTTTTGGTAAATTCTACAACTGCTCCTGGTTTTCCCTATGCTTCCTGACCTGTACCTCGATGACAGTCATCTACCTAATGCTGCCTTACTCTTTCTTCACTATTCTGTCGCTCTATCTTCGCTATTCTCTACACTCGCTATTCTCCAAATGTTGCTCTACTAACGGCTCAAATTGAGTTGCACAAAAGTAAGTCACTCAATTCGAGTTGCCCATATCACAGGATACCCACAGACCTCTGGATACTCCAGGTCAGCTGGCAGCGAGCTCCACCAGACCACCTACAACTGGCAATGGCCCATCGACATCAGGGCTCCAGCCTCCCTTGTCGATGTCGCAAGGCATTCTCGTCAACGTTTGGGCTTCAGCTACCCCATTGATGTCACAAGGTGCTCCTGCAATGCAGGCTGCCACCAGTATCCAGACAGTACCCTCCTTTTTTGTGGTGATTATACGGTGCTTTATCCCTCCTCTTCCTACACCAGGCATGGCAACGATGGGGCCTTACAAATCAGTCACTGTGCCAGTGCTTGCCCATCAATGTGCCCCACACATTCCAGGGCATTGATGTCCTCAGTTCCTTCTCTATGACCTACAGAGCCTGGCAACAAGGATCAATAATATACTCCTGACCTCATCCCACAAGAGGAGGAAGAAAAGGAGGAAGACATGGAGGGGAGCCCTTCTGACAGGTCCACCATCTCTTCCAGGAGTGAAGATTCTACCCTGTGTACCCCGAGGTCCCCTTCTGAAGACCCCTCCTTCATCTTTGTGACAAAGAAGCTGCAAACTGCAGTGGGGTTTGATGCTGAGAAGCAATATATTACCAGGAGAAAATTGGTAGCATTTATAGAGCTATCAGATTCTCCAATTCTTATTCCTCCTCAATTGGCTGCACTTGAGAATGCAACCATGGCCACCTGACACAAACCAGATTTGATCCCTCTCATGCCTAGAAAGGCACACAAAGCTGTACCAGGCCCCCCTCAGGAAAGCCCTTTTTCACAGGTCAACCTGAGCCTGCTTTGGTTGTGATTAAAGCAGCCCATGACAAGACTAAGAGGCTTAAGCATCTTAGTTCTCTCCCTCAGATAAGGAGTCAAGAAAACTGGGCATCATAGGAAAGCGAACTTTTGCTGCTGCCACACTGGGTCTCAGAATAGCATATTATCAGGCGCACATGGTCAAATACCAGAATACTCTCTGGAGAAAGGCTAAAGCAGTAGCTCAGGCCCTTTCAGAGGGTTCCCAGAAGCAGGAGATGCTCAAGGCCCTCCAGACTGGGGTTGATGTGAGTACACACCTCCTAAGGTCTACCTACGATATTTCGGATGCCTAGTTGAGGGTGTGTGGATTTGCTACTGATGTCCAGCAATCCATTTTCAATTCCCCTTTCAGAGGATACAAGCTCTCTGGGGCAGATGTGCAGGACATCATCTCTGACCTGCTACCCACAAACCTTGATCTGGTACTAGGCAGCAGGACAAAAGAAGAGCAATTGTGCCAGCCCCACACTCCTCTGCAGGTGCCCAGTCTAAGGTCCCTAAAGGAAGTGCAGCTGTGGCCATGAATCTGCCACAGCATCACTCCTTATTAGACCCCCCCAGTATCAAATCTGTAGGTGGTTGTAGGGGGGTCGACTCTCCCTCCAGCTGGACCAGTAGAGAGAGATTGAGTTCTGCAGTTAATAGAACAGGCACATGCTCTAGAACTTCTGGAGTTGCCTCTAGACTTTCCTACAATTCCCTCCACTTATCCTGCAGATAATGTTCCAGTGCTACTAAAGGAAGCCCACAACCTGCTGCACAAAAGAGCCATAGAACCAGTTCCCTGCAAACAATGGAACAAGGGATTCTATTCTAATTTCTTTCAAGTCCTCAAATCTACAGGAGACTTAAGGTCCATTCTGAATCTGAGGAACCGGAACTTCTTCATTCCGTACAAGAAGTTCAGGATGGTCATGTTGCAAGACCTGCTGCCCCTCCTGCAAAAAGGGAACTGGATATGCTCCCTGGACGTGCAGGATACTTAGCTGCATATCAAGGTTTGCACACCCACAGGAAGTATTTCAGGTTCCTGTTTCAGGGGGAACACTACCAGTTCAGGGTATTGCCCTTTGGCTTGTCATCTGCGCCACAGGCTTTTACCAAATGCTTGACAGTGGTGGCAGCAGTCCTCAAGAGGGAAGGAATCTATATCTTCCCCTATCTAGACTGGTTGCTCAAGCTCAGTCCAAGGAGCAATGGTCTCACACCCTAGCATGTACCAGACAGCTGTTCGGTGTCCTAAGGGATCACGGTCAGTCTGTCAACATCAGTCTTGACCTTTTGTCAGCATCTGCAATACATAGGGGCAGTACTGGACATTGCTCAGGGCTCAGCCTTCCTGCCCCAGGACAGGGCAGAGCGCCTTATGGCCCAGGACCAGCTACTTTACAACAGCAGGTATGTCACAGCCAGGACATTCCTGAGGCTATTGGGCCTGATCACAGCAGCCATTGTCATGATACCCCTGGCCAGGCTGCATATGAGGATCCCTCAATGAACATTGAGTCCAGTGGGATCAATGCACCGACAATCTAGAACAACAGGTTCTAATGACCTCTTCTGTCTGAAGGGTGCTCCAGTGGTGGATGGAACCCAGCAACTTGCTGAATGGAGTTCTCTTCCTCATTTCTTCCCCTCAGCAGTTTCTCACCACAGATGCTTAGTGGATGGGCTGGGGGCATATCTGGGACCTCATCAGACACAAGGAAGTTGGACCAGAGTGGAGACTTTCCTCCACATAAACATCCTGGAGATGAGGGCCATTCTGTATGTTCTGTTAGCCTTCCAGAACCATCTGTCCCTGGGGCATCTGCTGGTGCAGAAGGACAACATCAGTGTAGTACACTATATAAACAAGCAAGGGGGGATCTGTTCCTACCCCCTGTGCTGGTAAGCAATGAGGGTCTGGTACTGGGCTCTAGACCACGGTCTAGAACTGCGAGTTGCTGCCCAGGCTCAAACGGAGCTGAACTGTTACTTTTGTGCCTGTTACTTTTGTGCCTGATTTTGAAACTATTTCCATTTTTTTTTTTTTTGTTTGTTTGTTTTTAACACCCAACTTCTCCATTAGCTCCTTATATTGTTTTGCTACTAGAGGGAGCCTAATTAAGTTTGAACAATTTGCTCCCAGTACCTCACTTGTCACATTTTACTGCTCTCTAGTAGTTGTTTTCACTTGGTCATCACCCCCTCATCATTCCCTCATCACCCCTCTCCAATCGTCAGCTATCCGCCATTGTGCACTCCCCAGATCAGCCCTCCTCCTCCTGCTCTGTCAGGCAATGTCCACCCCAATCCCGGGCCTGGCAGCACTGGTCCTCCCCTGAAATCTTCTGGGCTGCGCATTGCTTCTATGAACATCTGTAGCCTCCTGAAAAAACTGGACTCTCTGCACTGCTGGGTGACTCTTCATAAACCTGATGTTGTTGCCCTTGTTGAAACCTGGCTGTCTCCCTCCACTCCTAACTCTCATGTCTCTCTCCCCGGCTACACTCTCCACTGGTTGGACCATGTCGGCAGGAGAGGTGGGGGCTGTGTCTTCTATTTGAAGGATTCTCTCGTAGGGCTACCACTCCCCACCTGACCTTGACCAAAGACCCAGGCACTTACTCTAAAGCTGTCCCCGGACCCAGCTAGAGGCCCATTATTCTCAACCATAGCCTACATACCCCCAAGAACCAATCCCAGGCCCTGGGCCCACTAATTGACTACCTCACCTCCCTACCCAACTCGTTGGACCAAATCTTGGTGGGCGACTTGAATATAAACTGGCTCTGCCCCTCATCTTCCTCCCACCGTGAGGCTTTCGATTCAATTGACCTAACTCAACTGGTCTCACAGCCTACTAGAAAAAACCCTGGGGGGACAAGCACCCTCCTGGATGTGGTCCTCACCAACAGGCCAATCCGCATCCACAACATCCAAATCCTCCCTGACTGCCTCAGTGACCACTCCCCTGTGCTTTTCAACTGGGAAACCCCTCGGCTCTCATCCCCGGTCAAAACCACCTCTCGAAGGCGGCTTAGGCCTGGGGGACTCATAGGCCTTAAGCGCTTCCTTGCCCACACTGATTGGTCCCCTCTAACGAGGGCAACCAACATTGACTTGGCCCTGGACTTCTTTGTAAGCACTTTCAACTTTGCCTGTGATATCTTTGCTCCCATAACTGCTAGGAGGTCCAAAGTGAAACATGCCCCTTGGATCACCCCTGCCCTTCTGTGGCAACTTAAGCAACGTGACAATCTTTGGCACCTTGCTGTTGCTACTGGCCATTCAGCTGACAGGCAGTCCTGTGCTGCTGCCCGTAACCAGTGCACCTGGGCCATCCGCAAAGCAAAGGCGGAATACTACCAAGCCTCTCTTTCCTCCTCCTGGGGGAACCCCAGGTGCTTCTGGGACAACATCAAGCAACTGAATGGTCACTCCCAGTCCCCTCTCCTTCTCTTCTCAACATCAATGGTACCGTCTCCTCTGACCCTGCCCTCATTGCCTCCCACCTCAATAACTCCTTTACCGACCTTAGCTCAGTACTTCCTGGTAACTTTTCAGTCCACCTCCTCCATCTGTACCACCACCCATTGCCCGCCCTCTTTCCACCTCGTCGTGTCACCATGCAAGAAGTTAGGCCTTACTTGCTAAAAGCCCTAAAAGGTAGCACCATCGTAATGACTCACTTGATCCCTGCCTTTACATCAGGTCTTGGATCAGGTCCTCTCACCTATTACATGCATTTTCAACAAATCACTCTGTCTAGGAAAATTCCCTCTGCCTGGAAGATTGCCACAGTTACCCCTGTCCATAAAGGTGGTGACAGGACTTTCCAGGTGACTACTGACCCATCTCAATCCTCTCCCCTCTCTAAGGCGTTAGAAAATTGTGGCGTCCCAAGTCTCTGACTACCTCTGTAAGTACAATGTTCTCTGCCCTGAACAACACGGTTCAGAGCAGGTCATAGTACCAATACAGCACTCCTGGAATTTTCCAACTTCCTCCATGCCTCCTTAGACTCTGGTGCCCTGGCTGGTGCTATATTCATTGACCTGTCTAAAGCATTCGGTGCTGTTTAGCATCCTCTTTTGCTCTCCACCCTCGACCTAATAGGCTTTGCCTCAGGACCTGTTCCTGGTGCACCAGCTATCTCTCACTCCCGCTCCCAATGCGTGAAAGTCAATGGTACTCTCTCTGAAACATACCCATTAGGCTCTGGTGCCGCGGGCTCAATTCTTGGACCCCTACTATTCTCACTCTTTCTTAACTCCCCTACCCAGCAGTTATACGGGTAAGATGCTTCTCTATGCTGATGATGCTGTTCTCGTTGCCTCCCACAATGACCCCATGCTGCTACAGAACTCCCTCCAACTAGTCTTTGACTCTGCAGCTACCTGGTTCACTGAGCACCGACTTGTTATCAACCTTAAGAAAACAAAAGCGATGCTCTTCTCCACCCCAAAATAAGTACAGCAAGTTTCCCTTAGCTGTCCACTCCACACCAATCTGTCATTGACCAGGTGCAATCCTATAAATATCTTGGTATAACCGTTGACCCTGCACTTTCATTCCATGGACATATATCTGCCCTAAATTCTGTCGCCAACTCACGGTTAGGCATTCTTTACCGGCACAAGAAATGCCTCCCTCCTGATGCCCTCCGCCTGGCTGTCACCTCCTCTGTCATGTCTCTCATTGACTATGGCCTTCGGTCTATGGCTCAGCAGATCAGACTGCCCTCAACAAGGTTCATCTCACAGTAAATAAGGCCTGCAGACTTATCACTGGTGCTCCCAGACTCACTCACACATGTGAGCTGTACTGGCTACCCTACTCAACCTGGAAGAGCGACTCATGTATCAGACATGCCAGCTCACCTTTAAAGCCCTGCATGGCCTATCCCCCATAGGCCTATCCAACTCCATTCGCCGTACTGCACCCGACCCTGATCTGCGCGGCTGGGTCAAGAGCTACCTAGTTATTCGAGGCAGGACCTCACAAGGTCAGAGGGCATTCCCCAACCGTGCGCCCCACTGGTATAACTCCCTTCCTGCCAGTGTCTCAAACTCTCTAACCTTAGCTTGCTTTAAGCCCAGGCTCAGAAACTTCCTGCTTAGCTCTCACAAATGCAACTGCCGCTAGCCTAGTGTGAAAAAAAAAAAATATATATATATATATACTCTGTTTGACAATGCTCACTGAGCGGCTCCCCCCCTTCCTTTCCCTACTTATTCCTCCTCCCCTATCTCCCTCCCTTCTACCCCCACCAGCTCTCCCCCGACCATAAGTTTTGCACCTTTTGTTATCTTTTGCTCGTTGGAGATTGTACTCTATTGTAACAAAATTGTAATTGAACTGTAACTTTTTTGTTTGTAAGTACTGTGTCCCTTGTACTACTGTTCTGATGTCCTCTTTGTGACGAGGTACCTTTGTAAATGAGCCTCTGGCTCAAAGGTTTCTAAACTGATGTTTAACTAAATAAATAAATAAAATAAATAAAGAACTGTTGGAGGTCCATGTTCCAGGTGTCCAAAATGTCTTGGCTGACAGGCTAAACTGATTATGTTCTCAAGTGCATGAGTGGGAGCTGCTGACCTCAGTAGTAGATGACCAGTTCTACAGGTGGGGTCATCCAGAATTGGACGTTTTTGCATCCCCACTCATCCCAAAACTGCTGCTTGCTTGCTCCAGGGCCTGGAGTTCTCTGGCAAGATATATTGTCCCTCCCTTTAAAAGGGAGGTTCCTTTATGCCTTCCCTCCCTTTCCTCTGATTCAGAGGGAGCTAATCAAGCTTCAAATGGAGGGAGCTACTCTGATTCTGGTGGCTCCCTACTGACCTTGCCAGATGTAGTTTCCCTTGCTGCAGCAGTTAGCAGTGGAACCCCAGTACCCCTGTCCCTCTGCAAGGGCTTGCTATCACAGGAACAGGGCACCCTGGTCCATATGAATTGCAAGTCATTCCATCTCCATACCTGGCTCCTGAATACAGGGCCATAGCGAGATCTGGAAAGTCCCCAGAGATGGCTGATGTCCTAGTGACTGCAAGAAAACCTTCCACCAGGGCCACTTACTCCATGAAGAGGATGTGGTTTGCTTTGTGGGCCGCTTCTATTCACTTAGATCCCTTCACTTGCCCAGTGAATCAGGTTCTTGAGTATTTGTTGCCCTTGTCAGATTCATTCAGGACTCCAGTATTCTATCAAAGTGCACATGGCTGCTATTTCAGCCTTCCATGTGCTTAATGATGGCTCTATGGTGGCACAGTTAGATGTGGCTCATACTTTTTTTGGGAGGCATTCTGCACCTGAAGCCTCCTATTTGCAATCCAGTCCCAGCCTGGGACCTGAATTTTGTGTTGTAGAAACTAATTTTGGCTCCTTGGTGAGCCATACGAGACTTTGGCTTATGCTTCCTAGGAAAATGTTATTTTTAGTTGCAGTTACTTCTGCACGAAGGATTGCTAAGCTTCAGGCTGTTATGGGTGAGTCTTCTTATTTGATTTTCCATAAGGCGGGTGTGTTTATGGCCCAACCCTAAGTGTCTTCCTAAGGTAGTGTCAGACTTTACTCTGAATCAAACTATCCACATAACAATTTATTTTCCTGAGCATGTCTATCCAGGGGAAGTATTGCTCCATACATTGGATGTACATAGAATACTCCGATATTATTTTCATTGTACGAAGGACTGCAGGAAGTCCTCACAGTTTTTTGTTTCTTTTGCCCATGGGAAAGAGGGCGTACCAGTTTCTAAACAGTGCCTGTTCAAATGGTTAGTGAACTGTATTACGTTTTGTTATAGGAAGTATGGTAAGGAACTTCCTGGGGTTGTACGTGGCCATTTGACAAGAGGCATGGCCACTTCCATTGCCTGTTTCAGGAATGTTTCTGCTGCAGAAATGTGTGCTGTTGCAACCTGGAGTACTGCCCACACTTTCATTAAACACTACAGTCTGGACATTGCTTCTAGAAGAAGGGCAGACTTCAGCCTGGCTGTGCTCCAAGGCCTCCTTTCTTAGGCCTATAGCCTAGAGTCACCCAGACTGTCTCTCTGTCAGTACTGCTTGAGACTCATTCCATAAATGTGGCCTAATGCAAGTGATAGCCTCAAAGAAGACAGAACAGTTTCGTACTTACCGAAACAGTAGATCTTCGAGAGAATTTCTTGCATCAGGCCATGCCATGTCCCCCTCAGTCCCCCATCCACACGCAGAGCTGCTTTGCTCCTGTCTCTCTCTCTCTCCAGGACAGTCTACCTCCAGTTTTCAACCTTGCCTGAAAGTGGGAACCTTTAGTTCTCCCTCGATTCCTCAGTAGGAGGTCCTTTGAATATGAGCTCCATTGGGGAACCGAGGAGGCTGCGAGGCCGCCCCCATTTATATAGAGGAAGATGTCGATGTAGGATACTGTCATGGGTGACCCCCAGTAGACTGCTAGTGAAAAAGTTTCTGTGTGGTCCTAGTGCCTGGCAGCTATAGTTCCATAGGTGTGGCCTGATGCAAGAGATTCTCTCGAAGATCTACTGTTATGGTAAGTACGTAACTCTTCTTTCTGGGAGCGGTATGTGATTCACATCCACACAATCCACCCAGCTTCCCCTGGCAAGTGGCACCTGACCTTGCTTCCAGTGTACAAGATCTGATGTCACGGGGTGAAGTCGGGATATATATCAGCCCAGATGGTGGGAGGAGCTTAGCTTAAAGACATACAGCCAATCATCGCATTCCAGTGGAACTGCCAGTGTTTATGTGAACCATATATCACTCCTAGAATTATGGTTACAGATGAGTAACCTGTTCTTTTAACTCCTGGGAAAGGCAGACTATCAGAAGTTGTGTTTGAAGTGTTAGGGCCCAGATCACGATTGTAAGAACTGTCAGCTGTGTAAAAAGTTTTGTTCTAAGGCACAGGGAAAAAGAGCTGAAAAAAGAAAAGCTCTTTTAAATCACAGTGTGCCTCAGTGTCACCTAAGCACTCAAAAGTTTCAGAAATGGAAGGAGCTCCCAATGATGGTAGGGCACATGCATCAGAAGTTCATCCTCTCAGAAGTAGCAGTCTCTTACAAAAGGGACATATACGAAAGATAAAGTGCAAAGTCATCAGAGAAGCTCAGCAAAGAACTTAGGGTGTTGGAAAGGAGGAACCCTGTAGTTGCTGATGATGACAAAAATATACAAAAAAGAGCATCCAAATAGTTGCTGGAAGCAGAACTTGCAAAGAAAAAGGAAAAAGAAAAACATGATCTTCTTCGGGGGTTTCTCAGTCATCAGGTCACACCATAGGAACTTTACCGCTGGTAAAGCAGGATCCACACGGAAGATTTTCAGCAGTACAACTGGGGCTGCCCACGCCGACATCTGTTGAAGTCACCAACCCTATACAGGCATGAGTGGCCCCGCTCCCTCCTCAGTTCTTTCCCGCCATCGACTCATTCTACATGGGTCTCCACAGAAACTCTGATGCAGTTTCATGCCTTTTTTACCTATGATTTTGACTTTTTCTTAGTTTCAGAATCTCCTTTTATTAGAGATTCCTCTTCTGCGAGTATCCTTTTTCTCTTCTCTCAATGGCTGCCGCGGTGGTTGGGTTTTCGCCTGTTTGGCAGTATTGTTCATCCTTTGTGTCTGCTGTCTTGGGCTTGATCATGTCATCTGGGACGGCGAGCCTCAGTGGAAGTTTATTCTACTTGTCCTCAAGCACAGAAGAAGGCTCTTCAACACTCCTGTGTGGAGCAGTTCTGGGCAGGGACCCTCTGGGGTTCCTACCTCCCCATCGCCGGAGGGTATTTCGAGCTCACAGGATGTCAAGGCCCAGGACCAGTCCTCGGGGATCTGTCAGTCGGTTGACCATGACTGGGACCACTTTCCCTGGCATTCCCAGCCTCAAGGGCTCCCACTTCTTCAGACTTCAGGGGGTTCCTTGTTGATGGTTCTGGCTTTGTTGAGGGTCGCTGCCCAGGTGTTTGCCTTACCAGACCTATACCAACAGCACTGTCTTCTGCTTCACCAGGCATCAGATCTCAGCCTCTTGGGGTCACTCCACCCAGCGTTCCCGGCCCTGATGACTGCTTCTTCTTCAGGGGGTTTCCTCTTTGATAACTTCAGCCTCGTCAAGGGTCGCTGTCCAAGTCTTTGCCCTTACCAGACCCATACTGACAGCATTGTCACCTAGTTCGTCAGGTGACAGGTCACAGACTCCCAGGGCAGCGACCCCTGCTATGTCGATGACTGGCTCATTGGTGACTGCCTTTCTGTTGTGGCCTGATGTCTTTTCAGACCCTGGCTTTGGCCCTTTGGGCCCTCCAGCCCATCGACTGGGTCATTGTGCTCTGTGCCATCGCCCCTCTGCCATCAACGATGCCTTCTTTCATCGTCGACTCTATAAACTTCTGCTCCGTCGATTATTGTATTGTCGACAATAGCCCCCATTGCGGCCTGTCATTTCTCCAGGCCCAGGGCTTCTGGCCTTTCAGGCCTCCTAGGCCCACTGACAGGGTCATCATTCTTTGGCCGCTAACCCCATTGCCGTCAATGATGCTTTCTACCATCACCAACCTTAAAGGTACCTATTCTGTCATAGCCTGGCTCATCGATGATGACCCCTCATTGTGGCCGGTCTTTCTAGACCCCAGACTTTGGGCTTTTCGGCCCCTCAAGACCTTTCAATGGGTTGTAGTGCCCTGTGCCTTTGGCACCTCTGCCGTCTGCAACACCTTTTTTCCATCGCCGACCTTCTGAGTTCCTGCCCAATTGATGACTGGCTTATCTATGAGAGCTCTCCTGTCACAGCCTGATGCTTTTTCCAGGCCTTGGGCTTCAGGCTTTTTAAACTCTCAAATCCCGGATGGGGGTTGTCTTCCACACCCCTCCACTGTCATCGATGTTGTAACGTTGTCGACTTTGTTGATAGTCCTGTTTAAGTTTTCCGGGATTCTGGGCTGTCACCTGATGCATTGTGTCCTGGTTTACTCGTGCCATTGATGACTGTTCCCAAAGGGCTGCCATTGATGCCTTACTCTTAGATGATCCCAAGCATGGGGACATTGTGGTGGACTACCTTCTTGGTACCAGTGGCAGAAGATGAGATGGACACTCCCTCTTTTGCCAGATCCACTGCATCCTCAATAAGAGAGGACTCAGTTCAGCATACCCCCCCCCCCGAGTCTCTTTCTGAGAACTTTGCCTTCTTTTCTATGCAGTCCAGTCAGTGCCCGAGGCTGTGGCCATTTAGGTAACTCATGAGCAGTCTAAGGTGCCCAGGCATCTTTGTCTCCCCCACCCCGATAAGCCATTCTGCAGGTGTGACCTTGGGGGCAAGAGGGTTTCTGCTTCTTCCACCTTTGAACTGAAAATTACCTATTATCTCTCTCACTGGGTGATGTATCAGGGGACTGTTTGTCAGAAGGGTGAGGCAGCTGCCCAGCCCTTCGTGTTTTCCCTCAGGATGAAGGGGTACCTAGGTGCTTGGCAATAGCAGAGAATAGCAGCAGATTCTCCCTCAGGGCACTTCGTGTTGCCTCTGATACTTGTGCCAGGGTGGCTTCCTCAGGCCTTTGCCTTTGAAGGCATCCCTGGTTGCGGTCTTCATGCTGATGTCCAATAGAAGGTGCCTTACTCCCCTTTTAGCAGCTTCAACCAGCTGTTAAAGACATTTATCTGCTGCAGGCATTGGACAGGGCACTCAAGGCTGTCTTTCCACTCTATCATGCTCATCCTCAGAGCAGACAGTGCCCTTCCTTTTGTCTGGTGCCCCATCATCCAGAGCACCCTGCAAGCTCAAAGGGCACCCATACAGCCTCCTTCACAACCCTTGCAGCTGATCCCATCTCAGATTGGTTCCTAGCGGGACCATCCCTATTTTGGTCCTTGACCAGGGGGTGGCTGTTGCAGGTTCATTCTCCCTCATTCCTTAACTTCAGGAGACCCATCTCTTCAAGTGTTGGATTATAGAAAGGGGTCATACTCTGGAGCATGCTAAGGCACCTGAGAGACCCTCCCAGAACTCTCTACTTGCCCCCTGATGGGGATCTATGGCCCTTACTTGGTCTCAAAGTTCTCAATAAGGATACCTCCAGTACAACAAGTTCTGTATGGTCACCATGCCAGGCTCGCTGTCCTTTCTCAAGCTGGAGCCTTTACATAGTGCACAGCAGCAGTAGCTGTGGCTCTCAGCAGGAAGGGACTGTACATTCTCCCCCCTCTGTCTGTGGGTCCTGAACTTGGATGGTATGGAAAGTCTGGGGCTGGTTTCCTCCCCAGTTCACTAGGTGCTCCTAGGGTGGATGGACCCTCTCGTTCTTATCAAGAGAGGTCCTCTTTTGGATCTTCTCTGCTCAGCAGATCCTCACAGCAGTCACCTTGGGCTCAGGCTGGGGGGTGCATCCGGTTTCCACCCAGAATCCAGGTTCTTATACCTGATGGCACCCTCTCTTCATATCAATGTCATGGAGAGGCGGACAGTTCCATGCACCATACAGGTCTTTCGGACCCATCCCGTCCAGGAGCAGTGGACAATCTAGGTGGTCCTCCTTAACGTTGTCGTTTATACCAGCCAGCACAGAGGGACTTACTCATGTCTCCCTATGCAGTACGTTCATGAGAGTATGGTATGGGACTGTTGTAATCAGTCTCATCCCCCCAGTGGACTGTATCCCCAGTATGGGACACTCTCTAGCCATTAGCTTCTGCACTCCTCTATTTCTGTGAGTGCTGGCTAAACTCCACATGGCGGGGGGCCAGCTTGGTCCTGGTACCCCTATCATTGCCATGGCAGATCTGGTTTCTGCTGCTGCAACAGCGGGCATGCATTTCTCTGGTCCCTCTGCTTCTCTGCAGGCATCTGTTGGCACAGGCTTCAGGGCCCCCTGGTTTATCCCAATTTCACATCCTGTGTCTGCATGCTTGGCTGTTGACGTCTTAGTCCTCGCCCGGCTGGGTGTGTCATGGAGGGCAGTGGGCCTTCTCGATGCAGCTCAAATCCCTTCACTGGGATCAGTTTTGAATGTAGTGGCAAAGGTTTGCCTTCTGGGTGGCCAAGCAGTAAGTGGTCCCCCTTTTCTATCCAGTGAACTGGGTTCTGGACTACCTCGTGGCCCTTCTGGGCTCTGGTTTTCTATGGTGTGACCTGATGACTGACATCCCCTTGAAGATCGTTACAGTAAGTTCTTATGTAACTGTTCTTCCCTGACACTTCTCCTGCAAAGGATAGCAAGCATGCAGTTGAAGCCAGACAAATGCCCTCTGTGGAGGACATAACCAAGATGTGACAAATCTTCGGTGGTATCTCAGTCATCAGGTTACACCACAGAAAATTCTCCATCAGTGAATGGGGAATCCACACAGAAGATTTTAGCAGTACAACTGGGCCCGGCCACACCATTGATGTCAGCTGATGTCGCCAACCCTATAAAGGCGCAGGTGGGCCTGTATCCTCCTCAGTTCTTTCTTGCCATCGACTTGCTAGCACAGTCTCTGTGTAGAGCCATTGCAGTGTTTGCGCCTTTTTGCGGCCTTCGGCCTTTTTTCTCTACATCCCTCACAAATTTCTTTTCAGAGATTTATTCTGTTTTTTCTTTTATGTGTCGAGTTAAACCTTCTGCTTATCTCTTCCATCGCTGCCGCTGTGGAAAGAAGATTGCCTCCAATGACAAACACTCTGTGTGTGTTTGCTGTCTTGATCCTGATCACGACATCTCGGACTGTGAGCTCTGCCAACAGTTTAACCAAACCACACTTAGGTGACGCAGATAGGCTCTTTGTACTGTCATTGAACAGCAGCTGCCAGCTCCAAGCTGGGGTTCTCCAGGGCGCCGGCCAGTCACTCGCCCTTCGGGTCAAGTTCAAGTTTATTGCAGAAAACTCCATTGAGCATGCTCATTCACATGGAGATGCTAGTACATAAAAGGCGGTACATCAACAGGTTTGCATAAAGTAGGGAACATATAAAAGTAGGTGTACAAAAACAGGCTTACATAAAGTAGGGTACATACATTGCATAAAACAATGGGATTCATACATCGCAATATACAGTTAAAAAAACAGGTCATGGCATCATAATGCAGTAATGTGACAATTTACGGCAGGATGCATAGAAGACAAGGGATGCAGCAGGGAAATGAGCAGAAATGCATGAGAGACATGAGATAGTCAGATAGTAGAGAAAGGATTGCTAAAGGAGAGAGAGAGAGGGGACTGAGACAACTAGTAGGTCAACTATTGAAGCAGGGCAAGAAGAAGTGGCTAGGAGCAGAAGGCGGAAGAGGGGAGGAGGAATTTGTGAGGGCTAGACCCTCTGGCTGTTGCATGCAGCTGAGAAATGCCTTGCAGTGAGTGACTTAAAGAAGATAATTGTGACCTGACCAGGCCAGTGAGCTTGGGTACCACTTGAATGCAGTTCCAAGGCACAGGGAGGGAATATGATATAGCTGTCTTGCCGAGGGAGGTTCGAGTTCTAGGGATCTCCAGGAGGAGGTAGGCAGACTTCCTTAGGGAGTATGTGCAGTGTGAAATGATCACGACCGCTTCCCCCCCCGGTGGCCATCCCATTCCCCATTGGCCTCTCCTTCTCTGGGGGGGTCTTCATCATCAGCTGCTGCCCCAAGGAAGAGACCTGCTGTCCAGGTCCTGGTTCACTCCAGACCCATACCGACAGTTTCTCTGCCCGACTCTCAGGGTCTTTGGCCGTCGACTTCTGAGTCATCGGCCCCTCCTCCCTCGATGATGGGCTCGTCATCGACGATGGCCTTCTCAAGAACTTACCTTTCCCAGAGGAAGGGTATGGGCTCTTTGGGCGTGCATTCGGGTGCAACGACATCAGTGCCATCAACCCCATCTCCGACGATCATGGACGTGAACAAAGTTCTAGCCTGCTTCACTAATGTGATTGTCGAGCAGTCTGCGGCCTTTAACAGCCTTTATCACCAGCATCTTCGCTGACGCCTTCGTCATTGACTCCTGTTTGTCAGCCCCAGGAAACAGTCCGAGGACCATCGATGGCACATCTGATGCCAGGCCCAGATGAAGTGGTTGACATCGAGAAAGAATACCACCCTGACCTCATACTTCCTGATGAGGTAGAGGAGGTAGGCAAGGAAGAGCAGTATTATACTTCAGATAACTCCACTGCCTCCTCTGTCAGTGAAGAATCTGTTAAGCATATCCCAGTTCTCCACCCGAGGATGCTTCATTCTTCAACATTATGAAGCAACTGTCTTCCACTATGGTGTTTCAGACAGAAGAGGAGGAGGATTCCACCAAGAAGGACCTGGCGTATACCTGGAGATCCCTGACTCTCCCCCAAAGATTATTTCTCCCATGCTTCCAGCTCTCAGGAATGCTACCATGGCAGCCTGGCACAGAACAAATATGGTGCCAGCTATGCCCCGCAGATCTGATAAGCTCTACTATGCCCCTCAGGGCACTCCTTACTTGGCTGCCCAGGTTGAAACTGACTCAGTGGTCATCAAGGTGGCACATGACAGGTCTAAGGTGCCCAAGCACCTTAGTTCCTTGCCCTCAGACAAAGAATCCCACAGGATAGATCTTTGGGGCAAAAGGGCATATGCTTCCTCTACCTTTGGCCTGAAGATTGCAAATTACCTGTCTCACATAGTGAAATTCCAGAACACCAATGCCAGAAAGGGCAAGGCAGCTGCCAAAACCCTTCCTGATGTTGCCTAGAAACAGGAATTGCTCCAATGCTTCCAAATCACAGAGAATGTTGGGAGACATCTTCTAAGAGCCATCTACGATTTATGTGATACTATTAACAGGGCAGCAGCCACTGGCATCTGCCTCTGTAGGCGTTTATGGCTCAGAGTTTCTGGGTTTGCTGCTGATGTGCAAAACAAGGTGCTGAACGCTCCTTTTAATGGCACTAAATTCTTTGGTCCTGATGATCAGGACATCATCAACAATCTACAGGCCTTAGGTATAGCCATTAAATCCATCCATTCCCCATTCCCTCTACCACACTCAATAGCATGGTAGGGGATGCCATACATTTCGTAAGCAAGTTAATAGACCAGGCTCCAGCTCCCGCTCTCAGGACAAATGCAGAACCCAGCCCTCCTTGCCTGCCTCCTCCCATACTGGAGTGGCAGTCAAGCATCCCAGGACTGAGGGTCCAGCCTCCTCCACTAGCCCCGCTTCAGCTTGACTCCTTGAAGGACCCCCCTCCTGTAGTCCAGGTCCAGGAGGTGGTGGTCAGTTCTCCCTCCATTTGAATTAATGAAGAACCACAATATCAGACACCTGGATCCTGCAGATCATAGAGTCTGGTCACACTCTGGAGCTCGTCCAGCAGCCACCAGATACCCCCACCTCCCTTGAATCCCCGGCTCATCTATCTGTTCTTCAGGAGGAAGTGCAGTCTCTCGCAAAGAGGCAATAGAACTGGTGCCAAAGAGATAGAGAAATCAGGGGTTCTGTTCAAGATTCTTCCTGGTTCCCAAAAAGACCAGAGATCCAAGGCCAATCTTGGATCTGAAAGACCTCAATCTTTATGTCCAGTGCAAAGAGTTCTGAATGATAACCTTATCAGGTCTTTTTCCCCATCTCAAGTCTGGGGACTGGCTCTGCTCACTGGACATGCAGGACGCCTTCCTGCACATCCGGTCTTCCCTCCTCATAGGAGATTTCTCCGCTTCACCTTTCAGGGAGAAAATTACCAGTTTAAAGTATTGCCTTTGGGCTTATCTTTTGCACCGCGTGTCTTTACCAAGTGCTTAGCAGCGGTCGCGCAGCCCGATCCAGGAAGCAGCTGTTGTCTACTCTGCAACATTCTCATCAGCTTTTTCAGTCTCTGGGCATAACAGTCAGTCTGCCTAAATCTGCTGGATGGTCCCCTTGAACCTCCTTCAAGGGGTCCCTTTCCAGCAGTGGTAATGCCGCAAAATACATTTTAAAACTGGTGCTGAAATTGCACACATGTGGAAGGGCGGCTGGAGCAAATATCCCACGCATGTGCAACAGTGTGCCGCTGTTGTGCATGTGCGGGATTTCGGCACCTGCTCTTCTGCATGTGTGTGATTTTGGCACCAATTTTAAAATATATTTTGCGGCACTACCACTGCTTGGTTTTTGAATAAAGATGCAAGGGATGCTTCTGTGTAAGAAAATGTACTGGATTAATAGCTTTTTGCGATGGGCATGTAAAAAAATGCACTTCAGGACAACGCTCCCGAGCAGACGCGTGTTCTCCCTGTGGATATGCTTCCGTTGGGCGGCGGATTTAAATGTAGACCACACGGAAAGAAAATAATGAAAATATTATGAGAAATAGGTAAACAGATTTTTTTTTTATATACAGGGGCATTCGTTAGTCATTGTTTCACACATGTGTGCCTAGAGGCACACTGATAACATCTGATAGAAAAATGAGGGGGCAAAGCTAACAGTGTACCTTTAAGTTTATGGACTTCCTTGATTGGTTCAGTTTTCAAGGTCTTCTGACTTAAGTTTAAGAAGTTCCTTGACTGGGTAGGTTGTCTCATCTCTCCTGTCTTAAGTTTATGGAGATCCAGCCTCCCAGACTGTTCATATACTCTTGTCACTGCTTGGGACTTGTTCCTATGGTGTAACTTGATGACTGAGATCCCCCTGAAGAAGATAGAACAGTTATGTAAGAACTTACCATAACAGAATATCTTCTAGGGGATCTCCATCATCAGATCTATTCCCTCCCTCTATCCCCCTTTTTGGGGCTCCAATTCAGGACCTGGCTGTCTGCTTTTTCCATCATTTCTTGGAGAGCCAGGTCCCTCATTCTCCTCAGGTTCCCAGGGTGTCAGCCTTGCTCCCTTCATCTCTGGAGGGAAAGAACTGAGGAGGGCATGGGCACAACTGCACCTTTATAGGATTGATGATGTTGGCTGACGTCGACAGTGTGGCCGGGGGGCCCAGTTACACTGCTGAAAATCTTTTGTGTGGGTTCCCCATTCGCCGATGGTGAAGTTCCTACGGTGTAACCTGATGACTGAGATCCCCTCGAAGATTTACTGTTATGGTAAGTTCTTGCATAACTATTCTTTTTTCCAGGCTTTCCAGGCTATGGGAAATGTTATAGGTGTGGCTGCCCCTTCCCCAGGTTTAGGTTCCCCAGCATCAACCTGTCCTGGAGGAGAAGGAATATTATGAAGAGAAGGAGGACCCAATAGAGCCAAACATCTCCCCAGAGCAGGAATTTGGCTCTACGCAAGAGTTTTTGAGGATTATCCCTCATATTCCTCCTGAGACATATGGTGGATACCCTCAACATCCCCACTTAAAAAACAGAGGGGATGCTGAAGAAGTGAAGTTTATGAATATGACGGGATTAATCCCAACAAGGAGGTGGTTAGTCCCAATCCACAAGTCCCTCAAGAAAGCCACCTCCAAGATATAGCTAGTGCCAAATAATGCTGGCACTGCTAAAAAAATGGAGAAGAAATATCAGGTGGACAGACAGGTGGTAGAATACCTGTATGCCCATGCTGATCGTGAGGGAGTGATACAGGCAGCAGCTTGTGAGAACGCTAAGGTGCCTGTCTCAGCTCAGCCTCCTGAGAAAGACTCTGGCAAACTGGACACTGTGGCCCCGAAAAGTATACATGACTGCCTCCATGCAGTTAAGCCAGGCAGCATAGCTAGCCTATACAGATCAGTAACAGCAGGCTCTGTAGTAGTAGTAGTAGTAGTAAAACTTATTCTTTTCAAAGACATAATGGATTGTATAGCTCAACTGAGTCAAGGCTCATTTTCAATGAGATCCATTAGCAGGATTCCAGTTACATTTACATCAAACACTTAAGACACACGTGAATACATAAATTCCATAATTATTAAATTCATACAGATAGGCACATCAATAAAACTCATTTTCATTTTCATAAACAAAAACATGGCACACAACTATGCAGAAATCTATTTGTAAAACACTCTAAAAACAGCTATTGACATTCTACTCTCTTACTGCCTATTTTAAAATAATATTAGTGATTTTATTTTCCCTACCTGAATTTTTCTGTTGATAGATCTCAAGCTAATTGGAAGTTTATTCCAACTGGTGGGCCCACTGTAAATAAAATGGCTTCTTGCCTTTTCAGTTTTGAATTTAGGTAATAAGCATTCTAGACCATCAGCTAATCTGAGGCATGGCTTGAGGTTGCTAGACTGTATGCTCTCCATAGTGTACTCTGGAACCTTTCCCATAATGCACTTGGTCATAAATAATAGGGTGTAATAATTTCTTCTATCACCCAAAGGTAACCAGTTTGGTCCTTATACATAGGAATGTAAGTTTGTCATGGCAGTCATACATGTCATTGATTCCGTGATGTTTGATCTTTATTTAGGACTTCCATGACTTTCACTAGTGTCATCAGAATGTAGCAATGATGACAGTGCCACAACATTTACTACTGTTTACTAATGATTTCATGAACAAAAAATGAGTCATTAAAACCTCATCCATGACAAACTTGCATCTCTACTTATACATGTCCAGTACTTGCACTGAGTGAAAAAGCTGATAGTGAGATGGTAGAGGACCTGGCAGCAACTGCAAAGTTAGCCCTCAGTGCCACAGTGTACCAGTTTCACATGGCTGTGGATGCCAGTTACTCAGCTTCAAGAGTCCAGGTCCGTTCGGTGTCCTCAAGGAGATTTGTTTGGCTAAAGACAGCTATCCTCACTCAGAACATAAAAGCAAAGTCATTTAAGGGAAATTCCTTGTTTGGCGACAAAAGTGAGGCATAGATGAAAAGGGTGGATGAACAAAAATTTACCTAGAAGAGCCTAACAGAAAAAGAAAAGGCTTCCATCTCCTACAGACTTTACGAAAGGGGGTGCAGGGGCAGAGTCTGCTATCCCAGACCCTACTGTGGTTATGACTACAACCTACAGAGAGGGTACTAAGGGGTAGAGGCAGACAGGGTCCCAAGCATGCTGCAGCACCAGCCCCCAAACCACAGCTTAAGCAACACCACTGTCAGTTTTGCCCAGGTCGCCTGTCAGCCATTGCCAGTGGGGGTAAGACTGACACAGTTCTTCCAGTAGTTAGAAAAAATGACCACAGACAAGTGGGTCCTGGAAGTGGTCTGTCAAGATCTGTGTCTATGATTTCAAAAATTACCCAAATTTCAGAGACCAAGAAATTTCCCAACTCACTCTCTAGCAGAAACAACACTGCTGGAGTTGGAGCTGAAAAAGTGCTTGCAAGCAAAGGCAGTAGAAAAGGTCCTTGTCTCGCAGTGGAGAAAGGGCGTTTTCTCATGGTACTTTAGTTAGAATCTAACCCACAAAAAGAATGGAGAATCATGATCCATTCTAGATTTAAGATTTCTAAACTGGCATATCAAAAAGGTAAAAGTCAGGATGGTGACACTGGGCATAGTAGTTCCATACCTGCAATCAGGAGATTGGTTGGGTTCACTGGCTCTAATGATGCTTACTTCCATATTATAGTCAGATCCAGTTACAGGGAATATCTAAGGTTCAAGCTAGGGGAACTGTTAGTACCAGTTCACAGCCCTACCTTTTGGCCTTATGTCAACACCAAGGGTATTCACAAAGTGGCTAGCCATGGTGGCAGCGCACCTGAGAAGGCAAGGTTTAGTAGTTTTCCCTTACCTGGATGACTGGCTAGTCTCAGGAAAGATAAAAGTGAAAGTAGCGTGCTCCAGCCAGCTGGTGAAGAGCGCACTGGAATAACTTTGTTTCTTAATAAATCTGAAAAAGTCTTGGATAGAACCAGTTCAGGTTCTGGTGTTCATTGGACCAGAACTGGATACCCTGTGGGGAAGTGTATTTCTTCCACAAAAACAGTGTAAGCAACTTGATTTCCTTTGTAAAGTCATTCATCCTACATCATTCCATGCCTGCAAGGGATTTTCTGCAACTACTAGGCTGGGCCATATGCCATCAGTGACAGCAGTAGTGCCATGGGCTCGACTCCAGATGAAGGACATACAGTACCACCTAAGAAGGTACTGACACCAAAGTTTAGATCCCTTATCCTATCCAGAACAAGTAGCAAAATCCCTGGTAGAAGGACTGAAATGGTGGAAGGAAGAAACCTTCAAGATAGGATATTCCCTTCCTGCAGTTATCTCCAACCCAGGTACTCACAGCAGACAACTGACTCCTGGGGTAGGTATACACCCAGGGATCTCACAGAAAGTGGTATGTGAAAAGCTCAGGAAATAGTGGAGCATAACAGTCTCCCGGAACTCAGAGCAGTGCTCCTGTCAATGCAATTCTTTTCTTTCCAGTTACATGGTCAGTCTGTGCAGATTCAGACAGGCAACATCACAGCCATACACTACAACGTTAGTGACCTGATGGCTTACAGACACCTCAGAAACTCCTGCAAAAGGGCCATCCGCTCAGCAAAAAGTGAGTTCTGCAAAGCCGCCTTGCTCTCCTCTGGCAGCAACCCGAGGAGTTTCAGGCAAATTATTAAAAACGCTATTGGGGGGTCAGCCAAGGCTCAGGTCACTGACTTACTTGTTGACCGGGTCAGCTGCAATAACCCCCACACCATAGCAAACATCTTCAATTCCCTGTTCTCCAACCTGCCTGCCCCCCTCCAGTCCCCAGTCATCTTCCCCCCAGGGCCCCCTCACCCGGCCTCCACCCCCGGCCCCCTTCCAACTGAGACAAGTTTCACCTAAGAAGACTCAGAGGCTACTCTCAGGCCTCTCCCCTCACACTGGCACAGGATATGACAGTCTCGAGCCAAAACTGCTCAGACTGGGGGCCCACCTCCTTGCCAGGCCCGTTTCACACCTATTCAACACCTCTATTAACTCTGGGCTCATTCCCAACCTATGGAAAGTGGCCAAGGTCGTTCCTGTCCCAAAACTAGGAAATCCCAAGGATGCTGGCAACTACTGCCCCATTGCCATTCTATCCGCCACTAGTAAACTTCTCGAGAAAGCCATTGCCTCCCAGCTCTCCCAATATATCCAGGACCACAACATCCTCTCTCCTGCTCAACTTGGCTTCAGGAGAGGGCACAGTACGTCTACCACCCTTGCTGTGGTCACTTCACTGATCCGGACTGGCGCTGACCTAGGCAACCTCACTGGAGCCATTTTCATGGACCTCTCTAAAGCTTTTTGATAGAAGTGGATCACTTTCGCTCCTTGGCTCCAAGCTCCTATCCCTCGGATTTTCCTCCTCCGCATACGCCTGGTTCATGAACTACCTCTCCAACCAACAGCAATTCACCTACTTCAACTGGATGACCTCCAACCTCTTACCAGTCCACTGTGGGGTCCCTCAAGGATCAGTCCTTGGTCCGACCCTATTCTCACTATTCATCAATGACCTACCGTCCGTCACTGTCCATGGTCACACCACCCTGTACGCGGACGACCTAGTTCTCCTGGTCAGCTCCTGGGACATCTCAACTATAAACTCCCACCTGAATTACGACTTTGAATGCATCCAAACATGGCTGGGGGACCACAGGCTCACCCTCAATCTCAAAAAAACCCAATCCATGCTGTTTGGGTCCCTGAACAAACTAAAATCTTGCCCTGCCCCCCTGCTGATCCTCGGGGCGGACGGCTCACCCCTAGAGACGGTAACTTCTGCCAAGTACCTGGGCATCACCTTGGACCCACAATTGGACCTTACCTTGCACATTCGCAACATCTGCAAGGCCACAAATTGTAAGCTTGGCCTTGCTTACCAAGCCAATGACTGCCTCACCCCTGCTGCTCGCTTAGCCCTAGCTAGGGGGGTCCTCCTCCCCTCACTCTGCTACGGACTCGTAGCTTTTGCCCCAGCTCCCAAATCCAACCTCTCAAAATGGGACACAGCCTACAATAATGTCTGTCGCTTCGTGCTTTCCGCCCCTTCCCTCACCCACCGTTGCGACTTATACAGCCGCCTGGAATGGCTTCCCCCCAAAAAGCACCGCTCCTTTGTCCTAGGTAATTTCATCGACAATATCATCTGCTCTGGCACCCCTCCTGCCTTAGCCCTTCCTCTTAAACCAGGTGCCCTATCCTACCACCTAAGATCTGGGACAAACCAGGAACGCCTGGTTCCTAGAACCCGCACCCTTGTGGGGGATCGGGCCTTCTTCACATATGCCCCCATACTCTGGAACTCGCTCCCTGAGTCCACTCGGTCCTCCTCCTCCCATTCTAGCTTTAAAACCTCCCTCTGCAACTTCCTGAAACCTCCCTCCTCCTGTTCCTGCTCCTTGTAGCCCTACTCCTCTGCCCCTCTCCTCCTTTCAATCTGGTAGGGTGGAGGCCTCAGCGCTTCTTGCACTTCTTCTTGGTAACTGGCCAGGAATCCTGGACTAGGCCTCCTGCCTAGGGCCCCTCCCCTCCCCCCACAGGCACTTACCACTGTCTTGCTTCTGTTTTACTCCACTGTCCACCTCCCATTTCATCCCACCTACCCCTCTCTATTGCATTGCACTGTGCCAACCTTGTCCTAGTGCCAGCCTCAAATGCCTGTTATTTCTGGTATTTTTTTTACAGACTCCTCAAATGTCCTTGTATGAACATAGTGCCAACCTCGCTCTAGAGTCAGCCTTGAAATCCCCCTTTACTCCCTATGTAACTTACTCAATCCCTCAGCTGTCCATGAATGTACTCTGTGCCTACTGTCCTCTAGAGCCTGTCTTGAATTTACCTGTTGTTCTTAGAGCCTGTCTTGAATTGCCTGTTGTTATGCTATGTATTTCTTTTGATTCATCAATGGTTTATGTGAAGTTGTCCTCTGTAACTCTCCCGGGTCGCACTTGAAAATAGGCACTTGGCTGTCTAGTGTGCTTACCCGGTTAACAAAAGCAAATAAATAAATAAACAAACAAACAAACAAACATGGAGTAACAAGATCCTCAAAACTGTGCAAAGAGTCAGTGAGGATCTGGGACTTGGCATACTCTCTGGATGCCAAAATCTCTCTAGTGCACCTGCCAAGCATAGACAATACGCTGACAGACTTACTGAGCAGGATGAGTAAGGGCAATCATGAATGGACTCTTAACCAGCAAGTGCTGGCATTAGTTTTCAGAAGGTGAGACACCCCAGAGATAGACTTGTTTGCCTCATGGGAAAACAGCCAGCTCCCAATTTTTTGTTGTAGACCCCCTGTTAAGGGAACTGTGCCAGAGGATGCCCTTTCCCTGACATGGACAAGGAGGTTCCTGTATGCCTTCTCTCCATTTCCCCTCATGCAGAGTGTACTCATGAAGCTCAGCAGGGAGCCATCAACAATGAATCAGATAGTCCCAGACAGAGCCAGGAAGACAAGATATTCGGTGCTGTTGACCTTGTCCTGCAAGGCTCCCATCTCTCTGCCACTGAGACACGACCTCCTGACCTTGTCTCATTGCAGAATAACCTTCCTGGACCTCAGAACATAACACCTGAGAGCCTGTTTTTTTGAGCAGTTATTTTTCTGGTTTAAATTTGTCGCAATAGGTATTTAAAGTCCTGACGTTTTCCAGGAAACTAGCAACAAGGAAGGCATACACCTCCAAATGGAAAAGATTCTCATTCTGGTGTGTCCCTAGAAAAATCATCTTAATACAATCAGGATTTCAAACCATTCTGGACTACAAGTTTACACTTACAGTCCCTTGGCCTGAGGCCTTTGACATTGAAGCCAACCTGGCAGCTGTCTCAGTTTACACATCAGCAGCTAGGAAAAATCTTTAGCCTCAAAATCTATTTTCAAACCTTTTTTCAAAGGCCTCAATCACCTTCACCCGCCTGTGAGGCACCGGTCCCCCATGGAACTTAAATTGGCAGCTAGGCTGCCTAGGAGTGACTAGGGGCCTCTGTTTTTGTGTTCCATTTCTGGACGTTTGTACCAGCTTCTAACTAGGTGTGGCTGGACTCAGCACTGGAGTTGTACTTTATGAGCTTTGGGAGCTAGGGGGGCCTATAAGGGCCCTGTCTTTAAATTGAGCCCCCCTTTCCCATTGTAAGTCAATGGCAGTGATGTGTGAGCAACTGGGACTTACTTCAGAACTACTGGGGCCAAGCCCTGGCTAGCCCCCCCCTTGTAATTCCAACACTGGCTGGACCTTCAGCTTGCAATAAGTAGTTAAGAGTCCCATTTCAGGGTATTTGCTGTTAAATTACTGCCTTTGTGTTAACTTGATTTCAGTAGCTTCAGGCTGCCTAGGGGTGACTGGGAGCCTCTGTTTTTGTGCTCCATTTCTGGAAGTTTGTAGCAGCTTCTAATTTGGTGTGGCCAGACCTTCAGCTTGCAGTAAGTAGTTAAGACTCCCATTTAAGGGGATTTGCTGTTAAATTACTGCCTTTGTGTTAACTTAACGGAAACCTGGGATTACTGTTTGTCTGATTTATGTGCAGGATAGCTAATTGTTTTATTTCTTCATTTCTTTTCAATCTCAGGGAAGGGCCCACCCAACTCTACCCCCATCCACCCCACCCCAGGCTTGTCTACTTTTGTAGGGACTCACCTACTCAACTCTGACTACTTGGACATGGCCTACCTAGACTTCAGCAAGGCATTTGACACAGTTCCACACAAAAGATTAATATACAAGTTAGCCAGCCTGGGAGTGGGTCCCAAGATGACAGCCTGGTTAAAGAATTGGCTGGAGAATAGGACACAGAGAGTAATAGTAAATGGAGTCCACTCTGAAGAAAGGGGGGTTACTAGTGGGGTACCACAGGGTTCAGTATTAGGACTGGTCCTCTTCAATGTCTTTATAAGCGACATTGCAGAGGGACTGGAAGGAAAAGTATGTCTATTTGCAGATGACACAAAGATCTGCAACAGAGTTGATGCACAAGGTGGGGTGGAAAGGATGAGAAGGGACTTGGCAAGGTTAGAGGAATGGTCAAATGTATGGCAGCTTAGATTCAATGCTAAGAAGTGCAAGGTAATGAATCTGGGAAACAAAAACCCAGAGGAAGAGAACACAATGGGGGGTGAGATACTAACAACAACAAAAATGGAAAGGGACCTGGGGATAGTCATATCAGATGAGCTAAAGGTGGGCAAGCAATGTGAGAGGGCAGCAAGAAGGGCTGGGGGGATACTGGGATGCATAGGGAGAGGCATCACCAGTAGAAAACAGGAAGTTATTATCCCTTTGTACAGTCAGCTGGTGAGACCCCATCTGGAGTACTGCGTGCAGTTCTGGAGACCCAATCTCCGCAAAGACATAGACAGGATGGAAGCTGTCCAGAGGAGGGTAACTAAAATGGTGCAGGGTCTGCACCGGAAGACATATGAAGAGACTTAGAGAGCTTAATATGTATAGCCTCGAGGAAAAGGAGGGGGACATGATAGAAACTTTCAAGTACCTCAAGGGAATCAACAAAGTCCAAGAGGGTAGCATCTTTCAAAAAGAGGTGTCAAGAACATGGGGCACAATTTGAAGATGAAGGCGGCTCAGAGGTAATTTAAGAAGTATTTTTCACAGAGGGTTGTGGATGCATGGAGCGGCCTTCCGGAGGAGGTTGTGGAGTCAAAAACAGTGGTGGAATTCAAGCATGCATGGGACAGCCATAAGGCAATTCTAGGGGGTTGGGGTAGGAAGAAGTAGGCTGCTGGTTAACTAGGATCTGCAGCTTATCCATTAGGTAGGAAAATGGGCAGACTGGGTGGGCCAAGCGGTCCTTATCTGCCATCAAATTCTATGTTTCTATGTTTCCTGTTAGGAACAGGAAAGGGCTATAACAGCCAGACCTAACACAGTAGAGGAGGAGGCAGGGAGTAACAGAAGAAAGGAAGTGAGAAACTTATAAAAAAAGTGGGGTCTAGAATAAGAGTAGGCATAGTTGCTAGGAGATAAAACAAAATCAGGTGATACTAGAATTATTGGTTACAGTAGTTGCCAGGAGGGTAACAACAGCCATATATGAAGGGAGATGATGCTGGGAGTGGTGCAGTGCAGTGTCTGTGGGGCAGCAGTATTCAGGAAAGCCTTCTAGATGCTGTGGTGCTGCCCCATCTGCAGGCACCTCTCTGGGCTGAGGTATCTAGTCTCGGGGCCGAGTTGGCTAGGATTCAGGAGGCCTCTTCCCCCAACCAGAGGCCACCATATCTACACCCACTACCTCAAAGTTTGTAGGAAGGGGAGTGGTTGGACTACGGTGGGCTCAGGCAGGGTAAGGGAGGTGGGTTAGAGGCACATCCCCCAGCTGGTGCAACTAAGGAATTTCTATGCTGTGATTAAGGATTGGGAAGGGCCCACAGGGTCACCTGGAGTTGCACCCAGGGAGGATGAGCGGGGCCTCCGGAATGGAGCCCCAAGGGTGGGTGGTAGAGGACTAATTCCTTCAGTGTTGGTACAGGTATTTAATCAATATAAAATCCTGACATGGTTTCTCCTTATCCCGATCTTTGAAGCACTGCATAAGTGGAAGATGATTCATAATGGAGAGATGTGGAGGTTTAATTTAAATAGAATAAGCATTGCAGGTATGCATTTAAATTAATATGGAATAATAGTAAGATATTTATTTTAGTGAAAATGTTTCTTTAGTATTGGACATAAGTCCAGTTGAACTGAAATAATTGTTTAAAAAAATAGGGTTTCTTGTGATTAGTAAGTTACATATATGATAATTATTAAGAAACATACTTAATGGCATATGGTCATTGGTGCTTCATTAGGGAGTGTGCACCATATACTGAAGTGATATTATTTATGAATGTGTTTGAACAAAGAATGATGAACTCATGATTGTTTATATTTGTTTTATGTTTTAGAAACAACACTGTTTGTATTTTGGGCCTGAAGAAGTGGTGTTAAGCTATGAAACCGTTGTCTGCTTAAAATAAATGGGCCCAGATATTCAAAAGAGTTGAGCCATGCGCAATAGGGTTGAGCCTGCGCAAGTCCGAAATTGTGCCATTCTGCGATATTCAGCAGGAGGCAGTTGCGCCCCTGAAATCATGCTGAGCAACAGTGCAATGATAATGAAGGCATGCACAACCGAAGGGGGAGGAACCATGCATAAATGGCGCAGTGTGATATTCAAAGACTTGCGCCATGTGCAATAGTGGAGCAAGCGTAAGTTGCGCCATAGCCGAAATGAGCCAAAATAAAGAGGAGCAAGGAAGAGGCACAAGAACGCTACAGGGAAGCCACATCTGTCAGAGGCAGAGGCAGACAGACAGGGCAGGAGGCACAAACAGGGCAGGCCAGGGGAAGGTCACTCTGAACAGCCAGGCACAGGGAAGGTGTGGGGAGCCACGCAGCACAGAGGCCAGCACAGGCAGGTGTACCCGGTGCAGGGTAGGCAGCAGCCAGGACAGCGGGGGGAATACAGCAACAGCTGCCGGGGGGGTGAACACAAGCCAGGGACATGGCCAGTACCACCTTCCACATGGAGGCCATAATGAGGAGGGTGAGAAGACGGGTGGCAGGGGGGCGTGCCTGTGGAAGGGCCCGTTGGCGGTATGCCCCCAACAGGCAGTACCGAGCCCGCACCAGCTTTGAGCTGTACACTGATACTGAGATTGTGGGCCAGTACCGCCTGAACAGGGCAATTCTGAGGCAGCTCTGTGAGTTGTGCAGTGATGTGATGCAGGCACCCACACGATGGAGCCATGCCCTGTCAGTGGAGACCAAGGTAACAGCCTGCATGTGCCTGCTCATCACGGGTACTTTCCAGAGACAAACTGGGGACACCATAGGCATAACCCAGTCAGCCACATCACGCCACCTCACCCAATTCCTCAGCGCACTGCTGCCACATGCTGAGGAGTACATCCATTTCCCCAGCACAGCGGCGGAGTGCACAGAAAACATACAGGAGTTCCACAGGGTAGTACGTATGCCTGGCGTGCTAGGGGCAATAGACTGCACCCATGTGGCCATACACACACCACCTGATCCCGAGGGGGCCGCATACATGAATCGCAAGGGCTATGCCAGCATCAACTGCCAGGTGGTGTGCGATGCCAAGGGGCGCATCATCAATGTCTGTGCCACGCACCCTGGGGGAGCACACGATTCTTTCATCTGGCACCAGTCGGCACTGTGCCACAGATTTGAGAGTGGGGACATCCCCACTAGACACCTAGTGGGTGAGTATGCAAACCACATGGACAATCATAGGGCCTGGGGGGGGCATGGCCAGAGGTGGCATGAGTAGTGGCCTACATGGCCTAGGGAAGGGCGATGCTGATCACAAAACTAACCTCCACCCTCTACACACAGGTGACAGTGGTTACCCACTCCATCCCTGGCTGCTCACACCCTACCGGCGGCCCGTGACCCCATCGCAGCAACGCTACAATGAGGCACCCACCACCACACGTAATGTCATCGAGCAGGTGTTCGGGATGCTGAAGGCACGTTTCCACTGCCTGGACACCTCCGTTGGTGTCCTACAGTACAGCTCCTCAAAGGTCTGCAGGATATTCCTGGCCTGTTGCATCCTGCACAACATGGCCAATGAAGGTGGGATAGCCATACAGGTCGAAGAGGGAGACAGCGATGGGGACGATGGGGATGCCGGTGATGATGGTGATGGGCAGCCTCCCTTGGCCGACGGGACCCCCGAATGCTCAGGCTGGCACAGCTGCACCGAGACACCATCATGGAGGAGCACTTCAGCCAACCCAGATAAGTCACGGGGCCATGCGCAACCACCAGTGGCCAAGGCACAACCCACAAACACGCATGGACACACACCAGGGGTGCATGCTGTCAAGGGAAGTGGCAGGGTACAGAGGCACACACACAGCCAGGGATGGGTGAGGATTAACATGCCATGCTGAAGGACACACACACACACACACACACACACACACACAAAACGCAACAAACGTGCACAGAGGGCAGAAGGCACACTGACCCAGAATGCACACCCTAGCAACACACATGTCCACAGGCCACCATGCCCACTGCCTGTCCATGTGCATGTGTCAGATGCTGAGCACCATTGCATTTTGGTGTACAGCGCAATGCAGGCATCATCATGCACACGCAACTGCGGACAGCAGCCGGGAGGGTGTGCAGGTGGACTGTGTGTCCACGTGCAGGGCCAGGTACCCACCCGTGCACTGCCCACTGACACACACACAATGCACACAGGGCAGCACCAGACAGTAGCCGTGCTGGAAGACAGGTCAGTCACATGACACAGTGCCACGGCCACCACGGATGTGTGGGCAGCCCCGCCGAGACCCGCCAGCACTGGCAGGCTGACCACTGGCCTCATGGGGTGGCACCGATGGTCCCCCAGGGGTTCCACTGCATGAACGCAGCTGTGCTCGTGCAGGGGTCTGCAGCACACTGAACATGCCTGCACCAGGAGTGCTCGGGATGCCCACAGCTGAACCCAGCATTGACAGGGTGGGAGTCGCATGATGCCGGGAATGGAGGGGTGGATAGTGCACTGAATGGTGTCTGCGATGCATGGGCACCTGACTGTGTGCCCATTGTGGCCATGACAGCAATGAATGCCTGTGCATGCCTGTAAATGGCAGCAGTCACATCCTCCCGCAAATGGTCCATCCCTGCCAGGATCAGTGCGGTGTCCCTGCTGCGACGCTCCTCTGCCCGTTCTAGAGCCACATGCAGTGCATCCATGGACATTGCAAGCCACATCTGCTGCTGGACCTATGCTCACAGTAGGCAGTTGTGCTCATCCAAGAGGTCATCAGCCTCCTCAGCATCCTGTCCCTCAGGGTGTGCAAGGCCCTGATGTTCAGCACCCCTTGAGGGTGGGTGCTGCGCACCAGGACCAGGTCTGGGCATGTCCACAGGTGGTGCACAGACAACGCCGCTGAACCCTGTACCCCCAAGCCCAGTGGGTGACTGCTGATGCTGCCCCTCTGGCTGCTGCACCCCAGGGCTCAGTGGTGCTGCCGCAGTGGCCACAACAGTCCCACTGTCCTGAACAGACACCAGTGCTGCCCCACTGGTGCTGACAGGCACAGCCTGGAACTGTGCTGACACGCAGGCCTCCATGGCGGCACCACCCACAGCCATGGGCACGAATTGCCCTGCTGTGTGGCCATCCTGTGGCACACACGTGTCACTACCCATGATGGTCGTGTCATCATCACTGGTGCTGGACTCTGCCCCAGCCACAGACACAACATGCTGGCATCCGTGGACACCAGCACGCTGGGACACAGGCAGGGCTTCCTCCACACCAGTCACAACAACATAAGTGTGGACAGCCAGATGGCCCCACTGTCGCAATGATCCACATATACCTGTGGAGATGGATGGTCTCACCTCTGACTCCATCCGACTGTCTGCAGTGGACAGGCCCACCACCACTGACCCATGCAGATGCTCGGGATCTGTAAGGGAAAGCAAAGTCATGTTACTGCATGTGACCTACCCTGCCCCCCCATAGACAGACCATGACTCACCATACAGAGATGGGCCACCACCCTTCTGGAAGCCACCACCCGGAACACCCTCACTGGCACTGCGCTGCATGCTTCCAGCAAGCCTGTCCTCCGCTGGGGTCAGCTGTACCACCTCTGGCTGTCCCCCACCTGTTGCAGCGCGTGCTGCCCTGATGGCAGCCACCTTCTTCTTTACCCTCCTCCTGTCCGTGCCCATCTTCTTCTTACACTCCTGCATGGAGCGCTGGTGGCTGCCATGCAGGTTCAAGGCACGTGCCACCTCCTCCCATGCAACAGCATGGGCCTGAGGGGTTCCCCGCCATCCACTGAGCAGTGGCTCCTGATCCAGGTAGGCCTCAAACAGGGCCTCGGTTTTGGCCTTTGTAAAATTCAGCCTTCTCCTCCCACCACTGTTTTACTCCTCTCCAACAACCTGCTCGGTCATTATGTAGCCTGTAAGAATGGCAGTTGTTACCTGTGACTGTGCAGTCCCATGCATGTCCCTGAATCCACAGTCCACACTCCCAAACAGCATGCAACTCACCAATAAACTGCAGTAACTGGCTATGGCCACTGCAGCACATTGTCTCACCTTTATAGCACAATCCATGCAAATGAGGCGAGGAGCAACTTTAAGTAGATGCAAATTGCAGTGCTGTGCCATTGAATGGCTGATTAGATGATTTGCATATGACGGCTGAATATCACACTGTTGCGCTTGGCGCAATTGTGTTAAACATGCTGAGCCTATGGCGCAGTTCTGTGGCATGTGTAGTACACCTCACTGCGCATGCCCGGGTTGCTGACGCAGGCGTCTGCTGCACTGATGACGTGCTGTGCACTGTAGGCTATGCAGGGCATGGCCACCATTGTGCCAGTGGCGCTATAGCGATGGTCACTACATGGCGCTGTGGCACTGGGCCATTATAAGCGCAATGGCCCAATTGCCCGGTAGTCCGCTATGGCGCTGGCATACAGGCAGCCAATCGTGCTACACGCATTGTCATCCGATGGCACTGTGCATGGCCTTGTGCCAGAGACCCTTGACCCTGTGCCCGACCTTTGTCCCCTTGGCGCCATTCGTCAGGCATAGGTGCACCTCTATCATGCTGTTGAGGTAACAGTAGCGATGAGATAATGGCGCTGTACCGCGCCCAGCATCTGCACGTGGGGGAGCTGTGCTTCAGAGCGCCATATTGCCTACTATATAGCTGCTAGAATGGCGCGCGAGATGGGCGCTGGGTGGACGGCTATTGAGCTGGCCAATCTGGTGGCCATTGTTGAACCACACCATGAGCACTCTCTTTGGGTAGGCCCCCTGGACAGGCCAGGACCGGGTGTGGCAGGAGGTGGCCGCTGCCCTGGAAGAGGCCACAGGATGGGGAGTACTGCTGAGCAGTGCAGGCACTGCTATGGTGAGCCTGCACAGGAGGGCAGAGCTACTGGCCCGACTGCAGACACGTGCCAGGAGGGGCACGGTGCCACGTCAGGTAGGGGTTCTGTCAACACACTTTTATTGTCCATATGAGTCACAGTGTTGTATGTGTCCAGCACATGGGGAGGGACCATATGGGGTTGTCATAGCAGTTTTCACGGGGTGTGGGGTGGGTGGAGTCTGGCTGGGTGGGAGGCACACATCTTTGGGCAGGGGGACTTTGCTTGAGGAATGTGCTGATGTTCTTCTCTCTTTTTTTCCCCACAGGCCGGACGAACTCCGCGGTTGCGGGCAGAGCAGCGGAGGGGGGAGGACAACGCAGCCAGGCGGGCCGAGGGCCATCAACGCCCACCTGACCGGCCCGATGAGGGTGAGTGCCATACATCCATGACTAGTATTGTATGCTGTG
Source organism: Neoceratodus forsteri (assembly GCA_016271365.2). Classification (NCBI taxonomy): domain Eukaryota; kingdom Metazoa; phylum Chordata; order Ceratodontiformes; family Ceratodontidae; genus Neoceratodus; species Neoceratodus forsteri. Next base: position 874,847,844 of record CM057455.1, on the reverse strand, counting down.
TGACAGGGTGGGCAGTGGGGCATGGCCACCATTCATCGACATCACTGCCATGCACGCCACTTGTTACAGTCAACACTGTCCAGTGGCAATGCATATCTGGGAGTGCATCACTGGTGGTCCATGTGTGCACCAGGTGTATGGCTGTGCCACTGCCTTTCCACCACATAGCCATGTCATTAAATGGCCATGGTGGTTCTGTGAGTGACTTGGCCAGTAGGTGTGTGCAGCATTCCACATGGCTGTATGCGCCTGGGTGGGCAGGTCCTGTGGACGTGATCACTGCGGGTGGTCACACACCATCACAGTGGTATGTACCATGGCCGTATGCCATGCACAGTGGGTGGGCTGTATGGGGTTGTGCATTCACACCTATTGACTGTGCTCCCTTGTCCTAGGTACGTGCCATCTCAGGGACATTCAAGACACCTTACGGGAGCTCCTTCATCTGGCCCGCGAGTCCCTCGACTTCTTGAGGAGGCTTGGCACAATGGGGGTGCTCCGGAGGCACAGAGGCAGGAGGTCCCAGAGCCAGGAACAGTGGTCCAGATGACAGTCCTTTGATCTCTGACTTCCCTACCCCCCCTGGACCCACCCTCACACCCCTCCCATCCCATCCCATTTGTACACCCCTTCCCCTACCCACCCCCACCTTGTTTGTGTCCCTCACCCCAAGCTTGTATATAGTTTTTATTGTTGTACATAGTTCACTTTTATATTTACAATACATTTGAATTTGATATGAATACTGTGGTGGTCTCTGATTTGCAGCGGGCTATAGGTGCTCAGCTGCAGTGGTGTGCATGGCATTAGGGGTGGTGCAGTCATGCGTATGTGTGTGTGTCCCCGTGTGGAGGTGACTATGGTGTGGGGGTAGATATCAGTCAGTATCTGTGTTGTGTATGTTGTTCCCTGTGCACTGAATGACTGTGTGCCGTGGTCCATGGCGCATGCTCTGTGTCCATGGCTCACCCATCGGCCCGTCCATGGCCTGTGCAGCTGATGCACATGCCTGTCTGTGACCTGCGCGGTCTGCTGGCATGTCAGTGGTGGCATTCCCTAAGGGGCAGACACTGTACCCATCACTTTGCTGGGTTGCCCCTGTCACTGGTGTGGTGCATACCTGGCTCGGGTGGCACTGTGGGCAACACGGTCATTGTCCCACTTCCACGCTGTGTCTTGTGTGTGTTGCAGAGGATGTGCCCCACTGTCTGTGGCTTGTGCTCCGAGTGACTACTGGTGGTGTACGGGTCCACAGTGCCTGCGCAGGGTGGCTGGCACTCCAGTGCCATGGTGGACTGCGGGTTGTGTGTACACGGCTTACATGGGCCCACAATGGGGGCCTGGTTGCCCCACCACTGCGTCCCTGTGTTGTTGTGCCCTTGGGTATGGGTGGGTGTCTGTCCATACCCTGTGTGGCATCCGGTGTGGTGCATGCTTCCATGCACCACTGTGGATGTCTGTGCTGGCTGTTGTGGCCAGTGGTGGGTCAGGGTGTGTCACTGGAATATTGGGCAGGGCACTGTACCACTGGTGATAGTGTCAAGGGCACGCCCATCCCATGTGGGGTACCTCTTGTGTTAATGCATGGTCAGTCTCTCAGCAGTACCTTGGGGGGACTATGCGTGGTGGCACTGTGTCTGCCGTTGTTGTATTGCCGTGTGCTGCAACCCACTGATGGGTGCTCGTGGTGGGGCTGGCTTGCATGGTTCTGTGGTGCACAGGGTTGCAATGACACAGTGGGGGTGGTGGCATGCATGGGGTCTCCTGCATTGATGGTCACTGCTCATGGGGGGGTGTCTGGGGGTCATGGTGCAGGGTGTGCTGTGCACTGGGGGGGATGGTGTGGCACGGGGTGGTCTGCCCTCCTTGTGTGCCAGTCACAGCTTGCCGGTAGGTGTGATGGGGCACCATGGCCAGGCTGTGGGTTGGTTGCTTGTCTCCATGGGCCAGTGGTTATTCCAGCCCTCCCCCAGTTGTGCTGTACTTGGGTGTGGTGGGACGATATCTGTTCTGCTGTGTGTTCCTGTGCCCATCTGTGGCATGGATGGTGGGTCCCTACCTCCCTGATTGTGCAGTTACATTGCTCTGCAGCTGGGGGGGCTCCCTGGTTGCACTATGGCACCTCTGGACTGCTCAGCTGAACATCCCTTGTTGCGCTATGGCGCATCAGATCTGCTCAGCTTCCCCTCCCTAGTTGTGCTATGGCACAGGTGGTGCGATATTCAGTCGTCGGCTGTAGGCGCAATATGGCCTGCTCCGTTTTTGAATATTGTGTCTCTTGCACATGGGTGCAATAGACTTGCACTTGCTCTTGCTATTGCACACTTTTTGGGTGCAGTTTGAATATCTGGGCCATGGTGTGAAGTCAAGAGAAAATAAAAACTTTTTAAAGGAAATTTATGGACTACTGGATTTCAGTCTTACAATATTAATGTATTTTGTACATGGGTGGTAGAAGACCCCAAAGGAAGAGGAAGATGTTCCTGGTAGGGGACTCCATTGTCCAGGGAGTAGAGCTAGGAGCAGCAGGAAAGGGGGAGTGGAGGGAAGTAAAGTGCCTACTGGGAGGCACAGCTTGGAGAGATGGAAAGTGGATCCACGGAATCGCTAGGGCAGTAGCAAGGAGGAGGAAACGCCATGTCATTGTCCATCTGGGGACAAATGACCTAGCTGGGAATAAGGCAGAGATAGGAAGAGTGCAGAAAGAGTTCAGGGAACTGGGGAGGGGCCTGGGGCAGGTAGTAAACTCTGTGACCTTCTCGGAGGTGCTGCCTATCCACAGCAAAAGGGAGGCTAGGAATTTCTGCACCAAGGACTTTACCACTTAGCTGGAGAGCTGGTGCAGAGAGCAAGGTTTTGACTTCATTGGCGAATGGGGACCCATCTTGGGGGATGCAAACCTATAATAGGATCATGGCCTGCATCTTTCCAGGAAGGGGACCGGTGTCCTTAGTGAATGGTTTAAATGCTTCATTGGCAAGCATTTAAACTAGCTAAGGGAGGTGGAGAAAAGGAGCAGGGGAAATCATATTACCCACACCCACAGGTTAATGTAGCCAGCAAGGAGGACACAAATATATATGTAGCCAGAAATTAGAAACATGAATATAGGTTGCGGACAGGGACACCAGTACCGGTTACAAAGAGAAAGGCAGGGGTAGGAAGGCAGCAAAAATAGGAAAAAGGGGTTGGGGGAAAGAAGCAGTAGGGCAAACACAGGATTAGAGGGAAGACCAGTAGCAAAGCATGGAAGGCCATGATTAAAAACACCCACAGCCTGGGAAAAATAAGATTCTAGACCTGAAGGCCTTGATAGTAGAGGCAGATCTGGACATAGTGGTAATAACAGAGACCTGGCACACCACAAATCATGACTGGGATGCAACTGTTCCAGGTTATGCTCTATTCAGGAGGGATGGGGGAGTGGCCCTGTATGAAAGAGAAGGTATAAAAGCAACGGAGGTGCAGGGTAGACAAGGGGAGACCGAGGAACTATGGGTCACCCTTGAGCCTGGCAGTGGCACAGCAATCCACACAGGGATGATCTGAAAATCTCCAGCGTAGGGGGAAGAGGTAGATAGGGATCTAGTGGATCAAATTCAGGAGACAGCAACAAAGGGTGAGATTTTACTGTTGGGTGATTTCAGTATCCCAGATGTTGATTGGACCATCCCAGCAGCTGCTTCAACCAGGAGCCGAGACATCCTGGATGCCCTACATGTGGCAGGCCTCAGACAGTTGGTGATCGATCCCACCAGAGACAGGGCAATTCTGGACCTAATACTGACCAATGGGGACAGAATCACAGATGTCCAGGTGGAAAATCAGCTAGGATCTGGTGACCATGACATAGTGTGGTTTAGCATGGGGACTAAGACACAGTCTAGTCACACTAGGCAAAGGTCATAGATTTTACTACGGCAGATTTTGCTAAAATGGGGAGGTGTATCAGAGAGGCCCTGGTGAGGAGGGAGATAGGAGGGGTAGTTGAGAAGCAGTGGGAACACCTGAAGGGAACCATAGAGGAGGTGACGACCAATGCATCAAGATGGTAAACAAGGGTAAGAAAAGGAGAAAACCACTATGGTTCTTGAGAGAGGTGACAGACAAGGTAAGGGTCAAAAGGGTGGGTTTTAAGAAATATAAGGAGGCTCAAAAGGAGGAAGACAGGGAGGTGTACCTAATGAATCTAAAGGAAGCAGGGGAGGCTGTAAGGAGTGCAGAGGCACAGACCACAGAAAGACTAGTGCAGATAGTGAGGAAAGGGGGCAAGGCATTCTTTAGGTACATCAGTGAAAAAAGGAAAACTGGGGGAGGGGGATTGTAAGGCTCAGAGGGGATACAGGGGAGTGTAAGGAGGGAGACCTGGAAAATACGGAAATACTGAAGAAATGCTCCTATTCAGTATTCACTGAGGAGGGGGAGGGTCAAGGTCCACAGCTGGGTAACAGACACGGGGGGGGTAAACACAAGTCCATTCACAGAGGAGAGAGTCCTGGAGGAGCTCACAAAACTAAAGGTGGACAAAGCAATGGGGCCAGATGGCATATACCCGAGGATATTAAGGAAGTTGAGAAGGGAGTTAGCAGTGCTTCTGGCAGCCGTGTTCACTGAGTCACTCAGCACAGGAGTGGTTCCAGAGGACTGGAAAAGGGCACATGTAGTCCCTCTACACAAAAGTGGTAGTAGAGAAGAGGCAGGGAACTATAGGCCAGTCAGCCTCACCTCAACAGTGGGGAAGATCCTGGAGGCACTGCTTAAAGAAAGAATAGTGGCACACTTAGAATCCATCGGTGCACAGGATCTGAGACAGTATGGATTCATAGCAGGAAGGCTGTGTCAGACGAATCTGATAGATTTGTTTGACTGGGTGACGAAGGAAGTAAATCAGGGGGGTGGACATCGCCTACCTCGATTTCAGCAAGGCCTTCAACACTGTCCCACATAAAAGGCTGATTAACAAGATGGGTAGTCTGAGTATGGGGTAGAAGGTGGTAAACTGGGTTAGGAACTGACTAACAGACAGGAGGCAGAGAAGGTGATAAATGCAATCCAATTTGTGGAGATGGGGGTAACCAGTGGGGTACCTCATGGATTGGTCTTTTGGCCAGTCTTATTTAATATCTTCATTAGTGACATTGCAGAAGGGCTGGAGGGAAAGGTCTGCCCATTTGCAGATGACACAAAGATCTGCATCAGGGTGGATACACCAGACAGAGTGCAGAAAATGAGAAGGGACTGGGGGAAGCCTGAAAAATGGTCTTAGGTGTGGCAACTGAGGTTCATTTCAAAGAAGTGTAAAATAATGCACCTGGGATGAAGGAACGCTGGGGAAAGCTACAGGATGGGGAGAGTTGCTGACAATCACCAAGGAAGAAAGGGATCTGGGGGTTATCATTTCAGACAACCTAAAGGTGTCTAAGCAGAGTACAAAGGCATCAGGGAGGACCATTGGCATGCTGGGGTGCACAGGCAGAGGTATCATTAGCAGAAGGTGGGAGGTGGTGATGTCATTGTATAAAACACTGGTGAGGCCTTACCTGGAGTACTGTGTGAAGTTCTGGAGGCTACACCTTCGTAAGACATTGGCAGGGTGAAGGCGGTCCAGAGAAGGGTGACAAAGATGGTACAGGGTTTGCACCAGAAAACATATGAGGAGAGATTAAAGGACCTCAGTATGTACTCTCTGGAGGAGAGGTGGGATCGGGGTGACATGATAGAAATATTCAAGTACCTTAAGGGCATAAATAAGGTGCAGGGGCGAGACATCTTCCAATATAGGAGGAGTACAAGAATGAGGGGGCATGATATGAAATTGGAAGGTGGCAGGTTGAGGGGGAATGTGAGGATGTTTTCTTCACAGAGAGGGTGGTGAACATGTGGAATAACCTGCCACAGGTGGTGGTGGGAGCAAGGACAGTGAAGGGATTTAAACATGCCTGGGACAGACATAAGGGAACCTTAGATGTGGGAAGGAGAGGTGAAAAGCCATTGACCAGGTAGGGTCATAGGTCACACACAAGTGTTGAGCTTATGGTCAGACTGGATGGACCTAGCAGTCCTTATCTGCTAACAATTTATATGTTTCTGTGTCTTGCACAGCTGATGGAATCTCCTTTTGAGCCAATGACTACAGCAGCCATGAAATATGTCACTTGGAAAACACTCTTCCTAGTAGCCATGACATCTGCCAGAAAGGTGAGCAAGCTGCAAGCCCTGTGTACAGATACAAACTACATACCCAACTTTGCTACTTTTACTGCTCTCTCCCCTCCCTCCTTTCCTCACCTCTCACCTCTATTCCTCCCCTCTTCCTTCTCCCACAACTTTCACCACCTCTGGCAATGTTATCCTGTTGCAGCCCCCCCATTTCTGACAACGCTATTCTATAGGTGCACCCTTAACCCCCTCCAGTTCCATGACAATGCTTTAGAAAAGCAGCTCTTGACAAGCCTGCCTGATTTAGTTCTTAAATTGTTATTATGAACTCTGCCATCTGTTACTGTACATACTGTTCTAGTACCATGTTTTTATGCACCTACTCTTACTCTGTTTATTCTGACTGTTCAAATGTTTTAATCCTCTCTGCAATTATTGTGTTGAAATATCTTATTTGTTTGTCTGTACATTTTTGCATTCCCTCTGTTTACTGTATGATGCGGAACCTCTATAAATGAGCTTTTAGCTCAAAGGTTTTAATCCTACTTTTGTTAAATAAAAATAAATAAATAAACATAATTTATTTATCATAATTTTTTTTTAATTTTTTTACCAGGTAAGAATACTGGAACAAGTTATTTTTCAAATTCAACCCAACATAAAAAATTACAAAATACATACAAATACATTAGACTAGACATAACCACAACTAAACAAAACATTTACAAACATCGAAATAATTTAAATAGGTTTTCAAACTTCTTTTAAAACATTATAGTTAGGTGGCAGATCTGACATTATCTGGTAGGGAATTCCAATAATAGAGAGCAGCTCATGAAAATGAACCAAAACCTAATTTAGATTTATAGGGAATAGACTGCAATAGAGTACCCTTAAAAGATCACAAATTTGGCTGGCCCGGTGGTACTGAGGATTGAGACGCTGGATGCCACACCTCACGCCATGCTGCTGACCCAGGTTTGAGAATGAGCCTGGGCTGTTGGGGGTCATCCAGGAGGGGGAGGATTGAGTGTTCAGAGGACAGCTATCCTCTCCCCGGAGTGGAGGGGAAGGGAGGAGAGGGGCTGCTCTCCCACTGAATGACTGCCCCCAGGTGGAGGCCTAGGGGAAGTGTGTGTCTGCAGGGTGCACAGAAGGGAGGGTGCTGCAGGACTTCCTCTGATGTGCACATGCCTCCACTCACACACGTCTGGTGTGTGCACCCCAGCAACGGGGATCAGGGAGAAAAGTGGAGGAAAATGGATCCTCCAGCCACAGGATGAAGCCCAACTCTCCACAGGCTCTGCTCCTAGGCCAGGCAGAAAGGTAAGCCCTGGTAATTTCCGGGATTTTAGGGCTGAGGGGATCAGTCTGAAGGGGGCACCAGAGGACAGGAGTATAAATATAATATGGAAAAAAAAGATTGCAAATTCATTGAAGTATCTTGAATTGAGACCAAATTTCATAATGGATATAGACTCATAGGAAATGCAGATTTATAAATTAAGCCTCCAAAAAAATATTCAAACCTTGCATTAAACAATAACCATTCTAGTTTGGAATACTATGAGCAATGATGGGTTAGGGATGGGAGACCAGAAATGAACCAATAAATGTTATTATATGCACTGGAAATAGCCTTGTTTTCTTGTACAGCTAAGTTAAAATATAAGCTGGCACAATAATCAAGATAGGGCAACAAAATTCCTGAAGCAATAGCTCTTCTTGTTTCCATTGACAAATTTTTCTTAAGTTTATAAAGAACACCCAGTTTACAATTGATTAGTCTAGAGGCAGCCTTAACCTGAGGTGAAAAGGTTAAACTGGGATCTAACAGAAATCCCAAATATTTAAATTTGTAAACTTGATCAAGCACAGACCCCCTTATCATCATAAATAGTTAAACTAGGATTATCTTTCAACAGTGAAGGGGTCAAACAGCATAACTTTTTTTTAAATTAAGAATTAATGAGTTAGTTACAAGCAAATTACAAATTACTAAAAATTCCTGTTCCAAGGTAAAAGATGTCTGAAACACTGTTTTAGCTTGAAAAAAGATAATCAGGTCATCCGCATATTGCAGACTACCACAGAAATGGCAGATTGAGGGCAGTTGATTCACAAAAAGTGAAAACAACAGTGGACCCAAAATTGAGCCCTGTGGTACCCCTCAATTGGATGGATAGGAGAAATTGCAGTTCCAACTTTAACAAATTGAGTCCTATTTAATTAATAGTCTTGAAACCATGAAACAACATTACAAGAAAACCCCAGATCCAGCCAACTTGGAGCATAACAAGGAATGATCAATGAAATCAAAGGCCTTGGTCAGGTCCACAAACACCACCCCCATCATAAGCCCTTCATCAAAGCCCCTGAGGGCAGCATTTGTGAACCTGACCAAGGCTGTCTTGGTTCCATGGTTCTTTCGGAAACCATTTTGCTGTGGACACAAAATAGTATAAGACTCAAGACAGGCAGAAATTTGGTTTGCAATTATTTTTTCCAAGATCTTACTTATAGGATTCAAGATAGAAATTGGTCTAAAATCATCAATCATTTCAGCTCTTGAATTCTTAGGAACTGGGACAACCCTGGCACACTTCCAAGATAAGGGAAAAGAACTAGTATTTAAACACAAATTAAAGATAGAGCACAAAGGATCCACAATTGAAGGGGAAATCAATCTTAAAAAAAAAAAAAAAACGCCCATCCAGTCCCCCTACCACAATCACTAAATCTATTAGGAACAGAGGATAATAGTTTTAAAACCTCCTTTCTAGTAACCTTACAAAAATAAAAAGTAGGCTTATTGCTAGATACAGATTCCATATTTGGAGTGCTAACAGATTGTTTTGGAACACCAGACCTATAACTAGATAAGTCTTAAAACTTAGATCCCAGCAAATTAGCAATATCAGCAGGGTTAGTAACAATCCCATTTGGAGTATTCAGTTTCTAAATTGTATAATTGATTAACTGAATCCCAAAACAACTTTGGATCACACAGATTACCATTAAATTGTTTTTTGAGATATTAAATTTTTTGCTTCCCTAATCAAAGAACTCACCTTATTACGTAAATATCGATGCCTATCTGGTAAACCACTAGAGGGGGGTTGCTTATATTTTGCCCAAGCTAAATTTCTTGCTCTAATCCAGTCTCTAAGGTCAAAAGAAAACCACCTATTATAGATCCCACAAACTCTCAATTTACGTAGAGGAAAGCAATAGTCTTGAATAGGAATCAGCTGGCTACAAAAATAATCAAGGGCACAATCTGGATCTGGACTAGAATCCAAAGAAGACCAATCTATCTGTGATAATGGTTACTGGAGCGCTATTAAATCTACTTTCTTTAAAATTCCAATACTTAATAAAATGGATGAAATCTTAGGTTGTTTGAAATTTAAAACACAATAAATAGCCTGATGATCACTAGAGGAATCAGACAACACACTGGCAGATAATAACATTTAGACTCTTTTTGTGATAACCTAATCTATAACAGAATGCTTTCCATTTCGTGAGTTTAATCTCATTGGTTCAGAAATTAATTGCACCAAGGTATGGGATTGTAATAACGTTTCAAGACCAAGAACATCCTAATCCAACCAATTTAAATTCACATCACCTAACAAAACAAAATCTGTATCTGAAAAAGTACCAAGTGGGGTCTATAAGGACAAGGTAGTGCTTAAGACAAAAAGAAAATGCCTGCCAAACCAGTCAGTAACTCTACTTGTGCTCTTTCCAGGGCACTCTAGCATAGGTAAGCTAAAGCTCCATTGCCTTGATGCAAAAAGGGCACGAGGTTACTACTTTGACAGGACAAGGGATGTCACGTCTGACCATACACATGTGTTTGTCACTTACATAGAGGCTGCAAAGGGTAAACCAGTTGCCAGAAAGATCCACTTTGGTTGGATAGCCTCCTGTATACAGTTCTGCTATGCAAAAGCTGGTCAGAAACTTCCCAGAGGCCCAAGGACACAGTCCACTAGGGGCACCTCACCCTCTGTGGCAGCTACAAGGGCATTACCCTTCAAGAGGATTACAAAGCAGCTACTTGGAAAAGAGTCTACACCTTCACAAAGCACTGCTGCTTGAATATACAGTCCAGGAGAGATGCCAGGCTTGAGACTGCTGTCTTGCAGAACCTTTTTCCAAAGTAGGCTCTAGATCCATTCTAGCAAGGTAATGATAGTGAGTCTGCAGATTTGTATGGGAATTATTGTTAGATTCCAGTTGTTAAAAGTAAAAAAAATACTCACCATAGTAGTGTTCTCTTTCTATGGGACCCAACAATCAGGCATACAAACCCTGACCCTGCCTCACCATCTAGAACTTGTAAAGAGGTTCACACAAGAATTTGTCTGTTGCTTTTTAACTGTCCTTGAGCATTGCTTGTTACTTTTCTGTTTTACATTCTTGAGATCTGGTCTAGTATTAATAGAGTCATGACTGCTGTTTTTAATTGGGTTTCAAACAATTTTGAAACATTACAATTGTTTGTTTCTTTATTAGCTAGATAATTAGTGGCCACTGTTCCCCTGGCTTCTTGGAAACAGATCTGGCATTTAGCAGTAGGGGGAGTATGACCACTGTGCAGAGTTTGAATATGGTTCTAAATTCACTAATTAGCATTTAGTTCCATTCATTTGGGCACCACTCACTGTGGAGATTATGCAGATTTGTATTGCTTATTGTTGGATCCCATAGAAGAAAGAACATTAGTACAATTTGTATTTTTTTCTTATGGCCAAAAACATTATTAATTATATTTTTAAAATCATATTGATTTGAAAATATTAATTTGCAGATTATAAGTAAATGTTAAGTGCACAAATGCATTATTTGTAGGAACTCACCACAACATGAAAGGAATCATTTTATAGAGATGTATAAGCCAATCTGAGCCTTTATAACATATGATGTGAGGTGTAAGAGAAGTATAAATGAAAGCAGTGTTTTTGTAGAGAAGATGCATCCTAACTTGTGATTTCAGTAAAGATGGCTAAATAAAAGACACAATTAATTACAAAAGTGGAGAAAAAAAAATGAATTATATCTTTTTCTTTATTTATTGCAGATATCTTGATTATGGGCAATCATGAAAAATTAGAATGATATGAGATCATCATTACTCACAATCGTCATGTCCATAACATCATGGTTTTTCATGGAAGCCATTTAACATTCATGTTCAATCATTGTTAGTCATGATCACAATGATGGTTTCTGAAGATTGAAAATGATGTTTGAGTATAATTTTTTTTTTATTCTGTTTATACACCCATCTCGGTCAGGGCATCCTTCCGAGGGGCCCGTTCAGTGGTGACCTCTCACTCCTTGCCTGAATCCCCCGCTGTCACCCAGCCACCCCAGTAAGGCCCAGTCCCCCGACAACTGGGTACCACTGGGGGAGGGCTTGACTGCCCCTGGCAACCTTGCAGACTCAAGGGGCCCTACCTGGTAGTTGGGTTGGTGCCTGAGGAGTTTCCTGGTGTGCTTGGGCCAGCATTGGGATGTGGGCCAAGCCCCTGGACCCATCTTCATCTCCAATGGCCAGTGAGGGATTTTCTTAGTAGTGCCCATCCCTCACATGAGCATGGTGTGCAATGACGCCATTGCACATGGCAACCCTGCTGGCGTCTGCCACGCTCACCCCTCCAGTTTAGTTTGCCATCCTGTAATACCCCTGATCTCCATTGGGGCCGCCAGGATGCAGGACAATCCCACAGCCATCCCCCAGGAGGGAAGAGCAGTCCTCTGGACGCTCAGTCCTCTTCTGCCCCTGTTGCCCCAGGGTGCCCGAGTTCACTTCTGAACCCGGGTCGCCAGTGTGGTGCGAGGTGTGGCGTCCAGCGCCTCAACCCTCAGTGCCACTGGGCCGGCTCCCATGTTTGAGTATAATTGATAATGATCATTTATAAGGCATGATAAAATCATCATCATTTCAGCTGAGTGATAATCCATTAAAGAGATACATGCACACACATGGAGTGATAGGAATGGCATTGGGGGAATAAGAGGACACCCAATTGATGCTACACAACTCCAAAAATTCATGGAAAGATGGAGTAGTCCCCATGCTGCTTCAGAATCCTATAAAGAATTAAGGGAATTAAAGTCTGGGAGGACTACCCAGTAGATGAAGGGAAGTGGATATCAAGAGGATGCAATGTTGTTGGCGGCTGGGTGTGAGGACTGCTAATGAGTGGGGTGCCATTAGTACAGTTAGGACCAGAAGATGCCCTAGAATGAAATGGGACCTGGAGAGAGGTGAGATGTGTTTAGTTCCCACACCCACAGGACCAAATGGGAATGTATCCATTAGGCCGGCTCCCTCACTCTGTCCCCTGTGGTTGGTGCTTTTTCAGTGCAAGATCGATAAGGAACAAGACTGCCATAATGTCAGATTTAAATTTGGGTTCCTCGGTTGATCTAGCTTGATCATGGAGACCTGTCATCCCAGGGTTGGCAGTAGCAGTCCCAGCTGGATTCCCTCTGTGGTACACTGCCTGCACAAGGATCATGGAGGGGTGGCTCTCTGTTTTAGATCTTAGTTGAACTTCGTTGTGAACCTCATAGGAGACACCTCATCATTTGAATATGTATCTGTACATAGCAGTCCAGGTGCAGGTTGCAGGATCCTCCTGGTATACCAGCTTCCTGGACACGGGGGATTTTCTGAGGGAAATTGTGGACATCATCACCAACAGGGACTTGGAGTTGTCCAAGTGGATTGTGTTGGGTGACTTCAATGCCAGGGTCTACAATGAATTCTCACATTTTGGAAGAGATTTCCTCATGTTGATGGAATCACCGAGTCTCACACAAGTTACTACTTCTGCGACTCATCAACGTGGACATGCCTTGGGCTTGGTTTTCTCCCTGGGGCTTAATGTGTGTAACCTTGAGGTTGATCCTATCAGTTGGTCAGATCACTATACAATGAAGTTCTCCTTTGGGACCCCTCGTATTCGTCCCCCTTTGGATATGGTTCATTACCACCGTTTAAGAGGGCAGAGGCCAGAAGGACTGTTGGTGGCACTGGACATCTTGAAGATGTTGGCAGCATGTGAGACAGGGTAAAAGAATGCGGTGGTGACCTGTAATGGGGTTATTACTGAGGCCTTCGACTTTGTAGAACCCACCTGTGTATGACCTTGGGTCTTATGCTTAGGTTCCCCGTGGTTTGATTGGGAGCTTAGGGAGCTGAAAACCAGGGGTAAGAGCTTGGAACACTGTTGGAGACAGTCTAGGGCTTAGGCAGAGAAACTGGCTTTGATTAGTCACTACAGTGAACAGCAAAGGGCAATCTCCTGTAAGAAGGCAGCATTCCTGTGCAGGGAGATTGTGGCTAGGAGGAATTGAATAGCTCAGTCCTTCCTTACTGTGGACAGATTATTAAACCCAACCTGTTTTCAGCCAGTAAGAGTGTTAGCGGTTGTCAACAGTGTCTTTTACCACCTTAGGAACATCAGCCAGCTTAAATCCCTTATTTCTCTTGGAGATCTGCTTACAGTGCTTCATGTGTTCTTGATGTCTAGGCAAGGCTACTGTAACATGCTGTACCTCTGGGTTAGGGGAGGTACCCTATGACACTTGCAGCTAGTGCAGAGCACAGCAGTCTTGGTTACTGACTAGCCTTTCAATGTTTAATCGTGTGATCCCGGTCCTGCATGATATGCTCTGGTTGACTATGAAGTGACATGTTACCTTCAAGGTTGGTTTACTGACCTATAATGTCCTACATGGATTGGCAACTGGCTATGTGTCAGGTCTTCTGAATTCTCTTCAGTCCTCATGCCTCCTTCACTCCACTGAGGAGGGTCTTCTTTCAATCCCAAGGGCCCAGCTTGAGTCCTCTGGGGATCATACATTTGAGGTTGACAGCCCTTTGTTGTGGAACACCTTGCCTAGGAGACTGAGGGAGACCCTCCCCTCGGTGGAGGCCTTCAAAAGGGGTTCACAGACAAACCTCCTTTAACAGGCTTTTGGGGACTAAAATCTTGGTCCCCGGGTACTACTTGGTGCACCTGCTGCTATAAAATATGTTAGCTAATTTTAATTACTGAAGCTATTTATTTTGTTATTATTTAAGTGTTGTTTTATTGTTCTGTTATTTTTTTATTTTGCCAGTCTTACCTGTACGGTTCCCTGAGCCTCCAAGGAAGGGCACCCTATAAATAAAGTTAATACTACTACTACTACCCTGAAGCAGATATGGGCTCAAGACCTTGATAAAGAGTGATCACAGATGATCAGTGGGAGAAAGCAATGAGAGGGGTCAGTGCCACTCCATCGAACTGGGTTTCAGGCCAAACCAATTTAAGATTTTGAATAGAATGTTTGGAACACAGAGGTGCATGCATAAAGTAGGGATGAGGGGCACAGATATATTTGTTGGAGATGTAACACAGAGTTCGGGACATTAATTCACATGCTATGGCACTGCTCACTGATCCAGCCATTCTGGCGGGAGGTGGAAGCAGAGATACTGGACACCATAAAATTGCACGTACTGTATGCTTAGAACACACTTATGCCATTTTTGGGCACCCCTCTAATCAAAGTCTGACGGTGCCCCATAGACCATGGGTATCAAGAGTCTACTGATCACTGAAAAGGAATCCTGAGAACTTGGAAAGATTAAAATCCTTTCTCAGTATGGCAGTGGAAAAATAATATGCATGAACTGGCACAACTAGAACATATCACATATCAGTGTAGGCAGAACATCGACAGGTCTAAGAAATGTTGGTACTCTGTGTCACTGGAGAGTGTACAGTCAAGTGATTATAAGTCTAATTAACTATTCATGAGACAAACGCGCACTCTGACTGGCTGCTGTACCGGGTGGTAATCCCTTGGAAATGCCCGGTATGGCTCAGAGTGGCATGTGCATTTGTATACTCTTTATTTATTTATTTATTTATTTATTTATTCAGAGCTAGGATTCATACCTTTGAGCAACAGCTCTTTAGATAGGTTCCACGTCATGTACAAGTACAGTGCAGACAGAACATTACAGGTACAGAGCATACAGGCAAGTCATTGTTACAGGTAAGTTATAACATGTTGTTTCTAAATAACAAAAATACAGAGATAACAAAATGGTTACGTAGCACACATCAGGTGGGTAGTGGAGTTCCCTTGTCAGATAGAACAGGGTGACAGACAGAGGTGTGCCAGAGGAGGTAGAGGGTGAAGGGAACTGGCCTGGCCAATCAATGGGTGGGAGAAGTGTGACAGGTAGTGAAGGAGGAGTAGGAGGAGGGGGTGAGTGGGAAGAAGTGGGTGTAGGAGGTAGCATGGCAGGGGGAGGTAACTGCAAGAAGTAGCCTACCAGGTCAGATGATAGTAGGGGGTGCAGGCTAAGTGCTGCTAGTCAGAGCACCATATAGGACTTAGCAGTAGCAATCACATGTGGATCTTGTAAGAAGTTGAGATCATAGTTTGCGCTTGAAGGGGCCTATTGTGATGGGTAATAGAGCTTATTTCGGGCAGGAGTGAGTTCATCCAAAGCAGAACTTGATGTGCAAAGACACGTTGTGCTAGGGCCATGCAGCACCTAGGGATGCTGAAAATTTTATTATTGGAGCTTCTGGTGTTTCGAGTGGACTGATAGGGGCTGAGAAGATTTGAGACTCCAGTGAGCAGCATACTGAGGCAGATCTTCTTAGCCATCAAACAGGTTTGGTAGCAGTTTCTGTCCTTTAGTTGAAGGCAGTTTGCTTGAGCGTAGAGAGCACAGGTGTGTGTTAGATGCCCATCACCTTTGAGAAGTCGACATGCCTTGTTCAAAGCCATTGAAATGCTATCACGGGTCATGTCACTGGCAGACCCATAGATGACCAGGCTGTAGTCAATGAGGGCCAATATTGAGCAGTGTATCGGCATGCTCACGGCATCAGGTGTAAGGCAGTGTTTAGGGGAAAAGGAACATTGCTTAACCAGGAGTAGCACACTAAGCTGAAGTTTGTTTCCAGATGTGACCTGGGAGCACAAGAAAGTTAAGTGACTTGCTCAGGATCACATGGTATGCACCTAGGTGTCTGTGGGATTCAAACCCAGGTCTCCAGATCTGCAGCTCAGAGCCTTAACCCACTGCGCTATACTGCCTCCTCCTATCGGTTTATGCTGATAGAGCATCGCAGTTCTCACATTAATAGCTTTAGCAGTATTGGCCATGTGTGTGACGGAAGACAGGTTGGAATGAGTTGTAATGCCCAGGTATTTGAAGTGCTGTACAAGATGAAGGGAGGCGCCCTTGCTCTTAATGGAAAGCAGGAACATTTTATGTCTGCTTTGTGAAATGGCGGACAACATGGACTTGTTTTTTTTGTAGTTCATTACTAACTTCTGTTCCTCAACCATTTTTCTGCTGATGTAAAATCTTGTTCAGGGCCGACTCCTGTCGCTCAGGCTGAGGGTGGCTGTTAAAAATAACTGCATCATCTGCGTACAGGAGTATGTGACCATGGCAGGAGTCTGGGAGTTTGTTAATGAATAAACTGAAGAGAAGCGGGCTAAGGATGGACCCTTGTGGAACACCTGAGCGGACTAGTCTGGGATCCGAGAGGACGTCTCCAATCTTAACTTGTTGTGACCTGTTACTTAGGTAGCTGTAAAACCAACTTGTTGCCTCAGTGGAGAGCCTGACGATAGTGAGCTTTAAAAAAAAGATGTATTTCCCTGTTTGTAACATGATTAGACTTATAATCACAATAATGACCTCACAGCCAGTCATTTCCTCTTGATTAACGACTGACTAGGTGGGGTTGGCCCAAAGTGCACCCCCCCACAGTCATTAATCAACAGAAAATGACAGGCTGTTCAGTCAGTATTGCCTAAATGATTTATACCTCAGCTATGAGGGCAATACACTGACCTGAAAACTTAAACTCATCATTCTCTACGGATAGCACTTAGTTAGCGATGGGTGGGACTGCCCGATCAGGGCAGGTGACAAATACGCCCCGCTACTATATTGGAGGCTAAACACCTTTTCCCATAAAATTTGGTTTGGTGTGGGCTAAAGTTTATTGTTTACTTGTTGTTTATAGAAAGTATTCCTTCCACTTTGTGCAGTATAACGCAGCACAATATTTATCCTGTATCAGGGGAACTGTATGATTTAGGAAGAGAGTTTAGGGAGTGAAATCCATATTGGAAGACAGATACTGTAAGACCAGAGGTGAGTAAACACTATGGCTGCATTACCTCTCTGTATGCAATGAAGGGTGTCAAAAAGACAAACTTCAGTTAAAAAATAATTCTCAAAAAAAAAATTAAAAAAAATTCTGAATCCACCCCTGACTCTAATGTGATAATTCTTTTTCACATGGGACTATTTTTTTTTCTCATTTTACACAGATATGTTTTTGCCTGGGGAGTAATGGGCCACAAAAATATAACACATTTATTAATTATTTATTTAACAAAATGTATTAATTATACTCCTTGGGCCCTGTGATGTTCATCTAAATTGCTTTGTTTTCCAGAAAGGACTATGCACTCACATCGGCATCAACAAATTTGCTGTGCTTTCCCTGGTTCAGGAGACTTATGGTAATGTCAACCCAGGAATGGCTTCTTGAACATGGAGCTCCATCCTCCTCACAAAATATTCAGTAGCCATCCGATCACAAAATAATGGACTCACCAGCTAAAAGCACATACCTGACAAGAGCAAGATCCAAGGCAGTGCAGACACCAGCACAGAAGTTGAAAGAGATGCTGATGGTCGAAAAATAACGTGGACCATTCCTCCATGCTACAGAGTCAGGACAGTGGACTACTCACACAGGGAACCCATGAGTAAAGAGGAGACAGACCACTCAACAGACCTGATTACAGCAATTAAACGGCTGCTACAGTTACACAAATTGATAAAACACTAAACTCCATAAAGAAGGACCTCACTAATGTAAGCCACCCCTTCCCTGTCTAGGGGTATAAGATGGTAAATGCAGTGGGTAAGGGGGGGGGGCACATTACAGCCAGAAACACAGTCCAGAAAATGGTTGATGACACAGTTCAGTACCTGGATTCCCCAAATGTCAAACAGTGATGGAATGGCTCCATCGAGGTGCTTTTCTTGTGGTGGGGTGCAGCTAGCAGGATACTGGAGGGCAAAACATGTTAAATGATCACATTGAGGCATTCACTTGCTTAGATTGCAACTTATAAAATGAGTACATTGTCCAGGCTGAACGATTTAAAAGTAGATGGATTTAATTACTAAAACTGCCAGAAAAATTAATCACAAGGCTCAAATCGAAACATCAAACCGCTCCATGGAGCATGGGAGGCATCGGAATATTTGATTGGTCACACACTTTGGTGGCCAGGGCCATGGTACATCTCTTAAAGGTTAGGGACATAAGCAATCCCTGCTGGCATTCCCCAGAGGAGCAAGCAAACTCCATTGACAAAGGTGATGGCAGCAACTTGAATACTTCTGACAGGACTGCTAACTGCTTTTGAAATACTCCCAGTTCCTACTAATGCAGGCAAGAGCTTTCACCTCTCTAATTCAGCTGAAAACAGGATCATCTGATCTCACTCCCACAAATCAGTTCTCTGGACCTTTATTCCCTTCTGCTTCTTGACTAGGCAGACACCCTGCGATGCAGGCCCAACAAGGGAAAAAAACCTGCAGCCAGCAGTCCCACACTACACTCTGCAGCAGCCTGAAGTTCTTCCACTGGGCCTCTGAACGTTTCAGGTGGCTGACATATTCCGGTGGACATGGAACAGGCAGTGGAGGTCTGAGCTGCCACCTCGGACCCCCACAGTCCAGACTGTCACACTCCAGCCTGTGGCCTGTCATGGCAGCCACTAGAATTTAAATCCTTTTCAGCTTCAGATGCCTGCCCACCTGGTGCTGAGGATCACGGAATGGCTGCCTAGCCAGGCCTCGGCCCCTACTCTGCAGCAATGGGACTCAAGGATTCATGCGGGATATGGACAGCACCCCAACTTCTCCAGCCCACACATCATTCTTGATGAGGGACTCACTTTCCTGTGGGGAGGGGGGTCAGGGTGGCAATCGACCCTTGCTGGCCCCAGGCCAACTGCCCTCACACCTCCAAGTCTAGATCTCTCTCCCCCCTGCTACTCGAACTTCCTATCTCCTGCTAGGCTCCTCCCTTTATACCCTGGTGACCAGTCCCTGCTTATTACTATGGGTCCTGGCACCCATCCTTACACTATGACCTGATGGGCATTGTAGTAAGCCCCACAGGGGGGCTTGCACAAAAATCAAGAAACAGATGGAGGTGGTGGAGGAACAAGTAACGAAACTCACCACAGTGACAGACAAGCACAACAGACTAATGCTCCATTTTCTGGCGAAGAAGACATAACTTGCATTCAAGCTGGATGACCTGAATGGACAGAGCAAGAGGCAAAATTTACATATTTATGGAGTCCCAGAAGGAGCCAAAAAAGCTACAGGCTTTATTGTGGAATTTCTCCAAACAATGTTAAAAGACCTGCTTAAATTACCAGAGGGCTATGATTTACAAATGGACAGGACACGCAGAGCACTGGTTCCCATATGCACCACCCCCAGAGCCTGCCCAAGATCTATTCTCACTAAAATGACCTCCTATCAGAGCAAAGATCTATTAAAATGGGCATGGCAACTTAAGGACTTGCATTACAAAGACACCCAAATAACTCTAACAATGATTACACCGTGATGGTTCAGGAGAAATGCCGCACCACGAGGGGGATGGTCAAACAGCTCAAGTCTAAACATATAAAGGCTCTACTATTTTACTCAGCTAGATTCCAGGTCAACACAGCCAATGGTCCCAGAGTGTTTATGCACCCGTTCCAGACAACAAACTGCAGCACTCACTTACACCTGAGAACAACACATTGTGGCAGTCCAAAAATTGCTCAATTTCTTTATTGATAAATCAGCACTCCAACATCTTCATGATAGCCATGCCAACCCAGAAAGAAAAGCCTCAACGTTTCATGCAGGCGCACTATGCTTTGTCAAGAGATAATTGACACCAACTTTAATCATGTTTTTCTTGCAGACAAATGGTACAGTGATGGGGGCATCTTTTGCCCCCAATTTTGCAGATCTGTACATGGGGATGTGGGAGGAGCAGTATAGTTACGATTCTGATGTTAACCCATTTTTCCCATCACATCTCAATTTACAAGCATTACATTGACAATTGTTTTTGATTTGGCAGGGCACTGAGTCGGAGCTGCAAGCCTTTGTCCAGTATTTGGAGATGACCAGTCCCCATCTCAGATTTGCAACCTGTGTCGAGAAAACAGAAATCTCATTTTTAGACATTAGTATTACTAAAGATATGGACAATGGTGTTGCAGCTACACTTTATCGGAAACCAGTAGACGGAAACACTGTCTTGCTAGCTAACACTTGTCATTCAAGACATACCATTAAGTCTATACCTAGAGGCCAGTTTATGCATGCCAGAAGAAATTGTAGCACTGATGCAATTTTGAATATTGGGCTGATGACTTAGAAAATAGATTTATCAAATGGAGGTATAGTCGTAATGATGCTTCACAAGCAAGAACTTTAGCCCCAAATAGTAATAGGGAAACACTGCTGGCCAACAGACCTGAGAAAAGACAAGAAGAGCAAAATAGGTTAAACTTCATTACCACATATATCATTGAATCAGGACAGATAGAAAAGATTTTACGCCAACACTGGCCAATCCTTCAGACTGAAATAAAACTTAAACATCATTTCAGTGCCTTACCACAAATGGTTTTTAAAAGACCATACAATTTGGCTGACAAACTTACATGAAGTAACAAACATCAAAGTTAAGGCACACACCACCACATATTATGCCGAACACCAGATAAAATATTTAAAAAAAGGATTTTTTCCATAAAAATATGTGTAACCCCCAGGGGGCGCTATCCCAAGGGCTACTACCCCTGCCTGCTTTGCCACCAACAGGTTGAGGGGCCTGGATCCAATGGCGGGTGCCTCCACTCAGAGGTTGGAGTTGAAACAGTCGAAAATGACTCGGTCACAGCCCTCTGGGTCACTGCAACCCCCCCTTTCCTTTCACTAGTGTCCCACGAATGCTTCCCGCACCACCGTGATGACTTACACTTACCCCCAGAATGGATTGGCCAACTTGGCGTGAAAGATCCCCTGTAAAATAAGATGCAGTAATACCACAATAACCCATGCACAAGAGGGGGATACAAACACTCAGTTCAGACAGTATACCTTGCAAACAACAAATCTGATTTATTGAAGGGGAAATAACAAGGACGGGGGAGATCAGGTTGATTAGCTTAACACTCTAATATATATATATATATACGGCACTGTGCTCAGGCCAAACTTACAAGCATACATCTCAACTGTCCCTGATTTTCAGGGATGTCCCTGATTTTGCCTCAAAATTTTCCTCTGTCCCTCGTAAAATTTCTGTTTTTGTGACTGAACAGTGGGGATTGTAAGCATAAAACAATGTTGAACATTAAAGTTACAGACCAGTTCTTCATCAGAAAATGCTTCTTACACTAATTCCCTTATTCTTAGCAGCTTTCTGTGTGAGTATCACCAATTTTTAAGATGTGTCCCTGATTTTGGGTCTCTGTCCCTGATATTTTTATGCCTTGTCCCTGATTTATGAGGTAAGAGGTTGAGAGGTATGCCTACAAGTCACTTTCTCTGGGTACCCAGGCAATACAAGGCTAGCCTATTCAGTGCAGCTGGTTGGGCCCTGATGAAGAAAACAAGCGTTTGATACCTAAATTGATTAAGCAGAGCCAGCAGACTCAGTTCGTGCAGCCAGTAGAGCAGCCAGACAAATCTTGCCCTCACAGTGAACATCTGACAGGGAGCTACCCTGATTTAGTACTCACGACTCCTGCAGAAAGATTTCTCTCACACCACTTGCAGGACCTAGTCTGAGATCCAAACACTTCTCCACACATTTATATGAAGAGCTGAAGGGTACCATAGCAGGCAGCTGCTTTACTCCCGATCGCTTTCGCTGCAATAACTGGGCCAAACAACGCAGCTTCACATGTACTGGCAGACCGAGCACGATTGAAGCAGATTCTCCAGTCCTCTACAGGGTGAGCCTGGTAGGTAGCTGTAAACATACAGCCTCCTCTGCCTGCAGTCCTCCACGGATCTCGTCTGCTCCTTCTGGCAATGCTATCACCCAACTTCTTGGCCTGCCACACGCGCTTCCCACGTGAAGACTTTCACAGCGCAGGAGCCAGAGCTCCTTCTCTCTTCACGATCTCCAATGACTCTGCCACTCTGGGACAGTTCAGGGCAGTTTTCTCTTGGCCCCACAGGCTCTGGTTGGCTGCTTTCTTCCTGCCAGTCACAGCATGCACCCTCTATTGGTGCAAAAAAGGCGCCAGCATCCAAACTACACTTCCCAGAAGCACCTACCATATATCCCCCTTGGTGGCAGGCTCCCTGTGGGAGTCCAAGTTCTGATTGGCTCAAGCGGTCTCCATTTTAAGGTCTCCCTTTCCCAATTGGCCCATTTCAGTAGTTCAGGTCCAAAATGGCGGGGCCAGACACACAGAGTCTCAGCTGCAATAAAGGCAGGTTAAACAAACTACATTTTTACTGTTACGCTACATACTTCCCAGCAAACAGTTGCATCCTTCAATTAGGCTCCTTCTGTTCTCTTAGCAACTGCAGAAGCGGAGCGATTTGAACAGCAGCTCAAGTGGGATTCGAGCAATAAACCCACAGGCCCGCCTTGCAAACTAATAAAGCCTGCAAGCAAGCAGCTCTTAAAGAGACAGCACCAGAGGCTCTAAAAGCACTCACAGCGCCCACATTTAAATGGCATTATGCCGAACGCCAGTTAGGCAGGGAGCACTTAGGCAAGCTCCAGGAAGGCTTCTAGGAACCCCCATTTGTAGGGGGGTTACACATGCCTGATGCATGTCTGGTCTTAACTCAACCCTTTCTCAAAGGCTAACATTCTAACATGAAGTTACCAGCCTCCAATTCGATCTAACTCTGCCCCCCCCCCCCAAAATGAACCATCGGGCAGCATAGGAGGAGTGACATCTGTGGCTGCAGGCACTAATTGGCTCCCTGCTTTACTGAAAGGCTGCTTTAAGTGTCATCACTGATAATATTGTGCCAACATTAATGCAGCAAAACAATTCTTGGGCCCGGTGGATGGCACAACAGCACAGATCACTGAATTCATTAATTGTGACACTCGCAGCATTATTTATCCAGCAACATGTAAGTGTGGCGCATACTATGTTGGTCGCACTAAGCAAACATTTAAAGAGCAAGTTGGGGAGCACATGCATGCTATATCGAATGAAAATCTAGAATATTCCACAGCACATCATACATTCAATATGAAGAATAGGGGGCAGCATACTTGGTTATTCATAGGCATTGAAAAAATCAAGCTTGGACACAGAGTGAGTGATCTAAATGGCATGCTAGCACCTAGGAGAATTTCTGGATTTTTAAATTACAAGCTATGAGTTTTCCAGGTCTCAAGGATAAAATCAAACTACCCCCACATTTCTGAAGTTTATTCAAATGATGAAATAATAAAACACTGCAAATAAATAAATAAATAAATGTATTTATTATGCTGTATGGTAAAGGATGTTTGCTTGAATTGATGTAATGAATTTTTATTTATTTATTTAGTTTTTGTTAACTGGGTAGGTGCATTAGCCAAAAAATGACTATTTTCAGGCATGATCTGGGACAGTACAACAAAAAGAGAACAGCTGAACAACTCAACATGGGTGCAATAATACAAATAGAGGAACAGTACCGCAGTGCTACAGAAGTACAATGTGTAGAAACCAAAAAAAATAATGGCAAGCATTATACAGATTATTGAATTAAATGAAGCTAGTGTTTTATTTAGTCACGCAAATAACGATTGCATTGCTTCTGGCTTTGTAATATGTATGGTCCTAAAGAATGTAATTTATTGTAACTTATTGTAATTCACTGCTCCTGTATTTGTGTGTGTATGTGTGCTATTTAAACATGATTAAGGTTGGTGTCAATTATCTCTTGACAAAGTGCAGTGCACCTACGTGAAATGTTGAGGCTTTTCTGTCTGGGTTGGTGTGGCTATCATGAAGATGTTGGTGTGCTGATTTATTAATAAAGAAATTGAGCATTTTTTTGATTTCCACAATGTATTTTTCTCAGGTGTGAGTGCTGCAGTTTATTGTTTGGAACTGTGCATTATTTCACTGTGTACACCACATTCTGGGCAGCAGCTCTGATTTGTTTGCCTGTTTGTGGATCCGTGTGATGCAGACCCCTTCTCACTGAAATGGGAGTGCAGTTCCCACCTTCAGAAAAGGACAGATCGGAAAGAGATCTTATCCAGTTGGCCTGGGAAGTGGCATGGGGTGGCTCACCCACAATACAGAATGTGACATAATTGAGGGTCTTCCCACTGAGAAAATGCATCTGCACTATACTAGTCTGCTGTGACATGCACTATTGGGAAGTGGGCGCCTACCAACTTCAACTTCAACTTTCTATTAGCCATCAAATTGAGATAATGTTCTCTCTTTTACAATTGTATCCAAACATATCACATCACAAGACAAAGTAGAAAATTTATATACAAAATTTCAATTTCAATATAAAATTACATTTTACATTATGAATATGAAGCATAAAAACACACTTTATCCATAGCAACTACAGTGCTTGTTATACAGAGTCATCAAGGGGGATCTAAAGTGTTTAAATGACAACAATACTGTACTGTCTAATTGTTTGGACAATAGTTCCCATGTTTTGGGCATTAAACTTGATATTATTTTATCACCAGTTTTAGTCCTACATCTTGGTATGTAAAAACTTATTTGGGTAGAAGACCTTAAAGAATATTGTTCTTGTGACCTAATTTGTAATAAATTTAATAAAAAGACCGGTAATGTCTGCAGCACAAACTTATACACCAGTAAATTCCAATGAATATCCCTCCTATCAAACAATAAGAAAAATCCTGAGTTTTGGTATAAAAACACAGCAATGAGTTCTAAATGGAAGGTTTGTTACAAATCATATGGCACTATTGAATAAGACATCCAGTGAACACAGTAATTACCTTTCAGCATTTTTATATAGATTATGTCACCATAATCCAATGTGGGTAAGAACAAAGTAGAAGCCAATAGCTTCCTAATCTTTAAATTGAATAAAGATTTGTTCCTATAAAAGAAACTCAGAAGTCTCTTTAATTCTTTTGACAAAGATGTTATGTGTAGCTCAAAAGTCAGATTTTTATCTAATATAACTCCTAAATATTTATAGGATTCTACATGTTCTAAGATAGTTGTTGATAATGATCTAAGTTCTTTTTTGGTTGTCTCTTTGAGGTCTTTCTTACCTCCAAAATGGTGACCCACTTTCGGCGCATGTCGACAGGGCAATGGTGTAGGGAAGGCGACCAGCTGGAGGGTACGCGAATGGTGACGGTATGTTGCTGTATGTACATATGCATAGGGGGGTGGGGAGCAAGCACGCTGAGCAAGGGGTGGGAGGGGAGGAAGGGTTTGTCAGGGGCAGTACTGTGGTGAGCTGCCGAGCTGGCTCCATGGCGTGGTGGGTGGGTACTAGGGCTGGAGTGGCCAGGATGCTGGATTCGGGTCCGGGCACAGGTGTATTTTGTTGTGCCCTGCCTGAGTAGTAGTATTTAAATTTTTTTAGAATTTGCACCCCCTGGAGTTGAGAATCCTAAAGTAGGAGGGAGTGTGGGGGGCATAGCCCCCTGCATTACATAAATCTTCAGTGTCCCTTGTGCAGTTTTGTTTTGCTCTTAGGGTGTACATCGCCAAAACTGAATTTCAGCGATGTACACTCGCCATAATGACAATCATCTTTCAGGGATCGCCCTTATGACATAGAACCCACTATGCCATCCCCTTACTCTGGAGGTGTGAGGTTGGGGGCCGTTGCCTGTGCATGGACTGATGAGACTGAAACTGCTCAAGAAGTGGAGTCGGGAGGATGATTGGACTGACAGAAATAAAACTCACCATCCATGAATGCTTTACTAGGACTAAATGCTAAGCACCACTGTATGAGCAAGGTTTGTGATGGACTACTCCAGCGAATGACACCATATCCTTTAACACTTAATGTTTGTAGCTGTTGCTAAATGGCAACTTTTTCTTTTTTTTATTTGTGTTTAAATGTGAGCTCTTTAACTGAAATTACTTACATAAGCTGAACAGATAATGTAATGCCAGCCCTTCAACCTTGCAACTTCCCCAAAAGCGGACAAGTTATTTCCAGTCTGAACAGAGGGAAAAATAGACAAAGGGGGTTTGTTCTGTTGTAGTGGGGGCTGTATGGGAGGAGCGCCATTCTGGACTGCCAGCGTAGAAGGCCATAGTGGGAACTCCACACAATCGGAGAGGTTGAATGCATATGCAGACTGGGTTTGGGCCACGGGCATATTTGTCCCAGTTAGTCAAATAATTTCTTAGAAACTCAGTCTCATTCTGTGACCCTTCTTGAGGATGTGCTCTCAATAAAGGGAGGGGGTTCAAGTGAGAGAGAACCTAAAGTATAAGCTATGATCACTGAGGGAATGATGTAGCTGGCCTGTTTTGGACGGGGAAGGCCTAGGCCCTTGGTCTATGCATGCAACCCAATGCTGGATTCCGGTCCACAAAACAGCTGAAGTAGGGGCTCAATCACCACCAGCCCCAAGAAATACCGAGAGATAACAGAGTGCAGGAGTGAATGGGGTCCAGTAGGATCATTCAAGCTAAATACGGCTGGGGGGGGTCTGAAGACTGAGAGTCCACACCCACTCCAAAGTGGATGGAGAAGTGAACACTATGGAGAGAAAGGTTCAAGGCGTAAGGGTAGGAATGCTGCACAGCGTGAGCCTTACAGGTTGGGTGACTGGAAGCGGCCAGCATACAGTCCAATGAGTAACATGGAGCCAGGATACTAAGCAAACATAGAGCTGCCACTGAGAGTGAAGCTTACCCTGTATGAAAGAACCTGGACCAGACCAGTGGTGGGCATGGTGATGGGCCTGGGGAGGTCAGGCCTATACGCCCTCTGAGCAGGTTGACTAGAAAGTACTAAATGGTCAGGCAAGTTAAAGAAAGGTTTCTTGAACATCTGTGGGACATCAACAGTGTAAAACTAAATTAGGCCTAGGGTGTACAGTTTGAAAGATTTCATAATAGTGATCCAAAAGATCTATGTTTCACTATTATAGACCATGTCAAACCACAGGCCAGAAGAGGTGATAGGAAACAGATGCTACTTCAGAAAGAATATAGATGGATATTTACCCTCAAAAGTCTTGTTCCAAAAGGTCTGAATAAGGATATGGATCTATCTGTGTATTTATGATGTGTATTATATAATACAAAAATGTTAAATAAAGGATTTCAGGGTGGAGATAAATATACTCACAAGTTCCTCTCTAGCTTTTTCTCCCCTTCTCCCTTTTTTCTCCCCTTCCCCCATTTACCTAATCTGTTTTACTTTCTAACTCATTTAGTCCCTTTCCACTCTGTACTAAGTTTGGTTTTGTTAGTGCTCATTTATTAGATAATAAAATGGTCTTTGCTCACTCACTAAATCTAATTATCTTTTTATCCATTTCACATGTTAAGAGATAAACCCACTTCTTTTTTCTTACTTTAAAAAGTATTGTAAGATGTGTTTTAGAAGTGATCATTAGTAGCAGATCCTGAAAAGAAATGATAATCAGTTAGTTAACATACTTTGTGCACCAAAGAAGTGTTTTTTTGTATGTTGCTTGTAAAGCCATTATTTATTTTATTGTAAGACAGCATATTTCTAAAAGTAATAATGTAGTTTGTATAAAGATGTTAAATAAGGCTAAGAAAGCAAACTTATTACTGTTTGCATTTGCAGCAGCTTGAATTAGGATTTGATAATTATTTTAACATTTGCACTTTTATAATTGGTGAATGTGTTTTTAATGTTTGTGCTATTAAGTACCTTTTGTAGTTTCACGTGTGATCAGTGTGTTGGGTAATAATAAAGATATTGACAAATTGTTTAATTGCTTGTATAACTGATATAAATATTGTGCAATGTTTGGTGACCCCCCCGATGAAGAGTGATTGTGCCCTCGAAGCCGGGGATAGTTCCGTATGCCCTGCAATAAAGCACTTTAAACTTTATTTCTGACTCCAACTTGAGTGTATTACTGTTAAATTTGCTTTTTTCGATGACTAGGAAGTAATGTGGGGGCCCCTGTGCTTGGCTAATCAACTCAGCACACCTCGGAGGCTCTCAACAATGGTTATGAATGGGGGATCCCGTCAGTGGATTCCTCTCAGATTTTGGACAGGTCTTCTGGGAGGGAGCCTGAAAGGGGACCTTAGCTAGGGAAAAGGGTTACACAGGGACCCCACCAACACCATCCCACAGAGGAAATCTGGTGAGGTACATAGTTATAAGGATGCATGTCCAGAGGATGCAGAGAGGCATCCTTTTTCCCCAG
Organism: Neoceratodus forsteri; assembly: GCA_016271365.2. Classification (NCBI taxonomy): domain Eukaryota; kingdom Metazoa; phylum Chordata; order Ceratodontiformes; family Ceratodontidae; genus Neoceratodus; species Neoceratodus forsteri. Next base: position 874,819,165 of record CM057455.1, on the reverse strand, counting down.
TTCAGCTGAGTCAGGAGATCCTCATCTGAAGATATTGAATAATCAGTGTGAGGTGGGGAAGTACTATACCCCTGCAATGTTGAGGCATGATTTAGGAATCATCAGTACTACATGTAGGATGGGGCATGAAGATACTTGGCCTCTTAATCCTACTTAGTCCTCACAATATAGGGGGTGGTGGTGCTAGAGGGTTAGCACAATGAAAAGGGAGGCCACCAGTGAAGAGGGATAAGGGACCCCAACTGAACCTCGGATGACCAAGAGGAGAGGTGACTGGAGAATGGGCCCATTCACTTCAGCTAGAGCAGGATGTCACCCACACTGTTATCCGAGCCTTGGGGGAAGGGGACACCAAACAGGCTGTGAACTGGTCCCCTCAGAGGAACAGAAAAGACACTCATGCAAGTTTTGTTTTGAAGACTTTATTGTTATAGGTTTGCTGGTTTAAAGTTTATGGTACAAGTACTTATGTGTACAGCATCATTAATCAAGTTATGCAGCTCTAGAACTCTGGCATGCTGAGAGGGGAAAGGGTAAAAAACTATCGTTATAAATGGGTACTCCACCAAAAGTTCTGACCTTTAATATAAATAATAGCAACAGCCTGATTAAGCGGCAGCAATTGGTATTGTTTTTTGAAGAGGGAGAGGGGGGAGATAATGCTTATCCAAGAGACACACCCGAGCCCCTTGGAGGCACAAAAACTCCAGAAATGCGAGTTTCCTAAAGTATACCATTCTTCCCTTGAGCACCATAAAAAAGTGGGGTAGTAACACTAATAGCAAACTCTCTATCATTTGAGGAGGAGGAGGAAGAGGTGTTGACAGATGTGGGGGGGCGCAATTTTATCATCTTAGGTAAGATTCAAGATACAGCGGTTACACTTGTGAATGCGTATGCCCCACCTGCTCCATGTATAACTTCTTCACAAATATCCTGCAACTAGTGGCTGAGAAAGCTAAAAGTGTGGTGGTCACAGTAGGAGACTGGAACCTGATATTCATTCAGCAGCTGGACATGACCTCTCGTATCCCAGGGCCTAATTCCAGAGTGGCCAAACAAATTTAAAAAAAGTACAAAACTGATAGAGGAGTTGGGTATGTGGAATGTGTGAAGGCTGAAGTACCCAACACCCAAAAATTACACCTGTTATGCCCCACATTTCAAGATATACTCTAGGCTAGACAACTACATCACAATGACTCAGGATCTCTCCCACTGTGAGTCAGTTTGGGTGGGGATGTCAACCCTATCAGACCATCAACCATTGTTCTTAAATATTGACTTGAATACATCCAGGGAAAAAACACATTGGAGTCTGAATACATCCTTTCTGAGGGAGTTGATATTGGTTGGTGACCTGAAGGGAGAATTGAAAAGAATAATTACGGAAAGTACTGGACACAGCGTTTTCCCACAGATGGTCTGGGACACGGGCAAGACAGTGATATGGAGGAGACTAATGGCTGAGGCAGTGCACCATAAGAGAGAGCATAGGAAAGACATTGAAACACTTACACAAAACCTCTGGGAGCTAGAGAGAGCACAAAAAGAAAAATGGGAGATGGCCAGAGATCATGAGGTAAAGGATTTACAAGCTAAAATCCAAGATGTGCAGAGGGTGGAAACAGATAAAGGTCTTCTGTACCTTAAGCAGAGATATTATGAGGGTGGAGCTTGAGTTAACTGATTACTGGCCTTCAGATTGTGAAGGCATGTGGCCAGAGTGTGCATTACAAAAATACGTCATCCCTTGAATGACAATTTGGTAACAAAGACCGAGGAGATTTCAAATGTGTTTGTGGCATATTACAAAGCACTTCACAGCTCACATCCAGAAACCCCCAAGAAAAACCAAAGGAACTACCTAAATACCCTAGAATTGTCCAAGCAAAACCAGGAACAAATTACTTTACCAACAGCCCTGATAACTGAACTAGAAATAAGTCAGGCCATCAAGACCTTGAAAAACAAACAAATGACTTGGTATGGATGGCTACTAGGTGGGTGGAGAATTCTACAAATGCTTACTGAAGCAGGTCTTTAATGAGATTGGTGAGGGTACCCTCAAAATATGCCACCATTTCTGTAATTACAAAAGAAGGAAAGGACCCCATGTATTGTAGTCCCTATCACCCCATTTCACTTCTTAATACAGACTACATGCTGTTTTATTGATTTATTTATTTATTTGGATTCAGAAATACCTTTGCGTCATAGACTCATTTACAAAGGTTCTACATCACAGAGATTAGAAACAGACAGACATTACTAATGATTGAACAGGGATACAGTTCAGCATTGCTACAAGGAACAGCATAGGCTAACATTCAGATGCTAGAGTTACTTAGTACAGGTCTTACACAAAACAAGTTGAACACAGATATGAGTCAGTGTCTGACAGACTCAGGATAGGCTAAAAGCGGGGGAGGGGGGCGCGAGAGTCAGGCCAGTGGCCATTGTCAGTGGAGCAAGGAGAAGAGTAGAGGGGAGAGTTCAGTTGCAGTCACAGGCATTTGGTGTCAGGAGGTGGATCCTAAGTTGGGTTTTGAATGGGCCAAGTCTTGGTTCGTTTACAAGAGAGGTGGGTAGGCTGTTCAACCACGTGGGGGCCCTGTATCTGAAGGACCTTTGGAATTGGGAGGTATGGCAGGAAGGAACTGAGAGGAGATGCTTATCAGAGCTATGGGTGTGCTTAACCTTAGGAGCTGGGTGGACTAATGGGGCTAGCCCAGGAGGGGACAGGCTAAGGGCAATCTTTTTAGCCATGAGGCAGGTGTGGAATCTGATTCTGTTGTCGAGATTAAGCCAGTTGGTAGTGTTACAAAGTGAGCAGGTATGGGTGAGACGGTCACACCCCAGGATGAGGCAGCACGCTTTATTTAGGGAGAGATGGAGTCTAACTAGGGCTGAGGTGTTTGCTGCGCCATAGATAAGTAAGCCATAATCAAGCAGAGAGAGGACCAAGGAGGAGACAGCAAGCCTGAGGGTATCTGGGGTAAGACAGTGTTTGAAGTGGTACAACAGCCCCAGCCTAACATTGAGGGCCTTAGATAGGTGGTGGATATGATGGCGGAAGTTAGGCGCTGGGTCCAGAGTGATGCCCAGGTATTTAAAGGAGTCCACTTGCTCCAGAGGGGTCTAATTAGAAGTTAGTACTTGAGGGCAGTGCTCCTTCCGGGTGTTCAGAGGGTGTGAGAATAGTTTAATCTTGTTTTTTTTATAGTTGAGAATAAGGCGCTGTGCAGAGAACCAGCTTTCAGCACAGCTAAAGGAGGACTGGAGGAGCATGGAGTTGAGAGGGGTCAGAGTTGGAGGAAAAGAGGACAGCATCATCCGCATATAGTAATAGGTTGCTGGGGCAGGACTTGGGGAGGGAGTTGAGAAAGAGGCTAAAAAGTAGAGGTCCAAGAATGGACCCCTGAGGGACATCAGAGAGGACAGGCAGTCTATCGGATAAGGTGTTACCAATTTTACCACCATTCTGGCAAAACGAGTCAATATTCTACTCCCAAATATTTTCAAACTAGATTAGACGGGATTCATGCAATGCCGGCAAGCACTGCATAATGTGGATTCATACAGGGCTGGCAAGCACCGCATAATGTGTGGAAAACCATAAGTGTGATAGACCATATAAGGGAACACTAGAGAAAAGCATGCTTGATCAGCTTAGATGCTGAAAAGCATTTGATAAGGAGCATGAGAACTTCCTTTTTGTGGATTTGGAACAAGTTGGCTTACCTGAACAGTTTATCACAGGTGTGAAATCCCTGTATTCTTTTGTACAAGCTTATATCCAAACAAATCGTGGTGCATCCCCCAAGTTTGACTTACATTGGGAGACGCAGCAGGGCTGCTCTTTCTCTCTCTCTCTCTCGCGCCTGATCTTCACTCTGTATTGAGCCTCTGGCTCAGCTGATTAGGTTTTACCCCCTAATAACAGGGATAGACTTGCAGGATTGCTCCCAGAAAATAACTTTGTACACAGATGACATACTACTATACCTGCCCAACCCAGAGGAATTGATTGGGAAGGTTTGGAAGGGCCTTGAAGTTTTCAGGATGTGTGCAGGATAAGTCACAAACAAAACAAAGACGGAGGTTCTGAAATTCCACTATGCTCCCTTACACAAGTTGAGAGACCGCTTCCCCCACATTGGCATGCCAAGCACATAACATATCTTGGTATACAAGTTACTAAAGATCTAACTAAATAGTATGAGGCCAACTTCACACCGCTAACAGCTCAGAGGGGTATAAGCAGAGCTGCACCAAGGCTATTGGGAAGCTCAGTGACAAAGTAGTTAGTCCACAGCAGAAGTCACGGCACTTACCCTCCACACTCAATAAGTAGGAGCTGACACGTTGTAGTTCATACAACTCCACTTTTAATTGAAAGCAAGTTAAAATGATCCTCCTGGGCCAGGGAGAATGGACACACAAAGCTTCAGGCATTTCACCTGAACACAGACTTTATCAAAATAATGCCTCTTAGGGGAAAAATCCTTTTTATAGCCATACAATTGTACCACCTCATAATTCTTAAAGTGCTACACATTTAAAAACTTTTTTTCTCCCATTCTCCCTGGCCCAGGAGGGTCGTTTTAATGTGCTTTTGAATAAAAGTAGAGTTTTATGAAGTACAACATGTCAGCTCCTACTTATTGAGTGTGGCGGGTTAAGTGACACGACTTTCTGCTGTGGACCACTAACAGCTCGAATACAGGAAGACCTTTAGAGGTGGACCTTAACAAACTTTTCCCTATACAGTACAAGCCACTTAAATGGGACACGAATAGTACAGTAAAAGCCCAGTAGAATTCTAGGCTCTTTGGGCAGACAGGGTGGGCCTGACGGTCTTTTTCTGCCATCACATTCCCATGTTCCTATGTCTGCTTTATTGGGACATCACACCAGGAACCGATTAAGTGGCTATGTATTTCAATGGCATCCCCATCCTTTTAATAGGGATGAGGATGCTGGATTATTAGGATGGCTCAGTCAGTCCCTCTGAATGTGTAGTAATGGGCTATTAGTCTTTTACTGACACATCCTCCACACTCCACTTCCTGGGTGTCATGACAACTGCTGCCATTAAAGAGCTGTTCAACATGTGTGAATAGCGCTGTCAGCCTCCTCCACATACATGTTCTCTGCTCCATTTCCTGGTTCTCTGCTCTGTGTAACAGATTCCCCCAAATTTACCACCATAGCAGAACACTCCTCTACCTGACTGAGTCCCTGACTGGCAGATAACACAAAAACACAGACCTTTTGTTTTTCTCCTCTATCCTCATGAACTACACTGATCCTCTAATTCTCCTACCACCATGAGAGAACACTCCTGGATCTCGCTGAACAATTTCATTATGCTCAGTGAATGGACTGGCTGAATGACCTGATGGGGTATTAGCAGCTCATACCCTTTTATTTATTTATTCGCTGAGAGAGAGATTTCCCAGTTTAAAGTTTGTGACTGAAAGTTTCCTGGTTCATGATCTCACAGCCTGAGAATCCTCACACTTTCCCTGAATGAGATACTGGAGCTGAAGCCAGTAGGAGCACTGTCATTGTTGCCTTAGAGTTAGTTAAGGCTAGGGAGACCATAATTAGCCTGAATCCTACTACTACACAGTGCAGTAGCTACCAAAGTTATCGGGCGTATCTGTACTAAGTGTAGCAAAGCCATTTTCAGTGGCTTCTGATAAATGGGATGGACTCTTAATTGGGATGAAATGCCCACCACCAGGGTATCAAAATTAAGCAGCTTTTTTGTACTCTAGAACAGGTCCCTCATAATGAATATACTCCCCAGATTCCTATACTTGTTTCACTGCATCCCAGTCTTTATTTCTAGAAATCAGTTTTCCTCCTGCTAAAAGCCCCTCTCAGCATATATTTGGGCTGGCGGAGGACCATGCATCCAATTTAAGCTTCTGTACAGAACAAGTGTGTGTGTGTGTTGGGGGAGGGGGGGTAAGAGTAGTACTGGATTTGAAACTGTTATTACGCCATACATGGCAGAACGTTACTGCTATGGTTTGTTCCCTTATACCAGTCCACCTAGAAAAAGATAGAACAGATAGAGGAGGGCAGAGCCCCCCAAGGTCCAGAGTCCTGGACATCAGATACAGGCAGAAAAATACAGACATCAATCTAATTACAGTCCAGGACATGCTAGCAATATGACATAGAGTGTGGACCATGCTCAAGGTAAACATACACCTCTGTTCAAACAACAAGAAGTCTTGCTGTATTCTGACAATCTGCAGTTAGCTCCAGCCTTTAAACTTCCCTGGAGAGTATAGGGTTAATATTCTGTGCAGTGCAAAGGACATTGAGCTTGAGCTCGGTTGAGGTGTCTGTCTGCAGCACTTTGAAACCCAACCGTCAGATTCTTTACTCCACCTCACTGAACAGTCGCTCCGGAGATTTCTCCTACAGCTCAGTTCAAAAGTCGGTTAAAGTGTCGGTTAAACTGTCGGTTTTGTCCGAAATTATTTCCACATTGTTGGTTCAGGCTCTGTCTGTGGTACCGTGAGTACTTAGATAGTTTTACTGTTTACTTTGTGGAATTTGTAAGACTTGTCGATCGGTTCAGCTGAACCAATCCATTAGTGTGATTTCTTGTGTTTTTCTTCAGTGTGTGGTCACCGGTCCTTATCGGTTCTAAAAAAAAAAACGTGTTTTAAACTTTTTTTTCCAGTAGTAGTGACATAGTAAGGAACTGATGAGGGAGTCTTGCCTGGCGGTTGCCGAGAGAAAGGTAAGTTTGGTTAGGTTGGCCATGTCTGAGAAACCGAAGAAAAAAAAAAAACCGGCCCACTGGGTTTCAACACTGCAGTTAAGTGTGGGGAGGTCTTTGCTAAGGCCGATCCCCACACCACCTGTGTTTATTGTCTGGGGTTTGAACACCTCGCTGCAGACTGCCAAATTTGTAAACAATTTTCTTAAGTCTACCATGGAGAAAAGAGTAGGTAGACTTAGGGAAAAGGAAGCCGAGAAATCCGCTACCCGGATGGCCAGCCTGGTTTGGTTCCGAATGAACCAGAAGGAGTGCCCTCTGACCAGGGTGATACTTCCTCAGGCATGAGGAGGGCCGATCCTGAGGGATCAGTTCCTACAAAAAGGAAAGGTAAAGACAAGTCAGCTGGTTTGGATCCGGAGGTTCATGTTCCGACCGCTGATGAGATTGCCCGAGCGATTCGGATTGTTGAATTGCTTTACCCGGTTCCATCCGATCTGGTTCTGTTAGCTAGGGGTTCGGTCAGTTCCACCAGTTCAGAACTATGCCCCTGAAGATTTTTATGAACCAGAATTTGAGGAGGAGGGGGATTATGAACAAGATGATGACTATAATGGAGCAGAAAGTCTGGATGTGCCCATTGAACCGGACATCTCCCCAGACAGACCTTCTGGTGTTTCCCCTGCTAGGCTCTCTGAGTCCCCTCCCCATGATCTGTTCTACAGGAAAGTGGCTGAAACTCTCCAGCTCCCTATGGAGGAAACTACAGAGGATCAAGAGGAGCCTGATTTTGTAGAAATGATGGACATCCCAGAGTTCAGGAGACTGTCTATTCCCCTACACAAATCATTTGGGAAACAGACACAAAACATTTTAAAGTCTCCTAATTCTGTACCTCCTGTTGATAGGAGAATGGACAAAAGGTACACTTTATCAGGCTCAGACACAGAGTTTTTCTACCAGCAATGCAGCCATGTTGGGGTAGTGCAGGCTGCAGCTTGTGACAGGGCTAATGTTCCCTTGGCTTCACACCCCCCCAGATAAAGACTCCAGGAGGATGGATGCCTTGGCAAAGAAGCAATACATGGCATCCTCTTTGGGACTCAGGCAGACTAATTATATGGCCTATGCAGCCAGCTACCAGAAGTCCAGGTGGGACAGTGTACTGGCACTGGCTGAAAAGGCCTCCCCCCAGCTGGCCAAGGAGCTGGAGGAGGCGGCTGCGGATGGGATTGAGGCATCTAAGGTACAGTTTCATGCTGCTGTGGACTCCAATGATGTGTCATCAAGAGTCATGGCTACATCTGTGGCTCTTCGGAGAATGGCTTGGCTCAGATGTACTAACCTCTCACAGGACACCCAGGCTAAGGCCATGGACTTCCCTGTGGAAGGTAATTTTCTGTTTGGGGAGCAGACAGAGAATCACATGAAGAAAATGGAGGAATATAGAACCACTTATAGGAGTGCACAGGCCAAGGAGAGGCAGGCAAATCCTCAAAGGCAGCAATCTCAAGTACCTCAAGGGAATTAACAAAGTCCAAGAGGGTAGCATCTTCCAGAAAAAGAGATGTGCAAGAACAAGGGGGCACAATTTGAAGATTGAGGGGGGATGGCTCAGAGGTAATTTGAGGAAGTATTTTTTCACTGAGAGGGTTGTGGATGCATGGAACAGCCTCCCTGAGGACGTTGTGGAGTCAAGAACAGTGGGGGACTTCAAGAATGCATGGGACAGGCATAAGGCAGTCCTAGTGGGGGGTAGGAGGAAGTAAGCTGTTGGTTAACTAGGCTCTGCAGCTTATCTGTTAGGTAGAAAAATGGGCAGACTAGGTGGACCAAGCGGTCCTTATCTGCCGACAAATTCAAATTCTAATCTAGGGGCGGGGCAGGCCTTTTCATAGGCCTTTCTATCAAGCACAGGCCTCTTCTCCCTTTTCACAGAGGGGCTTCTTCAGAGGGAGAGGCAGAAGGGGGATGAGCAGGGCTGCATCCACTCCTCAGCCTAAGGCCCCTGCCAAGCAGACACCCTGATGGACCTGCCCGGATCGACTCTCCTATCCCTGTATTGGGCAGGCTGGTTAACTTTGTCCAGGACTGGTGTCTGTTACTTCAGACAAGTGGGTCCTGGAAGTAGTAAGCCAGGGACTGGTTCTCAGCTTCAAAAAATTTCCGAAGATGAGAGCCAGATCTTTTCCACTTGCAAGTCTCTCTGAAACCCTCGCCCTAGAGGCAGAGGTTTCATCTCTTCTGTCTTTAAGAGCCATAGAGAGAGTTCCTACCCTACACCGGGGCAAAGGTCTGCACTCCAGGTACTTTCTTACCACAAAAAAGACAGGGGTGTGGTGACCCATCCTAGATTTAAGATACCTGCACAAACATCTTTTAAAACTAAGGTTCAAGATGGTGACTCTGGGAATAACTCTTCCCTCTCTAAGGTCAGGGGACTGGCTAGCCTCCCTGGACCTCAAAGATGCCTGCTTTCACATCTCCATCAGGTGCTCCCACAGAAAGTACCTCAGGTTCAAGTTGCCCTCAGGCCATTATCAGTTCAAAGCAATGCCCTTTGGTCTAACATCAGCTCCAAGGGTTTTCACAAAGTGCCTGGCGGTAGTAGTTGCCTTTTTAAGAAGGCAAAAGATTTCCATTTTTCCATATCTGGACGACTGGCTCATAGTGGGTCAGTCTCCAGACCAACTCACGTCAGACCTGCAAGTGACCCAGCAAGTGCTCACTTCCCTGGGATTTCTTCTCAACCTCCCCAAGTCAGTTCTTGAACCGGTGCAGCTTCTTACCTTTATGGGGCAGAGCTAGATACTGTCAAAGCAAGAGCCTTTCTTCCCCTGGAAAGGCAAGAGTTCTTATAGAACTGGCTTCTTCCTTCAGCCTTCAGGTGTCCCGACCAGCAAGGCACTTCCTTCAGCTCTTGGGCCACATGGCAGCTTCTACAGCAGTGGTCCAAGGGGCAAGATTCCAGATGAGGGACATCCAGTTTCATCTGAGGACCTTTTGGTCCCAAAAGAAGGATCCTCTTACCAAACTGATTCCAGTGACTTGGACACTGATCCAAGCTCTTCAATGGTGGCAGGATCAGTACAATTTAAGGCAAGGGGTCCCATTTGTCACTCAGACTCATTCAGTGGTCCTTACCACGGATGCTTCCCTTTTAGGGTGGGGAGCTCATCTGGGGCTCTCACAGCCCAGGGACTGTGGTCCCCTCAGGAGTCCCTTCTTCATATCAATCTCCTGGAACTCAGGGCAGTTTTTCTGGCCCTGCAAGATTTTTCTCCATCTGTGCAGAACAAGGTGGTTCAGGTCAGAACAGACGATGACAACACCACCACCATGTGATACATCAACAAGCAGGAGGGCACTCAGTCTACGGCCTTGTGCATGGAAGCCATGAAATTGTGGTCCCTGGCTTATTCCCTGCAGACCTCTCTGATAGCAGTCCACCTTCCAGGGGAGGACAATGTGCTAGTAGAAGCACTGAGCAGGATCTCCCAGGGCCATCACGAATGGTCCCTGGATCCCCTGGTGCTGAAAGTGATTTTTTCTAGGCGGGACACTCCAGAGATAGATCTCTTTGCAGCCCCAGACACCACCAACTTCCTCAGTTTTGTTGCAGACCCCCAGTCTTGGGTTCAGTCCATCTGGATGCTCTGATTTTGAACTGGGAAGGGAAATTTCTGTATGCCTTCCCTCCCTTTCCTCTCCTGTTCAAGGTTCTAGTCAAAGTAAGGTCACAACTTTGAAAGGTGATTCTGATTGCTCAAGACTGGGCCAGACAGCCTTGGTACCCTCTGTTGATATCTCTAGCAGTACACCTTCCCCTGTCTCTGCCCAGGAATTACAACCTGTTAACCTCCTCTCAGGGGAGGATTTGGTACCACAATCTTCGGTCTCTCAATCTCAAGGCATGGCTCTTGAAGAGTTAGAGTATGCGGATTTGCACCTGTCCCAGGGGGTTCTGGATATTCTCAAAGCCTCTTGAAAGCCTGCCACCAGAAAGACTTAGAACTCCAAATGCAAAAGATTCAGCATTTGGTGTTCCAAGAAGCATATCTCCCCAGACACTGCTGAATTGCCTACAGTTCTGGATTATATGGTCCATCTTAATGGCATAGGCCTCAGACCAGCTACTCTCAAGGTACACTTGTCAGCTGTTTCTGCTTTTCTGTCAATGGGGAAGCCTTCCTCACTATCATCTCATCTGTATTCTGTACATTTTTCATGGAATTGCTTCATACCAAGCCTCCTTTTAGGGATCCTGTCCCTGCCTGGAACTTAAATGTTTGCATTGCTCAGCTTATGCAACCTCCTTTTGAGCCTATGTCCTTAGCAGAGCTTAAGTACTTGACTTGGAAAACTTTGGTTTTGGTAGCCATTACCTCTGCCAGACATATCAGTGAACTGCAAGCCTTGTCAGTGAAACCTGATTTTATCTAATTCCATAGAGACAAAGTGGTCCTTAGAACCAGTAGGAGGTTCTTGCCTAAAGTGGTTTCAGACTTCCATTTGAATCAGTCCATGTCTCTCCCTGTTTTCTTCACTGATCATTCTTCCACAGGGGAGAGGAGACTGCACAGTTTAGATGTTAAAAGAGCCCTTAGCTACTACATAGAGTGTACCAAGGGTCACAGGTTTGATTCCCTCCAGTTATTCCTCACTTTGGGGAAGTACATACGAACATATGAAATTTGCCAGCAGATAAAGGCCTAGAGGTCTATCAAGTCTGCTCGAATGTGCAGCTAGCACTCCTTATTCTTCAGCTGCCCCTCCCTTCCACCCTTCCTCTTCATTGACCCTATCCCTTGTCCTGTCCCATCCCCTTTTGAAGCAGTTCACTGTTCTACTGGATACTACTTCTGCAGGTAACGCATTCCACCCAGCCACCACCCTCTCTGTAAAAAAGTGTCTCCTCATCTCCCTGCTGAACCTTTCTCCCTCCAGTCTCATATCATGGCCCCTTGTGGCCCTCCCCTCCCTTACTTTGAGCAGCCTCTCTGTACCTGTCTTGTTTATTCCTTTCATGTACTTAAAGGTTTCAGTCATGTCCCCCTGTCCCTCCTCTCCTCCAGTGAGTACATGTTCAACTCCTTCAGCCTCCTCTCGTATGATAAGTCCCACAGCCCCTCGATCATTTTTGTCACCCTGTGCTGCACCCCCTCCAGTAACTTAATGTCCCTCTTCAGATATGGGCGCCAGTACTTCATGCAGTACTCCAGGTGCGGTCTAACAAATGACCTATACAGTGGCAGAATCACCTCCTCCCTCCTCTAGGATATACCCCTTAAAATACAACCCAGCATTTTTTTGGCCTTTGCAGCTGCCTTCCTACATTGTGCCGAGTTGTTCATTGACCCTGTAATGAGCACCTCCAGATCCTTCTCCTCCTCTGTCTGGGCTAGCTGCACTCCCCTCAGCTGGTAACTCCTCCTTGGGTTCTTCATCCCAAAATGCAGCACCTTGCACTTTTTGGCATTAAACCCCAGTTGCCAGGTGTCTGACCAGGTTTCAAGCTTTGCCAGATCATCCTGCAACCCCTGCCATCCCCCTAGGTCATCCACCACCTACTCCTACCTTGGTATCATCAGCAAACAGACTGATCTTGCTCTTGATGTCCAGTGATATGTCTGCAATAAATATCCCAAACAACACTGGTCTGAACACCGAGCCCTGTAGAACACCGCTCGTCACTACCCTTGGGTGTGAGAGCTCCCCACCCACCACCACCCTCTGTTGCCTTCCCTGAAGCCAGTTCTCTACCCATCTCACTAGCTTTGCACTTGCCTCTGTGCCTACTAACTTACTTCCCAGCCTTCCATACAGCACTGAGTTGAATGCCTTACTGAAGTCCAGATACAGAACATCCACTGCATGGCCCCTATCCAGTTGCCTAGTTAGCCAGTCATAGAACTCCACCAGGTTGGAAAAGGCAAACCTGCCACCAAGAGATCTGTTGCCAGGTGGATCGTGTCTTGTATACAATTCTGCTATGAAAAACTGGGAAAAACTCCACCCTCAGGCCTGAGGGCTCATTCCACAAGAGGTATAGCTGCTTCCCTGGCTGTTGCCAGGGATATCCCTCTCTTAGAAATTTGTCAAGCAGCCACCTGGAAAACAGTCCATACCTTTACCAAAGATTACTCTCTGGATATCCAGGCTAGGAGTGATGCTCGGTTTGGCACAGCAGAACTTTAGAGCCTATTCCCAAAGTAGGTTCTGTCCCTCCTCCATGGAGGTACTGCTTGGTAGTCTACAGTTTGTCAGAATACAGCAAGACTTCATGTTGTTTGAAGAAAAAATTACTCACCTTAGTAACTGTGTTTCTTCGAATGGAGTCTTGCTGTATTCTGACCTCCCTCCCTGCCTCCCGTCTCAGAACCTGTTTTTTGGGAAGTGGGTGGGCAGGTGCAGTGTTGCACCCCAAGGGTGTCTTCATTACACCCCCCTTTTTTATTTGGGTGCTTATATTGTAGTCTTATTTGAATAGGTTTTTGGTTTGGGGTTTCCTGACTTGAGTCTTCCTTTGGGAATCCAAAACTTTTGTTGCCAGTTGTCTAGTTAAACATTTTACAATATCTACATAGTATAGTTAGTGAGTGTTTGCTCATAAGAATCTGATGGTTGGGTTTCAAAGTGCTGCAGACAGAGACCTCAACCAAGCTCGAGCTCAACGTTCTATGCACTGCATAGAATATTAACCCTATACTCTCCAGGGCAGTTTAAAGTCTGGAGCTAACTGCAGATTGTCAGAATACAGCAAGACTCCATTAGAAGAAACACAATTACTAAGGTGAGTAATTTTTTTCATCATTCTGATGGCTAGCGTGGGACCCAACCTTCCCACCAGCAACACTGGACCCTAGATACTGATGTTGGGGAAGACTGGTACTTTGTATCCTGATGCAGTTCCTGTCTAGGGGGGCTATTTTAGATTTCATTACCATAAAACAAGCACTGTAACTAGACATCTCTGACCACTTTAGGTATATACAAACTAGAGTATACTTACAAACTAAAATGAGGCACCCCCCCCTAGACACACCACAGACAGATTACTAATCTAAGGGAAGCCATCCAGAGTGTCATGGGAGGTGAAATTGCTACAGAGCAAATTTCAACACTATATAAGGTGTTCAGAGCCCATGATATGACACAAGCAGCCAAGATCAAACTGAAGTGGGAGGCAGAAAATGACCTTGAATTCTCAGAAACAGATTGGTCCCAGAGTTTCCTGTCTGTCTTCAGTACAAATAACTCCTCTCTCTGGCAAGCATATAACTGGAAAATTAAAACACACTTCTTCTACATGTCAGTCATACAAGGAAGTGGGCCCCAGACAGATCACAGGGATACTGGCAACAGTGTACAGAAGAACAAGGCACACCATTTGCATATTTTTTTGGTCATGCCTCAAAACAGCAGGATACTGGGGGAAGTGGAAGTCATTCTGCAGGAGCTATTTTTCGTAGACCCCCCGACCTTGCAACAGGCCATACTAGGGCTTCTTCTGGCTGGGATGTTGTAGAACCCTATGTCAGGAAGCATAGACAAACCAGGAGAAGTTATAACATTTGCAAGTAGGTTTTTATTATTATCAATAATAAAATAAAAAAATTAAGATATACAGGATAACTCTTCATACAGGCAGTACAAACAAAGAAAGTTCTACTTCTGAGAGTCTCTCCCTATCTCAATTTAAGTCTCGGCCTCTCTAGCTCTTTCTAAACAAACCATTGTTCTCATTTGATAAGATTTATTTTCCTGGCAGTTTAAACTCTTCGTCCTGAGTGTTGTGAGTTGCAGCTCCTGTTTCTCACAAAATGTACCAGAACTTTGTCAATTTATTTCCTGTGGGCAGCCTGAAGAGTACAACAAATCTTAACAGGTACAGCAAATTAGAACATTCTATCCCAGAGCTGGTCTCCTGTTGATATTTCTGTAAAGAGGAGGGGGTAGCCAGTGCGACTCAGGACCAGCAGCAGATGCCTAAACCAGAAGGGAGTTCACCCATCGAAACAACAGTACAGCAAAGAACATCGATGAGGCACTCCAGAACACATAAAGAGCTTCAAACTCCAACGGATAATCCAAAACATTTATTTAGCAGTCAGCATATATTCACAAACACAGGGCGTGCTTGCTCCCAAATTTCTGATATTTCTGTAAACAAACTTGTGGAGGTCAGAGTACATCTCAAGATCAAGCCCCTGCATTAAAGATTCTTTTTTTTTTGTTAGAAACCTAAATAGCTGTCTGTAATCATTTCAATCATATATACATTTGCAAAGCAAGGGATCTCAGTTTCACATAAAAATTCACATATATATTTTTAACTGTAGAGAAGCAAGGGGAGAAAGAAAGAATACAAACAGCAAGCGAAGGAAGGGCGATAACAGGGAAATTGTAGGACCATCAGAGTGATCAGTTCCTAGGTACCACAAAAAAAAAACTGATTGCGCAATCAGACAGGCAAAAAACAGAATAGGAGAGGACAAAACAAAGCTTTGCTTTTAACTTTCTCTGTATAACAAATAGAACGGGGTCTTACCCAACCATGTCACACAGACCCCTCTTTAAGAGGGAACCTGTTTTAAAAAAAAAACAGGTTTCCAAAACCTTCTTTTATTTCTCTTTTAACATTACCCCATAACATCTGTGGTTCTTTGCGCATGCAGTGTCCCTTTTGCCTAACACCTTGTACAGCACACATTTTAGTTACGCACAGATTTTTAAAACATTCGGAGTCTGATATTCAAAAATGCGCAAAGCAGAGTGCAAAATATGCTATAGCCATGTATAGTCCGGTGCCTGAAGATGCTATGTTCAGTGAATACCACACCAGTACTATTCGATTGAATATAGCTGAGGCATCTGGCCAGTGCAAGTCACTTAGCACTGCAGACATGACTCCTGAATTAGGGTGCCACAGTGGCCTGCGCCCACACTAAATTTCTGATATTCAAACAGGCCCATGCAAATGAGCTCATTAGGCATGCAAGGCACTAAGGGTCAATTTTCATGCCCATTATGGTCTCATTTGCATGAGGAGCGAGGCTGGCTTGTGAGACATCACCCTCCCATATTGCCCGGTCCCAGAGAGCTATCCTTGGTGTTAGTGGTCCCCCCATGCAGTGCCCACTGTGAATTCTCAGTTTCCCTGGTGTCCAGTGTTCCCCCCCATTCTGATCCCCTGTATAATAAAGTAAAACTATTTCCTGGTGTCTAGTGGACCCCCCTATTGCCAATGCCCTGTATAATAAAGTAAAACTATTCCCTGGTGTCTAGCAGACACCCTTCCCTATCCCAGATCCCCTGTATAATAAAGTAAAGCTGTTCCCTGGTGTTTAGTGTATCCCCACCCCCTCCACTCTGACAGATAGTGGTCCACCACACTGCTCCCCCCATCTCACCCCACCGAGATGGTGAGCAGCACAGCCCTCCATTCTCCACCACGGCCAACCGCCAACTAATCTGTCAATGAGCACATACTCTAACATCTGATTGTACAGTAAGCACTCATTGACAACGCAGTTGGCAGCCAGCCATGGCAGAGAGCAGAGGGCTGTGCCAGTCACCAGCTCATGGTCAGGATGGTGGGGTTGAGCAGGGTGGCTTTTGAATGTAGGAAATCTGCACAAATCCTGGTTTGTGTGGGAAAACTAGGATTTGCACAGGGCAAACCTTTGGAAACCTGGCCCTCTGAATTCTCAGTTCCTGAACCATATCTTGACAGAAAAACATTACTGACATTCTCTCTTCTGGATTTGTGCATTACTTTTGAATCTAAATGGCTGTATTGACAGGTACCACCTTGTGATCCTAGGAGTTTTATCCTTCATTTGATTAAGCCAATAGAGAGGATTGTGATCTAAGTACAAAGTCAGTTCCTATCAGATAAAACTTAAGGGACTGCATTGCCTATTTTACAGCAAGAAATTCTTTTTTTAAAAATGGAGTATTTTTTTCTCTCTGTTGTGCAATTTCCTACTGAAATATAGAATGGGTTGTTCTTTCCCATCTGTATTCTGACACAAGACTGCACCTAGGCCTACCTCTGATGCATCAGTCTGTAACAAAAATTGTTTACTCAGAGTCTGGACTTCTAAAAATAGGGGCTGAACATAATGCAGCCGTCATGGTCCAAAATGCCTCATCACACCCTGGGGACCATTCACATTATTTGAGTACCGCTTTTTCATGAGTTCACTGAGGGGAGTAGCTAACTGTGCAAGACTGGGAAAAAATCTCCAGTAGTAGCCAGCCAGCTCTAAAAAATTACCTGACATGTTTCTTTATTTTAGGGACAGGACTGTTAGATACAGCTTCTGTCTTGGAAATTGCTGACTTTATTTCTCTATTTCCCAAAATATAACCCAAATATCTGGTTTCCTGCATTTCTAATGTGCACTTGGTGGGATTAATGGTCAGATCTGCATTTTTGATAGATTGGATAACTGCTCATAGGTGTTACAGAAGGGAGGAAGTAAACTCATCAGGATGGAGCAGCTAAACCCTCTCCATGCCACAACCATCCCAACTGCAAACCGTTTTTCAGCACTGATGGAGGAAAAGGATCTTGGCCAAGACTGCAACCAGATAAAGAGAATGGTGGAGGCAACATAAAGGACAAGAAGGAAAGTAACCATCATGGGGGACTCCATGATCGGGGGGGCAGAGGCCCAACTGAGCGACTATGGACAGGCAAGGGTGCTAGTCAGATGTCTCCCAGGGGCCTCAGCAAAACATGACACTGATCATATTAGAAGTGTAGTGGAGAAAGGAGGGGAGGATCTGAAGATCCTGGTACACCTGGGGACAAATGACCTGGCAGGGCAGTTGGTAGAGGAAGGCCAAATGAAACCTAGTTAAACTAGGAGATCGATTGGCCACTCAAACAACCTCCCTGGCCTTCTCCAAGGTCCTTCCTTTATGGGGCAAGGGCAGTAGCACAGAGAAGATCAAGAGTAAAATAATCAAAGAGTTTAACGAGTGGTTACGGAGTTGGTGTCAAGAAAGAGGCTACCACTTCATTGGTGCATGGGGAGACTTCTGGGAGAGGAGGCTCTTCAGGTATGATGGACTGCTCCTAATGAGGGAAGGAGTAAGAGTGCTGGGCCAAAAATCTGATGTGTGCATCGGGCTTTTAAACTAGGGAAGGGGGAGCTGGTCACAAAGGACCCTATCAAAGACACCCTAGAAGATAGAAACTTAGCCGTAATTTCACCCAAAACAGGAATTAATCATGGAATGCAAAAAGGGACTAGCAGGAATATGAAGGGAGGTAAACACAAATGAAGGTGAGACTCAGTAGTATGCCTACTGGAAAGAAACTAGAGGTAAAACACGGTCAAGGAAGGAAAACTTAAAAAGAGGGTTGACAGACCATGGAAAGCCATGTGCATGAACGCTGGCAAATAAAATCTCAGAACTAATGGTCTTGATGTCAGAGGCTGACCTGGACATTGTTGCTGTGACCAAGACATGGTACACAGGGAACCATGACTGGGATATAGCTGTGCCAGGGCATACTGTGTTCTGAAAAGATAGGGTAGGAAAAAAGTGGTGAGGAGTGGCTATCTACATTAGGGAAGAAATAAAAGCTACAGAAGTACAGGGCATAAGGGAGGTAGAGGAGGCACTGTGGGTCATGCTGGAAATGGATAATAGTACAGCCATTTGAATAGGTGTGATCAACAGACCTTCAGCATAGGGAGGAGCAGTTGGACAATGCGTTAGTGGAAATAATCCATGAAATGGCAGCAAAAGGGAAGATATTGCTGATGAGAGACTTCAGTTTGCCAGATGTCAATTGGAGCACCCAAACTGCAGCCACAGCAAGGAGCAGAAACATCCTGGAAGCTCTTCAGGTGGCGGGACTCAGACAGCTAGTGGAAGAACACACCCATGAGGGGGCAATATTGGACCTGGTGCTTACCAACGGAGAAAGGGTGATGGATGTAGAAGTGGGGAGTCACCTGGGGTCCAGCGATCACAAGTGGTTTAACGTGAGGATAGCAGAGGAATCCAGCCACACAAAGCAAGGGTCATGGATTACAGAAGGGTCGATTTTGCAAAGATGGAGGTATTACACAGATGTATTAAGCAAGTTAGAGGCATGCATTATATTAACACATTAAAATCACTGAAACTTTATAGCTTGAAATATAGAAGAATTAGAGGTGACCTGTGCCTAGTTTTCAATGCTATAGAAAAACCAGATCTCCTGGAACTGCTATGTCTGAATCTGGTTAAAATTAAAACTAGCAGGTTCCACTAATATCAACTGAAAGAACATTTTAAAACTGATAAAAGGAAATACTGGTTTAACCAGAGGGTGGTATCAATATGGAGTAACTTACTGGAACAAGTTGTAATGAGTTAGTCTATTGATAATTTTAAGATGACATTGGATATTGTGATGGGTGATATGAAATTCTCGATTAGGTAGATGTCTTGAGTTGAATCTTTATGGCCTGCCTAGGCTGTGACTCATAACTACTATGAAACTATGCCTAAAAAAAGCCCTAGTAGGTAGAGTGGGTTAAAAAGGATATAGAGGAACAATGGGCACATCTTAAGGGAGCCATAATCAAAGCCATGAGCCTTTGTGTTAGGCAAATAAGTAAAACACAGATGAAGAAAAAGTCACTCTGGTTCTCACAGGAAATTGCAAGGCGAGTGAGGGAAAAAAGACCGCATTCAGAAAATACAAAGAAACACAGAGGGAGGAAGATAGAGGAATGTATCTGGAAAAGTTAAAGGGGGGGAGCAGTCAGAAAGACCAAGGTACAGACAGAGGAAAGAATAGCCAAGGCATTTGAGAGAAGACAAAAATCAGAGGTGGGACTGTGAGACTAAAAAGGGAAGGGAGGGGGTCAGCAGAAGGGGACCATGAAAAGCAGAAATCCTCAACAAATATTTTTGTTCAGTGTTCACTGTAGTAGGGAACAGGGAGTAACCACAGCTAGGTGTGAGGAGTACCAAGGGGAGGAGTGTAGATACCAGTCCGTTCACAGTAGAGGGAGTCCTAAAGGAATTAGAAAAACTGAAAATAAATAAATCAATGGGGCTGGACTTAATACATCCCAGAATTCTAAAGAAACCAAGAAAGAAGCTAGCAGGACCACTGACAGCCTTGTTCAACAAATTGTTAGAAACAAGTGTGGTTCCAGCAGACTGGAAGAGAGCAAACATTGTCCCTCTCCATAAGAGTGGGAGCAAGAAGGAGGCTGGTAACTATAGGCCAGTCAGCCCAACCTCAGTGGTAGGAAAACTGATGGAATCATTACTCAAGGAAAGGATTGTAACATAACTTGAATCCAGTGGACAGCAGGCTCCAAGACAGCATGGTTTCATGGCAGGCAGGTCTTGCCAAACAAACCTGATAGATTTCTTTGACTGAATGACAAGGGAGATTGATCAGGAAGGGGTGGTAGATGTAGTCTACCTGGATTTTAGCAAGGCCTTTGATATTGTCCTGCATAAAAGGCTAGTAAATTGAGTAGCCTGGGTGTCGGATCTGGAGTGGTTAACTGGGTTAGAAATTGGCTGAGTGGTAGGACACAAAGAGTAGTAGTGAACGGAGTTCAGTCCATAGAAAGGGAAGTGACCAGTGGGGTGCCTCAGGTGTCAGTGCTAGGCCCAGTCCTCTTTAATGTCTTCATAAGCAACATTGCAGAGTGTCTGGAAGGGAAAGTGTTCCTCTTTGCAGACGACATAAAGATCTGCAATAGGGTAGAACACCAGGTGTGTGTGTGTGTGGATAGAATAAAAAGGGACCTGGGCAAGCTAGAGGATTGGTCAAATGTATAGCAGTTGAGATTCAATGCAAAGAAGTGCAAAATTATGCACTTAGGTAATGGGAACCCAAGAGAGGAGTACTGAATGGGGGGTGGGGAGTGGTGGGGAGATACTGCCAGACACCAAACAGGAAAAGGATCTAGGAATAATTATATATGAGGACCTAAAGGTGGCCAGACAGTGTGAGAATGCAGTTAGAATGGTCAGTGGGATGTTGGGGTGCATAGGGAGAGGCATCACAAGCAGAAAAAATGAGGTTGCGATGCCACTATACAGATCATTAGTGAGACCTCATCTGAAGTACAGTGTCCAGTGTGACAGGGTAGAATAGAACCCTGTCCCTTTTGTTGGAGAAAGTATGTAAATGCAAATATCTGTATTCTTTCCTTTTCTGTCTCTTCTGTCTAGTTGCGCAACCAAATTTTCCTGTGAGTCCTCAGACTTTATCAACCCGACCAGTCTCGCAATCCTTTGTCTCTCACTGTCTCAGTTTTCTCTTGCTGTCTTTCTTCCTTGCATATATATATCTGCTAATATAAAATATATGAGAATCAATGTGTGGAAATGTAGCTGATATTGGGATCACTTTTGTTTAGAAAATTGTGTTATTGTTGAAATGTATATATATATAATTTGAGATAACTGTAAAAAGCTAGAGGTTACTTGGGTGCAAATGCCTGAGCCTTTTGCAGTTGCTGTGGGGACCTCAGGAAGTTCTCAATGTTCTAGCAGCTCCTGAAATTTACAAAGAACAGGATGCTTGCAAAGGATGGGGTTGAAAAGAATTAGAGAAACAGCTAAGCTGAGCTGCAAGGGAGATTTTTTACAAGAGATTTTATTTTGCTTCTGTATATAGTTATTCTGAACAGGTTTATTTTATTTTATGTTACTGCAACTACAAATAAACAGTTTTGTGGAATTTTACAACTGCTCCTGGGTTTTCTCTGTGCTTTCTGATCTGTGCCTCGATGACAGATGGTGTCAGCCTAAGTGGGATTTATGCCGTGCAGACCCTAAGACAGGAGATTTGTGCGTGGGTACTGGACCTAGTACCAGGGAAGCACAGAGGAAGGTATGGATTCGGCAGCTGAAGTCCAGTCTGAGATTGTACAGCCAGCACAAGTCATGGAAAAAGGACAGGCAGTGACAGAACCTGAAAGTCTGATGGACTTTTGAAATGTTGGGCTATACAACAAAAAGAGACTGAGATGCAGAGAGAAAAAGAAATTCAATTGACACTGTGCCACATAGAAGACTATTACACAAACTGGGGAATATGGGTGTGGGCAGGACAGTAGTGTGGTGGGTAGGTAACTGGCTGGGTGGCAGGACACAGAGGGTGGTGGTAAATGGCTGTCACTCCACAGAGGGAAGAGTGACCAGTGGGGTACCACAGGGATCAGTGCTGGGACCGGTCCTATTCAACATCTTGCGTCAGTGACATGGCGAGGACCTAGAAGGCAGAATTTCACTGTTCGCTGATGACACAAAACTCTGTAACAGAGTAGACACACCAGAGGGTGTAGACAGAATGAGAAGCGACCTGCAGAAACTTGAAGAATGGTCAGGGGTTTGGCAGTTGAAATTCAATGCAAAGAAGTGCAAGATAATGTATATGGGGCACAAAACCCTGGCTCAATATATCAGTTGGGGGTGAGGATATAGCATGCACCAAGCAGGAAAAGGGATCTTAGGTTATCATCTCTGATGACCCAAGGTAGGAAACAGTCGACAAGGCAGCAGGTAAAGCAAATAGGATGCTGGGATGTATAGGCAGGGGCATTACCAGCAGGAAAGGGAGGTCATAATTCCGCTATACAAGACACTAGTGAGGCCCCACCTGGAGTACAGTGTACAGTTCTGGAGACCATACCTACGTAAGGACATAGACAGGGTAGAGAAGGTTCAGAGGAGGGCAACAAAGATGGTGCATGGATTGCATCACAAGTCCTATGAAGACAGGTTGAAGGAACTGAACATGTACTCCCTGGAGGAGAGGGAGGAGAGAGGGATATGATAGAGACATACAAGTATCTTACAGGGAGGAACAGGGTGCAGGAAAACACTATTTTTAAGCAAAAGATGTTCCAGGACTAGAGGGCATGGGATGAAGTTGGAGGAGGACGATTCAGAGGAAACATGAGAAAGAATTTCTTCACAGAACGGGTGGTGGACAAGTGGAACACCCTGCCAGAGGAAGTGGTGGGGCTGAAACAATCACGGGATTTAAGAATGCATGGGATAGACATAAAGGAATTCTGGAGGTCAGGGGTAAGGTGCAACAGACTTCTAGGAAAACAAACTGAACTTACAAGCTCAAATGGGCAGACTGGGTGGCCCATAGGCTCTTATCTGCCGACACTGTCTATGTATCTATGTATCTATGTATCAATGGTTAGAAGCATTGAGGAGAGAAGAGATGCAATGACAGAAGCAACAGATGAGAGAAGAGATGCAGCGACAGGAGCAGCAATGGCTGGATGCCTTACAAGCTTTCGAAGGCAGAGGATCTGGCACAGATCCAGATGAGAAACAAAATGCAAGCAACCTAAAGGCCATTAAACTTACAAAGTTGTGTCCCTCAGATGATATTGAAGCATACCTGGCAACCTTTGAAAGAGTTGCCACAGCCTGCCAGTGGCCAAAGCAGCAATAGGCAACCAGACTGGTACCCTACCTGACAGGGAAAGCTGAGCTTGCCTACAGCAGTATGGACATTGCACAGTCAGAAAACTATGACCTGGTGAAAAGCAAAATCCTGAAAAGATACGACATCTCCAGAGAGAACTACAGGCAGAGATTTCGATCTCTGGGGTACAACTCGGTTGACAATCCTCAAGAAGCCTTCACCCGACTCCAAGCACTCCTGATGAAGTGGATCCAACCAGAGAGCAAAACAGTCCCACAGATCATCGACACATTTGCCATGGAGCAATTCATCAACATCTTGCCTACAGATGAGCAATTGTGGGTAAAGGAACACTAACCAGAGAATGGGAAAAAAGCTGTTTCTTTGGCTGAGGACTACCAAATGGCCAGACAGACGCCACAGCAGTGAGGTAACAGCCAAGCACCGGTAAGAAACTATTTTTCCCATTTAAATTCCAAGCCTGCTAAGAACTCTGGTGGGAGTAACAAATCAGTGCCAAAAGACGTTATCTGCTATAACTGTAATAATCCCGGCCATTTTGCAAGAAACTGTTGTAGTAAGGAGAGCGGCACTGGAGCAGATCTGTCCTTGGCAAATTGGGGCAAATACTTAACAGATGTGAAGGTGGGGAATAAGACTGTGAAGGGACTCGATGATTCAGGATGCAGACAGACCCTAGTGCATGTTAAAGTGCTGGGAAAACACTGTGCAAAGGGACCAGGTACTGGTGTCATCTGCATCCACGGGTACACTCAATACTATCCCACCACCCAAGTGACACTGACCATTAGGGTGTGTTGCACCAAATGAAAGTGGGGGTAGTACCAAAGTTACCTATACCTGTGATTATTGGAAATGACTTTCCAGGATTTACTGAATTGATCAAAGAGGGAATAAAACCTGATGTTTCAGCAGCTGTGGTGACGAGCTCAGACAAAGAAAATTGCAGACAGTGGGGACACTTTTCCTTTCAGTGATTTTGATTCGGACTTGTTTGAACACAGCTCAAAGATCCGGAAATCCAGGAAAGAAAGACAAAGCCTGAAAAAATTGTGGCAACAAATGACTGATGGACATGAAGACTTAAATTATGAAAATGCTGAAACTAAATTGATAACTGATTGTGATTTTCTTTCAGAACAAGCTAACAATGTTTCTCTCCAGGGTTTCTTTAAGCAGCTGGGGGTGAAATCAAAACAGGGTGGACCAATGTTTAAAAAATGTAATGGGTTACTGTACAGAGTTTGGGTTAAACCTCAGACACAGAAACAGACAGAACAATTGGTTATACCACAGAAATATAGAACAGAATTGTTACACATATCACATGATAATCCTATGGCTGGTCACTCAGGGAGGGATCGCACCCTTGCCAGATTGCTGTATAGATTTTACTGGCCAGGAATTCATGAAGATGTTGCTACCTATTGTAATTCCTGTGCTGAGTGTCAGAAAGTAGCCCCACTCACTAGGAAAGACAAGGTGCCCTGGTACCCCTACCCTTAATAGATGTGCATTTTGAGAGAATTGCAATGAATGTGGTTGGTCCTTTAGACAAAAGTAAAAAGGGTAATAGATTTATCCTGGTAGTATGTGACTGTGCTACTAGATACCCAGAAGCACTAAACTAATATATGGGTTTGAACCGTGCTTTCTGCTGTTCTGTTAAAGAACTGGATGCAAATGTGCTTAATTTCTGAAAGTACAAATGTTGTTAGAGAAGAGAAAGTTTTGTAAACCTGTTTAATAAAACAGGTTCCCTCTTAAAGAGGGGGTATATGTCACAGGGTACAATAGAACCCTGTCCCTTTTGCTGGATAAAGTGTGTAAATGCAAGGATCTGTATTCTTTCCTTTTCTGTCTCTTCTGTCTGGTTGCTCAACCAAATTTTCCTGTGAGACCTCGGACTTGATCAACCTGACCAGTTTCGCAATCCTTTGCCTCTCACTGTCTCTCAGTTTTCTCTTGCTGTCTTTCTTCCTCGCATATCTATACCTGCTAATATAAAATATATGAGAATCAATGTATGGAAATGTAGCCGATATTGGGATCACTTTTGTTTAGAAAATTGTGTTACTTTTGAAATATATGTATTTATAATTTGAGATAACTGTAAAAAGCTAGAGGTTACTTGGGTGCAAATGCCTGAGCCTTTTGCACTTGCTGTGGGGACCTCTGGAAGTTCTCAATGTTCTAGCTGCTCCTGAAATTTACAAAGAACAGGATGCTTACAAAGGATGGGGGTTGAAAAGAGTTATAAAAACAGCTAAACTGAGCTGCAAGGGAGATTTTTTTACAAGAGCTTTCATTTTGCTTCTGTATATAGTTATTCTGAACAGGTTTATTTTATTTTATGTTACTGCAACTACAAATAAAGAGTTCTGTAGAATTTTACAACTGCTCCTTGGTTTTCTTTATGCTTCCTGACCTGTGCCTCGATGACATCCAATTTTTGAGGCAACATCTCAGGAAGGACATAGACAGAGTGGAGGCAGTCCAAAGAAGTGCTACAAAATAGTACAAATAGTACAGGGGCTGCACTGGAAGTCATATGAGGAAAGGCTGAAAGACCTCAATATGTATTCTCTAGAGATGCGAAGAGAGAGGGTGGACATGATAGAGACATATAAATACCTTAAAGGGATCAATAAGGTACAGGAAGGGTAGCGTCTTTCAGAAAAGAAGATGGAGAAAAACTAGGGGACATGAGATGAATTTGGAGGGAGAAAGAATGAAGGGGAATGTGAGGAAGTATTTCTTTATAGAGAGGGTGGTGGATGCTTGGAACAGCCTTCCCGAAGGGGTAAAAATGATGGAGGAATTCAAAAATGCATGGGACACACACAACAGAAGACTAGAAAAAGGGAAGAGTAGGAAAGCCGCAGATCAACTAAAGTCTGCAGCATAAGTTAAAGGTAGAGAAAATGGGCAGACTAGATGGGCCAGGTGGTCCCTATCTGCCAACAAATTCTATGTATCTATGTGTCTATGTGTTCCAGGTGGCTTTTCCAGTCTGGACTGTACACCACAACATCATGGCTGTGCGATAGTCTGTTAGGGGCTATTCGCCCTACGACAGTTCGATCCCTTCAGATCTTGGAAACCGTTACAGGAAAGCAAACGTTTCCTAGTGTAAGGTAAGTTGCTAATTTAGGGGGTTCATAAAATACAAATAAAATCATGCTGTGGTGTTCTGTTTCCACAGGAGAGAGGGAGTGAACTGTTGCTGGGTGAATTGCCCATAGCGAATTGACGTGCTCCTCCACATCATCCAGGAAAGCAGCACAGTAACCAGTGTGAGGGGTTAGAATTACATCCATGTACCGCTGCCTGTAACTTAGGCCTCATCCACACTGCAACGCTCAGACCCCGTAATGGATAGAAACCGTTACAACCGGGGAGTGGTGCAGTGTGTCCACACTGCTGCAGGGTCTGTTACGGGACTGGCACCACTGGTCCACACTTCGGGGGCTGGGTGACGTTACCGTGGCACGATCCTGATACTCGCTGCGCAGGGACCGGTGTCACACGTCCACACTATGCCGGTAATGTTACGAGGCGTGAACGTTTCTGAGCCACTGTTGTTGAAACCACCTCATGTGGTTTTCAAAAACGGTTGCAAAACACCTTCTGTAACGTTACAGGTGTAAACGCAAACTGTTGCGGTAACGGCTTGGGCACTCTGTAACGTTACAGAGGGGTAGTGGGGACAGGGCAATAGTGGGTACACCATGTAAACCAAACGGCATGGTGGTGAACTTATAGAATCTGATTGGAGTGGCAGATACAGTTTTGTCTCTGGGTTCTTTAACTCTTGGAATTCACCAATAACCCTTGGTGAGCTCGAGGGTATTAACATACTTGGCACTTCCAAATCTGTCCACCAAATCATCTATCCTGGGCATAGGATAGCTATCAAATACAGACACTTAAGTTTCCTAAAATCAAGTTAAATTCTTACATCCCCTTCTTTTTTATTTGCAGTCACCACTGGAGATGACCAAACACTTCTCGAATCTTCAATGATACCCAACTCTTTCATTTTTTATATTTACTTAACCATGTCCACTTGTAACCACTCTGGTAATCTTTATGTCTTTTCTCTGATAGGGTGAACATTTTCTGTCACTATTATGTGTTCGACACCTTTTGCTTGGCCTTGCACTGTGGCAAAAGTACTTTTAAATGTCTTGACCAAGTTACAGATTTCTGCAGTTTGTTCTCTGGATATGGAAACATTCACCTTTGTAGCATCAGACATCACTGTTCCAGTCCATCATACAAGCTACTGTACATCAATATCTTCTTTAGCAGTTTCTGGCAATACTAACAAAGCAACCTTTGGTGTTTTTTCAGCCCATTTCTTCAGGAGGTCAGCATGGTATGTCTTGGTAGGATTTTACCTATCAGGGGTCTCGGACTCAGTTAACTGTATCCGAATGTCTAACCACTTTATAAGGCCCTTGCCACTTCATTAACAGTAGATTTTCTATAGTGGGTAACAGCAACAAGACCTTTTCACTTGGCTCAAAAATGTTTTCATTTACCACATGATCGTACCTCTTCTTCTGTTTTAGGCTTCTTCCTGATTACAGTAAGCATTTTCAACATATTTTGCCAGTTTGTTTTCCTCCATGCACAGATATAAGATGTACACTACTCCCTCTTTTATCTGCCAACCTCCTTACATCCTAATTGTTGGCAGATAAGAGAGGGTGACAGATAATAGAGAGTGGTGGTTAAAGGGAGAGATAACAGTGCTGGAAAATGTGACAGGAGCTCACATTGGCAGTAAGCGAGGGTGGTGGGTAAAGGGGCGCAGATAAAGGAGAGAGTACTGTAATAGATTCTTTCTGAGTGGGGTTATCTTCCCATGTTTCTTTTATTACATCTAGTGGCCCTCTAGGTTGTCTACCATACAACATTTCAAAGGGTGAAAAAGCTGTTGATGCTTGTGGCACTTCTCTGTAAGCAAAAAGCATGTGAGGTAGGTATTGGTCCCAATCTTTCCCTTCCCCTTTCACAAACCTGTTTAATGTGTATTTTAGGATTTGGTTAAAATGCTCAACGACTGTCTAAGAGTGATAAGGGGAGGTTCTTTGGCAGTAATACCTAGTAGTCGATACAGCTCCTTCAGCAGTGCAGCACCAAAATTACTACCCTGATCAGTAACAATATTTTTGTGTATGCCCACCCTGCTGAATATTTTGGCAAACTCTGCTGCCACTTTTGGGGCTGTGACAGTATGCATTAGAATTGCCTCTAGGTATCAAGTAGTATAGTCACATACTACCAAAATGAATCAATTACCCTTTTTACTTTTGTCTAAGGGACCAACCACATCCATTACAATTCTCTCAGAAGGCACACCTATCAAGGGTAGGGGCACACGGGGCTACCCAGCTTGCTTACCAATCTCCCATGTGGAACAATATTGAAAGCCTTGCTGAAATCCAGGTACAGTTGCAGGCATAAATATTTTCAGATATTTCCAGATATTTCGAGTATATCCAAATAGATTTTCTCTGGTGGCCCACAGTGGTACTACAGGCAGGCACAGAATGTCTTTAGAGATACCACAGAAATTTTTGGAAATATTTGGCCATGTCTTTGGCTGCAACTGTAGGCCACATATGCCACTCCACTCTCATCAAACTTCTTAATCACCCAGCCAAAGAAATCTATCAGATTTATTTGGCTTGCCCCCATCTCCCGGTGAATCCATGTTGATTGGATCCTGTAACCCATTGGAGTCAAGATATTCCACAATCCTTTCCTTTAGCAGTGTTTTCATTACCTTACCCACCACTGGTATCAGGCTGACAGGCCTATAATACCTGCCTCTTCCTTGCTACCAGTTTTGTGAAGTGGGACTACATCTGCCCTTCTCCAGTCCTCTGGGACCATTCCAGTCTCCAGTGATCTGTTAATTAGGTCTATCAGAGGTGCAGCTAGTACTTTCCTGAGCTCCTTCAACACCCTTGAATGCACCCAATCTGGCCCCATAACTTTGTCCAGTTTCACTGAAAACTAATGAGCTTTTCTTCTGACCCCACCCACAAGAAAAGCAAGTCATCAGTGTAATGCTTATATAGCAAAACTGGTGGATTTTGAAATCTACTGAAAAGGGAGAGAGTCTTTAGGCAACAACCATTGGTGGTAGCCAAAAGGAATGATACCCTGAAAGCAGTAGCATAGCAAATTCCCAGAGGGCCTGTGTGCAAGATGATGTTACAGGGCCCCTCCCCAGTTTTGAATAAACATCAAAATTATGATTTGGGCCCCTCAAACCTCATGGGCCCGGGTGCCACTGCACCCCCTGCACCCTTGTAGCTATGCCCCTGCCTGAAAGACTGACTGGTACACTCCAATTTTAAAACAGAACAGGTGAGAGAGACAGATATTTCCCCATATCTGATAGTAATCAACTAGTATATACACTACTAAGGAAACTACAGCAGTTTATTACAATGTAATAAACAGCTTAATAACAATTTATTGCATGTATAGACACAAAATATGCACCTTATTACAACAGTATTAACATGTGTAGCAGCCACCTTATTACAACACTATTAACATGTCTAACAACCACCTTCCTATTGTACAGTACAACTATAACAAAACTTCTAAATAATCTATTGTGTGTCCATCCTTATGTAATATGTAAAACATCTGATAAAGTTCCATACACTCCATAAAGCCACGAGCCCAGCCCCTGAGTAGTAATATTTATATAACACTTTGCTATCGGATATTTTTTCCTTTTCTTTCTCTCTCTCTTCATATATATAGATATAGATATTATTTGTAAAAAACTGCATTAATGCAACATTTAGGGTTCAGTCTAAAATGACAAAAGTAGTGAAATGTGGTTTTAGTGTTTTCAACCCTAAAACCCCACCCCCACCCCTGAAACAAATCAGGTGTGCAGTCTTCTTTGTGGTTGTCAACCCTAAAACTCACCCTATTCTGTACACTCCTGAAACATACACGCCTGTGTCCATCACATCTGAGCTTTCTTGGTACCACAATAGGGTGAGCTTTAAGGTTGACAACTGCAAGGATGACTGCATACCTGATTTGCTTCAGGGGTGGTGGGGGTTTTAGGGTTGGAAACCCAAAAAGCACATTTTCCTACTTTTGTTGCTTTAGTCTGAACCCTAAATGTTGCATTAATGCAGTTTTTTGCAAAGAGGTTCCTTACTTTTGAGGTAGTATAATCGGTTTACCTATAGCAAGGTGACATCCGCCTCACCGGCATCCCCGACAGCGACAGCCACAATGCAGAGTGTTGGCATTGGTGTTGGCATTGGTCTGTTGAGGATGTCTCTGTGTTTTCTTTGGGGGCTCCACCCCCACACCCTCTGGTCTCTATAGATACAACTCTGAGTCAGAGTTGTCTCAGGGGAGGGGGCAAAACACCGGGTGATGCACTCCTGGTGCCAGCAGAGACCATCACAGCGACCCATCGTTGTTGCCCAAATTCTGTCGCTGTGATGGTCTTCACTTATGCAGTTTTGCTGTGTGGTCTGCATACCAGTATAATCATATTCTCATTTGCCTGTGGGCGCATAGGGCCCCATCCCTCCATAGATGCATACATGTATGTTGCTGTGGAAGTGCAGGGCCCTCCGGGCCTTGCGGTTGCATTTGTAGCAAAACAACAACTAAATTGTCAGCATAGCCTTCTTATTACCTCACCTCATGAACCCGGTACTAAATATTTTCAAATCCCTGCCAACACGTTATTCCATGCCACTGCAATGTCATTCTGCACCACAGGTGCAAAAACACATTTTGGCCAGAATTTGAAAAATGACAGCTGTCACATTCATGAGATGGTGTAAAAAATGGCTATGTTAAAAATTTGGCATCAAAATATTTAAAGTTACCAAAGTTGTGAGTGAGCGTAGCAAATTTCAACAGATGTGCATAACTTTCCCAATTTTACACATTTTGACTCCAGCTTTTCAACATAGCCTTCTTAAGATCCCACCGCATTAACAAGGTTAGTGAAAAGTATTAAATCCTGCCCAAAAGGTAATTTTGACAACTGAACGTGAACTTCCCCTTTTGAACTTAATTTACAAAATTCCACCACCATTAGTCATGAGGTAAGGGCCCAAAAAGTCCATGTTGAAAAGTTGGGGTCAAACTATGCAAAAATTACAATGTTATGCATCAAAGTTGAAAACCCCATTGAAATACATTGAACCGCACTTACCTTAGTTTCACATATTGCAGTTGGCGGTTCCAGCAGCAAGACTTGTCTTTGATCAGAGAGTGGATCTTCACCCTGGGACCTGTTCAGGTGAGTGAGGGTGTGTGGGATGTGTGTGTGGGGGGTGCGAGGTGGTGGGTGCTCAGTAGGGATTCGGGGTGGGGGGTTGGCTCGGCGATGGACCATTTTCTTTTTTACAGGTGTGAAAAAAAGACATTCAGGTTTTTTTTTTATTACAGCTTATACTGAAATGTGGGGATGGCAATCCAAGGGTGGGGGTGCCACTAGACACCAGGGAAAAATAAAAAAATATGGGGATGGCTATCAGAGGGTGAGTGGTGCCACTAGGCACCAGGGAAACATTATAAAAAATACAGGGACAGCAATTGGAGGGTGGGTGGGTGCCACTAGACACCAGGTAAACATTAATGAATACACTACAGTGATTGGAGGGGTGGGGTGCCATTAGACACCAGGGAAACATTTAAAAATACAGGGATGGCAAATGGAGGTTGGGGGGTGTCACTAGACACCAGGGAAAAATTGAAAAAATATGGCGATGGTGATTGGAGGGTGGGGGGCACTAGACACCAAGGAGAAAGATGGAGTTGTGGCTTCTGCAAGTTCCAATGTTATCCTATAGGAATTTGCAAATTTTAATTTTTGCAATTTTTTATATAGCCTCTAGATATTTTTTGGAGGGGGGGTTAGGAGTGTTGTGTGGTATTCTAACAGCAATTAAAACCTTTGATTCTATATAGACATTGTCCCTTAATTGGAAATTTTGAGGGACTTAAGGGTTCTTTTAAGTTACCCCCGCAAAAAAAAAAAAAAACTAAGACCTTTTGTATATGATCCTTTTTCATATGGTCATGTTCTTTCTTCATATGGCCATACGAAAAAAGCGTAAGCGAATCATGATAAAGGATGGAAAAAGAAAAAACACATTTGGGGTCATTTTAACAATAATAAAGTGCAGAATCAATCAAGTGTGATCCAAATGAGCAAGATGCATGTATTGGTCTCTCTACAGCATCATTTTTGTGGATGTTGAATTTTATTTTTATTTTTTGTAAAACAGAAAACAAGATGGAGCATATGAATTAGGATTTTTTTTCATAAAAAAAGGGATTAGCCCCCATACGGACAAGAATCCCAATTTGTATGGCCGCATTTTCTTTCGTTCCAAACATCTATCCTAAAGTGCTCACTGAGCGTGCTCAGAACCGAAATTTAAAAAATTAATAACTCTGGAATGGATTAATATTTTTTCACCAAACCAGCAAAAGGCACTACTGTGGGCCAGGCCCTTTGTACCCTGAAAATTTCAGACCAAAATTCTTAACCGTCAGGGCACTTGGGGCTGACAAAAACAGCAAACCTCCCCCCCCCCAAAAAAAAACAGAAAATAATTTTTGGCTATTTGGATCTCAGAACACACACATCCAACTGGAACAAAACTTGTCATGTAAAAATGATATACCTCCACAAGACTGCACATGCAAGATTTCATGCAAATACACTGAATGGTTGCAAAGTTATTAAAGTGCAAACATTGGGATATAACATTAAACAGCCTACTCAGCCCTAAATATAGTGATGCAACCATGCCACTATAATATGTTTGTTCTTTGCACTTTATTTTATTGTTTTCATCTATACACAGTCTGTTCAGAATTTTGTTTCCATGACCTCAAGCAGTTTAGCCTGACTTCCCACGACCCAAACATACCAAATTTGATTTTGAGATTCCTCTCTAAAATGAACAAGGATTATCTATCCTAATACACTAGGATTCCTTATAACAGAAATTCTAATTTAAACTCTGTTTTTGGCATTGATAACATAAGAATTTGGATTATGGCTCACTGTGGCAGGTCACAGTATTTTCCTATGCCATCCATTGTGCACAGCACTCAGTATAGTGCAGCAGGTGCCCCACAGTGATGTCAGATGTGAATGCCATGCATCTGATGTCACCATGCTGCATGCACA
This sequence comes from Neoceratodus forsteri, assembly GCA_016271365.2. NCBI lineage: Eukaryota > Metazoa > Chordata > Ceratodontiformes > Ceratodontidae > Neoceratodus > Neoceratodus forsteri. The sequence continues at coordinate 874,785,745 of CM057455.1, read as the reverse complement.
GTGGGAGAACTACAGTATAAGCATAAGAAAAAGGAATGCTGTCATATAAGACTTCTTGTGGTGTTTCGGCGGTAGCGTCTGCCAGTACAAGGATGCTCCATTGGATGTTCTAACTTGGAAAAGGCTCAGAGATGCTGTTAAATGAATGAAACTATTTAATGAGTTAACCAATTATGAAATGTACTGCATTAAAACTGTATATCAAATCACACAATGGTGTAAGTTACAAAATGTTGGTTGAAGGGAGCAGAATAGAAATTATCCTACTAGCCATAAAAAATTGTTTATATTGCAGCACCACTCTCCCTTGAAGAAGCTGGTGATTGAGCCAGTGAAAGGTTAGGAGGTCTACATGGTTGCCAAGCTGATTTAAAATAAAATGAAACTTGGTTAAATAATCATCGAGTTTGTTGGTGGATTTGTTCATCATCTTTGTAGCAACACACAGTATGAGCCCAAGAGTCTGTGGCCCCCGGAAGAACCACATTTAATATTCCATGTCAGAGGCAGACAGAAGATAGACTGCTATCAGGCTCCGGGCAGGAAGAAGAAGGTTGTGGTGGACTGGCACTACTCTGAGTGTAGGTGAGGTACCCTCACATCCCTCAGAAATCATTGCTGAGATCCCTAATGTTCAACATTTTCTTTTTTTTCCCTGACATGTTATTCCTCATTGTTGTCCTGATAAATCAGACCTTCTTCCACCTCCACTATGTGCCTTGTTCCCAGTCACAGAGCCCTACTCTTAGTCACACTCCATAAAGCAGCCAGCTCAGTTGAGCCATGACTCCATCCCTGGATACTTTGCCTGGAGAGGGACTCCACCATGCCTGGCTCCTCAGCAGGCAGTATACTCTGCATGCCAGGCCAGCTAATGTGGATGATATGAAAACCCTTACTGGTGGTGACCAGATCTGAAAGCTCATAGAGGCTGTGCTGGCTGGCAGGGTTTCATCTTCTGGTAAATGGCCCTGCCATTTTCAATTAGTTTCTGTTTCAAGCCACATTGTCATTAGGAATTACTTATAATATGAATAATATGTACTGGTACAGCAGTAGCTTTAGGAGTTAAACCTAGAAGCATGGCATGCTGGTGTCATTCTTCTAATGCCTCATTTCAGGCAGCCTTTTGTATCAGTGTGCAAGTGGCAGCAACACATCTCAGGAACTTCTCATCTGATTTAGTGTCTTTTGACAGTTTTGCAGGCAAGGTCTGGGAAAGCAAGAAAGAGTATGGGTTGCTAGAAGGGAAAGTGAAATGGTAGAAACACAATTAAAGATACAAGACGAATGAAAATTAAGTTGCAAACTATAAGTTTCTAATTAATATGTGGTATTACAAAAATTCAGAAAAAGTAAAAAAAGGTTATTACTTTTTTTAAAAAGTTTTCTAATTTTATGTATCAACAGCCAAAAATAATACTGATACTATGAATTTGCTGTTTTTTTTGGCCGTTTTGTAATCACAAAACATATATCGATAATGTACTGTACTCAAAAAGTAGTTTCAAATAGTATCAATACATTTAGAATAATATCAACACATATAAACAGTACTGACAGGACTGGCCCCTAACATCCTGACTCCAACATTTATTAACAAAACAAAATTAAGTTTCTAGCTTCACCGGTTTTAAAGTTAACACTTTCCAAAGAGAATTTCATTAAAACAGGACAACTTTGGAACTGTTACAACTAGAAACTTAATTTTATTTTTAATGAAATCTTGGAGGTACTGCAATTTCTAACTACTTGTACTGACATGTAAAGACATGTATCAACACATAAGAACTGCATCTTTATGGTCTGTTTGGGATGATTGGACTGAAGGTTTCCTTTAAAAAAAACTTACGTTTCTGAGCCTAAGAATTCAAAAGTTACAGCTTTCGAAATATAATTTCAAACATTACAAAATATCATAAAACATTATTTTTGGAAATGGTTGTAAGATATTATTGGTTGTTCTTTTTTTTTAATTTTATTTATTGATTTTGCAAGAATCCTTACAAAATTTGTTGAAAATATTGGGCCGGCAGTGTACTCTAGAGGTTAGAGTAACAAGCTGTGAATCAGCTTGGTACATCCAGTAAACCTGAGTTTAATTCTCACAACATCTGCTTCCATGCTGTGTGACTCTGAGCAGAACACTTAACCTCCCCTGTGCTCCTGGGCTGCCCCTGAAAACAGGCACTTGTGCCTAGTGAGCCTTACCCAGTTACCAAAATAAAAATAAAATAAATAAATAAAATTCACATAGAAGGATGACAATATGCCACTGACGTAAATGCATTCACTTACAAAGGAATATATGTAGACACCTCTTTTCTAGATGCGACATTGGGGGAATGGCAATACAATAATGTTATACATAGGTGGTTCAAATGCATGCAGCTCTGCAAGACAAAGTGGATCATGCTTGAGGGTGGGTTTAAGTTATCCTTTTACCTTGACGACACTATGGTCTGTACATCCCCCAGTTCAAGCCATAAAGTGCCTATTACATTTCCCCAAACTCCCAGTAAATACAACTATAAGCCTGAAAGAAAAAAAGCCAGGCCCCAAAGATGGACTGTAAGCAGCATCAGAAAAACATTCAGTCAATATGCTCTGCATACAACCAAAGGTACAGGATAGTAAAACAGCTGAAAACTAATTACCATACTTGTATTTTTAACTCATAGTTTAGCACGGGTATCAAAATGTATGAAACATTTAATGGTGGCGGCGATCACGCAAAATACGAATTTGTACTGTGTGGTAGCTCAGACCCCACGAGAACAATAAAACAAGTCTTATTTGTAGGTAGCCACCATGTGACACGTCCGAAAGAATAGTATGTGCAGGAAACCCTGCAAATGAAGAGGTGGAAATTGCCATATGGAGAAAAGTCTGGAGTCAAGGAAAGATTCCCAAAGTACATAATAATATCTTTAGGCCCCAGCTAATAAAGCAGTGTTCCCAGAGTTAACAACTTGACGTAGAGCAAATTTTGTGGAGTAAGACCTGCTCAGTCTTTTAGAAAACTTTCGTACAGGTGCCATTTTCAGTCCCCGAGGACCTTTCTTCCTCCCTGTCATCTCTACTTCTGTTTCAACCTGGTGGATCAGTTTTTCAGCCTCTTTGGGGTTGCTGAACATATAGGAATGTCTATTCCAGACTAAACAAAGCTTTGCCAGAAAAGTAGCTGGTGGTGTAATTTTAAGCTGTCATAGCTGGCTCTGAATCCCATCAAATGCTTTGTGTCATTTCTGGATACTAAAAGAGAGATATGTGAATAAATATATATTTGAGATTGCGCGGACATCTTGCTGCCATCAGCACCTGATTCCTGTCTCCTGCTCCAGTTCATATTAGTATTAAAGTCCTGGTCGGAGTCTGTGCCACAGCTACCTGCCATTGTGTAACTATAAGTGTTCTCTGTAGAGAATGGGGGATCATCGTCTGAGAGCTCCAAATCTGCAGGCAGGAACATGTATGTAAACTCTAGATAATCTTCTCCTACTGCCATTTCTGGGAGGCTCACCACTCAAAATTTTTTGTCGAGTTTGGTTTTTGACACTTTCTAGGCTCTGGCTAAGGAGGAAATGTTATTTCACTGGGCAGGTTGTAATATCTGCTGACTTGAAGACAGATGCTTCAGAACATTGGGCCACTTGTTCCTTTGAGTCCACAGAGGTTTCCAAGGCTGTAACCTGAGTATTCAATGTATTGAACTTATGGTCCAGGTTCTGAGCTGTTTTGAACAGTTGGTGAAGAGTTGCTTAGACTGTTGTTAGTGTGGCCCCACCTGGTGGTACCTTGCCCACGTCTGGGGCTTTCTCTTATGAAAGCTGCTCTTCACACTGCTGTTCCTTCAATTTAAAGAAATCCATGAATGTGCATTCTCTCCTCAAGGCTGTCTCGCTCCAACAGTTCTCACTGTCTTGCAGAAAGCCTTTTAAAATGTTTAGTTCAACAAAATATGACTTTAATTATGCTTACTTTTGAAATCTCCTTGGCACTTTTATTAGAAGCTGCTTCCTTGTATGTTGCTTAGCAGCGCTACTGGTTGTGCAGTTTGAGAATGAATGAATTGAAGGGACTTCACTCTACCAGGAGTGGATTGGGGAACCCCAGCCATCTTAAACTCAAGGGAGCAGGTGTTACTGGATGCATTCCAGGATAGCTTCCTGGTGCAGGTGGTCAGTGGGCCAACTTAATTGGAAAACACTCTGAACCTAGTGCTAACTAACTGGGAGGCTGTGAGGGGTCTGAGGGTGGAGGACCCGTTAGCTGGGAGTGACCATGAATCAGTGTGGTTCACGCTCAGTATGGGCAGGGAGACTGTAGGTACAGGAACTAGGGTGGTTAACTTCAGGTGGGCAGACTTTATCAAGATGGGGGAAATTCTGTGAAGGCACCTGGTATGAATTAGGTCTGATATGGATGGATGCAAATCAGAAGTGGGACATTATCAAACGTGGGCTGATTGAGGCTACTGGGTAATGTACCAAGACGTTGAGCCAGAAGAATAGGGCTAAAAAGTAAAGCTGCCTGAACAAAGAGGTTTTGGAAGGGGTAAGGGCGAAAAAAGCAGATTTTCAGAGGGTCATGAAGTGCAGGAGGGGGGAGGACAGGGAATTGTATGCGAAGAAGCCTAAGGAGGTAACCAGATTGGTCAGGGCAGTCAAGGCTTCCAGGGAGCTGAGGCTGGCACAGGGCATCAGGGAAGGGGAGAAAGACTTTTTCAGATACATAACAGAGAGAAGAAGCTGCAGGGACCAGATAATGAGATTAGAAAGGACGGGGAGTGGGTGAAGAAGGAGGCAGAACAGGCAGAAGCACTAAATGAGTACTTCTCTTCTGTGTTCACAAAGGAGGGGTAAACAGCTACCTCAGGGGATGTGGAAGGTGGGGAAGGGGTGACAGATTGGGTAATTACAGAGGGCAGGGTGCTGGAGGGTCTGCAGGTACTCGGGATTGATAAGGCATCAGGTCAGGATAGCATTCATCCCAGGGTGCTGAAAGAACTGGCAGGGCCGCTGGAGGTCCTGTTCAATACCTCCCTGACACAGGTTTCATACCACAGGATTGGAGGATGGCTCACATGGTGCTCCTCCACAAGAGTGGCCCAAAAGATGAACCAGGCAATTACAGACCTGTAAACCTCATATTCATTGTATGAAAACTTATGGAAGCAATCCTGAAAAAGAGACTGGTGACCTTTTTGGAGGACAATGGACTCCAGGACAGTTAGCAGCATGGATTCATCTCTGGAAGATCCTGCCAGACCAACCTAATTGAATACTACGACTTGGTAACGAGAGAACTGGATAAAGTCCATGGAGTGGATGTACTGTATTTAGACTTTAACAAGGCCTTTGATTCAGTGCCTCACGGGAGGCTGGGGGGTAAGTTGCAATATATGGGGGCAGGGACAAAGATTGTAAACTGGATTGTGAACTGGCTGAAGAGGAGGCAGCAACAGGTGGTGGGGGGCACTCTCTTCCCCAAGGGCGGTGACAAGTGGGGTGCTGCAGGGCTCAGTCCTGGGTCTGGTGTTGTTTGGGTTATTCAGGAGCAAGATCAGTCTGTTTGCAGAAGATATCAAGATAGGGGAAGTGGTGGACGACATAGAGGGGTGGCAGGGGCTACAGAAGGAACTGATCAAACTGGAGGAGTGGTCGGAAAAGTGGCAATCGAACTTCAATGCGAAGAAGTGCAAGGTTTTGCACTTCAGAGCAAGGAATCCAAGGAGGAGCTACCAGTTAGGAGGGGTTCAGACAGAGGTCACAGAGGAGGAGAAGGACCTAGGGGTGATCATAACGGTAAACATGAACAACTCAGCTCAGTGCAGGAAGGTGGCAGCTAAGGCCAACAAGATGCTGGGGTGTATTACGAGAGGAATCTCATCCAGAAATATGAATGTGATTCTGCTGCTGTACAGGTCACTAGTCAGGCCACATTTGGAGTACTGTGTGCAGTTCTGGCATCCCTTTCTGAAGAAGGATATCAGATTGCAGGAGGGGGTGCAGCGTAGGACATCTAAGATGATCCAGAGGCTGAAGGGCAAAACCTGTGAGGATAGGCTGGCTGAGTTGAATATGTACACCCTGGAGGAGAGGAGGGATTGTGGGGATATGATTGGAGCCTTTAAATATTTGAAGGGGATTAACAAAACGGGCACAGAAGGGATATTTAAACTGAGGAGAGGAAGGGACACCAGAGGGCATGGGCTCAGGTTGGAGGGTGGAAGATATTGGAGGGAGATGAGGAGGCATTTTTTTCACAGAGAGGGTGGTGGAGAAATGGAACACTCTATCTGAGGAGGTGGTATTCTGTAGCACAGTGGGCAGTTTTAAAAGGGTATGGGACAGGTTGTGAGGGGGGATAAAGGTGAGGGGGGAGAGGAGGGTGGGGCAGCTGCAATATAAGGGTGCTAGCTGCGCATTCGAGCTGACTAACCTGATAGAACATAAGGCCTGTTTCTGCTGGCAGATTCGTATGCTTGTATGTTTGTATGTAATATTCTTTTCTAGTCTTACTTTGCAACTTTTAGTGTTTTTCTCCCTACTAGATAGCTGTAGCAGGCAGAGGCTGTTTGATTTACAGGCTTTTCTCTCAAATTCAGTTATGCCTCTGTAACATATCCACGCTGTAGATCTGCTGCATAGTACTTTGACTTCAGCAAGGCTTTTGATTGAGTACCGCACAAAAGGTTGCTCAAAAAGATGGAAGACCTGGGTGCAGCTAAAACTGTAGTAAACTGGGTAGTTAGTTGGCTAGAAGAGAGGCAGCAGATGGTGGTGGTGGTCAATGGGGTTAAATCAGAGGAAAGGGAAGTTATAATTGGGGTTCCACAGGGATCTATCCTGGGTCCAGTCCTCCTCAACATGTTCATTAGTGACATTGGTGAGAGAATCAAGGGCAGGCTGTGTTTCTTCACAGATGACACAAAACTATGTGGGAGGGTGGATAGAGATAAGGGAATAAGGGATATGCAGAGGGATCTACAAAACTACTGTAGAGGGGTGGTCAAAGGTCTAGCAATTAAAATTCAGTGCTAAAAAGTGCAAGGTAATGCACCTAGAAAAAAGGAACTTCAAGGCTGAGTACTGGATGAGTGGGGTGAGACTTAGCACTACAGAAGAGAAACGAGATATAGGAGTTATCATCAGCAACTTCTTTAAACAAATGAGCCAGTGCAACAAGGCCTATAGCAAGGCTAACAGGATGCTGGGATGTATCGGGAGGGTTATTACTAGCAGAAGAAAAGAGATAATTCTTCTCCCTGTATAGATCCCTGATGATGCCTCATCTGGAGTACTGCATCCAATTCTGGAGCCTTCAGGACCGGGATAGGTTGGAAACAGAGCAGTGCAGAATAACAAAAATGATTCCAGGCCAGCAGGGCAGCTCCTATGAGGAGCACCTCAAGGAACTAAACGTGTACTCACTGGAAACCAGAAGGGAGTGGGGAGATATGATAGAGACCTTCAAGTTTCTTAAAAAATTAACAAGGTAAACTGCGCGGAATTATTTACCCTGAATACTAACTCGAGGTCGCGTGGTCACGAGTGGAAATTAACAGGAGGGAGGTTCATGAGGGATGTAAAGAAGTACTTCTTTACAGAAATGGTGGTATAACCTTGGAAAAGTCTGTCAGCCGAAGCGGTGGGTGGATTCAAGCAGTCATGGGATAGAATGAAGAGAATGATGGTCACCCAGGGCGACAAGACCAGGGAGGAGAATGGGGATAGGACAGGGAAAATTAGTACCCTGGAGGAACAGTAGGTTCCCGGGAAGGTTCCATGGATTATAGTGAGTATGGGAAGACTGGATGGACCTCTGGTCTTTTTCTGCCATCATGGTCTAGGTTTCCATGTATCTATATGTTAAAATTGGCAAGCCTGCTTTTTTCTCATTTACAGCTTCTGCAAAGGTCTGGCTGAGCGTCACTGTCAACATTATGTGATTTAAAAAGGGCTATATATGTTTTTTTATGTTTAAATAATGTATTTTGCTATCCAGGTCTCTTTTAGGTTGCCTGGTGCCTCAGATAAGTGTGGATTTTATGTTTTTTTTCAGTCAGTGAGCCTTCCTCCCACTGCTTAATTTATTGTCATGCCAGTTTTAGAAAATGAGAAACACTGAAACATAGAATATTTATTTGGCCACTAAGACCCAAGAAAGTGTTTTCAGTTCACTATTACCTTCAGCCCCTAGGTCACAGGACTACCACCACAGAACTAGTACCATGGCCTCACCTTCATATAAGACCTCTCCAATGTCATCTTCTATCTTCTTGGCCTTCAACGATGGAACAATGTCAGATTACCATTTAAATTCATCCCATGCTCAGCAATCCCTTTTTCTGGTGGGAAAATCTGAGGAACATGTTGAAAGGATCCCTGCTCTTTTCAGTTATCACCCTTTGGAGTGAATTATGGTTATGGTTGCCAACCTCTGGGAGTGAGGCACTGTTCTTGTTTTCAGAGCACAGAGGAAGAAAACCTTAAAAACAATGTCTTAGGTGATGTAGGTAGTGTTTCTTGCTCTGCTATATTTTTAGGAGCAGCTCTGGTCCCAAGCGATGAAGATTCCCTTGGACAAAGCAGTGACAATTGCATAGATAAGCAATTAAGGAGGTACAAGAACTAAAGGCATGCTCCTGGAAGCACAAAAGGTGCTTTAGTGGGCCAAGCAGCAATTCATCTAGTTGGGAGTTTTAACATTTTTTTTCCATAAAAGGTTTTCTTCTCCCTGGCAGGCTGCCTCTCCTGTGATCACAGTCTGTCCCGATCCACTTTTCATCACCCAGGACTGGGCGGGGTATTAGTGATTTCAGGGAGGGCTTTGTTAAGCCCAGCCTCCATATTTTCCACTGATTTTCTCCCTTGGGGCCTATGGATGTGCAATGGATGTGATGTCTGAGCTCCACCTCCATGGAGATGGCCTTGGCATCCTGAATACAGGTTCCCCTTCTCTTGCATGGTGATATACATGTGCTGTCATCCAGCCATCGCTGGGTGGTAGTCAAGCTGCATGCCACACTAACCCCCCCCCGAGGAAGGAGAACCGTCTTGGGAAGCTCAATACTTCCTCTCCTCGCCTGCTCCCGAGCAATCCGAGTCCATTCCCGATCTCAGGTCACTGGTATGGCAGGAGGTAAGGTGCCCAGCACTTCAGCCCTCCGCACAACTGTGCTGGCTTTAACATTTTGTCAATCTGGAGGCGTGGTCTCAAAAACTGGAGGGGTTCAGTCTTCTGTACAGTCAGTTTGGAACCCCTCAGCTCAGCTTTCTTACACGCAGGAAAAATGCATTGGTCCTAAGTTCTTCAGTCAGTTTCTATGTTCATTAGTGGTGACGGTGGTCATTCTTTCTCAACAGTAGGAATTCAAAATGGTGTACCATAGAAAAAACATAGAAATGGCAGAAAAACATCATTAGTCCATCCAGTCTGCCCTGTTATAACCATTTCTTCCAGTTCAGTTGATCCCAAGGGTGCTTTGTAAAATGCAGCCATTAGGAGGAAAGTTCCTTCTGACAGCTCCAGAATGGCAGAGAAGGCCATGGTTCTCATATTTGATAAATCTTGTGATTCAGGAGCTGTGTCAACTCCCATGCCACAGGGATCTGTTAAGTCAGGGTCCAGTCCTACATCTGAGTCCAGGGTCACTTCAGTTGGCAGCTGGTTCCTGAGAGAATAAGAACACACAGCAGTGCACTGGAGTATTAAGTATAGATTAATTTCAGCAAGCATACATGAAAGCTAACCTAGGATGCTGGCACTGGAGTCACGCTAACGTTTCATGCAACAATGCCCTTCAACTAAAGATGCCTCCAGTTAAAGTACTTTGTGGTTCAAAATAGGGTAGTTCCCTAGGCTGTGCTCACTGATTAATAAATAAATGTATCTCTACTTTACATACGCCAGTGCACCACTGTGAGTTCTTATCCTGTTTGTGGTTCTTTGTGAGTTGCACTGAGACAGTTATGGTGCGTCTTTTCCCCTTGTGATTAAAAATGGTTCCTGTGAGGAAAATACTTTCAAGACAATGCTTTTCTGCTAAGGTTGTGGTCCCTCTCATGTTGTTCAGAAAGTTCCTACTTGCTCAGCATATGAGATGTGGACCATTTTTGCCTCTTGGGTTAAAGATTAAGGGTTCAAGGCCACCAAGACTATCATCCCACAGAATCTGGAGTTCTTGCGATCAAGAGTGGGTAAAGGCTTAGTCCTCAGCACCCTCTGTGCTCAGGTCATGGATCTAGGGGCCATCCTGGGCCTCTAGGATTGATATTCTTTAGTTACCCACTCCAATGTCATTTTATTCCTTCAAGTGGTTAACCATTCTAGACCTTTGTACCATTCCCCAGTTCCCCCATGAGACATGACTATGGTACAAAAAGCTATCTACAAGTCACCTTTTAAACCTTTAGCCTCCATTCCAGAGGATTTTCTATCAGCAAGGTATGTGTTTTGCTAACTAATCTGTTATGCCAGATGAATCGGTAAGTTTCAGGCTCTCTCTTGCAGTGAGTCATATCTTATTATGCATTTAAACAAAGTAGAATTATGTATGGTTCCCTCTCTTCCTTCAAAGGTACTTACTGCCTTCCATGTAAATCAAGAGGTGTGCTTTTGTTCTTTTTGTCCACAGTTGACTAATTTGAAAGACAGTTACATAAGCTTGACCTTTGCAGAGTAGCCCAAACCTGTCTTAAGACATCTGTGGAATTCCGGCATTCAGACAATCTTTAGTTCTTTTCTGGAACACTGGAAAGGGTCAAAAAGCTTCCAAGGTGACCTTGGCAATGTGGGTCAGATCTCATATGTCAAAGGCTTATGCAGCAGTAAAATTGAAACTGTAGGCATGGATCATAGTACATTTTACTAGGGTTGTGGCAGCCTCCTGGGCCAAGAGAGCAGAAGCATCTGTGTCAGAACTGTGTCAGATGGCTATGTGGACCTCCCTCCACAACATTACAAGCTTGAAATACAAAACTCAGCCAATGCAGCCTTTGGGCACAAAGTGCTGTGGGCAGTTATCAAAAGTATTCACATTTCCTTCTGGGGATATGTATGGAGTCAATATTCTCCCCCTCCCGATTCTGAATGAGTACTGCTTCTTAGAACCCATGTTTTAAGTATTTCCCTTCAACAACCTGGAATGACACAGAAACAAGACATTCTGTCAGATGTACAGTAATTTATTTTTCTGTTAGCTCCAAAGTTAACAGTGGGGCCACACCCAAGAGTTGTTTTTGTTACGCTCATGGAAAATATTGTCAGATATATTTATATACTGTTTTTCAGTGATTTGTCACTCTAATGATTCAATTTTCTGATTAAGTCATTGGTTTATAACAGGCAATGAACTTGTTTCTGGTTGCTCTTTAGGATTGCACAGTTTTTCCTCCCATCTAAAATGTTTTTAGAGCTAGCTTTGTTTGCTACACAATGCTACACAGTGCTGTCTTCTGATGGACATTTGGTCCCACAATGAACTCTAAACACTTGACATTGACAATGGTTTGAGATAATATCTACAGATTAGAAGGAACGGGAAGATGAGTGCTGTTTTCTTCAAGAAAGGTACTAAAACAATAATTTTCCTCATCTGTTTGGTCATTGGTGATACATGTTTATGCAAGTTAGTTACGTTAGTAGTTGGGGGTTTCTTTGTATCTATACTTTACTGCTTGGCAATATTGTGGCCTGCCTGAAATGGCACATTGGAACACTCATGACACTGACATTCCATGCCGCTAGGTTCAGCTCTTGAAGCTATAGCTGTACCAGTGAGCCCCTGGATGGGTTACATATTACCTTTTGTATGTTGTAAGTAATTCCTATAGACAATGTTAGAAAAAGAAATAATTGTAAGTACAATAGAATTTATTCTTTAACTCCCTACTGAGAGTGTGCTATCAACGTGCAGGTATTGACACTCCTGATGCACCAAAGTCAGCATTCTTTTTCCTTCCAAAGTGACAACCATGCAGGACTGCCACCTGTGGTCACCCATTTAGTAGCATAGCAGTGAGCATCACTGCCCACTCTGCTCTGAAAAGGGAGCACCTTATGGGACACTCAAGACTCCACACGCCAACCTACTGTGCACTCAGGCTTAGAGTGCAAACCCTGGTCATTGGCATTGTCAGCAGCAGCTCTGCAACTTGCTGTTTAACATGTTTATCAATCATTTGAAATCTAGAGTCTCCAGCAGGCTGCTTCAGTTTACTGATAACATTAAGCTGGCCAGGGTGATGGACTCCATTGAGAAATTCTGAGGTGCATCATCTTTGGTTCACCAGTAGGGCAGGGGAAGTGATCATGCTATTTTTCAAGCCCCTGGTCAGACCCTGCCTGGAGTACTATATGTAGTTCTGGGCTCCTCAATATAAGAAAGATTTTGAGGCACCATTGAGAGGGTGCAAGGCAGGGCCAGTAAAAGAAAATCAGGAGTATGGGAGACAAAAGCTATGAGGAAAGGCTTGTGGACCTTAGCATGTTCATGTTGATCAAATGGAAGATGAGACGGGACGTGATCTCAGTCTTTTGTATACACAAGGGTATTGACATGATCAGATAGATGGAGTTGTTTGAGTTGTCCTCCAGCAGGATGATGTGAAACTCCCTGAAGCTCTGAGGTGGTACATTCTACATTCTGGGTAACATTGGGAAGCATGTTTTCTCCCTGAGTGTTGAGCCCAAGGAACATCCTGCCAATGTAGGCAGTGGATATGAACAACATTAGAGGTCTCAAGGTGAACTTGTTTTATTGTTGTGATGGTCAGGGCACCCACAGTCCCCAGTGAGCCTCTTTCTCTCTTGCAGGCCTTTGCCACTGAGACCATCTGGATCAGCGTCACTGCTGTCAAGGTCTCCTCTTTAGCAAGAGCTCAGACCCTGGTGGTCTGATGGCCCTTTTTCCAATACCTTCTACCCTTTAGACTCCCATAGTGAGGGTCTCTGCTCTGGTAGGAAACACTGTACTCTCTCAGAGACCTTTTGATATGCACCCCTTTTATCCAGGTACCCTTTCCTCAGAGATGCAGTCACAAATAACTAGTTACTCCTGTCTTATGAAAAAATAAATTTATTAATAAACACTGGTTGTGTAAATACAACAGTAATAATCAGGTTTAACACTATTTACACATAGTAAAGCAACAGTACACATACAGGATTATAAAAAAAAGCTTGCACACTTGTGCAGGTAAACGCTTCTATCTTTCCTACAAGTTAGAGTCTTCTTAAAAACCTATCTGTGGCAAAAAGCTTTTTTAGATAACTGAAGTATTTATTATTGTACTGGCTTATGATTTTAACTGTATTGTTCTGTTGTTTGATGTTGTATGATTTTTACATTGTTAGGCGCCTTGGTAATGGAACGGTGCCATATACATAAAATTGTTATTATTATTACCTCACTATCCACTAGCCTTGTTATCTCAACCTCTGTCTGCAGACACACTGTCTGGCTTCCACCTTGGACACACAGAGAAAGCCCAGCAAAAAGAGGAAGAAACTATCTGGGTTGGAGCATTTATGCTTTCTCTATCTCTCTCTCTCCCCCTCCCTGTTGCTTTGGTCAAGCAAAGCTGATGTCACTTCCCTGTGCCGAGGTTCATCCAATTGGCTGAAACTGCTTCAGACCTGTAATTTTGGATGACACCTACCTTGCGATATTAACTATCCTTTAGGGCTTGGGGACCCAACTTCCTCTTGCAGATTAGTTACCCATCTGAATGTGTGTATTCAGATGCTAAGTAGACAGCCTGTCCCTGATTCTTTTGTGTATTAATGAACTTATCCCCTCTTCCAGGAAACAAATACAATGAAAGTCCACATTACTTAAGAAACCCTGCTGGGCTATTGGGAATTTCTCAAATAGATCAGTTTCATCACCTTTGAACTCTACTCTGCCCCCTGCTACAGAAGGCACTAGCATTTGAGAAAATAGTTTAGACTGGCAGCAAAAGTTGGCTGCCCATCACATATCCCCTTTTTTTTTATAATAATAATAATAATATATTAATAATAATACTTTATTTATTGTGCGCCTTTTGAATATCAAGGCGCAGTACAATAAGATAAAAATGAAAAAATCAACATTATAAAACCAAACAGAATCAAATCAGTGAACAGTACAACCATAAGCTTTTTCCCCAAAGGAAAGATTTCAAAGCCTGTTTAAAACTCCCCACAGTCGTGCACTCCCTAATCTGACAGGGTAGAGAATTCCAAAGGGAAGGAGCTGCAAACATAAAAGCACGGGTTACATACTTGTGAAGTCCACAAATAGCAACTTCATGCAAGCTATCTGGCCAAATGTTTACTAATACTGGTGAGACAGTCCATCTGCATTAGCATTTTGGGCTCCACTGTGATGCTGTATGGTGAAATTATAGTGCTGGAGGCTGATATTCCAGCGTAACAGTTTGGCATTTTGCCCACTCATTCTGTTAGACCATTGCAGTGGACTGTGGTCTGTGACCACTGTGAATGACCTTCCATACAGATAGGGGCACAATTTCTTGATTGCTCAGACAATGGCTAGATACTCCTTCTGAATGGTAGAGTAGTTTATTTCCCTTGGTAGCACCTTCTGGCTGGGTAAAACAACTGAGCTGTTTACCCCGTTCCCAGATACTATTCATAGATTGAGTACAAGTTCAGTAGGCTAAAAGCCCTTTTAAGAACCACCTTATTATGGGTGGTATATATATTTATTGTCCCCATATGATGATCTAGTCAGATTTTAAAGGTGTCCATTGTTGGACTGGATACTACATAAGTAGGCAAGCTATTCCATATTCCAATGATCCTCTGAGTAAAGAATTTGCTTCTCTTAGTAGTTTTTATAAACTTCCCAGTAAGTCTGAATCCATTATTTCTTGTATTGGCTATATTGTTATTCAAAGTTAGACCTACGGTTGCCCCCAAATATCCATCTTTTAAAGCTTTATATGTAAAGCACATGTCTCCTCTGATTTGTCTATAACCTGCACTGAATATCTGCAGATTTTTTAATCATGTGCTGTAGTACTAATTCTCATGATATCTTATACTTTTAGTATATTTTCTTTGAACACCTTCAATAAGTTTACAACTTCTTATAGAATGTGGCGTATTAAACTGTGAGCTATACTCGAGATGTGGGCGCACCAAGCTAGAATATAATGGCATTAATACCTTCTGGTCACTTCTTTTTATATTTGCCAAGATGTAACCTATTAATTTGTGGCACTTCTTTACCTTTGAAGTGGTGTTTCTATCAATGTTGAAATCATTTGTTATTATGGTGCCAAGATCTTTATCTTCAGTTACAGACTGTAAAGATGAATACATCCTAAGTGGAAACTATAGCCTGTTTTTTTCCCCCCAGTGTACATTACATTGCACTTGTCTAAATTAAATTGCATATGCATAGTATGCTCCCATTCCATTAATAGAGCTAACTGCTTTTGTATATTAACTTTATCTGTTATAGTGGTTACAAGGCCCCCCAATTTACAGTCATCTGCGTATTTAGCAAGCCAAACTTTGTCCAAGATAGGCATAGTTGCTACCAAAATGTTAAAAAAGATTGGTCCCAAAACTGAACCCTGGGGTACGCCACTGGTTACACAATCCCAGGGGGAATAATTCCCCTTGACTGCAACCCTTTGATATCTGTTATCCAATCAGAAACTGATTCCGACTTACTATACTGGGTGATAGTTCAATCTTTTAAAGTTCATTCATTAATACAGAATGTGATACTTTATCAAATGCTTTTGCAAAGTCAAGAAAAAATACATCACTAGGTATTCCCTTGTCAAGTGCTTGGCTAATAGGTTCAAAAAAGTTCAGTTGGTTAGATAAGCATGATCTCCCAGAAACAAATCCATGCTGACTATGATCTATTTGTTGTCAAATGATCATTAATTAATTTTTGCAATAATTTCTCCATTATTTTACCAACTACAGATGTAAGGCTAATTGGTCTATAGTTCTTGGCCTCGTTTCTTTTGCCTTCCTTGTGGATAACAATTACTACTGCTGTACGCCATTCCTTCAATGCAATACCATCCTGTATAGACTTATTATAGAGATAAGTAAGTGGGTTAATTAAGACAGGGGCCAGTTCCTGAATAGGTCTCGGGAATATACCATCTGGCCCTGGTGAACTATTCATTTTTAATGAATAAATTATGTCATGGACTTCTAAAGTGCTAAATTTAGGAAAATGTAATTTAGTCAACTCAAATGGTTGCGTTTGAGGATCTTTATGTTCAAAAACAGTAAGGAAATAGTTATTTAAAGTTTCAGCTATATCCTCCTTAGCTGTTAATATATATTTATCCATTTTTAATGGCCCAATAGTATGACTATTACCTTTAAAGTACCGATGTAACTATAGAACTGCTTATGGTTGTCCTGAACCCTGGATGCTAATTTTAGTTCCATGTGTTTCTTAGCTGTTTTTATCACTCTTTTTATATTTTTATTAATTATTTTAAGTTTGTTATGTAACTCTATAGTACTTATTATCTTAGATTTCTGAAATATTTTCTTTTTTTCTGAATCAGCTTCCTTATTTTGTTATTCCACCAGGGTGGGGTATGTTTGTTTTTGTTATATTTAGCTCTAATAGGTACATATTTCTCAATACAATATGAAAGTTGATTATTAATAAGATCTCAAATTGGTTCCAGTTTTTTGCCTAAAAAATATTTTTCCCATTTCCATTTTCCTAGATGATCCCTCATTTTCTGATAATCGGCTTTGTGGAAGTCTCTTAATATTGTTTTTCCTTTATTATATTTAATAATATTTGTGAAATATGCAGATAACATGTTATGATCTGAATCGCCTAATGGTGGATGTAGTTAAATAGAGTGTATTTTGTCATCACAGTTAGTCAAAATAAGATCCAAAATATTCTCTCCTCTAGTTGGTAAATGAACCATTTGTTCCATGTTTATCTGAATAAATAAATCAATATATTTTTGCTCAAGTGCTACCTCACTATCCAATGAGGTCCAATTGATATGAGGCAAGGTGAAGTCCCCCATTAATACATAATCACCTGTAATATTCTTGCTTTCAGTAAAATGTAATAAGTTATAATTTTGTTCAGTAGTAAGATTCTGAGGACAGTACACCAAACCTGTGGTCAGATTGTTGTTATTAAGCAGCAACTTAACCCATATACACTCGAATTTGTTTACATTTTCCTCAGTGTTAGAGTGATCCCTGCCTCTGGGCCCCTGTCACTTGCATCTGTCTGAACCATAAATCCCAAAATTGTAATCTAGGCTAGCCAGCTGTGGCACTTGGCATAGTGCCAGTTACAGTTGCTGGAAAGCTGTTTCACAGCACTCCATCCATTGAACTTTCTCTGGCAGCTTCTTAGCTATTCTGTGTGTCAAAGAGGCTGCAATGGTGCTAGAATTTTTAACAAGTTTGTGACACTACCCCACAGTTACCAGAAATGCACTCAGTTGCTTCTTAGTTTGGGGGGATCAGTCCTGAACTGCCTTGACCCCATCTAGCTCAGGCCTGGTGTGCCCCCTTCCACACAATGCCCCAAGTATGGCACCTCTGCTATCCTGATTTGGCACTTCTCTGGCTTAATAGTCAGTCCTGCATCCTGTAGTCTGGTCAGGACTTCCCTCACGTGGAAGAGATGCTCATCCCATGTCTGACTAAATATGCTTATATCATCCATGTTGGTAGGCTACAGCAAACTGCCCAGTCACATTCAGGACTCTGTCAACTAGCCTCTGGAAAGTGATGTGTGAATTCCTCATGCCGAAAGGCATAACAGTGAATTTGAACAAACTGAATGGGGTGACAAATGCTGACTTCTTAAGAGCGTCCATGGATAGCCACATTTGCCAGTATCCCATCATCAAATTTATTGTGGTCAGGTACCTTTCCTCTCCTGACCTGTCCAGTACCTCATCTGTCCTAGGCATGGGGTATGCTTCAGGTACTGTGACCTTGTTTAACCAGCTGTAACTCACACAGAACCCGGTAGTTCCATCTTTCTTTGGAATCAGAATCATTGGGGCTGCCCATGGGCTCTTGGATGGCTTGATCACTTCTACGCCTAACATTTCCTGGATCTGTTCCCTTATTGTTCTTTTTACTGTCTCTGGCACCTAATATTGCTTTTACCCTATTACACTGTAAGATCAGTATACCCTGGGTGGCAGTAAAAGTGGTGCAAAGTCTTTAAGCACTTCCCTCATCTAGTCTGCTTATTTGGGTGTGAGCCCCTCAGACAATATCACAGCACTCCAGGAGGTTTTCCCTTACTTCCCTTCCCTTTATTAGGCAGACTGAGTGGGTCAAGCGATCCTTATCTGCTGTCAAATTCTTTGTTTCTATGTTTCTGTGTTTACTGTCTTCTTGCATATCTGGAGCAGGATCCTCCTAATCTCCATCTGCTGTGCTGAAAACCATAAGGGCTATGTCAGCATGGTTGTAATGGGGTATTATCATATCTACATGGAAAACCAGCTGTTTGCGCCTTCTGTTGGGCAACTCTATGACATAATCCACATCATTCACCAGGTATATGACCTCATAGGGTCCTTCCCATGCTGCCTGCAGCTTGTTATGCCTCACTGAGGTGAGTACCATTACCTTCAGCCCTATGGTGTATGATTGTGCTCTGGACCTTTTATCATACTATGCCAAGTCTTCTGCTTCTGCTGTGCAGCAGCTAAGTGATCCTGAGCAAGGCCCATGAACTCCTTAAGCCAGTCCCAGAAATTCAGGACATAGGCCCCCATATTCAAAAGTGTCAGGTCACACTATGCAAGTGAATGCGCCGTGCATCTAAATGCACCAGCACAAATCAATGGGATATTCAGAAAATGCACCAGCAAAAGCGTCTGTGCATGTCCGACTGAACATCCTGGGCATGTGCAATCACACAACCTAAGATGTGTGGTGCAGAAGGTTATGTCTGAATATGGGGGAGCTGTGCACAAAAGGCAGGGACTGATGCACAAACAGTGGCAGTAGCACACTGCATGGGTGCATGGGAGAATGAGGGTGGTGCAACAGTGCAGCTGCCCAGGGAACAGGGGAGGCACAGTGGCACACCACAGTGGCCACAAGGGCATGAAGCAAGGCCAGTGAGTGGCCAGCACTGTGCACCATACAGACATGGCCAGGCATGTGGAAAGCAATGCACACCTCCCAGGGCTAACACACACAAACAGCCATGGATAGGGGTTCACAGCAATGTCCATGATCAATGAGCAGTGCTGAAGGCCGATGCTGAGCGACACTGCTGCAGATATGCCGGTGTGATGGATGGCCCAGTGTGCCACCAGCACACCACCACAATGGCATGTAGCTAGAGGCCACACATGGGGCCCACACTGACACCATGACATGGCTGATGACAGTGTAGGATACAAGCACATGGGCACATGGGGTGCATGCTGCGGCCACTGTAACCCCCACAGTACACCACAGTGCCACCACAGGGAACCAGCGGGAAGGCTCATAAGGATGGACGTGTAACAGATACACCATGAAACTTGTGTAGGGGAACACAGGCACACACACACACACACACAGTGTGTGCACCCCCCCGGTGGGTGATGTGAAGGCCTGCACCCACCTGTGCACCTGTGGACACGTGGATGAACGGCACATGTGCCAAACACCTGGCAAATATCCCTATGGAAGAACACACTGCACACAGCCATGTGAAATATTAAAATACATATATTTAAGAACATCAGAAAATACAGGAACAAACAAACAGCAGGAAAGAAAGGCAGGACAGGAACAATGACAAACAAAAAAAACAGGCAACAACAATAGTAAAACTACAATATATAACTATATACAGAGAAGGCATGGGGTGAAAGTGTGATGGCAGGGTCACAACTATGTACAAAGGAAGGGGGCCTGGTTGGGAGTGTGGGGTGGGTAGGGGCATGACACCAAACACATGGTGCTTCGGACACCTACTGCCCAACAGAGGTACAGCGCTGTGCCCGTCTGTGGTATGGGGCACCAAGATGTACACAAATGGCCGTCATGGCCGGCCAGTTGCCCTTATGGTCCTCAACATGGCCCCCTGCTGAAGAAGGATGTTGTGTAGCAGCTGCTGGGTCTGTGTTGCTCCCCTCCTCTGTGGTGGCCCCGCCTGTTGGCTCCGTCCCTGGGCTCCACGTCTCCATGGCTGGAAACGTCCTATGGGAATAAAAAGAAAAATGCAAGATTTTTCAAGATTCAAAAGTTTATTTGTTCAATTTTTACATCTTTACAAATGAATACACACATATAAGGACAACAGTGATTAAAATCATGATTTAGATATACAAAAAAATATGATGACAAATTCTATATGTTTAAAGTGAAATCGTGTTATTCTATACTTTTTTTTAATAATATTCTTTGTACAGCATTCATAAACCTGTGAGTTCTGTTGTATACAGTATATTAAGATTTAAATATTATGTTTTCGAATTCACACACAATCCAGCAGCAGTGCCAATGGTCTATCATGTATGAAGAGATAGTCCTGCCCCCCACAGCAATGGTGGTGATGTGCAGCTGTGCATTCATGATGTGCCATGAACAGGCCCTGCCATAGTGCTGCATGCAACAGTGAGGGCTGATGTGACGTGGACATGTGTGCCAGAGAAGGCACAACACATGGGTTGTGGGCATGGCAGCAGACAATGGCAGTGCAGGACATGCGGATGCCATGGCACAGGGCAATGTTATGGAGAAGCACATGGCTGTGTGATGGATGCACTGTAGCCTCCGCCGTGGCACACCATCCAATTGCAGAAGCATGTGTGTGATGGCCACGGTGGCTGACCCATGGTACAGGTGTGCTGGAAGCACCACCACAGACATCACTGACTGTCCACAGTGGCCCACAAATGCAAGCAAGGATGGACAGCATGCAGCATGTACCCAGGTCTGGACACAACAACATCCCCACAGTCCATGTCAACACCTATGGTCTGGCGGACCTGGGGACAGCCGTGCAGATGCACATGCAGGAGTGCACACTGGTACTGGAATGCCAGCCAAATAATGGTGGATGGTGCACAGCAATGGGGGAAACAGCTCCACACTGCTCCACTGGATATGCAGTGGTCAGGGACATGACCCATTGGGCACAGTGGCAGGGCCATGGCAATAGGGTGTGGACATGTGCATGTTCCCAATCACCAGCCCTGTTGTGCAATGGAGGCATGCCAAAATCACAAACTGTCCCAAGTGGAACCGTGTGTAGCACCACTGGGCCACACCTATGCATGGCGCAGAGGAGCCGTATGCGAACAAGGTGCATGCCCATGTCCCTGCCACAGAGAGGGCACCATGAGACCAACATCCATCACTGGGTACAGCTGGCTCACAGAGTGACACAACAGGCCATCACACACTGTATATGTTTGTGGACAATGAAAATTTCAAATACAGTGTCAGTGGGCACATCTGCATGGCACAACTACAACCAGGGTTATACTGGAGTACAGGGGGCACTCCTGGAAATGTGGCAAAGGGGCCCACCTAGAAAATCAATAGGGGATGGCCCAGGATAACACACTTATATCAGTACTTCAGTTCAATCTGATACTCTAGCTCTGTGCTTGCATCATACATTTACTTGAAGGGCCCATAATACACAATATTATTAGAAAATAGATGATAATGCCACATATTCACAGAGTTTAGGTGGTGGTCAAGTACCCAACAGAGGGGGCTCATCTGGAAATATTCAGGCAACAGGGTGGGCAAGTCTGACTCTGTTTACACCCTGCACAGTGAATGGTGGCATGTATACAGATGGGTACATGTACAGTGGTGTTGCAGAGGAACGGGGTGGACACATCCACTGCTGTGCATCACACTCAGTTTGTACAGTGACATAGTAACATAGGCCAATAGGAAGGGCTGCCAAGCAACAGCCAATGGTGAACACTGGACAACAACAACATACAGCCACGGTCACATGCACACACGACACATGACCATTGGTGAGTACTGTGGCAACACCGTATGCAGTGTCTAATGCGAGACCGTCATGGCTGCCCACCACTGCTATGTGCATGGCACAGTCTGCTCTGGACAGGGATACACCCTGTTCTACACACGGGGTGGCCATGGACATACCAGTATCCTGTAGTGGCACATTTGGGTACAACAGAGTAACATATCGGAATCCCAACCCAGCAAAGTGGCATAGTATAAGGGCACAGCACTGGAGCAAAGTGAGCCATGTAGTATGTGAGAGTGATATGGGGGGGAATTTCCACTGGAAGACAGCAGTGTATCGTGAAAATATGGTGGACAGCACAGGGGTCATGGGGAGCTGTGTAAGGGCACACACATGACAGTGGCCACACAACAGGGTGACAAGCTGCTCTGGGTGCGACATGTGCATTGGTAAGTAGTGTACATTGTGCACATGGTGGTCTGAGTATGTGTCCTGACACACTGGACAATGCAGAGCCCCCTGTGGCTGGCAGCAGCGCAGAACCAGGGAAAAGCAAACCACTGCCACCACATGTGTGAGATGCGACCACTGCCTGAACATGCCCAAACCACATGCCACAGACCACAATGGGCCATGTGGTTCCCCCATGACCCCAACATCTACACTTCCACAGGCAGGTGTATACATGGTCCCAGCGCAGTCTACAGGTAGCAGAACTGGGACACATAGTGTGGCCCATGGTCTATGCAATGTGCCTGCATGCACTGTGTGCAGTGGAGCCTTGCAGGTGATGTCAGTCCAACATGGATATGGGCTACACAGCCGCATTGGACGTGCCACGTGGCACAGGTCTGGATAACCATGTGCACAGCACCACTAGCATGATAGTACATATGGGCCACCATGATGGACAACAAGGTGTGGAAGGCCACGATGTAAAGGGTGGATGCACCCCCATGTGTGTGTGCAGAGTGCACACACATGTGTTGTACAAATGGCCTCAGTGGGTGACTCACAGTGTCTTTGCTGTACACAATGGGCATGGCACTGTCAAAAACACATGCGACTCATGTGAGGGTTCTTGCAGTGACACCCTGGCTGTCCCCACCTAGTCATGCTTGTGGGTGTCCCTCCGGGCCCATCTCATGGCCTCCCTGTCTGCAGTGGAAACACAATGACAAAGGCAAAATCAGAGCCATGCAGTATCACACATGTCTCCCAAGCACTCTCATATACAGTGCAGCACTGTGGACATCTACTGGACACCAACGAGCAAACTTATGGACCCCTACCTGTGGATGGCATACAGTGTACCACTGCAGAGGCATGATATAGAGCCATATACTGCCCCCCCAATACCACCAGAATACATACAGTACAGTGCATGGTGATGGTACATGTTGTAAGCGGGTGTACCACTTTATGCATGCGACACCCTACACAGGTCCCTTGACCACGTGCCATGCATGTGTAATACATAGCCAGTGTCCCGTGGACTCTGACCCATGTGGACTGTTGTCATAACTGTCATCCAGCCCAGGGAGCACCACCATTATGCAGCACGGGCAACCAATGCACAGGACGGACGCCGGTCCCAGTGGGCATCCTCTTGTGCCCTGCAGTGGAGACCCATGTCTGCACAGTGACATTCACATGCGTGTGCCACACTGAACTGTGTGGCACATATGTACGTGGTCATGTGCCACCACTGTTAGGCCATGGCAGCTAGACTACACTGTCTGGGGGCACTGTCATAGCCGTTTACCCACAGGGACGGTATACAGCCAACCATTGGCATGCCGAGGATGGACACAGGCCCGCATAGCTGTGGCAGGAGGGCTGCCCATATGCCCTATGACATACGATGGCCACCATGGACATGACATCCACCTACATGCATATGGCTATGCATGTCCACCATGTCATGTCAGGGTGGGACACAGCACAGTGGGCCTGTGCATGTCATCATTGTGACCCCCGACCTGCAGCACACAATATGGCATGGATACATGGATGCATTGGCAATGCCACTATGATGGTCCCTGGAATGGGTGCAGGCCACACCGTGGACACCATTTGGGCAGATACGTCATCCAAAAACCTGCAAACTCTGTCACTGTGCCATGGCAAATGGCACATGGCATCACGGGGATGCACAATGGGCACTCACACTGGCACACTGTGCTGTGCCATGCTATATGCCAGCACAGCCCAGCATGCATGACCACATGGTGGACTGTGCTGCACAGGGATATGTGGCATTCTGCAGTGGGATTGTTGTACATGGGCATACCGGGACATGCCATATCCATGTACCATGTTCTGTCTTGTGGCCTGTGGCACATGGCTGGACACATGCATGGGCACATACAGACATCAGGGGCATGTGAATGTGATGCGACGTCACACTGCACAACGGCCATGCCATACATCGCCTTGACCACACATTGTGCCATGTCCATGGGTGACACAGGTGCAATGCACAGGTTCTGCGGCCTGTACACCATTGCCCATTGTGCACCCTGCATCTGAAGGCACCTTATCCTGACTGGATGACTGTCTGCAGGTACCGCACTGCATCCTGTCAGCAGGAGGTGCCCTCAGGGGAATGGAAATGGGAATGTGCCGCTGTACTCATGCACCATATAGTAGGTAGGTCCAGTCTGTAGTGTCCACAATAGACCATTATGCGGCATAGTGTACCACATCTGTTGACCGATACAGATGGCATGCCACCATCCACACTGGTCAGTGTCAGGCACAGCTACACCCCTGGCATATACCGACAACCATCATGTCACACATTCACATGGTGTACATACCTGGGCATGGCACCATGCCCTACTCCACCATGTCACGTAGGTAGTCGAGGCATGCCCTGTCCCTCCTGCTGAGGTCCCCAAACTGGTGGCAGCACTGCTCTGCTGTGCAGGTGATGCCAGTACTCTTGCTGAGGAGACTGGCAATGTCAGCCCATACTGAAGACCTGGCCCTGTCCAGCTCCTCTTCTTCAAACAGCTGGCCCTCCCTGGGCACCACCAGGTCTACAAGGTTTGCCAGCTCTACCTCCTCCCACCTCTGGGCACACTGGCTGGGTGCCATTCTTCATGTGGGGCATGCCATTTTGGTTCTGCAGCTGCTTCGTTGTTACTCTGGCCACATGCTGGCAGGCCTCTCTCCCGTGTACGTAGGACGATAGGGCATACGTGCTGCTGGTGTTTGCGCCATGACATGACTATTGCTAAACAAAATCTCTTCCCAGTATTGAACTATGCATCACTGGTTATTGATACTGCTCCTGCTTGTACTGTATCTAGAAAAGAAACATTACTACAAAAAATAGGGAAGTTTGCACTTTTGGCTACCCATCGCACACACCACTGCCAAATATAAAATCAACTCAATTGGTTTTCTGTACAGAATGATTACAGGTTTACAGTGTCCTGATTTACATTTAAAATAATAAATACTGGAATTCCAGTCACTTTATGAAATTCACTTACCAAATATTCTTCCATTTACAAATCACGATCATCTGCAAAGTCTCACTTGGTCTTGCCCCTCGTACGATCAAACGCAGGCAAGAGAACTGTTGCCTACTGTGGTGCTTTTGTCTGGAACACTTTACCTCTCAATGTTAAGCAATCTGCATCTGTAATACCTTCAACATGGCAGCTTTTAATAGTTTTAAAAGTCTGAATGAATATATATGTAACCGAATGTATTGTATTACTGTTATTTCTGTATTTTTTTATATTGTTAAAATATGTATATTTATATGTTATGCCTTTACTTGACTTCAGGTCAAATCTGAAAACAGAATGTAAATTCCAGAGTACTTACCTGCAATATCAAAATAAATTAAATGAAATAAATGAAAATGAAATAACTTTGAGCAATAGGGTTGAACAGGTGCAATACTGGGCAGGCACATTCGTGTTTTGCTGTGCAAACTAAGGTCGTGCCCCATGCTACCATTCATTCGCGGCAGCCGCGCAACACCGTCTTGTGAAGGGCACCTGCTGCCATGACCCCAGCTATCCATACTGTGCACTGCAAGGCCCATGCGCCACAGATGCCTGTCGCACATGCCTGACATGCGTTTGTGTCTGCATGACACAACACTGCTGTTGTCACTGAATTGCGCTGTGCATGTCCTGCATGGTGCAGTGACATTTGGCATCTGTTGCACTGATGCCTGTGTATAAGCACCATGGTGTTTGGTGGAGCAAACGAATATGCGCAATAACAAGCCAGTTGCGCTGTTTGCATCTTTACAGTATTCAGCCAGGATATGCAAATAGCCTCATTGCACAGTCTATGCCCAGTCCACACACTTGCATCTCAGTACCGGAATGTATTCAGTCCATTTGCATATACATTACCATAAAAGCAGGCCTGCACCACCACTCTGAACAGGTGACTAAGAGGTACTGTATCCCTGAAGGTAGGATTTCTGTTAAGGTTCTGTGTGTCTGTACATGTTCTGTGCAGGGTGCTTTTTTTACATGTCAATGTTGTTGTAACTGGTCCTGTCTCTATCTGTTTGTTCCACAAGCAACAGTATGGTGTTGGAGAGGTGGAGATGTCCAAACTTTACAAAGGATGAGCAGAAGGCCCTCATTGAGCCCTACATGCTCAGGGAAGATCTCCTCAGTTGGAGGTGTGGGACATCACAGGAGTGGGAACAGGGCTAGAGAGAGGTGGCAGAGGGCACGAATGCCCAGAGGGACTACAACCGCACTCCCCAAGAGTGCATTAAGCGGATCAGTGGCCTCCGGGTGTGATACAAAGACCTACTGACCCAAGCCCATTCTTCCCTTTGGGCAACCAGTGGTGGACCCTCCACAACTCCTGTCATGACACTACTGGAGGCACTTGTGGCCACTACCTTCAGCTGGGTGTCTATGGAAGGTGTGCCCAGTGGGGGCTTTGAGACAGGTGGTCAGCTGTTGCTGCACTGTGAGTATGCAAGTTACATGTCATGTCTGGTCCTGCATGTGGCGTCCTCTGTCTGTGCATATCGTATTATCCATTATGTGTAGCACTGTGTGGCCACAGAACAGCGTCCACTCTATGGTTGTTTGTACCACTGCATTTGTGTGCATCCTAACATGTCTGACATGTGCCCTGCTCACAGGGTCATGTTGGTCTGTGGTTTCACCTGCACTCCTGGCACATACATGAGCACCTGCTTGTGTATGTTATGGTACTGTTGCCATGGACATGCATCCCTACATGCTCACCCCTTCTGTTTCCATAGCACCATCACATCTTGGGACAGGTGGTGGTCCAGGGGTACAGCTGCATGCACAGAATGGCCCCATACCTGTGGCCACAGCGATGGCTAGTGTGGTACCCACTGCTGTGGGGCCAGACACACAGGAGGCGTTGGATATTGATGATGATGATGATGATGAGACCATCAACCTGTCAGCAGAGACACTCCTCACTGCTCTGGATGTGCTCACTTCAGACACTGATGATGATGACACCACCCATATCGACAGTGCGATCCCTGACACCACCCCCCATGTGACCCAGACTGATTCCCTAAATGCTGCACATGTCATCAGCAGTCATCCAGGGCTAGCCCCTACATAGCATGTGGGCCAATGCTTGCAGTCAGCCACAGCACAGGTAGAGGGCATTGAGTTGTGGCCTGCAGAGGTGCAGCCGATGGGCACTGTTGCCCAGTGATAGGGAACTGGTGACCAGCCACAACCTGACCAGCTGCATGTTCAGGCATCTTTGGCATGGCCGGCACAGTGGTGCTGAGGGTTGAGGTGCTGGATGCCACACCTCGCACCACACCAGCGACCCTGGTTCAGGAACGAGCCCTGGTCGGCACAGGAGGACTAGGATCGAGCATCCGCCGACAGCTCTCCTAGTCTTGGGGTGGGTTGGGGAGGCACACCATGCTGCAGAGACCCCTGGGGGCACCCAGAGGCACTGCAGATGCAGGTGTTAGCAGAGAGGGAGCACGGTTGATGTCTGCATGTCAGTGCATGGACGTCACTGCAGGTCCGCACTCCATTGGGGGACCTACCGGAGGAAAAATTGCTGGGCGTGACCAAAGCAGCTTGATGGCCA
Source organism: Neoceratodus forsteri (assembly GCA_016271365.2). Classification (NCBI taxonomy): domain Eukaryota; kingdom Metazoa; phylum Chordata; order Ceratodontiformes; family Ceratodontidae; genus Neoceratodus; species Neoceratodus forsteri. The sequence goes on along the minus strand of CM057455.1, from coordinate 874,757,691 downwards.
TGCCCTGTGATGCCGGAAGGACTGTTGTGGAATCACACTGGGGGGTCTGGGGCTGGCTCGGCTAGGCAGGGCATGAGGGAGTCCCCAGTGAGTCAGTGATGGCCGTACTGGAGCCCCCATCATGCCAGTGAGCCTGCTGCTCTCCCGGCGGCCAGGGCCGATGACTGGATGCCCCCGCCAGTAAGTTGCTGCAGCAGGCGTATAAACAGTTACATGATAAAAAAAAAAAAAGCATCCCTGGCACGCATTGTTGATACATCCCCAGCAGCCACCCGTGGAGCAGCCACATGCTGTGGTGGTTGCACCCCAGGCCACCGCCCCCCAGATTGGTAGCCTTCCCCAGCACAACAACATATTGCCCCAGACAATGAGCTGTCAGAACACATGAGGCTACTGAGGGCCTCCATGAAGAGTCAGGAGGCACGCCATGATTCTCTGCAGAGGTTGCAATTGCAGATTCACCTCCATTAGGAGTGGGCTACTGTCTAGCATGCAGAGCTCATAGGGACCATTAGCCTGTTACACGCTGACATTGCTGCAGGCTTCTCCAGTGTAGCAGTGGCTGTACAAAAGGGCACTGCAGCACTGGCTGCACATGGATGCTGTACCATATGCCACACAGCTCGCAGCAACTTCAGCACCCTCAATCAATGCGCAGCATCCACAGTTCCCCTAACACCCTGTTCCCTGCCCTCAGACCTCCACCCACCACTGGCTATGGTGTTCAGTTCTCAACACCCACCCTGACACATAGCCATTCATGTTCACATGCATCTACCCCCTAAGAGGCAGATGCCCTGCCCCATTTGGCCCAGAGTTCCTCATTGGAGTCATCTGTGCCTGTGGGGCATGGCCATGTACGTGTCCATGGTGGCCACACATGCCCACCCTGAGGTGTCCAGGGCCAGTAAAGACTGCCCGTGATGCTGCCAGGCTACAGCTGGGGCTTCTTCTGCCCTGTAGTGCCTACAGCTATGCGATGTCCACACCATGTGACCACACTGCCCCACCTACTCACACCTGTGGCATTGTCACACTGTATGAATCACATCCAGGACAAGGATGTGGGCCATGGTGTTGTGGGACCATCATGGGCGTGATGAGTGCACCTGTGGCTTACCACTGTGGGTATGTGCCAATGGTCTAACTCTGACCCATGCCTTTCAAATGCCGGTACCTCTGTACATCCTTGGCAATGTTGTCCTACCTGTGGACATGTGTGCATGTGGCTGGCACACACCTGTCTGCACATCACAACAGGCTGATTGGTTCATACTTGACATCACTGTGGGGCACACCGTGCACCTACACATACAGTGCCTGTGTGCATGACAGCACTGTCACAGCTGCAAGCGTTACTCACCTTCGGGGTCTAAAAATGTTCTTGCACAATGGTGTCCCTGTGCCGCTGTCCCCTCAGGGCCATTCTTGGGTCCCTCCAGTCTTGACATAGATGCTCACTCTTGTCTGGTGGCTCCACATCCTCTGCACTGTTGCCCTCCAGGACCTGGACAACTATTCCATGGTTTATGGCCATGTTGTGTAGCATACAACAGGCCAGGAATATGCCACAGGCCTTGTCCAAGCTATACTGTAGGGCACCATCAGACCTGTCCAGGCATCTAAAACACATCTTCAGCATGTCAAACACATGCTCTATGATGTTATGTGCCATATGTGCCTCATTGTACCACTCTTCTGCATCAAATGTAGGCCACAGTATTGGTGTGAACATCCACGGCTGGAGGGGGTATGCACTGTCCCCTGTGTGGGGGAAGGTGATATGTTAGTATACAGTACACATCCATGGCATTCTGCCCTCCGCACAGACCTGTTACATCTGGTTAGCCTCATCTACACATTTCCCCACACACAGTATCACTGTTGCATATTTCCACCCTCCCCTATCTGGCCTTTTTGCTGCTGTCGTATTTCCACTATCACTGCCACTGCAGCCTGCATGCCGTTTGGTCTGTGGGGCATGGCACAACCCTGGCCTGGATGTGCCACACAGGACTGTCCCCTTCCAATGCATCATATTGCGCTACCCCTCCCATACTGTCACAGGCCCCTACTGGCTGGCACCACCCCTGTAACCTGTACCTACTGCACACCATCACATGTTCTCTCTCCCATGGTGGCATTCCACATTCGTTCAGTGTCAGTCCTATTCCAATCCCTTCTCTGCCTCCCTCCCCCGATCTGGTGTGTCACATGGCTGTCTGCCATTGCTGCACCCCTTCCTACTGTGCCGACAACTGTACAGACACCATCACTGCACCATTATACTATGTGGGCACCTTGTTTGTGACTGTTTTCCACTTATGCACACGATGGTCACTGGGTATCTCCTTGGACTTGAACAGATGACACAGGGATGACTGATGCCAGATGTATGCATCGTGTGCACTCCCAGGGTAGCGGGCACAGATATGTGTGATGCGCCATGTGGCATCATACACCACCTGGCAGTTTGTAGAGTGGTAACCCTTCCTGTGGACATAGACATCCTTGTTTCCACCAGGTGTGCTCTGAGAGCCACATGGATGCAATCGATGGCTCCTAGCATGTCATGTAGGGGTGCAAACCTGTAAAAGTGTTGCATTGTTGCTGTCAGCTCGGCTGGTGTGCTATTGAATTGAATGAACTCACTAGCATTGGGCAGCAGAGGAGTGAGGAACTGTGTGAGGAGACAAGATGTGGCCAACTGTGTGATGCCGATGGTGTCACCCACCGGTATCTGAAAGGTGTGCCTGTGGTGAGCAGGCACAGCGCTGCTGTGACCTTGGTCTCCACCATCATAGCATGACCTCTGTGTGTGGGTGCCAGGAGCTCATCATGGAGCAGCACACAGATCCATCTCAGAATTGCCCTGCTGAGCCGATACTGGCCCACGATGTCCGTGTCACTGAGCTGTTCGATTGTGACACGGGGCCGGTACTGTCTTTGTGTGGCATACCGCCTACGGGTCCTTCCTCGGCCACCTTGCTGTTCCCTCAGTCTCCTCACATCAGCCATTACTGTTGCCATGTGGAATGCAAGCTCAGACATTGTTCCTGAAGTGCAGCGGCCTACCTCTGTGTGGCTGGTCAATTTAGGACAGCCCTTTTATTCCTAATTTTGCGCAGCCCACTTGTGGGTTGAGCGGCACATCTGCCGCTCATTTTGGCTGAATATACACATGCACGGCATATTCTGGTGCTGCCCCCTTTTTCTGCATGGCATATATTATATCTGCACTATCATGCATTCTGACTTGCGCCACGCAGTTCTCACTTTTGAATATTGCACCGCCGCATGTTTTACAGGTTGCGCCGTGCATCTTCATTTTGTGCTGCTTATCTCTTTGAACATGTGGACCATAGTCAACAACAGATTCCCTCTGAGGAACAGTACAGCTTCTCCACTCCTCTCTAACTAAATCTAGGGGTCCTCTGATCTGTCTAATATACAGGAGCTCAGAGGGTGAAAAGCCTAATGACTGTGTTGACACTTCCTGCTATGCAAACAACAAGTGGGGTAGGAATTTGTCCTAGTCCCTTTTGTGCTCTTCTGTGAATGTGTGAAGCATATTTTTAAAACATACATTAAACCTCTCAATTAAGTAATTCATTTGTGGGTGGTATGGGGTTGTATGCAGTGGCTGTACTCCACACTACTTCCATAACTCAGACAACAAATCAGACAGAAAGTTTGTTCCATGATCTGACAAAATCATCATGGGAAAATCAACTCTACTGAAAATCCCTAGCAGATCATCTGCTACCTTCTCTGCTTCTATGGAGGACATGACTAAAGCTTCCAGATAGTGAGTGGCATAATCCACTATAACCAGAATGTACTTCTTTCCCTTTGAGCTAGGCCCAGTCAGTGGACCCACAATGTCCACAGTGACGCGATGAAATGGTTCCTCAATAACAGAGAGTGAAATTAGTGGAGCCTTTGCTCGATCCCCTTCCTTCTCCACGCACTGACACTCTGGGCATGAGTGACAGCACTCAGCCACATCTTTGTAAAGCATCAGCAAGTATGGAGCAAATGTCTCTTGGTCTGTTTAACCCCTTGATGTCCTGACATAGAAATTCAGTGTGTTAAATCAATGAGGGCTGCTCTGTATTCCCGAGGAACCACATCCTCTCCCTGTGCCTCAGCAGTGAGAGGTGTTTTTTTCTGGCTGCTGAGACTAGTGTTGCTCAGATAGTATCCTATAAATCCAGATCCCACCAGATACCAGCCTTTTTACCAGATAGTGGATCCGGTCACATAGTAGCACTCTCCAGCCGTGGATCCGACCATCCTGGATCCACCAAATGGATCCGATGGACCCGTTCATCAGATCCAACTATCCATTGCTGAATCTGATGGATCCATTCGTCAGATCCAGGGATCCGGTAAATGGATCCACATCGGATCCAACTATCCGTTGCTAGATTTGATGGATCCGACTGTGGATCTGACATCCGACTTTGATCGAATTTTGGGTTGGATCAAAGATCGGATACTTGCACTATCTGATGGATGTCAAATGGATCCACCAAAGCACTATCCAGGCAACACTAGCTGAGACCCCTTGGGCTTAGCGACCACACTGTCTGGTATAGGCCTGAGGTTAAGAACAGGGTCAGATCTTGCCTCCATCCCTCCCAGTTCTCCCATTTACTTCTACCTGTCCCAGTCATTGAGCTTGACTATCAGTCACAGCACAGACCACGTCTTGCTCTCCTTCCTTCTCCCAATCACTTCCTAGCAAAACATCAGCACATATCCCAGAAGTAACCACAACTTCCCTCTCACCTTCACCCCCTCCCACTTCAGGAGTACTCAGACCTTTGGAACTGTGACTCAGGGAAAAGGACCAAGTTTGAGGCATCCTTCCCAGGTAGGATCTAATCCAGTCATACCAGTTCCTGTCGGAAGACTGTGACACTGGCCCCGGTGTCCTTCAATCCTTGTGTCAAGGTGTCATTTACCCAGACTGGCCTCAGGTGCCTCTGAGTATTCCTGGGAATAACATTTGAGACACAGTTTTTGACTTGCTGCTCTGCAATAGAGGTATGGCTCTCATCCGCCTCAGGGAGCGTGAGGTTGACCACACTGACTTCCCCCTTGCCATGGCTTAGTCCCTGTTGCCTGAGGGTAATCTTAAGACAAATGCCCAAAATTGTAGCATACATAACACTTCTGACTTTCTACTCTGTTACTTTTAGGCTCTGTTTGGGTATTCCTTCTAGGTTCAAAGGGCTGCTGGGTTTTAGAGCCTGCTTGTGTCCTACCCATCCCTTTGTTAACAAAACTCCTTTCACCATGCACCTTTTTGTATATGTCAGGGTGGTTGGCTGCATACTGATCAGCCCATTCAGCATCTTCTGCTTCAGTACTAGGATTCTTATCCGTTAACCATAATTTAGGGACGAGTGGCTCTGAGGGTTGAGGCGCTGGACGCCACACCGGTGACCCGGGTTCGGTAGTGGACTCGGGTTGCCGGGGGTCAGCAGGGGAGGGAGAGGATGTAGTGTCTGATGGGCTGCTCTCCTCTCCTGGGGGGAAGGCATAGGGTTGCCCAGTGTCACAGTGGCTCTCAATGGAGATCGGGGGTACTGCAGGATGACAAGCTCATAACATGGGGCGAGTGCGACGATGTCAGCAGTGTTGCCATGTGCAATGACGTCACTGCACGTCGTGCTCGGGGGGGGACAAACAGGGAAGGAAAAATCCCCTCTGGAGGACAGCGGACAAGATGGGGGCTTCCGTGGCATGGCCCATATCCCACCGCCAGCCCAGCTCACTGAGATCTCCCTTGGCGCCAACCCATAGGCTGCACGGGTCCCAGCCATGCTGGTAGGCTGGGGTCTGGTCTGGGCAGTGCGGGTGGGGAGACCCAGACGTGGGGGTTCAGGCCGGGAGTGAGAGACCCTCACCCAGTAAGTACCCTGGAAGAATGCCCTGTCCTCCGGGGTGAATAAATAGAGTAAAAAAACACAATAAAACATAATTTAAGATCAGCATGCACACATTTTAAAAACTGTTTAATGAGCATCACTTCACAAATTCCTTCAGCAGTTATAGCTTTCTTCCCATTTAACCATCTAGTCAGCAAAGTACTCAGCTGCACACTCAGTTCTTTATAAATCTCCCCCAGAGGCCGGCCCGCCGGCGCAGCGGTTAGTTCCGCTTGCGGCGCGGCGACCGGGTTGAGAGCGGACTGGTCGTCGGAGGGCTGGCGGGAGGGATCGAAGGCCTCGACAGCTCTCCTTCTCCGGGGAGGGTGTGGATAGCGGCGGTGCATGTGACTCTATGGAGGCCGGAGTTCCCACGCGAGACCGCTTGTCAACCCATTGGAGGCAGGGCGGATGGTGACATCATGGCATGACCCGCCTCCCGAAAAGCGGAAAATGGATGAGCCTGCCCACCGCCGAGTGAAGCCCGCCGCCATGGCCTCGATGTGCTCCCCAGGCCGGGCCCCCGACCTAGTCCCAGTGCCTGCAGCATATGCATGGGTATGCCGGCAGGCCCCACCGGGGGGTAAAGCCACGGGTATCGGGGGACAGCGGCCGATCTGGGGGGCAGAGGCAGGCGGCCCGTGACCGGGCTGAAAAATACGGCGGTAAGGCAGCTCGGGAGTAAAAAAAAAAAAATAAATCTCCCCCAGCTGCTTTCTTAACTGTCTAACTTTGAGTCTATAAGCCACAGGGGTTAACTCATAATGTTTTAAAATAGCAGCCTTGATGTTCACATAGTCCCTGCTATCATTAGGGTCCAAGAATGAAAACACTTGCCATGCCTTCCAAGTAATCAGTGCAGTCAGAAGAGTTGGCCAGTGCTCCTGTGCCAGTTTCATTTTACAAACACAAACAAACTAAGAAAATCATCAATATCCATATCCTCTGTTAATTTGGAAACAATTTGGACGCTAGTTTTGAGTCTTGGCTGCCCCCATCTATCATATTACTCCCCTGGTTTGGCATCTGCCTCTGCTGATGTGTTGCCATCCAGAATTCATGGTCTTTCATCTAGAGCAGATGTTTGCATTCTTTCTCCCTTTCTTCTGCTTGGGCAGCCTCTGCCTTCTTGCTGCTTGTGCTTCTCCTCTGCATCTGCCTTGTGCTGTTTCTTTCTCCGTTGCATTTAGATTTTTTACCTGGCAAGTTCTGTCTCCCTGTCCTTCTGCCTTTCTGAAGTGAGAGCTAATTCCAACTTAACCTGGAGGGCTGCCTCAAACTTCTTACTGAAGCTACTACAGTCACCCAGGGCTCCTTGGTCAGCTGCTTCCAAAGTCTGAATTAGCTTAACCTTGTTGAAGCCTTCATGAGATATGTCTCTTTCCTCATACAACTGCTAGAGCTCAAGCAACCTCACCACATCGTACTTGCCTGGCATTTCTATCACTAAACCCAAATAGAAAATAAAATTAAGAAAGTCAGAAGTGAGAGAAGATAGACAGAGTTGCAGTGCTTACCATTGTATACCTGTTAATATTGCTTAATTTTTTTGACTGTCCTTTTAGGTACTGGATAGCCAAACAGTGCTTTGTACAAGTAAATCTCACTTTCTCATCCTCACTGCTGCCACCATATATGATGGACAGAGCACCCCCCACAGTCCCCAGTGAACCTCTTTTTTTCTCTCTCTCTCTCAGGCCTTTGCCATTGAGACCATCTGGACCAGCATCACCACTGTCAAGGTTCTCTCTTTAGCAAGCCCTCAGACCCTGGTGTTCTGATGGCCCTTTTCTGCCACCTTCTATGCTTTAGATTCTCCATAGTGAGGGTCTCTGCTCTGGGTAGGACACACTCTACTCTCTCAGAGACCTTTTACTATGCACCCCTTTTATCCAGGTACCCTTCCCTCAGAGATGCAGTCACAACCAACCAGTTACTCCAGCCTGTAGAAAAATAATATATAGATAAACACTGGTTGTGTAAATACAATAGTAATAATCAGGTATAACACCATTTACACGTAGTAAAATAGCAGCACAAATACAGGATTATAAAAACAGTTTGTACACTTGTGCAGGTAAATGCTTCTATACTTCCTACAAGTTACAGAGTCTTTTTACCTCACTATCCACTAGCCTTGTTACCTCAACCTCTATATGCAGATACTTCTTGGACACCCAGAAACCCCAGTGAAAAGAAGAAGAAACTATCTGGGTTGGTACATTTATGTCCTCTCTCTCTCTGGTACCTTGATCAAGTGAGGCTGATGTCACTTCCCCGTACCAAGTTTCATCTGATTGGCTGAAACTGCTTCAGGCCTAGAATTTTGGGTGATTCCTGCCTTGCAATATTATCTGTCCTCTGTGGGGTGTAGGGACCCAACGTCCTCTCGCAGATTATTTAGCATCTGAATATATGTGTTCAGATGCCAAGGAGACAGCCCATCTCCAATTATTTTGTGTACTAATGAACTTATCCCCTTGCCAGGAAGCCAGTTCAGTAAAAGTCCATACTACTTAAGAAACGCTGCTAAGATATTAAGAATCTCCCAAATAGGTTGGTTTTCTCTCCTTTGAAAGCTACCTCCTGGCCCTCTACTGCTACAGAAGGTACCAGCATTTGAAAAAAAATGTATTTATTTATTTAGTTTTTGTTGACTGGGAAAAGAGGGCTAGGCAATTCTGCCTATTTTCATCCTCATCTTGGGGTGGGGGGGATACAGATGAGAATCAACTGAAACCGAACCAGATTAAGCTGTTGGTATTTTTAGTGAATGGTGGAAATTAGGCCAGGACATGGGGGAAATTCCCCTACTCTGCCAGTAGGGGCAACTCTTGGCTGTCTTTCCAAGATGGCCACCTCGGTGGATCCAGGAGGACAGCTGGATGCTATAGTGACAGGGGAGCAAGCCTCCTCCCCTGTTCCGGACATGCTAGAGGCTATTGAAAATAATATGGATACTGAGGCGTTTCCTGAGGAATTTTTTGAATCTACAGAAGTGGATGTGGAACTGCCACAGCCGAGCCTCCCTGCCCTAGCTTTTGACAAGGTACATAGAGTTGTTTCTGATAACTGTGATGACTCAAGCATTGCCGAGAAAGAATTGTTGTTAAAAAATTGACTGAGGAAGAATTGCAGTTTAAATGGCAGAGGGAAGCTCTGCTTGCTGAGCTGTCAAACTTGCAAACTGCACCCTTGACAGGGTAAGATGCTGAGTCATTATCCCAGCTGAACACTGATACGGCTGCATCAAAGACAGCCGCCGCCCCACAACAAGAAGTGACAAACAAATGTACTGAGCATCAACTGGCTGGTAGCTTTGTACAACCTCAGGTTGTGTGCCGAGAGCTGGATGGAAAAAGTATCAGTAAACCACTTGGTTTGGCTTCTACAGGTAGATGGAGGCTCGGCCTTCAGCAGCCCTTTGAGAATTTGAAAACAACTATCAGTAATCATTCCTCTCCTGCTAAACTACAACAGCAGGCTGAAAAAAACAGTCTCTCCTCTTTTACCTCTACTAGTCCGAACATTTCAGTACAGTACAGAGGCAGGAAAAGACTCAAAGTTATTTTCATACCTGATTCACAGCCATCTGCCTCCTTTCCAGGGAATACTGAGATTGGTTCGAGTAGCTGGTCCCCGGTCTGCGTTAGAGGAAGCGGGCTGGGTTCAATCAGAAAATGGACAGTGGAGTCCTGACCCACAAGATGCTAATATTGTGAAGTACTGAATCCAACACAAAGGCAGGTAGCCACGGCTTCTCCCTCTAACACTGCTTCCGAGGTGAGTGAGTCTATTAACATTGCCAGTGTCCCTAGTGTCGATGGATATCCAAGCATAATTCAAACTTTGGGCCCCAATGCATACATGCAACACAATTCTTCTGAAACTACTGAACTTTTAACTGTTCCTGTTTCATCAGACACTATTGAAAACAGAGTAGGACCTCCAATGCTGATTTACAAGACCCTACTAGAAGGTCTTGGCTCGACCCTACGTTTCACCTGGCTGATCTCTTTCAGAACAAGGGGGAGACTGCCCCCCGCAGAAATGCTATCTGATTAATCTACAAAGGGGGTTGGAGACTCCCCTAGATAGGTTGTATATTGCAAAGCTTTTGCTTAAAGGGTACATAAAATTCTTTTCGTCTGAAATTTTTGCACTTATACACTTGGGTAATTCTAACTTTGATGTTAGTTTTAAAATGGTGTCCAGTTTGGATAGATTCTGGGCACAGTATCAACAGGTAAAAATTACCCCATTTGGATCCCTTTCATGACTATACCCCTCACGAAGCCTGCAGTAAAAAACATCATTATTGTGTTTCGCAGTGAGGGTGTCAATGTTGAGGACATTTTATTTTGGATACGCCAAAGATGTAAGGTGCTTAACAGACCCTTCCCCATTCTGGATAGTGAACAAATCTGGAATGGGGGATGGAAAATTAGGGTAAAACTGTTCTCCACCAACAGTGGGCCTGTTCATTTGCCCAGCAGCTTTTTTTTAGGGAAAGACAGGGGGTTTTGTTCTACATTGGGCAGCCCAAATCCTGCTTTAAATGTGGGTCTCTTTCCCATTTGAGTTCAGCTTGTGACACCCGCAGGTGTAGTCATTGCCTCGATTATGGCCATGTGTCCGCAAATTGCCCTAAACCTTTTTAAATGTAACCTTTGTGAAAGAACTGGACATGGTTATGGCAAATGCCCCTGTGCTTCCAACAACTGAAATGACTGCCTTTGTAGGCTTGATCAATAAGGCCCAGTAAATGCAAGCTTAAAGAGTCACTGCACAGTCTGGTACCACTGCCTCTGCACAAGAGGAACCCCCCCAGAACCCTGCAGAACCTGAGACTCTGGCAGAAGCTGCGGTCCCCCCCTCCCCAATTTTTATTGCTGAGTCTCTGAATTCAGAGGATAGTTCTGACCCTAGTCTTAGAACTGCATCAGTGACTACAGCCTTAGAGGACAATAGTATGAATGAGATGCCTACCCCCCCCCCCAAATCAGTCTCAAGTATATAAAAAAGTGGTTTCTAAGAAAAGAAATGGACTAGGTAAGACTCTGGCCACCAAGACTCAGACAGGGCCAAAAGGGGAAATAAAAACCCACCCAGAAGTCATGGAAGGAGGGGAACAAATTTGCTGTCCTTGTGTCTGATAAACAAAAAGGGTAAGAAGATTCAGAAGAAAAAGAGTCTAATTCTTCATCTTTCACCTCCACAACCACATACATTACGTCTGACCCTGAAGGTGGGAAAGGGGAAGACTCAATATCCTGTAGAACTAGACGACAGAAGGTCTCTAAACCCCCCCGACTCTAGCCATATGTAAGTTCCTCCCCCCTTACTTAATAATCACCTGTGAGCTCTCTTTCTGTAACTACCATCAATGTTAACAGCATTAAAAGCCATAAGAAAATGCTTACTACCCTAGGTATGTTATAGGAAGGGCACACTGATATCTACTGCATTCAGGATGTTAGGATTAAGTCCCAATTTGAATTGCAGCAAGTTACAAAATATGGACAAAAGATGCTTCCTTTTGGTCCATAGGTGAAGGCATGTGTGATGGTACTGGGATTTTTTTTACCAACCCTGAGCTTAAAGTATCTAGGTTAATAGACATTTAGCTGGGAAGAGCATTGCTTTTAGATATTAATTTTCTTGGAGAATGCTTCAGGTTAATTTTGGTTTATGCCCCAGACTAAAGCTTTAAGAACCTCTCTGTTTAAGGAAATGCAGCCTTATCTATATACCTCACGCTTAGCCATTTGGGTGGGTGTCTTCAATTGTGAGTTGTCTTTGTCAGACAGAGGCCTCAAAACAGATAAGCTGTTTTGTGATTCTTTAGATCTCCGTCAAATAGTCAGTACCGCTAATCTAACTGATGCATATAGATGAAAATACCCATCTGGGGGTCACACATATTTCAGAGGGCCCATTTCCACCAGAATTGATTTTATTTTTCTATCCACTACACTCCAGGTGTTAAACCTACACTTAGGCATATCGGAATTTTCAGACCATTGGTCAATTACAGTTCAGTTTGGTTGGGATCAATCTCCCAGATGTAAGAAAAACATATGGAGACTTAGCAGCACTGTGTTGGATAATGATCTTACCAGACAAGCATGGAGAAAAGAATGGTTTGCTAGACTTTCTGTTGTAAGTTTATATGAAAACCTGGCTACCTGGTGGGAGGAGACTAAACAATCCTGGGCAGTTGTTTTTCAGTCTTGTGCAAAACAGGCTATTAATAAAGAATACGTAGAATATTTGCACCTAAGAAACCAGTTGCAAAAGTTAATTTTATTGTCAGAGACAAATAAAATAAATTATGGAGATCAGATTAAGGTTATTAAAAACAGATGGTCACATTTCAGTATAATAGAGCTAAGTCTCTAGAACAAGAGTTAAGATTTGGCACAGACATTAAAAAGGGGTCCCTGGACCCCTTCAAGGACTGTAAAAATCGGGTAGGACATAGGGTACTCTCAGAGGTAATTTCAGAATCTGGTCATAAAATGGCTTCCCCCTGTTGATATTGTAGGACAAGTGAAAAATCATGCTTTTTTCACTCTTTGGGGAAACCCCTCCGACTGACCTTGCTAATCTGAATTTTGAGATATATGACCTACAGAAGAGCAAGAGGCTTTGAGCTTGTCTAGGTCCATTCCCCTAGATGAAGTTAAAGCTGCAATTACTTCTCTTAAATCTAATTTGGCACCAGGGACTGATGGAATAGGGTCAGAGCTCTATAAAACTTTTATAGAAGAGCTTGCTGACTTTTGTTATTGTATTTAATAACTTGTTTCAGAACGCTGCTTTATCAGAATCTATGAACCAGGCTCTTTTAATACTATTATATAAACAAGCATTTGTCAATGCCGAATGTTGTCTTGCTGGCATTGGCATTGGTAGTGCAGGAGTTAGAGATGCATAATAGGAATGGCAGTGAAGTTTTGAACTGATGCCAACCTCACACCCACCCTGCAGCAACACATTTTCAGCATAGGCATTTTGGGACCTCCCCTCATGAACAGTGGCACTGTGATTTCGTTAATCTGTCCCAAAAGTTGATTTCCCACAGCGACCACGCCATTGTGGGCCACAGGTGCGAAAACACATTTTGGGCAGGATATGAAAAATGATATCTGCACTGTTCATTAGGAGGTGTGAAAAAATGCCAGTGTTGGAAATCTGGCATGAAAATATTGCAGATTTGCAAAGTTACAAGGGTGCGTGGAAACTGCGCAACACGTGCTTGTAACACAGTCATGTTATGGACTTTCATAACCAAATTTTCAACATAGGCATTTTAGAACCTCTGCTCATGAACAGTGTCACTGTCATTTTCTCAATCTGTCCCTAAAACTGATTTCCCACAGCGACCGCGCTATTCTGAGCCAGAAGCGCAAAAATACATTTTGGCCAGGATATGTAAAATGACAGCTGTACTGTTCATAAGGAGGTGTGGGGAAATGCCAGTGTTGAAAATCTGAAGTGAAAATATTACTCATTCACGAAGGTACAAGCTTGCATGGAAACAGCACCACTCACGCTTGTAAAACAGTAATTTCTGGGATTTTTTCCACCAAATTTGCAACATAGGCTTTTTGAGACCCCACCTCATGAACAGTGGCACTGTCATTTTGTTAATCAGTCCCGAAAAGTGATTCTGCTCAGTGACCGCGAAATCACCTTTCGGGACTGAATAATGCCATGACAGTGGCTGAATTCATGAGTAGGGGTCCCAATAACCCCATGTTGAAAATTTGGTGCCAAAATTCAAAAATGCCCGAGATATGCACCAACGATGAAAAAACCCTATTTATGCCATCATATAGTTTACCAGCATTTCTTCAGTTCGCGTTCGGCTTTGAAGAGTGCAGACGTGTTCCTGGTCCACTGAAGATTGTCGCGCCGTGCTCCAGAAGTAAGTAAGTATGGGGTGAGTGGGGGATGTGAGGAAGCAGGGTGCGCAGAGGGTGGGCACGGGTTGGGGGAAGGCCACCGGACTCGATGAGGGACTGTTTTCTGGTTTGCAGGTTTAAAAAAAAGAAAAGCATTGTGGGACTTTTTTTTTTTACAGGGAATTTGGCACACTGGGGTGGGCTCCCAGTATGCCACCTGAGTGTTTTGGGGGCTGTAACATCAAGGGGATTGACACCCCATTGGTGTATACTGAGTGGGGGAGGGGCAAGAGCCGAGGATTAGACACCCCAGTACACAACAAATGGGGACATTATGCTGACGGGAGTGGCCCCCATCACCAGATTGAACTGGGAACAGGGACCTGAAGCTCGACGGAATTGGGCCCCCATCAGCAAAGAAAGACTTGGGGCCGATGATGCTGAGGGATTAAACCCCTTGGACACACATTTAAAATGGAGGGGCTTAATATGCCGACGTGGGAGTGGGCTCCCCCATCGACACATGAACTGTGGGGTGCCATGTTTAGTGGAATGCTTCACCAGGAAGGGCATGTCAGGAGGCGTGTCATTGTGCTGCTGCATGACGAGCTTGCCTCTCATTGCAGCAGCACCTTTGTTAGATCTGGTGGCCACTTTACATATCGCCTGCATGCTGACTTATTGGGGAATGAGGGATGCACCTACTGATGCATGCCCTGCATTCGCCTACAGTGACCACACCTCTAAATCTGCTACTACTACAAAATGTTGGCTGGTACATGAGCCAACATAAAAAGGGGCTAGGGAGGAGTTAAAGAATTGGAGACCACTGAGCCTCCTAAACACTGACCTCAAGATACTAGGTAAAATACTATTAAACAGATTATCTGCAGTCTCTGATACATTGATAAGCCCATATCAGACTTGTGCAGTTCCAAGTAGATGCCAATTTGACAATCTTATCTTGTTAAGGGGAATTTTTATAAAGCTAGTAATAATGAGATTCAGGGGTACATACTTAGAATTGACCAGGAGAAAGCATTCGGTAAAGTGTCTCACAAATTCCTGTCTGCTACTCTTAGGGCTTATGGAATCCCAGAGATCTTTGTAGGTTGGTTGGAAATCATGTACAGTAAAGCCACAGTTATTCCTAATGTTAATGGGTGGCTTGGGGAAGAAATCAAGGTTAGAAAGCGAGTCAGACAAGGTTGTCCCCTCAGCCCTCTGCTATACACTTTTAGTACTGATATTATCTTAAGAAGTATAGCAAAAAATAAACTGATATATGGATTGACTGTTTCCACAGGGTCCCCAGCAGTTAAAATGATGGTTTATGCTGACAGTTTAGTCCTGTACCTTACCCCTACTACAGAAGAACAAGCTTTAACAGAAACTTCTGTCAGCTTTTCTAGGATGTCTGGATCTAAAATTATTATGAAAAAAGTAAGGGAATTCTGTTGGGTGGTACCCCTATTCCTGATAATGGTAAGTTTGCTGAGGTTTCAATAACTAATGGCCCAGTCTCTATTCTAGGGATGGAATTTGGAAGTGGAGATCTAGCCAGGCACATTTGGGATATTGGGTTGCAGAAAGCCAATAGACTGGTTTCCTTGTGGAAGGGGCAACAAATTGCTAAGAAGAAGAAAATCCACTTAATTAAGACTTTGCTACTTCCTGTTTTTCAATACATTTGTTATGTTTTTCAAACCCCCCCCCACCCAGTCTATGTTTACAGCTTTATACAGTATTTTTTTTTTCAAGCCCTCTGGGGTTGTAGATTAAACCCTATAAAAAAAGGAATTCACCTATAAAACAATTCAAGAGGGAGGGCTAGGTATGAGCAATCCTGTGGCCTTTTACTGAAGCATTTTTCTTACATACAACTTAAAGCTAGCCTTAAAGCCTGGAGATACGATCTGGAAATCTAGTGTACTAGCTTGGTTAGAACCCTGTTTAGCGCTTTGGTCTCAAAAGAAACCAGGGTTGTTGAGTAAAATCCAAATACTTCCGAGATATGGTCTTGAATTGCTTAAAACATCTATTAAATGGAATATCATTATCTTCCTGTTGCAAACGTCTGATAGAAAATCTATATATTCTCACATCCTTCAGACTGAGTTTAGAGAGCCTGTATCCTTCCCATGCTGTCCACCAAACAGGCTTGATTTTGTCATAAGACAATTGACTGGTAAAAGGTTACCTGAATTTGTTTGGGATACTGTCTGGTTGGGCAGTTTTGGTAGACTAAGGGCCAGATATTCAAAACTTTGCACCGGGCAAAAACCGTTTGCCCAGGTTTAGCGTGGGATTTGCGTGGGTCTGCTATATTCAAAAGGCCAAATAGCGCGGGCAAACTGCATTAGCGCCGGGCAAAATTATAATGTATGCAAGGGGCAAACTGACATGAATACAGGCGTAATGCTATATTCAGCGACTAGCGCCATGCTAAGGCTGGTTTTCATGACTTAATAGCGACACTTAGCACATGGTGCACATTACTGCCCAGGAAAAGCTTGTCTTAACCCTGGGCAATCAGCTTTATGCGACACTATGGCTTGCGTGGTGTTTGCGTGGGTTTAGCGTGGTTTTCTGCGACCCTAACAAATAAATATGACACATAGATAAAGCCAAACATTGAGGAAGACAAGCGTTAACTGATGGCATCACAATGATGCCAATCATCTGCCACCAGTCCCAGCCATGCCAGGCAGTGGCAGACCCTGCCACCAGTGGACAGCACGGCAGGTGGCCATACAGCACACACACCTGCGGACCGCACTTCTGTGGACACCAACAGATGCCAGCACACACATGCAGCACTGTGGGCATGGAGAATGTTGAGGGGAGCATGTATGGGTGGTGAGGCTGTGCTACGGACCAGGTGTGGCCACAAGGCTGGGACACATCATGCAGTGTACATGGGCTA
This sequence comes from Neoceratodus forsteri, assembly GCA_016271365.2. Classification (NCBI taxonomy): domain Eukaryota; kingdom Metazoa; phylum Chordata; order Ceratodontiformes; family Ceratodontidae; genus Neoceratodus; species Neoceratodus forsteri. Next base: position 874,740,916 of record CM057455.1, on the reverse strand, counting down.
GTATTGGGAATACCCCAACACCAGTGTGCCTTTCGGATAATATATGCCACCCCCCGGCCACATACTGCACAGCGGTACAACTGCCATAGCACACAAAGCCAGAAATGTACATGTCACTGTGAGCAGCCATGCCACAGGTGCAGGATCTGTGGGTCACACAACAGCGTAACAGTAATGTCTAGTGTCAGTAAACACCTGCAGGTTGGGCCTCTCACTGTGTATAGTGCAGTCATCATCACTGCCCTACACACCATAGGCATTGCTGTGTCCACACACTACTGGCCCCCTTGCTACTGTAGTTTCTGCTGTGCACTGTAGCTTGCCCTACAGTGTGACAATTGCATGCAGCACCACCACCACCTGTGCCTATGCTGTCTTGTCCCCTGAGGTACAATATGGCATGCTATGCTGTACTGTTTACATGTAGCCTGCAGCTATCATCGTGCACTGCCAGACTGACCTACAGGTGGAGCTGCGGTTGGACCTGGTCAGCCTCTGTACTTCCAGACTGACCTACAGGTGGCTCTGTGGGACCCTGCAGTAACGCTGGGCAAACTGCATGCAAATCAGGGTATAATGAGATACTAATCCAGTTGTTTGCCCAGAGACTACCTAGTTGGCTCATTTGCATAGCACTTTTGAATATGGCACATTTAGCTCCGGGCAAGCGTGTTTGCACGGGCTAACTTCTTAGCTCCGCGCTAGTGCCGCGCTAATGTGTTAGCGCGGCGCTAACGGTACAGGGAATATTATACAGTTTTGATCACTGTTCTTTCACATCTGCTGCTTCCTGCAGCTGTACTGGGTCCATGTGTTTGCTGGCACACACATTGGCCACGTAGTTCGTCTGTACCTGCCCTCACATTGCTGTGCACTGTGTTGTTGTTGTGGGTTGCACTTCCTGGTTGCTTTTTCAGTGCTGTCTTATTCCAGGGCTATGTTTGCCTGCACTCCCAGCCAGTTTGCATGGCCTCATTACCATGCTATATTGTATGTGTTTGCCCTGGGCTATTCCTTTTGAATATAGCTTGCTCTGTGCTCCAGGCTAAGTTTGCCTGCCGGGCAGTGCTAATTTTGCCCCGGGGCAAACTTTTGAATATCTGACCCTAAGTGTTCACAACAACAATAAGCACAAACAGCTTACAGACAGGTTCTGTTTAAGAGAGTCATGCCTGGGGGTTTTAGAAACACAAGCCCATTTGTTTCTAGAATGCAGCTACATACTCCTTTTTTGGGCCTATGTGGCTAGAGAACTTCAAGAACCACTTTTTACCTCCCTGACGTATTCCACCTTATTTTTTGGTGACTATGCAGGTGGGTGGGGTAAATATGCTAAAACCTTATATATTATACTTTCTATTTTTATGTATTATATTTGGCAGGCCAGATGTGTGTGGTTCACCCAGCAAAGAGTGATTCATAATGCAGAAATACTTAGGAACTTTCACTTTTTTTTGCAAACTTTAATTTTGAATGATACTAGGCAATACAATCTTGAGAAAGTTAAACTGTTATGGGTAAACAGTGTTAACTGGGGAAATATTAATTAAAGTAGTTTTATTTTTGTTTGGGGAACTTAAGTATAGAGTGATACAGCTTACTATATATATGCATTGTGCTTTGTTTTCTTTTTGCCTTCTCTTTTATGCATATATCTGATATGCCATTGATGACTTTTGTATATATGTTGTATTGTAGCCCTCCTTCATAATAAAATACCCATACTCTTTTCGAATAGTGCCACGGGATCTTTAACATCCACTTGAACAACCACCAGAACAGGCAGACGGGACCTTGGTTTAATGTCTCCTTCAAAAGATGGCAGCTCAGGAGTGCAGCATCCTCCTCATGATGCACTAGAGTGTCAGTATTGGGATTTTACCCCAAGTGCCTGGTGTTGGGCCATTTAGCTGTCTATTTTAATACATTTTGCATCAAAGCAGGAAATATTTTCAATTCAGAGAAAAATAATCTATGGCAGAATATTTCAGACTGCAAGCAAAAGTTGTCTTGTCATCACAATTGTGCAGATAAAATATGTGGCGGAGGGGCGTGGCCTAGCATCAGAGCGAGATGGCTGCTTAGTTTCTCAGCTCTGAGGAAAATCCCTTGCAATCCCCTCACTGCAGTGCCTTAACTTTACTTATTTTTATAAAAATAGTAAGTCTTGTCGGTGCTAATGATGTCCAATCCAAAATCGGGAAGGAAGCAGGCAAAAATAACGTTTAAACCTTCCCCGAGAGGATCCTCAGCTCAGGGCCTGGGAGAGTGCCAGAGGAAGCCTGGAGTATCAATCCATCAAGGGACCCCCCCAGACAGCAATCCTTGTGTCGCAGGTGAGGAGGTGGAGATTGGCCCGACTTTTAGCATGGCAGAAGGCTACCAACAGTTGGAAAGATTAATCAAAGATCTAAAATACGACTTAGGAGCCAGGATGGAAGCCAGCTTTGAAAACATGTCAGCACAAATTCAGCATTTACAACAGGCGGTCAATTCCACCTCTGAGCAAGTTGAAGCCCATGAAAGGCACCTGGGGGAAGTGGAACAAAGGATCGAAGATCAGGAGGATAGACTGGCGACTCACTCCACGGATCTTGCAAAGGCCCTGCAAGAAACAGAGGTGCTGAAGCAAACTCTAGATGATCACGAGAATCATGAATGTCGTAGCAATATTAGAATCATTGGCCTACCGGAGGGACTTGAGGGAAATGACTGCACAACCTTTCTTAAAAAATGGTTGGTCTCCAGCCTGCAGCTCCCGCCCGACAAAGAGCTGAAATCCAGAGGTCATATCTCTTGCCGGGCCTGAAACTGCCACCCGACCAAAGGCCACGGCACCTCATTGTTAAATTCCTGAGGTATCAGGATAGAGTGGCTGTGCTCGAAGCGGCGAGGAAGCTGGGGCCTATCCTAGTAAAGCAACGGAGGATCGGCATTTATCCTGACTACTCACGTATACTCCAGATTCAAAGGCAGGTCTTCTCAGAAGTTCGGTGTTTGCTGCATACAAAAAACTGTCCCTTTACTCTGGCATATCCTGCTCGATTGGTAGTAAGGCCGTCAGGAAGGAACACTAAAGCATTTACCGATCCATCAGCGGCGTTGGAGTTCATACGGGGCCTTGAGATTCAGAACAAAACCTGAAGTTGGAGTTCAGAATTCATGGAAATGCCATTGTATCGTTTGAGGAAGGGGAGGGCGAGCTAGAGAGCCTGTCTTCTGACTGTCAGCATCTTTCGGGGCTCTGCTCCATCCAGGCTCCTGCACCGAACTGTATTTGGACATTTTAAACTGATTTGTCGGCTATTCTGAATGGTGAAGATTGGCATCATAAGTACTGTAACTTTTTCTTTAACTTTACGTTATTTTGCCCATGTTTGGTGCTATGTAAGAGAGGCAGATTAAACTAGCTTCTCCGTTTTGGAAATTAAAAGCCGAGTGGCACCGACAAGTGGAAATTAGATTAAGCTACAAAGTTTGACTTTATTGTTACATGGGGAAGGTGGTCTCCAGGGGCATTAGGTGATAGGGTAATAGGCTCACAAGGAGGTTTGCTGAAAATCAAGTACACCATGCCCTTTTGGTTTATTATTAATTTAATTATTCTCCTCAGAAGGTTATACAATCCATTTTCTGTTTTACATGAATAGAATAACTAGATAGGGGGTGCTATTTACAGTATCTTGGATTGGTAAGAGCTATGGAGATAAAACTTTGAACTCCATGGTGCTGGGAGATTCTGCTCCGTACAAATATCAGTGGGGGGCAGCGTATTCCCAGAACGCCTCCTAATAAAAGTAAAAGAATTAGGACTTTCTTTTTTATACCTATACTGGGGAGAATGGAGATTTTTAATTTTTCTGGGGAATTCCATAAGTGTGGGTGAAGGAAGGGCCTGCTAAGTTGCTAATTTATGGAACATAGAACCTCTGGAGACTACCAAAAGGAGGTACTAGCGGGGAAGGGAAAGCAGTTTATAAAAATTATTTTAATAGATTATACACTTATTGCAAAGGGTATATGCTCAATCCACGACAAGTAGAGGGACATGGTTGTGGTTCTGCCTGTTGCAGCTAGTTTTATGGTTAAAGGGGGAGGGAGGGAGAAAGGGGTGGGGGGTACAATTACATCTTCTTGTGTTGTTCTTGTGTTTTAATCAGTTGACAGTTGGGGTTATAGAGGGGGAAGGAGGGCAATGTTGGAGGAATTTTTTTTGGAGTTAAAAAAACTTTGTCTTGGCAGCGAAGGAAGGTTAAAAATAATAATGCATGTAAATACTCGAAGGGTAAAATGGATTGAGAGGAAATATGAAAATGGCTAATATATCATTAATTTAATGGAATGTTAATGGGCTCCATACTGTTACTAAGAGGAAAAGGGTCTTTTCATGCCTTCGACATAAAATGAAGGGGGACATCATGTTTTTACAGGAACTTCACTCAACGAGGGAAGAAGTGGATGCCCTGCGAAGGGCATGGGGGGAGGACACTGCTAGCCTCACCTTTCAATTCCAAGGCCCAAGGTGTGGCTATTTGGATTAGGCCAGGGGTCCCACACAAAGTGCTGTCCTCAATATCTGCCCCACAGGGTAGATTTGTAATTGGAGTGGTTGATTTGGGGGGCACTACCTTGACACTAATGTTGGTGTATGGGCCGAATGTAGATTCCCCAGATTTCTTTTCCCATTTGGAGACCGCAGTGGCCCCATACCCAGATGATATGATTGTTGGAAGGGATTTTAATACCTACTGGGATCAGCATTTGGACCACTCGGGAGGAGGGAGAGGTCCACTCCCTAGGAGTGTGGGGACACTACATAGTATGATGGAGGGGAGATCTCTTTTAGAGGCCTGGAGATTTTGTCACCCTTCCCTTCGGGAATATTCTTTTTACTCACACACCCACAAAGTCTATACGAGACTGGACTTTTTATTTATGACAAAATCAAGGCTGGGGGTATAGCCAAGGCACAATACGGTCCAATAGTGATCTCGGATCATGACCCGCTGAAAGTAGTAATGGAGGGGGGAAGGGACCCTGGGGTCAATCTGCAGTGGTGACTGGACCCAGCTCTCTTGGGTGATTCAAATTTTATTCAGCACGTAAGGCAGCAGGTAATATTTTTTTTAGAGGTAAATTGGCCCAGAGACACAAACAATAGGATGATTTGGGACTCCCTTAAGGCCTATATCCGGGGTGAAGCAATCTCCTACGCCGCTTGAGAAAAGAAAATGGCCATAAAAAAGGAGCATGATTTGGAGCTCCAAATTCATAAACTAGAAAAGGACTTGATGAAAAAAGTTCAGGGTAATAAATTAGTTACTTTGAAGAAGTTAAAAGGGGAGCTAAGCCAATTATCCATACATAAAATTGAGAGATCCCTTTTACTGACTAAATCCTGCTCTCACTTTGAAGGAGATAGAGTTGGAAAATGGTTGACGGGCTTGGTCAAAAAGCAGTGGGCTGAAAGAACCATCTTGGGAGTGGAAATAGCCGGGGGGGGGGTCACCTATGATCAGCAGAAAATTAATACCACTTTTCTACAATATTATTCCGGACTGTACACCTTGGAATACCCTGAGGGAGCGGACCCTGATTCTTTCCTAAGGGGGTTAATCTTCCCCAGTTGAAGGACTTGGGCGTGGACCTTTTGGACTCCCCGATCACTATGGAGGAACTAAGAAGGGTGGTGTGGAAATCGAGAAGTGGTAGAGCTCTGGGGCCGGATGGCATTCCTGTGGAGCTGTATAAGGAACTGTCGGATGAACTAGGTCAAACAATGTTGGAGACAATAAGGGAATCGCTGGATGCAGGGGAACTTCCCCACTCGCAGAACTTAGCCACGATTACTGTGTTACCAAAGGTGGGCAAAAATCCTCTGCAGTGCTCCTCCTTTCGCCCTATATCACTGTTAAACGCAGTCTATAAGGTTCTGGCTAAAGTGATGGCGACCAGGTTGGAGATCCACCTTGCTACCTTGATCCATCCACACCAGGGAGGTTTTGTCAAGGGCAGACAAATCAAACATAATATCAGAAGAGTGCTTAGCATCATGCGTCGCTGGCCCAAGGGGAAATAGGAGGCCTTCTCGCACAGATGTGGAAAAGGCCTTCGATCAGGTGGAATGGCCTTTTATGATGGTGGTTCTGCAATTAATGGGCTTTGGCCCTCGTTTTTTTGCATTGGGTAGGTAGTCTGTATAAGAAACCGACAGCTCAAATTCTCACAAATAATATTATTTCACCCCCCTTTGCCTTGACTAGGGGTACAAGGCAGGGTTGCCCACTTTCCCCGCTCCTCTATGTATTAACAATAGAAACCCTGGCTTTAAAAATTAGAGGGAATCCCCACATTAAGGGACTGGAGTGGAGAGGAGTAGACCATGTGATCTCACTCTTCGCTGACGACATTCTTTTGGTCACTAGCTCTCCCGAGGGGACAATGAGGGAGTTATCTAAGATTTTTTGTAGTTATGGTCCCCTATCGGGTCACAAGATTAATTGGAGCAAGTGCAAATGGCTGCCTTTGGGAGAAGTGAAAAACCCAATCAAAATAGGGCATACAGTAGTCCAACCATCTAAAGTAATTAAATATTTGGGTACCCAGATCACTTCAAGACTCTCGGCTTTAGTTACTATTAATATGAAAAACATAATTAAGAAGGATTGCCTGGCCTGACGAGCGAAACCCTTAACACTTATAGGTAGAGTGAACTTGGTCAAGATGTCAGTTCTCCCCAAATTTTTATAATTTTTCCAGTCAGTCCCACTGCATATCCCCATGAAGTATATTAAAAGTCTCAAAGGGACAATCACCCAATTATTGTGGAACAACAAACACCCGAGGATTAAAAAAGCCATTATGTGGCTGCCCCAGAAAGGGGGAGGTTTGGGTCTCCTAAATGTTCATTTTTATTGGGTTGCCTCACAATTGGCTCATATCTCAGACCTTTTGAAGAAACCAGAGAGTCAACCGGCTTGTGTCCGGCTTGAGGAAGAGACGGGGTTCTCCATTTATCATGATAGGCTGTCTCTGTGTGGAATGGTTAGTGCCCCAGGGGCCCCTCATCATCCGTGTATGAGCACTCTGATTAAGGCCTAGCGTTTGGTACATCAGTGGCTGGGATTGGAAGCAAGAGTATCCTCAGAATGTTCACTGAAAAGACTAATTCAAAAGGGGGAAGGTATAGCTATATGGGATAGACCAGTACTAAAATACTGGGCCCACAAGGAATATCCTTACTCAAGCATGTTGTGTCTGAAGATGGAATAACTTCGTTTGTTGATTTAATGGCAACTAAGAAGTTTAGGGAAGGGCATTCTCCCCTATACGGGAAATTGACGAGAGCAATAGAGGGTCTATTGGGAGGTGATGAACTTGAGGGAGTAGTGTCCAGATCCCCACTGGAGAAACTTTTTTGAGGACAGTCAGAGAACATTAAGTTTAAACCCCTGAGAAAAACATATAAAATTTTAATAGGGGCATCACCAGATATGCTCATGAATGTTAAAGAGAAATGGGACTTGGATCTTCACCCGGAAGGCCTAACGGGGGTGACTGGAATAATAGTTTGAACAATTGCTTGAGTAGTTCAGTAAATAATAGGAATAACATCATTCAATATAAAATACTACATAGAGCGTATCATACACCATGGTTGGTACATAAGATAGACCCCAATGCCTCTCCTATTTGCCCCAAATATCATATTCATGTTGGGACCTTTTACCATATGGTATGGCTCTGTCCCAGAGTGAATTCCTTCTGGTTTGGAGTTTAGGAGATAATGTCACGGGTGGTGGGAATTCCATTAAATCTTGACCCAGTGGAGATTCTGCTGGGCCTTCCAACAAGTGACCCGGTACGAGGGCCCTCTCTTGTTCATAGTCACAGGATCCTTTGGAGATTGGGTAATGTGATGGGTCTAAAGGCTTTGGCTATGCACTGGAGACTGGCATCTACCCCATCAATCTCGGAATGGTCCAGTCAGTTATTAAACTGTATGAAATATGAGAAAATACAATATACTGTCAGAGGACAGTTGGATAAATATTTTAAAATGTGGGCTCCACTGGAGGAGGCAATATTGCAACCCTGGTTTCCTTGTTTCTAACAATCTTTTATGCTAAAGGAACCCATGTTTAGCATGGATTAGTGATAATCTGTATAGAGACCTAAAAAGTGTAACTGCATGTACTTGTCTTTCCATTATCTTAAATGATACTTGAATGTAATGGAATGAGGCTTTGATGTATCTTATGTAATGACTGCCAAGCTAAAACTAAATAAAGTTTACAAAAAAAAAAATATGTGGCAGAAGTGCTGTACAAACATGGCAGATCCCCACTATGAGCCAACATTTTGCGTCATTATCAAGGTGCTTCCTCAGGTGTCCTGCCCATATTAACCATAGTCATATTTAAGGTACAGTAAGTATTTAAAGGCATAGTAACAGAAATCTTCAAAAATGAATGGCCAATAAAGTGCCCACTGGCAAAGAGCTGAGATTAGGCATGAAGCATTGGTGTTAGTGCAGTGCTTTCCTGTGTTACGGATTGTAATAAATGTTGTACTTGAAACCTCCTTGAAACATGGCATTTTGTTTTCACAATCTCATGGTGCTCAACCTCCGAGAGTGTGGTCTCCTGTCTGTTGTGTTGCTGTAGTGCCGTGCATCCATCCACATGGTGTGGAATTTTGGTGTGACTTGTTACGATACAACTAGCTTGGGTAACAGAACTGCCATGCTTAGTTTGGTGACAAAGTTATAAAAAGTTTAAGTTCCCATTGTTTTCAATGGGAATTCCTCTGTCCAAATTAGAGGGATAAAGTTTGACTAAGGATTGACCTCAGGAGAAAGGATTCACTCTCATGAGATCTGTTCCTTTTTCATGAGGTAAAAATCCTGTTTTGTGAGAGAAAAATCCTTTTACACGAGCCATCATCTTGTTTTCTGTTCCCACCCCAAAAAAATTCAAAAGCCACCAAAATTACATTCTGGAGAGAGACCACCACACCTAGCTGTCTGATTGGGACCCCCTTAGGTGCAATCTGCACTTCAATGTCATAGATATGCCCCAGAAATGTGTTTTATTTAATGTTAGGAATCCTTTTTCATAACTATGGGATACAAAAAAAATCATTTTTTGTATCACGAGTCATGGAAAAAGATCCTTTATTGTGAATTCTGTGCCATCCCCCATACTGTAATATATTTCCCTGGTGTCTAGTGGCAGCCCCCTTACCTCTCTGTTTTTTTTTAAATTATATTTATATAATCTGACACCAGGATGCCTACCCCTGGTATCGGTTGCCCCCCAGCCTGTTGTTTTAATAATGTTTGCCAACATCAAGGGTCCTGATCCCTGTGTCGGCATTTAGAATCCCCCCTCCCAACAGATTGAGGCACTAGGGAGCCCGCCAAGTGTCCCAAAATATATTTATTTTATATGTACCTGCAAAAAAAAAAAATCCCTGATGTCTTTTTTTAAAAACCTGAAATAGAGAAAATGATCCTTCGTTGTCACTGCCCTTCCCCTCCCCACATCCCGACTTCCCCACTGAGCACCCACCACCCCACACTCCCCCTTACCCTATCCTCAGGAGGTCATATGTTGTTATCTGCTGTGGACTGAGACATGTCTGCACTCTTCAAAGCTGAACTGTGATCTGAGAAATGAATGTAAGTGCCTTACAATGTAAAAGGCTATGTTATGGTAGCTAGTAAAATAATTGCTTAGCACATAGAGCACGGAAAAAGGCTAGGTACAGATAGGCATTATTGGAAAAAGATGTTATTCCAACCAAACACCAATGCTATGGGGAAGTAGAGTCAATAGATGGCCTTAGGCAAATTAAAACAACGTGAAATAATAGGGTGGGAAGTGGAATGTCAGGTAAACCGGATGGAATCTGGTAGATTTTCCAAAAGAAGGAAACATGCTAATTTTAGTGTTTAGTCAAATAACTAACAAGGCAAATATGACCCCACTATTGGGATTGTCCTGGCCAGCGTCTCTAATAACTCAGAGACAGAAAAGATGAGGTGAGTAACTGGAGTTGTTGCTGTACTGTAACATAAGGCTGGTAACATGGGTAGCAGTGGATCCATGGTAGACTCCATGCTGGGAGAGTATGAATACAATACCAAAGACTGAAAAACAGCCTTTATTTATTTAAAAATATCACCAGGAGAGACATACTGAACTAACAAGAGCTCATTTCCAGATGTGTCCTGGGAGGAAGGGAAAAGGGAGTACACTTGAAAATACATAGAGTCGAAAACAACGTGATACAACTGTAAACAGCAGGGAAATATGAAAGCAACTATGTAGAGTAAACTGTGTACATGGATTTAACCCATGCAAATGAATAAATAAATAATCAAACAGTGTGAGAACTCGCAAACCATGCACCACTGCATTGAAAATTATAGCTGCAAGCCGAATGAGTGCCAGCACCGGCTAATAGTAGAACAATACATGTTACAATGGGGGGGGGGAGGAGAAAGCAGGGCTTGAGGGGGAACATAGAAACAGAGTTATGGTCAAGGACTAAGGGAGGAGAGTTTGATGTGGGGAGGGTGGGATACTGTAGATGAGCAGAAGGATTAGGAGTAAGGAAAGGGTTATGAGAGGAGGTGAAGGAGGAAAGGAGAGGAGAGGAGAAGGGGTGGAGGAGAAATAGGTGGGCAGAGTGGAGGGGGTAGGAAGAGATAGTAGAGGGAATGGGATAGGGTTGTGAGAGGAGGGGAGGAGGAACAGGGAAGAGGGGGGTGGTATAGAGAAAGGAAGAAGAGTAAGAGATGGGGGAGGAGATAGATTGGATATAGAGGAGAAATTAGGTGCGGTTACAGGTTACAGTTGCAGGTGTGGGAGGAGAGGCTATGCAGGAGGAAGGATAGGGAGTAGGGTGAAGTGGCTGAATGGATTGGGAGAGGGAGGGAGTTCCAGAGCTTAGGGAAGCTGTAGGAGAAGTCAGATTAGCCAGCAGTGGAGGATCTAGGGGGGAGTGCAAGGGAGTGGGAGTGGGAGCTGCAGAGGGCATAGGAGTTGGGGTGAGGCAGGGAGAGGGTAGAGGACAGGTAGGAAGGAAGGGAGCCAAACCAATATTTGGCAATACATGAAGAGCAGTGTGCCATACACCTAGCTTCATGGGAGGGAAAGGAGAGGGACATATAAAGAGTACAGTGATGCGTACATGTAGGGCTGTCTAAAGCGAAGCAACAGAATGAGTTAAAGAGAGAGTCCACAAAGATGGCTGATGTGACTTGGCCCTGATTCATCCCTGTGAGAATGGTATCAGTTAGTTGGAGGAGGGAAGAGGAGGTGGAGTGATTTTTGTGGGATCCTGACTGGTATGGGGTAAAAAAGGAGGAAGAATCAAGGAAAGAGGAGAGTTGAGATAGCACCAGATGTTCTTGGAGCTTGGTGAGGGTGGGGAGGAGAGAAATAGGATGATAGTTACCAGGAATAGAAGGATTGCCACTTATAGGGAGGGGAATGGCTATGGCAGATGGGACAGAGGCAGAGGAAAAGAAGAGGTTTACAAGAGCGGAGATGGGGGTACCAATGGCAGGGGCTGCCAGGTGTAAGAGTTTAGGATCAAGCCCATCAGGGCTTTTACTCTTGAGCAGGTTAATTGCTAGTAGGGCATTGATGGTGGCATCAGGTGTGATGGGAGAGAAGGAGAAGGAGAAGGAGAATTGGGCTGCCTCTCACTGAGAGAAAAGGTAGCACTCATCTTAAAAATACACTATTAGAATAAAGTCAGAAAGCCATTTAGTATGCTCCACACAGGAAAGCCGGAGCACAGCTGCCCCAGTCTTGGAGTCTTAGTTGTGTCTCTTCATCAGGAGGCAGAGATTGCAATGCCCTGTCTCATAGTTTATTTGGACCAATTAAAGAAACATACATCAATTAGAACAAAGCACTGAAGCTGGTCAGACAACAAATACAATACAATTTTATAATATCTGGAATTATAATCCGGAACAACTAGACTGTACACCCACTGACACTCACTGCCCTCCGTCACTGCCCTGCTGCCTGTAAGAATAATCCTGATGTACATGGATGCTCTCTGGGTGTCCCTTACTGTCCACCCTGTACTACTCGGTGTATAACCCCTGTTTCTAAGTCTCTCCTAATGGGTGTTGTATGATTGTTCGTATAAATCACAGCTGCCTGTACATTCACCTGATCTTCCCTGTGTAAGTCTTCACCAGTCATCACGGTTGGGTATCAGTCGGAGGTGCAGCACCCTGCGGTATTTTTCTTTCTTTTTTTTCTTAGGGGGAGGAGCTGGCGCTGAGGTGACACCGCCATCGAGGCCGATGTACTGTGTGGCGCTCACGGGTTGGTCAGCAACGGTTGCCGACTCCTCCTCCTCCACCCCAGTTCTGCTTCTCCTGCCATCAGGAGTGCAGCACCTCACCTGCTGAAGATGTTTTCTACTGCGCTATTGTGGCCTAGTGTTTTCAATGCCATTTTCACCTAGTTCATCCAGTTCTGCCATCCGAAGTCACTTGGCGCCATCTCTTCAGGAATCCGGTAAGATCTTTCCTTACTTTTTAATCAGCACCAAGTCTTTTTCTTTGTTATTATTTTAGTTTACTGCGAGTCATGTCAGGTTTGTCCAGGGACAGGAAATGTTTTTCGAAGATGGGCTGGCCTCCCATGCATCGGTGTTCCTACGGCTGGCAGATGTTCGTCATGGACCGGAGTGACTGATGCCTCACCTGCCTGGGTCTGGCTCATGATATGAATAATTGCGATGCTTGTTTCTCCATTGACCACCGAGTACTGTAGCACCACATGTTGAAAGGCGGCTGTGCTCTGCTGACTCTCAGAGTGTGACATCGCATGAGGGATTCCAATCGCAGGTCTCTCCACCCTTCCTCTGGGTCCCCTCCTAGTTCTATATGGACTGGAGAGGAGGGTGTCTCCTCCCCTTCTAGCTTTGCCAGGAAGTAGGCCTCTTCTGTGGTGCCAGAGGAATGGTCTGGCCCCCTTCGGGGCCAGGCTGGGAGCACCACACAGGCAGTCACCTCCTCAGAGGTGCAGACTCCCTTGGTGTCATGGCCTGCAGCTGCTGGGACCAGCATAGGTGGCTCCTTGGTGCCACCCACCAGTGCTGTCCTGGATCCTGGAGCTGTTCATGGCTATGGTGATTGGGCCGGTGCCGTGAGTGGTACTGGGCCCACCCGCGGTGCTGTTCGCTGCGCTGAGGGTGGAAGAAACCTCTGGGGACACTCATCTGGAGGTCTTTTGGATCTCCTCTTCACCAGAGCCAGATGTCAGGAGGCTGATCTGGACTGGTGGCTTGACTCCGTGGAGTCAGAGGGATCTCTGGGGCCCAGTACCCCTGCGCCCCTTCCCTCAGCTCCGAAGGGTACAGTCGGTGCCTGCTCCTGCACCATGGGTCGTGCTAGGAGCAGGGTGGTTGACAGTGGCTCTCGGTCTGTGAGGGGGTGGTGGTTCTGATTTTGGGAGCTCGGACGGCCTCCATCCCAGGCTTTTTCCATCCTTCCATGGTTGGGACAGGACCTCCCTCTTCTGTGGTCTCCCTGGGGGGACCTGAGGGATTGGAGGAGTCCCTGGCATCAAGAGCAAGGAAAAGGTTGACCTCAGAGTTGACTGGGTTGAGGGGATAGGGCAAAGGTCTGTGGCCTTCCCCTAGGGCCATTCAGGGCTTGGGGAAGAGTCGCAGTGCTAAGCCCTTCTTCTCTCCCTCATCCCCTTCGAGGGAGACCTCATTGGGTGGGGCTGGGGACCACCCTTCTGGATATATGTGGCCCTGGTCTCCTCACATAGCTTTTTATTATAGTGTAGGAATACATTTAAAAAAATAGTTCTTGGAGGCAGCAGGTGGCGCTGTTGCAGTTGAAGCCGACAGACAATGTGAAAGTTTGTGATTGTGTGATCTGTGAACTCTGCTACTTTGTGCTGAACTGGATTTCTTTTTATTTTGAGGGAATAATGTGCCTTTTTTTAGTAGAAATGATACTGTATGTAGCAATTGTATGCAGTACCGACGTGGATAAGTAGTGTGAAGTATCTTATTGTCATTAGGTGTCGGTGCATTACAGTGATGTGGATGGCACTTGCTGGCAGTTCATTTAAATGTGAGTAAAGGTGCTTTCTCGTCCGTTTTGTTTTTTACGTTTTAAAAATCAGGAGTATTATCGAGTGAGGCTGGAATTGACATTGAGCGGCAGTTGAAATGGGTGATGGCGTTTTAAAAGCAGCACTGCCAAAACTGAACAGGTTTTGTTATCCCAAAGGAATGAGAAAAAAAATGTTTTTAAGTGTGTCACAGAGATGCTGAAATCCTTGCTGCTCTGGCATCGTTTTGTTGATGGTTACATGTTTGAAACCAGGGGAGTTCATATAAGAAGCTAAAGCATTTGTCTGGGGATTGCGATGGAAGACACGCGGAGGAAGTTGTGGGCAGTTGGAAGTCTGGTGGCTGGAGGTTTTCTGAAGCTGTGATGATGTAGCCTGATATCATCACAGCTTCAAAAATATCTCAGCCAATCAGATTCGTCTGTTTATGATCCTCAGTTCATAATAGTCATTAAACAATGTGTAACAAGGTCCCTATTAGGTAGATACACCTGTGCAACAAGTTAATGTTGCATCTGACTTAGTTTTGTACCACTGTTTTATACTACCTAAATTAATTACCTGATTGTTTTGACGTAAAGAAATGGGTAAAGAATTCCATACTACAGGCCTCTTGATCCAAATGGCAGATCTCCCCATATTAGAATTGCATTTAGGAACATCAAATTCTAAGCCAGAGGTAGACCTCAAATTAAGTTTAGTTTTCCTGATAGAAAATAAATCTAATAGTTACTGTGGTAAATTAAAGTTTATATACCTCATACATAAAAGTAAGAAGATGCCAATCTCTCCTATCTTTTAATTTTAGCCACTGCAGAGATCTGTATAGATTGCAGTGGTGAGTCTGTCTAGGTACCTCAAGTATAAAACGTGCCATCCTGTTGAATAGGATGTCTAAACCAACAAGTGCTTCCCCTGCTGCCCCTACATAAAAAACATCCCCATAATCTAAAACAGGGAGTGACATACTGTTTACCACCCTTAATCTAATCTCTGGAGACAAATACTGCCTTATTTTGTATAGTGCTCTTAGTTTGTTGCCTAAATTCTTAATCAGGATTTCAATATGAGGTTTCCAAGTCAGCTTAGCATCCAGAGTTCATCCTAAATATTTATAATTGTCTACTCACTGAATAGTAATACTGTCCATAGATTTAATTTCAATATTGTTTGAGTCAGCAAGTCTAGAGAATAGAGTACAATTAGTTTTTTTTACATTTAGACACAAACAGTATTCCTTAAAAAAGACCTGCAGATTATCAAAAGCTGTTTGTAATTTTGTTTGAGTACTTTTAGGATCCTTTCCTTCAGTATATACAACTGTGTCATCTGCATATATATGGTAGTGTGTTTCTTGATCACTGAACTATAGATTGTTAATGTAAAGATTGAAAGTAGGGGACCTAATATCGACCCTTGTGGAACTCCCTTTTCAATTTTAATTTGTTCTGACTTAAAGGAACCTATTTCAACCAGCTGTTCCCTATTCAACAAGTAGGAAGCATACCAACTCTTTCCCTTGTACCCCAATATCATGCAGTCTGGACAGGAGAATGCCGTGGTGCAAGGTGTCAAATGCTTTAGATAAATTTACAAATAATGCACCCACAGACATTCTCCTGTCTAGACATTTTTGCAATCTTCCAGTCTTTAGGGAATTCTCCTGTAATTAGTGAAAAATTAAATAAATAAGTCAAAGGATGTACAATAAAGGGAGCAGCATACTCCAATAGTCTAGTGTCTAAATTATCCAGACCTATGGCCTTTTTAGTATCCAGTTTTAAAAGCACTTTCATTATTTCATGTTCTTCAATATGACTAAATTTAAAAAAATTTCCCCATTTTCTTATTTGATAATTTTAGCTGAGCAGTTTCTAAGTCACTGTGTGTTAAGTTGTCATCTACAATCTTTAGACCAACTTCAGAAAAAAATGTATTACATTTGTTTACCGTTAAGTTACCCAGTGGAACCAAACTGCTCTTTATGTCTATTTTGCCAATCATTCCCTTTTCTAGTGTACCCATTAATTTAGTTATTGTACTCCAAAAGAGTCTAGGATTTTGGTTTTGGTTTTGTTCCTAAAAGGACCCCCCAAAAAGTTGCTTAGTTTTTCTAATTGACTTAAGATATTTGTTTCTAGTTTGTCTATAAAGGGCCCAATAGGTATTTGTATCAGAGACTTTGGCCTTGTGCCAGCAGGCATCCCTCTCTTTTTTTAATATATGTAGGATAGCATTATACCACTTACAATTATTTTCCTTTACCTTTCTTCTTTGCAAGGGAGCATGTCTATTACAAATCTATGTAAATTCCTCCTGGCAATATTTCCATGCATCTGAAGCTGTTGGTATTAATTCTAATTTATCCCAATCAATCGTTTCAACATCAACCATAAAATGTGCATAATTGAAATTATTAAAATTTCTCCACTGCACTGTCTGAGCCTGCTGAGTCAACTTTAAGTGTTTGCATAAAGCAAATATTACCTGATGGTCAGAAAAATTATCAGGCAGGACACTGCTAGAAGAATATTCAGATGGCCGATTTCTAAACATGAGGTCTAACAAGGAAGAGCTTTGTACATTCCTACAGTTGATCCTAGTAGGGTCAGACAGTAGTTGGGATAACTGAAGATGTTCTTAAAACTCACTTAAGCTATTAGTAGGTTCCACCTGGAACCAGTTTACATTAAAGTCACCAGTAACAACTCATGAGTATACCTAAAATTTTCCAAAAACATTTGGAGGCTTAAGAAAGCAATATTCTCTAATCTAGGAGGTTTGTACACTCCAGAGACCAATACAGGTTTAATAAATGGGATTTGTATTTCAACAAAAACTGCCTCCAAACCCTTATTTAATGAATCACAGTTAATTTCCCTAGCATCAAGAAGTATACTTACATACATCAAGAGTCCTTCCCCTTTTTTCTGTCCTTTCTGAAAAACTGATATCCATCAATTTGCAAACTTGCATCTGAAACTCTTGTTGAGCCACATTTCTGAGATAATAGTAATATCTGGATTGTAAGTCCTTATCCAGTCAGTTCTAGTTCATTACAGATACTACAGGCATTACAATGAACAATGCTTAAGACATTTTCCAATTGTTTAATTGTTTAACCAGGAGAGACACACTAAGCTGAAAACTTGTTTACAGGTGCATCCTGGGAGCACAGGGAAGTTAAGTGACTTGCTCAGGATCACACAGTATGCAAGTGGGGGCTGTGGGATTCAAACCCAGGTCTCCAGATTTGCAGCTCAGAGCCTTAAACCACTGCACTTTTGTTCTCAAAATGTCTGCGTTTGGCTCAGCAAGCATAATGGAGTTTAAAGGGCCAGGATTTAGATGAATATCTCCACTTTGCAAAAGTGTCATAATTAAAATAAGCCTAAGAACCCAGCAAATTATTTTTTTTACACTTAAATGGGGTTTACGTTGAATGAGATAACTAAGCTGTGAGTACCTTGCAATCCAAGATCTTCTCATAAGGGATAGACATTTCACCATGTCTCTAAACAAAAAATAAGGTGTCAGGTCTCCCTGAAAAACTACAAAACTAGATAGGAATTTATTATGCTCCAAAAGGCCTGTACTTCTAGGGATTAATTTATCAAACCTGTCCCAAATTGTGGTGTCTACTGTTTTAGCCATCTGGCAATCCAAATGGTCATATAGGCATGTAAGCAACATCACTAACCAGTAATGCCTCATGTTACGATATACGGGGCAGGCAAAAAGGTAATATAAAATTGCAATTATGTTTGTCACCCTTTCCTATATGGGGAAAAATACCCCAGGAGATTACAAATGCCTTAGGTACGGTAAAAGACACTTTTTTCCCTTATTTTTTTTTTTTTTTTAGTAAAAGTGGTACGTTTACATATGAAATACTTACCTACCCCTTTAGGTTCTAAACCAGTTATACTATGGCAACTAATGCATAACCTGTCTAACCAACTACTTTAAAATAAGCACACAATATTTCAAAAACAATTACAATATCTTGCAGTTACAGGGTGGTGATGGTGTTTTCTTTCTACCGAGTGGCACTCGCGCCACTCACGCTCGTGCCACAGTGCTTGCGCTGTGGGCAGCATGTCCTTTAAAGTCAAACAGCCCCTCCTCCTCTAATGACGATGTAGCAGTCTCCTCCCACCATTTACCGGCAGTTCGGTAGTCCACTCTGGTAACCGGGAAATAAACTGGCGTAGCTAGGAATCTAGAGGTGAGCTCAGGCACAAGATGTTGCAGAGGTGCACACTAGGGCAAGCAGGTAGACAGTAGGTGGAGAAATAACAGTATACCTGCAAGCACACAGTGTGATGCTTTAAAGTCAAACTGCCCCATCTACTCTAATGACAATGTTGCAGTCTCCTCCCACCGTTTACCGGCAGTTGGGTAGTCCATTTCGGTAACCGGGAAATAAGCTGGCATAGCTGGGAATCTAGAGGGGGAGTGCAGGCACAAAATGTTGCAGAGGTGCACACTAGCGCAAGCAGGTAGACAGAGGTGGAGAAATGAGCGCTGCCGACCGGCGGCGTGGAGGCTAAAGGCTCCCTATTCAGGGCGCCAGCGCTGAACTCCAGCCAACTGCCTCAGGTAGGTCCCCAGAGCCGCTGCCGACCACGGCGCGTGGAAGGAACAAAGGCTCCTATTCAGAGGCGCAGCGGGACTCCAGCCGACTGCCTCAGGCAGTCTCCCAAACGCTGCCGACGCGCGGCGCGTGGAGGAACAAAAGGAACCCTATTCAGAGCGCAACGCTGGACTCCAGCCAACGCCTCCAGGTAGGTCCCCCAGAACGCTGCCACCACGGCACGTGGAGGAACAAAAGGAAGCTCCTATTCAGAAGCGCAACACGGACTCCAGCCGACTGCCTCCAGGCAGGTCACTCCCAGACGCTGCCGACCACGGCACGTGGAAGGAACAAAAAGAGCTCCTATTCAGAAGCGCCGCGGACTCCAAGCCGACTGCCTCCAGACAGGTCACTCCCCCGAACGCTGCCGATCATGTGTGTGGAGGAACAAAAGGAAGCTCTATTCAGGAGCGCAACGCTGACTCCAGCCGACTGCCTCCAGGTACACACAGGCCTCAACATCGTGACTTCTGGGCATTATTGTCGGCTGTTGGATTGATACTCCTGGCTATACAGCTCCACAGCCCACTGATTGTCTCTGTAGACACGACTGTGGGGTGCTAGCCTGCCCACCTCCAACCACCCCCACCCAGGCGGCCCTTGTCTTATTGGCTCAGGCCGACCACGTCACTTCCTGTGTCGACGCCTCCTGCGTCCCAAATACCCAAGTCCTCACTTTCTCATTTGCAGATTATACCGGGTGGCCACCAGGTGGGGCTTGATTCCTCTCATCCCATTCCAGTCGCCTTAACCTACCGCCCTATACTATCCCTGTGTTCACCCACTGGGCCTCCAAGTCCTTATTCTGTCTCTCTCTGCAATCCCCTCCCCACCCCTAGCATGACTGTCATCCCTGGCCCTGCTTGTTCCCCACTCCCTCTCCTCCTTCTGATATTCTTTGCCTCTCCTAGGGTTACCTTCTGCCCACTACTCAGCTACACCTATGCCCCCAGTTGCCCCCTGCCCTCCCCCTTCCCAGCCCCACCCCCCTCCTCCTTCACACCCTACTCCTCCCCTCATCACCACCGTTCCTTGGGCTCCCACTCTCCCACCCCCGCCCTCTTGTATCTTATCTTGCTAGCATCCTTGTTTGTGCTACCTACCTATCCCTTATACCACCTCACCCCCATACCTCTACCCCAATGGCGTAAACTTCCCTTCCGCCACCTCCTTCCTAGGGCTGCTCTCCTCCTTCTGCTTCTGTCTGGCAACATCCATCCCAATCCTGGGCCTGTCTTCAATGGTTTCCCACTAAAATCGACTGGACTTCGTATCGCTTCTATAAATATATGTAGCCTCCTCAAAAAACTGGACTCCCTACAATGCTGGATGACTGTTCATAATCCGGATGTGATTGCCTTGGTTGAAACCTGGCTGTCTGACTCCACCTCTGATGCCCAGGTATCTCTCCCAGGCTACTCCCTCCACAGGCTGGACCGGATCGGTAGGAGAGGTGGTGGATGTGCCGTCTATGTTAAAGACCCGCTCATTGGTTTAGCCTTTCCTCCCCAAGCCTTGACTATAAGGCCCAGACCATAACACTAAAATTATCACCTGACCCCTCCAGAGGTCCAATCTTTCTAACTACAGCTTACATACCCCCAAAAAACCAAGCTCAGGCACTGGGCCCCCTAATTGACTATATTACCTCCCTACCCAACTCCTCTGACCAAATCCTGGTGGGTGATTTGAATATCAATTGGCTTTCTCCCAAGTTGTCTGCCTCCCGTGAGGCTTTCGCTGCTGTTGATCTAACACAACTAGTCTCCCAGCCTACCAGGTTGAATCCTAGTAGGGGCACTAGCACTCTTCTTGATGTGGTCCTTACCAACAGGCCATGCCGCATCCACAATATTCAAATCCTCACAGACTGCCTTAGTGACCACTCCCCGGTTCTCTTCAACTGGGTGACTGCCCGGTCCAAGCCCACTGTTCATAACACCCTTCGTCGTCGGCTTAGACCTGGTGGGCTAAAAGACTTAAAACTCTACCTAACCAGCACTGATTGGTCCCCTCTACTAAACACCCCTGACATTGACAAGGCTCTTGCCTTCTTTGTTTACACCTTTAACTCTGCCTGTGACATCTTCGCACCCTTCACCCCACGTAGATCTAAAGTAAAACACTCCCCCTGGATTACCCCTGCCTTACGCACACTTCTTAAGCAACGGGATAACTTATGGCATATCACGGTTGAAACTGGTTGCCCGGCTGACAGGCAGGCCTACACAGCTGCCCGGAATAAGTGTACTTGGGCTGTCCGCAAAGCTAAGGCCGATTATTACCAAGCTTCTCTTACCTCCTCCTGGGGGAACCCCAGGTCCTTCTGGGACAATGTCAAGCAGCTAACTGGTGGAGCATGCTCCCCCGTCACTTCTTGACATTGATGGGACCACCTCCACTGACCCTGCCCTCATTGCATCACACCTCAATAACTCCTTCACTGACCTTAGTGCAGTGCTCCCATGCAATTTCTTCAATCCTCCTCCCCCCGTGTCTGCCCCTCCCATCTCCGCCCCCTTTCCACCTTCGCTCTGTCACCACTCATGAAGTCAGGCCCTACTTGCTAAAAGCCCTAAAGTTCAACTCTATTGGCAATGACTCCCTTGATCCATGTCTCCTACGGCAGGTCCTGGATCAGGTCATCTCTCCCATCACTTGCCTCTTTAATAAGTCCCTCTGCCTTGGGCAATTCCCCTCTGTCTGGAGGGTCGCCACTGTTACACCTATCCACAAGGGTGATAAAAGGACGCTCTCAGGCAACTACCGGCCTATCTCTATCCTCTCTCCCCTCTCTAAAGCCTTAGAGAAAATTGTTGCTAGCCAAATTTCAGACTACCTCACGAAATATGATGTCCTTTGCCCTGAACAGCATGGTTTCAGAGTCAGTCATAGCACCAATACTGCACTCCTGGAGTTTGCTAACTTCCTTCATAACTCACTCGATGCTGGCTCCCTCGCTGGTGTGGTATTTATAGACCTATCAAAAGCCTTTGATACTGTCTTGCACCCTCTTCTGTTAGCTACCCTTGCTAGCATGGGCTTTGCCACTGGTCCAATCTCCTGGTGTGCCAGCTACTTGACCAACTGCTCTCAACGTGTGAGGATTGGTGGCACTCTATCCAGTACCTGCCCAATTCGCTCAGGAGTTCCCCAGGGCTCCATACTCGGGCCCTTACTCTTCTCCCTCTTTCTCAACTCCCTGCCCAATGCATGTGCAGGAAATGTCCTGCTCTATGCTGATGAAGCAGTACTCTTTGCCTCCGACAGTAACCCCATCTCTCTCCAGAACTCCCTTCAGCTTGCCTACAACACTGCTGAAACCTGGTTCTCTGAACACCGTCTCGTCATCAACCTTAAGAAAACTAAAACTATGCTCTTTACACACTCCCAAAATAAGTCCAGCAACTTTCCTCTCTCTGTCCACTCTGCCCATAATCACCCTATAGAACTTGTTCACTCCTATAAATACCTTGGCATAATCTTCGATTCTGCTCTCTCTTTTCATGACCATATCTCTGCCCTGACCTCTGCCTCCAACGCACGGCTGGGCATCCTCTACCGGCACAAAAAAAGCCTCCCCCCCCAAACTCACTCCGCTTGGCTGTCACCTCCTCGGTTCTTTCCCTAATTGACTACGGCCTTCCTGTATATGGCACGGCAGACCAGATGGCCCTCCGCAAGGTACGCCTAATACTCAACAAAGCATGTTGACTTATTACCGGTGCCCATAGACTCACCCATACCTGCCTTCTGTACTCCACATCCTCCCTACTCAACCTTGATGAGCGCCTCATGTTTCTAACCTGCCAAGTTACCTATAAAGCTCTCCATGGTCTATCCCCCCCCTGGCCTTGCTAACTCTATTCACCGAACTAACTCCACGGTGCGCATTCGCTCCTCCTGCAAAGCTGCTCTGGTCGTTCAGGGCTCGGACCTCCAGGGTCTGAGGGCATTCCCTTATAGAGCCCCTCCTGGTACAACTCACTCCCCGCTGGCATCGCTTGATGCTCCTCACTTGCTTGCTTCAATTACAGTCTGGAAACTCACTTGCTCAATTCACACTCCTGCCACTGCCTCTGACCTCCCCCCACCTCCTCCCCAGTGACAAAGCTCCCTGAGCTGCACTCCCCCCAGGGCCTCTTTTCAACTCTGCTACCCCACCTCCTGATCACTGATCCTAAAATTGCGGGTAGCAGTATTATGTCCCGCTTTACTTGAAACTTGACTGTGCCTTATTGTTGAACTGTTTTTGATAATTGTCTCTTGTATGTATGTCTTTGTCCTCCTTGTGATGAGGTACCTTTGTAAATAAGCCTCTGGCTCAAAGGTTGTTAAACTGATGTTAAAATAAATAAATAAATAAATAACAGTGTACCTGCAAGCACTGAGTGAAAGATGCGTGTTTTCCTCAGTGAATTCAGTGCTGACCAACTGGTGGTCCCTTCCTAGCCGATCCCCTTCCAGGAGGTGTCGTACTGCACCTGGCAGTGTCCATCTGCCCCAGTTCCAGCCCCAGTGGACTGCCAGTGCTGGTATTGCACACCCCAGGGGTCTCCAGGTACCCTACCTCATCCCAATTCAGTAGTGAGGTTACTGGACATCCCTACCAGGCACAGACACCTGGTGCACAGCTGACCCCTGGATGTAGACTCCGCTGAGTTTGACTGTTGGGGACAGAGAGTGTTCTCCTCGGCGCATGTTCTGCTTGCATTGCTACTCATCAGGTGCACCACATTGCCTATAACAGGCATCTGTGGGCAATGCTAGGCCAGCCACTGGCATTGCTGCCTGGTTCAGAGATAACCAGACAGGCCATTGCCCTCTCTGCACAGGGCCTGGAGCCAGTGAGGCATCAGGCAAGGGCGTCTTATGAAGCCATGCAGGTGGCTTCCAGGCTGGTAGGGACTGCAATCTGTATTAGGCGAATGGTGTGGCTTCGTCTTTCAAAGTTGTCACCCTTGGTCTGGCATAAGGTGCTTGCCTCCAGGGGACCCATCTTTTCTCCCACATAATGAGGCAGGAACTTCAGAGGAGCTTTCTGTTTCCAAGGTAATGGCCGACCCCGCCTCACCCTGATCAGTCACAAGCCAAGCCTATCAGGCTTGTAATGGGTCTCCTCCTTTCATGGCCCCCCCACAAGAACCTGAGGGACTCTTTGGGGGGCTTGGTACTCACCCAACAGTGGTGAATGGTGAAGACTGACACAGGGAAGATATGAAAATGATGTACCTACCTTAATTCTTGATTTTCCTGTGTATCTTCACCATTCATCACTGAATCCCTCCCACCTTCCCCTCTTGGGCCTCAGTCTCTGGGTGATGCCTCCACCCTGCTTGCCCTCCCCTTCCTTGAGGTCAATTGTGGGCGAGGTCCCACTGGTACCTCTGGGCTCTCTGTGTCTTCTTAAGTGACAGAGAGCCCATTCTGAATGTTAGGGCAAGTAGGGCTTCTCACCCTGGCCTTAGGGAGTCTCTTTGGGACCACTCCTTCACCTGGTAGGATCCCCCAGGTCTTTCCTGGGACCTTGAGTCACTGTCTACCTTCTAGTAGTGGGGGAGTTTGCTGGAGGTGGGAGAGGGTCCATGGGACTCTCCCTCTTTAAAATATTTATATCTCTCCATCCTGTTATGGAGTGTTCTCTTGGACAGGTCCCCCTCCGAAGCCCCTTGGATTCCCTCCTTTTGGAACAGTGGCAGCCAAGAGGGTCCTGTTCTGGGGTGGCCGTCCCACCCTGTGTTGAGGTGGGGGGGTGGGAGACCCTTTCCACACTATTCAACTGGGAGGAGCTTAGTCTACCTAGGCAATCTGTCTGACTGTTGCTCAGCTAATCTGTAACTCCTGTTGTAGTGGGAAAATCGTTAAGCCTCTTAACATAGAAACATAGAAACATAGAATTTGATGGCAGATAAGGACCGCTTGGCCCACCTAGTCTGCCCATTTCCCTACCTAATGGATAAGCTGCAGATCCTAGTTACCCAACAGCCTACTTCCTCCTACCTCCCACTAGAATTGCCTTATATCTGTCTCATGCATTCTTGAATTCCCCCACTGTTTTTGATTTTATGACCTCCTCAGAAAGGCTGTTCCATGCATCTACAACCTTCTCTGTGAAGAAATACTTCCTCACATTACCTCTGAGCTGACCCCCCATTATCTTCAAATTGTGCCCCCTTGTTCTTGCACATCTCTTTTTCTGAAAGCTGCTACCCTCTTGGACTGTGTTGATTCCCTTGAGGTATTTGAAAGTTTCTATCATGTCCCCCCTCTCCCTCCTTTCCTCGAGGCTATGCATCTGAAACTACTTTAGTCTTTCTTCATATGTCTTCTGGTGCAGACCCTGCACCATTTTGCTTGCCCTCCTCTGGACAGCCTCTACCCTGTCTATGTCTTTGCGGAGATAGGGCCTCCAGAACTTTACACAGTACTCCAGATGTGGTCTCACCAAGTGTCTGTACAGAGAGCCAACAACTTTCTGTTTTCTACTGGTGATGCCTCTTCCTATGCATCCCAGTATCCCCCCAGCCCTCCTTACTGCCTTCTCACATTGCTGGGCCACTTTTAGGTCATCTGATATGACTACCCCCAGGTCCCTTTCCATTTTTGTTGTTGTCAGTATCTCACCCCCCATTGTGTACTCTTCCCCTGGGTTTTTGTTTCCCAGGTGCATTACTTTACTCTTCTTTGCATTGACTCTAAGCTGCCATACATTTGACCATTCCTCCAACCTTGCTAAGTCCCTTTTCATCCTTTCCAACTCACCTTGCATATCAACCCTGTTGCAGATCTTTGTGTCATCTGCAAAGAGACATACTTTCCCTTCTAGTCCCTCTGTAATGTCACTTATAAAGACATTAAAAAGGACCCGCCCCATTACTGAACCCTGCAGTACCCCACTAGTAACTCTCCTTTCTTCACTGTGGACTCCATTTAATATTACCTGCTGTGTCCTGTTGTCCAGCCAATGTTTTACCCATTCTACCACCCTGGGACCCACTCCCAGGCTGGCTAATTTGTTTATTAGTCTTTTGTGTGGGACTGTGTCAAATGCCTTTTCTAAAGTCTAAGTCGGCTATGTCCACAGCCCCTCCCTGGTCTACTACTTTGGTCACTCAGTCAAAGAAATCAATTAGATTTGTCTGACATGACCTTCCTGCTGTGAATCCATGCTGCCTTGGGTCCTGTGCCCCACTGGCCTCTAGGTACTCAACAGTTCTTTCCTTCAGAAGTGAGTCCATCATTTTCCCTACCACTGAGGTCAAACTGACAGGTCTGTAGTTTCCTGTCTCTGTTCTGCTCCCACTTTTGTGAAGGGGAATTACATCCACCCTCCTCCAGTTCTCAGGTACCACACCATCCTCCCATGATTAATTAAAAAGGGTAGTCAGTGGTGTTACTAGTTCTTCCCTTAGTTCTTTTAGAATTCTGCGGTGAATCCCATCAGGCTCCATTGCTTTATCCACCAGTTCTTCAGTTTTAAGAGTTCTTTCAGAACCCTTTCTTCTGTGAGAGGACTAATATCAATCCCCTATCCAAAATGCTTCTATTGACTGGATTAAGTATCTACCCCTGCTTTTCCATTGTGAATACTGAGCAGAAGTATTTGTTCAGTATCCCTGCTTTTTCACTGTTGCTCTCTGCCCAACCACCTTCCTTTTTATTCAGCCTCAGTATCCCTGCCTTAGTCTTTCTTTGCTCCCTAATGTACCCATAAATGGTTTTATCCCGCTTCTTAACTGAGTTGGCTATCTTTTCCTTGGTTTGGGCCTTTGCTAGTCTGACTGCCTTCCCCACTTCCTTCTGCTCTAACTGGTACAGTCCTCTGTCCTGCTTCTTCTGTGTTTCCTTATACTTCCTGAATACTATATTTTTTCCCTAACCTTCCCCACCACTTCTTTTGAAAACCATAGTGTTTTTTCTTTCAGTTTGATTTGTTTATTTGCTTCACACAAAGGCTTGTTACCTCTGTGATGGTGGTTTTGAGGTTTCCCCATTGTTGCTCCACCCCACCTTGTTGCCTTCTTGCTAGTGCTTTTCTGAGGCACTCTGCCATGGATGACTTTCCAGCTGTCTCTCCCAGAGCTCTTCAACTTCAGAATGTAGGTGTGGTGGGGTCTCTCTCCTCCCCATCCTTTCTTCCTTCTTTCTATCTCTTTTTTTGTCACTCTGGTGAACTGCTCAGGGGCTGGGGCCCATGCCTAGATCTTCAAATCCTCCTCCTCTGTCCTCTATCTGACGTATTTCTTTGTCAGTTTTATATCCTTTCCTTTTGCTGTCCCTTTGGCTTCCTTGCCAAGCCATTGGCTTTTCTCTGTCTATCCTTTTCCTCTCTCTCTGGAGAGCAGAACAGGGGCAGATTAGGAGCCGGTGACTATTGCTGACCAACTCACGAGTGCCATGTAGTATGTCAGCCTCAAGAGCAGTGCTGCCTCAGCACTGGCTCCTCCCCTAAGAAAAAAAAGGAAAAAGGCTCCCACAGGGTACTGCACCTCTGGCTGACACCCAGCAGTGATGAATGGTGAAGATACTGTGCCCAAAAGCAACTCATTGAGATGATTATACTGGGCAACTTCAATAGAAACTGACTGTCACCAGCCAATGGGGCTATAAGGGACACCTTAGTGGCCTTACACCTCACTCAACTCATCAGCTCACCTTCCAGAATAAATTATAAAACTGGGACTAGCACCACCATTGACTGGATAATTTCCAATCATCCTGATTGCATCACTAATGTAATGGTTCACCCCAACTCCCTTAGTGATCCCTCCCCTATCACCTGTAGCTGGTACAACAAATTCCACACTCCCCCACCCCTAACTGTCTACAACAGAATACTATGTTGCCCATTTTTTGTGTAATGGTATGTATATGTGGGAGAGGGTCTGTGCTCCCACTTACACATAAGTACAGAGTCATACAGCTGCCCCATAGTACTCAAAAGGAACCATCGTAACAGTTATTTGGCAATATCTCATTAACTGTAGCAACTATGAAAAAATCCCACTGCAGTTGTAATCATGCCTTGGAAACCTCCACGTGGGCTTAGTGCATTTAAAGGTGGACTAAGCTGTGGATAGCAAAAAAATCTGTATCTTGAATCATTTTCGAGATATTGGCGCCGCAATTTTAGCCTATGGGAATTTTCTCAACTTCGGATCCCTGTAGCTTTGGAACCGTTTAAAATTTTTTTTACCAAACTACAAAAAGGCACATACGTGGGGCCAGGGCTTGCCACCCTGCAAATTTCAGCCAAAAAGCCCTAACTGTTTAGGTGAAGTAGTGTGGCAAAGTAATGGTATTTTTTTGTGCAGTAGTGTCGCAAATTGCGACAGTACAGATTTTTTTTATTTATTTAGTAAATCGGAAATTACAACCTTTGAGCCATAGACTCCTTTGCAAAGGCTCCATGCCAGCAATACATGGGGGGTACAGTAGTGGGAAGACCATATAAAGTAACAACAACTTAACAATAGAGCGAGAGACAATAGGTGGCAGAGACATGGAAGCAGGCCTGGAGGGGATCTAGTTACAAGCAGGTAAGTCAAATTAACAAACATTTCAAAGGTAGAAATTACCCAGAGTCAAACAACTGTGGCAGTTAAATACATATGCAGGGTAACAGAGGGAATGCAAGGGATACAGTATACTCTGGCACAGTGTACCAATAGACCAGGAAACAGAATGGTGTAGGCTGGGTTAGTAGCAGTCACAGGCTAAATGCTCGAGAAGAAAGTTCTTGAGGATGGTTTTGAATGGGCCAAGTCTAGGTACAAGGGAGATGCTGGTTGGGAGGTCATTTAGCCATTTAGATGCCCGGTATAGAAAAGCCCTTTAACACAAGGAGGTTCTACAGGTTCTAACCTAGAGTTACTTCTGGACACTCGAGCGGGGGGGGGGCTATTGAGATAAGTGAGTTAAGAACTGGTGGAGCTAGTCTGAGAGATATTTTCTTGGCAAGGATGCATGAATGATATTTTAATCTGGTCTCCAGATTTAGCCAGTTTGCTGATTTGTATAGGTCACACGTGTGTGTCCGTTTGTCACAGCAAGCGACCAGCCTGCAGGCTTTATTTAGGGTATTTTTTTACCCAGGAGAGGGAAGTTGGATCTGCTGTGCCATAAATCACCAAACCGTAGTTAATGAGGGAGAGGACAGATGATGATACTGCCAGGTGTAGTGCCTCAGGGGTGAGGAAATGTTTGTGATAGTATAACAGTCCAATCCTGGAGCTGAGAGCAGGCAAGAGACCTTGAATGTGAGCATGGTAGGTGAGGTGGGTATCTAGGGTTAAACCCAGATACTTGAAAGTAGATACTTGCTCAGTAGGGACATTGGCAGAGTTACAGATGTTCAGACTGAAGTAGTGAAGTTGGTTTTGCTGGTGAGTAAAAAACATAGATTTGGTTTTATTACAGTTGAGGATTAATTTATGAGCCACAAACCAGAATTCTATAGTGTTGAAATGCTCTTGGAGTGAATGTTGGAGAGTGGAGGGGTAGGGGTGGCTTTCGAAAAATAATGGCATCATCAGCATAGAGAAGCATTTTACCAGGCAAGATTGGGGTAGTGAGTTGAGGAACAGACTAAAGAGGAGAGGACCAAATTTGGACCCTTGGGGGACCCAGAAGTGAACAGGGCAGCTAGAGGAGATGGTCCCAATCCTAACCTGCTGGGATCGGTCTGACAAGTAGTTAGCAAACCATGACACCACCTCAGGGACGAGTCCCACAGATGGGAGGGAGTTTAAAAGCAAGGAGTGATTGACAGTGTCGAACGCCTTGATAAGAACTATATAGACAGAGCCTACCAAGTGTCCATTATCGAGAGCATGATGTATGAAGGACGTGTACTGGAGAAGCACAGTAGTAGTACTGTGATCACTATGGAATCCACGTTGAACAGGCGACAAATGGTTATATTTGGAGAGATAGTCCATGAGTTGGTCAGAGACCATTTTTTCCAAGGCCTTGGGGGGAGGAGGAGAATAGAGATGGGGCGGTAATTGTTGAGAGCAGTGCAGTCCCCACCCTTATGTAATGGTGTGATAACAGCACATTTCCAGGAAGAGGGGAACTGCCCAAGACAAAGGGACATATTAAGAATTTTGGTAAGGGGTGAGAGAACCACATCTAATGTGAGTCAAAGGAGTTTTAAGTCAAGGGTGTCTCCACTATGCCGGCACTTGCTGATGTATTTGGAGATGTATCTTTGTGCCAAATGGAGGAAATAGTCCAGACACAGAAAGGGGGAGTAGTATCCAATAGGGTAGATGCAGGGTTAATAGTCTGGGGAGGGTCAAAGAAGTTGGGAAGCAGTACCCTACTGAGGTCAGAGAAGGCATTTTTTAGGGCATTAGAGATGGCTAGTGGATCCTGGATGATAGCACCATCAATAGAGAGCTGAGAGGGGGGAGGGAGACCACTTTTCTGCTAATTTCCCTAATATTTTGCTAGAAATCATGACCAGAGCTCCATGTAGAAGCGAGTGCCAGGCAATAATGAGTTACCTTAACTTGGCGGATAGCCCAGGTACAGCTATTCCTGGCCTCACGGTATAGTTGTCTGTCATGGGGATTACAGGATTCTAGTGTCCTGGGCCAGAGGTTGTCCCTGTGGCAAAGACTTCACAGGCAGAGTTGAATGTGTTGATAGAGTAGGAGAGGGCTGAGTCTACATTAGTGGCATTGTAAATGGGAGACCAGTCGCAGGTCTTGAGGAATGGCGTGAGTCTGGTTAGGGAACCTTTTCTTAGTCGCCTGAGGTAGGTGGAAGTGGGTGGCATGGTGGGGGTCTTGTTTGACCACAGACATGTAATGGAGGAGTGGTCACTGAGGGTGTCAGGGAGGACATTGATCTGTGAGATATGTTTAGGGTGGTTTGTGAAAATGAGGTCTAGCAGGGTGGAGGTGCCAGTTTTGTCATTTAACCAGGTGGGGGTCTGGATGACTTGTGCAAGGTCCAGTGCCGTAGCAGAGTCCTTGTAGGCAGAGGACGAGTGAGATATCCAGTTTATACTGAAGTCTCCAACAATGATGGTTTCCCCTTTGGAGGGAAGAAACGAGATAGTCATTAGGACTTCATCAAAGGCAGGTTTTTGGTTCCGTGGAGGGATGTAGGTGACCATAATGTTGAGGATCTTCCCTTGTTTACCCAATGGTAGCTTGACCGCTAGCACTTGTGCACCATGCGTAAAGGGCAGGAGAGGGATAGGCAGGGCTTGAAAGGGTTTTTTATGTATAAAGCACAGTCCCCACCTTTTTTGCCATGTCTATCAGCCCTGAAGATTGAATAGCCATTTACGGATACTGCAGAGTCAGGGGTGTCCTCTGATAGCCATCTTCCAGTCAGAGCCAGGATATCAGGAGAGTGTTGAGCAATCCAGGCCTGGAGGGGGTGAGTTTTTTCATAAGGCTTCTGATGTTAAGTGGTACGATCAGTAGGACATGCTGTTTTTATTGTGGGGGGACATGGGTGGGCCTGGGTTGGGATGGACATTACCAGATAGAAGGAGAAGAAGGATGGCATGTCGGATTAGGGCAGTTTTAGCAGTTTGGATGCAATGTGTCTGCAGTGAGACAAGTGGGAGAGATATCCGCTACTGAGGGAACAGAAAGGGTGCAGGAAGGCCAGGATGAGGTGCGGGGCTGGGGGAAGTGGGGGGATAGGCTATCAGGGGCAGTTGGTATGGTCAGCACTGGGGGGGTGGCTGGAGGTGCGTGGTGTTTCATGTACCTGGTTCTGTGCAGTCATGTTAAGAGGCAGACTAGGTTGCACAGCTAGGAGTGGCATTAGCAAAGGTGGAAAGCTACACGTTAGCAGTAGTAAACACAAGAGATGGCCCATTGAAGGGAATGTGGGAGTGAGCATTATAGAGTTTTGTATGAGGAAAGGTAACAGAGGGGAGTCACAGTGGTGCAGAAGAAAGGTTTCCACTTCAGGTGTGGAGCGTAAAAGGTTCAAATCCAGCAAGGTGAGAGGGCCTGAACTATCGATAATGGGACCCAGAAACAGAGAGTTAGGAGTGGAAATAGGGTAATAGAGGCCAGAGTAGAGCAGGATAGAGCTGCTGGAAGGCACTCAATACTGACTCCTAGGGGTCAGTTACTATAACCTGCAGGTGGAAAAACAGGCTGATGGGGAGTCGACGTAAAGCATTGACAGGTAAACACTCTCCAGGGTAGCTTAGTAGCTGGTGTGAAGCAGCCTTTACCTTTATCTGTGCCCAGGACAGTCTGTTCCACAGCTGAGGTCTGCGAGTGTGTGGGGGTTCCTGTAAGGTTCCAGATGTGACAGTGTCGTGATTTGCGAAAGTGTCGTAAATGTACTGTCGTGATTTGCGACACTTCAAGGGACCCAATTTAAAAAAAGGTATTTGTAGGGGTCCTAGAAAAAACTGATGGCACCATTGTGTTCCTCTAGCCCCGTTTAGGTAAACACAACTGTCAGTGTTTACCTAGGGGCAGTAGAATTTGAATTACAGATGTCTTTCTTCACCACTAACTGAAACAAGATGGTGGCAGCGCAACAGAAATAGGGCCATTTGCAACAGTAGAATGTACTGGTGGCAGCTTTCGTGAGGCACATATATTTTTTTCCTATTGACTGTAATGGGAAAATTAAAATTTGAATAACTTTTGAACATATTAATATTTTTTCACTAGATCTTTAAAAGGCACATCAGTGACCCAGACTGCATCTTCCATGAAGATGTCAGACCAGACGAACAAATCATTTGGGCTGTAGCTCCGAGCAAAGAAATGTGCAAAACCCCAGTTTTTGCGCAGTTATTGGCACTCCACTGCTCTGCAACCGCTCATCCAACCATTACACAACTTGCCAGATCAAGAGATCTGTAGTACCACACCACGCATGCAAACGTTCAGGCAAATCCATCATATGGTTGCAAAGTTATTAACTCATTGCCTCCACAGGCTCTCTCTGAGATTACACCACTTGCCTCCTGAATCTCTTGTATACTTTTAACGGTGAATCCTAGGCCTTTCTAAGCAAAATCAAGCCATAGTCAGCATGTTGCAAACAAATGCTAATAGCTCAATAACTGTACATGCTAGACACAAAGTATGAGTGGCAGAGTTATTCAGCACAAAATTGCCTTACCAATGGTGGCATGCATGTAATAATAAGTAATTTTGTTTTTTTTCTATGCTGGTCGAAAGAGCAAACTAAATATTTTTTTCACTAAAAAAGGGCAACATAAGCCATTTTTTGTTGGAAAATATGTAAAATATCAACATCAAATTAAGCATACAGACATTAGATGGTGTTTTAATATTATGTTAGTTAAAAAATATATATATTTTTACTATGAAATGTAATTTTTTCCCCATTTTAGTCAAGGTGCTTTGGTGAGATTTGAGGGTTGAATCTCAACCACACACACCATATCATAAACAAATGTGTATAACTCCCAAAGTATACATGATACACACAAAGTATCAGAATGAAAGTTGATTAGCACAAAAATGCCTTTCCAATGGTGCTATGCAATCAGTTGTAATCAATACGGTTTTTATTTTATATCTGCTGAAGTGCCAAAAAAGTGAATTTTATTCAAGCTGCCTAGGTGAATCTTGATGGAAAACATGTCAGCCATACACACCATACCATAAACAAATGTGAATAACTCCTAAAGTATACATGATATACAGAAAATATCAGTGGCAAAGTTGTTCAGCACAAAATTACCTTTCCAACTGTGGTATGCAAATAATAATATGTAATTTTTTTTTAAGCTGGTTGAAACAGCAAAAAAAAATATTTTTTTCACTAAAACAGGCAACTTAAGCCATACACATCATACCATAAACAAATGCAAATAACTCCTAAAGTATACATGATATGCACAAGATATCAGTGACAGAGTTGTTCAGCATAACATTACCTTTCCAACGGTGCTATGCAGTCAAATATATGTTATATTCTGTTATACTATATATTAAAATATATAAGTGACTTCTCCAGATGTTGCTTGGGCACACTGGGAGCCAGTAGCCGACTTCTGCAGACGTCCTCAGGACACACCAGTGTTTTTTTACTGACGACTGCAGGCGTCTGCTAGGAGACAATGAGTTAAAGTGCAATATTTTGGGTTTAACATCTAAGTGACCAGGCAACCCTAACTATAGCTGCACTACTGTACAGTTATAATATATATTCATTGTAAAAAACTTTGTTAATGCATCAGTTAGGGTTGATAGCACAGCCGTAAAAGTATGGAAATGTGATGTTGGGGTTACCCCCCTACCACACCCCCATCCTCCACTCACCAACAAATATCAGGGTGTGCCATTGGGTCATCAGGTCCAACTCTCACCCCATTCCATGTGTAAACAAGCTGACATTCTACAGCATAAGAGGATGGGGTGAGAGTTAGGTCTGACGACCCCATGGACACCCACATCTGTTGGTGAGTGGAGGTGAGGATGTAGGAGCGTAACATCTTTCCATACTCCACTGTGCTATCAACTAACTGATGCATTAATGAAGTTTTATGCAATAATTTCCTCTCTTTGAGAAAGTGTAATGTAACTGGTATGTGGTTGTGGGAGCACGGGCCCTCTGGGCCCTGCGCTTCCTTCACGATGCCAGTGTATGCCTAATTGTATGTGTATGTGGGAGCAGAGGGCCTCTGTGCTCCCACTTACACATAAGTATGGAGGCATATAGCAACCCTATAGTACTGAAAAGGAACCCTTGCAACACTAATTTGGCAATATCTCAGTAACTGTAGCAACTATGAAAAAATTCCACTTTAGTTGTAATCATGACTTCAAAACCTCCATGCAGGCTTAGTCCACCTAAAGGTGGACTAAGTGGACTAAGCTGCGGAGAACGAAAAATCCGTGTCTCAAATAGTTTTCGAGATACAGGTGCTGAAAGTTGCCACGGGTGCCACAATGTTATCCTATGGGAAATTTATCTACTTCGGAGTGCTGTAACTTTGTAACCCTTCTAATTTTTTTTACCAAATTAACAAAAGGCACATCTGTGGGGCCAGGGCTTGCAACCCTGCAAATTTCAGCCAAAAAGCCTCAACCATTTAGGTGCAGTGGTACTTCAAAGGAATGGCATTTATTGGTGCAGTAGTGTCACAAATTGTGACAATTCAGATGTGACAGTGTTGTGATTTGCGAAAGTGTCGCAAACATATAGTCATGATTTGCGACACTACGGGGGACCCAATTTAAAAAAAAGGTATTTCTAGGAGTCTAAAAGAAAACGGATGGCATGCACCACTGTGTTCCTCAGGCCCTGTTTAGGTAAACACAACTGTCAGTGTTTACCTAGAGGTACTAGAATTTGCACCACAGACGCTTTTCTTCAACACTAACTGAAACAAGATGGCGGCAGCATGACACTGCTTAGTGGATTTGCGACAATAAAAAGTGGTTTTGCGATAGTTTTGAGAGACACATTTCCCCATTGACTTCAATGTTAAAACTTAAAAAGCAAATAACTTTTGAACAGTTTAATATTTTTTCACCAGATCATCAGTGACCCAGACTGCATCTTCCCTGAAGATTTCAGACCAGATGGACAAATCGTGTGGGCTGTAGCCTCGGGCAAAGAAATGTGCAAAAAAAAAAAACACTTTAGTGCATTTTTTAGCACTCTGTAGCTCCGCAAATGCTCATCTGACTGCAACACAACTGGCCAGATCCAGAGATCTATAGTACCACACTGCGTATGCAAAATTTCAGGCAAATCTGTTATATGGTGGTAGAGTTATTAATGTGCAAAGGTTTTGGTTTAACATAGAAGTGGCCAGGCAACCCTAACTATAGCTGCACTACTGTGCAGCTAAAATATATATAGATATTACCCAATGCCTCTATCGACTCTACTGCCTCTACTGACCCTAGCCCTTCCTAGGTGCTAGTTCTCATACCTTTCTCCCTTCCCCTACTCTCTCTCCCTTTTTCCCTAGCCTTCACACTCCCCTTGCAGGGTTCTCAGCATCCTGAAGGGGTCCTATAGTGCCTAGGCTTGCCACCTTTTCTTCCCCCATCTACCTATCCTTGACCTTCCAGGTCCCCTTGCAGGGTCCCCAGCATCCTGGAGGGTTCCTTGGATCAGGCCTCATCCCCTCCAAGATGTTATTTCTTATTCTCTCCCTCTTACTATCCCTCTATAATTACAACGCCTAACCACAGGAGGGTTTACAAGCGCCTGAACTTCCCTGCCCCCTTGCAGGGTTCATCACATCCTGAAGGGTTCTCTTTTTGGGTCAGGCCTTATTTCCCCTCCTAGGTGTTAATCACACTTACTCCCTCTCTCTCTCTGTCTCTCTCCCTCTCTAATCCCTACTCCAGTCCCCTGTCCCCTTGCAGGGTTCCCCACATCATGAAAGGGTCTCTCTCTGGGACACAACTCTGCACTATCTGTCATCTCGTCCTCTCTCCCCTTCACCCCTTTTTTCATGATAACACTTGTTCGCTTATTACCATTGCACTTATTAATTGTTCTCACAAATTACATATGTAGGCAACACTGTTTGTAATGACTACCTTAATTGTATGCTATGTTGATCTTTGTAACTTGAATATAAAATGACTCATCCCTATTGTACCACTTCCCCCAGGTAGCACCGGGAGACAAGCAACATGTTGCTCAGTGTGCCTTCCTGGTGAAACATTTCAATAAATAAATAACACATATATATATATATATATATATATATATATATATTATAGTGGAGTGGTAGCACCACTATAGCTAGGGTTCATTAGTGTCACTTCTATGTTAAACCCAACATTTTTCACTTTAATAACTTTGCTACCATTTAACTGATTCACATGAAATTGTGCATGCACAATTGGGGACCAAATCTCTTGATGTGGGAAGTTTCATTCTGGTTGGATGTGTGGGTGCAAAGACACGGATTGTCAAAAAATGTAAAAATTAGCATTTTTATGCAAATCATTTGTCATGCTATT
This sequence comes from Neoceratodus forsteri, assembly GCA_016271365.2. Taxonomy (NCBI): domain Eukaryota; kingdom Metazoa; phylum Chordata; order Ceratodontiformes; family Ceratodontidae; genus Neoceratodus; species Neoceratodus forsteri. The sequence continues at coordinate 874,704,194 of CM057455.1, read as the reverse complement.
TCTCAGAAATGGCTTGGGCGTTTGATCTGAAATTATTAGAGTATGTCATGCTTGGGTTGCAGGTGTGCCTTTTGAAGGTTTGGTGAAAAAATATTAATCTGTTCAAAAGTTATTAAAATTTCAATTTTCCCATTATTTCCTATGGGAAAATTAGATGTGCCATGTGAAACAACTGTTCTGTTGCTGTGAAAGTGGTATTTGGTGTCCAAATGCAGAATGTAGTGTCAAGATTCCGTCAACTTGTTTTCAGATAGCCAGGCAAAAAAACTTAAATATTTCAAAAGATACTTGCAGTTAGTAACCACCAATAGCTGTGTTTACCTAATTGTGGTCTGAGAAATCAGATTCTGGGGTCAGTTTGCCACAAAAATACCCAGAAACATATTAATTTTGTCAGTGGATGTATTTGTGCCATAAATTGCAATGGTTGTTTCATGAACCAATGGGAATTTGTGCCACAAATTGTGGCAAAATCCCATTGTGTCACCAAACAAGGAAGAGTGTCTTGCAAAACAGCTGCCACAATTTGCGGCACAGATAGGTCAGTGGAAAAAAAAAACAATACTGGGCATTATTTGGGCAAACTGACCCCAGAATCCAATTCCTTGGCCCCCAATTAGGTAAACACCTGTTGGTGTTTACCTAATTCAAGTATTAGTTAAGTTTTTAAGACCTCAGGGAGGAGTTCACTCGGTTTACTCGGTTACTCGGTTTAGTAGACAAAAGAAGGCATAAGCCGATCGGGATTGTCCTCCACACCTTGTGGACCATTATACCCCTCGATTTACTTTAAAAGCCATTTATCTAACTTATTTTTGAAGTTGTTTATCTGGTCACAGTCCACAATATCTTGTGGCAATGTGTTCCAGACTCTAGGTGCTCTAACTGTGAAAAATTGCTGTCTTTTATTTGTTTTAGTCCGTTCAATTTCAATTTGTTTATTATGACATCTTGCCACTATTTTCCTAGATGTAAATGAGATTCCACATAGTTCCATTAAAGTTGGAGAATGAACAATCTTAAATAACTGAAGAAGATCTCCTCTTATTCTTCTAAGACTAAGTGGATACAATCCTCTTTCTTGAAGTCTAGTTTCATAATCTAACTGGGAAAGATGGGGTATAAGTTTAATTGCCCTACACTGGATCTGTTCTATTCTAAGAATGTCCGCGGTCAAGTAGGGACTCCAAAAGGGTGATCCATAATCAGTATATGGTCTTACATGAGATCTGTACAGGGACATAATACATTCCTCAGATTTATTAACAAATGTATTATTTATTCTTCGGAGAAGCGCATTGGCTTGGTTGGCCAATTTATTACAATGGGCAGTAGATGATAGTTTATTATTTACTTGTATACCAAATCCTTTTCTACTGTTGATTCTCTAATAATGATGTTATTAAGAAAATAAGTTTATTTGGGGTTATTTTTACTCCTATGTAAGACTGCACACTTTGAAACATTAAAGAACATCTGGTTGGTTTTTGCCCAACATTCAGTACTAGCAAGATCATGTATTAGATTGTTTTTATTAATCTCACTGTCAACACATCCCTCAGGTTAGTGTCATCTGCAAATTTTGAAATTATATTATTTGATAATACAGTTAGGTCACTGATAAAAATACTGAAAAGTGTCGGTCCCAAAATGGAACCCTGAGGAACACCACTCATCACTCTTCTCCTGTCTGAGAGTTCACCGTTCACCCTAACCCTCTGAGTTCTATTTTCCAATCAAGTATGAACCCATGATACAATGGCAAGTGAAAATCCTAATTTAATGAGTTTATCTATTAGAATAGAATGTGATACTTTATCGAAAGCTTTGTTATAATCGAGTAAGATGACATCAACTGAGGTATTGGAATCCAAACATTTACTGATATAGTCATAAAAAGAGAGCAAGTTGGTTGTACATGAATAACCTGATTTAAACCCATGCTGTGATTTATCTAATATATTTAAGTGCTGCATTTCACCTTCAATAAGGAATTTAATATTTTTTTCCAGTAATTTACAAGGTATTGAGGTGAGACTGATAGGCCTATAATTTTCAGCTTTAGAATGAAGTCCCTGCTTGAAAATAGGGGTAACTGTAGCTACTAACCAGTCCGAGGGGACCCTAGATTCCTTAAGGGATTTATTAAAAATGATCGTAAGTGGTAAGGCAATGAATTCAGCTGTTCCTATAAGAAATGTGGAATTTATATTGTCTGGGCCAGGGCCTGTTGCTTTTTTAGTGTACCTAGAAGTTCTTATGTTTCCTGAATTGTAATAGTATTATCAAATTTTTTACATAAATGAACTGGTAGTACAAACTGTGTACCCTGTTCGAAAAGTGAGCAGAAGTAATTATTAAATTCCATGGCAGTCACCTTGTCTGAAATAATAGTGGTATTATCTATGATTAATGGTCCTACACTTCTGGTATTTCCCTTTTTTCCATTTAAGTATGAATATAAACTTTTATGAGAATCTTTCGAATGTGGATTTTTAAATTCTAAATTCGGTTCAGCCAGTATGATGGATTTTTTAAGGTCCTTAACTGCCTTCCTATATTTTAATAATATACACTCTTTCTATCTAACTGGCAATTTGTTAATTGTGTGAATAGTTTCTGTGTACATATACTTTGTTTTTTAATAGAATGGTTATACCATGCAGGAATTTTTCCCTTGTTATTATATTTTTTTCTTTCCAGGACATATTGCTCTTCTAATTCATAAATTATAGATTTGTATGTGGTCCAAGCATCTTCAATATTTAGAGGAGAAAGTATAAAGTCCCATGGTATAGCCTCAAGATGCTCATTCATTTTGAGAAAGTCAGCTTTTTCGTAGTGTTTTATTATAAGTTTGTTTGTAGAGGTTCTGTGTACCAGATGAATTGTAAAGGAAATTGACATATGGTCACTGTTATCTATTGGGTCAGTAACACATAAATTGATTAAGTGTGTATCCATGTTTGTTATAACTAAATCTAAAATATTTATCCCTTGAGTAGGTTCTTTAATTAATTGAGTGAGATCCAGATCTATAACTGTTGAAATTAACTGTGTATCATGTTGGTTAGATCCTGTTAGATTGTCCCAATTAATGGATGGGAGATTAAAATCACCCAAAATAATAGCTGTGCCTTTATTCACCAATTGGGTAATTTCATTAGTTAATTGTTTGGTATAGATGATGTCCGAAGAAGGTGGGCGATAACAGGTGCCAACCAAAATCTGTGGATGACCATTGGGTTGTAAATACACCCATATACTCTCAGTTTGTGTTTTTAGAGTGGATTCAAATGATTGAATATCATTAATAATATACAAACTCACCCCTCCTCCCTTACTGTCTGTTCTGTTTTTAAAATAGTGTTTGAATCCAGGAATTTCCATTATCCATTGCTTATCTGAGTTTCCCCATGTTTCTGTTATGGCTATTAACCCAATTTTAAGATCCTGAATTTTAGTTTCTAATTCAGCCATTTTAGTAATGCTAAGGGACCGTGCATTAAAAGAACGGATGTTAAATGTGTCAATATATGGGGAGTGGGTATTTTGATCTAGAGATTTTGATAATGTCCATATCTCCCCCCTAGTTATTAGTTTAAGTTTAAGTAGCGTTGTTCCTGAGATCTCCATTGACTCTGGGAGTTTCTACTGAATTAAAAGTGCTATAGTAGCATTTGAATATAAAATCATTGTTAACAAATCACTGAAAAAGGATCCCGATGACTGATGAATTTGTCTCCCCAAGGTCAGCACTGCTAGAACAGCGGATACACTAGGCAGGTTTTAGCCCAGAGAGTAGAGGCAGGGAAGCTCCCATGCCACCTTCCACCCTGCCAGCTACCACTACAACAATCCTCCTATCAGCAGTGAAGCCAAAACAAACCTCACCCATGCAGCATTGAGTGCAGGGTAAAAACCCACTCACTACTGTACCAGAGAGTCAATCCTCTCCGTTGTCTTCAAAGCTATATACTTTAGACTTATTGGGCAAAGCAATTGATTGACTTTTTTTTGGATGGAGATGCATTGAATGAAAAAAATGCCTTTATTCTGCCAGAAATGTAACAGTTTAAAGCAAGAGGGATGGCTGAGGAGAAAAAGCTCATGGATTATGTTATTAGACGTGAAAAAAACAGAATCAAAAGTTACTGCTCTAGAAGCTACACTGCAGGGGGTTATTATGGAGAACCATAATATGTCTCATAAGCTTGAAGTAAATGAGAATCAGCTCAAATACTAGAATGTGAGATTGGTTGGCATTCCTGACATTCTCGATAAAGAATTTCCCAACACATGAGACTTGGTAAAAGAGATCCTAACAACAAGTTTCGAGTTACCCCCTGACAATCCCCCTTTAGCAGCCCATCACTTTATTTAGCAGCCAAGATCAGGGGGCTCAATCCCCATGTTGGCATTTAGACCCCACCAGTAGTGTGGGACACTGGGGATCCCACTCCCAGTGTCCTGAAATATTTGTTTACTGGAATCCTGTAAAAAAATAAACAGTTCCCCAATGTCTTTTTTGTTTTCAAACCTGAAAAAAAAGAAAACAGTCCCTTGTCATCCCCCTTCCCCATCCAGACCATCCCACTGAGCACCCACCACCCCATGCCCCCCTTACCCTGCACTTACCACCAGAGGTCATAGGCTGTCATCTTCTGTGGACTGGGACATGTCTGAACTCTTTAAAGCCAAACCACAAACTGAGGAATCAAGGTGAGCAATGTATAATGTATTTCAATGCTGTTTTGAAGTTATTCATAACTTTGCCATTTTTGGGAATTTTTTCACCAAATTTTCAACATGGCCTATCTGGGACCCCACCTCATGAACACTGGAACTGTCATTTCATTAATCAGGCCTGGAAGGTGATTTTGCAGTCACTGTGTGAAATCACCTTTCAGGACTAAATAATGACATTTCACCGCCAGTGTTCATGAGGTTGGGTCCCAGAAAGGCCATGTTGAAAATTTAGTGAAAAATTTCTAAAAATGGCCGGGTTACGTGTGTTTATTGACGTTTTTCTATGCATGTGCATAACTTTGGTAATTTTCAATTTGTTTACTCCAAGTTTTCAACATAGCCATTTTTTACACCACATCATGAACAGTATAGCTGTCATTTTTTACATCCTGTCTGAAACGTGTTTTCGCACCTGTGGTATGGAATGGCATTTTGGCATGGGTTTGAACATTTTCACCTATGGGGTTTATAAAACGGGGTCATAAGAAGACTATGTTGAAAATGTGGGGTCAAAATATGACAAAATGCTGAATGCCCCCTTGGTGGAAGCCTTTAAGAAGGGCCTCAAATCATATTTATTCAATCAAGCTTTTAATTGAAGGTATTTTAAAATAATAATATATTTTATGATGGTTAGTTAAGCTGTTGCTCCCAGCTGTATTTTGTATATTGTTGTTGTTTCAAATTTGTTTTATTGTATATTTAAAATGTTTCTACATATTATGTGTGTTATACTGTGTAGCACCCAGAATATTCAGAGATGGGTGTTATATAGATAACATATCTGTCTAACTAAGTTATGACCATTTGTTGCAATTTTGCTACACCTGCTCGTAACTTCAGAAATGTTTAAATATTTGTACTCCATATTTTCACCATAGTCTTCTTATTACCTCACCTCATGTATGTCACAGTTGTCATTTTTCAAATCCTGGTCAAAATGTGTTTTCGCACCTGTGGCGCAGAATGGCATTGTAGTTGAGCAGAATTACATTTTGGTGGGGATTCGAAGATTTTCTGTGCCAGGTTCATGAGGTGGGGTAATAAGATGGCTATGCTGACAATTTTGTTACTGTTGTCCTGTAAATGGAAGCTGTTCTTCCACAACTATATACATATACGTATGTATGGAGGGATGGGAGGGCCCTGGGCTCCCATAGACAAATAAGGATATGATTATACTATCTGAAAAAATAAGGAAATTCATTGCAAAAAAGGTTGTTAATACATCAGTTAGGGTTGTTACTAAAGCAACAAAAGCAGGGAAATATGGTGTTAGGGTTTCCAACTCTTACACCCCACCCTCACCCTGTAGACACTGACATGCTGGGGTTTGCCTTGGGGTCATTAGCCCTAACACTCACCCCATTCTCCTATACTGTACCCATCTCATCTTATTTACTTATTGAATGGGGTGAGAGTTAGGTCTGATGACCCCAAGACTCAACCCCAATGCCTGCCAATGTCTGCAGGGTGGTGGGGGTGGAGGTGTTAGGGTTAGAAACCCTAACATCACATTTCTCTGCTTTTGTCACTTTAGTAATAACCATAACTGATGCATTAATGACGTTTTTTTTGCAATGAATACATATATACATATAAATATATTTATAGATATTCAAAGAATGATAGTTTTGGTGAATCATTAAAAACTTGAATGGTCAGTTTAAAAGTGCCTGAATACAACAGTTTTGTGTGAAGATGGTATGGTGATACAGGACAGCCAGTTAGGGACTGTTTTAATGCATTTTTTATTGAAGCAGGAAATGTTTTCAGTTTAGAGGAAAATAATATATGGCAAAATATTCAGACATCCAGGCAAGTTAGGAATGGAAATAATTTTGGGTTCCAGGACATTAGAAATGAGGAAGTATTGGAGGCTTTACTTAGCTGAAAATCTGGCAGACGTGGGGGTCAAGATGGACTGTCTACATTACTAGTAAAGATGTCTGCCTTCTGAATTGTTGAACCACTCAGAAGCCCTGGAGATTGTGGAACAATTCAAATACATGGGGGTCTGGATTGACTGCAAATTGTCATTCATTGATCACATTGAAGAACTCACTAAGAAACTGTGTCAAAAGCTCGGTATTTTCTTCAGGATCAAGCACTCACTAACCCAGGTGTATAGAAAACTCCTAGTCCAAGCTACCTTCTTGCCTCTCCTAGACTATGCTGACTTTCTATATGGCCATAGTACTAGCACAGCTCTCTCCAAGCTTGATACCCTATACCACAGAGCCCTTAGGTTCATTTCAGATGCCCCTTATAACACACACCACTGCATCCTCTATTCTTCCATAGGCTGGAACTCCCTTAGCTTCAGGAGGCAAAAGAATGCTATTCTATGGACATATAAGGTAATTACTCATAAATTACCTCAGTACTTCACAAGCTGCCTAACTCCCTGCATCCCTAGTGCCTATTCTCTCAGAAGTCTTACCATCTTATCTCTGGCTATCTCTAAAGTTAAAATGCACTTTGGTAGAGCCTCAATAAGCTTCACTCTTCCTACGCTCTGGAATAAGTTCCAGAAAACCTTCAGGCTCGCTTCCCCTGTCACGTTCTCCCTCTTCAAATCCTTATTCCTGGGGACCTTCTCTGAGGTCTGTCATTGCTTCAAGTGAAGGTCTTAACATCATGACTTTTTACTACTTTAAATTCTGGACTTAAACCTCAACCATTGCCTGAGGCATCATTTGAGTCCTCCCTTCTGTCATTGTCCAAATCAAGGTCCCAACATCACGATCTGTCTTTGCTTCAAATATTGGACTTAAACCCCACCCATTACCTCTGGCATCTGTCGTGTTTCTCCCTTAGAACAGTCCTGCCTCCCTAGGCCATCATGTCCAACCCTCTCCTATCTCATCTGACCTTCCCTCCCCACTCCCTATACCCCCTTCCCCTTCCCACCCCACTTGCCAGGCCTTGCCTATAGTACTTATCAAAGGACTCTTACATCTCAATATTTTCACACTTTGATGCTAGAGGAACTGCCACTTCTGCTCACTATGACTCCTTCAATGATGTTTACTGTATAAACTTTAGCTCATTACCTTATGTCCATATATCTGTATCTATGCAATTGTATTTAAATGGCACCACCTCCTGTTGAACCTATTGCTATGTTCTGGTGGAAGTATCTTGTTACATGTGATGGTTATATGTTATTATGTTGTTGTTATTATTATTATGTAATTGTTATGTACATCAACTCAACCTGTTATGTCTTAACCCTGTTGGCAATTGTTTTGTCTCAGGTCCATCTTGTAAATGAGCTTGTCTCAATGATGTTTCGCCTGGCAAAATAAATATTTTAATTGATTTGATTGATTGATTTATCTCTTTTATTAGTCCCTTTCTACAAGGGGACTCCCATATGATTGGAAAAGTGCAGGGGTTAGCCCTATTTTTAAGGGGGGTGATCCAGGTAAGATGACAAGGCAATGCAAGGCAAAGTTTATTTATATGGCACCCAATCCTGGAGGCTCTGGGCGCCTTACATAAAAACAGGCAGAGTATTGAATAACATAAAAACACATATAAATAAGATAGAAACAGATAAAACAATAAAACATCAGATACAGCATGAGCACTAGCACTAGCAATTTCTTGGGGCTGGCAGATCACTACAGCAGGGAAGGCCAGGGAAAACAAGTAGACTTTCAGACCACTCTTGAACCTCTCAACCGATGGGGCCTTCTTGAGGACCACTGGAAGGGAGTTCCACAGGACCACTCCGACAACACTAAATGCCCGGTCACCAGAAGTTCTTAATCTGGTCCTGGGAACTTCAAGGAGGCCCCTGGTCAAGGAGCGGATTGAGGTGTTGGGTGTCAGGAGATCAGTCAGGTAGCCAGGGCCAAGTCTGTGTAGGGCCTTATACGTGAGTAAACTCACCTTAAGATAACCCTCCACCTAACCAGCATCCCGTGCAGAACACACATAACCGGGGTCACATGGCTAGACCTAGAAAGGCCAGTCAGCAACCTGACAGCTGTGTTCTGCACCAACTGTAGTCAGCAAAGGGTACCTCCAAAGATCCCAAAATGAAGAGCATTACAGTAATCCATCCTGGATGTCACAAAGGCCTGCACCAGTGTGGGCAGGTCCTCAGGTGCAACAAGGGGGTTTGAGTCTGGTAATGTTCCTCAAGTGGTAGAAACCACTTTGGACAACAGCCGACACCTGTGCTTCAAGTGCCAGTCTGTCATCCAGGACCATGCCAAGATCTCGCACCCTAGAGGAGGCCATCAATGGCGTAGATCCCAGAAATAAACTGGTGACCAAGACAGAGGCACTTCCATCATGCCCTCTTCCCGGCTCAATCACTGAGACCTCCATCTTATCCAGGTTCAGTCGCAACCAGCTGGAGAACATCCAGTCATTGATGTTGACCTGACAGCTGTTAAACCCTTCAACAGCACTGGGTGTTCTAGGGGCAATTGACAAGTACATTTGGGTATCATCTGCATAATGGTGAAAACCCACATTCTACTGCCTAATGAGTTCTCCCAAGGGCAGCATATACACTGCAAATAACATTGACGACAAGATCGACCACTGAGGTACTCCACATGGCAGAAGCCCCATCACCACCCGCTGCTTCCTGCCAGAGAGAAAGGACTCAAACCAACTGAAGACAGTGCCAGTGAGTCCATAGTACTCTCTAAGGCTATCAAGAAGCACAACATGCTCTACAGTGTCAAAATCTGAAAAAAGATCAAGGAGAACAAAAATTGACCTATCATCTCTGTCTCTAGACCTGAGAAGGTCATTATGCACCCTAACAAATACCATTTTGGTGCTATGCCTGGCTCTGAAACCTGACTGAAGTGGCTTATAGATATCAAAGGACATGAGGTGCTCCTCGAGCTACTGCACCACAATTTTCTCAACTGCCTTACCCAGAAAGGGAAGGTTGGAAATTGGACGGTAATTCACCAGGATATCCGGGTTGAGAGATGACTTCTTCAGAAGGGGCCTCATGAGAGCCTCTTTCAAGGTTTCTGGAAAGATCCCCTCTAACAATGAGCATCGGACAATCCTGGAGAACAGTGGGCCAATGGAACCAACGCACCTCATCAAGAAATGAGTTGGAGCTGGGTCTAGTTCATAATACGTGTGCTTCAGCTTCGAGATGACCTCAATGACCTCAGCCACCTTCACCAGTTTAAACTCCTCCCAGACAGGTGAAACACCTCTGTTCCACTCAGGCTGATCACTGTGAGTCATGTTGTGGCTCACTGATGGGATCCCTTGTTGGATAGCGGACCCTCTCTCCGAGAAGAACTGAGCAAACTCATCACATAAAGTGATAGAAAAAGTGTTTTTTGGCTGCAGACAGGCTGGCTGAAGAAGTCTGTTAACAGTCTGAAAAAGCTGAGCTGGTCAGTTCTTGCCAGCAGAAGTCTTCCTGGACAGGAACCCTGCCTTCTTATGGTTGATTGCCCCCTGGTACTCAGAATAATGGGCACGCAGGGCCAGCTTGTCCATTTCCGACTGGGTCCTCTGCCAACAACGCTGCAACTTCTGACCCATGATATTCATCACCTTGAGAGCCCCATCAAACCACGGAGGCCTCAAGTGATAAGATCTGGGTTGTACACAGACCGGTGCAAGGGTATCGGGCATCTCAGAAACCACTTATTATACATGGCCACAGCTGCACCCGTACTCACCACACATGCAGTGTCTACACTAGATAGATCAGCTACTGCCACTAGTTGCTCTGGGGCCAATCCCTTTAAAGGGTAGTAGTTGACCATCTGAACAGGGGAAAGACTCTCAGGGAGCCCCAACCAAGAATTTCACTGTGCAATGATCAGACCACACCACCTGATCAATCTTGAGGTTATTTAGCTCAAGCCCCAGTGAGAACACTGGGTCCAACTTGTGGCCGTGGTGATGGGATGTGGATGTAAGTACTTGTGACATGCCCACTGATGACATCAACTGGAGGAGCTGAGAGCCCAATTGTGAAGATTCGTCGTTGACCCAGAAGTTGAAGTCCCCTAATCCTAAACATCTGGGGGACTCCAACACTGTGTTGACAATGAAGTCTGCAATCTTCTGCAGGAAATCTCCTCCTGCCCCAGGAGGGTAGTAAATAAGGAGAATCCTGCAACCTGCACCCAGACCCCACACAGTGCCACACATTCAAATGACCTCGTCATTCCCACCGGGTTCACGGTGAAACCCAGGTCAGATCTAAAGCAGATGGTCACTCCCCACCACTGCATTCCCACTGTGGGAAGTATGCCACAGAGTACCCAGCGGGGACAGCTGCCTCCAAAACTGGCCCGGCATAATAACCCAACCAGGTCTCTGTGATGCATGTCAGATTGATTGAGGAAATCAAGTCCGCCATAACTGTGGTCTTGTTCCACATTGATCTGGCATTTCACAGCACCGCCTTCAGGGGACTGGTAGGCATTGCAGCCCCTCTGGCTACCAGCCCACTCGGTCTGGTGGGAACCCTGGGGACAGAGACAAAACACATTTGGCCTCTCTCTAGGCTCTGTCTAAACCCAGGGCATCTCCTGCACCTAATCACCCCAATACCTCTCACCTCCGAGTCAACAGCACTCTGCCACAGCCAACCTCCTTGTAACCTAGTAATGCCAACCTCCCGACAGTGCCTCACTGTCTTAGCTGACACAGGGAGGTCAGCAAAGGGATGGAGGTCATGCAGCTGGGATGCATTGTACTGTATGCAGTTCTCGGGGGTTCATGGCCCTGTCACATCCCGAAAAACCTGCTCTAGACACTGACTTCTATTACAATGCAGACAAGCTGGTATTCCTCTACTCCTAATAAAACCACTGTAAAACAAAATCACACCCCACATGCAACCTAAATAATACAAAACAAATCTAACTAGCCAAACACTCCACACATGCATGCCCACCCTTATAATCACAATACCCCCAAATGCTTAAACAAACCTTCAACCACCTCCCTCTTTACAATACTGACAAGCCCACAACAATTCTTCTGTTGCCAGGAGAGAAATTTGAGTGCTACCAAGCAGCATTAATAATGCTCTTATTCAGAGCTCAGTCCATTAATCACTTAAAACCTAATAACAGCTTGGTGCTGTTCAGTCCAAATGGCAGCTACTCCTGCAAGTCCACAATTCAGCAGCACACTCGCACCGAAACTGCGAGGGATGCAAGGGAGCTACAGTAATGGCAGTTCACTCCCAGGATGTCTAATCACAGGACACTACCAATAATACAAGTATAAAACAAAAAGGCAGAGGAGACCTTTGGGAGGACCTGGCTGTCGGTCAGCCCAAACCCAGCAAACTCTCACTAATGCTGGGTAGAACTTACAACACAATTCCAGTTCAGGAGTGAGCATGAACAGTCAAATAACAGGTAAACTCACTAGCCCAAAGTCCAAATTCACTCTATGGTGCTTCTTTCACTAGCACCAAGTGAAGACCTAAAAGAAGTTTTACATGTCGGGAGACTCCCCGACCGGGACTGGTGGCGCCAATGACAAGGTTAGAGACTGCAGTTTACAGGTTATGCACACCAGCGAGTCCTCCAAATCAGGTCCCATGGCTGAAAGTGAGAGTGCGACCAGGACTGCACCAGTGTTGCAACACACAGGCTCCTTTTGTGAATGCAAAAGCTGGTAGTCCTTCCTGTAAGATGAAAGTCCAGGAAAGATCCTAGGGCGCACCTCCAATTTGAACCAGACCTCCTGAGAGATATCTGAAAGTAGCCAAAGATAGAAGGACAACCACAGCAGACTTCCACTCTCTGACAGGTCTTCTGAGGCCGTCCACTTGCTCTTCAGCTCTCCACACCTGCAGAAAGGCTCCATGGCAATCACAGTAAGTAGCACTCAAAATGCCATACCTAAAAACCAAAAACTAGCTCCTCAAGCTGTCTCACTATCCCAACACTACCTGACACTTAACTCCTATACCTTAGTCTATTTAAAACTACAAAATTAAATTTTAGGACCCTGGACTGAATAAACATCAAAAGGGTCACAATACAGCTAATTTAACCCTCCTGCAGACACAGAAAATGAAATTAAAAGAAAGGGAGGATATTCCTAGCTTAATCTAGAGTTCTTGCAAGCAGCAGCTATTGCCCTGTCTCTCTCCTTTCAATTGCTTCCAAGATATTTCAGAGGTTAGTTGCAAGTTGATGAAAATGGTTTGATAGACAGATTCCAATCTGGTTTTTGAAAACAAAAAACTCAGTACTGTGGCTGCCATGTCAAGGCTCTTGGATGATGTCAGCAAAGTTATGGACTCCAGGCAAATTTATTTTCTTGTGTGCAACTTTCTTTATGGCCCTCCTCCTCTGGCCCTCCTCCTATGGCTCCTGGACTATCTCCAGAGAGGTCACTCAGTCGGCCTTGTACCCACCTGCCTGAAGTCCCCAGACCTACCTGGTATGGGCCCACCTTCACTCCACTGTTCCTGGCTGCCCAACCCCCGGCTCTAAGCACCCCCGACTCCTACCTGGTGCTCTAGCTAGAATCTAGTGGAGCAATCAGGGCAGGGAGGGAGTACTGGAGCAGGCTGAAAGGCCCGACGTTGGGCATGGGGGCCAGCCACTGGACCCTCCTTTGCCTACCAGTTGCCAGGGCTTTTCCACATTTTCTGGTCCCCTCAAAGTGGGACATGCAATGCTGTCCAACCTGTGACGTGAGAACCTCGCGCACATCTGCAGGACAGCTGCCTGACATTCCCCCTGATTGCTGGTCCCCGACTGCAGTGCACCTAGTCACCACCAGGTGTCATTAGCAACACGGGACAGAGACCCCCCACCCACCCAGGAGAGGAGAGCAGTCCATTGGACACTCGATCCTCTCCTCCCTGGCCAACTCCCAGCTGCCCGGGCTAGGTCCTGAACCTGGGTCGCCGGTGTGGCGCAAGGTAAGGTGGATGCCTCAACCCTCAACGCCAACAGGCTGGCCAGGCAAATTACTGGGGCCATCTTTGTTGACCTCTTCATGGCCTTCACCATGGTAGACCATTACATTCTCCCATACAGATTGTCTTAAATGGTATTAACAAGGATGGAATAGGGTGGTTTAAAGCATATTTAACTTCCCGTAGACAGATAACCATGATAAATTGCTTAGACTCAGTGCCTCTTGAAATTGTAAAGGGAGTCTCTAGAGTTCCAAATTAGGACTGTTATTATTGTTGATATAGCTAAGGGGTTTGGACAACAGTGTTGGTGATGCAAATTACCATCTGTACGCGGATACTGTCATCTATACGTCTAGTAAATCTGCTGTTTCTATTCAGAATAACCTACAAAGGGAGTTTATTGAATGTGCAAAACAGAGCAGTTGTTTGTGCTTGAAAATACTGCTTTCTGTCCCATAGGGTTTCTACATGGTGCTCCTAGCAGGAATTAATAATATAGTATTGAAAAAAGTAGGTTCCATCCCTCCAAGGAGATCAGGCACAGTTCTAGGAGCACAACTAGTGAAACAAGCATTTGTCAATGCTGAATGTTTGCTTGCTGGCATTGGCATTGGTAGTATAGGAGTTACAGAGCTGCATAATAGGAATGGCAGTGAAGTATTGAACTGAAGCCAACCCCATCACCACCCTGCAGATAGTGACAGGCATTGGGGTGTGCCTTTGGGTCGTCAGGCACAATGGCCACACCATTTCACCACACCCTACCCAGCAGATACTGACAAGTGTCACGGTGTGCCTTGGGGTATTTGGCTCTTTTGCGCACCCCATTCCATCTGGAAATATGGTGAGATGGGTGCAGTATAGGAGAATGGGGTGAACTTTGGGGCTGAAGAGTCCAAGGCACACCTCGATGCTTCTCAGTGGCTGCAGGGTGTGGGTGGGGGTGGAATGGTATGAGCATTGCAGGCGACAATCCCAAGTCACAGCCCTGATGCCTGTCATTCTCTACAGGGTGGGGCGTTATGGTCAGAAACCCTAACGCCTCAGGCATTCGTTGGTATTTTCACTCCAAATTTTCAACATGTTTTTTTTGTGACCCCCACCTCATGAACAGTGGCAATATCAGTTTGTTAGCTGAAAGCTGCTTTTGCACAGTGACTACGGCATTTGTCACTACAGGTGCAAAAACACATTCCGAACAGGATGTGAAAAATGACAGCTGTACTGTTCATGGAGAGGTGTAAAAAATGTCAGTGTTGAAAATCTGCAGTGAAAATATTAAAAAAACTGGTGAAGTCACGAGCGTGCGTAGAAACTGTGCAATGCACACCCGTAATGTAATTAGTTTGGGGATTTTTTACAGCAGATTGTCAACACAGGCATTTTGGGACCTCCGATCATGAACAGTGTCACTGTGATTTTCTTTATCTGTCCCGAACAATGATTTCCCACAGTGACCACGCATTTCTGTGCTGAAAGTGTGAAAAAACATTTTGGCCATGTTGTGAAAAATGACAGCTGTACTGTTCATAAGGAAGTGTGGAAAAATGCCACTGGTGAAAATCTGGACTGAAAATATTATAGATTCATGAACTTATGAGGGTTCGTGGAAACTGCGCAATGCTCACTCATAACACAGTCATTTTGTGGACTTTTGTCACCAAATTTTCAACATAGCCATTTTAAGACCTCTGCTCATGACCAGTGTCACTGTGATGTTCTTAATCTGTCCCAAATATTGCTTTCGCACACTGACTGCACCATTGTGCGCTACATGTGCGGAAACACATTTTGGGCGAGATGTGAAAAATGGTAGCTGTACTGCTCATAAGGAAGTGTGGTAAAATGGCAATGTTGAAAATCTGGCGTGCAAATATTAAAAATTCACAAACTTGCCAGTGTGCGTAGGAACTGTGCAACGTGAGCTCCTAAAACAGTCATTTTGGGGAATTTTTTCACCAAATTTTCAACATAGCAATTTTAAGACCTCTGCTCATGAACAGTGTCACTGTGATTTTCTTAATCTGTCCCAAACATTGATTGTGCACACCGACTGCGCCATTGTGCACTGCATGCACGGAAACATATTTTGGGCGACAAGTGAAAAATTATAGCTGTACTGCTCATAAGAAGGTCTGGTAAAATGGCAATGTTGAAAATCTGGAGTGCAAATATTACAAATTTGCAAACTTACGAGCGTGCGTAGGAACTGCGCAATGCACGCTCGTAAAATAGCCATTTTTAGGAATTTTTTCACCAAATTTTCAACATAGCCATTTTAAAACCTATACTCATGAACAGTGTCACTGTGAGTTTCTTAATGTGTTCCATACATTGATTTCGCACACCGACTCCGCCATTGTGCGCTACATGCGTGGAAACACATTTTGGGCAAGATGTGAAAAATGACAGCTGTACTGCTCATAAGGAGGTGTGGTAAAATGGCAATGTTGAAAATCTGGAGTCAAATATTATAAATTCGCCCGAACTTATGGTAGCATAGAACTGCGCAATGCATCGTCAACAGAACAAATATTTTTAGAATTTTTTCACTAAATTTAGTAACATAGGCTTTTAGACTCACCTATGAACACTGGCACTGTTATTTCCTTAATCAGTCCTGAAAGGTGATTTTGCGCAGTGACCGTGAAATCACCCTTCGGGCCCGATTAACACCGTGACAGTTCAAGAATTCATGAGGAGGGGTCCCAAAAACCCCATGTTGAAAATTTGTTGCCAAAATTCCAAAAAATGCCTGAGATATGCATCAAAGTTGAAAAAACCCTATTTATTACATTATACAGCTTACCGGCATTTCCTCAGTTCGCGGTCGGCTTTGAAGAGTGCAGACGTGTTCCCGGTCCATCAAAGATTATCCGCTGGACTCCGGAGGTAAGTATGGGGTGAGGTGGGGGTGGGAGGCAGAGTGCACAGAGGGTGGGCGCGGTGGGCAGGGAGACTGCCGAGGCAACTTTTTGTTTACAGTTTTTTTTTTTTTTTTTTAGGAAGGCGACATGGGATGTTTGCCACGCTGGGGTGGGCTCCCAGTGTGGCAGCTGGAAACTGTTTGGGGGCCTGGAGCTGGCGGGGGATTAAGAGCTTGCGTCAGCCATAACAATTTTTGCCATGCTGGGCTGGGCTCCCAGCGTGGCAACTGGAAAGCTTTTTTTTGGGGGGGCGTAAAGCCAGTGAGGGATTGGGCACTCCTGTCGGCCATACAGTGTGTGCGTGGAGAGGGAGGAGCGCATGAGCACACAATATGCGTGTTTGCGTGCGTGCGTGTGTGTGTGTTGGGGGAGCGTTGCTCACTGAAGCAGAGCTCTCCCTTTCAACTGTACGGCACTGCATTTTGGATGATCGCACTACGTTTCTTGCACATGCGTGCAAGCAAACATTAAAAGGAGGACACTTATCAACTCTGGACCATACCTTTAATCTTTTCTCAAAAAATATGCCTAACATCAGAGCATAGAAGAATTCAGTAACACAGATTTATCTTACTGTTCACAGTTCCGTCCATATACTTGTTCTTCATGGCTCAAATTGCTGTCCCGTTGCAATTATTTTGAAAAGCAAATATTTTTGAAGCCACTATAAGTCTTGATGAAACTTTTTGTGAATTTGCTCTGATTTTAGGTATATTTTCCAGTAAAGATTAAGGGTCTAGTTCAAAGTTGATAAGTGTCCTCCCTGTGTTCACTAGTAGTGCTCCTAGAACTGTGCTGACCTCCTTGGAGGGACAGAACCCCCTTTATTCAGGAGGTTTATTGAACTTCAGGCATTTTTTTGAATTCTAAATCATGTTTAAATGCCACTAAAACAAAGCTAATGTATTTTGGACATCAAACCAAACTCAAATGTTTTCTAGAAATTGTAATTCAAACAGAAAACAGGTCCAAATTGGAAAATGTTAAATCACATAAATAGCTTGCCTTCTATTTGGATACTTCTGGAACAGGAAGCAGACATTTGAATAATTTAACAGGCAAAATAGGAACCAGTGTGGGACTTTTACAGAAATTTGGGCTGCCTGGATTCTGAAACAGTCCAGAAGATTGTTCAAGCTCAGGTTTTCCCACTGTTTGATTTTGCAGACTTCCTTTATGACAATGCCACAGTATATAGACTCCATAAACTGGATGCTAGATATCATCAATTGGCTAGCTTGATTCTGAACTGTCCAAGGGAGACCCACCACTGCCTCCTGGATCAGAAGCTTGGATGGATCTGTCTGGCTAATAGAAGAATGCTTCATAAGCTGATTATTTTTCTTACGAAAGTGTCTTGGGTCAGCTTCCAGATTATTTGTCAAAAAGTATTACAATTGAAAAACAAATCCATTATTGTGCAAGGCACATCTTCTGGAGTTAGAAGTCCCTTGTGATAAAACTGTAAGGTCTACTCACTTTTTTTAGGAAGTCTGTGCCCACTGTATGGAACTCACTGCCACCCTGTTTTTGTAGTCTGGACTCAAGATTCCCTTCAATTGCAGGTCTTAAAAATTGTATATTTCTAATCTGCTAAATTGTACATTTCTGAAATTGATGGTTTATCCTAGTATATAACAGAGTTGTATAAGATTTTGTATTTTTATTGTATAACATCTTGCACTTTTTTATGATGGTACATTTGTGTAAGTTATATTGTCTTTTGAACTGGGTCCCCATTGCAAATGAGCTTTGCTCAATGGATCTTAAGACTTGAAATAAAAAATGAAAATGAAAATAGTGCTGTACATACGTTATTGCGCTGCATCTCTTTGTATATAGTTAGTCATTTTTTTAATGCTTTGTTCTTTGCACATCCAATGCCAGTGGATGATATGGAGACATGGAGGAAGAAGAGGAGAAATAGGTAAAGGTAAAGAA
This sequence comes from Neoceratodus forsteri, assembly GCA_016271365.2. Taxonomy (NCBI): domain Eukaryota; kingdom Metazoa; phylum Chordata; order Ceratodontiformes; family Ceratodontidae; genus Neoceratodus; species Neoceratodus forsteri. The sequence continues at coordinate 874,685,672 of CM057455.1, read as the reverse complement.
AACTTGGGATAGGGAGGATGTTCACCAGAAAAAGTTTTCCCGACAAGCAACTTTTACAGCCAAGGAAGACATGCCAGATGAACTCTAATAGACATATTCTTTCAGTGATCCCCTTAGAGTACAGTGGTGCAGAGTGTGGACCAATTCTCAGTCTCTTAATAATGATTAGTGGAGTACTCTGTATCTAACCAGTACATTTACTCACTACCACCCTAGTATCAGCTCATGGCCCTTGGAGTTGGCCCCTGGCCAGCATCAAGTAAAGGTGTTCCTTTGTGTATATTCTGAATGGGCTACAGATCTGCCTTGCTAGGGGGACCACTGTATCCACATGCCACATGTTGTGCCCTTCCGTCACTGAGTGCAGATTCAGCATCCGTGGGGACCCTGATGAGCACTAGCGTGCACAGTCTACTGTTGGCGGTCTGGAGATGGGTTGTGTAGCAGTAGACTGGCAGTGGTACCTAAACTGGGTTCCAGTTTTAGAGGGAATGCTCCTGCTTTTGGCATGGTGATGTGGGGAGACAGGCACATCATAGTCAGGCATGAGGCAGCCCCAGGTGCTGGGCCTTCTCTTGTCCACTAGTGTCCCATGTTTCTGAGTGCACATACTGCAAATTACCTGTTATGGGGTGATTCTCATATTTGTGCCAGAAGTGCACACTGCATAGTACAAACGGTATGACTATATATGATGGGGTTGAAAGAAGAGATATGGTAGTTTGTGAGCAGATTAAGGGAACAGAAGCCAATACAGCTTTTTTACAACTGCAGAAAGATGCAATACCTCTCTGAACTTGGGGTGTGTGCCCAGGGATTGGAGGGAAGCACGTGTGGTACCTCTCCATAAGAGTGGGCCCAAGGATGAACCGGGGAACTACAAACCGGTGAGCCTTACTGCAATTGTGAGAAAACTGATGGAGACAATCCTCAAAGAAAGACTGGTGCAATTTCTTGAGGATAACAACCTCCAGGACAGCAGGAAGCATGGGTTTGACTCAGGCAGATCTTGTCAGACTAACTTGGTTGATTTTTATGACTGGGTTACAAGGGCACTGGACAGGGGACATGCGGTGGATGTCCTCTACCTGGATTTCAGCAAGGTCTTTGACTCGGTGCTACATGGTAGACTGACCTGCAAGTTGAAGAGACTGGGAGCACTAGTCAGATGGGGCGAGAACTGGTTGTAGGGTAGATAGCAGAATATAGTAGTGTGTGGAGGGGGAGGCATCTGAACCCAGGGCAGCAGCAAGTGGCGTACCACAGGGCTCAGTGCTGGGATCGGTTCTGTTTAACATTTTCATAGCTGACATTGCAGTAAGGATTAAGAGCAAGATCAGTCTCTGCAGATGACACAAAGATTTGTGCCGAAGAAGATGGGGGGAAGGAGGAACAAAAGTAATTCAGGAGGATTTGGTCAAACTGGAGGAATGGTCTCACACTTGGCAGCTTGGTTTCAGTGCCAAGAATTGCAAGGTGATGCATTTAGGAGGCAAGAACCCAGGACACAATTACTGGCTGGAGTGTGGCTCGTTAACAAAATCCAAGGAGGAGAAGGATCTGGGAGTGCTGGTAACCGGGGAGATGAACCACTCTGCTCAGTGCAGGAACGCAGTAGTGAAGGCAAACAGGATGCTAGGGTGCATAGCAAGGGGGATTACTTTTAGGAGTGGGGAGGTCATATTGCCTCTGTACAGGTCCCTGGTGAGACTGCACCTAGAGTACTGTGTGCAGTTCTGGCACCCCTACTTGAAAAGAGATATCAATCTACTGGAGGGAGTACAGTGCAGAGCAACAAAAATTATCCTGGGGTTGCGGGACAGACCACATGAGAAGAGACTGAGAGAGCTCTATATGTATACCCTGGAGGAAAAAAGGGAGAGAGGGGAATATGATTGAGACCTTCAAGTACCTGAAGGATTTGAACAGAGTAGACATCAGGTGTATGTTCAATCTGAAAGGTGGAAGGGAAACCAAGGGACACTCTATGAAGTTGGAAGGGGGCAGGTTCAGGAGGGAACTGAGGAGGCACTATTTCACAGAAAGGGTGGTGGCAGGGTGGAACTCTCTGCCAGAAGAAGTAAATATCGCTGCAGAGTGTTGGGGGCTTCAAGAGAGGGTGGGACAGATTCAATGGGAGGGTACAAACTGGAAGAGGGCGTGAGATGGGGAGTGTATATGGGGGCAGCTGCAGTCTAAAGGACTGAAGTGCAGCACACTTGAGCAGACTAGATAGACTAAATGGCCTGTATCTGCTGGCAATTTGGTATGTTCGTATGCATTTAACTTTAGATGGCTACCATATAAGGAACACTTGGAGGGCATGTGTGTATTGGTCCAGCTGTTATAGAACAAATACAAAAATGTTGGTATGAATTTGCTATCAAAGGATTATTGGGTACATGATAACCTGGAAGACAAAGAGCATACAATGAAACCTTGTATTTCTTTTTCATTTATATGAGGAAATAATTACAATGCACATAATTGAATTTTTATACTGAATTTATTTCTTCACAGTTGTTTCCACTTAATGCTTTACTTTTATACACAAGGGTGAAGTGTGCACGTATATGGAATCCAAATAAACAGAAGAGGGAAAGAAATAAATGCCTTAGCGGGGATTTGAACCCAGGTCACCCAAAATACTGTTCCAGTTGCACAAACGGCTGCACCACCAAGGCAACTGGAAACCTTGGACTCCCTGAATCATGTTACTCTTTCTCTAATGCACAACCTGATGCTTCACAGATCATTACAATTTCATACACAATGGTATGGTGTGCACATGTATGCACCCCAAACAAACAGAAAAGAGAAAGAAAGACCTGCCTCAGCCAGGACCCCAGCTAAGGCACTGATTTCCTTCTCTCTTCTGTTTGTTTGGGTTCCATATATGTGCACACCATATCCTTGTGTATGAAAATATAATTATCTGAGCAGCACCCAGACTGTGCATCAGAGAAAGAGTAAGGTGCTTTTAGGAGTCCCAGGCTTCCAGTTGTCTTGGTGGTGCAGCTGGCTGCACAACTGGAATGATATTCTGGGTGGCCTGGTTTTTAAACCTCAGCTAAGGCACTTATTTATTTCTCTCTTGTTTGTTTGGGTTCCATATATGTGCATACCACACCCTTGCGTATGAAAATTAATTATCTGTGCAGCAGCAGGGTGTGCATCAGAGAAAGAATAAGGTGCTTCTGGGAGTCTAAGGTTTCCAGTTGCCTTGGTGGTGCAGCTGGTTGCACCACCAGAACGTCAATCCGGACAGCCTGGACTCAAATCCCAGCTAAGGCATCTGTTTCTTTCTCTCTCCTGTTTTGTTTTATGTTTTATTTCCATTTAATTCAGACACTTTACAAGTAGTTTATTCCTATGTACTTGAAACAAGTACTTCCAGAGATACCATTGACAGATGCAATAGACTTGTGGGCTCATATTCAGGCTAGTTGGTCAGACAATTCAAACGGTATGTAATGTGACATTTCTGGTTGTATCGTGTATTTCCTGTATTAATTAAACAATTCCCAAGTTTAAAAAAAGTGAAGAAACATGGGAAACACTTGAATGATGAAGGAGCCATATGCAATGTGCTGCTTTAACCGACCCCTTGACTGTAGAGCCCTTAACAAATTATGGATGTGTGTCATTTCATGGCATGGCATGGAGGGTATATCAGCACTTACACACCATTAAATGGAATTATGCACATCTTTCCGAATCTGGCCCAAAGTTAATTTATTTCAGCATTCCCCATAGTTGTGCTTATCAATTAGCCTTGATTGGGGCTCCAGGTGTTGGAATCTAAACACTTCAAAGTATAGTACTGTAATTAGTATGGCTCCCTACTGTACCTGTTGTAATTAGTATAATTAATGGCTTATTTTATGTTACTACAGTACATGTATTACTTTGTATTTCCCTAACAAGTGTAATTAACTGTCACTGAGCCAAATATTTTCAATTAAAACTTAAAAAATGATGTAGCCCGTCCCCCAATTGTGGCTACTGGTTGAGCTTGACCAAGACTCCCCTGGCTGGAGGCTGAAGTGGCACAATCAGAGACCATGTCAGGGGCTCACAGAAGCCAGATCATATGATCATCTCACTCTCACGTATTAGAGAAATGGGCAGACATGTCTAAGCTCAGCTCCGTAGTCTGAAATGGTGAGACCAAAAGCTTACCAAAATTAGTGATTTTGCTTAGTCAGATTTTTGTCTGCTTACTGTCAGAAAATCAAGGCTGACTTACTAACATGCATTTTTTGATCTTTCTGTTCCTGGATTCAATAATGTTAATTTCAGATTTTCTGCTACCATTTAGCCAAGCATTATCACCTTCTTTGACCTTACATTACAGAGTATTTCCAGCCTTACTGTTGTCAACTTGGGCTTCTGTAAATCCACAGCAGGCAATTCACTATTACATGCCATAAGTACACACCCCAAACCATTGGTGGACAGTATTCATTTCAGAAAACTTATTAGATTGTGCAGTTAATGTTCAACCTGAAAACAATTTAACTTCGAAGCTCATCAGATTCCATGACAGGAGTTATGAACACAGTGTCTTACAAACTTCTCTGGTGAAAGCACGAAAGAAACCTAGAGCATCCCTTCCGACCAACTGCCCAAATGACCAAACCACAAATGAACAGATCACCTTTGTGATCAAGTACAATCCAATGGTCACTAACTAAAAGAAGGTAGTGAAACAACACTGGCATATCTGGTCTACCTTCAGTGACAAGCCCCTGTAGTAAATAATGGTGTCAGGGCCACCTTCAGTAGAGGTAGGAGCATTAGTGATTGCCCATGGCCACTTTAAACCTTCTGCAGGCTAGATGCCACATGGGCCATGGCGTCCTGAACCATGTCAATGTTTTTACACATGCGGTTATTACAGTACAATGCTTGCAGATATGGGATATCTGGTTCCACATGTCATCATCTAGTTCTTCATTCAACTGTTAACACTGAACAATATATCAACTGCAGAACTAGTTTTGTTATCTGTGTTCTGTTGTGTACCTTCCACTATTTGTATGTAGACTAGACTGTGTGCAACATCAAAGTGGGGTCACAAAAATCATATCAGGGCCATTATATACAAATGTTCTGACAGCCGTGTATGTGTCCATTGTCAGGGATTCTATGCCAGTTGATGGAATGAAATTCATGGAACTGGAGATCTTCCATGTCTCACCGTGTGGAGGTGATAGAACATGCCTCCTGCAGAAAGAAAGCAGATGGATCTTTCAGTCTTAGACCTCACAGCCTCCGGCCTCAATAAAAAATGGAATCTAGACCAAGACCTCTAAATAAGATACCAGATGCCACTTATTTATTATAGGGGTGTGGCCATGCCCCTATAGTTAGGGTTAAGACTTCACTTCTATGTGAAACTCAGTATTTTGCACTTTAATAACTTCACAACCATTCAGCTGATTAACCCACATTTTACATGCACCATCAGGGACCAAATATTTTTTGATGTGCCACGTTTCGTTCTGGTCGGATGTGTGGGTGTTGAGATACAGAGTGTCAAAACAATTTGAAAATTATTGTTTTTTTTTGTAAAATTCTTTGTCATGCTGCTGCACAAAAATGGCTACGGATTCTGGTCTGAAATGTTCAGGGTAGAAAGGTCTTGAGTCACAGATGTGCCTTTTGAAGATTTTGTGAAAAAATAATCCGTTCAAAGGAAAATTTCCCATTATTTTCAATGGGAAAAGTTAGATGTGAGCCTCGAAACAGGAGTCTGTGTCACAAATGGGCAATCCTGTGTCGCAGATGGGTACTCCTTTGTTGCAAATGGGGAATTTATTTCATGCTGCCACTATTTTGTTTTTCTGTTAGTGAGGGAGACAAATGTAAATAATTCAAAAAAGTAATATGTTGAGTAAAAATCAGCACATATTCTGCTAATTGGGACCCCCTCAGCTGGATTCTGCACATATGTGCCAAAGATGTGTGCTTGAATTTCTTTTTTTTAACATTATAAATCTTTTTTCATGACTCATGATATGAAGAAAGATTCTTTTTTGTATCATGAGTCATGAAAAAGGGTCCTGTTTTGTGATGGAAAATCCTTTCCCAGGTGTCTAGTGGCACCCCCCACCCTCAGATTGCCTTCTCCATTGTTTTGGTGATGTCTACTGGCACCTCCCCACACTCTGATTGCTGTTTGCATTGTTGCCCTGCTGTGTAGTTGCACCTCCCACCCTCTGATCACTGGCCCCATTTACATTTTATTCACACAGCCACCAGTTGCATACTGCGTGACCCTAAGCAAGTCACTTATCTTCTTTGTGCTCCCAGGTCAGACCTCGAAACAAACTTTGGCTTATGTACCTTTCCAGGTTAAACATTTTCCTATTTTTCCCTTTCCCTGGTGTCTGCCGGCACCCCCTCCACCCTCCAATCCCAGTCCCCATTGTTTTCCTGGTGTCTAGTGGCATCCCCACTCTCCAGTCACCGTCTCTGTAAGTTTCCAGTTTTCTCTGGTGTCTAGTGGTACCCCCCACCCTCCAATCACTGTCCCTATTTAAACTTTTACTTTCCTTGGTGTCTAGTGGTGTCCCCTCCCTCTAATAGGCATCCAGGCTGTAATAAAGGAAGCGGTCCATCAATGTCTTTTTCCCCATAAAACCCATTAAAAAAAGGTCAGTTGGTGATCCCACACCCCCCACCCCAACCTCCCACTCAGCACCCACCATCCCACACACCTTCACTCCTCACCTGAACAGGTCCCTGGGTGAAGAGCCACTCAATGATCGAAGACACATCTTGCTGCTGGAACCGGTGACTGCAATATGAGAAACTAAGGTACAGTAAATGTGGTTCAGTGTATTTCAGTGGGTTTTTAAAATTTGATGCATACAGTATCTTAGCCATTTTTACATATTTTGACACCAAATTTTTAAATTGCCTTTGGGGGAACACACCTAATGAACCATGTCAATGGAATTTCGCTAATCCATCCCGAAAAGCTATTTTGCGGTCACTTGGTATAATCAACTTTTGGACATGCTTTTGAACATTTTTACTGCCTTGTTCATGAGATGGGGTCATAAGAAGGCTATGTTGAACATTTGGGGTCAAATATGTAAAAATGGCAAAGTTTTGTGCATGTGTTTAAATTTCTCTATGTTCACTTGTGCCTTCAGTATTTGTAAACATTTTCACCCCAAATTTTTAACATAGACATTTGTTTACATTACCTCATGAATGTGACATCTGTCATTTTTCAAATCCTGGCCAAAATGTCTTTTCTCACCTGTTGCATGGAAAGACGTTGTGGTGGCGCAGAATTATGTTTTGGCAGGGATTTGAAAATTGTCAGCCCAGTGTTCATGAGGCGGGGTAATAATAAGGCTATTCTGACAATATGGTTGCTCTTTTGGCTGAAATACTTCCACAGCAACATGTACGCATCTGTGGAGGGATTGAAGCGCAGGGCCCAAAGTCAAATGAGGATACGATTATGCTATCTCAAAATGTAAGGAAAAGCTCTGAAAAAACTCCATTAATGCATCAGTTAGGGTTAAAGTGACAAAAGTAGGGAAATGTGGTGTTAAGTTTCCAACCCTAACACCCCTCCCCAACCTCCAGGCAGCAACAGGTGTGGGGTGTGCCTTGGGGTTGTCAACCCTAATGCTCACCCCATTCTCATATACTGTACCTGTCTTAGCTTACTTACACATGGAATGGGCTGAGCATTAGGGATGACAACCCCAAGGCACACCCCATGCCTGTTGCTGCCTGCAGGGTGGGGTGTGATGTTAGGGTTGGAAACTCTAACATCACATTTCCTTACTTTCATCACTTTAATACTAACTGATGCATTAATGGAGTTTTTTTTTTTTTTTGCAAAGAATCTTGTTATAAATACTGTATTTGACCAATGTCTGATTTTGATGCAGGGGTTTTGAAGTTCAAGTCTCTTTAACCATATGGTATAGTGCAATTGGAAAAGGAAAAGCAATGCCAAGGCTCAATTGCTTACTGTTGGAAGCCACAACAGGACAGAGAATCAGACCACTCACCACTGGTGGTCAGAAAAGCACTTATTCAGACAATAATTGTGCAAAATGTGCTGATGCTATTTGGTACAAGCAGGCAGAATAAAAGTTAAAAGTTAGACCTTGGTAGTTTTCACCTAGCATGTTTACATTTAGACACTTTTTTATGGATCGCCACATTGTCTTATTTATATTATCATTAGACAATACAGTTTGAGTTTTCACTGCTGTGCAGATGATACTCAACTGTATATGTCCTTTGTACCAGGGACAAGCAGTGCTGTCGAAGTGCTGAACAAATACCTCACTGAGATCCAGAATGGGATGAACTCTAACTGGTTGAGGCTCAACCCCAGCAAGACAGAGGTACTAGTGATTGAGCTTGGTCGCAGGCAGTGTGAGGGCAGCTCTGGGATGACAACAGGCTTAGTTCTGTGGTCAATACCATTCATGGAGCACTCTAGGGTGTAAAATCTGGGTGTGATCTTTGACAACAGGCTGACATTTGAGGCTCAGGTGTTTACTGTCATCAACAGAAGTTTTTACCATTTGAGGAGCATTGCTCAGATTAAGCCCCTAATCCCACCTAAAGACCTGCAATCACTGATGCATGCTTTTGTTACATCAAGGCTTAACTACAGTAATGCCCTATATCTCGGGGTCAGTGGAGGGAACCTCTGCTGGCTGTGGCTAATGCAGAATGCAGTGGCCAAGTTGCTGTTGGGATTACCCAGATTCTGTCATGTGATCTCAGTCCTGCAGGATCTGCACTGGCTGACGGTCAGGTGGTGGGTTCTCTTCAAGGTGGGCTTGCTCACCTATAAGGCCCTATGTGGACTGGCCCCAGGCTACCTGTCATACCTCCTCAACCCAGCCATTTCGACTCACTCCCTCCGTTCCTCCACCCAGGGCCTCCTTGTGATTCTGAGGACCGGGCTGAAAACCTCAGGTGATCGCTCATTTGGGGTGGCTGGCCCAGTCCTCTGGAATTCACTTTTAAGATCTCTTAGGGAGGACCATATGGTGGAAGTATTTAGGAAGGGCCTAAAAACTCACTTATTTAAGTTAGCATATTCTGAAAACATATTTTAATGCTGACTATCTGATTTATTAATGTTATTTTATTATATATCTTATTGTGATGCTCCTGAATGTTATGTATGGCACCCAGAGCCTCTGGGATTGGGTGCCCTAAAAATAAATAAACACTTACTAATTATATTTTATAATGTATTTGCATTTTAGCTTTAATTTGTGTTTTTTCCTTTTCTCTCTGCTTTATGTTGAAGATGATCTGTGATCCTTTGCATAGCATGTAATACAATGTTACTTGTAACTTACTGTGACACAAATTGCCTATCCCAGCTCTCTCTCTCGCTCTCTCTCTCTCTGCCAATTTGTTGCTTGCTAGCCTTTTTTGGCTACTAGTTTCTTTTTTATCCACATTTGGCACTTGATCACTTTACCATTTTACTTTCACTATCCCCTTAGCCAGTCCACTTCCCCTCTCTTTCCTTTACCTTGCCGCTGTTTGTACTCCAGCCCTCTTTCTATTCTATTCTCATTTCTCTCCACACACATTTAGTCTTTTTTAACAGTTTTTCATGTTCACCTATTTTAATGGCACTCTTGCTTGCAGGTTCCTCTCACCTCAGGCTGTTTTATTTATTTTATTTTTCAATTTGAGTGATATTATCCTTATTGGATCTGTCATTTTTATGGCTGCAGTGGGCGGAGCCCTGGAGACATCTTGCTTCAAGGAGGGACTCAGCATTACTTCAAAGCCTTCTTTCCCACTGAAGAATATGTTGGATTTGCAGTACAGTCCTCTACACAAGATAACTACACCAGATAACAAAGACCTTTACCAAAAAACAAGGAAAAACAAAATGTGTTTCCTTTGCAGTTGCAACACATCTCCTACTTTGCCAGAGTCACATATCAGTCATTAGTCCAGAATTCCTTTACATAAAATCCCAGTTCTTTCTGTATGCAGTAAGGGTTAACAGTGCTGTGCTCAGTCACTGCCATGTTGTTTCCTCCTAGGTTTTAAATTTCACACACACACACACACACACACACACACACACACACACAACACACACACACACGCACACACCACTGTGTTTTAGCCTTGCTTTGCTACCATGGACTGACACAGTCCAGCATTCATTTACATTCCAGTTCTGTCTGCCTGTTCTCCTAGTGGTATTATAACGAAATTAGATTGTTGTCATGTAATTGATGTACACATTACAACCTCTTTTCCCCTTTTTTTCTATATATATAGATTTTGCCCTTGCATCATAACCTCAGTCTATATATTTATTCAGGGACTGGATTCCCACTCATCACTAATCTTATTTCTTTACCGAACTGTAATTTAATTACACCAACAATCAACAGCACATAATCAATTGCAATGGACTAGATAAGTTGGACAGTGAATATAATTAATCATGTTTTACTTTTTCTTTTTACATTTATCACTCTTTCTGATCTCTACCACTACAGCTTGTAGTGATGTGTGTTAATTTGTGCTGTATAATTTACAACCTCACAGTCTTCTCACACTGGGAGGTCATGGAAGTCAAAGGGTGATCGAGATGCTGATGTGCTTTAGAAAAAAAAAATCACTTGATAGAATTACCATCCTGCAATTTAAGTAACCGCAATTATACTATACAGTTTATATCTATACTGATATTAACCACAAAATTAGATATTTACGAAAGTAGTGCAAGAAACAACTACATTATATCACACATTTCCATTCCGTGCCATGCATTTACACTCGCACCATAACAAAATGTTCTATAATCGTTTAAAAACTGTTTTCTAAATCCATTTTGGTGAACACTAAGGGCAAAGTAACAGCATTAGCAACCATTAATGAATAAAGAGCATAAACGTTTTCCTTCAAGAACTCTACTAACAGGGTCACTGTCCACACTTGTTAGTACCTTCTTTTTTAAACTATTTTTGCAAAACCGCAGTACCCAATATATTGATAATTTGACTCCATGTCCCTGTTGCATTATTCCCCCCTCCCTTTTTTATTGGGTTCTGTGGATCCTGTTAGTGCAGTCCTTAAAGGAGAACTTTTGCACTCATATTAGTTTATGGTAGCCAGTGCAGTCACATTACCCCTTAGTGAAAGTCACGGAAATGGATTTAGAAAATATTTTTAAAAGAATTATAGAATATTCTGCCAGGGGGTGAGTGTACATGCATGGCACTGAATGGAAATGTGTGATATAGTTGTTTCTAGCGCTACTTTTGTAAATATCTCATTTGGTGGTTATCGGTATAGATATAAAGTGTGTAAGTGTTACTGAGGCTGCTTAAATTCCAGGATAATTCTATCAAGTGAGAAGCTTTTTTCTAAAACACATGAGCATACCAGTTCCCCTCTGACCTCCGTGAACTCCCACTGTGAGGAGGCTGTGAGGTTATAAATAATACAGCTCAAATTAATATACAGCCTTACAAATTGTAGTGGTAGGGATCACAGAAGCTCACAGAAACACTAGGGAGAAACTGAAGCAGGAGTGCAGACCAGGGGAGTGCATTGTTTTATTTTTTTCTTTTTTTCAGTTTATTTTGATATTGGAATTGTTTGTGTTGTGAGGGTATACACTGGTGGGGATTGAAATCAGTATTGTGAGTTGCAACTGTTTCTGAGAGAAATTCTGGGCTGTGATTTTAATCTTGCTGTTTGAATTGTTTGAGTTGTTACTGGTGAGATTAACTCAAGTGGAGCTCCGAAAGGAAGCTGCAGTTTGGCCCTGTGAGAGGGGGAGGGGGAATATACATCAGGCTCCATTTTAGCTCACAGATACTCTAGGGAGAAACTGAAGCAGGAGTGCAGATCACGAAAGTGCATTGTTTTATTTTTCTTTTTATCTGTTTATTTTGATATTGGAATTGTTTATGTTGTGAAGGGATACATTACACAGATTACAAAGAAAAGGACCACACTGGCCCACCTTGTCTGCCCTTTACATCCTCCTCTGTCCCCTCCTCCTTTTTACTGACCCTGGACTTTCTCCCCTCCTCCCAACCCCATATGTCTGTCCCATGCTCTCTTGAATCCCCCACCATTTCAGATCCCACTACCTCCTCTGGCAGCCTGTTCCAGACCTTCACCACCCTCTCCATGAAGAACTGCACCCTGACATTGCCTCTGTATTTCCCACCTTCTAATTTGAGGCTATGTTCCCTTGTATTTGCTCCCTCCTTTTTTTGAGCAGGCTCCCCTCCTTCATATTATTTATCCCCTTCAAGTACTTAAAAGTCTCAATCATGTCCCCCCTCTCCCTCCTAGCCTCCAGTGGGTACAGATTCAGCTCCCTCTACCTCTGCTCATATGGTTTTCCTCGCATCCCATTCACCATCTTTGTTGCTCTTCTCTGAACCCTCTCCATCATCTCAATATCCCTGTGCAGGTGTGGTCTCCAGAACTGCACCCTGTACTCCAGGTGTGGCCTCACCATAGTTCTGTAGAGTGACATTAGCACCTCCCTCCTTCTGCTAGTAAAGCCCCTTGAGGCACCATCTTAGTAAGAGTGTAAGAGGCTGATTGACTCACACGGGAGTGCCAGTGGGCCCTAATCCCACCTTCCCCATCCCTTCCTCCCTCTCCCAGCTTATCCACACTTATTGGGGTGGTGCTGCATTGGGATTGGTGGAAAGCACTACTGGGTGCATCCACTAACATGCCCTTACAGAGGGGATTGTTCTTTGTAATGTTATAGAGTGATCACTGATATGTAGCTCTGGTTAAAAAGGTAAAAGTTAAAAACTTATAGATAGTACTGTGTTTTGTAGTTAGGTGTAGCACCTCAAGCTATATTTTGCTGGGAAATGTATGAATGGTATGATATCATAGTTAGTAGTGTTTTATGCTTCTCTGCTACTGCAATTGGCATTGTATTTTTAAGTAGGGACTGGACTGGTTAGAAACTTATAGATAAAACTATATTTTGTAGTTAGTACTGGTATTATGGGTAGGATAGTGGGCTGTAATGGATGTGAGGCAGGAGTTTGGATTAACATATTGTGGAGGCTAGGAGGGTGTCCAATCTGTAATCAGTTAAGGAGGCTGGAAGAGGAAGTGCTGTGGCTTGGTAGAGAGCTGGAGAGGATGACGGGAGGAGGAAGGGCCTGGAGGCAGGATGGTCACATCCAGGAAATAACATGAGGACACTGTGGGGGAGGAACAGTGCCTCAAGGGAAGTGATGGGGAGGGAGTACAGGAGAGGAACAAACAAGTGGCCTAGCATGAGTGGGAAGGCTAGAGTCAGGGGGAGGGAGCAGAAACACAGCCAGGCAGGATGGGCAGGAAATAGGTTTGCTGCACTGGTGATACTGGAGGAGGAGGAGGAGGAGGAGGAGGGGTGTTCTCCAGGGGAGAGCAGGAGAGGGAGGAAAAGGGAAACCCACAAGGGGCAGGAGTCAGTGAGGGAGGGCAACAGGAGTGAAGGGGAGAGAAGCACTGCTGGTGGGGTGGATGACAAGAACGGAGTAGAGGAGGGGGGCCAGGGCAGAGGAGAGGGATGTAGGGGATAAGGAGGGAGCAGTGATGTGGCAGGGGACAGGATGGGGAGAAAGGGGGGAAAGAGCAGTAGGGAGGAAGGGTGGAGTTAGTGAGCTGGCATTCTCTAAGATTGGATATCCAGGGAAAGGGGTGGGAGAAGGGACAAAGACTGGGGAAGGGGGTGTACTAGTGCTGGGTGATTCCATACTTAAAGGGATCAGATGGGGTGGCAGGGGGGAGAGGCATAGTAGAATATGGGTGAAGGCTATACTCGGACTAACGGCAGACAGGGCAGGGCACATGGTTCTTAAGTGCACAAGGACCGGCAGGAAGAAACTGCATGTAGTGGTGCATGTGGACACTAATGACCTGGTGGGGGAGATGGTGGAAGTAGTGAGGAGGAGGTTTGAGGAATTAGGAGGGCTATGTGAGGAAGTGGGGGAATTAGTGTCCTTTTCAGAGGTGCTACCAGTACCCTGCATGGGTACGGGAAGGAAAGGGAGGATTGGAGAGTTTAACAAATGGCTGGGGGAATGGTGTTCGTCTAAGGAGTACGGGTAGTAGGGGACTGGGGCAGTACCTGGGAAAATACAGTCATGGCCAAAAATATTGGTGCCCTTGCACTTTTTCAAATAACTCACAATTTCCTCTAAACATAAGTTGAAATTAACAACAGTACAGTATTTGGTCTCCACAATTCTTTATTTCTCTGTTAATATTACAGAACCTTTGTTTTTGATTCAGAATTTAATATATCCTTTTAAATCAGAAAATGAAAAGAAATGGCATTGACAAAATTATTGACACCCTAGACTTAATATTTGGTAGCACAGCCTTTGGTCAAAATAACCGCAATCAACCGCTTTCTATAGCCATGGATGAGCTTCCTGCACCTCTCTACTGGCAGTTTGGCCCACTCTTCTTGTGCAAACTGCTCCAGTTCTCCCAGATTTGAAGGGTGCCTTCTCCCAACTGCTGTTTTCAGATCTCTCCACAGGTTTTCAATGGGATTTAGATCTGGACTCAGTGCTGGCCACTTCAGAACAGTTCAGCGTCTTGTCTTGAACCATTCCTGGGTGCTTTTTGAAGTGTGTTTGGGGTCATTGTCCTACTGGAAGACCCATGACCTTCGCTGGAGACCCAGCTTTCTGACACTGGGTTCAACATCGCGCTCCAAAATGGCCTGGTAATCTCCAGATTTCATGATGCAATGCACACGTTCAAGGCACCCAGTGCCAGAGCCAACAACCCCAAAAATCACTGAACCTCCTCCATGTTTGACTGTAGGGAAGGTGTTCTTTTCTTTGAAGGCTTCATTTTGTTTTCTGTAAACATAGAGATGATGTGCTTTACCAACACGCTCTAATTTGGTCTCATCTGTCCACAGGACATTCTCCCAGAAGGATTTTGGCTTGTTCAGGTGTGTTTTGGCAAACCCCAGTCGGGCTTTCTTATGTATCTCTCTCAGCAGTGGGGTCCTCCTGGGTCTCCTACCATATAACCCCCTTTCACTGAGTTGGCGACGGATGGTGCAAGTTGAAACTGTCGTACCTTGTGTCTGAAGGTCAGCTTGAATCTGTTTGGCAGTTGATCGAGGCACTTTCTCTACCATTCGAATAATCCTGTGCTGCAATCTTTGATCAAGTTTTCTCTTGCGGCCACGTCAAGGGAGGTTGGCTACAGTGCCATGGGCCTTAAACATCCTGATAACATTACATACGGTGGAAACAGAAACATCAAGGTCTCTGGAGATTGATTTGTATCCTTGAGATTGTCCACGCTTGGCTACAATCTTCTGTTTGACCTCCTCAGACAATTCTCTGGCTGTCTTTATTTTCTCCATGCTCACTGTGGTACACACAGTGACACAAAACAGGAGAATGAGTCCTTTTCTCTATTCAAACTGGTTGAATGAGTGATTTTTATATTGCAGGCACCTGCAACTCACCACAGGTGAGTTCAATTCCAAAGTGAAGGAGAATCACCTGCTTGAAATCTAATTATTTCTAACTACTTCTAAAAGGTGCCAATAATTTTGTCCGGGCCATGTAAGGATTTCTGTGTGGCATAAGCTAAGACTTAGTACATTTTTCTGCTTTTTGTGTTTTATTCCACTACAAACTAAAGAAATACATATGTGGATACCAAAATATTTTTTAATTTCAACAATTTTCTGGAAGGAATGGTGCATTATTAGAAAAAACTGCAAGGGCGCCAATATTTTTGGCCATGACTGTAAGGATCTATATGCAAGGGATAGGCTGCACCTGAGTGGGGAGGGGAAAGGGGTATTAAAGCAGAGATTTAAGGGGTACATATCATCAAAGATAAATTTAAACTAGATGGGGGTGGTGGCGGGAGTACAGTTAGCAGGCAGGGATCCCAGAGGGGGGAGCCAAGCATGCTTAGGAGGCAGTATAGTGTAGTGGTTTAAGGCTTTGAGCTGCAAACTTGGAGCCCTGGGTTTGAATCCCACAGCCTCCACTTGCATACTGTGTGACCCTGAGCAAGTCACTTAACTTCCTTGTGCTCCCAGGTCACACCTGGAAACAAGCTTCTGCTTAGTGTGCCTTTCCTGGTTAAACAGTTTCCCCTTTCCCTTTCTCTTACCCCAAGCTATCAGAGAGGTATTTGAGGTGGAGACACAAGGAGGGATTAGGAGGGGGTAACCAGGATGGGAGGAGAAAGACACAGGTTGGAGGGTGGTCTCACTAAATGCAAGATGCTTAGGTAACAAATCAGCCGAACTACAGGCTCTCTTGGCTGTGGGGAGAGTGGACATTGTGGCCATCATGGAGACATGGGCCACCCAGAACTAGGACTGGGATATGATGATCCCAGGGTACAGGATATTCAGGAAGGACAGGAGTAGGGGAAGGGTGGTGGTGATCTCTATGAGGGAGGGGATTAGGTGTATGAGAGAGGAGGGGGTGGAGGGCAGGACAGAGGCTCTATGGATACAGTTTCAAGACTGTAAAAGAGAGACACCAAGGGTTGGGGTAGTGTACAGGCCACCAGTTCAGGGGGAGGACCTGGATAGGGAGTTGTCCGAGCAGATTAGAAAAGTCTGTAGGAAGGGGGACACCATAGTGGTTGGGGACTTCAACCTTCCTGGGGTGGACTGGAACATCCCAACCATCACGTGTGCAAAGGAGCAGAGATTACTAGACACTTCAGAATTGCTTCCTGGTGCAATTGGTCCACAAGCCAACTAGGGAGGGTAGGACTCTGGACCTGGTATTAGCAAATGGGGAGGCTGTAAGAGATCTGGGAGTGGAGCACCTCTGGCTGGGAGCAACCATCATACGGTGTGGTTCACACTCAATATGGGAAAGGTAACGGGAGGAACAGGTACCTGGGTGACTGATTTTAAGGGAGCAGACTTTAGAAGGACGGGGGAAATTTTGGTTGAGCATCTGGTGGGAATTCAGACATGCAAGAGTACTAGCCAAAAATGGAACATCATTAAGAAAGGTCTGGCAGAGGCTACTGAGACCTGCACCAGGACACGGAGCAAGAAGGGGAGAGCAAAGAAGCTGAGCTGGCTGACTTGGGAGGTAATGGAAGGGGTGAGGGCCAAGAGAAAAGCATTCTGGAGGCTCAGGAAATCAGGAGAGCAAGGAGACAAAGATGAGTATACGAAGAAGTCCAGGGAGGTTGCCAGGCTAGTCAGAGCTACCAAGGCTTCCAGAGAGCTGAGACTCACACAGGAAATCAAGAAAGGGGAAAAGGACTTCTTCAGATACATTGGCAAGTGAAGAAGAAACAAAGACCAGAGTGTGAAGATTAAGAAAGATGGGTGGGTGGGTGCAGAAGGGAGAGGACCAGGCAGAGGCACTGAATGAGTGCTTCTGCTCTGTGTTTATGAAGGAAAGAGGGGGGCCAGGTGCCCCATGGGAAGGGTGGAGTGGGTGACTGATATCAGAATCACAGAGGACAGGGTGCTGCAGGGACTAAGGGCACTGAGAGTGGAAAAGGCACCGGGGCCAGATGGCATTCACCTTAGGGTACTTAGGGAGCTGGCAGAGATCCTGGTGGGATCACTGGCAGATCTGTTCAGTACATCACTGGGTACAGGATGCATGCTACAGGACTGGAGGATGGCCCATGTGGTGCCCATTCATAAGAGTGGCCCAAAGGATGATCCAGGCACCTACAGACCAGTGAGTCTCACTTCAATTGTGAGGAAACTCATTGAGTCAATCCTAAAAGAGAGACTGGTGACCTTTCTGGAAGACAATAGGCTCCAAGAAGGCCATCAGCATGGTTTTGTATCAGGCAGATCCTGACAAATTAACCTAGTCAAGTATTACAACTGGGTTACCAGGGAACTGGACAGGGGCCATGCAGTGGCTATCCTATATTTGGGCTTTAGCAAGGCTTTTGACTTGGTGAAGCATGGGAGGCTGTTGGGGAAAACTGGAATACATTGGGGTGGGGACAAAAATGGTCAACTGGATCACCAACTGGCTGAGGGTAGGCAGAAAAGGGAGGAGGTGGTGGTGGGAACTCTCCTCACCAAAGAACATTATGAGTGGAGTGCCCCAAGGTTCAGTACTGGGACCGGTGCTGTTTGGGATATTCATAGCTGATATCGCAAATGGGATCCGGAGTAGGATCAGTCTGTTCACAGACAAAGTAAGATCGGTGCGGTGGTAAATGACATAGAGTGGGGGAAGGGGCTTCAGGAAGACCTGACCAAACTACAGGAATGGTCAGAGACATGACAGTTGTGGTTCAATGCCAAGAAGTACAATGTACTGCACTTCGGAGTAAGGAACCAGGGGAGGAAATATCAGTTGGGAGGGGTACAGTTGGAAAGCACAGTGGAGGAAAAGGATCTAGGGGTACTAATAACGGGGAGTGTGAACCACTCAGCTCAGTTCAGGAAGGTGACTGCAAAGGCAAACAAGATGCTGCGGTGCATAACGAAGGGAATCTCCTCCAGGAACTGAGAAGTGATCCTGCTCCTGTACAGGTCACTGGTCAGGCCACACCTGGAATGCTGCATGCAGTACTGACATCTGTTCCTGAAGAGGAACATCAGACTGCTGGAGGGGGTGCAGCATAGAGCAATGAAGATGATACAGGGGCTTGAGGGAAAATCCTACAAGGAGAGGCTGGGAGAGCTGCAAATGTATTCCCTGGAAGAGAGGAGGGATGGGGGATATGATTGAAACCTTTAAGTACCTAAAGGGTATTAACAGGATTAATACAGAAGGGATTCTTTAGATCAGAAAGGGGAGGAGCATGAGAGGGCATTGGCTGAGACTGGAGGGGGGAGATTCAGGAGGGAAATCAGGAGACACTTTTTCACAGAGAGGGTGGTAGATAAGTGGAACACACTGCCCGAGGAGGTGGTATCATGTAGAACGGTGGGAGGATTTAAAAGAGGGTGGGACAGAGTAAGGGGGGTGGTTACAAGAAGGGGAGCGGAGGGTGGGGCAGCTGCAAGTTGAGGGGCTAGCTGCAGAATCGAGCAGATTTGATAGACCATGCGGCCTGTTTCTGCTGGCATTTCATATGTATGTTTGTTTGTAAAAAGAAAAAGTAAAACATGATTAATTATATTCACTGTCCAACCTATCTAGTCCATTGCAATTGCTTATGTGCTCATAATTGTTGATGTAATTAAATTACAGTTCAGCAAAGAAATAACATTAATAGCTGTCCCAGTGGTGTACAGTTCTGAGGCACTGGATACCTTACCTCTTGTCATGCCAGTGACCCTGGTTCAGGAATAAGCCTAGGGTGCTGGGGGTTGACCAGGGAGGGAAAAGATTGAGCATCCACTGGACTGCTATCCTTTCCCGGGAAGGGGGGACTGCCTCTCCCATTGAACGACTGCCACCAGATAAAGGTGTGGTGATAATATGAGTCTGAGGATGGCAGGGAAAGGATGGAACTGTGGGATTCTGCAGGCATGCGCACACCTCCAAGTTCACATGTCTGACGCGCATGCCCCAGTGCAAGTATGGGACAGAAAATGGAAAACTGGGAGCAGACGTAGGCCCCATGAGGCTCCTACTGCACTTACATCCTGTGGGGTCCCCAGATCCAGAGACAATCTGGATTGTTGCACCAGGATGGGGAGGGGTGGGAGGAGGATGGCCCTCCCTCTTGTA
Source organism: Neoceratodus forsteri (assembly GCA_016271365.2). Taxonomy (NCBI): domain Eukaryota; kingdom Metazoa; phylum Chordata; order Ceratodontiformes; family Ceratodontidae; genus Neoceratodus; species Neoceratodus forsteri. The sequence continues at coordinate 874,665,987 of CM057455.1, read as the reverse complement.
CATTTATGGCAGCAATGGGTGGAGCCCCGAAGAAGTCTTGCTTCAAAAAGGGACTCAGCATGCATTGCTTCAAAGCATTCTTTCCCACTGAAGAACATGCTGGAGATGCAGCACAGTCTTCTATGCCAGACAACAAAGTCCCTTCCCAGGAAACAAGAAAAAATAAAGTGTGTTTCCTTTGCAGTCGCAACATGTCTCCTACTTTGCCACAGACTCACATATCAGTCATTAGTCCAAAATTCCTTTACATAACATGCCAGTTCTGTCTGTAGGCAGTAAGGGTTAACAGTGCTGTGCTCAATCAATCACTGCCATGTTGTTTTCTCCTAGGTTTTAAATTACACACACACACACACACACACACACACACCCCTGTGTTTAAGCCTTATTTTGCCACCATGGAGTTTCATAGTCCAGCATTCCTTTACATTTCAGTTCTGTCTGCCTGTTCTCCTAGTGGTATTATAAATAAATTAGATTTTGTAATGTGATTGATGTACACATTCCAACCTCTTTTTTTACTTTTCTACATGTAAGCAATGACACGTCAGGACGTGTGTTAGACACTTTAACACACGGCTAGGAGGCATAGTGAGGCACGAGGCTACTGGCAGAGTGCGTCCAGCCTCCTAGCCATATGTTAAAGTGTCTAAAACACAGACCCTGGAGTAGCTTATTGCACTTATGAAATGGCTATCAAAAATACAGATGTATGTGATAGCTAAAATGTTAAGTATTTAAAAGTGAAAAAGTTTAATGTTTGTCTTCATTTTTAATAAAATAGTTCCTCCGCCTACTTTAATTTTTTTTTAATTGAGGACTTTTGAGCTACTAAGGCTTCCTTACTTGTATTTATTTGAGGACTTTTGAGCTGCTAAAGCTTCCTTACTTGTATTTTTTTTTCTGTTATCCGATGTGAAAGTGAAGTTATTAAAAATGTTGCATTACGTGGTTTATGGAGAGCCAGCTGACTGGTACATTATTTTGTAAAGTACATAGGGAAATAAATGTTAAAAGTCGAGAGTGACCGTGTGGGTTGGAAATCAGCACCTGTTCAGCGTACAGTGTGCGAGTGGGTCTGGCAGCAGTGCAGTGATTGGGCAGGTTCATTTGCTAGGAGAGTGAATGAGCGGGTTGCATAGGGAAATTAGACAGAAAGTGGGAGGATGGTTTGGAAATCAGCAGCTTTTCAGCTGTACAGTGTGCGACTGGTTCTGGCAGCACTACAGTGATCAGGCAGGTTTGTTTATGAGGAAAGCAAGTGAAAACAAGATGGCAGCTTTTATTTTTTTAACATTCTAATTTGGAACACTAGAAGAATGGAAAGATCAGTGCCCACCTGGTATAGCACAGCCTGATCTTTTTCCCATGTTGTTAGACATATTAGCACACTCGTACCAGCCAATCAGAATGCTGCTTTGCTACCAGCGATTTCATAAATATATATGTATATATTGTTTGCCCTTGCATCACAACCTCAGTCTATATTTATTCAGGGATTGGATTCCCCACTCATATCACTGATCTTACTTCTTTCCTGAAATGTACTGTAATTACATCAACAATCAACAGCACATAAGCAATTGCAATGGACTAGATAAGTTGGGCAGTGAATATAATTGATCACATTTTCCTTTTTCCTTTTACATTTATCACTCTCTCTGATCTCTACCACTACAGCTTGTAGTGCTGTGTGATAATTTGTGCTGCATAAATCACAATCTCACAGCTACCTCACACTGGGAGGTCATAGAGGTCAGAGAGAGACTGATATACTCGTGCTTTAGAAAAAAAAAATTCATTTGAAAGAATTACCATCCTGCAATTTAAGTAACCACAGTTATACTACACAGTTTATATCTATACTGATATTAACCACAAAATGAGATATTTACAAAAGTAGTGCAAGAAACAACTACAGTATAATAATAATAGTAATAATTTTTATTTATAGGGCGCCTTTCAAATGTCAAGGCACCGTACATAATAACAGTTAAAATAGTTAGCATCACAAAAAATCAACCACACCAAACAATTAAAACAATCAATATTCAGGAAAAGCAATCTCCCACAGAAAGGTCTTCAGACCCCTCTTAAAACCGTCCACAGAAGTGCACTCCCACAGCCGATGGGGTAGAGCATTCCAAAGGGTGGGGGCAACATATGAGAAAGCCCGAGCACCAGAAGATTTCAAATTCACCCTTGGAAACTCTAGCAACCCCTTGTTGGCCGAGCAGAGAGATCGATCAGGGTGATAGGGAACCAGAAGTTCTTTCAGATAGACTCGGCCTAGACCATGTAGGGCTTTGAAAGTCAGCAAGCCAACTTTAAAGGTGATCCGCCACCAAATTGGCAGCCAGTGCAGTTCGCGCAGTACCAGAGTAATATGACAGGATCTTCTAGAGCCCGTCAAAAGCCGGGCTGCAGCATTCTGCACTAGCTGCAGGCGACAGATTTGAACCCCAGAAAGCCCTAGATAAAGGGAGTTGCAATAATCCAGGCACGAGGACACGAAGGCATGGACTAAAGTAGGCAGGTCGGCAGACGTAACAAGATGTCGAACCCTGGCGATGTTCCTAAGATGATAAAAGGAAGTCTTGATGACTGCTGACACCTGTGACTGCAGTGTCAACCTATCGTCGAGAACTAACCCTAGGTTCCGCATCCATTCAGAGGTTGGGAGAGAAACGCCACCAAGAAAAATTCCAGAAGATGCAACACTACCCGACCCCCCTATCTGTTGGCCTGGGTCCACAACCAGTAGCTCAGTCTTATCTGAGTTCAACCTCAGCCAACTGGAATTCATCCACTTCTGGATTTCTCTTAGATAGCTATTAAAGACTGAAAGAGCTCCCTCCTGGTTGGGGGCAAAAGAAAGATAGAGCTGGGTATTATCTGCATAACAGTGAAACCTCAGCCCATACTTCCTTACAATGTCCCTGATGGGTAGCATATACACCGCAAATAACATGGGTGACAATACTGAACCCTGAGGCACCCCACACAACAAAGCCATTGTATCCGAGGAAAAAACCTCAGACACAACCCTTTGTGATCTCCCAGTTAGGAATGAAATGAACCATCTTATGAAGGTTCCAGATATTCCACAAAGCAGCCTCAGGTGTTCTATCAACACCATGTGATCTACAGTGTCAAACGCTGAAGAAAGGTTGAGGAGAACCAAGATGGAACGGCTCTTCCGATCTCTAACCATCAAGAGATCATTGAGCACTTGAACCAGTGCTGTTTCGATACTATGTCTTTTACGAAATCCAGACTGGAGGGGGTTCATAGATGTCGTTGATGGTCAAGTAGTCCTCTAGTTGTGCAGCCACTACTTTCTCAATCACCTTCCCAACAAAGGGAAGGTTAGAGATAGGTCTGTAGTTTTTGAGACAGTCAGGGTCCAAGGTAGCTTTCTTCAAGAGGGGTGTCACCACCACCTCTTTCAGGGAGCTAGGAAACTCACAAGATTCCAAACAGCACCTGACTATTCACAAGGACAGGACCGATGATATCAATACAACCCAAAATTAGGGAGGTCGGTCCAGGATCCAAACTACAGTACGTAGGGCGCATATGCTGGATGATCCTCATGACATCCATGAACTCCAGCTGGCTGAAGGAGTTCCAAGAAAACTGAGGCACCGTGATCTCACACCAGTCCACGGCTGCTCCCCTAGAGTGAGATGGCAGCATTTCCACCCTAATGTCGGCCACCTTGTTTGCAAAGAATCGAGCAAGCTCATCGCACTCCAATTGCGAAAAAGCTTTCCGAACTTGCAGACAGGCTGGGTTGCACAGTCTGTCCACAGTTCGAAACAGCTGAGCTGGTTGATTCCAAGCAACCACAATCTCCCTGGGCAGGAATTCTGCCTTCTTACAGGTGATAGCAGAATGATAGACCGAATAATGATCCATCAATCTAAGGTGGTCGGCATCAAGGGTGGACTTTTGCCAGCAACACTCTAACCTTCACCCCGTCTCCACATCTCCCTCAATGTCCCATCAAACCAAGGGGACTTGGGGTGAAGGGAGAGAGGGTGAACATGAACTGGAGCAATAGAATCCAGAGCCCCTGCCACGGCTATATTATAAGCCGACACAAGGGTCTCTGGATCACTGCTTGCCAACGTGAGGGATGAGAGGTCAAGCACCGCCGCAAGACCTTGGAAATCTATATCCCACAAAGGGCGGTACCTAACCAACTCCACAGGGGCAGGTCTTCTAGAGGGGGTGCAAAAACTAAACCCCACAGTGTAATGGTCTGATCACCCTATGGGTTCTACCCCTACATTGGATGGCTTGACCCCAAGGAGGAAGATCAGGTCCAAAGAGTGTACAAATTTATGTGTAGCAGAAGAAACCACCTGTGTAAGGCCCAGCATTGTCATTAGCTGGAGGAAGTGTTGACCAAATTGCAAGAGTTTGTCATTGACCCAGGCGTTAAAGTCACCCAGAACCATCAATCTGGGCAACTCAGACGCCATATCGATGACTAAGTCCGCCACTTCCTGAAGAAATTGCTTCTCATCACTGGGTGGACAGTAAATGAGAGCGATTTGAAAGCCTACACCTGCTAGTACTATACACTCAAAGGACTCAACCCCCCCACTAGGACCTCCGTGAGGCCAAGTTCGGTCTTGAAACAGACCGCAACCCCCCTCCCGCGATCCAATCTTGGGTAGTGTAACACCGAGTACCCGACTGGAGTCATAGCCTCCAAAATGGGGCCAGAAATTTCATCCAGCCAGGTCTTGGTAATGCAAGCCAGGTCCACCATACCAACAAGATCAGCAATAATTGCGGTCTTGTTTTTAATGGACCTGGCATTGCACAACACCGACCGAGTTGGATGAACCTCACGGGCCGCCCAGGCCATCTCCCCACCATAATCGGTGGTGCCCTTGGGTATGGGCACCAGACATGGAAAACCACAATCTGGATTCCATTTCACCCCAGAATGCCTTCTGGACCCAACCACCCTAATTCGATGTCCCCCCTCGATCATCCTCCCTTGTTTGTGACCCCACGCCCTTCTCCCTCTCTTACGTGCAATACCCAGTGCCCTACATAGCTGGTAGATCTCAAATCGGAGAGGGGGAGAATAAAAAGGGTGAAGGGCATGAAGAGAGGAGAATGAGTAGCGCACAACTGTGGGGGATGAAGGCCAGCACATGCTATAAGCTATACTGTTGACTGAAAATAAAACCAAAAAACCTAAAAAAAGATAAAAAAAAAATAAAACTTACTAAGTAATAATACCCACAAATAAAAATAATTTAAAAGCCCCAACCAACACCCAAGTTAACTAACATCAAATTCAGAGCCTGAAATTTAGAGACCCTGACAACCCCCTTAAACACAAAAATAACCCACTAAAACAAATAAACAGCAAAACAAAGCTTAGGGACTCTCACCCCCCAAACCCGAACACATAATACAATAAATAATTAGTCCCCCCCCACCCAGTTCTCTCACCGCTGGGGGAGAGAGATAAAAAGCAATATACAATACAGTAAATAATTAATTCTCGCCCCACCCAGTCCTCTCACCACTGGGGAGAGAGGGCAGCACTCTCACTGCCAAACAATTAAAGCAACTATAATAATACAATAACAAATAAATATAAACATGACAAAATTATTACAAACCATAAAAATGAAAGACAAAACCATAAACTCCCCCCTCAGTCCTCTCACAACCGAGGGAAGGGATAATTATAATCTTCTACACTGCCAGGGAAAACAGTTGTAAAATCCAACAAACAAGAAATAAATAAAGTACATGGACGCAGGGTCCTCTCACCACCCAATCATCCAAATGATGGAAAATTAATAATCCACAAAAAAGTCAGGAGGGAGTCAGCAATCTCTTCAATCCAGGCCAGAATTAAATAAAGTCAAAACTAGGAACCACCGAAACCTGCATAGTCCAAAACACAATTCCCAGGGCTGAGTCGATGACCAATTTTGCTGCAAAAACTCCTTTAAAAATCCTTCTGCTTACCACTGAGTGCTCTCAGGAGAAATAAAGCCGGCCAGCACCAAAGGACCCCAAGAAAGGCTGCAATTGCAGCCGATACCAGGGTCCAAGGGAACAAAGTACCCCAACTGACTCCTCAGCTGGGTAACAACACCAAGCCTTCCATGGGTTGGCAAATCCCCATATAAAACACCCAGAAAGAAACTAGAGGGCAAGAAGATAGTTCAACAATGATACTCCACCGGATATAAGCAAACACCACCCGAAGTTCAAAGAGTGGGCAAGAGAGGAGCAAGAAAGTCACAAATCCAGAGACTCGTAATTCTTCCACAGTCCTACACCTTCACCCCTCCCATGCAGCTCCTCTCGTGCAGTTCCTCACAGGTAGGGAAAACACAAATCCAGATTTCAAAAGCTTCCTGCAGGCTCGACGTAAACCAAACTCGGCTGAATACTCCTCAGGAACCGTCCGGAACTAGGCAAAAGTCCTCCACAGCCTTGAACTTCGCATGCCCGTGCCGCACCTCACAAACTACGTAGTGGCATGGACAACCTCACACAAAACAAACAGGAAGGAAGCTGAATTGGCACTGTTCTTCTAGGTCCACACATTTAGAACACTCAGTCAGCACAATTGGCACAGTCGGTTCCGTTCTGTGCCATGCATTTACACTCGACCCATGACAAAATGTTTTATAATTGTTTAAAAACTGTTTTCTAAATCCATTTCAGTGAACACTAAGGGGCAAGGTGACAGCTTTGGCAACCATTAATGAATTTTCCTTCAAGAACTGCACTAACAGGGTCACTGTCCACACTTGTTAGTACCTTCTTTTTTAAACTATTTTTACAAAACCACAGTACCCAATATATTGATAATTTGACTCCATGTCCCTGTTACATTATCTCTCCCCTCCCCCCTTTTTATTGGGTTCTGTGGACCCTGCTAATGCAGTTCTTATAGGAGAACTTTTGCACTCTTATTAGTTTATGGTAGTCAGTGCAGTTACATTGCCCCTTAGTGAAGTTCACAGAAATGGATTTAGCAAATATTTTTTTTAAGAATTATACAACATTCTGCCATGGGGCTAGTGTACATGCATGGCACTGAATGGAAATGTGTGATATGGTTGTTTTCTTGCACAACATTTGTAAATATCACATTTGGTGGTTAATATCAGTACAGGTATAGAGCTAAAGGGGAGGTTCTGATAATGGGAGACTTAAACATGCCAGATACAGATTGGTCAATACCTGCAGGGACATCTTCCAGAACTAGACACATGGTGGATTCCCTGCAGGGGGAAGGCCTCAAACAACTGGTACATCAACCCACAAGAGACAGGGCTATCCCAGATCTAGTGCTGACTAACAGAGAAAGGATCACATATCTCCAGGTAGAAGGTCACCTGGGGGTCAGTGACCATCGCATAGTATGGCTCAATTTGCCCACTAGAACAAAATCATCCCATTCCAAGGCAAAAATATGGGACTTCAGAGGAGCTGACTTTGATAAGATGGCCAACAGAGTTAAGCTAGCCCTGGCAAAAAGAAATACAGGTGAGGGGGTACAGACAAAGTGGGAAAGTATTAAAGGTGCAAACTTGAAGCAACATCCCATTGTGTTAGTGAGAAAAGAAAGTGCAAAAGAAGAAGGAAACCACTTTGGTTTTCAAACACAGTAGCAAAAAAGGTCAGAGTCCAAAGGCTGGCCTTCAGGAAATATAAGGGAATGCAGTAGGATGAAGATTGGGAGGCATACCAAACTTCTCTAAGGGAAGCAGGGAAGGCAGTAAGGCAGGTAAAGGCCCAAACCAAGGAAATACTAGCACGAACAGTAAAAGAAGGTGACAAGATTTTCTATAGATACATTAGTGAAAGGAGAAAGTCCAGAGGGGGTATTGCTAAGATCAAAGGGGATAAGGGTGCATGTGAGGAGGAGGACCATGTAAAAGCATCTATCCTAAATAGTTACTTCTGCTCAGTATTCACTGAAGAAAATGTAGGGCAGGGCCTACAACTCTGCACCATGGACACAGTGGGGAGGGAGGTGTGCACTAGTCCCTTCACAAAAGAAAGGGTCCTACAAGAGCTCAACAAGCTCAGGGTGGACTAGGCAATGGGACCAGATGGCATACATCCCAGGCTACTAAAGGAGCTAAGGGTGGAACTAGCAGAGCCATTATCAGAACTGTTTAGTGAGTCTCTGAGCACAGGAGAGGTCCCAGAAGACTGGAGAAGGGCTCATGTGATCCTGCTCAACAAGAATGGTAGCAGAGAGGAGGCAGGGAACTACAGACCAGTCAGTCTTACCTCAGTAGTGGGCAAAATTATGGAGACACTCCTTAAGGAAAGGATAGTGCAACACCTGGAATCCATAGGAGCACAGGATCCAAGACAGCATGGGTTTACAAAAGAAGGTCCTGTCAAACTAATCTCATAGATTTCTTTGACTGGGTAACCAGAGTGGTGGACCAAGGGGGTGCAGTTGATGTTGCCTACCTTGACTTCAGCAAAGCTTTCGATACTGTTCCACATAGAAGATTGATTAATAAGCTGGGTAGGCTCAGGGTGGGTCAGATGTTGGTCAACTGGGTAGCAAACTGGTTGACGGGCAGAAAACAAAGAGTGGTGATAAATGGTATACAGTCAGAAGAGATGCATGTCACAAGTGGGGTACCTCAGGGATCAGTCCTGGGGCCAGTCCTTTTCAACATCTTCATCAGTGACATTGCAGATGGATTGGAGGGTAAGGTTTGTCTGTTTGCAGATGACTCCAAGATCTGCAACAGAGTGGATGATCCAGAAGGGGTGGGCAGAATGAGAAGAGATCTGGATTAACTAGCAAAATGGTCAGAAGAGTGGCAACTGGAGTTTAACGCAAGGAAGTGCAAGATCATGCACATAGGGAAGAGAAACCCTGAAGCCACCTATAGGCTGGGAGGGGAGTTGATGGCAATCACAAGGGAAGAAAGAGACTTGGGCGTCATCATCACCAGTGACCTGAAATCATCCAAGCACACCTCTAAAGCAGTAGGTAGGGCTAGAGGGATGTTGGGTTGTATTTGTAGGGTTATCACAAGTCAGAAGAGGGAGGTAATAATCCCTCTTTACAAGACACTGGTTAGGCCCCATCTGGGGTACTGCATGCAGTACTGGAGGCCACACCTTCACAAGGACATTAACCAAATTGAGGCAGTCCAGAGACGGGCAACCAAAATGGTGCAGGGACTGCATCAGAAAACATAGGACAGATTAATTGAACTCAATATGTATACCCTACAGCAAAGGAGGAAGAGAGGTAATATGATTGAAACATTCAAACACCTTAAGGGCATTAACAAGGTGAAAGAGTCTAACATGTTTCAATATAAGAAAAATAGCAGGGACAAGAGGACACAGCATGAGATTAGAGGGAGGCGGATTAAGGGGTAATGTGAGGAAGTTCTTTTTCACAGAAAGGGTGGTGGATGCATGGAACGGCCTACCTCAGGAAGTGGTGGATATGAATACAGTGTGGGGCTTCAAACAGGCATGTGATAGGCATAAGTGAGCAATACAGATGAGTAGAACTAGATAGGCCATTGGCAGAGCAAAGGCCTATAGCACGTTCATAAGGTAGAAAAAGAAATGGGCAGACTGGATGGGCTTTGCGGTTCTTATCTGCCATCAACTTCTATGTCTCTATGTTTCTATGTATAGTGTTACTGGGGTTGCCTTAATTCCAGGATGATGCTTCTATCAAGCGAGAATTTGTTTCCTAAAACACATGAGCATAGCAGTCCCCCACTGACTTCTATGACCTCTCACTGTGAGGTTATGAATAATACAGCTTAAATTAGCACACAGCCTTACAAACTGTAGTGGCAGGGAACAGAGAGAACATGTCAAAAGAAAAAGTAAAACATGATTAATTATATTCACTGTCCAATCTATCTAGTCCATTGCAATTGCTGATGTGCTTATAATTGTTGATGTAATTAAATAACAGTTTGGCAAAGAAATAACATTAATAGCTGGCCCAGTGGTGTACTGGTCTGAGGCACTGGACACCTTACCTCTTCTCATGCCAGTGACCCTGGTTCAGGAACAAGCCTGGGGTGCTGCTGGTTGGCCAGGGAGGGAAAGGATTGAGTGTCCGCTGGACTGCTGTTCTTTCCCAGGGAGGGAGGACTGCCTCTCCCTCTGAATGACTGCCACTGCATGTAGGTGTGGTGGTAATGTGGGCCTGAGGATGGCAGGGAATGGAGACAACTGCAGGATTCCATGGGTGTGTGCACGCCTCCACGTACACATGTCTGGCTTGCATGCCCCTGTGCAGGAATGGGGACAGAAAATGGAAAAACTAGAAGCAGAAGCAGGCTCCATGATGCTCCTACCATGCTTCCATCCTGAGGTGTCCACAGGTCCCGAGCAAATCTGGATTGTTGCACCGGGGATGGGGGATGTCCCTCCCTCCCTCCTGTACGTATATAAAAAAGGAAAAAAGAGGTTGGAATGTGCAAATCAATCACATGATGAAAATCTCATCACTTTATAATCCACTAGTTTGTGAAGAGGGGTTACAATCTGGATGGAGGAACTAGAGTCTCATGGGTGTAAGCTTTTGATTAATGTCCAAATGCTTATGCTGCTCAAAAACACATATGGTATGTGTTTGTTATGATACTGTCTTTCTTACACATTTTTCATTTCCATCAATAATATCATTTTGCTGCCATATTGGCTCTGGCTAGAGTTTGTTTTATTAGAATCCACTAAGTCTTTGTGTGAGGAAAGGGCTGTTGCCTGTAGACTGATGCTAGCATATAAAATATTTTTTATATTTTTTCATCTTAACCCTTGGGCTGCCAGAAGAATAAGAACATACTGGAAATCTGAACTGATGTATCAGTATGCTGCACAGTAAGGGTTAATAGTTATATCATAAAAGCCCTTGGTCACCTACCAGCATTGCTCTCTGACTCTTTGGGTGATTGCTATGGCAGATTGCAATTACCTGCTTCAGATTTGCGAATTACTAATCTTGGGCCTTCTACTGTTAAATGTTTCTTCCACTTTTACAAGTACTGGTTACACTGCAGGATACCTGTTAGTAGGGTTTGTGTACTGCACAGTACCTTTTAATGCAGGGATTTCAAGTGCTCCTTCCAAGCTTAAGCCCCACTCCTGGAGAGAGAGGCATACAGTAGGTCCTGAAGCGACATTTTTGTACCACCATAGAACAGGTTGGCAGCTTTATTACTAAAGTTAAATATTTTATTATGGGATAAATATTTTTTTCTTAGGAACTTTACAGCCTTTACCTGAAGTGCTGCTTTGTTTTCTCAGCTACTATATTCCTACCTTGTCATGAACCTGTATCACAATCAGTGCTGTATAACTGTCTGCTCTTAATATGTTCCTGTTTCTTTCCACAAAGAAAATAAGTGATAACAAGGAACCAACAGCAAATAAGCAACTAGGATCACAGAGGTCTGCTATGGAAAGTGTTGAAGAAGTTGCAAGAACACATCAACAATTCAAGAGCAAGCTGTTGTAAATGTATATGATTTTTTTATACCAAACTGGTATTATGAATTTGTACTGTACAGAGTTTCTGAGTGGGTATGACATCACAAAGAAACACAGTTACAGTGCACAGAACATTTTATTATCAGCTATGTCAAAATACAGGAAAGAACACATATACAAATCCTGGGATGCCATAGGGCAGCGACCCCATCTGCAGTCTATGGGCTTTGACTTCATCTGTGATGACAAACTGATCCTGAATTTATATGGTTTTCATTACCAGAGCTATTGTTTCAGCTTCCCTTATCTACACACAGAATACACATATCCTCAGTACCGCTTCTACTTGGTAGCTGTTACCTAACCTTGAGCAATCTCTGTACCAGCACAAAACTGCCTCAGCAATTTGTATTACAAGCAAAACTAACAGACCTAAAGCTGGTAAATTTCCATGAAGATTCCCTAATAACTGACTGTAGCAGCATGTACATAAATGGGCACTCAGCAATTCTAAAAGGCACTAGTGAAGTAGTAAATTTTTACTAATGCTAATACATAGCACATCCATTCCAATCCTATATATAACAGCTATCTGTCTGTCTGTCTATCTATCTGTCTATCTATATATCTATCTATCTGTATTTGTTGCAATATATACTAGAAAATGAATTAAACTCTGATTTAACTATAAGAACTAGGCTAAATTGAATGATGACCAGACATCATAATATACAGTGGTTGGTACATAAAAGTTTAATGGTACCATGGTAATTCCAGCTACCGCGGTAAAATTTACCATGAATTTACCGCTACCACGGTTAAAAACGCAATCTTATTCAATGGGATTTCTACCACGGTAGCGGTAAATCGTTGTAAGTTTTACAACAGTACCATTAAACTTTTCTGTAATGACCACTGTATATGGGAGGTTTTGTTAGCCATCAATTCAAATTAAATAACAGAAATAATGTCAATTAAATGGTATAAATAGTGGGAGGTCAAAAAGGTAAAAAAAAGGCTAATATGCTCATATGCATTATACAGTATACCTTTTATAAATTGCTATTATGATTAAGTCTCATACAAATCTAATTGCACTATACCAATTTCATGATATTAGTAAGAGGTCACAAAGGTCAAGATTACTAATATGCTCTTGCATGATGTCTGACTGAATATCTTTCTGTAGAAGCAAAAAACATGTTATACTTCATGGATGTGCATATAGATCTAGCATACTTGTATCTCCTTATAAACAAAGTCCAAAATGAGTTTATACGTTTCTTTTATAATAATACAATCCAGGCTATTATTACACAATCTAATCAGCTGGGTGTAGTTAATGCGTGCCTAAAAAACTGATTCTGCAAAATAGGGATCAAGATAACAGACAAGGGAATACTTTGAATTTCATAGCTACATACACCAAAAAATCCAACATAGTGTGGCACATTATATACTGTACAAACATTGGGGAATGAATTACAACAAATACAAATTAATTGATCATGCATTGTATGGCAGCAGCACATTACCAGATTACTTTTCATTAATTTTCTTTATTGGTTTTAAACAAGCTCATATTATTGATTTGGCTTTTGTACGTGTGAAATGTTTACATTATGTGGAACACCCGGTATTAAATGTTTAAATATGTTGATTACATGTAAGACTGGCCTTCCTGAGGAAGCGTGCATGCCCAAAACCAGTGTGGGCACTTAGTTGGCATGCTTCACTTCTGATTTAGGCTATATGTGCTGGAGTTGTACTACAAGAATAAAATAATTGATTTCATGGTGTTTTGATGTCAGTGTTCGTTCTTATGGATGTACATTGTGGATTTTACCTTGCACAACTGGTATTGGAGCTACTTCCATTCTGTTTCAAGACCTAAAGTTGGTAAATTTCCATAAAGCTTTCCTATTAACTAACTATAGCAGCATGTGCATAAATGGTCAATCCACCATTCTAAGAGGCACTTAGCACTAGTAAACTCATAAATTATCACTAACACTAGTACATAGCACATCTATTCCTATCAGTAATAGTATTACATAAAAGAAATGTATGTATGAATGTGTGAAGTTGACAAATCCCAAACTGAATGACTGTGCACTGTGAGTAGCTCCAGTGAAACAGATATAAGTGATGTAATGGAGCAATTTGTTATAGTAGAGAGAGCCTACTGCTGCAAGATTAGCTTGTGGCACAATATTGCTGGTTTAGAGGAGTGTGCAGAGCATTTAAAAATCCCACAAGGATTATGGCTCTATAAAAGATACTTGTCAGGTATTGAAACCTTCTTTCACAAAGAGGACTGGAAGACACTCTACAAAAGTGCTCAATTAAACTAATAAATATTTTGATTGAGGAAGACAGAAAAAATTATCACAATGCTCAAGAACAGATTAAGCAGATATGAGAAAAACTGGATGCATTTAAAGACACTGCCGAATTTAAAGAGAGAGAAGCATGTCTTAACTTGGTTTTCAGAAAGCATGATAGTGACCTTGTAAAATGTTGACAGTATAAATTTGATTGGAACAAGAAGGATGATCCATCAAGAACTGTGCTCAATTGGCAATACCAATAAGTTGTTCCAGAAATATGTCACATTGCTGATTTAAAGAAATATAAATCAGAGTAAGAAATACAGAACAGTGGTAATAGCCTACAGTAATTCAAATACAATGAGTTCAGAAGTAACAAGGCACACAGTCAATTTATTTAGAGAAAGGACAACCTCAAACCCAGAAGCAGCACAGAAAGAAAAAAAAAAAAAGAAAAAGAAAAGATGAGGAAGGAGAGGGACATAACAGGAGAAACAAATACAAGAAAATCTGAGAGAACTTGGGAGAAAATAAATAATATACTTAAAGTCAATTGACTTCACAGAACTTTAATTAAGTGTGCTCCATAGAGGCCTTAATTTTATACCAACTGCACAACCAAATCAATATAACCTACAGGTTGAGTTATTTACTGCTCAGAAGAAAATATGGGTTGACAGAGAGGATCTATTCTACTTAATGTCAGCTATAAATGAAAAAGCACAGACTAGAAAAGACAAGTTAAACACTGAATTGACATTTAATTTGGTTGAGTGGCAAAAAAATGATTGGGGTCTGACATTCATGGGACTGAGAATTAAAGGCATGTGATGCAATACAGATTCAAGTTCTGAAGACTTGCATTTCTTTTTTTTTATTCTTAATTAAGTACACAGGATTTGTTGTTTAAATGAAACTCTGTTTTTAATTCAGGCACTTCTGATCCCCTTTGAAACTGTTCCAGCAAAAAGAACAGTATGAGATTAATGAACTATTTCAGAATGAGAGCTTTAAGGGGTATGGACATTTTAGCAGATAGGAACGGGAGGCTCTTGAGTTGCTATGAAATATGGATCAAGTAATGTTTAGGCAGTCAGACAAAAGGGGACATCTGGTGACTCTGAATAGATCTGATTATGTGGAGGAGGCAAATAGATTGCTGGGGGATAAAGAAAGCTACAATATAATATGTTGGACTCTGATACAACCCCTGTGGTTAAAAATGTGCTTTATGATTGTATTGATTAGGCCCATGACTTAAAAAACATAAAGGAAAATGAGGCTGAGTTTTTAAAAGTCACTAATTCAATAACACCCACATTCTATTATATTCAAAAAGTACATAGAATCACATACTGTAGGTTCTGCAGGAAGACTTATAGTCTCAGGAATATGATCTCTAATGGAACATCTCTCACAATTCATGGATTACTTTTTGCAGCCAAATTTGCAGTATTTGGGATCCTATACTTAAGACTCATAGGATCACCTCTACTAACTAAGGGATGTGAGATGGCAGACAGACTACAGATAAGTAAGCATTGATGTTACTTAATTGTATACATCAATACCTCATACCTAAGGATGAGAAGCCCTATTCTTTTTCCTTGATTGGCATACCTATACCAATGCACCACCACCACCTGAGTTAATTATTTGTGCAGTTGATTTCCTATTAAATCACAATTGTCTTTTTTCCTTTAATGTACAAAACATTTTGAAATAGTATGGCACAGTGATGGGGACCACCATGGCCCCCTTCTATGCTAATTTGTATCTCAGATGATAGGAACACTTAAGCTTACTTTTGCCCCAATATTTAATGACTTTTTTGATAAAGTGGTACATTGGTGCAGGTATATAGATGATATAATCATCTGAAAAGGGGATGTCACATCTGTATCTGAGTTTGTTGCTTGGAGTAATGATATTTATCTGCATCTTAGTGTCACTATGCAGACACAGACATCATCAGTGTTACAGATTTTTTCAATTTAAATATAGGGAGCTGTAGAAAACAGTGCTTTCAATGTATAAAAAAAGACAGAATAGAAAGTCAATAAATAATTATACATTCTAAGCAAACAATACATTGCAGCAACAAAGGAGCTTATGAGTAACACTAGTAAGAATTCATAGCTGGAAACTGAAACTGAAATGATATAAATCAACTGCCTAGGAGGCAGCGCACCTCATTTCAAGACCCACGTTGTTACATTCTTATAATTACTTGGAATGCATCTGACTTAAAGGAGTAGTCCACCCAGAATTTGCAAAAACATGTTTTGTGCAGAGTGTTTTGATTTGCATGTGAAGTCCTAGTGTGTCCTTCCCTCAATCTGCTATTAGGAGTTTTTCCTGAATTAGCCTGCTAGGTTTATGGCAGTTTAACGACCCCTGGGGATCTCCATCTCAGCCTTTCTATTGCCTTTCTTGCTCCAACAATGCATCCTGTTTCATGTGACAGTAATGTAGCCGAGGTCATGCATTCATTGGGAAGCATTGGTTTAGAACTTGTTCACAACAGCAGAGCTACAAATGGCTTCATTTACAATTTAGCAGATACTTGAGAGCTGAGTGGGTTTTTCTGTAATAAAACAGTCTTTACTAATTATGGCATTGATAATCTGGGGTGATTTCTGTGCTTTTTATGGTTGTGTGTAGTTTGATGAAATTGAAAGTTTTAACATCAAAACACTTACTCCTGATAGCTAGACCTGACACACATAGAAAACAAAAATACTGAATCAGAGCTATTTAGTAGCTGTTTTCTTACAGAAAATACACTTAGCTCTCCAGTATCTGCTAAATTGTAAATATAGCCATTTGTAGCTCTGCTGTTGTAAGCTGATTCTAAAGCAGTGCTGCCTGTTGAATCTATGGGCTCAGCTACATCACTGTTGCATGAGACAGGATGCATTGTTGGAGCAGGAAAGGCAATAAATCTGGCTGAGATAGAGATCCCCAGGGGTCATAAAACTACCATAAAGCTAGCTGGCTAATTTAGGAAAAACTCCTAATAGCAGACAGAGGGAAGGACACACTAGGACTTCACACAGAAATCAAAACACTCTGCAAAACATATGATTTTGCAAATTCTGGGTGGACTACTCCTTTAATGCATTCTGTAAAGGGAACCTGTAAATTCTGATACTGTTTTGTTCTGATTATTAAAGCTGTAGTGAACGTTTTCCAGTCTATGGCTGGATATCAAAGAATTTAGCCAGGAATTATACTCCTGTGGAGCCTTGTCTTTCCACTTCATCAAAATATTTTTAAAAGCCAGAAGCAGGCTCAATCTAACAAATTTCTGTCTGTTCTGGGCTAAAGCATTCATTGGGCCCCCATTACAGAGTAGCATCCATGAGGGTTCTTTCGTCATTCACACCCCTTCTATATTAGATTGGATTGTTAATATTTATCCCACCAGCCAGTTAATGCAGGACATGTGATCATCATGTGTTCTAAAGTGCCAATGTCTTTGGAGCATCTTGGATATTTATTAGAGCATTGGGAGTTAAATAAATTCAACCTATGGGAGTATAATACACCCAATGTAAGATGTTAAAGTGTATTTGCTGAATCGTAGTAGATTCTATGCCAATATTATTCATTTTCATCCACTGTGCTCACTGTTGATCAGTGCAAATTTGTAATTTAGAGTACCATTTTTTTTAAAGCTGTGTCAAATTACACCCAATGTTATTAATCATAAACTTATACATATTAGTAATCATTTTTTTACCATTGGGGACACAAAATTACACTCTCTAATTTCCCACATTGTCTATTATCCATATTACTTATATTATTTGTTATATAATGTCATATCTGTAGATATCCATACAAATGTTTATGGGACAAATTGTAGCACTCTTTAAGTTGATTGAATTACATTATTTCATTTTGTTCCAGAAATTGTCCAATTTCTCTTAGCCCTTGATTATACCATATTTTAAATACTTTGTTATTCAAAGATGGGATAACGAGTCCATTTAAATAGATGGGTGACAATCAGGTGCATATATACTTTATCTTCATAAATTTAAAAATGTTATCCCATATCCTGCATAATGTTTTCATAGGTAATGCAACTGTGGAAATTTGAGGTCGGTGTGTGCCACTCAGAATCCAGTGTTTTAAATCCACATAAGGTGTCCACATTGTTTCAAGCTCCACCACTAAGTCTTTATTAGTTTGCCATATGTTATTCATAAATGAAAGATTGGCCACATAGAAACATACAAGTTGACAGCAGATAAGGACTGCAAGGCCCATCCAGTCTACCCATTTCTTTTTCTACCTTATAAATGTGCCAATGGCCTTTGCTCTGTCAATAGTCTATCTATTCATACTCATCTGTATTGCTCCCTTATGCACATCCCATGCCTGTTTGAAGCCCTGCACTGTATTCATATCCACCACTTCCTGAGGTAGGCCGTTCCATGCATCCACCACCCTTTCTGTGAAAAAGAACTTCCTCACATTACCCCTTAATCAGCCTCCCTCTAATTTCATGCTGTGTCCTTTTATCCTGCTATTTTTCTTATGTTGAAACATGTTAGACTCTTTCACCTTGTTAATGACTTTAAGGTGTTTGAATGTTTTGATCATATCACCCCTCTCCCTCCTTTACTCTAGGGTATACATATTGAGCT